>OX101734.1:18796736-20253736 GCA_944452665.1 Stenoptilia bipunctidactyla | reverse complement strand
GTAAAGAATCGTAAAAACACTATCAATCATCCAAGATCGTCGTGTAACTGTATGTCGACTACAACGTTCGTAAAATGAAAATGTAAATAATGTATGTTTTTCAAAATAACACGTAAGCCGCCTTTTAATCTTCAGGTTATGTTTTAAAATTCTTACTTATAATTGTAATATTTGTAGGATTAGTGAGGATCAAATTTAAAAGCTCAATATTTCTATAAACAAAAATCTATCATACTGCTTTGGGTTGCACTTTCATAGTCGATTCATCTACAATGTAAACAAAAACCAAAAATATTAGAAGAATAGCGAAACTTAATATAGATTAAGCATTGAGAAATGCAATACTGTAAAATAATGAACCATACACAATTTGGGAGTATCTTAGTAATAATTAATAAGGAGGTAAAGGAATTGTTACTAAAAGTAAGTATTATTTAAAAATAAATTCATATTTTAAATGTTAAAATAGCTTATCCATATTCGGTGAATCTTTGTTCTTGGCGCTTTTCTCTGTATCTGCTAGGAACGTCTGTGACAGACTAAAACTAATCTCTAATATAGGGGCGCTGCTGTAAAACTTTGTCGGTACAGATTAAACATTAAAATGTAAATTGTTCTATGAATCAATAGTTACATATAAGTATAGTATAGGTACCCTTATGTACTAACCTTTTGAAAACTAGGTATTGATCAAAAATTAGCCAGAGCAACAAGGGAAAGGACCTTGTTGCTCTGGCTAATTTTTTCATTTTATAATTAATAGTACTTACTAGCTGCCTATTTGCTATTCCAGACTGTAAACTATCACTATGCCAAATTTTATCCAAATCCATTATGCTGTTTTGCCGCGATACAGGAACAAACATCAGGCATGCATACATTCATGCATCCAAACTTTCACATTTATAATATACAAAATTTTTGTTTGATTTTATTCGATAGTACGTCGATTAAATTGCGCAAGAAGAGTTATAAATGATTTAGCTATATTTACTTTGGGCATGTATTGAACACGATGACAAAAAAATCTGTGGGGTTTTAAAAATAATTAAAATGGGTAGGAAAAATAATAAGTTGGCAGCTACAGTGAAGTAGCATTTTAATTATACAGTAGCAGCTTTATTTCGAGTTCTTAGATTTGTTTAAATTTAAATTGGCAGTGATTTTTGGTGTAGCAACTGAATTTGAATCATCGTTATCTCGATGTCGTAACGCTTGACTTTTTTGACCATTTCGAGGGCGATGAGAGCCGACCTGGTATATTAAAAAAATACACCCTTCGGAATTCTTTTTGGCGACAAGACTACAAATGCAGGATTTTTTCGAATCTGATTTTTGGGTAGTAGGTAGGTACTCTTGGATAGATGTGCTTTTGAAAGAAAACTACTATTTTTATAGTAAACACAACTCGTTTTTAAAATGAGTTTTTACAAAAATTAATGGCTTTTTTATTTCGTAGCGGACTTTTACTCTGCCTTGGTTAAAAAAAAATGTATGGGAGCTTGAATTTCAATTTTATAAAAAACTAGTTTATATTACGCAAATTTCGAAATGTTATATTTACATGGTATAATCAAAATAAAACTACTTTTTAAGCGGATTTATCGCGTCTATTTACATTTTAAATTTAACTCGACGTTTCGGTGTCTTTGCAGACCCCGTGGTCACGAGCGACTTTTATTTTTTAATTATACGCGATTAATCCGGTTAAAAAGTAGTTTTATTTAAATTATGAATCGTGAAAACTTAAGACAATATTGGTATAATCAACCTTCAGATTTTGAACCATTTTCTTTTAAAACGAACTAGACCAAATTTTTATGACAAGTTGATTCCAAAATTATCTTTGTTGACTCTCCATTATTGGTCAAAATTGGTACCACCAGACTAAAAAGAGAGTATTGCTCTCCTAAATTAAGACGAAAAAGTAATTTTAAGTAGGAAATGAAGTAATCTAAGCTCAAACCTCTTTATTTAAGGGAACACATAGTCTCTCTTTAGTCTGGTACGAGGGTGGATTGAAAAGTTCGCGGCCTAGTCAAGAAAACAGAATAAAGTACATACAAAAATATTTTTATTTTTCGACGTAATCTCCATTTAGCTCTATGCACTTCTTCCATCTGCTTTCCAGAGCTTCCATACCTGTTTTAAAAAAAGATTCCTCAAGGTCTTCAAAATACAGGTTAACAGCGGCTTCGACCTCTTCATTCGTTAAAAATTTCTGCCCACCGAGGTGTTTTTTCAGGTTTAGAAACAGATGACAGTCCGAAGGTGCCAAATCAGGAGAATAAGCTGGATGTGGCAACAATTCGAAACCACAATCACGAATTTGAGCCATAGACTCGACAGACGTGTGGACTCGGGCGTTGTCCTGGTGAAACAACACTTTCTTTCTCAGTAATCCTGGGCGTTTCTGTTTAATTTCTTCACGTAAACGGCGCAGAAGGGTGCTAAGTACGCAGAGTTTATTGTTTCGCCTTTTGGAAGGTAGTCCACCATAATGACACCCTTAGCATCCCAAAAAACCGATGCCATCACCTTGCCAGCCGACAGAATTGCCTTTGCTTTTTTCGGAGTTGGTTCACCTGATTTTTTCCATTGTTTGGATTGTTGTTTTGATTCTGGGGTATAGTGGTGAACCCAGGTTTCATCCATTGTCACAAATCTGTCAAGAAAACCTTGTGGATCAGCCTCGAACATCTCCAAACAGTCGCGAGAAATCGTGAGTCGAATTCGCTTTTGCTCTACTGAAAGCAATCTGGGGACCCACCTAGCCGAAACCTTAGAAAAGCCGAGTTCATGGACAATGATGTTTTGCGTTCGTTCATATGAGATGCCTATAGTGTCTGCAATTTCTCTGATAGTCAATCTACGGTCTTTCAATATGAGATCACACACTTTATTGATGTTTTCTTCGGTCGTAGACGTCATTGGCCTGCCGGAGCGAGGGTCATTTTCGATGTTCTCTCGTCCACGTTTAAATTCTGCAACCCATTTTTTCACAGTAGTATAAGACGGGGCAGATTCCCCTAATGTTGTTTGCATGTCATCATGGATCTCCTTTGGTGTTAATCTTTTTTTAAACAAATATTTAATCACAGCACGTTGTTCAAATTTCTCCATTAGTGAAAATTTGTTCTACACACGTATTTATATTGTTCGTAAAATTTTATTGAAACAAGATATCAAATTGAAAATTCGCGGGCTGACAATTGAATAATGAGAGTTCAAAATGACGGCAGAAAAAATAACAAAAGTTTTTTTTTTAATGGCCAGGCCGCGAACTTTTCAACCAATGTAGTAGTACCTGTTACGACCAATAATGGATAGTCAAGCGAATTTGGATGGTTTTAAAGCTGAGCTAGGTAACAAAGTTAATTTTGAAATCAACTTGTAGTATCATAAAAATTGGGTCTACCTCATTTTAAAAGAAAATAATTAGAAATCGGAAGAAAAATAACATGTAACATACATACCATTTCGACGGCGTCGATCGATGGTAGAATGGATTAGTCGACGTTGATAGTTTTAACGGGACCAATCCGATCAGACTCGATCAGAAAAAACCGATCGACCTCGATCGCTTGGTCTGAAAACACCCTTAAGTGGTAGGACACGTGGTACACGTCCATCCACGAGATAGCTATTCGCAGAGTCGCTTAAAAGTACTAACCCTACTTATCACTATCACACACCGCGTCCTCGCATCAGTCCCAAACAGCCACTCAGGCCCCCGGTTCACCCAAGCGCAAAACTCCGGCGTCAAACAACGCGGCCCCTACTCCATCGTCCAAAAAACCCCCACCTGTCTTCCTTAAAGACAAAAATAGGTGGACCCAAATCTCTAACTACTGCAATAACGAGAAAATTCCATATTCAAAAGCGACCAACATGCGCGACTTTTTAAAAATAGAATTAAACTCGGTAGACGGTTACCGACAACTAACTCGACATCTCTTCCAAAGCGGAATTCAATACCACACCTACGCCCTTCCGGAGGACCGAAAGGTCCGCGCGATAATTCGGGGAATCCCCTTCGAAATATCCGAGGATGAAGTCCGTACAGATCTCTTAACCAAAGGCTACCCCGTGGTATCCGTCCACCCAATTCAAACGCGGAACGGCAAACCATGCCCCCTCAAACTAATTATACTAGAAAACAACCCCAAAGCCAAGAGCATCTTTAAGGATCTCCAAAAGGTCTGCAATATCTCCGGCATCATTGTCGAAGGCCCGCGTAAATCCGCCTACCCCACCCAATGCCACCGCTGCCAGTCATACGGTCACGCGTCAGCCAACTGTGGTACGAACCCCAGGTGCGTCAAGTGCCTGGAACACCATCTCACTCGGGAATGCTCGCGAACACCCGATTCCCCAGGCGAACCAGCCTGCGTACTTTGCGGCCAATCCGGCCATCCAGCCAACTACAAAGGCTGCTCTAAGGCTCCCAAGCCGAGGACTCCGTCAGCGGCTGTGCCCAAAAAGCCGGTCTTCAATCCCAAACAAACTTCGAACGAACCTCCGTCGTCCCAACCGACCCCTCAGGTCATACCCTCCTCAGCGCCGACATCATCGGCGTGGACCAAGCCTATCTCAATGTCACAACCGGCCCCCTCACAACCCCCACCTCTCATGCAGCAAACGAGTCAAATTAATGTTAAAAATCTACTAGGAATCGCGCGCGTCGATGACTACCTAGCCATCGCGGCAATCGACCAAGAACTAGCACTCCTTGATGACTTCTCCAAAGTGCCCGCAACCATCGCGAAATACTCACACATCCTTAAACGAATTGAACACCTTTTCAATGGCGGTAAACAATAGTATCCCTCGTGCTCCCACAGTCACGTCTGGTCGCTCAAAGACCAAACCAAAGGGCCTAACTCTCGGCTCATTTAACGCGCGTTCACTCCGGCCCAACCATCTAGAAGTAAAACACTTCCTCCAAAATAACGACTTTGACCTCTTCCTCCTCCAAGAAACTTGGCTCAGCCCCAGGAATCGCAGAGGCTTTTCCATCCCCAAATACTCTCTTGTAAGGGATGACAGGCCATCCGCCTTAGGTGGCGGCACTGCCATCTATTACAAGAGAAGTCTTCACTGTGTCCCAATTCCTACACCTCCCCTTATCAACCTGGAAGCGACAGTATGTAAGGTGGCCATGACAGGCCACCCAACCATCATTGTCGCCTCCATCTACCTTCCCAGTGGTAAACCTCCCATTCTCAGCGACTTCGAAGCCATACTGGGTTTGGGCCAATCAGTCATTATGTTTGGAGATTTCAACTGTAAGCATACTGACTGGTCGTGCTACACAACCAACAGTAACGGAGTCAAACTCAATGAAATTCTTGAGTCAATGAACATAGATATAAATATCTTATGTCCAAACTCTCCCACTCACTATCCAGCTAACGTCAACCTTTCCCCAGACATCTTAGACTTCGCCTTGGTCAAGGACGTCTCTTTAGACTTACGTTCTATAGATTCGCTCGACGACCTAGGCTCCGATCACCGTCCCGTTAGACTTATCCTTGGTAGTCAACCCGATCCTGTTCCCTCAACTAAAACCTTTACCAACTGGAAAGGTTTTAAAAATTCCCTTGCCCTCCTTTCAATCGATTCTGTCTCTCCGCTGGCCTTTCCGACGGACTACCTCAATAGTCCGGAAAGAATCGACAGCGCTGTTGACGCTGTCACTGATGCCATCACCAATGCCATCAGTGAGAACGTCAAAACAGTCCCGGTCCCAAAACCCAAACTCCCATCTCATATCCTCTCCCTCATTAAACAGAAAAATGTGGCACTTCGTCGAGCCAGGCGCTACCCAACTCCCGAGTATAGGTTAACGGCAAACCAACTTCAACGTAAAGTTAAAAAATCCCTCGCGGAATTCAGAGAACTCCAAGCTAACGAGCTTATGGAGAATATTACTCCCTCTCACACGGCCTACTACAAAATAGCACGTAGTCTCCGCGTAGACACAATCTCTCACGTCCCTCCTCTGGCCCGTCCTGATGGCACCTTAGCCTTCGAGGATGACGAAAAAGCCGAAACTTTCGCCGACAGCATTGCTTCACAATGCTCTCCTAGTTCCCAGCCAGTCGACCCCGTCCACCTCAAGGCGGTCGAGGAAGACGTCCTCCTCAAGGACTCCCTACCCCCAACCAGCGAACCCGTCAAGGTCTCCGTAGACGAGATTCGCTCTCATATCAAACGTCTCCAAGCTAAAAAAGCTCCGGGGGCGGATGGTATCTCCAATCAGGCGCTCAAGCACCTGCCCAATCAAATCCTAGTCATCTTGGCAATCATCTATAACGCTTGCCTTGATCTTAGTCACTTTCCAAAAGCCTGGAAAGAAGCAATCGTTATAGGTATCCCTAAGCCCGGCAAGCCCCATCATATCCCTGCGAACCACAGACCCATCAGCCTCCTCAAGGCCCTGGGCAAAAACTTTGAACGTATCATTCTCTCTCGAATGAAAGATCACTTGTTTCCTATAGACGGTGATCCCCTCATCATCCCCGAGCAATTCGGCTTCCGCGCCCAGCACTCCTGCCCTCAGCAGGTTCACCGAATCGTTGAACACATACTCTCCGGGTTCTACCCTCAGCGACTCAAAACAGCAGCCGTTTTCTTCGATGTCGCCAAAGCCTTCGACAAGGTCTGGCACGTTGGACTCGTTCACAAATTATACGTTTTAGGTCTCCCAGATAGGATAGTCCGTATAATCGCGTCATTTTTAAAGAATCGTACCTTCCGATTTAGGTTCGAAGGAACGCTATCCTCCCCTCGTCCGATAAAAGCCGGAGTCCCGCAAGGCTCCATCCTAGCCCCGTTACTATACTCGGTATACACCAACGACATCCCCAAACCACCAAAGGGGGTTCAATTAGCACTTTTCGCCGACGACACTGCACTCTACTGCAGCGGCCGGAAATACTCGTCAATAACAGCAAAGTTACAGTCGGCTGTCAACAACCTCAGCGCCTGGTTCTCTAAGTGGCGCATCGAAGTAAATCCCGACAAAAGCTCGGCGATCTGCTTCATACGCAAACGCAAACGTTTAGACGACCACGCCCCGTGCGTCCGCATGCGTGGAGTCCCTATACCGTGGCAAAACACAGTCAAATATCTCGGTGTCACTCTTGACAAAACGCTCTCTTTCGAACCCCACATCAACAGGGTAACCAAACTAGCCAAATTCTATCTCGGCCGACTCAACAGCATGATAGGTCGTCTAAGCAAAATGTCACTACGGAACAAATGCACGTTATATAAGGTCTGCATTAGGCCAGTCATGACTTACGCCGCGCCCGTATTCGCCCACGCCAAACCTCGGTTAATCGATAAACTCCAAATAATTCAAAACAACTTCTGTCGTAGAGCCACTAACGCGCCGTACTACGTTCGCAACGCGGATTTACACAGGGATCTCAAACTTCCCACCATCCAACAGACCCTTAAGGCCCTGTCCCTATCTCACCACAAACGCTGCGAAAACCACCCGAACGGGCTGGTGCGAAACACTGTCTCCTACAAACTCAATCCCAAGTCATTTAAGCGCTCTATCCGCAGACCTAAGGATGTTCTTTCTGATCCTCCTAACCAGCTCTCTCGAGATCTGGATAACCTCCTATCTGCCAGCCCCTAGCTGGTTTATTGTAGTCGATTCAGCACGAAGTGCTTCCTATATCTACACGCGCAGCCTTTTTCCCAACTGGCTGTCGCTCAGTTCTTCGGTCGATTGTCGGTAGAAAGACAAAAGACCATACAGGGGGAGTTTAGTGAGTAAAAGTCTCACACTGTTGGGTGTCATCTGGCCGGGGTCTAATCCCCCTGGCAAGTGCCCCTTCGTACTTCTGAGTATTCTCCTCCTCTCCTCTTTGAGCACTTGTACGGTCAATAGGCCTACGGGTGTTCTGAGGAGTAGTCTTCTGTGGCTGGAAAAAAAAAAAAAAAAAAAATATCACTATCATTTTATTTATGGTCTTTTGCAATTTTAAATTTCCATCTTATACTCGTAGATTTCCTATAGACAATTCGGATGGACGTCAATTTAACACTTGCTGGTGAGATTGAAACAATAAAGTCGATTTGAAATTGAAACACTACATATTTAAAACACTAAATATTATTTGGAATTTTCATTATTTCAGACCTTAAACTACTTGATTATATAACCGTGTTGTATTTGCAGTATATTTTTTTTTTGGGTTTATCTTTATTAATTTGAAATCTTTTTTTTTTTCGTTCATAATGTTCTCTTTAAACGCTCTGATCTTGTGAACGCGTGACTGTTGTGTTTTCTTGGCCAAGAACGCCAGTACAAGGATAATGATCGCAGTAGAGTGAATCAAGTGGAGTGATTAAGTGATTAAGTCTGCAAAACAATGTGTGCCAAAACTATATCAATGTTGGTTTGTGTTATGGCAAAGGCAAGAAGGAACTTCAGGAATCATTTGAAATAAAATCCCTATCATTTAATCCCAAATTACCAAAGCGTCCTTGTCACATGTCTCCATCACAGCAGAATGAGAGTGGAACGGACTGTCACATAATTCACGCAACGTCTTCTCAACTATAATAATCGTTCCACTACTGAAGTACCTTTGAATGGAAGGCTCCAGGCATGGTCGCCTCGCTTGGCTTGATATGACCGTTGTTGGCGAGTATGGTGGTCTTATTTGTTCAGCAGCAATAGTTAACACTTTTTCATACATACTTTATGCATATAGACCTAGACTATCAAGTAAAAGGAAAACATCGGAAGTAATATAATGACCACTGAACATTCTGTGGTTTGCATGAATGAGTAGAGATGGAGTAGTGGTATTACTTTTGATAAAATATGATGAGGAAAACCATAAAAATAAATCAAATCAGTAATAGATGGCAGTCAATTTAACCTAGAATCGATCCCTTCCATTTTGTTTCATTTACGAAATAGAAGTAATTACCTATTGTGTTTCAGAGACAATGATGATGAGTATTATACAATATAGCAATATTCAATCAACTTCAAAAAGGAGAATTTTCTCAAATGCCTGTATGTTTTTTTTTGATTTTGATACTCCTTTTTTCATTTGATAGGTATGTAAATTTTATTAATACGTTGACCTACGTATAATTTAGCCAAAGTAAGGACTTGAAAATATTGTTGAACTAGCTGTTCCGCGCGGTTTTACCCGCACCATTTCAAATCCCGCGGGAATATCGTGATAAAAAGTAGCCTATTTGCTATTCCAGGAAACTATCATTATGCCAAATTTCATCCAAATCCATTAAGCCGTTTTGCCGTGATAGAGGAACAAACATCCAGACATGCATACATCCATCCATCCAAACTTTTATACTTATAATATACAAAATTTTAGTTTGCTTTTATTCGATAGAGGTCGCTGTACGTCGATTAAATCGCGCAAGAAGAGCTGTAAATGACTTAGCTATATTTACTTTTTATCTTAAATCGTCCTCACTTTCACAATTATATAGTAGGAAGTAGGATTATGTTTCAGATCGTTTGCATTCGTTGATTATGATTGACAAGGGGCATACAAGGTTCCTTGCTAAATCCGTGTTCTTTCATCTTCGACTGATGGTAAGTGAGGTTAAGCACTTACCATCAGCTAAGATTTGTTACTAATTTATTTGTGAGCTTTATTATTTTCGTGTGCTTATCGGGTCTGAAATTATTACAACTTATGAGGTGCTAACTGTTTCGCGTGGTTATACCCACGCAATTTCCAATTCCGCAGGAATATAGGGATGAAAAGTAGCCTATGTGCTATTTCAGACTAGACACTTTCACTGTGCCAAATTTCATCCAAATCTGTTGAGCCATTCAGCCGTGAATGAGGAACAAATGTCCATACATCCATCAAAATATTCACATTTATAATATTAGTAAGATTAAAAGCAAATAAGTAGTTCAAAATAAAAATTACAAAAATTAACCTTAAAAATAGAGGCTTTAAGTAGAAAATCAAACAAGCTGCAGTCTTATAGTTTATTATTCAATAACGGCTAATATCATTCGAATGAGCGAATTGATCCTTTTTCTCAGCGTCTTGGACCATGTTTCTACACCGATGCCGCACAAGCGTGTACACGTAACTGAAAAAAAGAAATAACTATTATTACTTACGTTGTAGATTGTCACAACCTCAAAAATGAAAAGTGGTCTTTAGTTGGAATCCCGGTTGGGTAGATATTTGTGTGATGAGCTCAAAAATTTACCATCTAAGCATGGGTGTTGTGTTTATTTAAGTTAATGTATATATTTCTTAAGTTTATGTATCCGTTATTTAGTATTAAAACAAGGTTGTCTGGAAAAATCGCTCGTTAGCGATAAGACCGCATATGTTTATGTTATACTTTTATGCTTTAATTGTAATTGTTTTTTTTTTAAGTAAAGTGTAAAATAAGTAATTATTATTTTACGAGCTTCTTCCCGCTAAACTACCCCTCCTATGAGAATTGTAAAAACTTGTTCTTCAATACAACCAGACACCCATTGAAAGAACATTTATGCCAAGTTTCACATAAGAATAAGATTTTTCATACAAACTAAAAGTTCCACATTTCCCATTCCCGTTAGATTTTCGGGAATTACTTTCATAATATAACCAGTAAATCATTGAAAAACTTTTATACAAAGTGGGTATTACATGCTCAAGGAATAAGATTTTTCATATAAACTAAAAAATACAATATTCCCCGTTCTCGTGTGAATTTCGGAAATTCCTTCCTTAGTTAACACCAAAACACCTTCCTTCCTACACCTTCTAAGAAATGTATGTTCCAAATTTCAGCTCTCTACGTCCTTTAGTAATGGTTGTACGTTGTCTGTCAGTCAATTAGTCAGTAACGGAATAGTTTCATATTGATTACTAAAAGCGGTATTATTTGGCTTTTTTTTTAACAAAGATGATCCAAACTCTAAAAATAAGATTTCTGAAAAGCACCCTTTAGATATTGCTAAAGCAGAGCTATGAGTGCTATGACAACGGATATTGTGAGTAACAGATATTTATTTTTATAAAACAACAAATAAGGATATATTGACTTTACGAGCACGTCTAGCACTATAAGTTCACAATACGGTAGCTTTTACAGGAAGTTACCTAGTTTACAATTCTTAGTAGGTATTCATTTAGATTTCTAGACTTCTAGGATTTTTTTATGAAAGGTCATTCTATCGACTTTAAGATATTTTAAGCTTATTCATTCATTGTTTTTTTCTTATTTTATCTATCTTTCCTAGTGCAATCCTACCGCGATTTTATTTTTAATTATTGAAGTTACTATTGAACATAAATATCATATATCTCCTCACTCATAACTATTCAGGCACCAACTTCAGAATCAATTATGTAAATTTGCTCAATAATTTAGTTGAGCAAAATGGTAACTTGTTCAAAACGAAGCTACGAGTATCTTGCGTTTACTAAGATTTATCACATTAGGTCCTCCGTCTAAAGTTTCATACGACTACAGTTTGAATATAGTTAGGAATTTTCCTATTTCAAAACATAGGTACTGGTATATTAATGCTAATAATAGTTTGTTAATGTTGATATTAGAACATGTTAAAGGATTTCACTATTTGATTTGAAGACGGCCATAAACCATCGATCTGGCCTCGTGCTGGTTAGTGGATGACAGAATTTTCAAGGTGCTAACTTGACTACTGACAAACTATAATGACTACTGTATACAACTACACAGCACCGAGATCGACTGCTTAACGTACTCGTACGTTACGAAGTACGGACGTTGTATTTAGAAAATATATATGTGTCGAAATTTCTTATATAATAATATACATAGTCACAGAGGCCACTTCTTCCTTATGGCGCGGTTTTACCCGTGCCATTTCAAATCCCGCGGGTATATTGAGATAAAAGTAGCATTTTTGCTATTCCAGACTGTAAACTATAACTTTGTCGAATTTCATCCAAATCCATTAAGCCGTATTGCCGTGATAGAGGAACAAACATCCAGACATGCATAAATTCATACATCCAAACTTTGACATTTATAATATACAAAATTTTAGTTTACTTTTATTCGATAGATGTCGCTGTACGT
Organism: Stenoptilia bipunctidactyla; assembly: GCA_944452665.1. Lineage (NCBI taxonomy): Eukaryota > Metazoa > Arthropoda > Insecta > Lepidoptera > Pterophoridae > Stenoptilia > Stenoptilia bipunctidactyla. Next base: position 20,241,643 of record OX101734.1, on the reverse strand, counting down.
CGATTAAATCGCGCAAGAAGAGTTATAAATGACTTAGCTATATTTACTTTGTTGACTACCTTTATTTCTCCACACTTTCACAATTATAATATAAGTAGGATAAATAAAATCTTAGGATGACCCTACAAGCCACGTCACTTACATAAAAAGCCCAACGGCTACTACAGTAAGCGCCATGTCGAACATGTAGAATGCCCCAGGGAAGGTTGTGATCGTGGCCGCATAGATGAGTCCCGCTGTCGGGATGTACACCGAAGGAGCCAGCGCCTCTGATACCCCGATCAACGCGCTGAGCTTTGCTGAAATGTCAAAAAACGGTAAATGAGAAGGAGTAGCGACTAGACGACCGGCTGGTGTAGCGGTAACATACATTGCCTTCTATGCCAGAGGTCCTGGGTTCGAATCCCCGCGGCGGCGGATATCGGTGTGATGAACACAGATATTAGCCGTCAAGTCATGGATGTTTATTTAAGTTTATTCTAATAAAAAATATGTATTTATATAATATAATATGTATGTTCATATATTTCTTAAGTATATCAGTTATCTAGTATCCATAGCACAAGTTCTTTAAGAAACTTAATTTGAGCTAGATAATGTTGTGCGAGAGTCAATGGTATTTATTTAGCTGTATGATTTGTGGCGACGTATAGGGACACTAGAGGAACTAATCGATGTCCTTATAAATGTTCTTACATAATTCTATATATCATTATCATTATGTCAAACAGGAACTGCATATCGGTATAAAATTAAATAGTACTAGTAAATTTCTGTACCCTTATTAGTGTACTGCTTCATAAAACGCAATAACTGTAAAAGTTATTAAAAACTAAATTAATTAAATCAGTACCCAAATAATATATACGGGATTAATTTCTGTAGATGTTTTAGTACAAAAATATTTTAACCTATTTAATTTCGGTACCGAAATGTACGCTTCATAGGCTTCAACTAAACTATCGAACATTCTACATTTATTTAAAAATAAAATTTTAATATCAATAATAATATTAATACCGGAAAATTTCAGTTAACTGTAAAAAAATCAGTTATGTTACAATAATAAAAAAGGTACACGAATTATTTCAGTATGAACTCCTGTACCTACTGTTATTTTTAAATACACCTAATTTAACGGTATGACGTCATACAGAAAAAAAATGTACAGAAATTCATACCGGTATGCAGTACTTGCTGTCAAAAGACGCCCAATGCTGGACAAACACGGTTTTTTGCGTAGCTCTATCTTTTGTTGCCTTCATCCAGTGTTTACAGGTGACCTTGATCATGATTCGAACCATAATCATATGTATTTTTGTTTCGTAAACTGGCCCAACTGAGATTTGAACCTAGTGTGTGCACCTTTAGTACCATAAAGTGGGCTATGGATCATATTGCCACGTCCAGTGTTAACTCGATGATCTTTATTTAAAGACCATGCTAAAAATGTGCTTCTGAAAGACAAAACTCAAAGAAACGGACTAATAACAAATTATTATTATCCCATGTATATTCAATTTGAATTTAAAATGTTATGTTATTGTGTGTCTAGGTGTCCATTACGCAAAACGATTTTTTCATAGCAAAAATATGTAAAGAGAAAACCAATTTTTCCCCCTCATTGACAAAAAAAGACAAAAAATAACGATGCCGTTTTAAATCAAGTGAATAAAGTAATAAGTAGACAAGCTCTGCTATGCCGCGGTAATCAAGTCGGAATTCGGAGATTTCCAGTTTCAAATCCCGAATGGCAAGCGCATCTGATTAAATTACAGGACAAACAACGCCTGGTATTCGTTGAGACACATTTCATGTGTTGTTCCTGCATATTCATGACACAAACTGACAAATAGTGAGGTTGAAATGTCAAGCACTTTTAGATGGCTGTAGTGTTCGGCTTTGCTAAGATGCAGTTTGGTTTTAAATTATTGTGACTTGTAGTAGGAGTCTTTTGTTATATTGTATCGTGGAATAGCTAGGGATTCAAATGTTTTTTTTTTAAACACTATGCCCGCGGTTTTCGACGACCGGCTGGTGTAGTGGTAACATACATTGCCTTCTATGCCAGAGGTCCTGGGTACGAATCCCGGCGGCGTCGGATATTTGTGTGATGAACACAGATATTAGCTGTCAAGTCATGGATGTTAATATGTTTATTTAAGTTTATTCTAATAAAAAATATGTATTGATTCAATATGTATGTTTATATATTTCTTATGTATATCAGTTATCTAGTATCCATAACACAAGTTCTTTAAGAAACTTAACTTAGGCTAGATAATGTTGTGTGAGTGTCAGAAATATTTAATTATTAAGCTATTGCATAGCTTCTATCGCGGGCCTTGAGCGTGGGGACCGAATCCAGAAATTCCGTTACGAAAAAAAAACCTAACACCCACCACTCCGACCGGCACCGATTATAATTGCATGAGTTGATAAAAAATGCTAAAAAAGCTTTACCGCGGCAGTCTCCGAGTGCCACACGTCTTTTTATTCATTCTCTTCAATCTCACTTGATGGTGAAGATGAGATCGACGATGAAAGCACACGAATCTAGGAAAGAACTAGGTCTTCATAAAATATTACCGGAGTGGTAATATTTGGCGGCAGATTTTATATGAAGGCTCGCTAGCCAGTCGGACCTTGACGGGATCCTGAAGCAAACACCCAGATTAGTCACTCTGATTAGTCGCCTTTTACGACACGCTTATCCGGGGGCGGTAGGGATATTCTAAGTCCATCCTACACGGACACGGACGTTGTACAGTCTGCCGAAGAATTATGTGTGCCAGAGACTGGGTGGTTTACATAATTTTGCGGACTGTACATAAATGTACTGTTGAGTTTCTCGACACTTCGTCCCAACAGATCGACTTCTACGAAGTAACGGTAGACTTAGTTCAATTTGCAAATAGTTTCACTTATTTCAAGTGTTATTCTGTAGTTACGAAATAGATTTCTTTTTTAATTTGACGCACAATTTGAGGACCGTTTGGTGTAGTGGTATCATACATTGCATTCTGTACCGGAGGCCCATGGTTCGAATCCCTGTGGCAGTAGATATTTTTGTGATGAACAAAGATATTAGCCGTCAAGTCATGGATCGTTTAATGTTCATATAAGTTTATTTTTTAAAAAGCTAGGTATGCATGTTTCTATTAATATCTTTAATTTATTATCCGTGATCTAGTATCTATAAAACAAGTTTTTTAAGAAACTCAATTTGGGCTACATAATTTTGTGTGAAGTTCAAAAAGATTTTTATAGGATGTGGGAAAAACTTTTTAATATTTATAGGAGGCAAAGTATTAAATAATTATTCATTTAAGCATTCTAAATCTACCTTTGCCATTGAAACGCCTATATAAAAATAAATCTTGTAGATCTATGTTGCTAGCTATGTAAAACGTGTCATACATTGCGTTTCCACTCCATAGACCTAATTATTCCCTGCATAATGAATTAATGATACGCGATCGATACGACGAGGAGTGTCCGCGTTGAGTAAGTGAATTGCCTTAACTTGGTATAGATGGGTGATAGTCGCCAAGTTTCATGTCGACTACGTGAGGTGACCGTGTCGCTACATGAAAGGTGTATGTTTAATTTCTTATTCTTCCAACTTATGTATCATTGATCCCAGCCCAGCCATCATCACAAATCTTTGTAATGAGCCCACTTCAGGGCCATGAGATTCCTTCGGGGTTGAGGCCATAATTAAGCAAGCTGACCCATTGCTGTTCAGTGGATGCCAGAATTTTCAGGGCGCCGAAATGGCTTCAAAAAAACTCCTACGACTAACGTATAGAAGTATCAGCAACCGGGACCGACTGCTAAACGTACCCTCGGAAGCACGGAAGTTGCCGAGAGAAATGAATGGTCGGTGGTCATCCATCCTTATACCGACAGCGCCGAGTCGCTTTATCTGCACTAACAATTGATATACAGGGTTAATTTTAGTAAGCGCATCACAGCTTGCAGACAACCTCTCCACATCAACCCCAACGATTGTTCTATGACTTTTTAACATTAATGATTTTTTAAATTCCATGCTGGATTGGAAGCGAAAGAAAAAACATAGAATGTGCCAGTTGCTTCTCTTTCCGGGCATACTGTAAAAGCCAGTTAAGGGACAGAGGTTTCCATTGTCGTTTTTGCGGGCGATAGGCTGACTCCCTGTCACTGCAATAGTCCATCACCATCATTATAATACCTCCAAATTTGTCAAATGTGACATCAGATGGTTTTAAAGCCTTTTGTGTTCTGCCTACCCCATAAGGGATGCCGGCGTGAAGTTATTTATGTATTTATGTAGATTTTAAAATTAATATATTTAAAATTTTAAGTTTTCCCATCATCATCATCCACAGCCTGTAGACGTCCACTGCTGGACATAGGCCTCCCCCAAGGTCTTCCACGTCGCTCTGTCCGCGCCGCCCTCATCCTGCGTTTACCGGCGACTTTGACCAGGTCGTCGGTCCATCGTGCGGGGGGCCTGCCTACGCTGCGTCTCCCAGTACGTGGCCGCCACTCGAGAACTTTTCTGCCCCACCGGCCGTCTGTTCTGCGAGCTATGTGCCCTGCCCATTGCCACTTCAGCTCTGCAATCCTTCTGGCTATATCGGTGACATTGGTTCGCCTGCGAATCTCCTCATTCCTAATTCGATCCCGCAGGAAAACTCCGAACATGGCCCTTTCCATTGCCCGCTGAGCGACTCTAAGCTTATTTATAAGGCCCATAGTTAGCGACCACGTCTCAGTGCCGTATGTCATCACTGGCAACACACACTGGTCAAAAACCTTTGTCTACAGACACTGCGGTACGTGAAGTTTTCCTATACATCATTTTTATTTATTGCCTCTCAACTGAAATACTCTATTTACCCTGGGCGTGAGTATGCCACGCGCTTTCCGTAGGCAAAATATCGCAACATACAGTGGGCAGACATTTTGCCATCTTTTTATCACATATTTTTTGGATACATGTATGTATAGGATAGAATACGTGTGTACTAGGATACTGCATCGATCTCTACAACACCTGCCTATACAGGGTGACTGGTGACAAATTTTAGATACTGAAGGAGAGCATTCTGAACTCGATTCTGATCATAATTATGTGATAAAAGTAGGTACTTAATTTTTCACCAGAAATCCCTATGAATAAATAAAGAGACCTTACTACACTTTTCCCGACGCGCTGCCTTAGTCAACACGCACACAGCAGTATTCCCGCCACACGCACTCCACCACCCGCTAAGTATCTATTGCATTACTTACGTAACCATGCGTTGCGTTATGAATTTTTTAACTTTCGGTTAAGTGAATAAATAATATTTACGTTTTATTTAATTTTTTCTCTTCATGTATGATCTCAAACTGCCACGTCCTGGAATTTCAAATATAAACCACCAGTCACCCTGTAAAAACTTATTTTGGAGACACATAGACACATCAATCAAATTCTCATGTTTGCAATTTTATAAATCAGATTAAAAATTTATAAAATTGCAGTTAGTAATAACCAAAAATGTTGACATTGGAAAGGGTAATCATGACTTATAATGTAATAATGGGTGGTATAATATGAAGAAAAATAATAATGTAAGAAAAAAAAGATGTGTGGCACTCGGAGACTGACGCGGTAAAGCTATTGCATAGCATTTTTTTATCAACTTATGCAATTATAATTATTTATTTATTTTATTAATGCAGTAATGTTTGATCTAATATGAAGTTCCACAAATTCCTAGTAGATGGCGCTGATTGTTTATTAAAGCCCGCATGTAAAGTTATGAAATCAAAGTATCACGGCTGTGCCGTTCGGAGTAGGGGGGTGTTAGGTGTTTGTTAGGTGCTAGGTGAATTTCTGGATGCGGTCCCCACGCTCAAGGCCCGCGATAGAAGCTGTTGGCGGCACTATCTATCGATAATTAAGTGGACTGTAATTGTGGTTGGAAAAAACAATATTTTTCAACTTAAGTTAATAATAAAATGACTCACCAGACAAAGGGAAGGGATGTTGGGAATATTAGCCTGTAGTCGCCGTTTTCGGTGATCGGATTCTCTTTCCTTGATGAGTTTGGTGCCAAATGTGAATCGGTTACTCCTTATTGCTCAGCTCCGGTAGCTAATTAGATTTTTTATAGCAGCACAGCGACGTGTTGCTTCCTCGATCGGTTCGCGGTCGAACTTCAAGTCCAGGGTCGGTAAGGTGGGGGGAGGGTGAGTGTCAAAAATACTAAAGTAGAAAAAGTTCACTTAAATATTGATAGATGGCGCCACCATTTCACCCCGCCCTTAAAGCGTTGGCTTTAAAAAATAAATAAACGGATAATAAATAAATATACTCTATATAATGTACGCTCCTAGTCGGAATTTATACTACATACTACAAACGACCGCGCTACTTCTCTTACGTTTCGTGGTTTCATAAGTGAATATAACTATTTAAATTGAGTTAGACAAACACAAATATTAAGATAAACAAACATAACAAATTAAAAATATACTAAAACATACGATGTATTTATTGCGTCGGAAGTGGGCAAAGGCGTACTACCGGGCGCAGGAAAGATCCCTTAGACGTCTTAACTGTAACTACACGCACTGTTCCGTCTTTAGAAGGATGAACCTTATCTATGACGCCCAAGGGCCACGACAGAGGCGGGACGTTGTCCTGTCTGATGACAACTACAGAGCCTGGGACTATAGGAGTAGTCAAAGAGTTCCACTTCGCCCTAACTTGTAGATTGTGCAAGTACTCTACACTCCACCGCTTCCAAAACGATTGCACGAGACTATCTACGAGAGTATGTCTATCTCTTGGCGTCATACTGACGTCCACTGCCGGTGCGGGCATTGAATTTATAGGAGCTGTGTGTAGGAAATGACTCGGTGTAAGGGACAGGGGCTCAGAGGGATCCGAGCTTAAAACGGTTAACGGTCGTGAATTTAACAAACATTCAACTTGGGTGAGAACGGTATTCAGCTCTTCAAGAGATAAGAGCTGCTGCCCTATCACGCGAAAAAGATGATTTTTAATTAATTTAACCATTGACTCCCAACAACCACCAAAGTGGGGGGACGCCGGTGGAATAAATTTCCACACGATACGACTCTCGGCTAATTCAATTTCAAATTTATTGTTATATTCTCGATTTAAAAAATTATATAATTCACTCGCTCCTACGAAGTTTGTACCGTTGTCCGAATACATAACTTGCACTGGACCACGGCGAGAAAGGAATCTCTTCAAAGCGGACAAAAAACTACTCGTACTTAAGTCGCCGGCTACCTCAATGTGAACCGCGCGCGTCGTGAGACACGTGAACACGCACAAGTAGGCCTTAAGGCTCCTAGCACCCCGTTTCCTGATCGGAACATACTGTATAGGGCCTGCGTAGTCACACCCTGTATATGCGAATGCTTTAATAGCAGGAACAACTCGTATGTCGGGAAGGTCAGCCATCAAAGGCGAAGAGGATTTCGGATTTAACCTAAAGCAAGTATTACATTTATGTACTTGTCGCCTTACTACGTTACGTGCGCCTAATATCCAATACTGATGCCTTAATAATGACAGTAAGAGCTCTGGACCGGCGTGTAAATATTTTTTATGGTAAAAGTCTATTAATAGATTGATTGCGGGGTCGCTATGCGGAAGTACTACGGGGTGTTTATGTGAATAATTCAATTCGGAATTACCTAATCGACCACCTACTCGAATTAGGCCGTTATCCAAAAAGGAGTTAAGTTTTAATAGCGCAGGTGAGCATTTCTTACCGGCTTGTAAATTAAGCAAATCGATTTTAAAGTGTTTATTTTGTAAATAAAGCAGCAATTTATTTTCTGCAAATTTAAAATCACTAGACGTAATTGCCGAAGTTTCGCTACGCGGAAGTTTATTAGAAAAACGATAAATATAAATTATAATACGTAATAGCTTAGTCCATGAAGAAACGCGGGAAGTAAGAGAAGAAAGTACATGTTCACCTTCGGTAGGTGAAGTAACTGCATGAACCAACACTTTACGTTCCGGAATTTGATTCTTAATGTTAGTAAAATCTATTTCATTAGTTGGCCACTGCGACGGGCTATCGTCAAGCCATAGAGGACCATGCATCCACAACGGATGGGCAATCAAACCTTGCGGAGTGAGACCACGAGACAAACAGTCTGCTGGGTTCTCGACTCCCGCTACGTGATAGAACACATCCGGAGATATGTTATCGGTAATTTTTACTACCCTATTGGCTACAAATGTCTGCCATCGATGCGGGGAGCCCTTTAACCAATAAAGAACTACCTTAGAATCGGTAAACGCATATACATTAATTTTTAAACGTGAGGAATAGTTATCATAAACGAGGCGTAATAATTGAGAGAGTAACAAGACGGCGCACAGTTCCAGCCTGGCCACCGAAAGCTGTTTCATCGGTGCGACCTTCGACTTGGCGCAGACCAGCCGCACGGTGCGGCCCGCGGCGGACTCCACGTGCAAATAAACGACGCCTCCGTACGCGGCTTCACTCGCATCCGCAAACCCGACTAAACTTATCTTTGAGTCAGCAGCGACTCCTAAGTGACGAGATATTTTAAAATTATTTAGTAAAGGCAATTCAAAACAGAACTGTTTCCATTTAATATAAACGTCACTGGGTACTTCGTCATCCCAACCGATTTTAAGAAGCCAAAGGTTTTTAATAAAAAGCTTAGCGTACAAAATGATAGGTGCTACGACGCCCATCAAATCCCATAAGCGCGCTATGAAACTCAAAATACTACGCTTAGTGCATTTCTCTTGCGTAAAAGTATTAATTTTAAATTAAAATGTATCGGAGTCTGTGGCCCAGCGTAAGCCCAAGACTTTAAGATCAATGCTTTTATCAAAATCTACCTCTGTAAGCAACTTATGTGAATCTGGAATACTATCTAACACCTGTCTCGAGTTACTACTCCATTTAACGAGATCCCATTGAGCTCGTTTAAAAAATGAAATTAATTCTTCTGCCGTGTCCACCGCCTGTTCCTCGTCAGGCACGGAAAAAGCCACATCGTCCATGAACAATGAAGAAGTAGCTACTTCCTTCGCACGTGGATACCCATCGCCTTCATCGGATATCAGTTGTCGAACAACTCTAAGCGCATGAAACGGGCTCGATTTTAAACCGAAACATACCCTATTAAATCGATACGTAGTTACCGGATCACTCGGTGTGTACCGATACAGTATATTTTGAAAGCGGCGGTCGCTCTCCCGCATTTCAATATTTAAAAACATCTGTCTACAATCGGCGGAAAGTCCAATTCGAAATAGTCTAAAATTTAATATTATTTTAAATAAGTCGCCCTGCAAATTCTGACCGCTATGTAAAATATCATTTAACGATATACCCGAACTAGTTTTCGAACTGGCATCTAAAACGATTCGACACTTTGTCGATACCTTATCTTCTCGGATCACTCCATGGTGCGGTATAAAATAACGCGGAGGTAAAGATTTATTATCTTCATCTTGCGGCGCTATCGACAAATAACCCTTTTCTAAGTATTCGCGAATAACATTATCGTAAGCCAGGCGCAACGCGGGCGCAGCCTCAAGCTTCCGCTCTAAACAGAGAAAACGATTACGCGCAATCTTATAAGAATCGCCTAATAAATAGGGATCCTCACGGAACGGTAAACCGACTATGTACCTACCACTAACTGGGTCGCGTTTCGTAGTACAACAGAAAAACATCTCGCATTCATTATCATCCGGACTTTGAACTTTAGCGACGGGAAGTTCTTCAATCTCCCAAAAGTTCCTTAACAAGTTATCTATACTCTTATCCGATTCTACAATAGCGCAACACGAAGTTGCAGTACTATTTGGTTGATTATATAATGTGGGTACGGAACCCATAACGACATATCCTAACGCGGTGTGTATGGCGGGCGGCAGCGCGGCGGGGGCGTCTGCGCGCGCGACGCCCGGCAGCAGTAGGTGCGGGAACAGCGCGGCGCCCAGCAGCACGTCCACGGGCCCCGGTGTCCCGAACGAGGCGTCGGCAAGCGGCAACTTATCTAAGTACTTACACGCCGTCACGTCTACTACAGCCGAAGGCAAACTATCGGTAATATAATCGATCATTAAAGCCGAAATTTCATATTTTATATTTTTATTAAAACGCGAATAAATACAAAAAGATGTCGACCCCTTCACATTCTTCTCCGTCGCCCCGATCCCTTTAACAATCGTATTCAATGTATTACGTGATTGAATACCTAATTTATTACACAAGTTCGTTGTTATAAAGTTACATTGCGATGCCGTATCCAATAAACACCTTACTAAATGTTCCTTGCCAAAGCTGTCATACATAATAACCTGCGCGGTTGCAAGTAGCACAGTGCTCGGTAGTATACCTACTCGTCCAGTTCCTACGCACGAGATATTAAAATCCTTCAACTTAGCTGTGCTACACAATGCAACGCTGCCACTAGAAAGATGCGCCTGCGGTGGCGCGGCAGTGTTCTTGGCCGTCGAGACAGGCGAGGTACTCGCATCACTGCGGTTCGATGTTCGGTTAGGACCTTGATCAGCTGATTTAATGAAATGCAAAGAGGTATGATGCTTAGATTGGCAAATTTTACAAAACATGCTAGATTTACATGATGAAACTTTATGTTTAATACAAAGGCAGTTTACACATGAATTATTTTCTTTAACATGTTTAAATCTCTCTTCCGGCGATATTTTTTCAAAGGAGGGGCACTTATATAAATGGCTATGTACAATATTACTACATAAGCATTTTAATGAATGATTAGCGAGGGTACTAACGAATGATTGATAATTAGGAGGGTTGGAATTATGTTTTGACCGCAGTCGGTCCATTTTTTTGTTATTATCGATTGTATTATAATCATTCGACGAACGCTGTAATATTTTAGACTGACTTTTAATAAACTCGACCAGCTCGCCAAACGTGGGTATCTCAGTTGACCGAATATTATTCTCGAACGAAAGTACGGTATCTGGGTCTAGTTTTTTAAGTGCGATATGTAAGATAATTAAGTCACTTAAATTCGTAACCTTTATATTTTGTAAAGCCTTTACCGCTGAAACGAAATTGTCGGTAAACACATCAAGATTATGCGCTGTCGAACGTGATAACGGCTTAAAATCCAACAACTGATTTAAGTAGGTAGATGCAAGCATTCGTTTATCTTCGTACTTATTAATTAATGTTTGAAACAAAAGGTTATAGTTCTCGGCACAGGGAGTTATACCGGCACACGCAGTCTTGGCCTTGCCTGTTATTTTACCTATTAAATAGTATAACTTTTCGGAATCGGATAGTGATTGATTGTCATGTACTGTAGACTTGAAACTCGCATAAAATAACGGCCATGAGCGTATGTCTCCATCAAAGGAAGTAAGCTCGATCGGCGGAAGACTCGGTCGGGACTTGCGTGGAGCGCAGGCGGCCGCGGCGGCGGTCGGCGGCTCGCTCACCTGGCTACCCACACGTTTAATACATCCATATAACTGCTCTAAGGCGGTCATGGCGCTAAAGTTTGGCTTAGAATGAGGAAATACTAACAAAAGTCGTTCATTGTACTTAACTAACAAATCATTGAATTTATTGTATAATGATTCAACATTCGTGTACGCGTTAAGAAATCTTTCCTTTGCCTCCTCGTTGGTGTTAAAAAGTCTACTATCATCGTATATCCTCTGAATATTTTCAAATATTACGTTTCTTTGAGCTTCGAGAAGCGCCAACTGCATATCTGACTCGGCGTCCGATATGTCATCGACCTTCTTAGTTCTGCTAGTCATTGAAATTATTTTACGAATAACTTAGCACAAACTAGTATAACAATTTCGTAAATAAATAGAAAGAATCTGTACGTATTTTATTTTAAAGCCGCTGCATAAACGGATTATACGTTAAGACGCGTTTTTTAAAGTATAACGCGGGTAGATGTAACTAGAATTTAACAATACGCAATTAACGAGAATTTACTCTATTACCAGGATTTATAGCGATAAACTAGACTGGTATATAATAAATATATAGTGATATAATATAATATATATACGTAACTCCTTCTACAACGTGAATAATTAATTAAACCCAGCAGTGCAATACTGCTGTCATCCGGCTCGTATGGACCAAAATTTGTTGGCGGCACTATCTATCGATAATTAAGTGGACTGTAATTGTGGTTGGAAAAAACAATATTTTTCAACTTAAGTTAATAATAAAATGACTCACCAGACAAAGGGAAGGGATGTTGGGAATATTAGCCTGTAGTCGCCGTTTTCGGTGATCGGATTCTCTTTCCTTGATGAGTTTGGTGCCAAATGTGAATCGGTTACTCCTTATTGCTCAGCTCCGGTAGCTAATTAGATTTTTTATAGCAGCACAGCGACGTGTTGCTTCCTCGATCGGTTCGCGGTCGAACTTCAAGTCCAGGGTCGGTAAGGTGGGGGGAGGGTGAGTGTCAAAAATACTAAAGTAGAAAAAGTTCACTTAAATATTGATAGATGGCGCCACCAGAAGCTATGCAATAGCTTAAAAAAATTACCTACAAAACCCTCGCAGTATGCAAGACCGATTCGCACTAGACCGATTTTTTTACAATGATAAATGTTTTTTCGCGTAATTATTCATATTATTGTGGGTAGAATTTATTTTGCGTAAAACTATTATAATTCTCATGCTTTATACGTAGGTACATAGTTAAAACACCGTACATACGAAAATCTAGTAGGTGCGCTTACAATTTATAGAAAAACATTAAATATATATTTTTCATTTATTTGTTGAATGAATAAATGAGAGATCGATAACGCTTCACAAGTTTAAACTTATTACACGATTTAGTGTTCAAGACAATATGTTTGTTCTTATGGACTTTGATTAAAATGCGAAAGTCTGTCTCTATGTCTATGACGTTTTCCTTGCTAACCCACTGGACCAAAAATTCACAATTTACCTATATCGTCAGTGGAAAGGATAAAATGCTAAACCGCCAAAATGACATTTGTGGAAAATTGAATTTAAAATTAATTTTTTTAGAAAAAAAATTATACCTCTGATATTTCTAGAGTTAGAAAGATGTTATAAAGAGACGAAATATAATTCGATTTTTTGCCTAAATATTCAGCATAACTGTGAGGTTTCATCTCTTTCCGTTACTAAAATAAGTGTCGCTTTAGCAAAAAAACGCTGAAAAGTAAGAAAAAACTGTTCAGGAAAAAAATGCTAAACTCTATCAACTTTGAAAAACCAACTCATCAATAAATGCTAATATACGGCAATAGTCTCTTATCCATTCAACGGAAATAATAATCTGCTTTCAGTTGTCAAATCATAATGACGAAACTTTTGCTAATCTAATACTTGCACTGGTAATGTAATTCATAGAACAATAGCTAAGCATTTCCATATCCTCTTAAATAGCTTGCAGTATAATGTATTTTTCACTAAACATACTATCCTGATTAACCCGTATATAGCATTGAGAAATGATAGTAGGAATAGCTAGTGAAATTCTGCTAAAGCGACATCCATACTTATAATATTACTAACTGTTGCGCGTGGTTTTCGAATCCAGCGGGAATTTTGGGATAAAAAATAGCCTATGTGCTTTTCCAGACTGTATACTATCATTATGTCAAATTTCATTGAAATCCGTTGAGCCGTTCTTCCGTGATTGAGGAACAAACATCCATACATCAAAACTTTCACATTTATAGTATTGGTAAGATTCAGCGAACTTTTGCTAAAGCGCCAAAGTATATGGAAACATGGAAGGCATTTATCGCTAAACCTGTCTCAACTATCAAAATTAAAATCAACGAAAAAATTCTAACGTCATAGTTACCAAAGAAAAACGTAACAGAAAAAGTTCTTAAGCGACTTTTGTTAAAAAAAGCCCGAAAAAAGGCCGCTTTAGTCATTTTGCTGGCGATGTTTTAAGGCAATCAGTCGAAAATTTGGACTGCTAAAGCGCCAAAAAAGTGCTCGGATCGCTACGAAACCTAGCCAGATCGACGCAGAAAAAAAAAATGCTGTCGAACTGTATATATAACTTGATATGGCCAAATTGGCGCTATAGCATTTTATCCTTTCCACTGACGATATAGTGTTGATATAGGCGATTAAAGTTTAATCAGAAATTGAAATAAATAATAAAATTTGGCACAAATGTAGCTAAAAAACCCGGAGTTTAAAAAATGGGTACTTATTTTAAGGCCAGGTATTATTCCAGCTAAGGCATTGAGCGATGGCCAGGTCGCATTTCTTTTATCGGCGACTTTAATCGAGTATGATATTTTTTTCGAAAGCGTAATTAGTTCAGTAATACTGAAAAATCGTGTCCAAAAGAGACAAATTTTGATAATTTTACTATCGAGTGCAGTTCATGAAATCTTGTAACTGAAAGCGATTTCCACTTATTCAAATGTTTAATTAACAATTAAGACACGTTCAAGGACAGGCGCGGCGGGTCGCTCGGGGCTTCACGCTTTTTCGTTGAGGCTGTACTCTAAACCAGCGGATAGTTCCATACATGTACATAGACACCCGGCACGATGTCCTTAAACTTGCCCCTATCGTTTTTAATATTTTTAAATAACATTTCGCATGCAACAGTTCCTTTTAAAAACTTTAAAAAAAATATTTATAGGAATACCAAGCCTTAAATATCAACTCAGAAGACGCTAGATAAAATGGGGGATTATCATGTTACCGAAGTTTGCGATATTATCGATATGAAAAACTTTCATTTGATTGTAACATCTTAAAGCCAAACTGTACAGCTAGCGAGGAAACAAAGAAAAAAATCAAGTTTCGAAGCTAAATAAATTGAGCATAGCGAAATTAGATAAACAAATCAATAATCGAACTGAAACAAATACCTAAAGTGGAAACCGAATTATTGGAAATAAATTTCGAATGAAAGTTGATTCGATTACTAGACACAATATGGAAATAAAATTTGTTGTGTTTTATTTCGTAGTATAATGCGATGGATGAATACACGAAATATTATCTTAAAACACATTACCACGAAAGTATAAACAACAAAAAATAGATTTAATTATATTCCTTAGAAATAATAATCTAGCCCTTAAGTAAGCGTATTTTTATCCGACTGCGACACGCAAAGGAGGGTCATGTTTTCAACGCGTATGTTTGTATGTAGGGGAAAGGTATACTAAACCGTATACCTTGGTAAATCCGTATAGACAAACTATTTTCGCCAATAACCATAATTTCGTACGCACAAGCCGCTCAGTAGCGCCTACCAATTGGTACTTTTTGTAAATAAAAAATTGTCATTGTAGGCTCTCGCAATTTGGAGTTCATTTTTTTTTTGGTAGTCCTATTTTTGTGAATATACAAGCAGTGATTGTGAAGTGTACAAACGCTACAGGTAAGTCACTAATCAACTATGTTGTAGGTGATATACTTGTTCTTAAACGCAATGTTTGCACTGGTAAGTTTGTATTGACTATGTGTGAGTGAATGGTGTCTTTATTATATACCTGAGTTGGGGTAAAACCGGTTATATACGATTTTGATCCAGATAGATAAGTCTAATTATTATTATATTATATTATATTTTTTCATCAGCACTGCTCGCTGACACCTTCAACTTCCAATATGTCATTCAAGACAACGTCTTCCGCGCAAAGAGTTGGTTCAGACTTGATCTCATCAACATCCACTACAAAACTCGATCTCTTGTAATGTATAGGCTGTCATGAAGGCTGCACCAGCTATGATACAGAGAAATTGTATGACTTCTATTGCACAAGATGCAATGTCATACGGTAAATTCCGGGAAAATATCGTAAACAGTATAAAAGTATTTATTTTCTTATTCATTGAAATTGATGTCAAAATTCATGTTCTTCTAAAATATGTTAATTGTAATGTATAACTAACTAGCTGTTGCGCGCGGTTTTACCCGCGCCATTTTGATTCCCGCGAAAATTTCTGGATAAAAAGTAGCCTATGTGCTATTCCAGATTGTACTCTATCACTATGCCAAATTGCCACTTCCCATCAGGTGTTTCAAGAGTTCATTCGTAATATAAAAAAACTTGATAGTACAAAATCTAACATCAAACTAATTTAAAAATTGTTTTGCGTTACGATACGTTCTTAAACTGAGAAACAGATGAACCTAGCTTATCGCTTTTATAATACTGTCAATGTGACAGTTATCACCTATTGACTATCATCTCAATCACTCGTGCTGATGACATCCGGAAAGATACCAAAGCTTTGAATTTATATGAATAATATAATTAAACGTTATACAGGGTGACTGATGGGTCACTTTTGAAATTCGAGGACGGATATTTTGAGATCATACACGAAGAGAAACAATTGAAAAAAAATATTAATTATTTACTGAGTAAACTTATCCGAAAGTTAGAGAGTTGATAACGCAACGTATGGTAACATGCCGCGATTGGCTCAGGCGTAAGTCAAATTAATAGTTACAAAACTTTATTTGTGTTGTATGTAAACACAACACAAATAAAGTATACAAAACAAAAATTAACATAGTAGTATTTATTTATGGGGAATGGTAATGAAAAATTAAGTACTTACCTACTTTTATCATATAATTTTGACCAGAAACGAGTACAGAGTGCTCTCCTTCAGTATCTAAAATGTGTCACCAGTCACCCAGTTTAATCCGTTTTAATTTAATTCATCAACAACATTTTGAAAATTTATTTGATTTATCTCTTTCAAATTTTTTTCGTACATACATAACCTCACGCCTGTCTACCTTTAAGTAGGCACAACTCACAAATAAGGGAACACCAATTGCTACGATCCAGGCATACCTCTTTTCGCTTCGCCATACAAGATCGATGATAACGGTACTTTTAACTA
This sequence comes from Stenoptilia bipunctidactyla, assembly GCA_944452665.1. Taxonomy (NCBI): domain Eukaryota; kingdom Metazoa; phylum Arthropoda; class Insecta; order Lepidoptera; family Pterophoridae; genus Stenoptilia; species Stenoptilia bipunctidactyla. The sequence continues at coordinate 20,224,721 of OX101734.1, read as the reverse complement.
GGCCCTTTTTAAGAATGTAGCCAATTTGGTCGGCATTCGTTCATCTTGGGCGGACCATCCATTCTTGCTCTGTACACCTCTACAACAAAAATTGCAGATTGTCATACAAATTATCTTGTACAATTTATAATTTTAACTATTTAAGTTCATAAGGCAATGTTGCAGCCAAACATCGGTGGGGCATATTGCCTAAGTTATTAAGAGACGCACTGACGATGCAAACATTAAACATGAGTTTTGAAATTTTAAATAATAAATGTTGGTACTTTATTGCAAACAACAACAAAAACATATCAAACCATTATTTGAATCCAAATTTTAAACACTATACAAAAATTTGCCCAAATAATGTTACATCTAGAATTTTCGTTACAAAATTAGACAATGTGCGACAAAATCTATATAATAGATCATACATATTTAATGTATAAATATTTGAAATTATATTATTTTATTTGTATGATGATTTGAAATCTGTATTTATCCCAAAAATATCCACAGGTACAGAAAGTTATTCAGCGCTAAATCAAAGAGTTCGTTTAATTCATAGGTATATTAAAATGAACAATATTTATAGAGTTATACTAAAATAATTGTTAAAAATTTATTTACTGTTTAAAAAACAAATTCCATGATTATTTTTTCATTAAAATTGATTGTAAATTTATTTTGCAACTTATAAACAAAATGAAAACTAAAAAATTTCATTTAATTTCTCAATTTTACTATAGTATTTGCGCTGTAGCATGGTGCTCCCAAAAACTGCCGTGATTTACAAATTATAATTTAGTAGGTATATATTTCAGCTATTCCAACTTTTTTTATATACATACATACATAACTTCACGCTTGTATCCCTTATGGGGTAGGCAGAACATCAGAGGTTATAAGACCATCTGATGTCACGTTTGACTAATGAGGTATTATAATGATGGCGAGAGGCTATTGCAGTGACAGGGGTCAGCCCACAAAAATGCCAATAAAACCTCTGTCCCTTAACCGACTTTTACAATATGAAGCCCGGGAAGAGAAGCAGCTGGCACATTCTATGTTTTTCTTTCGCTCCCAGTGGTAAGCAAATTAAATCAATCCCGACCAGAATGTACCTGTCTGCAAATAAAATGTTATTGAATTCTAAAATCTAAGTGGTTCTGACAGATTTAGCGTCATTTAATATAAGACTTTTTCTTGCATGCTGAACAGGGAACGAAAGAAAAACATAGAATGTGCCAGCTGCTTCTCTTCCCAAGCAAACTGTAAAAGTCAGTTTAGGGACAGAATTTTTTTTGACGTGTTTGTGGGTAATAGGCTGACCCTCTGTCACTGCAATAGTCTCTCTCCATCATTAAAATACCTCCAAAGTCAAGTGTGACATAAGATTGTTTTACAGGCTCTGGTGTTCTGCCTACTCCATAAGGGATACAGGCTTGAAGTTATGTATGTATGTACTGTAACACTGTCACCCGCACCATGCTTTAGCGCAAATACTACAGTTAAGGTAGATAAGGATTTACATACATGTGTACATACAGTATATATACTGATTTGTTTTAGTGAAGCAAAGTATCAATTCAAGATCTTTTCAAACAAAATATAAATCTGTGATGAAACACTTTTTAACCAGATTTATTGCGATAAATGTACCGTAGGCTTAGAAAAAGTCCAATTAACTGATTACAAGATTGGCCAAGACACCGAAACGTCGAGTTAAAATGTAAAATATAAATTTTACGCTATTAATCCGGTTGAAAAGCTGTTTTATTTATACTTAATAGGGTTTTAAGAACTTATGTATTAGAAACAAGATAACTATAACTTAAGAGAATCTAGTCACGCGGCAGCCCCCCTTGATTCAACCTATTGCCCAAGGGAATCGGCAATAGGTTGAATCAAGGGAACTGGCAAGCCAGCGCCAAGTTTAAACGAACCACTTGGTGCCATTTTTGACCCTTCTATATCTCAAAACCTCTTAATGTAAACACATAAAAGCACATGTATTTTATTATATCCATAAGGACATGTACAAGCCCAAATTACATGAAGCTAGCTCTAATGTTTATAAAGATACTAGCGACCCGCCCCGGCTTCGCACGGGTGCAATGCTGATACACGCTCTTGCCGCACCGGGCGGCCCGCCGCCGGTACCGCCGCAAACGCTACGTCCCGTTTAAATCTGTAATATCTTCGAAAATATTCACTTAAATCATACGGTGTAAAGGGCCATATAGATCTATATTAAATGAACAATGTATTCAAGGTATTTAATTGGTTAAGAATTAATGCTGTATTGGTTAAAATCGCTTCAAAAATTAGCCATTATTTGTCGTAAAAAGTAAATGACAAAAAAAAGTTATTGTGGGTTATCCATAAGAGATAGACATATACCATCACGGACTTTTCTGTAGACCGTTTCAATGTGTACAATACTTAGTACATTGTTTTGATAAAACTCGTAGGGTTCAGCCTGCGTTTGCAATTTAAGCGGAAAAAATGTAATTATTTACGACATCACATTAGAAACCTCAAAAATAACAGTACTTCTCTACTATTTAATGGATGTTATTATACATATAAACCTTCCTCTTGAATCACTCTATCTATTAAAAAAAACCGCATCAAAATCCGTTGCGTAGTTTCAAAGATTTAAGCATACAAAGGGACATAGGGACAGAGAAAGCGACTTTGTTTTATACTATGTAGTGATGAAGGTCAAAAGGTCGTAAATTTTAGTACTGACTGACTTATAAAAGGTTTTCCAATAAGAGGTGTTATTTTGAATAGACCGCTATTTCGGTAGATGTCACTTTTGAAGCTGTCATTTTTTGACATTTGACAGGTAGAAACTATGCCATTAATAAAAATGGAACGATACACGCTTCAACAACGTATTGAAATTATTAAAATTCACTATAAAAATGGTGAAAATTTTGCAGAGACGCCTTGTTTTATTTACAAGAAGTCATGATATCCCACCAAAAATATAAATGTAACAGAGGAGAGCCAAGTTCAATACAAAAGTTATTCTTGGCTGTAGGCTTCGCCGCAAAAAGAATGGAGATCTAAATGAGTGTAAAATTCATAAATGAGAGCTCATTTAGGTACTATTTACCACAGTATAGTTTAAATTTAAGAATACAGAAAAATATAGATACACCGTCGGCGGTCTTATATTGCTGGAAAGCAATTTCTTTCAGACAACCATGGATATATACATGTATTGGTCTGATAAATGTAACTTGTTGTTAAGGGCATACCTACATATTTAGGCTATAAAAACAAATTTGAAAGGCTTTTTAATTGTAAAAACATTAAGGGAAGCTTTTGAAGCTATCATACACTGGTCTAATGTAATTAATTTATATACAGTTAAGATTTTTTTTTATTCTGCCGTCGTTTGGCACGAAAGTCACATGATGGTATGAAAAATAAACATAAAGAGTTTCTCCTATGTTGAGTTCATCATCACTCAGGATTAGGACTAGGTAGTTTCCAAATCAAACTTCAAAAACTTGTAAAGTAATCAAATTAGGTGCTTATTATAAAGTCACATAACCTGTAACAATTAATACACTTCCAAGTTTATTTGTCAAATTATGATAATCAGTTTAGAAGTTGTGAGGAAACAGTCGAAAATACATTAACTCGAGTAGGTGAACCCACATATTCGTACATTCAGGTTAAAATTTTTGCTTTACTCTCGATGGTCACTGCTGGGTGTACCGACGATCTGGTCAAGATACCGGTGAATGCTGGGACGTGGAGAACCAGGCCTTTGTCCAGTAGTGGCCGCGTGTCTCAGCGTATGACCATGAATATCGATTTTTTAAAGTCAACCCGTCCATGGTGTATAAACAGTTAGCAAAAGGCTTAGTTTGCCCAGTTCAAACATTTCATACTATGACCCATGGCTGACCTAAAATCACCGGCACTCACAGGCCCCACCATCGGCGAATGAGGTACCTACGCCTAGAGGTTTTTTTTGTGGTATCTGGCCGTTTACTTGATTATCCCCAAATATCCCTCGAACAACTTCCAAGCACAAAAACAATTAATTATTGTAGGTATATTCGCGGGTTAAAATTTTACGGCAAAATCTATAGTTTATAGATATCTGATAACTAGCAATCAAATAAAGCTTTATTTATCGGCTACAGAATAGTAAAATTTTTAGGGAGAATATTTTTTTTTTTAGTAACAAATTAGTTTATTAATCAAAAAATGGTCGACATACGTCATTTTGGCTGTTACATAAATTAAAAAATAAGCTGAATACAGCGGAAACTTCCGTTAAAAATGGCTTTAAAAATTAAGGTCCCATAAGCAGTAACGGTACTTTACGCTTATTTGGCACAAAACAAACCTAGCCTATGTTATCAAACTTTTAGTGCTAAAAAACGAATGACAAGATACGTTGTTTGAACGATTACATTCAAGATATCATCGGTGTCTTATTCGCTCTGTAAGTCGAGGTACGCTTGCTGCGCTCGTGGCGTTAAAAAAATTAGAATGTCAAGAGTAACTTCATTTTGGCAGTAAATAAAACTCACTTTTCTTTATATGTTATTTTTGTATTAATCAATCTACACATAACATCATTCCTATTTTTTGGCACATAAAAAGGAATTAAAAAACCGAATGGCAAGAAAATATATTTTTTTTAAATCTTGCCATACGCTTCTCTGCAGTGCGATCACAGAACTTTATCGAATCGTAAGTTAACGAATGTTTACGAATGTTCGTTTAGTATGGAGACGGTTTTTAAGAAAAAATTGAAATCAATCCATTGCCGCACGGCCAGCTTAAATAAATATGTGCCTTGTTAATTTTGAATGTTTGTTAACATGTTGTACTCATAAATATCTGTAAAATAAAAAATTACAATGTTACTCAAAACTTGCAACCGACTCCATACTATACGAGCATTCGTAAACATTCGTTAACTTACGATTCGATAAAGTTCTGTGATCGCACTGCTGGTTCTTAAGCCGCGTATTGTACCTACCGATAGCAAAAGATCATAAAATCACAGACTCACCCATAAAATCACAAACTTACATTTGCGATTGAATACACAAGTAGCTCCATCTAGTAGTCTCTTGTAGAACTATGTCGTATGATACATGTATTTTGAATGAATTCTTGAACTAATTTAATCACCCCGTGTATGTAGTCGAAGTCGAAAATGGAGGCATAGTTTACGCGAAGTTCGAAACAAAGTTTATGGTCACTATAAAATAATGATTCACCGATTTGAACTTTAAATGATTGTCATTAAGTACTCGTTAAACTAACAGACATCTTAAAAGTGGACTAATTAATTTATTACATTATTTGTTCGTACACATAATCAATAAAGAGTAGTCAGCGGTGCGAGCACAGAACTTTGTCGTATGGAGACGGTTTGTAAGCAATAATCGAAATCTATCCATTGCCGCACGGCCAGCTTAAATAAATGAGTGCCTTGTTAATTTTGAATGTTTATGAATATGTTGTACTCTTAAATAACTGTAAAATTAAAATTACACTGTTACTAAAAACTTGCAACCGACTCCATACGACGAACAATCGTAAACATACGAATCGATAAAATTCTGTGCTCGCACCGCAGATGATACGCTGAGTAAGATATCATATATCATTAGAGTACAGTCGTCTAACATCAATAAATGCAACAATAGACGACCGGCTGGTGTAGTGGTAACATACATGGACTTCTATGCCAGAGGTCCTGGGTTTGATCGAATCCCAGTGACAGTAGAAGTTTGTGATGAATAAAAATATTGGTAGTTTATTTTCTAAAATAAGTATATTCAATGCGTGTTCTTTTTTTTTTTGGCTTTATAGGGCTATATCCCAATAAGCACAAATAGTATTATAATAGACCACTTTCGGTATACACGGACACTAAGAGCTGAATAAGACAGTTCTATAATGGTGTCGACAGCGCTGTCGATTCCAATATAACTCTTATTTGGGCACAAATTATTCAACCTATGGTTCTTATTTGGTTCACATTTCTCCATAAGCGTATTATAGTAGCACTATAAATGAACTATTATAGGCCACCAGGCTGTTTATTAGGCTATACTCTGTTAAGTAACACCAGGCTGTTACTTAACAGAGTATGAGTGTCCTGTTATACAGACTAAGCACTACGATTGGGTGACTGCTAGTCTTAAAAAACACTTATGGTTCTGCATTATCCTTTGATCATTTATATAATCTACAAAAACCTATTTAATTTTTATACTAGTGTAGGAATATGTAAATGGTGAGTGATGGTTTTGTGTTAAGTCGTAACTTGTAGTACACTATTTTAATGTTATAATAGCATGTGAAAACATTTGGGAACGAAAACTTACTGTTAATGTTTTATAGTTTTACCGTTCACCGTTTTTAATTAGAAATATTGTGAAAATAGTATAACGACAATGTCTTTATAAATATATTTTGTCTGAAATATGTAAAAGTTGTAGTTATATTAAAAAAGTGTATATGACACGCGTAATTTTAAGAAAATATCATTTGTAAAATATATATCAACAACAAAATGGCGATTTCATCAGAAACCTGTGTGAACCCTTTTAATGCTGAATTAATTACTATGGCTGTACAAGAGTATACCCAAATTCCTCTTTAATGTTTGTGGCATTAAATAAAAAATCAAGTGAGCCAATATGCTGCTTGCCTGCCTTATATTAGTTTTATATTGTCATCAACACTAAAGCCATAATAATATGTCAACTGCTTTAATTCATTACTTTTTTTAAACATTTATTTTGTAATTTTAGGAATCCTTTGCCAAACATCAAACACCAAAAATGAAATGCTGTCTGAAAAAGATATACCTACTGAGAACCTAGTTACAGCCTCGCGCGTTATGCAGACTAAAGCAATATACTCAGTGGTATTTCTGTAGCCATTATAACAGCTAAATGTTGTATTTCTAAGTTAGCTAAGTTATTTCGAAATACCTCTGGTGTTCAAGTGTGCTAATAAAACACCTTTGAGCAGCTTTGAAAAATATGATAATAACAGAGTTAGGGTGAACCAATGTGGAACTTTTTCTGTTTAATCGCTCGAAGTGTAGGTACACCACTCTAAAACTGTTGGCTTTACAGAAGTTCACAATGATTCTTTTAAGATACTAGCACTAGAGTGGTTATGAAGTCGTCGTGGCGCCGTGGTTACTGTGTGTATCATACGATATCACAGGTTAAGCAACGTTCGGCGCGGTCGGTACTTGGATGGGTGACCGCCATTGACCTATATCAGATGGACTCGAAATACCTACAAAAAAAACGTGCCAACCTTGGGCAACCAAAATGGCCGCCTTAGGGTGGGCATAGCCTAGGATTGTCAATATTGAATAATTTCAATATTTTTATGTTTTATTAGTGAAATCATAATTTTCAATATTATTCCAACCAAAGAGCTAATTTAAACGAATGATTGATGAGGTAATTGGTATCTAGGTGTAAAAAACGCACAAGCTGGAAGATTTGGGAAAAAAATTGGCAAACGGTCAGGATATAATGTGCATATGGATTTCACTTAAATTAGGTACCATTACCTACCTACTTATTTAACAGTTTATGTACACAAAGTAAGATACATTATACCGATGAATGATCTATACAAAGTTAGTAGGTACAAAGGTACTGCTAATAAAGAAATTCCTTGAGACTGGAGAGTTTGATTGAGGAGCAATATAATATGTGTTAGATAAAATAATTAAACTATAATATTAGATTAAATATACTGAATCATACCTACATAAAAATCTAATATATGAAATAGCAAGCTGACTAACTGATCATCAACGGCCAGCCTAAACCGTTGGACCTAGGAAGCTGAAATCTTACACTTGAGTTCATTTTAGAGCGACAAGGATTTTGGAAGGAATTTTCAAAATTCAAATTAATTTCACTGATGTTCGTGTTTCATTTGAGGTTTGAAAACATAATGACCCCCAAGTTCTGTGCTGTGTCACTGAAATTAATCACAACATTATCCATGATGATAGGAGGTACTAGTATTACTTTATTAATTAAGAACTAAATAGGTATCGGTTATTAAATAAAAAAAAAACACTTCATTCATTCATTCATTTCTAAATAATAACAATTTGTTTAAAAACACATTTTGTTTCAGAAAATCTTGTGATCCAGCTAAGTCTTCAATTAATACAGCTTGTTCCATATTTATTTGATTTTTATTTCGAAGATCATCTATGATTTCTCTAAAGTTAACTAGTTTTTCCTCCGAAGTTTTTCATTCAGGCACTTAATTTTTTTTTTGCTCATCACACTTTTCTTGAAATGCCTCAATTTTCTTTTAAAGTGTGACCTGAAAATTAAATATTTATTATAAAATGCTATTTATTAAAATGAATGCAACATTGGCATCTTGAGTTGATTGATATGATATGAAAAAACAAAATTATTTGTTATTCTGTTCGAATATTTTTAAATTATTCCTTATTGTTATAAGACTCAACTTATATTTATTTTACACCACTCTAAGGCTCTTTGAATTAATTGGTTGTTGGTGAAAAATATAATGTATATTTTTAACTGTATCCAACTATAGCATGCATGGTTAGATACCTACTGTTATAAGAAAATATGCTTTATAAAAATAAATACCTCTTTCTGAGCTTCTTTCGCAACTGGATGTGGTATTGACAATTGGGTACAAACTGCAGATGTACTAGAATTATCAATAAAAGTTCCTGTTACCTGTAAAGAAAGAAATAATTAAAACAAAAAGCAAATTAAAAATTTATTATCATCAACTTGAATTTGACATAATTTAATTACCTAATGTTATATTAAATTTATTTTGATACTTACGGGAAATATTGAAGGAACTGAGTTTTCTCTTAATCTTATTACATCTAGAGTTCTATTAAAACATGTTTCAGGAAAATGCAGTGAGCAAACAAACCACTGCTTTTGCCGAGGATTAATATTTTCTTCACCAACTGCTCTTAACCACTTTTGTCTCAATCCTTCATTTTTTGGAAATCTGGAAACAAAATATTTGTAGGTACTTATTGTATGTAATCAACATCAAAATCCACTAAACATATACATATAATTTTAATCAGAGCATAACCCTATTTTAACTATGAAAATAATTACGAATGAAATAAATAAAAGAGTCTGTTACTCGGAAATAAGGTAAGATACAGATTCTTTTAACATTTATTTATATATACTTAGCTTTACATTTGAATTCAAGAGGTTATATGTGATATTACATGAAAAATGGTACTCACATAAGAAGAGTCAATGCTACTTGATTTTTGATTTTTCTTGCACCACATTTTAAAATGCAACAAGATGGCATCTTGACCTACAGTTTCACCACACTGCGACTTAGTTTTAAACAACTATTTCTTGTTTATTTATGCAAATCTCAAATAAACAAACACTTGACAACGAACTACCACGAAATACGGGCAACCAAGATGGCGAATTGAGGCACGTACCTACAGCTGTCAAATGAACTTTGACAGTATGTGGCACACATAGCAATATCTAAAATATATATGTCTCTTTCGTCATATGCAAACCTAGCCGTGAAAAAAAGAGAAAAATATATATTTATTATTCTGTACCATATTTTTTTTTTTTTTTTTTGTTTTTCCGCCACAGAAAATTTTGGGCACCCCCTAAAACAAGCTTTAACCAGTAAAGCAAGCTTTAGCGGGAGGAGGATGAATCCTATTACGGACGAATGGGCATTCTATAAGCTGTTAACCCCGGTGGCTAACGGCAAATAGAATGCCCAGACAGTGTGGAGACTCACTCAGTGAAGCCGAGCATACCCACTAAACATCCCCCTTTACGACCTACCTTAATCCAGGTTCTTGATCATTTATCGGAGCGACAGCCAATTGGAGAGAGAGGCTGCGCAGTGAGCGGCATCCAGACGGTTGCCACCAAAAGGAACTGAAAGTGAGAAAAAAAACAAAGCTAAGATTAGCAGAAATGACAAAGCTGAAACTAAGATATTATCTAGAGTGATCAGACTCACTCTGAGATAGGAATGCTGGAAAGAAGGACTACGTTTAGAAACGTTGAGCTTGCTGGAGTTTCCTGATAAGGGGAGCGAACTTGGTTAGGACCGGAAGAGCACCGTTGAAACCCTCTGGGCTGGCGTCGAGAGCGGCGCCGAAAGCCAGGATCTCGTCGATGGGAGCGAGCTGGATCCAGAACGCCATGCGGTCTTGAGAACCATTTGCATTCTGGCACTGGGAAGCCGATTTGGCGGCCGGTTGCGATTGAGTCGCGACCCGGCTGCGCTGACCTGGAACGATAGAAGTAAAGGCCTTAGGGGCCTTTGAACTGACTGGAGGGGCGTCCGAGCTAGGCTGCGGTCGCTCTCTCCAGTTCTCGATGGGCTTCACGGTAGCCCTGGCAGCACGCGGTGCCTTGGGGCAGCCGCGAAAGTTTGCTGTGTGGCCTGACTGGCCGCACAAGACGCAGGACGGAGCGGTGGGCGATTCGGGAGTGCGAGAGCACTCCTTAGTCCCATGCGGTTCTAGGCACTTGACGCACCTAGGGGAAGCATGACAATTTGCCGCCGCATGACCATACAATTGGCAGCGGTGGCACTGACCTGGAAAACCACGCTTGTGTGGTACCTCGACGCGGATGTTGGAGAGACCGCACACGGTGAGCTTGCCTCTGAAAATGGACTGCCCTTGCGGGCTCCTCGCTAGGATTACTAGCGCTAGTGGGAACTGCTTGCCTCGGCGGCTGTGCATTTTGTGCACAGATTCGACGGGGAAGCCTTGGGAAGACAAGTCCTCTTGGATTTGCTCGTTCGAGAGCTCGAACGGCACGTTCCTGAGGACGGCACGAATCTTACGCTCCTCAGGGAGGGCGTAAGTGTGGTACTCGAGCTTTTGATCAGCAAGAAGCCGAGTGAGATTCCTGAAATCGGGAATGGAATTGACAACGACCTTAATAGAGTCACCCACGTTGGATGCCTTACTATACTGGATCTTGGGATTGTGTCTACCGCAGAGAGCTGAGACCTCGGTCCAGCGGCTCTTGTCCCGTAGAAAGACGGGGGGCGGAGACTTGACTTTCGGCGGAGCCGAATCTGATTGCGACGCAGGCTGGGACGCCGGGATCGCTGAAACAAAAGGCGCAGGAGCAGACGCCGGTGCGACATTTTGCGGAGGAGGAACAGCGGCTGGAGCAGCTGAAATGGATGGAGATAAAGTCAAAGAAGCATCTTGCTTCTTCTTCTTCTTAGATTTGGACTTTTTGCGAACCTCGGTGAATGAAGCAGGAGATTCTGGAACTAAAAGAGCGCAGTCGGAATCGCTACCCGGTGGGGTAGTTTTCCGTTTGCACGCGGAAGAATCAATCGACATAAAGTCTGGCGCAGTGACAACACACTCGACATCTGGGGACGCCGGAGAATCTGTTGGGAAAGAAAGAGAAGGCGGAGTGGCCGGGAGGGACGCGGGAGGGACCTCGGTGGTCTGGGCCGGGGAGAACGATGCCTGAGGGGCTGACGCGGTGGAGGCCCGAGTGGCCAAGAAGCTCGTGATTTGAGCCTGAAGGTTTGATGCGAAAGACGCGAACATATGTTGCACACTATCCCGAATTTCGATTTGGAATTGATTAAATTGGGATTGCAATCCCAGATTTGCCAGATCCCGGAGTTCTTGTTTTCCTCCGGGCCTAACCGGGGATTCGGTGGGGGCTTCCATCGAACCCTGGGAACCTGAACTGTTCTGAAAGGAACCCTATTCCTAACAAGGAACCTACTTGCCGGTGAACGGCGAAAGGACTACACAAACTGCGCTGAAAGAAAGATCAACCTAACACGGACCTATTGCCGGTGAACGGCGGACGATCAGGCTTCGTTGGCACGGTTACGTATCCACCTGAACAGCGATGCTTCGGCCGGCAGCAGTCGGGTCCGCCCTGAAAAGGGCAGATGAATTAGCCCCGACACCACACAGCCTCCACAAGAGAAAACTTTCCGAAAGAGCTTAACTTGGCACCTGACCCGCACGAGTGCGGGGGAGGGAACAAGGGCAGCGCAATACGAACACTCGGGAGCGGCCGCAGACACGACCGTTCGGGAGCGAACGCAAACGGGAAGTGTGCCGTGTACCATATATGAATGATATTTGTATATGTATAAATGCAATATGTTGACAAGGGCGCCTCTATACAATAGAACTTAATGGTGACCGCCGACCATTCATATCTCACGACGACTTCCGTGCTTCGGTCGGAGGGCACGTTAAGCAGTCGGTCCCGGGTGCTGTATTCTTGTATACAGAAGTCGTTCGGGTTTGTCAGAAGCCGTATCGGCACCCTGAAAATTCTGACATCCACCACCCAGCACTGGGCCAGCTTGGTGGATTATGGCCTAAACCTCCTCATCACCCAGGGGAGAGACTCATACCCTGTAGTGGGCTCATTAAAAAGAGTTGTAATGATGATTCGAGTGGTTTAGTTGTACGCCTTTATTTATCATTTATCATATTTTACTACCACTAAAATAGCCATATGAAAACAATGCGATAAGGGCTGTAAGTAAGCATTTTTAGAATCTACTGTAACTCTGATCCCGTAACAACAGTATCACCAGTATCACAAAAAACTTTTTTTTGAGTTTTCTGAAAACTATATGAGAATCATCCATTATCACAGGTAATCAATCATACGACTAAAATATAATTATACAGGGTGTTTGCTCCATTGCCGGGAAAATTCAAATGGCATGTAGCGTAGGTTATTTGCTATATCTTACAGGCCATTAAAAGTCTAAAAGCCATGTGGTATTTTTTTAATAAGATTTTTAAACTTTTTTTCTTTATCACCCCGAAATCATCACAAAAAAATAAAGTATCAAGTGAACTTAGTAAAATTTGTACTATTTTAGGGCTTCTTTTAACTCCTAAACAAATATTATGAGTTAAGTAGTTTTCGTTTAATTTGCATACAAAGTTTCGGAATTGAAAAGAAACATCAGTCTTTGGCTTTACATGCATATAAAAAAATTAAAAATAATAACCAGGATCTTCCAATTTCTTATAAGCATCTCTTGTCTTTTTTTCTGATTATATGCCACATGCTATAAAAAAATTTGCGAAATTCGTAAAATTAGTGAAAGAGGTCCCGTAAAGTTAAATTGAAAATTGTGATAAAAAATCTTTTTTGCATAATTTGTCACATGGGAAATAAGTTGAAGCTATTATCTAACTCTTGCAACGTAAAATCTATCTTATGTCTCTTTATTACAGAGCAGCAACCTGTTTGGATAAGTCTCGTACAGGTAATTAGTTTACTAGGGGAAATTGTAAGGGATAACCGGTCAAGAGCTTCACTATGCCCGGAAGGGGTCGGGGATCGGTGATCAGTGAAAATGTCACGTTAGACAGCATTCGGGGCCCCTCTGGTCCCGCCATCATCCAGTGATATCGTCCAGATAATCACCAGAATCCGGCCACACTGGCAGAGAAGGTCTAAAAACAAGGAGAATTTTGCATCCGCCCCGCGGACATTGATTGAGAAACCCCTCATCCCTCAGGTGGCACCCGCCTTAGCACCAGGGAAATTTGGGTTTATTTTTAGAAAGGTTTTCTACCTCGCAACCCGCCTTTTCTGCTAAAGATTACGAGTACAACGCCTCAAAAGCCCAAACAATACAAGTCTCCCGCCGCCCCTTCAAAGCAGCTGATAGGCTCGATACCAGCGCTCCCACCCCTGTGCCCTCATCATCGCATCGGTCCCCTCTCATAGTCAACGGAATAGCAAGAGGGTTTTGATAGCTTAGATTAGAGTTAGATTCTGATGATCTACGAGAAGGCATTTTACCGATCCCTGACCCCTTCTAGCTATAGTAAGTCCTTGAACGAGAAACCATACTAAACAAACCAAACGATAGGTAGCAGAGGCGGTTAAGACTCAACTAACATAATTCCAAAGAGGAGAGTGAACGGCGCGGCCCAACCTGGCGCGGCTTCACCTCATCGGTTTTTTTTAGATTCCGAATCTTTATAAGCAAATAAAACAAAAACTATTCAACTTATGATACTGATTTTGAAGTTAATAGAATCCTAAAACAGTACAAATTAAAATAAGACTAAAATTAGCTGTCAACATTGGTATTTTTTCTAATTTAATTTTTTTTTATAATGATTTCGTGGTGATAAACAAAAAAACTTTAAAAAAGACCACATGGCTTTAAGACTTTTAATGGCCAATAAGGCATAGCAGATAATCTACTCTACAGGCCATTACAATTTGGCCGGCGATGGACCTAACACCCTGTATACTTAAAAGGAAATCTTTGTACAAAAAATATAAAATCATATCATAAAAAAGAGTAAGTACATTAATGTGATATTACCATAGGATATTAATGTAACTACTCTTTTTTAAATTAATAATTATAGCGTTTTGATTCTGTTCAGCAAGGTGTATCAATTGGTTTAGAACTTTGATGGTGCTGATAATCTGTGTTTAATTTTTTTAGCAATCATCTTTTTTTTTATCTTTATTGGCTCAATGCCTGCTTTGCCTTTCTTTAAAAAAATGTTGAAATAGTATATTTCATTACGAGTGCGGAAAGCCTGTCATTGCAAAGAGTTCCGACAAATGTCTACACGAGCCGAGGCGCAGCCGAAGGCGAGGGTTGACAGTCGGAACGAGTTGCAATGACGGTTCCGCACGTGTACTGAACGACTATTTTTAATACAGTTGCGAAAAAATTAAGCAATTTTATAAAATATACAAAATGGCGCCAGCCGTGAAAGATTATAAACAGAGATTTTTTTTGTTTGTTTACCCATTCTGGGTAGGCAAAGGGAACTATGCCCTTACAGCCAAGTCGATTTTTTGTATTGACATGAAATGAAAATGAATTTAATGAGATAAAATGAAATGAAACCTAACCTAACTCCTTGCATCAAATCATTATATCTGATATTGAAACAAATAAGTAGCTTCTTTTCAGAAATATTTGCATGAATCGTAAAAACTTCTATGAATTTTTTTTTAGTAAAAACTGCGTGGTTGATTTTTTTCTTTTTAATAGACATTATTTTGACATTTGGGAAAGAGAACGCACGAGTGCGGAAAAGGTAAAGAAAAAGCACAAGTGTGAAATAGCCCACATCCCGAACGCTAAACGTCCCTGCAATACGCCACTTTTTGAGCAACTGTATTAAAAAATATTTTACTTGTTTTTTCAGAATCTTATAACAACTTTTATAAACTAGGTTACCTTTTTGAGTTTTTATTGGGATTTAATAGTTGTGCTGGTACTTACATCATGGAGCGCTAGGAACTTGCCATTTTCAATAGCTATTTTTGTCTTTTGCCATAATATGTAAATTAATATGGTTGAAGTTTAAATAAAATATAAGCTGGGATGTGATCGTATGATTGGTTCAATCAACCACTCGCATAAATTGAAGTTATCCGACAAAGGTTCTCTTGTGAATTTTTGAAATTAGGTATTGTATTATTATTTAATGGTTATTTGGAATTAATCGCTCCTCAGCGATAAGACCGTCTATATGCACCTTTTATTCTTTTAAGTTTTTATTTGTACCTGCATTTGTACGAAGTGTAAAATAAATAATTATTTAGATTTATTTGTAAGTAAAACATTAACCAGAAACATTTTAATGAATTAACCATTCCTACAAATTCAATTAAACGGCTAAACGCGTAAAAAGGCGAATATTAACTCATCAACGTAACGTACTAATGACATAAACAGCTTAACTACATAGTAACAACTATGACAGTTACTGTTTGAATCAGCTGATGTTACGTAACAGCACGCAGTGCTTGTAGCGCGTACGCATCCATAATAAGATAAAGGGCATTTCCTGATGCGACCTCGTTATTGAATCTTTTCATGAGGAAAACATTTTTAAAAGACATTGGGTAAGTAAAAAACTCAAGTTAAATATAAAATTAAGGAAAAAGATCTGATCGATTCTTTTTTATTGTTAACTTTAAAACTAAGAACAAAACTATTTATGTGAACCGGATATGTTGGAAATAAGGTGAAAAACATGATACAATTAAACACTGGACAGTTACTGAGTAGCTTAGTACGGAGAGTTGGGGTATTTTTTTTATTCACCATCTTTCATCTCGGATGCGTTCCGTCAATTTATTTTGAACAAACTAAAGAATTATTGATTTTGTTAAGTGTGAATATAATAATTTCATAAATAGGCGAAATATAATGGAAAACATGCTTCCCAACAAGTCTAAAGCAACGTTATCTTTACTTTTGCATTGCATAGATGATTACTTTTGAATTTATCTGCCAATAGTCGTATTTTATAATAATAATATATCATAATAATAATATAATCAAATTCCTAGACAATCACACCAACTACATGGCCCCAAATTGAGCAGAGCTTGTGATATGGGATACCTGTAGCTGACTAGGAGGGAACCTAGAATATAAATACATAATATAACAGATAAACACCCAGACCAGGATTTTTTTTAATTGAACCCGCGACCACTGGCGTATTCGGCTGACAGTTTTACACCATCGCCAAAGTGGTCATCATTTACTTAGGTAACGCTAAATTCTTTCAAAACCCATAGCCCCGTTGTGTTAGAAATAGCCTTACAATTGATTAAGATCCTGCTTCATCTAACGTTAAATTTAAGATCTTAAATTTTACGTCGTTTCATGAAATTACATAAGACGGTTGTCTTAAAATTCTATTATATTTTCAATAATTCAAACTACCATTTTATGGGTGGTATTTCAGATTCGTAGACTGTATGCTTTTCAAGTGCTTTTTCAATTTAACCATAACCATAACATAGTTACATTGATTTAAATAAATTGGCAGAAATATTATGTTTTTTCTACCACAACGCATGTCAACTGAAGTATGGTAGTTTTGTACTAGGGAAGTTAAATCTCAAATATCATGCGATATGACAATAAGAGCCTTTCACTATCTTCTGGATTAATTAATTAATTTATTTATTTATTTATTCAATATATAATTATTTTTACAGGTTTCTCTAATGCAATAATTATACAATATATTTTTAAAATTTCAATCACAATTCTAACATAATCAAAATTAAACATAATTCTAAACAGTAAACAAATTATTTTACAGTTTATAAACTAATTTGGCAATAAGCTGTTTTGGTGAGCTCACTCATTGCACATTCAAATATATCAATATGCTCAGATATTGTGTTGAGCACCCGTAATGTCTGCAATAGATACTCAAAATATTATGTATCAACATCATAAAAATAATAGGTTAATGAACGAAACTACCCCAATTGCGTAACTAAATTGAACATGGGCAATTGATACATAATTTAAATGAAGAAACGAACTTTTTGCGGCATTCAATTTACCCATGTTGAAGGTTTTATAGGCTTGTCTTCAAATAGTAATGTAAAAAATAGCAGTTTACAGAAAAGGCTTATATTGAAACGTTACCTTTTTGAGTTTTTATTGGGATTTAATAGTTGTGCTGGTACTTACATCATGGAGCGCTAGGAACTTGCCATTTTCAATTTCTTCTATGTTTATGGGTGCAATTAGAATAGCCTCAGTTTCAGTATCTGGTCTTTATAGCACAAGGTAATAAAAGTTTAATTTTGGGGTTCATAGTTGGTTTTTGTAACGTAACCCGTTTCTGTTTTATTAATAAAAAAAAGTGTTATTTGTTTTATTTTATACCTTGAAAAATTTCAAGCCTACGTTGTGAGAGGTTCTGGGATCGAGTTGTACTTAGGACAGTTAAGAAATGAACTTTTCTAAATTGACTCCCATCTAACGTATGCAAGAATAACTGCTGTGGTCTCCATAACCATAAATAAAAGGTTATTTTGATGCCACATAGTTGGTTTGTCAATCTTGACAATTTTTAATCATCGTGGTGAAAAACTTATTCGAACATTGAAAAATTGGACCATAGTATTATAAAAAACAATTTTATTTCGCCGAGTAATACTTGATTCGACAGATAACTTTTATCCAAAAATTTTATATATAAATTTTTTATTAAAAATTTTATCCAAAAAACAAAAATCAGGCCTAATTCAGCAACAATTAGGTGGTAATTAAGTTACTACTCACCAACTTCGTCACTTGGCACGCTTTTGGTGGCAATAGCTCTGACTGCAGTCAATCCAGTAGAGCCGAAGATATTGACTACTGGCGCTAAGTAGAACCAGGTTTTGGTCTCCGCAAACGCAAACACGAAACAGGCAGCTATCCTGCTCACTCCCGCAAGGACTCCGATGATGCTGTCTTGCACGTGCAGCTTCTTGCTTAGAACTGATATGCAGAAAACTGTACCTGTTGTAAAAAAGAGAGGATTTATTTTCGTGAAGATTTCCAATAATATTCTAAGTAAGTACTCTCTAATTTTGGACGTAAATATTCTAAGCGGCGGAGATAAATTTGAAAATATTGTTCACTGTAGGCTGCAGGTATGTAAATAAACAAATGATATTCATTTTTTAAACATTAAGAAGACCGAGAGCAGAAAGCCAATGGAAAGAAAGTTCCAAACAAGAACATCAATCCTACGGTCTTTTAGTAACGAAATAATTACTTATTATTGCTTAAGTGCTTGTACTTTGATACAAATTTTGTGTAAATTAACAAGTAGGTAATGCAAGATTTGGATGTATGAATAGATGTATGGATGTCTCAATCAAGGCACAACGACTCAACGGATTTGGATGAAATTTGGCATAGTGATAGAGTGCAGTCTGGAATAGCAAAAGGCTACTTTTTATCTTGATATTCTCGCGGGATTTTGAGAACGATATCGATATTGTAATATCGATTTTCTAACAGACTTACATACGCGCGGACTGAATCTAGCGGCCACCAACCTTGACGCTTGGTCGGAGTTCGGACACGCGAAATACATGCATTTACGTAATCTATGTAGATGTAGATGTAGAGAGACAGGCGTGATGTTATGTATCTATGTAGATGTAGTATGTCTGTGGGTATCAATAATTTCCAAAAAAATCCGTTGCTAAGTTTATTAAGGCTTTGAAATAGAAACATGTTTATGCTTACATTCGATTACATTTAAATCATCATAATATTGTTTGATGAGCTCATTCAAAGGCCATATAAGTTTCTCTTCCTGAGGATGAAACGTAAATCATAAATCACCAAGAGACCCAGTTTCAGTTGTTAGAATTTTGAGCTACTGAAATGGCTTCTGACAAACCCTAACAGCAGTAACTTGCGTACAGCACTGAGGACCGGCAAATTAACATTCAAAACAAAATAATATTTAAAAATAACAGGATACAATTTGGGGTGCGTGAGTGCTCTGTTTGAAAATCGAACCCTCTCCCTTTAAAAATCGGACTACTAGACGCAGACAGAACTTCCATCCGAATGTGTTAGATGTTCCAGAAAGTCTAACTAAGCGCTTTAACAGTTCATTTTTAATACGGGTCCCCAAGGTTTGGAATGAGATTCCTGCGACTATTTTCCCTGACCAATATCTATAGTCTTGGTACTTTTAAGTGTCAAGTGAATAGGTTTCTCGTAGATGGAATTGTACTACCTTAGTCTTCGTGTTCACTTACCATCAACGTATAAAAAAAAAAACAATTATAGTCGCTGTTCACCCATCCTAGTACCTACCGAGCGCTGCTTAACCTGCAATATCGATTATATGCACAGGAGCCACTACACCTAGTCGACTCGATTACAACTTCATCATCATCATAGCTCTTTGTAATGAGCCCATTGCAGGGCTATGAGTCACTTCCCGGGGTGGCGAGGAGGCATAGGCCATAATCCACTAAGCTGGTCCAATGCTATTTGGTGGATGTCAGAATTTTCAGGCCGTTGAAATGGCTTTTGACACACCCTAACTTCTGCTGTGTACAAGTATAGCACTCGGGACCGACAGCTTAACGTGCTTGCAGAAGCACGGAAGACGCCACGAGAAATGAACGGTCGGTGGTCAACCATCCAAGTACCGACCGCGTAGCTTAACCTGCGATATCGTATGATATACACAATAACTACGGCGCCACGACGATCACATTATAACTTCAATTTAAGACTAAATTATATGTATCATTATTATATTAATTTATAACTAAATTAATATTATAGTCTGGCTAATGAAAGTAGATAATGAAAAAATCTGGCGAATTTTTAAAAAAACCCATTATGTTAACCCCGACTATAGTACGACCCATATGGATTAAATAAACATGATACTTACTGATTTTTTTTATAAAATTGTCGCAAAACATAACAGTATTGGTACTGTCCTACTTTTTGACGAGAAGTTTATAAATAAAATAACTAGTATTCATCAGGCTTATAAATAAAACAATAAAATACAATTATTATTTTTATTCATTGTAATCAAAATCTGAATCCAGCAATTCTATATGGATTGAATCGTCAGAGTCACTGGTATCGCTGTTTCCTACATTGGTAATGAAACCATCAATTTTTTTATTCAAATATGAAAATTCCAAAATCTCAATTACCAAAACCACCAACAACCGTTCGATTGACAACAGTGACACCAGAATAAGTTGCCATATAAAAAGTTTGCAAAAACCCCCATTGTCTACTTTCGTTAACCAGACTATGCATTTAATATTATATCCTGATTTTTGATTTGAATCTAATATTATATACATTATACATATAATATTAAATATAACATGTATAATGGTGTAGGGGTAACGTACATTGCCTTCTATGCCAGAGGTCCTGGGTTCGAATCCCGGCGGCGACGGATATTTGTGTGATGAACACAAATATTAGTCATCAAGTCATGGATGTTTATATGTTTATTTAAGTTTATTTTCTAATATCTAATAGTTCTTTAAGAAACTTAATTTGGGCTAGATAATGTTGTGTGAGTGTTAGAAATATTTATTTATTTTTATTTTATAATTATAATATTAATAGATGATAGTCTAAAACTTACCTATTAAACTTAATAATACATTAACGGTACTGTACAAGCTATATTCAACCTCAGTGAACTGGAATCTGTGCACCGTGTATAGGAAACCCACGTGCGAGTCACCTGGAACAGAAGAAATCGAAGATTAATACCACAATACGGTTCGATTCACGCATGGAACAAATTAAATACTCCGGCTCTGGATGTTTATACAGGATTGATTTGTAGTCACCGGCCAAATTTTTTTTCACACAATAGTATTAGTATTTTTTTTTTTACAAAGAAATAAATATATCCGCTAACATATTAAGCAAACCATGGTCACTCTAAATTACCATTAAAATAAAAACAGCTCCGCGCTACTACAAAACATCTTGTAGTACTATGTTGTAGTATTATGAAAGAAATGCCGCGTCGTTGTAGCTTTGTTCATCAACTGCGACTATTTGCATAAAAGTTTGTGGTGCCATATTTTTTTTTTGTACTGAGCTCTACTAAAATAATTATGCAGGTACGTTTAGATCGTATCAAAGAAACTAACATTTAAATTTGGCCGGTGACTACAGATCAACCCTGTATGTATTTATATCCTAGGTTCCACCTAGTTGGCTACTTGATATCCTCTTTTTACCCACTTTAGGGGCTGTAGTTGTTGTGATTATCGGGGGATTTTTATTTTTGATGAGTATGAAGGGCTCTCATATTTAGTAGCTACCTGTCTTTATTTTGAAATCCGCTTTTGGCCTGACGACGATGTCAAAGGAAGGTACTATATTTTAAAATATTTTAATTGCAAGATTAGCCTGGCAGAAATTGCTTTTTAGTAAGAAAGCCACCCAAATTGCTTATTTATATTAAAAGTGTATAGATAGATAGATAGATAAAAACTTTATTGATACCACAAAATTCACAGACAGATAACACTAATGTACTTAATATATATCATTGTATGTCTTATAAACTAGAATAACACATAAAAAAAAGGACAGGTTAGTGTGATGTGTATGTGTACTGTAGCAGCGCAATAGGAGGCAGCTCAGCGTTGGCATTTGCTCGGAAGAGCAAAAACGCTGATTTTCAGCTACATCCTGAAAGGAGCAGCATACCGATAAAATGTCATAATATTTAGTTAGACGAGAAAATAAAAAATTACAATAAATTATATAGGTCAAACACATTAAATTTAATAAATAATACTATTTGAATGATCATAAATATTAAATTAGAAGAGATTAATTTAAACTTTATAATATAAAACGACAATAACAATATAAAATGAGTAAGTGAATGCCAGAATTATAAAATTTTATAAATACCTATGTCCAGTAGAACGAAATAAATTAAAAATAATTAGTATAATAATAATTACTATAAGCATATTTTCTTTATGTGTATGTTGTATCAATACAGAATTATTGAATAATAATGAAGCATTAGTCAAATATACAAATTTATTGATAGATTATACATCGAATATTAAATCAATTCCCTTTGAAATTAAACAAATAGTTATACGCATTATTCAATTGTAATTTCCAAATATATATCATTGTTAAAATTTGAAACACAATAGGTAAGCTCTGCCTTAATTAATTAATGCTTAACAACCATTAACGTAACAATTGTTTAATTTGCGGAATAAACTATTAAAATATAATTTAAAACTTTGGAATTTCGGAATAAGGAAGTTTGGTGGAGTCAATCATATGTCGGGTACGTGTAGGGGATAACAAAAGGGATTTCCTAATATCGGACATTAGACTAATGGAATATCAATGCCGTTGAAATGTTGGCAAAAAGGACGATAAAGTTGATTGCGTAGGCTTATAGAATATTGTGAGAAATATAACTTAGAATTGAAAGAAAGTTTGGGACCGCTATTGATTGATGAAGACTGCGAGATAGAGGAATATTGGAATAGATTTAAGAATGGTGTGTTAGAAACGGCCACGTAGTTATGTGGGGTAAGTGCGAAGAAGAATGTGAGAAGGGATAAGGGTTATGACACTTAGTCAGAAGAGCCCGAGGGCAGGTTGGAGACTCAAAAGTGGGCGTGTTGAGAGATCAGGATGGGAATATTGTTAGTGAGCATGAAGATATTATGAATCAGTGGATAGAATATTTCGAGAGTTTATTTGAACGAAGCGCGAGTGATGTTTTGGAAAGCAGGTCTCCACCTTCGAGTGGTGTGACCAATCTTGAAAGTGAGATAAGTATGGAAGAAGCTATGAAAGCAATGGCAGGTTTGAAATTGGGTAAAATATAAATCCTTATATAAGGACTCGAGTGTCTGTGTCATGTTGAATGATAACTACACGGAATGGTTAAGCATCGATCGCGGTGTAAGATAGGGCTTTGTACCGTCTCCATGGCTGTTCAACCTATTCATGGATAGCTGTTTGAAAGATCTGAAAGAATCTGAATGGGGTTTAAAACTGAATGAGACAGTGATCAAAACTCTGCTTTACGCCGACGACCAGGTTCTACTTGCATCGTCAGCGTCGGAATTGCAAAAAATGGTCACTGTGATGCATGAGTCGTTTAAAAGGTGTGAGAGTGAATATTTGAATGACTAAAGTTATGATGATGGAGAGCGGAATGCAATATTATGATAGGAGACGAAAAAGTGGAACAAGTAAAAGAGTTTGTTTACTTCGGGTCCTCGTTTACAAGAGATGGGAAGTTTGACGATGATATTTAAAGGAGGGTAAAAGCAGGAAATTGTGTTAATGGCACCTTTGTGTTGTGTTAATGGAGGGAGTTTTGGCACCAACACTTATGTATGATAGTTAGTCTTGGGTTTGGCAGGAGAAACATGAAAGGATTAATGCTGTGGAGATGAGAGCTTTGAGGAGTATGTGTGGAGTGAAATTGAGTGATAGGGTGCGCAACAGTGAAATAAGAAAGAGATGCGGATTGAAAGAGAAGAGGACCAAGATTGAAAAGGATATCCTACGGTGGTTTGGACATTTGGAAAGGATGAGTGAAAGTACATTTACGAAAGAGGTGTACAGAGCAAGAACGGATGGTGCTGTCGAAAGGGGCTTTTCCAGGCGAACGTATGCCGACCAATTGGCGGCGTTCTTTAAAAGGGCCTAGTTAAAAGTATCCGTAACCGTAGATCATGTATGAAAAGATCAAAGAAGGTGGTGGAAACGAAAGAGGTATGTCTGGATCGTAGCAATTGGTGTTCCCTTGTCTCTGCCTACGCCAAGGGAAGACAGGCGTAAGGTTATATATGTATATATGTAGGTAAAGGAAAAAAAATCTTCGTATTTCATATACTTACAAAATTTAATATAGGTACCGAGCAAACTCATCTATTTTCCTACTTGCTAATTTTTCACTCTCGAAATTCAAGGACGTGATAGTTTGAGTTCATACATGAAGAGAAAAATTTAAATAAACATTTATTATTTCCAGAGTAAACTCAACCAAAAGTTAAAGAATTTTACGCATGGTGACACTAGCGTTGGCAGCGATCCGCGTGCCAGGTCACGTGCCGCGATTGACTCAGACGTAAGTAAAGTACATAGTAAACAAATTTTATTAATATATAGGGAATCCTAGTGAAAAATGAAGTACCTTACATAATTACATAATTATGATCAGAATCGAGTACAGAGTGCTCTCCATCAGTATCTAAAATTTGTCATCCTGTATGCAATTATGAAGAGTACCTATTTGAATTAAAACGTGGGTTCAGTGACTGTTAAAAAACATATTTAAACAATTATGAATATTCAACGCTTCAAACATACAGATTTAAAAGGTACAGCAAAAATATTTAAGAAACCAATTGTACCAAGTGCAAATGTTTTTCAAATATGCAGGCCTCTTTTCTTCACTAGGTTTTAAGCCCAAGGCGACCAAGTATAAAGTTAATTCATTGAATTTAAAGTACTATTTGCTAGATGAAGTTACTGCACGTGTCAAAAAATACCTGTTTTAAGCTGTTTCAAACGGATAAGATGAATTTAAAAAATACCAAAGTTGTTTTTCATGTGTGATAAAAACTTGTCACTTGGAAATATTACACGTAAATACTTTTTAGTCGGCACTTGAAAGAACCAAGATTATCGGCAGGGGAAAAGTAGTCGCAGGTAGTTTGTTCCTTGGTGAGACTTACGCAAAAACTATTTTTTTATAAGCCGGTAATATAAAGCAGCTCGTGCACGCGAGATGTCTGAATCATGTGAATTGATTGCATTTCATGATACATTACACCCACAGAGTAAATATTATAGAAGAGACCTACCCCGTTTTCTCTAGGGACTCAAACACGTTAATATTATGTAGGTACAGTATTTCAACTCGGCCGAATTTTTGAAATAAATGCCTACAGCGCCCGCACCGCTGTCCTTTCACATGCAATAGGGCTTCCCATCTTCAGCATTTAAATCACATGTGCCTACTTTGTGTTTACTTCCATTTACTTTTGTGACTGTAAATATAGTTTTTTTTTTATAAACAAATCAAATACTTTGTGAATTGAATAGGAAGTGTTCAACAAAAATGCGTGCTGTGTCAAAAAACCATGTTTACGTTTGAATAACAAATCGGTCTTATAAATTAGCTACCGAAAAAATAATAATATAAAAAATCCGCATTTTAATGTAAAGCTCACTCAAAAAATTGTAGGCCGCATGCCGAGATCGAGCCGCGTAGTTATAGCTCGCGTTTCGGCCGTTTGTATGAAGGTGAAATACTGTATATAGTATTACCGTGAGTTAAGTGAAGCCTATAGGCGGGAGGGCTACGGCAAATCATAGTCAAACAGGCGATGGCATAAGTCATCGAGTAGCAAGTAGAGAAAACCGGTAGAAACATAAGGTAAAATATTCAAATAATCATTAAAAAAGTTCAGCTATACTTTACTACGAGGCTCTAGTTTTTAAGGAATTTTCTTTGTTTTAAATACGTCCCAAATCTGTCAGAAAAACGCTGCGTATTAAAAATATTTCTACATGACGCTAGGTAGCGCAAGATTAAAATCACTGAGGCAAAAACAACAATCTGGAATTTTGGACTAAAATAATTGGAAACTAAAAATTTGTAGAAAATAATTATGAATGAAAATACCTTCGTGGTAAAATAGATTTATTTCGATTTCAATGTAATTTCTTTATATTAGTAGACAAAACTTGATTTTACATCGAATAACAATGTAGGAATATATTTTTTTTAATATCTGCGTGTGTACATACATACTTTACAGAAGTAAGCGTAGAACTGACGCCAGCCAGTGCTGAGTAGCTTGAACTATTGAGGCTGTGACGTCACGACAACCCTGATTGAAGCTGTGCAACTTTGCTCAAAGCACCTTTTCTATATATTTCCTATATCTCTATATATTACAACATTACAACAATCAGTACCCAGATTAAGCATTAGTTTGATAAAGTATGAATTCCCATCTTTTACTAAAACGTTGGTATGTATAACTTTTTCGTCTAGCTTCCCAAAAAAGCTTTTGGAATGTGTGATAACAATAATACTTAATTTACATCCATAAACAAATATACTACATTGGTTGAAAAGTTCGCGGCCTGTTATTTTTGATAAAAACACTTTTGTTATTTTTTCTGCCGTCATTTTGAACTGTCATTATTCAATTGTCAGCCCGCGAATTTTCAATTTGATATCTTGTTTAAATAAAATTTTACGAATAATATAAATACGTGTGTAGAACAAATTTTCACTACTGGAGAAATTTGAACAACGTGCTATGATTAAATATTTGTTTAAAAAAAGATTAACACCAAAGGAGATCCATGATGACATGCAAACAACATTAGGGGAATCTGCCCCATCTTATACCACTGTGAAAAAATGGGTTGCAGAATTTAAACGTGGACGAGAGAACATCGAAGATGACCCTCGTTCCGGCAGGCCAATGACGTCTACGACCGAAGAAAACATCAATAAAGTGTGTGATCTCATATTGAAAGACCGTAGATTGACTATCAGAGAAATTGCAGACACTATAGGCATCTCATATGAACGAACGCAAAACATCATTGTCCATGAACTCGGCTTTTCTAAGGTTTCGGCTAGGTGGGTCCCCAGATTGCTTTCAGTAGAGCAAAAGCGAATTCGACTCACGATTTCTCGCGACTGTTTGGAGATGTTCGAGGCTGATCCACAAGGTTTTCTTGACAGATTTGTGACAATGGATGAAACCTGGGTTCACCACTATACCCCAGAATCAAAACAACAATCCAAACAATGGAAAAAATCAGGTGAACCAACTCCGAAAAAAGCAAAGGCAATTCTGTCGGCTGGCAAGGTGATGGCATCGGTTTTTTGGGATGCTAAGGGTGTCATTATGGTGGACTACCTTCCAAAAGGCGAAACAATAAACTCTGCGTACTATAGCACCCTTCTGCGCCGTTTACGTGAAGAAATTAAACAGAAACGCCCAGGATTACTGAGAAAGAAAGTGTTGTTTCACCAGGACAACGCCCGAGTCCACACGTCTGTCGAGTCTATGGCTCAAATTCGTGATTGTGGTTTCGAATTGTTGCCACATCCAGCTTATTCTCCTGATTTGGCACCAAAAAACACCTCGGTGGGCAGAAATTTTTAACGAATGAAGAGGTCGAAGCCGCTGTTAACCTGTATTTTGAAGACCTTGAGGATTTTTTTTTTAAAACAGGTATGGAAGCTCTGGAAAGCAGATGGAAGAAGTGCATAGAGCTAAATGGAGATTACGTCGAAAAATAAAAATATTTTTGTATGTACTTTATTCTGTTTTCTTGACTAGGCCGCGAACTTTTCAATCCACCCTCGTACATACATTTTTAAAACGTCAATATGAGAAATAAAATGATATTAACTTAACATTTGGTGTTTCTCACACAAGTATCATCCACACCGGGATTCAAAATCTGAACAAAATCGATTTAAGTTAGAATTTTAAATTCAGAATCTGAACTTCAAAAATTCGAACTTAAATCGTAGGCAATTTTTTATCGCTACAATAACCGTCCATCAAGTTAACTTTTGATCATTTTCTTTGACAGGCATAAAGAGATATACTCGTATCGCTTTGGATTTCCGGAAAAAGGTAATTCGGTAGTGTTGATCTTATGGCGAATATCGTAGAAAAGTCGAGGGATTTCCGGATATCGGAAATACGATAAATGCTTATGGATTTTTGGGAAATGGCCATTCACCGTAAATGATTCAGCTTATAGAACAATCAACAAATTTATTTGATACCAATCAGTAAAGGATAAGACTTGTCACGTTGTTTTATTCTTTTTGGTGACAAAAAAGTATGATTAAACTGTTACTTTCAGGCGGATTTGTCCGTGTATAATTGTTTAAGAATAGCCACACCGCCCCTGGTTAAGCGCGTTTTAACCCCACGATTAATAAATAATAATAATAAAATCCCCAAACAATCACAACAACTACATGTAAGCATAGCTTGTGATATGGGTAACTATGTAGCAAACTAGGGTGAACCTACAAATACAATATGTATACATATAGATAAATACCCAGACAAGGATTTTTTTTTGTTCCATGCGGGAGTCGAATCCGCGACCTCACGATTGGCGTAGTAGCGGCTATGCCACTGCATAATGGAGACTGTCATCTAGGATGTAAGATACCTCCAGGGTTCCTCCAGGCTCTGTCGGGGCTCGGGGGTAATGCCAATGGCGGTACCGTGAGCCCCATCTATGGTGGATGAGGTACATACACCTGGAATTTTTTAGCGGGTAAGTCCGGCTTTCTGCCGGATCATCCCCACATACCCCGCCGTTTCCCCTTGGGCGGTCGGGGACGTGATTGCACGTTTTCCTCCAGAAAAAAAAGGAGTTCGCCGGATCGATTGTGATCGACCTTCGATTGTGTTTAGACATATGATGTAAGTAGCATTAGGTTAGTAGCATCGTAGCTCCCAAATGTATGCTCAGATTTGAATATTTCTTTCGCAAGAAACTCGTGCCACATTCGTAAATTTATCGTTCAACTTACGGACCATGGAAAAATAAAAAGTATTTTCTAATATATGGAAATAAGGCCCTTTCTTATAGACCCTACCCTTCTTAACCTAGTAACCTCACTTAGAATCTGAAGAGGGAGCTCTCGTGTCACTGGAATGGAAAAATATATTTGCAAATATATGTGCCGAAATGTTTGGTAAGCTTTTTTAAATCTGTTCCAAATTTCAGAGATTTTTCTCAACTATGCGAGCTCATACAAATAGCTTCATTAAATAATTTCGCATAAATGCGATAGGAAAGCAAACATTTAATTTATTTTTGTAGAGGATTCTAAGAATACAGACGAAAAAAAAACATATTTTAATTATTACCTTTACGTTTTTTCACCTGCGCAGGTCCTTCTTTTAATTTCTAGATAAAACATAACCTATAAATTTCAAACAAAAGAGATGTCAAGTGTAAAAAATAAACAAATCCTAGTGGATTTTTTTCATTGAAATCTTCGTTCAAATTAATAAAAATATAGCTTTGCTGTATAGACTAGAGGGTAGGCTACATTTTGTTTAATTTCATCGGACGGTAAGATAATTATGTTAAGACCAAGATGTAACATATGGATTTTTATAAAAACAGGCGCAACACAAGGATGACTAAGCTACGATATTCGCCAGTGTTTAAACTAAGTCACTTTTAGCTCAGCTCGCATAGTTGAGCCAGTTTTTCGTACCATGTGTGTCCACCGCAAACTATGTCTATTTTTCGCAAA
Source organism: Stenoptilia bipunctidactyla (assembly GCA_944452665.1). Taxonomy (NCBI): domain Eukaryota; kingdom Metazoa; phylum Arthropoda; class Insecta; order Lepidoptera; family Pterophoridae; genus Stenoptilia; species Stenoptilia bipunctidactyla. Next base: position 20,195,026 of record OX101734.1, on the reverse strand, counting down.
TGTATGAAAAACTGGCTCAATTAGCGAGCTCAGACAAACTTAGTTTAGTTGGCGTTGGACGATCGGGGGGCACGGCAGTGCCCCCGCCAAGTCGAGCAAAAAAAAGCGGCACGGCCGTACCATCCTTTTCTCGAAGCAATTCAGGCTATTTTCGACCCCCCTATAATTTCGTTGTGGATAAAACAAGAAGTCTTAATTTTCAGTAACTAATCAGGCATTATATAAACACGGTATATTTAAAATTTCAGTCAATTTGAACGAGTAGTTTAAGAATTACAACTTGTTAAAGTTTCTGAATTTTGTCACTCACTGACTCACCGATCATCAAAAGTCCAAGGCACTTCTAGCAGACATAGAAGCTTAAAATTTAGAATACAAATAGAGTTTAGTGTCTTAATCATGGGAAAACCTAAATGTTTTGTAATTTCGGTCCAGTTTTCTAATTACACTAACTGCATGAATAACTTTGTAATCCCATATAAATGTATAGGATTACAAGGTTACATTTGCAGTTAATGAATCATTATTACTGTATAATAGAAAATAGTAGGTGTAGATACCTACTATATGAGGCATAACGGGAGGGGGTATAGGGTGGGTAAGGGTGTGTTGGCTAAAAGGCTTGCTCATTGGTTTACTGGTATTATTTGCTTACGATTTGGATGTTGTTTAAATAGTTTTAAGGTACCTCTATAAATAGGAACGTTAGTTGCGATTTAAGTTTGTCATTTCGATTATAATATTATAGGTACCTACTTTGACGATTGGAAGGCATTGGTTCACTGATATTATTTGCTTACGGTTGGGATGTTGTTTGGTTAATTTTAAGGTACTTACATAAATACGTTAGTTTGCAATTTTAGATTATAATTTCCATTATACATTGACGATTGGTAGGCTTACTTATTAGTATACTTGTTGCTAACGATTTGGACGTTGCTTGGATAATCTTAAAATATAATACTTAATACATTGTAAGGTCACGTTTAATAATAATAATAATTCTTTATTGTACACCACAAGGATTAGTAAGCATATCGGGGTAGTGGGCTGGAATACTCTGTGCGTTGACATGAATAACATTATTTTCTAACTTTAATAAAAACAACAAGTTTTTATTAAAGTTAGAAAAATGGGTGTCAAGTGCAGTTCTTAAGGGAGGAGTTAGACAAAGGTAGCTACCGGTAATCTGAGATGAAGGTGCCATACATGAAATATTGCCAAGTGAACCATCGTCATTTTCACTATCATACATATTAATAATTAATAAATAAGAGTAAATAAGTTCTTAAATACAATATTATACACTACTTATAAAATACTTATAAATACAAATAAATAAATTATCACTAATGAAACAAAACACTAAATACTTCTTAATCTGTTGTATTCAAAAATTGATGATTCCTGCGCTTTAATACTTCCAAAGTCGACATTAATGAGATGTAAACCGCCCAGACTTGTAACTCTCGAAAGTGCCACGTAAGCTTGACCGGATGTGAACACTGCAGCACCTATATCCATCAGCGTATTACTTAGACATAGGCCCTGACTTTTATGTATAGTTATAGCATAGGCTATACATATGGGAAATTGTTCGCGATGAACATAAGCTCTATTAATAATTTCAAATTTAATTTTGACCGGACCAAGCTCGTAAACATTAGGTTCATTATTAAATGTAATATATATTCTCTTAATTATTTTTGAATTTTCAGGATCAACCTTTACTTTTCGCACAATGCCGATAGACCCATTAACTAAACCGAAACTCACGTCAATGTTTCGCCTTAACATGACTTTTGCGCCTATTTTTATAATTATGTTCTCTTCCAGACCTGCAGTCATAGTAGCATCGTCTTCATATTTTTTTATACATTCACGAGCTCTTTTTGTTAGGTACCTGGGACAATCAAGGCTACCTATTGCTATAAGTTTTATTTCAGGATGTGGGAGATATCTGAGCATTGCAGTATTTAATTGTTGACAGATATTTTTTGTAGGTAAAATATGTGTTCTGGCAATATTGTATAAAGAGCCAGTTCCTTCCTAAACCCGTGTGCTGTCATCTTCGACCTCATCGTCACTTACCATCAGGTGAGATTGAGGTCAAACGCGGGTTTAGTCACTTATAAAAAAAAAAAAAAGGTAATAAGCAAACGGTATCATCAGGAAGTTTCGAGAGGTGTTCAATTATTTCAGTTAATCTGTTTTCATTTGAATCGATTTGAACCCGATTTGAAATTATTAATAGAGCTTATGTTCATCGCGAACAATTTCCCATATGTATAGCCTATGCTATAACTATACATAAAAGTCAGGGCCTAAGTCTAAGTAATACGCTGATGGATATAGGTGCTGCAGTGTTCACATCCGGTCAAGCTTACGTGGCACTTTCGAGAGTTACAAGTCTGGGCAGTTTACATCTCATTAATGTCGACTTTAGAAGTATTAAAGCGCAGGAATCATCAATTTGTGAATACAACAGATTAAGAAGTATTTACCGTCCAGACTTGTCAAAAATTGTAACATCAAAGCCTCCGAGAAAAACCCACAGAGACAGGGAGTGGGCTTTGAGAAAAACTGTAGCTGAAGCTGAAGAAGTAGTACCGGAAAAGAAAAAGAGGAAGACTACATCCAAAAATAAGAAAATATCATAAGACAAAGCCTTTAAGAAAATTCGTTAGAAGTAGATGGTACCAAAAAGTAGGACTCTACAAAAAGAAGTGAGATGCCATCAAAAACAACCTGTAAAAAACCCAAGTCTCGCAGCTCAGTCTTTCTACCGTAAAAAGTTGTGAGATCCATGTAATACCAAGTCGGATAATCTATTTAGTCTCTACTTAAAGGACCTTTTGTCTTAAGTTATTATATCAGTTATTATCATGCCAATATTAAAATATTTTACTTTTAAAACAAATAGATCGACTTGGACATCGCATGAAAACACAATGAATATTACAATCATATTAGATTCTTTAGTCTATCGCGCCTCACGCGATTGAAACTCTCGTCTCCAAAACAAGCTATAAATATATTATCTTTTCCAAGCGACTCATCGGATAACAACATGGCTCTGGGGGCATTTAAACTTCTCAATAAACCGAGAAGTCGATACGGGATTTAGCGCAACCAATTCACTAATACTTTTGTTCGCCATTAAAATTTCAGGAGCATTAACTTCTTTAAGATACTCACCTCAATCATCATATTCGGAAGGACTCTGGTGAGGAATTCGGTTGCTGGCCCGTCGTGCTGTGTAGTGTGATACACACTAATAATCAAATCATGCGATGTCCAAGTCGATCTATTTGTTTTAAAAGTAAAATATTTTAATATTGGCATGATAATAACTGATATAATAACTTAAGACAAAAGGTCCTTTAAGTAGAGACTAAATAGATTATCCGACTTGGTATTACATGGATCTCACAACTTTTTACGGTAGAAAGACTGAGCTGCGAGACTTGGGTTTTTTACAGGTTGTTTTTGATGGCATCGATTTTAGTGTTTTAGAGTGCTTGCAGTTTTTATTATATACAAATTGTATTTTCTTTTAAAAACGAGGACTGAGACCTCATATAATACGTTTTTAAAGCCAATGTCGCAAATTCTGATGTTCGTTAACTATATATGTCAAAAACTAAAACAGAATACATAATTTTGATTTTATACGGCATAAAATGTCGGTTTTAAATGTGACTTTAAATTGGGTCTTGTTTATTTTGTTAGTAGATTTTTACTGTTTTTTTTTTCTTTTCATATTTTGGTCGTTTTAGGTTCTTTACAAGTTTTACTAGATACTATTGAACAAGATCCTCTCTTGTAAATCGGATGATGCAATTAAAATTTTGTTTTTACGTACACTTGCATTAATTGTTACTATTCGATAAAATTAACTGTAAATTGACTTACATATTATAAAATATCGACGCATATCTAACCTAGGTTATATTTATTTTCTTATTATTTATCTTTGCACTTCTTAAAAAATAACGTTAAGAGCTGGAAATGTAAGGCAGTATTAGTGAAATTAAATGAAAAAGCTCTCTCAACTATGGAGGGGGATTTCGGTGGATAAAGTTATATTGCTTTATCTTCTACTTTTAAAGAAAAATAACCTTCAAGGCCGAATTACTATTCGATATTATTTTTAGCAGCACAAATCTATGACGAACTATTATACTAATAAAGAAAGAATAAAAAATGTTTTTACTATACTTACTTATTTTTTGTGAAAAATAAAAAGGAGACACCGAAATATATGCCAAATATCATCTAATATTATTGTATTGTATTATTTTTATCGTCCTTACTACTGTTGTAACATCAAACCAACTGAATCATGATTCATGATGATGACCCATTTTGCTGCAAATTCGTTTGAAACTGTCAAACTTGTAAGGTCTATTGCGTATAATGCACTTATGACTTTTTTAATACCGTACGAATTCGGTACTCAGTAAATGTCAGAGTCAAAGGAGATGATAACAACTACTTAACAAAGTTACTTTGCTCATTCCGCGACTTGTGTTTGCACTAGTGGTGCAGGAATTCCCTGCGTTGGTTCACCGCCCTCCCTCCCTCAAACAAAAGGCAAGAAAAGCAACGAACACGCACTTGATAACAAGTTCGTCACCAAGGAAACCTATCTTCAAGCGAATTTCGACCTACTAGCATTTAGACGATTGGCCAAAATAGGCTTGTTGTAGGTCATGATTCAGTTAGTTCGATAGTACATTTGAACACAATATTTCGCTGTATTTACAGTCACGAGCTCGTTATTTTGGCGACCAAATCCCCTTAATAACCTCAATTATTTAAAATATCTCTTATCTTAAAATCTATACTAATATATAAAGCTGAAGAGTTTCTCAGAAACTACAAGTGGGATTTGAAAAAAATATTTTTGCATTTGATAGTCCAACTCTTGAGGAAGGCTATAGCCTATATTTTATCATGAAATTCCCACGGGATCAAAAGTTACGCGGGTAAAACCGCGCGCGGTCGCTAGTACCTTTATAGAATCCGCAGCCTCTCAAAATGCGAAATTCCTGTTAGCTTTAATTATTCAATGTTTTACCTTAGGTTACTTTAACGATTATATAATTATCATCCTATTTAAGTTTGACCTATTTTGACGTGAAATAATATTTTGCTTTCAAATTGATATAGGTAGATACTTATACTTTGACGACCGGCTGGTGTAGTGGTAACATACATTGCCTCCTATGCCAGAGGTCCTGGGTTCGAATCCCGGCGGCGGCGGATATTTGTGTGATGAACACAGATATTAGCCGTCAAGTCATGGATGTTTATATGTTTATTTAAATTTTATTCTAAAAAAAAATATGTATTTATTCAATATGTATGTTTATATATTTCTTAAGTAAGTATATCAGTTATCTAGTATCCATAACACAAGTTCTTTAAGAAACTTAATTTGGGCTAGATAATGTTGTGTGAGTGTCAGAAATATTTATTTATTTATTTATTATTATTACTTATTTTGAAATGATAGGTAGTTTTAATTTTGTGGTGTAAGTAAGGGTTACCGATACTATCGTTGGCCCCTCACCAGTCCAAAACTTTGCTTTTAACGCTTTGCCACTAAAATTTACATATTTTGTTCACTAATGAACCGGTACTAATATTGTTATTCTTTCACTCGCGTAACGATAGGTCAAAGACTTTTCAGGTTATTGACCGTATTAAATTTTATCCTGGTAGTATGTGGTTTGACTGAGTAAAAAAAAACACAGTGATAGTTTTACACAAGTTGGACTGTTCAAACAGGCACAAAACACATTATATTTTAGTGGATCGCTTCAAGCTACGGAGTAGATAACGGAATAGTAAAATAATGAAGGCACAAAAACAAAGAGTTAAAATGTAACATGTAATCATATGCGATAGAAATTCAATTTAAAACGTGTTTAATTTAGATTAAACAGGTTAGACTGTCCTTGAAGCAATTCTGGTATGAGAACCAGAATCTTCTTTTTCTTATTGAGAATAAAATCAAAGCATAACACCGAATTATAAAAAAAGGAATCTACAACTACATGTTCTAAAATAAACTCTTTTACACTCACAAAATGATTAAAACACTTCACAGAATATACTTCGCAGTAGAGGCGAGTGTATTTGGGATTCTTAGAAACCATAAAAACATAGAGAAGACATTATTTTAGCTCCGTAAGGGTAGCCTTAGAAAATTCTTACCGCCCTTCGGATAACTGAGTAAATGCGTCGTCAAAGTCGATTAATAATAATAATTTCAGACTACTAGGTCCATTGAAGTTAGTTACATTTTGGCTTAAAGACTATGTTAGAAATAAATATATCAAACAAATATAATATTAACCTACTTATCTACATTAGTTTACAAAATATCCTTAGCCTATGTTAGTAATTTATAACTAAAAGAGATTTAGTCCGATAGATTAGAGTCCTCAGGAATGGACTGTCGTATCTATCGGCGAACGCCCTAAGGATAGTGTTGGGGCTCCCGCGTACCCTGCGCAGTAATGACGCCGATTTTTTACGCCAAATAGCGTCGAACCGACGCGCTGCAGAAGCGCGGAAGCCGCAACAAAGCCCTGAAGGCGTTGTTAAATTGGATCCGCAAAGCATTGTATGACCTTTGAGCATACCTTAACCATAAGGCCCCCGAGTACAGCGATGTGCAGTATGCTTTAAACAACGTGATCTTAACCGAGGCCGTACAGCGGGAAAACCTGCGGGCCAGCATGTTCGCCCGGACTGACAACGCTCTGCTTAAGCGCTTAAAGCGCTTGGTGGTAGGATCTTCTGGGTCTGCCTGGCTAGCGACCACCCTTTATATAAAGTCTGCCGCCAAATGTTACCGCTCCGGCGGTAATGTGTTCCGGCAATATTGTATAAAGAGCCAGTTCCTTCCTAAACCCGTGTGCTTTCATCTTCGACCTCATCGTCACTTACCATCAGGTGAGATTGAGGTCAAACGCGGGTTTAGTCACTTATAAAAAAAAAAAAAATGCGAGTGTCTCCTGCTTTGTGGTAGGATCTCTTCAGGTTCCGCCTGTCTAGCGACCAACCTTCATATAAAATATGCCACCAAATCTGACCGTTCCGATAGTGACGTGTTCCTGGAACCTTACTCATCTTCTCTTACCACCAGGTGAAATGTACAATCGCCTCCCGTCCCGGTGTTTCAGTTAAGAAAAAAATCTCTAGAACGGCTTTTGGATCGAAGCTCCGCCTACTTTTCTCTGCAGCCAATGAAACAATATAGATCTCATACTCGTATCTATAATCATCGGTGTGCTTGCACTTTGTTTACTCCTTTTTATTTACTTAGTCGCAGGTAAACCATTGTCGATGCCGGTTAGTATTTTTGTGATCCCTTTTTCTCCGAATATTATTAAAACACTGATAAAATGTGTTGACTCTCTTTCATTTTGCAAAAGAGTGAAAGAAACAAAACACTTTATAAACTATTTTAATTTGATATTTCATATGAATAACGGGATAATACTACATTTTTTTTTAACTTGTCTTATTTGTTAAACAAGATTTCGAGATCAAATCATGGCCTTTTTATAACATAACTTTCCATTTTAAAATAGGTTTGTTACAATAACAGTAAACTATAATAATAAATTGTAGAAAGTGAAACCATTTATTTTATGATTATGATTTGACCATTTATTAATGATTTGTTTATTTTATATTTTTTTATTTAAATAAAAATACATGATTTGATCTCGAAATCTTGATTACCATATAAGAAAAGTTACAAGGCGGAGCTACCCGAACTGCCTAGTTATTAAAGTGCAAGTGAATTTAGCCTTAAAGGTGGAACACCGGAACATTTTTCGATAGTACGTCAAACACGGATTTTGTCACCGATAAAAGAAAGTAATGTAGGTACCTATTTAAATTTGTTTTGTACCAATACATGTTGTAGAAACTGTATACCCTTTTTATGTTTCTTAAAATGCTGTTGTTTATGGTAGAGTGTATCTTTTTAATTTTCATTTTGGTATCACTTAAGCGCAGGATAATTTACTTTGTATTTTATGTGATACCTTTATCGCTTGTTTTGATAAAATAAAAATTATTTTATAGTCTGCTTTTTTTAGCAGTTTTGAGAAAATATTGCCGAAAGCTTTTGAAATTACCTGTATTATGTTTTAAAGTACATATGAATTTTTTATATATTTTTTTAAATATTATATATATTTTTTTTAATAATTATTTATTTATTTCCTTCTTCTTGTTCTAATACAAATAGTCGTCTGGGGTCTTCAGTTAGACATTCAATGCCTGTGTTTGAATTGCAGCTTTCGAGGTTATGAAGCAGGAGATGCAGCTGCGTACAACAACTGTAGAAATTAGGCGCAGATGTCGCCTATGTATCGAAGTAGAAGGACGTCAATTTGAACAATTGTTGTAATTGTTAATAAAAAAATACTCAAAATGTTATCTGTTTCATTACCACACCTAAGGTGTTTTCCTTGTACTTAGTTCAAGAATGTTCTTATTTTCCATCGATCATTTAATTATTACCAACTCAACAGTATTAAATTTCGCAAAACATTTCACTTTCCTCAAAAGTAGAGTTTTGTCAAAATTTATCTACTTGATAAAAAAATTGAATAACTCTTGAGTTCTTTTTTAATTAAAACAAATTACATATCGTTAGAAAGGTCACACATTAGGGATGTTTTGCTAGAATTGGAAGTCCTCAATTTCTTTTAGCTTTTTTTCAAATGAAAGTTGAAATTAAGCTTTAAGTTTTTTCATACATCTTTCTGTAACTTTGAGGACCCATAACTTTTTTTTAAGGTAACATCAGCGTTAAGCGATCATTACATAAGAATCTGATAACATTCAAAATAAAAACAAAACACAATGTTGCCTGTTTTACTCATTGTACATAAAAATATTCGCCTTCAAAGACATGAAAGTGGTGAAATTCAAAAAATATACCAAAAATTTATGAAAAGTTTCTTATTAAAATGATAGACAACTAGTATTAATCAGGTTTAAAAATAATACAACAAAATAAAATAATTATTTTTATTCATTGTAAACAAAATCTGAATCCAGCAATTCTATGTAGGTATATGGAATGAATCGTTAGAGCCACTGGTATCGCTGTTTCCTACATTGATTATGAAACTATTCAAACTGTATTTTTATTCATTTTCAAACACGCAAATTAAAATATCTCAATTACCAAAACCACCAACAACCGTTCGCTTGACAACAGTGACACAAAAAGGCATGTTAATTGTGTAAATTTTTTCAAAAGATAGAAACAGTAAAAAAACAACCAAATTTTTTTACACTTTTTACGTTTACGTATCAAGTATTTTTTAAAGGTTTTAATGTGAGTTTTTGATATTTTTTTTAATGCAATTATCTTGTTTAGCTATATAATGAAAAAAAAAAGCTATTTTATGTCTACAAGACCTTCACATCGGTAAATATTGCTTAATAAATAAACTCATCCGAACACAGTAAAAAAAAATGGCCGCAGTTTCTAAACAGTAGGCGTAAAATGCCTTTTTATCATGGTTTTGTCGATAAAACTAATCGTTTTACTTCGTCTTAACGGGTCGGATATCGGTGACCAGACACACTGTAGAGTAGTACATCAAGACGTTGATAGTGACTAATTGACAAACATTACATAAAATGTTTTATGATAACATCTTTAGTTCCACAATTTTTGATTATGAATCTCATAACTTAATACTTAGCAACAGAACAAATGTTTTACAACGAGGTACGCTTTCAGAATTTACATGTATGGTGATCTATATGTTTAGTTTAGTTTGAGACTGTGGTGGTTAATTATAGTGACGTCTCATAGTTTGTTCAGTAGGATGCAAATCACCTTTTGTATAATATCTGCCGTTCCATATAATCGCTCTTCCGATTTCTGTCAGACCCTCAGAAAATATTGCTGACAAATACCGGATTAGCCAAGAAAAAAAAAATATAACAAACACAGCTGCATTATCTATAGCTCTATAACGGATGAATAAATTTAAGAAACTTTTAAACTTACAATATATTAAAATACAAATATATAAATATATGATTTTTTTTTATATAGGATTTAATTTTTTTTCATTTAAAAATTAAAACATCAAACATCCGTGGCCTGACGGCTTATTATGTTCATGACACAAATATCCACCGCCACCGGAATTAGAGCCCAGAACCTCTGGCATGGGCTTTACTACAACACCAGTCTCTACATTTTGAATTCATTAGCATATAACTTAAGAACGTTTATGACCGTTTCGATTGCTCGGACAAGTAAAAAAAAACAGAAATGAATTGCACCAAATTTTTGGCGTAATTAGTCGAAATAGAAGAGGGCAAAAAAATAATTGTCGAAGCAAAAATAGTCAAGTTCAAGGCAGCGTTATCGAAACGCGAAGAATGGCGCGGCCATGGAGATCTCGGTAGAGATCTAGTCTTTTTTGTTAAAGGAAGAGTGAATTTGTCGAGAATTGACGAAAAAACAAAACTTAAAAAATTATCATTATTTTAGAAAATATGCTCTTTCAAAGTTATGAACGCGCCATTCTCCACTTCCGATTTTTTCATCTTTGATTATTTCCAAAATCCACGACTTCTAATGGCCAAATCCAATCCTAGGTGTTGTCAAATAATTTTTCAATTGCGCGGCCATGATTAAACTCGAACAACTTCACTATTTTTGCTTCGGCAATTATTATTTTTACAATCTTCTATTTCGACTAATTTCGCAGAAAATTTGGTGCAACTAATTTCTGAATTTTTTTACATGTCCGAGCGATCGAAACGGTCATGAACATTTAAGATACAGGTATGTCTAAAAGCTTTGTTAAGATCGCGAATGCAGTTGAAGGGCTTATACTTTCTGTAGTTCAAGGGCAATACAAGGATTTATAGCCCTTGACTCACTGGATGAGTTTTTGTTAACGTTCTGACATTTTTATTTGTGTATTTGCATGATGATTATTGCTACCTACTCTCGTGCGTTTTAAAATTATATATGTAATGCTGTTGGGTACTTTGTTACTAAAGAATCAAAATGCTTGTATGACTACACAAACTTATACTTATAAAAAAATGGGTATCTCAATTCCAGGAAAAGGATAGCAGGACAATCCTTTTCCCGCATTGGTTATTGGGAAGTTCTTCTCATACGTAGCTTCCAAAAAAGGAGGAGGTTCTCAATTCGTGTGTATGTTATTTTTTTGTATCTTTGTTACACGATATTTCGGACAATTATGAATCGATTTTGAAAATTCTTGTTTCACATGATAGAAGATACTTCAGAATAAGTCACATATAAATTTCATCGGAATTGATTGAGTACTTCATGGATAATTATAAATTTTTGAATAAAAACTCAATGAATTCGGAGAATGTTTACATTGACGATATGATAGTGCAAGCAAAGTATTGACGTGAAGTCGGTTTTTTTAATGCTCTGCATTCTTTGAGTATAAATTTTAATAGCGCAATTTGAGAGGTTTGTGATAACGCTCCGGTTTCTGTAAAATAAATATTCCGACGAAGATTTCCAGCAAAGCTTAGGCTTAGGATAGCCTACTGCATAAGTATTTCTTAAAGGACTTTTAAGCCGAACACAACACACTTAGTGGTATAACGTCAAGTTTCACCTCCGTAGTGACAACTAATAATTTAGAAACCGCTCCTTTGAAGGGTTTTGTGATGAGGGTGATGGCAATGGTTGAAGAAAAACCAGTTCCTTCCTTAACAAATATACAGCCATCTTCGATCTCACCTTCATTTAACTTCATTTTTGAGGTCAAACGCGATAAAGAACCAGATCTATGATATAGTATCTAAGAAGGATAGTCAACCTATTCTACGTACCCCAACCAAATTTGATTGGCATTGCTAGTAACCAGGTTCGGTGATTCGTCATAGACCTAACTTAACCTAACTTTCGTGCGTCACCGGCAATATTTATTCAGATTTGCGGTCAATCTTAGTCAATTCATTAGGCTCTTGAAATCACATAGGTACGTAAATAAAACATGAGACTTTTTTTTTTTTTTTTTTATATTGTAAGGATAGGACGTTTGTCTTCCATGCCACCTGATGGAAAGTGCGCATGAAGACTATGGTGTTACACGTCCATCCACGAGAAACCTATTCACTCGACACTTAAAAGTTGTCACTGTTAAACTGTCAAACAAGCAACCTTACGACGATGCTCCAGCGTCTGCAATTTTTTATTTGTAAGGTTGTTGTTATTTATGAGTTTTCGGGCTCTTCGGTCAACAGAGTCTAGCGCTTCGAGCTGGTATTTGGCAGAACCATCCCAAAGGTGACTACAGTACTCCATACAGTACTTTATAATCTTTGTTCATTTTTAAGGTGGACAAATTGTCTACTTTATGACTAGGCAGAGAAATATAATCTTTCCGAAACCCCTTTAATGACATTAACTGTCAAGGTGACATAAGCATAAGTTTACCTGTTCAGAAGCACGTCTTTAGGACTATACGGGGTGACTGCTGACAAATTTTAGACACTGAAGGAGAGCACTCTGTGTTCGATTCTGATCATAATTATGTAATAAAAGTAGGTACTTAATTTTTTAACTAGAATTCCGCATAAATAAATACTACTATGTTACTATTTACTTTACATATAACTGAGTCAATCACGCCACGTGACCTGGCACGCGGATCGCTGCCAACGCTAACGTAACCATGCGTTGTGTAATCAATTCTTTAGCTTCCGGTTAAGTTTACTCAGTAAATAATTAATATTTATTTATTTTTTCTCTTTACCACCCTGTATATATAATTGACTTTAAAAAATGCTAGAAAACCCGATTACCTACATGCTAGCTTAGAATCATTACTGATGATATCAAAACAAAGGATTAAATGTTCGTTTTTAGTCATTGCACCAACGTTTAATTTAACTTCAGAAACGGAAATTCAAAAAAGTCTCGAAAGTTCATTGAAAGGATTATTTAAATTTTCTTAGATTCTTAGAATCTAGGACTATGCTATTGATTATTAACTAATAGTGAAACCTAATACCTATATCTATCTAATCATTGGTAGTTGTTGAAATCTATCGAAACTATAAATGTTCTTAAAAAATTTGTCTAGTCGACTAAGACGCCTGATGTGAATCCGTATGCAACAGGTTTAGCACCGCGCAAGACCGCAAGGAAATCTCTAGCGAATACTCCAGAGAGAATGTCAATAATTACGCCAACCACGTGTAACTGGCTGATTTAGTCTGACTAGTAAAAGTAGAGAATGAAAATTATGGCGAATTTTAAAAAATTCCATCATTGTAACCCCGAATATAGTACGACACATATGGATTAAACGAACATGATACTTGATAAAAAAAAATATATAAAATTATTGTAAACAATAACAATATTGGTACTGTCCTACTTTTTGATGAGAAGTATGTAATTAAAATGATAGGCAACTAGTATTGATCAGGCTTAAAAATAAAACAATAATATACAATAACTATTTATATTCATTGTAATCAAAATGCAAATCCAGCAATTCTATATAGAATGAATCGTCAGGTATCGCTGTTTCCTACATTGGTTATATTTTTTTATTCTATTTCAAATATGAAAATTCCAAAATCTCCATTACGAAAACCACCAACAACCGTTCGATTGACAACAGTGACGACAGAATAAGTTGCAGTATAAAAAGTTTGCAAAAACCCCCATTGTCTAATATACATTCGTTAGCCAGACTCTATCAATATTACAGAAATTATAGCCCTCACAAAGAGCTAAACATGATAATATTCGTATTTCCATAGATACAAATTGTGCAATAAAGATAAAAATATAAATCTGATTAAAATATTTACATAAACCAGATCTTTTATTGCGGCAAAATACTTTTGGGGTGACAGTGTATAATTTTATCTGTGATTTTGAGTTTATTTATATTAAAACATTTGTGTATCCTGTTTTTTCAAAATAAAATAAAGATCTTTTATCCGAATGACAGACAGTAAGGTTCTTGAGTAGCAACCAGCGGTCAATGTCAAGGTCTCCAATGAACGTTGGGCAGTGCAGGTACGCTTGACGCTGGTTGCTACTCAAGAACTTTACTATCTGTCATTCGGCTTACATGATGCAGAATTTGTATAATATGGTTGTCTGATATAAATAGCTTCCCAGCGATAACACCGCCAATCGTATTTCAAAATTGTTATTGTGTATTTCCTTATTTTATGTACTTATTTATGGCATACAATAAAGTGCAAATAAGAGTTATATAAATAGAGTTTTTTAACTAGACTTTATGCGATTAAATTATTTTCTATGATTTGACTCGACGTGTGAATGTATGTCCAACAGTATTTATTTTTGTTCTACGATACCGATTGACAAAAAACATTCCTAAGACAAAATGGCAAGTGACGATAAGTTTGAAAATAGAAGAAGGGCTTAAATGGAACTGGTTTTTTATAAGCTATCATCTTCATCCCCGGTGCAGTAGTAGTACGTCAGATTCTACATAAAAGAGTGAACTAGGTAAATTATAAAATTAAGGATCTCCTTGCAATGTATACTATTCTCTGTTTTTGGACTTATATAGGACAAGATTTTTCCCACGACCTCGTACACGCATAAATATTGTTTCTGTTTAACACAACCAGTCAGTCTTGAAGAACCTTTATGCCAAGTATCACATCCGTGCACTCAAGGAATAATAAATAATAAATAAATAAATACTTCTGACACTCACACAACATTATCTAGCCCAAATTAAGTTTCTTAAAGAACTTGTGTTATGGATACTAGATAACTGATATACTTAAGAAATATATAAACATACATATTGAATGAAAACATATTTTTTATTAAATAAACTTAAATAAACATATAAACATCCATGACTTGACGACTAATATCTGTGTTCATCACACAAATATCCGCCGCCGCCGGGATTCGAACCCAGGACCTCTGGTATAGAAGGCAATGTATGTTACCGCTACACCAGCCGGTCGTCAATAAGAGGAATAAGAGTTTTCATACTTATTAAAAAGTCAAATCTTTCCCGTTCTTGTAGGAATTTCGGGAATCACTTTCATTAGTCAACCAGTCCCTCATTTAATAAATAAAATAATAAATAATAAAATGCCCAGACAATCACACCAACTGCATGGCCCCAAAGTAAGCATTGCTTGTGTTATGGGATACCATGTAGCGAACTAGGGGGAACCTAGAATATAAATACATAAAAAGATAAGAACTTTTTTAATAAGTATCACATCTTTGCACTCAAGGAATAACATGTATCATACAAACTAAAAACTCCAATAATTCCCGTTCCCATGAGAGTTAACAGACACCTATTTCACTAAACTAAAAAGTCTAATAATTCCCATTCCCGTAATAATTTAGGGAATTCCTTCCTTAGTGCTCTCTCACGACCTCTAAGGATTGTATGTTCAAAAGTTCAGCTTTCTATGGCCAGTAGTTATGGCTGTACGTTGTTTGTCAGTAACTCAGTCAGTAACGGATGAGTTTTATGTATTAAGATAAATAATACTCAGGGCCTATTAAGTTTAAATATAGTATTTGTAGATTTTTAAAAGAGTCTGTTGTGAACTTTATGGTACTAATAACTACTAATACTATGTAATAAAACCTTTTTAAAGTTATAAACTCGATTTAATTAATAGTTACCTATTTATTCTTCTTTTCTAATACCGTCAATTTTAAATGTTATTCATTAATTACGTAACATGATCCACCTTACTCATTCATAAATCGTTCGCAATGAAGTAAGAATATCTGACTGGACTTTAAACTAACGGTTCAAATTGAGTAATTTGAGCAAACAAGTGCATCAACTTTATTTAACTGAGCTACTAACTTAGCCAAGGTCAAGTTCAACTTAAATCATTTCATAAATCAGAACGAACATCGTCAATAGTGCAGTGGACAAGAAACCGGTTTCTTATCACGAGATCTAGGGTTAGAATTTCTTCGATCGAAGGGCATGCATTATCCTACAGGCGATGGTCGTTTAAAAAAGTTAAATATCATGTTTCCATACTTTTGGCTAATTCTGCATCCTGCATACAGCGTTAATAATAGACTTACCAGCAATAACGTGATTATAAGGATGCAATAGTAGGGAGTGTTTATTTTATTAAAGATGCTTGCTTACATATATCTGGCATAAATTATTAAAACGTACATGATGAAACTGAGTAACGAATTCTAAACCTAATAATTAGTTCATGGTAAAAATAAATTTGTTTGTAAAACTAGTTAATTTATCCTCAAATTAGTGTGCACTTACCGTATAGTGGTCCAACCATAAGAAAGTACAAGATGATTACTAACGCAATCAACATTCTTCCTCTAAAAGCTCTTGGCTTTAGAAGCACCATTATTGTATTCCCCACCAATTCAAATATCACTTTTAACTTCTTCCCCAACTTTTCCTCACTTTTCACCCTTGTCTCTTCCACTGGAAGTACATCTTCAAGTCTTATCACACTGTATGCAAAGGATATCGTATGTAAAACTAGTAAAAGTGAAAACACTCCATAGTAACCTAATGTTCGTAACAAAATCCCACTCAGCGCAGTCCCGACAGGATTCCCCATGCTGACACAAATCGACACAATACCCAAACGAAACGTCCTATTCTCCACAGTCGTTCGGTCTGTTATAAAACTAGACATACCCATGAAAATTATAATGTAACTACCAGTAAACGCCGGTGGCAATGCTTCTATTAACACTGTCCCAACTAACGAGATTTCATAGAAATAATACGTCGCTATTAGCAGACCGATATTGGTAACTATCTCTCCGATAAAAGGAACTATAATACAAATCTTCCTCTTCTTAAAAATGTCACTCCATGCTCCGACAAAGAGAGCCATGACAGCCGGCACTGCAGTCTGCACGGGAAACTTCCACTGCACGCGAGCGACTAATTTCGACACTTGGACTAGTTCATCCTCAAGACCCGTCGTATTCCTAGCACTAATTCTATCACAGATGTCATCACCGTAGTTCAAGTTCACCCTACACGATTTATCTAAATGCATATTTTGTACTGCCAATGACGAAATATTTATACACATCATGTAAACAAACAGACATGGCTCCACCGTGATTTCGCGACCGATATTTTTGATCCATTTTAAAACGCTTTTCGATTTTTCACTCAAACTTTCTGTTTTTTTACTGTCCGTTAATCTCACATTTGATTTGGTAATATAACTGGCACTGCAAATATTTTCAGTGCTTACACTCATAATTAAACGTTCGATTTACGCGAATTAAAAGTGAAAGTGGTCACAACGTGCTCGACGCGCGCGCGCGCGCATGTCTTTATACGAATGCGTTGATTTGAGGTTGTTGTATCTATATAAGCTTTATGTTTGACTTTTTAGTTGTTTCGGAAAGAAGTTGAGTTATAAAATTTGGTTGTAAACTGTTGATCGATTAAGTAGCGTAAGGTAACGCGTTCTCACGGCCGAACTCCGATAACAGAGGATATAATGAGAATGATACTTGTTAATAAACATTAAATTTATCTGAGTTGTTAGAGTTGCATGCACTGTACCATTGTTCTTAGTAATTACTGCGAGCAGCGGGTAATATCTTGGTGCTTCATATCTAGACGTCACTCGCACGATAGCATTGTTCAAGATGACACTTATTCAAGCTAAGGCTCTCTAGTGCGATCATATGAAAAGCGAAAATACTCATTCCCCAAGGCAGTGAAATCTCTAAGTGCGGGGGTCTTTAATGAAAGTGAAATGATTTTCTTCGTACAATTTGATTCGTCTGTCTTGTAGAACAATTTGTATTTTCTGAAAGTAAATTGTAGAGCTTTATGATTCGTGTACCTACATACAATTGATTCTTATGTTATTGAATGATTGCACTTTGACCCCTAAAACTTTTTAAACAATATTTAAATAATAAAAGGCGCATTTCATTTTATTATGTAATCAAAACTTGATCCGTATCTTCATGCGTTGCCCAAGCCGACGTAAAGATTTGACCTCAATGGCATGATGGATAATTGTTGATTACACGCGAGTGTCACTAGTTCGATCTCTACTGAGTAACAAGTGTTTGTATGATCGGTTAAAGTGATTATTTATTACACAAGGTATTCCTTTTGATATCCCATAATTTTCAGGTTTAGTTCCTTACTAAAAAATAATACTTTTTGCCGATGAATATGTGGTTCAAAAGTGCATACTTTCCAAGATATCATCAATCTTAATATAATGAGTTCATAAATTATCACCCTTATAAAATCTCTATAACATTCATGTTTACATAAGATGGTTTAACTAAATTGAATTATTTTGTTTGAAAAATAAAAACAAAACCTTGTATACAAAATAAATAGGTTACACAAAAAAGGAATAGGTAGTAGGTACTCAGTAATTTAATAGAGTCCAAAAATATGTTGATAAAATTAAAGATCTTGTGAAATTAATTTATTTTAAAAGGCATAAATAAAATTAAAAAAATTAAAGTTAGAATATGAGACTATGTGAAGAGCTTGGTGTCATTGGTTTTAAATTGTTTAAACTGTAAAAGATGTTAGCAGTTTAGTTTTGTGTCTCTCTCGATAGGTAGATATTTTGTTGGTTGATTCATTTGCATTTGTATATGTTTTTTCTTATTACAAATTTATATTTCAATGTATTATTTATTTGAAAATAAATAATATTTTGAATTTCATATACCTAGATTTGGGATGATGATAGCACCTACATGTTATTATTTAGTCTGTAGATTCAAACTACATTATAATTAACTTTTGTGAATATGTTATATTATTTAAGTGAGTATAGTATTTGTAAATCGATACGTTTTGCCGTTTCGACCGCGCGGCCACGTGCGAATTTTAAGGAAAAAATTATATCACGATTCAACTGAAATTAGTCGAAGCCGAAAAGTCAAATTTGGCAATTGTCGAAGCATAAATTAAGGAGTTATAAGGGTTTAAACATGGCCGCGTGGTTAAAACGTGGAGAACGGCACGGCCATGGAGATCTAGACCTCTATAAGGTCTAGAAACCTAATTTTATTCATGGCTTGGTTGCACTTGTCGGTAAATGTCGAGAGAAGTTATGTTTTTTTTATGAATATCTCGTTGTGAAGCAGGTTTTAGAAGTTTCGTGTGGATGAATCTAAAAGAACCTGAAATGACGAAGAATTCAATACATGATTCATATCCAAGTCTTGTTTGGTTTATGAGATATTAGCCCTTCAAAAAGCGTTTTAACGGCGCGGCCATATAACTTTTGTTTTTCATCAATTGTGTTGGACTGATGACCATGGGTTGCGTTACTTTCATGACCTTCGACAAATAAAGGCCAAGGCCTGAACAGTAATACCGGCTGTGTTGGATGCTGGACTATGAAAATAATTCAAATCAAAGAATTTGGAATTGGAGAACGGCGCGGCCACGGGACTCGAGGGCCATTATCTCGGGAAATATTGGAGCTAGACCGAATTTTCTTTTTTCGTAATTTTTCGACAATTGCAACCAAGCCATTAAAAAAATAGGTTTCTATACCTTATAGAAGTCTAGATCTCCATGCCCGTGCCGTTCACCGCGTTTGAACCGCGCGGTCATGTTCAAACCCTTATAACTCCTTTATTTATGCTTCGACAATTGCCAAATTTGATGTTTCGGCTTCGACTGATTTCTGCTGAATTGTGATATAATTTTTTCCTTAAAATACGCACGTGGCCGCGATCGAAACGGCAACCTATACGTAGTGTAATTTTCCAGTCGCACGCCAACTTGAAGAAATTTTTATAAGAAATAAGCAGTACCTTTTTTGTACAAGTATCTTTTCAGTACTTGCTGTCTTTTTATGATTTCTAAATAGAAGATTTTAATGTGTACAAAAATAGTAAAATAAATACCTCAATACAACACAAATTTTTGCCGTCCAATTACAATTATTAAACATAACCAGGTAATTAGGTTGGTTTGCACAAAGAGCACAAAGAGGTCCTTCTCCTTAAAAAAGACCTTGAGGCAGAAATCAAAAACAATCACTTTCATTTTAAATAAAACTGACACAATAGATTTAGCCTTGGACCAAATGCATCGCGTTTATAGGGCAGGCACGCCTAAACGCAAACTGTCCTTTAGGTCAATTTGGAATAATCTAGAGACACTTGCGGTAATAAGTCGTGTTGGTTTTTTACGACGCTTTTAAACTTTAATTAAACCTAGTTTTTCTGTCTCAGTTTATGAAAAACAAAGCAGTTAGAATATTGAATCCTTCTGCACCTTTTTCAAATTAAACTAATAATAACACATAAGCAGGTACTCTAAGCTTAATTCCGAGTGACCAGGTTAGTCAGACCTGTGTGTCAAACAAAAGATGACTTGTCGTCCTTTTAGAAAGTGGTCCTTTTATAAAAGCATATTTATTAAAACAGTAGCTTAAACCGTTCGGTATAAGAATGCGTGCACCTTAACATTCATTTATCCTGCTAAATTCCAAGCTTCGAAGAGCACCCTAAACTAGTTGGTTATAGCTCTGTGTATTGGTACACTATGTTTTATCAGTACACTATGTACTTGTAATAAGATGTAAACATTTAATAATGTCTTAAGGTTTCGCGATTCATACTATTAAATAAAATACTTTTTAACCGGATTTATCGCGTATATTTACATTTTAAATTTTAACTCGACGTTTCGGTGTCTTTGCAGACCTCGTGGTCACGAGCGACTGAGTTTGAAATATACGCGATAAATCCGGTTAAAAAGTGTTTTATTTAATGTAAACATTTTCATTGGTCTTTTAACCTTATTACAACTGAATAAGTATCGAAGTTTATACATCTTATGAGACGTGACTGTACAGTAGTCATAATGGTTTGTCAGAAGCCTTTTCAACGAACTGAAAATTCTACACCTAACAACCAAAAATTAGACAGGTTGGTCTTCACAACCTAAGCCTTCTTGTAACTCAGGGTAGAGACTCGTAGCCTTTTTACTTTTGATTGTGTGTGTCGTTAACTACAATTAAATAATTAAAAAAATAAAGTAAAAAAAATACAACGAGCACTTTACCTAGCCAGACGAAAATTTTTATTTTTAAATAATATACTTCAATCGTGCATATGACACAGGCGTTCGGTCACCGATAAAAAAAACTCATTACAAAGTTAGCGAATTGACCACATTCGAAGGCAGGTTTAATAAACAAACTTGTATTTACATTACTACACAGAAATGCCAAAAAACCGATAAAACTCGGCTAAACACCCGTTGAATAAATGTAACGCCGGCGCTGCTGTGTGCTTTAAAGTTAGTGTTAATCGAAAAGTTAGTGGATTTTTAAGTCAAATTCCAATTCTTTTTTTCAGTAATTGGAAGTTTAATAAAAAGTGAGACTAAGTTTTGAAATTTAGTCATCTTTTAATTGGTATTGCATAGCCACATTGAGACTTGAATTCAACCGACAGCAAATAAGTTAATATGTGGTAGAAAATGTTTAAAAATAAGAATATTTTAATGTTTTATTCAAAAAATTGTGACAATCAAACAAATTAATTTGTCAGTGTCGACTGCTTTAAATTTCTAGAAACAAAATATATTAATTTATTCCTGAAAAAATATTAATCAAGGAAGTTGTTGTAAATATAGTGAACGCTTTGTCAACACCCGAGTTGGATTCTACTCAAGCATTTTTCTCAAGTCCTGCAAAAACTTAATTATGACTTCTATTTATATATCTAAAAGAAAACTCTTTTACGCTTTACATTTTTACTCGACATTTTACTGTCTTTTTCTGCAATTTTCTGCAAAATACACGATAATCAGAGGTTTACCATGATTTTTCTAGTATGTACTGTGATTTAACTTCGTTACCTATATTGGCAATCATTACCTTCGCCAGGCATCTCGAGCAAACTCATATTGGATCAAATAAGCAGATATTTATTAAGTAGGTAAGTTCCGAGTTTCGCCATTCTGTTGTTACTTTTGTAAAGAGCTAAGACATTCTCAATTTTTGTTGAAAGCCCTGCGCATAACTTATTACGTTCTTATTCCTTTTTTGTGTGATAAAAACAGACTCTTACATAACATAACGATATCTTCCCGTTTGCGTTCGCTCCCGAACGGTCGTGTCTGCGGCCGCTCCCGAGTGTTCGTATTGCGCTGCCCTTGTTCCCTCCCCCGCACTCGTGCGGGTCAGGTGCCAAGTTAAGCTCTTTCGGAAAGTTTTCTCTTGTGGAGGCTGTGTGGTGTCGGGGCTAATTCATCTGCCCTTTTCAGGGCGGACCCGACTGCTGCCGGCCGAAGCATCGCTGGTCAGGTGGATACGTAACCGTGACAACTAAGCCTGATCGTCCGCCGTTCACCGGCAATAGGTCCGTACTAGGTCGTTTTTTCTTACAGCGCAGTTTGCAGCCATTTCGCCGTTCACCGGCACGTAGGTTCGTTCAAGATAGGGATTTTCAGGTAGTACGATGGATGCTGAAAATCAAATCGCTCAGCTCAAGGCCGAAATCGCCGAGATCAAGGCCGTGTTCGAGGAGGAAAAAAAAATGACCGTCCGTCATTTTAGGTCTCGTATCAAGTCTCTTGAGCAAAAATTGGTTGATAAAGATCAAACAATTGCTGCTAAAGAAAAGGAACTAGTTGAGTTAGACCAGGAAAATGATGTCCAACATCAAAAACTGGAAGCTAAACGTCAGGATATTTCCGCTAAACGTCAGGTTATAGCGGAACAGGCTCAGAAATTAGATGCTAGTCTTAAAGAACTAGAGGTATTACGCACTCGTCTTTCTCAAGCTCCAGCCGTTCCGGCTGTCTTGAATTTTCAGGTTCCTCCGGCAACCACTCCGATCCCGATTGCACAGGCCGCCGCGAGGGCCGCCCAAGCCCTCCTGTCATTTCCCTCTCTTCCAGCTTCTCAGCCCGCTGCGTCTAGTAGCGCCTCTTCGTTGCTAGTCCCCCCGGGTTTCTTGTCCATGTCTCCAGCGTCTCCAGTTCCCGAACCTATGTCGGTATGCGAGCCAGCTAGCCAGTCTTCTGCGACTAAGCGGAAAACAACACCGCCTGATAGTGGGTCTGATTCTAACGTGAAAGATTCGGTAGATTCGGAGTTCACTCTCGTCGAGAAAAAATCCAAGTCTAAGTCGAAAAAGAAGAAGCAGTCAGCAACTTCTACTTCGCTTCCTTCCCTTCCAGATAGCCAGGCCTCGAGTGATGTAGCAACGCCGTTGTCCCCAGCGATACCGGCCTCTGTGCCTACACTCGCGCCCTTATCCGTTTCAGCGATCCCAGCAACACAGCCTGCGTCGCAATCAGTTTCGGCTCCGCCGAAAGTCAAGTCTCCGCCCCCCGTCTTTCTACGGGACAAGAGCCGCTGGACCGAGGTCTCAGCACTCTGCGGTAGGCACAATCCCAAGATCCAGTATAGTAAGGCATCCAACGTGGGTGACTCTATTAAGGTCGTTGTCAGTTCCATTTCCGATTTCAGGAATCTTACTCGGCTTCTTGCTGATCAAAAGCTCGAGTACCACACTTACGCTCTGCCTGAGGAGCGTAAGATTCGTGCCGTCCTCAGGAACGTGCCGTTCGAGCTCTCGAACGAGCAAATCCAAGAGGACTTGTCTTCTCAAGGCTTCCCCGTCGAATCTGTGCACAAAATGCACAGCCGCCGAGGCAAGCAGTTCCCACTTGCGCTAGTGATCCTAGCGAAGAACCCGCAAGGGCAGTCCATTTTCAGAGGCAAGCCCACCGTGTGCGGTCTGTCCAACATCCGCGTCGAAGTTCCACACAAGCGTGGTTTCCCAGGTCAGTGCCACCGCTGCCAACTATATGGTCATGCGGCGGCAAATTGTTTTGCTTCCCCTAGGTGCGTGAAGTGCCTAGATCCGCATGGGACTAAGGAGTGCTCTCGCACTCCCGAATCGCCCACCGCTCCGTCCTGCGTCTTGTGCGGCCAGTCAGGCCACACAGCAAACTTTCGCGGCTGCCCCAAGGCACCGCGTGCTGCCAGGGCTACCGTGAAGCCCACCGAGAACTGGAGAGAGCGACCGCAGCCTAGCTCGGACGCTCCTCCAGTCAGTTCAAAGGCCCCCAAAGCCTTTACTTCTATCGTTCCAGGTCAGCGCAGCCGGGTCGCGCCTCAATCGCAACCGGCCGCCAAATCGGCTTCCCAGTGCCAGAACGCAAAAGGTTCTCAAGACCGCATGGCGTTCTGGATCCAGCTCGCTCCCATCGACGAGATCCTGGCTTTCGGCGCCGCTCTCGACGCCAGCCCAGAGGGTTTCAACGGTGCTCTTCCGGTCCTAACCAAGTTCGCTCCCCTTATCAGGAAACTCCAGCAAGCTCAACGTTTCTAAACGTAGTCCTTCTTTCCAGCATTCCTATCTCAGAGTGAGTCTGATCACTCTAGATAATATCTTAGTTTCAGCTTTGTCATTTCTGCTAATCTTAGCTTTATTTTTCTCACTTTCAGTTCCTTTTGGTGGCAGCCGTCCGGATGCCGCTCACTGCGCAGCCTCTCTCTCCAATTGGCTGTCGCTCCGATGAAGACTAATGGCCTCAATCAAGGTGAGTCAGTAAAGGGGGATGTTTAGTGGGTATGCTCGGCTTCACTGAGTGAGTCTCCACACTGTCTGGGCATTCTATTTGCCGTTAGCCACCGGGGTTAACAGCTTATAGAATGCCCATTCGTCCGTAATAGGATTCATCCTCCTCCCGCTAAAGCTTGCTTTACTGGTTAAAGCTTGTTTTAGGGGGTGCCCAAAATTTTCTGTGGCGGAAAAACAAAAAAAAAAAAAAAAAAAACATAACGATTTTTTTTTGTGCATAAAAACACGCCAAGAGAAATAAAAAGGATGACGAAAGCCGCCAAACACTCATGTAATACTAATTTATAAACTGACTTTATATTTCATTATAATGTATGCATTGTTATTGATGATGTTTAACTCTCCGCCACTATGTGTAAAGTCATTGTTTTTCTTCGAATAAGATAGTTTCATTTCAGATTATTTCATCATGTTTTCTTTTTCTTATCAGAAATCATTGCAATTTAACTAATAAAAGTTTAAATAAGTGTTTACTCTAGACATCGATCATACTCGCACAAAGCACTGTTTGTAGATGTGTATTTTATGTCTATGTATATTTTAAAAAAAGTCTCTAGTAATCCGAGTCATCTCACTTATTAGTAGTAATACTTTAATATTTGCGTCGCAATGGATCAACTTTCTTTTAGCCCTAATTCGCACGAGCGGTTTTTTAACGTGCGTTTTCAAGCTGCGACGACACTTGCGTAAACCAAAGATGGTTTCAGTATGTCAGCGACATGGTAGTTAGTAAAAATGAAGCCGCTAAGGCTAAACTCATAGAAGATTTCGAAGCCGAGAAGGCTATCCTTAAGGCTCAAATCAAGTCCTTGGAAAAACAATTGTCCAATCGTCCTTCCCATCGCGTGGCCAAAAAGGCCGCCTCTACTTCTCAGGTCACTCAGACCACACCATCGTCATCCTTTTCTCAGGATTTTCAAACCGATTCTCCAGCGTCTCCAGATCCATCTGAGTACGCTGATAGTATGTCAGAAGCCATGTCGGTAGATTCTACCGCGTGCAAACGCAAAACTACCCCGCCAGGTAGTAGTCCGTTTCCACTTCTACTGTTACAGAATCTCCTGGGCCGTTCACAGAAGTTTGCAAAAAATCCAAATCGAAAAAAAAGAAGAAAGATGCTTCTTCCATTTCAAATCCTCCAGCCGCTGTTAAGCCTCCGTCTGCTCTTCCGTTACAGCGATCCCGGCATCGCAGCCTACGTCGCAATCAGTCTGGGTACTCTATACCTGTTAGCCACTGGGGTTAGCAGCACTATAGAATTCCCTTTCGTCCGTAACAGGATTCATCCTCCTCCTACTAAAGCTTGTTTAAGTGGGCGCCAAAGACATTCCTTGGCGGAAAAAAAAATATACGAGCGTTTAAAAATCGTCGACGCAACATTCAGTGTTTCGCGCAGCTGCGTAGCGTCAAGACCATGTCAAGACGTGTCACATGTTGCAATTTGCGATTACGAAACTTATTGAAGAATGAAACGATGTCGTCGGTGATTGATACGGAATGTCAATTTAAAAATAATAATATAAGTTCGCCAGAAGATCTAAATTTGTCTTCCGATTATGGTTTTTAGTTAATCATTTTATTTACCTGAGTGCAACAGTAAGTCGTTGGGCAGGTGGTTTTTTCATTAGTGACTAAATCCGCGTTAGACCTTGATCTCACCTGATGGTAAGTGAAGATGAGGTCGAAGATAAAAAATGAAAAAAATTTAATACCAAAAATGGAGTTTACAGTAGATTGATACAAACAATAGAGCCATCTTCATAAAATATTGGCGGAACAGTCGTGATGTGTTTCAGATTTTATAAGACCAGCACTCGGTTCCACCACCAGGGTTCTACCTTCAAGCGAAGGTGGTATAAGCCAACGCGTGTTAGTACTTATTTAGAAGTATAAGAGAGGATACGCACTACATCCCATTATTTTCCAATCCGAATCTAAGAAACGGCGTAGTCCAGCGTAGCTGTAGAACTATTTCTATGTTAGCTTAAGCACTAGATCCGTCATTTCATACAAGATTTCAGATTCTTATTTTTACGGATTCGGATCGGTTAAGAATCGGATATAGTGCGTAACCGCTCTTATGTAAGAGCTCACTATAATTAATAACTCATGAAACATAGTAAAAGACATCCAAAATAATTTTAAAAGTTATATGGAAGGTGCCGTTATAATTTAAGTATCTCTGTTCCTAAAGAAGATGTACCCAGAATGCTCTTTGTTTTTTTTTCGTCTTCTAGCACTACGAACCACTATAGCAAGTCATCTATTTTACGTTTACGTTAACCATGTTTACGTTTTACTCAAGCGAGAGATGAAATAAAAGTGATTTGAAAACGTCCGTAGGAACAAAAAAGTCGCGGGCGTTAAAAACTCGCTAACACCGGGAAAAAACGCCGCGTTAAAAAAACGCTCGTGCGTACTAGGCCTTAAATTGCGTTAAAAATCGCGACCGCCCAGCGCAGCGCCCGTCTTGCGTCCGCCCAGTGTCAAACACGCGCTCGGCACACGCCCACCCGCAAACGAAATTTGAGATCTATAATTGATGTGCTAAACAAGACTCGCATTATATACGCAACAAAAAACAACGTGTGTTGGTCGCTACGTTCGCTGGGCGGGCGCTTATACTGAGTTAGAATGCTGCCTTATTTCTTCAAGCACTATGTGTTCAGACAAGTTCGTTCTTTATTCCGTATGGTAAAATTTATACATGCCATCCTATTTATCAATGTGTTGTATGATTAATGTTAATATCCTATTCAAATAAAGCATATTAAAACTGTGTATCCATCACTGTAATTCGGGACCACACGTGTCTTTACCGGCATCGCAACTTCGAATTAAAATGCAAAATATATCTACTTAATTGAAACGTGACAATCTGGTTAAAACCCGTTTCAAATTTAATCAAGTCGTAAAAACTTAAAAGCAAATCAATGTCACTTTGCTAGATATTAAGTACTATATAATAGGATGCCTTCTATATGTAATAAAGTTAGAAGTTAGTACTACTTCCCAACTTTCCCATCTTGTAGCGAATTCACATGAGCTCCAGTATGTGTCACAAATTGATAAATTTACTTCCAAACTTATGATCGATGAACGAACTTTATTAAAAGTAAATGTAATATATTTTGTCAATTTATTACATAAACACCTGAAAATGTACAAGATATTTTAGTAATGCAGCATGTGCTGGTAAAAAGTATGAATTGTCTCAAATGGAGTTACTGTGCGAAAAGTATGTTAGGTTATTTACATACAGTCACTAAAGTTATAAGTTATTTCAGGCAACCAAGTCTTAATTATAATTTAGTAACATTAGCTTTTAAGCTCTCTTAATCCTAAATAATACAAAAATGACTTACTTGACTTACTTGACTTAAGTTCCTATGTCCCCTAGTTGGGGCAGAGGGCTTCCACAGTGCTCCGCCATCCCGCTCGGTCTTGAGCTTCGCGCTTCATTTCGCTCCAGGTCTTCCCTATCTTCGTCGCCTCTGTGATGATCGTCCGCCTCCAGGTCTGTTTTGGGCGGCCACGCTTACGCTTTCCTTGGGGATTCCATTCTAAGGCTTGCCTCGGTATATGGTCAGGGTCCCTTCGCAGAGTGTGGCCGATCCAGTTCCACTTGCGGCGTTTGATTTGGTGGTCAATCGGAGTCTCACCACAGCGATCCCAAAGTTCAATATTGGAGATTTTCTCGGGCCAGTAAACTCCGAGAATACGACGAAGACAGCGGTTGATGACGACCTGTAGCCGGTGCGAGATGTCTTTGGTAACCTTCCACGTCTCGCATCCGTACAGCAACACGGTTTTGACGTTGGACCGGAATATCTTGAGCTTAACTCTCCTGGTCAGTTGCCGCGATTGCCATATGGGGCGGAGCTGTGCGAAGGTTGCTCTTGCCTTGGCGATTCTGGAAGTTATGTCCTCTTCGGTCCCTCCAGTTTCCGACACAACACTACCGAGGTATGGGAATTTGTGGACTCTCTCCACATCCTCTGTGCCAATACGCAACGGCAAGGAGCTCGTTGCGCCGCACCTTATTTCCTGGGTCTTCCGAGTGTTGATTCTGAGCCCTGTCTCCTTTGCCTCTCGTTGTAGGTCGTCTATCTTGGCTTGCATGTCGGCGCGAGTATGACTCAGCAAACATAGGTCATCGGCATAATCCAGGTCTTCCAAGACACTGGAAATTCCCCACTCTATGCCGCGTCGCTTGTTATTTAATGTTTTTCGCATGATGCCATCGAGAACTACGAGAAAAAGGAGAGGCGAAAGAAGACATCCCTGTCGTACGCCCGCATGTACCGGTATGTCCTCCGAGACGAGGCCATTGTGTGTCACTCTACAAGAGTAATTCTTGTAGATGGCCATAATGATGTTGATGATTTTTTCGGGGACTCCAATTTCACGCAGTCGGCTCCAGATGCAATTCCAGTTAAGCGTATCGAAAGCTTTTTCGAAGTCCACAAAGGTCAAATAAATTTCCCTCTGCCATTCTGATGCTTGTTCGAGAATTATGCGCAAGGTATTAATCTGGTCCGTGCACGATCGGCTGGGTCGGAAACCTGCCTGCTCTTTGCGAAGGAGAGGTTCAACGGCCCTCGATAATCTGTCTAGTATTATCCTGCAAAGCACTTTAGACGGTATCGAGAGCAAAGTGATGCCCCTCCAATTGCCACATTCACTGAGGTCGCCTTTCTTTGGTACGGTGATGAGAAGGCCTTTATTCCAGTCGTCGGGTAATTCTTCTGCTAACCAGATCTTTTGTAGGAGAGGCGTCAGCGCGTTCGCGGCGGTGGCTACGTCAGCTTTCAGCATTTCCGCCGTGATGAGGTCAACTCCTGGAGCTTTGCCGTTCTTTAGTGATTGGATGGCTTTCACTACTTCATCACTATTAGGGGGAGATACGTCAATATCGATACCTTTCGCGGGCAAGCTTGATACCGGTGTTGGGGCAATGGGGTCGTGCGTGACTCGGAAGATCTCCTCAAAGTGCTCTCGCCATCGTTGAAGCTGCCCCTCTGATGTCACGATGAACTGGCCTCTTTTATCTTTTAAGGGCTTATTCCTCTTGTTACGTTTTCCAGCTAAAGTCTTCGTTGTTTTGTACAGCTCTCTGAGATTCCCAGAGTCGGCAGCACGTTGGGCGCATTCCGCTAAACTATCCACCCATGCTCGCCGATCACGACGGGTACTGCGGTAGATGTTTCTGCGTATCTGTCTATACTGCAGCCTCAGGTCTTCACGCATCGCCGAATCGCTGGTTACCAAGAGTTGCAGATGGAGTCTGCGCCTTTCTTCTATGAGGTTCCACGTTCTTTGTGACATCCAGTCTTCGCGTGTATGTGTTTTGTGTCCAAGAACGACGGAGCTGGTCTCTACAATACAAAATACAAAAATGAGATAGAATAAATGGAGTGCCCGTAAAGGGATGTAACGTTAATTTATTTCATCACATAATGCCCAACTATTTATCCCGTGATCATTCCAAGAAGACGATAGTTAGTTTCTATTGTAAAGTTCGAAGTAATTATCTATTTAATGTTTTCTAATTTGTAATATACCCTATATAGTGACTTTCAAAATTCGAGTACGTGATAGTTCGAAGTCATGCACGATGAGAAAAAATAAAATAAATATTAACTATTTACTACACTTAAATAAAATGTAAAGAATTTATTACGCAACGCATGGTTACACTGGAACTTACTTACCGCAGACGTACGCATTACGCTATCAGCACAGAATAGATAGGTATAATAGACGACTTCGAGAACGGTTTCGACTTCACGAACGGAGGAGTTCACGCATTTATTTATAGGGAATTCTGGTGAAAAATTAAGTACCTACTCTTAGTACATAATTATGATCAGAATCGAGTCCAGTGTGCTCTCTTTCAATATCAAAAATTTGTCACCCTGTATACAGTAGTTGTTATGGTTTGTCAGAAGCCGTTTCGGCACCCTGAAAATTCTGACATCCACCACCCAGCACTGGACCAACTTGGTGGATTACGGCCTAAACCTCCTCGTCACCCAGAGAAGAGACACAAAGCCCTGCAGTGGGCTCACTACACGGAGTGGTGGTGATGATGCTGCAACAAATTGTAAATGATTATATGCCGCAGATTAGTATACTCCACACAAATGAGTATCTGCCATACATATACACTTAAGATTCTCCTTCAAATCTGAGTAAGCTTCTATAGTAGTCTGTTTTTGTGGTACTTTTATAAGTAAACCTACCTTTAGTGATAGCTACCCTTAGTATATTATTATACTAAATGAATATAAGGTAAAGTGTATAAACCAAGTTATTTATAACTTACCAAGAACCACACAACGACTTCGAACTCAACTTGAACTTTCAAGTCCTTAAAGTTGGCTTCAAGTTAAATTAACTTATTGTTAAACTGGTATTAATCCTGTTCCTTATTAAATCCGTATAGCAAAACCTTACTCGTGAACACGTGCGATTGACGTCAATTATGCTTTTTAGTATAAAAATAAATAAACTTTTTGCCATGAAGCCTCCGATTCGGTCTACTCAAAGACGACTTTCAAACTCACAGTATCATTCTTTATACTTGAAATAAATTGATAACAAAATATATAACATTTGTTGAAGAGCGAATGAGTTCAAATGTGGGAGGCACAATATCAGATGACAAAGATTTTACCGCGAATTTCACAAAACTGCCAAAAGTTAAAAATCAAAACAAACAATCCTGAATACATGAAAGACTTTTTTACTGTTGGATTAAAGCAACGCAACGGTACCTATAGAAGGGTGACTTCTTAGGTAGGAGTTCCAATATCCTCTTATTAGGCTCCTGTTACTATCAGTCCATGCAGCGTGCTAAACGATATTGATCCCGGTCTATACCAGGATGGGTGAATGCCAAACTTTATCATCATACCCTTTATTTTCACTAACTTCATTATCTCGATTTTCGTGCTGTGGAAGACACGTTCAACTGTTGATCATGGGTGCTTGTAACATATAGGTGTGACATCAGATACTTCGGCACCCTGAAAATCTTGACATTGATCAAACAGCTCTTAGTCGTTTTTGACCCAAACCTCCTTGTCAGGGAGGGAAAAGCTCATCTCAGCTCTGCTCTGAGCTAAGTGCATATCAAAAATGATTGTGAGGATAGCAAGCTTCTTACCTAACCTAATCTTCAATCTCATCGACACCCACCACCAGGTGAGATTAACGTCCAACTCGGGCTTTGTCTATTATAAAAAAATAGTACCTAAATTTTTAAGATGATCACAATTGATGAAATAAAATATATTTTAAACCGAGTTTCATCGCGTTAAGGTTTACATTTCAACTATACGATTTTTGCAAAGACCGATTGTAATCAACACCGAAAGTTCGAGTTAAAGTGTAATCTATACTTAATCTATACTAATATATAAAGCTGAAGAGTTTGTTTTTTTGTTTGTTTGTTTGAACGCGCTAATCTCAAAAACTACAAATGGGATTTGAAAAATTATTTTTGCATTTGATAGCCCAACTCTTGAGGAAGGTTAAAGGCTATATTTTATCCCGAAATTCCCACAGGATCAAAAGTTACGCGGGTAAAACCACGCGCGGTGGCTAGTCTATACTAATATATAAAGCTGAAGAGTTTGTTTTTTAGTTTGTTTGTTTGAACGCGCTAATCTCAGAAACTACAAGTGGGATTTGAAAAATTCTTTTTGCATTGAAAGCCCAACTCTTGAGGAAGGTTATGGCTGGAAGGTTATATTTTATCCCGAAATTCCCACGGGATCAAAAGTTACGCGGGTAAAACTGCGAGCGGTGGCTAGTTTATAAATAAAAGCGATTAAAAATAATGAATACTGAAATCGTAACACAATAATGTTGAATTAAGTTTGTGAGGACTATGAAAAACAAAAAGATAAGAAGTTTGTCACCGTTTGCTTTCGTATCTACGCATACAATATAAGAAGATAAAAGCGTGGTAATCAAATAAAAAATCATGAACAATAACAATTATAACCTAAGAGCAACGACCGAATAATATTTTAATAATAGAGATTCGATCGTTTTAACAATTTGTTAAATTGCTTTATTATCTTTACATTTTAAAATAAAAAAAGATAAACCCGTATTACAGTGATTTTCAAAACGATCTTAATTGAATTCTTAGGGTGAAGAATTTAACCGTTTGGGGACGTTTTTATTAATAAATCCTGATTTTTCAATGGTCAGTTGAAAGTTATACAAAGTAAAGTTATCTAATGAATTTTTAACTCGATAGCTGCAACCTCTTCTCAAGTTTATTGTCATTCTATGTCATTGTCATACGATTATAAAAAAAAATGTTAAACAACTTAATTCCGCTCACTAAATAAGTCAGACGATTAAAAAATCAATCTTAAATATAACAAAAACATAAAACGTTTTTAAGGATTGTTGGGCTTGCAGATTGAGCTGCAATGTTGTGCAAAGGTAGGGCAAGGTTAGAAATAACACGGGCAGGGATTGTAATAATGACAGGAGACTGACAGATGTTTCGGACAATAGCGACTTTGTAGATCGTGTTAAAATTTGGGACCTAAGCCTTGGCTAAAAAAGGATCTACAAATCAAAGTAGAGTCAGTTCAAGCGGTGCCTTAAAAAGCATTCCTTAAAAAGAAATGAATGCAAAGCCCGTCAGAAAGGGCTACTTCTGTTAAGGGCAAGTTTAGAGTGTATATGTAGGAACTACCGTCCTTCCAATTATATTACAATCAAAAAATTGAAGTTAAGTATCTATCTATTTTTTTTTAATAAGTATTTATTTAAGTATGTATCTTTCAAGACAAAAATGCCGCTAAATATCATCGCTTCGAAGTGATAATACATTCTGGGAGTGTTCCGTGTTAGTTCTATTTTTGGCATCATCGTCACTTAACAACAGACGAGATTGAGGTCAAATTCTGTATATATTTGATTTGTAACTAATGAATTATACAAACTGATAAGAATTTATTATATCATCTAGTATAGAGAGAGAGAGAG
The DNA here is from genome assembly GCA_944452665.1 of Stenoptilia bipunctidactyla. NCBI lineage: Eukaryota > Metazoa > Arthropoda > Insecta > Lepidoptera > Pterophoridae > Stenoptilia > Stenoptilia bipunctidactyla. Next base: position 20,161,347 of record OX101734.1, on the reverse strand, counting down.
AGAGAGAGAGAGAGAGCGCTGCTAGCTTTACTTTAACAGTATCTGCAACAACGGGTTATTATTTCATTTAGCAACTAAGCAAGAAATGCTACTCCTATATTATATCTAAAAAGACAGCAAAACTATTCTCAGCAGTACCTCTCTCTATCTGTAGATTCATTGTAAGTTTTTCATCAACAGGACTAAGCAATAAAACTTTCGGGAAAAATCTCTCTGAAATTGGTTTATCCGAGTAACACACAGATCAGACAGAAATCAAACTTATAATATCTTTTCTGTGTCTAGTTTCCATAACAAAAGTTCACATGAAACTATATTTCTGCTAAATTTGGGCTTTCTCGAAGGTCTTGTTCATTTATATACAGGGTTACTATTTATTGGACCCGCATCCGTTGTCGGTTTATACGAATAATTTTCATTATGGAACCACTCCTCCTACAAATTACCATTTTTGGGTTATTTCACGTATTAGGATTTTACCGTAAACACCCATTTTTCACTAGTTTTTGAGTGAAATAAAAAAATCAATAAGATAGCGAATATTTTTTTCATTTCTTCATAACCCTGTATATTCGTAGTCTAGCTTTAAAAGCTGTCTTTACTTTGGGGATTGATGGCGCTGTGGTAATTAATAAAAAATAAATAAATATTTCTGACACACAAATCTAGCCCAAATTAAGTTTCTTAAAGAACTTGTGATATGGATACTAGATAACTGATATACTTAAGAAATATATAAACATACATATTGAATAAATACATATTTTTTATTAGAATAAACTTAAATAAACATATAAACATCCATGACTTGACGACAAATATCTGTGTTCATCACATAAATATCCGCCGCCGCCGGGATTCGAACCCAAGGCCTCTGGCATAGAAGGCAATGTATGCTACCGCTACACCAAAATTTATGTATATCTTACTTACGATATAAACAATTCTCATTTTTGAAAATAAAAAAAAATTGCCCCTTCTTCAGGAAATTTAGAGTTTACACGAGAAAATCTTACGGAATCTACTGTTATTTACCACGCCGAGCTACTTGTGCTAAGTCATAAGCCTGTGCCAGTCCAGCACTGTCAGGAAGTGCATAGCATGAATAATATAAATAAGAAACAAAATCCACAAACAACCACACTGACTACATGTCGCCAAACTGAGCAAAGCTTGTGATATGGGATACCATGGAGCTAACCAGGAGGGAACCTTTTAAGCTATTGCATAGCTTCTATCGCGGGCCTTGAGCGTGGGGACCGAATCCAGAAATTCCGTAACGAAAAAAACCTAACGCCACCCACTCCGACCGGCACAGCGGTGATACTTTAATTTCATAACTTTACATGCGGGCTTTAATAAAAAATCAGCGCCATCTACTAGGAACTTGTGGAACTTCATATTAGATCAAACATTACTGCATTGTGAGTGCCACACGTCTTTTTTTTATTGAAGACTTACTTGATGATAAGTGGAGATGAGGCCGAAGATGACAGCACACGGGCCTAAGAAAGAACTGGCTCTTTATAAAGCATTGCCGCAACACATCACCGCCGGAGCGGTCATATTTGCCCGCCGATTTTTTATGAAGGGTGGTCGCTTGCCAGTTGGGCTCTGACGGAATCCTGTCACTAAACGGGAGTCACTCGGATAAGTCACCTTTTACGACAGGTTTATCCTGGTAGGCAACTCTAAGCAAATCCTACACGGAATCTTAGAATAAATCCTCGATATAGATCCCAATCGGACCCGGAATACTTCTTTTTCTTTCTCCGTATAGAACTCGCGACCCGCGAGTTACATAATAGCGTCTAAAGTAACGACGGTTTTTCCTGATCGAATCTGATTGAATTTGTCTAATAAAAACTATTGATCCACGTCGACTAGTCCTTTCTACCATCCATCGACGATCGACCGATTGGTGTGGTAATTTATATAAAGTAACCCCCCGTTCACACATGGTACGTTTTACTGGATACGTTTTACCGTATACGTTTGTTTCATCGATGGCGCATAGAGTTAAATGGCTGACTTCACACATGGCACAGTATTTAGTATACGTATTTTCGATACAAAAAAGGTATCCCGTAAAACGTATCCAGTGTGAACGGGCTGTAAGTTATATCACTACGCCATTTTTCCTATTAATAATCTGAAATTCAGATTAAATCTGTGACTCCTTATTCTATTGAGATGTACTATACTTTCTCTTAGGTTTATTCTTCTTCAATTACACTTTGACTTAGGTAAGTACTGTTTCTGTCGTAGCGCTGTCACGATTACTATGTTGTCTCAAGAAACCGAAAAGTGTCGACTTGAAATGTAAAACATAATAAGTAAAGAACCGTATTTTACTTAGCATAATGAAAAGCAAAAACTTAAAATCATTATTCTATATTTTTCAAGCTATAGCGATATTATTCTGAAGCTTCTATATGGTTCCCTTCTACTTATTTGCAGCCATTTCGCATATTCTTTTATTTTTGTATTGTTGTTATTTAATTATCTTTGTTTTATACTCGTATTTATGTGCCAATTCGCATGTTTTCAGATTATGAAACAAGTTATTAAAGTATTATCTTTAATAGTTTAATCTAAAATATAGATGAATTAAAAATAACCTTAATTAAACAGCACAACTTTCGCCCTGCCACCGTAAGGAGGTCAGTATTTTATATTAAAAAAATCGGTTATGCACATTTTATAAAAAGGAAAGTGTTGTTTTAATCGCTCTTGTCATCGCGATGATTCCATGTAAGTCAAAGTAATACCTACATGAGATTTGTTAAGGCACTTTCATATGAGACGAAATATTTTGCGTCGACACAAGTCGAACGACGCGCGACGTTCGAGCAATTGCGAAAAATTTGAATGTTGTGGCCCGGTCGATAGAGCTTTTATTCGCTATGAACATAATTACGCAAGATGACATAATTACGGCGCTAGCACAGGACTAACAACCAAATATGCTAATACAGGTTCAATACTGTGGTATCATTATGTAAACCTAACAAATACCATCAACTCGCAGCAAGGATTCTACCAAACACCTTTTACAGATGTAATACTTGACAGCTGACGATAGCTGGAACGTTATTATTGATTCCGTGACGTGCCGAAGGTACATTCTATAACGAACGTGCTGAGCATGTAAAATAACCCATGGCGGAATATTGAGCTGAAGAAAGAAAATTATTGAGGTAGGTAGACAATAACTTAGTTTACAACGGTACCAGCTGTGCCTGAAGGAAGGCTGACGTTGAGCTAAAAACAATGAAATAAACGATAAAAAGTAGCTACAATAATAAACTTTGCCCATTATGTTTTTTATGTCTTAAGGACGGAAAGTTTATCTTTCATGTCACCAACATGAAGACTAAGGTGGTATACGTCCATCGCTAAAGCGTACAGCACGCGTTACGCAATTTCGCTAGTAAAATTTCATTAATGTGCTTGTACAGATCGTGTCAATGGAATACTTAACCTGTTACTGTTTACGTACGTCCGTACCGTACGCGCGTAGCTACGTCCGTAGCAGTTTTGTCACTTAATTCTTGATTTTTTTTGGGCATTGTAGTCTAGAAAAAAAGATGACGTAGAAAGTTCGTTTCACTCTCGTCTTTTGCTTTTTATATTGTGAAGAGTTACTAAATTGTGGACATCAAATACTTTCGTCGATTAGCAGCAAATCCCATGTAACACTGAAGATAATTTTACACCAACAAAGAAACATTCCTCTCCTAGCCACGATTTAGGTAGAACATTTAAGTGTGTTTGGTGAAAATGACGAATTGGGTTTCTTGCAGGTTGCCTGCTTTTAAGTAATAAGTTGTGAATTATTTCAGTGTTTCCTATACGCGTCAGCTCTGAATTGCTACTGAACTTCTTTTTAATCTTGAATGGAACTAAGTAACTTCACAGAACGTGTTTTATAGTGTGCCAGAATTCTCTTTTTACGATCTTTAGTGGTTGGTATGCCTTATTTTACAGTAACTTAACCCGAATCCCGTGTGACATCTATGTCACCTGATGGTAAGTGAAGTTGAGAATGAAGATGATACCACACAGCTTTACAAAAGAACTGGCTCTTCATAAGACATTGCCGGAACACATCACGCCAGAGCGATGATATTTGGCGGTACATTTTATATACGATTTCATGTGTTTACTTTTATAAACATTTGTAACATTTTACGGTGGTAGCTAGCCAGGCACACCCTGAAGGAGCTCTCTCACCAACCCTGGCAAACAATTCAATGCAGTTAAGTGACTGATCAAAATGTCAAAATTAAAAAAACATTAAAAACTACGTAATGTAAGAACTGAATGAAAATGATTAAAATGAATGAATATGCCATTCGTTTTGCATAAAATTTTTAGCAAATTATAAATAACTAGCTTTATCCCGCAACTTCGTATACGCTTAACTCCCTTCTCTTGGAAATTTCAGAAACAATACAACCAGACACCAACTGAAAGAACCTTTATACCAAGTATCACACCCATGCTCTCAAGGAATAAGTTTTTTTCATAAAAACTAAAAATCATATATTTCCCGTGCCCGTGGGAATTTTGGGAATTTTTTTCGTAGCACAACCAGTCACTCTTTGAAGAACCTTCATGCCAAGTATCACATCCGTACACTCAAGGAATAAGATTTTTCATACAAACTAAAAAGTCCAACCACTTCCCGTGGGAATTTCGGGAATTCCTTTCATAATACAAACAGACACTTATTGAGGAACCTTTATATCAAGTATCACATCCGTGCAATCAAGGGATGGGATTTTTTCATACAAACTAAAACATCATATATTTCCCGTTCCCGTGGGAATTTCGGAAATTCCTTTCATAATACAACTAGACACACATTGAAAAACCTTTACGCCAAGTTTCACATCGGTGCACTCAAGGAATAAGATTTTTCATACAAACTAAAAAGTCCTATATTTCCCGTTCCCGTGGGAATTTCGGGAATTCCTTCCTTAGTGCACACCTACATCCCCTAAAAAATGTATGTTCCAAATTTCAGCTCTCTACGCCCAGTAGTTACGGCTGTACGTTGTCTGTCAGTCACTCAGTCACTCAGTCAGTAACGGAACAGTTTTATATATATTGATTGATGATTAATAACTAAACAGTTCAAAAGGAAAGAGGTTGCAAATATTGTTATAAAGGCACCGGCAAGAAAAACTGCCCGTGGTCCACCCAATCGTTAATCGTTTAATAAATGAAATTTGCCAAAAGAATCATAAAAAAAAATTTTTTTGTCAAAATATTTTTTTTTCCAAAAACTTTTGATATTATTAAAAAAATATACTTAATTCATTCGCTTAAACCACCCTACAATTTTTTTTTCTTCCCTAAAGTGGGCACACTGGAACTGTCATTTTACTGCATTGAATTATTTGCTAGAGTATAGTTGCCTTTTAGTTGATAAATCACGATGCTAATGCAATTTGTTACTTCTTGTGACTGCCATTTGCTCTTAATAATACTATTTTTTTTTCAATAGGTAGATATATCTAAAACTTAATAATACTATAACAACTTGAGAGCGGCAAAAATTTGGAATAATCTGCCCCCTCCACTCCGTATAGGTATGTCCCAAGTCACCTTTAAATTAAAACTTAAGAAATTCTATTTCCAAAATCAACTGGATAATAAATAATGTTAATACCCGGGTGTGCATGATAATTAAAACTTAATTTCAATAAAATTTTTAGCTACATATTTATTTTGATTAGTCAATTTGTTTTTAATTTATGATTTTGTGTTTTTATTTTGTTCAAAGGTCTATCTAAGTATTATTGTATTCGTGAGTTTGTATAGGTATAGAACGTAACTTATAAAATGAAATTAGAAAAGAAAGTAAAGAGGTATATGTCTCATATTTTATAAATTACAATATTCTGCTTGTATAATGCATTATTTTAGTTTAAATGTTTTCATGTTATATGTATAAATAGGGTGTTGTGTTGCTATATATATACTTTTTTTTAAATGGTTGCCCACTTATTTGTTTTGATTATTTCGGCACTAAGGAAAGGGTATTTTGAAAATCAGCGTTGTCTATCTCGGACAACACAATGCTGAAATTACCCCTTTGGCACATTTTTGTATCTTTTTTTTGTTATAACTTTTATATTCCTTTTTTTGTATTCTTTTATGTGTACGAGTGTTAACGATTTGTGTCAATAAACTAATTTATTATTATTATTATTATTAACTACTAAAATAACTACTATAACTAAGTTAACTTGATAATTCCGTTGCACCCTGAGCATGCTTTTGGTTGAAGCGAAACACGTGTCAGTTGTAGCTTGTGGTATCGGTTATAGTGTTCCGGGTGTGTGTTCGTTGCATTCCTTGCTTCTTGAGGCAGGGATGGCGGTGAACCAACGCACAAAAATCCTGCATCACTAGTGCCGTACTGTTATTGCTATTTCATAGATTACAGGCTGTGCATTCGGTATTGTATAGAATACCTAGACAAAGTATAATATTAATAATATATTATACATACTGCACGTTTCAGGTATTCTATACATTACCTAGGTATTGTATATACTACCGGATTACACAGATTGCCGTTAACATATACACTTTGCTACTTTTTCGGTTGTAATAAGGTTTAATTAAAGTCAAGTCTTCTTGTTCTCGAGTCAATGCTTATCTTAATTTTCACAGTGTTTTGGCCTAGTGCATGGCTACCATAAGGGCATTCCCGTTTGCCAAATAAAAATAAAATAAATTTAAAAAAAAACAGATAATCACACCAGCTACATGGCCCCAAAGTAAGCATAGCTTGTGTTATGGGAACTAGGGGGAAACCATGTAGCGAACTAGGGGGGAACCTATAATATACCTAAATACATAAATAAACACCCAGACACGGTTTTTTTTCTTGTTCCGTGCGGGAACTGGCGTCTGAGGCAGACAGGTTTACCCCATCGCCAAAGTGGTCGTCTTAATAGCGTTCTCTAAATGTGCAGAAATTAGGAGAGATAGGAATATACAAAAAAGGGCGCCATAGATTTCGTCGGGCCGCAGTTACATTTGTTATCCGTGCTGAAGCCACATCTAGTTTTAAATTCCTTACACCAACCAACACCTGAACGCAGTCTATAAAACGACTTCCTAGTGGGCCAGTGTTGGTTGTTACTGGTTACCCAGGGGGAGCTTTTCCGCAATAGGGATATACGGGTATTCAGGTGTACACTTTTTCGACCATAAACCAAGTGAAAATGTATAGGTACATATCATTAAATGTGACTGTACTTACTTACATTCTGAAAGACGAAGAGTGGGCAGTTTCCTACAAATTGAAATAACGATTTTGTAAAAGCCGCCTTGGGGAAGGCTTTTGTACGGCAATTCGCGTCTTTTGGCTTTTTACATAAAAATGCATTGGTAAAAAGGTTCTCCAAATAGTTATATTTTACCTCTCTGTGTTGAAATAAAAAGTTTTTGAGTTTCTCTCGCTATGTCTTCATGGGGTCTTTTTTTTGTCATCAAATGTCTATTGCCAATTTGTCAATTAATTTTACCTCACAACCTACCAACGTTAGGTAACGTTACAAAATTATATTTTAGTTACATATAACGCCCATCGCAATCAAATATAGTTTCATTATTTAATTGCTATTGCTTTAAAAAATATATAGGCGTTTTAATTCCTTTTTGTTTGGTTTTGATATGTATCGGCCATTTACTCTTCATATAAATTTATTTTTTCGAACTAGCTCAGATCTGCTTGTGTACTAGAATACACCTACATTAACTTCCAGGCTTTCTTCTTTCTTGTTGTAAGTAGTTTTCAATGTAAAAATTATAATATATAATTTGAAGGGTACCTACCTATATAATTTGATGTTTAAAACAACACGAATATTATCAAAATATATAATTTAATAACATAATATTTATAAAGCTGTTACATCATTTTCATGGGCGTACATTTCTTTTTCAGCAGGATTTTTAACGATGTCTCTTTGTGCGCGTTTGTAAAAGATATAAAGCGCTCTGAAACGAAAATAAACACAGTTTAGTTAATAACGTTAACTATAGGTTAACCTACATTTAAGTAACATTTTACAATATGGACTATATTATCGTAAAATGTACATTAAAATATAAGGATAGGCCGTTTGTCTTCCATGCCACCTGATGGAAAGTGCGCATGATGACTATGTTGGTACACGTCCACGAGATACCTGTTCACTCGACACTTAAAAGTGCCAGGACTTCAGTGGTCAGGGAAAACAGACGCAGGCAGATCATTCCACAACCTGGCAATCCGTACCAAAAAGGAACTATCGAAGCGTTTTGTTCGACTTCTTGGTAAATCCACTATATACGGATGGCAGTTCTGTCTGCGTCTGGAAGTCCGGTGGTTAAAAGGAGTGGGTTCAATTAGTATCATTATAATAATAATAATAAATATTTCTGACACTCACACAACATTATCTAGACCAAATTAAGTTTCTTAAAGAACTTGTGTTATGGATACTAGATAACTGATATACTTAAGGAATAAATAAACATACATATTGAATAAATGCATATTTTTATTAGAATAAACATAAAACATCCATGACTTGACGACTAATATCTGTGTTCATCACACAAATATCCGCCGCCGCCGGGATTTGAACCCAGGACCTCTGGCATAGAAGGCAATGTATGTTACCGCTACACCAGCCGGTCGTCGATAGAATTAATATGATGAAATCCTTTATCAATGAGATATTGAATCTGTAGGGTCAGCATAGAACAGCCCTACCGCTCCTGGCAATTACCGATCCTGCTAATCGTGTCGTAAAAGGCGACTAAACCGAGTGGTACCCCCGCTTGGTGGTAGGATCCATTCAGGGTTCGACTGGCTGGCGACCACCCTTCATATAAATTCTGTTGCTAAATATACTGCTTCGGCGGTGATGTGTTCCGGCAATATTTTATGAAGAGCCTCTAGTACCTCTATGTTAGACTGGGAGCAAAAGGAAAATATAGAATGCACAAGCTGCTTCTCTTCCCGGGCATACTGTAAAAGTCAGTTAAGAGACAGAGGTTTTATTGGCGTTTTTGTGGGCGATAGAATGACCCTCTGTCACTTCAATAGTCTCTGTTCATACAAATTTATCAATCGTGACATAAGATGTTTTTATAGCATCTGGTGTTTTGCCTTACCCGTTAGAGATACAAGCGTGAAGTTATGTATGTATATTGACTTGCTTTTACAAACATACATAACTACCTATCACCCACAAAAACGACTTTAAAACCTTTTGTAAAAGTCAGTATATCCTTTTACTGACTTTTACAGTATGCCTGGGAAGAGAAGCACCTGGCACATTATATGTTTTTCTTTCGCTCCCAGTCCAGCATGAAAGCAATTTCATGAATGTTATTTCAAATAATTTCATTTATACAAAATATAGAAAAAAAAGATACTTACATGAATATAAAGAACGCAGGAATGGTCATAGCTCCAGCGACCACGTAGAAAGTTCCAGGGAACGTGTCCAAGGTATTAGAATACACCTTGCTGAATAAGGGAGTGTAAACGACCGGGACTATTGCTTCGACTAGGCTAATCAAGGAACACATTCGTCCTGAAAATAAATTGAAAGGTAATTTTATATTTGTTTCATTTTTTTTTTAAGTTATGAATCCCGAGTTCTTCTTCGAAAAGTTCTATAACAGTTATCTCATTTGATAATAAGTAATGATGAGGTCGAAGATAATAGCCAACAGGCTTAGCAGAGACAAAATATTTCTAAGACATTTCACTGTCTTAGGTTGTTATAACATCAATCGATCAACCGATAGTTTTTACTATACCGTGGCCCACGAGAAAAATATAAAAGGGCATTGACGTCTCTCTACCAATGTACCCTTTTTGTAAAAACGACACAAAAAAAGTGTATGGAAATTATCGCAAATATGTCGTAAACGACTAAAACATGAGTATCATAGAAGTATGAGGATCGTATGAGTTTATGTAAAACTTGGTAGAAGTCGAGTCAGTGCCCTTTTATTTTTTTTTCTCGTGGAACAGAATTTAGGACAAAAAATCCGATCGACGTCGATCGATTGGTTGGTTAAACCCTTATTGTAAAATTATTGTATTGGGTTGGGGAAAAAGTTTCTTCGCATTTTTAAGAAAATTCAAAACATTTTTTAATATAGTTTATTGACATTTAACTAAAGTATGTATGTACCATTTTGTTCGATAACCTTTTGCATCTTGTAGGTAGGGACATGATCCCATTGCTATAAAAAATTTGGGACCTCTCATCAAAATACTGCGACAAGTGGATTTGGCAGTCCTCTCGTGATGTAAACCTAACACTGCCTAAAGAATTCTGAAGAGACCGAAACAGGTGGAAATCTGAAGGTGCAAGGTCAGGACTATACGGCGGATGCATTAACACCTCCCAGCCAAACTCTCTTAATTTTTGCTGGGTGGCTATAAATGTGTGAGGTCTAGCGTTATCATGATGAAACACCACACCCCTTCTGTTGATCATTTCCGGCCGCTTTCTCTCAACTTCTTGTTTTAATCTCATAAGTTGTTCGCAGTAGAATTCAGAATCGATAGTCCTGCCTGGTGGTAACAGCTCATAATGAATAATGCCCTTCCAATCCCACCACACACACAATATCACCTTATTGCGAGTTAACCCGGGTTTCGCCACAGTCTGTAAAGCCTGACCGGCCTTTGACCACGACCCTTTTCGCACGTTCTTGTCGTACGTGATCCACTTTTTATCACCAGTTATCAGCTTCTTCAAAATGATTCGGTTTCGTTACGTCGTAATAAAGAATCACAAATGAGTACACGGTTCATTAGGTTTCTTTCAGTGAGCTCGTGAGGTATCCAAATATCGAGCTTTGTTGTGTACCCAGCTTTTTTCAAATGCGCCAAAACTGTTTTGTGGTCAATTCCCAGTTCTTCAGCTACGTCGTAACTACTGATACGTCGATCTTGCTCCACTTTTTCAAAAATGGCATCCATTTTATCCGTAATAGGGCGACCAAAGCGAGGTGCATCTTTGACATCAAAATTTCCGGATTGAAAACGCTTAAACCAAATTTGTGCTACTCTCACAGACACTGCACTAGGTCCATAAACATCGCAAATTTTTTTCGCGGATTGCGTTGCATTTTTACCTTTTTTGTAGTAAAATTTTAAAATGTATCGAATTTCTTCATTAGATTCACTCATCTTGACAGTACGAAAAGCAAATGAAAATCACACATTTTCCTCATTTGAATTTGGAATTATGTTCTTTAAAATTTTAACTTTCAATGATACCAAAATCAGCCAGATAAAAATACTATGGCCAAAGAGATTTTATTACAAGTTCATATATACTATAATGCGAAAAGACTTTTTCCCCAACCTATTATTTTACTAATACCTATTACAAATGTAAAAGTTTGGATGGATGGATGTTTGTTCCTCAATAATGGCTGAACGGCTCAACGGATTTTGATGATATTTGGCATCTGGGCAATAGGGTTTCTGACTGGATTTTTTCATATCATCCCGATATTCTCGCCGGGTTCAAAGTTGCGCGGGTAAAAGTGCGCAAAACAACTAGTTTACTATGAAGACAAATATTCTTATCTTATAGCTAGATTTACATAAACTTGAAATGAATCATAACATCAGAAAGTCGATCTGTGAGAAGTGGTCTCTACAACACTGGTCTCTACAACACTCATCTTTAAAAAAATTACGTGTTATTTTTTTTCATACACACTAAATATCATTTAATTAAGTAGGTACCATTTTAGACAACTTACCAGTATTTGTTTAAATGTAAATTTGCAAAATTTTATTAAAAAAAATTAAATTACATTATTACTTCATAAAACAAACTTAATATGGAATAATATAAGCTGCAGTGTACGTTTCAAAACCATCCTACGCAGCGCCGAGGTATTTGCTTTCCATCGCACGAAATAATATTCCACGGTGAATTGAGATAAGGCCAAATATTTTGGTAGAAGCCAAATAAATTTCATAAAGTTAAAGTACCTAATTAATTTTATATGTATCTTTTTCATACTGGAAGGAATCATAACATAAAACAGCTAATTATTCATTTGATAATTTAGAAAATTTTATATGATATTTAAGATAAGACGTTATTTTATCTGTGTTTTCATCGTGTTTACAAGAGACTTATAATAGTCAGACAAGGATATCTTGGCGATTGGCGAAAATTGGAACTAACCACCATCTTAAGAAATGTCACTTTTACCGCTCATATTTGTTAATGTACCCGACTACGGCGAAGCAAAAAGGAGGGTTATGATTTTGACGTGTATGTATGTATGTGGGTACGGATGTTCATCTGTTCCCTCAGAATTTCTAAACTAGTAATCATAATTGGACAAATGATGTCGTTGGAAGCCTCTTTACTGTCCGCTGGTTATAGGTTACATAAAGTTACATTAAATTAACTACAGCGCCCTCTAGGGGACATAAAGTTAAGAACTAAAAAAAATCTCTATTCTGTTTCGTGTGGGGTATCAAATGAAAGCGCTTTGTTAGCACAGCTCAAATATTTAAAATTTATTATTCCGAAATAAGTGAAATAATAATTATAGTAAAGAACTTAAATTTTTCTTGACGGTTCTGTGTAGGATATCAAATAAAAGAACTTCGTTAGCACATTTCAAATATTTAAACACTTTCATTTTCATTTATTTATTTAAACACTATTACTCCAAAATAAGTAAAAAAAAAAATAAAGTTTAAAAACTAAAACCCGACTACTAAGGATAGCCGTGGTCGTATGCCACCTTTTATAGCAAAACCGATTCATTTTAATAATAAAATAAAATCAAGGTGGCATACGATCACGGCTACCCTTTCAATATGACGTAAATACATACTTAAATATTTTAGAGTTGGACTCGCATGTAGCCGGATTCATACATAACGTCACGCCTGTATCGCTTATGGGGTAGGCAGAACACCAGAGGTTACAAGACCATCTGATGTCACGTTTGGCAAATTTGGAGGTATTATAAAGATGGAGAGAGACTATTGTAGTGACAGGGGGTCAGTCTATCGCCCACAAAAACGCCTTTAAAACCTCTGTCCCTTAACTGACTTTTACAGTATGCCCGGGAAGAGAAGCAGCTGGCACATTCTGCGTTTTTCTTTCGCTCCCAGTCAGTCCAGCATGTAATATGTCTATCAATAACCGAAAATTATCTTCCAGGCACAACAGCAGCAACAAATCCAACAACCAAGCGGTCCGCAGTCGCAAATATTTCATAGTCATTTACAAATACGTTTCATTTTAAAAAAATACGTTTGTCACACATTCACTATGAAAAGTAGCTGAAAATCGAAAAGTGGGGGCCGAAAGAAGACGTGGTTGCGAAACGTAAGAGAATGGACCGGGATAGCTACAGAGGCTGAACTATTTCGTCGAGCTAAGAATAAAATAGAGAGGACTGTACCAAAATGATCGCTAATGTTCACTACTAGGAGAGGCACTTAAAAAGCTAAAGTCACTCATTAAAAAGGAAATAATTCTTCAGATTCAATCAGTGCGATAATAACTATGGATTCAGTATACGTCCTCATAACTTGAACCCATAATATAAGGTAAGTATAGGATTGAACTCGATTACTTTAACAAAGGTCAAGAATTATGTCTTAATGAGATTTGCTGCTAAACAAGTTTTGTTAAAATACACACATCAAAAGATGAGCTCAACCTCACAATACCACTCGAAATAGATGGCACAAAATAGAATCCGGTTTCACTACCGCAACAAGTAAATTAAATTTAAATTATACTCGTTTTTATTTCTTATAGATTTTAGATTTAAATTCCTCAGCTATAATATTGTTGTTATTTGATTTGCACAGTTCTTCTTTAATATATAACTAGCTGTTGCGCGCGGTTTTACCCGCGCAATTTCGATTCCCGCGGGATTTTCGGGATAAAAAGTAGCCTATACGGATTCTAAAGAATCCCTCTAAGTAATGGTAAAAGAAATTTTGAAATCGGTCCAGTAGTTTTTGAGCCTATTCAATACAAACATACAAAAATACAAAGGTTTCCTCTTTATAATATTAGTATAGATAGAAATAACTACTATATCATTTATTTGATGTTCACACATTGATAAAGATACATAATTCTTCATAGGTAGGATACATCCATCATTATAGGAGTTAAACACATCACATTAACATAAGCAAACACTTATAACAATCGTATATACATACACAATAGGTAATAAATCGTGAATCAACGTGGAAATCGTCACGATTTATTTATTATTTATTTATTTATTTATTGATCTGAAAATGAATAGAGTTATGGAAAAGCCTGGAATAAGAAATCAGATACATATTATTGCAATATTAACTACTGCAGGACCGCATGACGTGGAGAACCTTGGGGTGGGCCTATGTCCAGCAGTGGGTGGAGGTCTACAGGCTGTTGATGATGATGTTGCGGGTGAAACCGCCATAAGGGCTAGTGTGAAAATGTATAAAGGAAACGTAGTCATTTTATCGAATTAAATGGAGTGTGAAAATATACTATATTCATTATAGTATATTTTCATACACTGTTTTTACCGTTAGAAAACTTTTGTATTTAATATAGAAAAAAATGTGATACCTATTTCAAGTGAGAATAATCTAATTCTACAAAAAGAAAGCTTGTACTATCGAAACAACTGAATTATAACCCATTTTGCTGATAACTCGTTTGAAACTGTCAAACTTGTAAGGTCTACCGTCTATAATGCACCAAGGACATTTTAGATACTGCACAAATGTACTCAGTAAATATCAGTATCGAATGAAATGATAACAAGTTCGTCACCAAGGAAACCTATCTTCAAGCGAATTTGACCTACTAACATTTATTTTGCCAAAATGAGCCATTTACCAAGATGAATTATGGTGGGTCATGATTTAATTGATTCGATAGTACCCTATTCAATTCATGAACAAGTCCGCGTGAATATCGGACTAAAAAGTAGCCTTAGTGCTGTTCCAAACTCTAAACTATCATTATGCCAAATTTCATCCAAATCCGTTGAGCAGTTCTGCCGTGATTGAGAAACAAACATCCATACATCAAGCCAGCCATCCGTTCATCCAAACTTCTACATTTATAATTAGTTAAATAATGTCCCTTCATTATTTTAAAATACATGTGAAACTTTCAGCCATAATAATTGTTAGTACCAATCATTTCCGTTGTTATTTACAATCTAAATGAATATTAATTCTTTAATACTCAAACATTCTTTTATAAATTCAAAAATAAAGCTTTACAAAAACATATAGATTGAAGTATGATTTTAGTGTAATATAATATTTGACGAGTATCATAGGTGAAGAGTGGGCGGGGTTCCATTAAGTTAATTTCTCGGATATTTTGTGAATTACTATTATTTTGGCAATAAATTACTTTGACTGGACGTTGCAGAATTTTACTATTCATTTAACTCAACTACATGAACACGTTGAATTGTTTTACCTTAAGGCCCTCTTGTAGTGCGATGCGTACTTCCATATTTCCCGCCCAAATTACGCAAGCGAATTTCGCCGGCGCGAGCAAGCGAAAATACGTTTAACTGGTTTATTTTCAAAAATTATTACTATTTAAAAATGTTGCTTTACCCATGTCAGTTTTATGTTCTTATACATGGATTGAATTTTTGCATGAATTCGTTAAGGCATTTCGTCGCAATATCCGTTTGAAATGGTAAATTAGTGTTATGTTTGTGACTTTTTTATCGACCTAATTTTAATTGATCATGTTTCTATCTTTACACAGCGGTTGGTAAATTTTTCTGAATATTTTTTTCAGACACAACATGTACACATTTCTGGGTAGATTACCGTTTAAAAAAGTGCAGAAACGCTGCATCCATACCTTTTCACGCTATTGAGGCATCGCTATCATTAGTAACATATTATTTATTAGGTGTATTACGCGAGTCAACTTGCAATTTAATATAAAAAAAATGTGAACACCTGCATACAAGCATAAGCCTTATCTATATGTAGTTAATTTTTGGCACTTATCGCCATGGTTTCGGATAGACCCATGAATTAGTAGCCCATTAGTCTTCGTAAACACAATCCATTAGGAGACATGTAGGAGAACCGTATTATTAAAAAATGTAGGGTTACGATTTTTATTGATATTTCAAAGATAAGTCAACATAATTATTTTCTATCCGTACCAATCGGCACCTACGTGGTCGTTATTACTTGGTCATCTTAAATAGAACCCTTTTCATTGGGTATCCTAATCCTGAGACGTTCTTAGACTGCATTTAACAGTTTTTTTATCAACTACAGGACTTTCTTTACGCGTATAAAAAAATAATTTAAGAATGTCATCTTACCAACTTCATCCATATTTACAATTTTAGTCCCCAGCGACCGGATGGCAGTAACTCCAGTGTTTCCGAAAAAGCCGAAAGCAGTTCCGGAATAGAACCATGGTTTCGTCGGCGCAAACGCATATACGAAGTAAGCCAGCACCCTGGAAACTGTGGCAATGATGCCGACTATTGCATCGTGGAGTTTTAGCAGCTTGCAGAACAGTGTAACTGCTACTGCTGTCCCTGTGAAAAAAACGACGGATTATTCATTAGAAGTAGAGCGATATTAGGCAGTTTTGCCTTTTTGGAGAGTTAGAATATAAAATACCAAATAAGAAAGTATCTCGAGTGGTAATGCCAAAAATTAGCGAGATAAAAAAACTTTTCAGCATTATTATATCGGTAGGAGCCACGCCGCGACTTCAGTTGAAAATAAAACTAGTCAGACGTATACAACAAATCGTGTAAGTACGGGCGTGGATCCATCGCTACGGCGGCGCCGCGCCGTGCCACGGTCCAACGCTCAGCGCTTCATATTAGCCCTAAAAATTATATCCATCATGGTTCATTATAGAAAAGCATTGATTTGCACCGTACAACACTGCGCCGCGCCGTCTCACGGCGGTGGCCTCGTGCCGATATACAGCATACTTTTCTATAATGAACCATCATGGAGATAATTTTAAGAGCTAATATGAAGCGCTGAGCAGTTTGCCGTGCACGACGCCGTGGAATGTTTCGGCGGCGCACCGTGCCACGGCACGGCGTGCCGTATGCCGTTCCGGTTCACGAAAGCGGCGCCGTGAAGCTCGTGGAAAAGACTTCCTGGTATACCTACTTCCGAGCTGGAGATTCCCAAATATAATAACGTTAATTTTTATTAATTTATAGATTTTTTTTTATTCCCAACATCTCTAGTGTCCTAATACGTGATACCAGATTGGGGAAAAAAAGTTATCAGCGTAGTGCACCACTAACATTAAATTTAGCTTCTAAGTGATTTTAGATGTTGTTTCAGATAAGAAAGTCGTAAATGCTTTACATCACATGGGTTTATTTTGTGCTTCCGCACTAAAAAGTTTATGTATGTAAGTAATACTATTATTAAACACTTTACTAGGTTAATAAAAGTAGTAATAAAATCGAATTTATTTCATTTAATTATACTGCAAAATTTAAAGAGTCCTGTCGGAGTCATTTCATCATGTACTGATACAATAAGATAAAAAACTTATTTTGAAATAATAGCATAATTTAATAATGTATTTTTAAGTTTTTGCATTCATTTATTTGAGAATAGCATATTATTTTACTAAACATTTCGTCTAACTCGCAATGACTTTTCAGACATAAGTCTCAGCATAAATTCTGGCTAAGGGCCGACGCTGCATCACGCGTGTCTATGGGCGTACCGTATGTCCATATCGTATGCGCATACAGCATGGGTTTTGCTAGTAAAATGTTATTAGTGTTAATAAAGCTACTTTTAACCGGATTAATCGCATATAGTTTATATTTTGAACTCGACGTTTCGGTGTATTTGCAGACCCCGTGGTCACGAGTGACTGAGGTGTCAGGCGTCAGATTGATAGTGGAAAAAGCTATACATCATCTCCATCCTTCGCAAATCGAATTATTCAGATTTTTCATTCTAAAGGTGTTTACCGCACCAATCGTTCCAGTGTCGAGCGACGACGATTTTATCGATTGATAGAAGCCAATCCGATTAGAAAATTAACACCCTTATTCATGGTACTGATTAAAGGATAACTTTTAGTTTTTGGGTACTTTTTAATTTGCATGTGTCATGACGTTTCAGGTATTATAATTAATAACATGCTATGATTATTAACTTGACTTATGATAATTAAGCTAAATATATATAAAAAGTACTAACATTATCGACTAGAAAAACTTGTAAAATATTTATAGGTTTCGTCAGCGGAACGATGATCGGCACATTACTTACACACACGGAACTTATATGTATAAGGAAACTTATAACAGAGTTAGTTGATTATAATGATGCTCAACGGTTCCACCTACGCTTTAAGGCTGCAAACTGGACGGCAGCGAGAGCGAGAGCGACAGCGGCGCGGGCAGCGACGCAGGGAATCTGGGCCGTTCTCACTCAACGCTCTCACTCAACTCAACTCACTCACTCAACGGCGGGCGCTCGAGCGATTTGTCGCGGTTTCATACAAACTCAATACTTTCTATCGTGTCACGGAAACGCTGCCCGCGCGGCTGCCCGCGCATCAATCGCTCTCGCTGTCGCTGCCGTCCATTTTGCAGCCTTAGAGACATACACATTTTTTTTCTGCCACTATTGTAATTTTGTTTAGAATATTGTTTTTTCTGCTGACAGTATGTGATTGTTTTATGCAAGATGTAAATAAATGTTTGTGACGTAAAAGGTCGGATAAAACTTTGGTGTCAGAACCTCATAACAGACAGAATACGTAAATCGTATTATGTTATTATTTATTATAGCATATTTAATCATGCGTGATCTTAAAATTGATAGGCAATAGGTACCTAAATGATTTTACGACTAGAAACGTGAAAGTTTTTGAGTTCCATCATGAGAAAATCAATTCGAGCCGAACACAATAGTGCAAGCGTAGGTTACATAGATTGGTTATACAGGGTGACTGGTACCAAACCCGCCATAGCAAATTAGCATATAGAGGAGGTCATTTGCTAATTATTGGACCTTACTTTCCCTAACTAAAGTTTTATACTTTAGGAGATATGTCAATTTTTATACATTATTGAGATTTTTCCAAAATTTGACCTTAAAGCATTCGTAACTTTATTTTTCGTCATTAGTTTAGAGTTTTTTTATTATTTCTTGGTAGTCATTAACATTTGTGAATAAAATACGTCGGAACTTCCCTCAAACTAGGGTTAAAAAATAAGACGCTTATGCTTTTAAAAAAAATCAATAAAGAAAAATTACTTTGCGATCAAATTCAACCGGAAATAATAAAAAAACTACGGCGTTTTAATAATTTATTCTACTCTAAATTAGTTCTCTAGTTTGTCACCTTACCAACGGTACTAAATTTGCAACGGAAAGTTTGATTCGCTAAACATCGGTAGGATTTTCAGGTCAACCAGTCATTTTGATCAAAAATAGTGAAGGTCCCAACGACAGGATAAAGCTAATTTAGCAAAGTAGTTTTTGCAAATTTATGAGTAGGTATTAGATAATAGAAATTGAGTGCTTAGTGTACTTAATTTTTTTTTTTACTTTTACCATGTAAAGCAAGAAATCAGGAAAAGATATCGAGCATCAAAAGAAAAATTTAAATAGAGTTAAAACTAAAAATTCTGCTCGAATTGCTGCCCGCGATTTCTGATACATGCCCGATATCTTTTCCTAATTTCCGTGGTGGTAAGACTGAGTCTAATTTCTTGTTTCATAACAGAAAATGCATTATTAATTTTTTGAATTAACTCATCTTTTGTGGTTACTTCTTCATTGTAGACCAACTCTTTGGCCCGGCCCCAAACGTAGAAATCGAGAGGTGTCAAGTCTGGCGACCGAGCTGGCCTTTCAATTGGCCCACCTCTACCGATCCATGAATCGGGGAATGAACTATTTAAAAGTTCTCGGACGTCCAGCCTGAAATGCGCCGGGCACCCATCGTGTTGAAACACAATGGGCGTGTCGTCGGTTATTCCATCCAACAGCAGATCAGGCAAGACGTCCCTTAAAAATTCTAAATAATTTCCCCCATTTAAAATGTCTGGTAGGAAATAGGGTCCAAAGATATTACGACCAATAACGCAGGCCCACACATTAACAGAAAATTTCCGCTGGACCGATGTAACCCTCTTTTTATGGGGGTTATCATGGGACCAGTGGTGCAGATTGTGGAAATTGGTGATGCCTTCTCGGGTGAACTGTGACTCGTCGGTCCAAAGGATACGCTCCAGAAATGTTGGGTCGTCGACATCGGTGTGAAGAACGAGGCGACGGAAATTCAACCTCCTTTCGTAGTCGCCATTTTCAAGCCCTGCCAACACTCTATTTGTTAATTATTTACGTAAATGTTATTCTAAAGACAAAATTTGATTTGGATTATGTTACATCGAAGCTGGTCGTAATATTAATAATTTCTTTAATTCTAAAGATAACACTGGTCGCTTTAGTGTAAGTAGGTACATAAATAAACTCAAAATTACCTTGAACTGGCGTGTAATGATACGGGTGTTGATGGTCCCCATGCATCACTGACCAGACTTTCCACTGGCTGACGCCCAAAGCGGCAGCTACCACTCTGGTGCTAGTCGTGGGATCTTCTTCAAAAGCTGCCAAAATCTGCTGATCAATTTCAACAGGTAATTGTCGCACAGCTGCTTGGGGTACCCTGACGTTCAAGTTACCCGTTTCTCTAAACCGACGATATGTGGTAGGAAATGTGTCACGGTCAGGTAAGCGTCTATTTGGATATCGCTCCTGGTAAATTCGCCGCGCTTTGCGGGCGTTACTGTGTGCAGCACCATACGCCAGCAGCATGTCGGCGTATTCTTCCCTTGTGTATCCCGGCATTTTAAAACGAAATGTCTTATTTATTTATACCTGTGTCTACTCAACTATTTGTGAAAGCACACGAAACGGAAAGGAAAAGCATATATGACAACAACTTAAATGTCATAGAGATGGGTCCGACCTCATCTTTTTCATTTGACGTCTAAAAGTCATTGAAACTGTCATTGCAAATGAAAAGAGTTGGTCTACAATGAAGAAGTAACTACAAAAGATGAGTTAATTCAAAAAATTAATAATGCGTTTTCTGTTATGAAAGAAGAAATTAGGCTCAGTCTTACCACCACAGAAATTAGGAAAAGATATCGGGCATGTATCAGAAATTGCGGGCAGCAATTCGAGCAGAATTTTTAGTTTCAACTCTATTTAAATTTTTCTTTTGATGCTCGATATCTTTTCCTGATTTCTTGCTTTACATGGTAAAAGTAAAAAAAAAATTAAGTACACTAAGCACTCAATTTCTATTATCTAATACCTACTCATAAATTTGCAAAAACTACTTTGCTAAATTAGCTTTATCCTGTCGTTGGGACCTTCACTATTTTTGATCAAAATGACTGGTTGACCTGAAAATCCTACCGATGTTTAGCGAATCAAACTTTCCGTTGCAAATTTAGTACCGTTGGTAAGGTGACGAACTAGAGAACTAATTTAGAGTAGAATAAATTATTAAAACGCCGTAGTTTTTTTATTATTTCCGGTTGAATTTGATCGCAAAGTAATTTTTCTTTATTGATTTTTTTTAAAAGCATAAGCGTCTTATTTTTTAACCCTAGTTTGAGGGAAGTTCCGACGTATTTTATTCACAAATGTTAATGACTACCAAGAAATAATAAAAAAACTCTAAACTAATGACGAAAAATAAAGTTACGAATGCTTTAAGGTCAAATTTTGGAAAAATCTCAATAATGTATAAAAATTGACATATCTCCTAAAGTATAAAACTTTAGTTAGGGAAAGTAAGGTCCAATAATTATGAAATGACCTCCTCTATATGCTAATTTGCTATGGCGGGTTTGGTACCAGTCACCCTGTATATAAATAAATAAATATATTAGTAAAATATACAGGGTGACTTGTACATGACCCGCCATAGGAGCGTGTAGTTGGGATCATTTGCAAGTATTCAAAACCTACTTCCTATAGGTTAAGTCTAATTGTTTTGGAGATAGGCATAATTTTGTAGTTTTTTGATGTTTTCCCAAAATTATGACTTTAGACTCGCACAACTTTTTTATTAATCCATGTTTTTTTATACATTATCGTTAATGAGTAATTTATACCTATGTGCCTGTGTTTAAGTTACATCGCTTTTTCACTTTCACTGTGTTAAGACTTTCTCTTTACTTAGGGCAGGCTATTAAAAAGATCCATACATATCTTTTTCTGAGAATTTATTTCCGGAAAAAGCGATGTAACTTAAACACAGGCAAATAGGTATAAATTACTTATTAACGATAATAAAAAAGTTGTGCGAGTCTAAAAGCAAACTTTTGGGAAAAATTCAAAAAAGTACTAAATTATGCCTATCTCCAAAACTATGAGAACTAACCCATAGAAAGTAGGCTTTGAATACTTGCAAATGATAACATCTACACGCTACACTGTTACTATGGCGGGTCATGTACCAGTCACCCTGTAGAAGACGTAGCAAAAGTTTTGAGAAGTTTTTGAATATCTACATTTTTCCAAGGTAGGGTATGTGTTGCCAGCGTTCATTATGCTTTGATGAATAAAAAACACATGTATGTTTGGGAACAATCTGATGATTGTTTCCAATTGTTTGACCAATACATTTTTACATATTTGGATCATTTTATTTGAAAATAAAATCTTATTAAATATAATATGTTAAATTAATGTCTAGTACCTAATTAAATAAGTAAAGTTTCCTTTAAGGATTATTATTAAAATTATTTTATAAGATTAGCATAGCGAGTATTCTTAAACGTGTGGTCCGTACAATAATATTGTTATAGTCTGGGTATTTTGTTATTTGTTGAAATTTACGTGAAATATATAAAAAAAATCATCTACATCGTACAGAATCTATGAACTTCTCACAGAAAAATCTTGACTTCGGAATCGAATTACCGACAATTTTGGTTACTGATAAAGTATAAAGTTAAATAAATTTTGCATTTTTCTGATCACTACAGCCTGTCTAGTGAATGAGAGTTTCATGAATGGACCACCTTAGTCGTCATGAATAGTTTCAGGTGGCATGGAGGGCAAACATACCATACGTAATACCTATGTAAAAAAATAACTTACCAACTAATCCAACTACTATTTGATAGGTTGACAGAAAACTGTATTCCACCACATCCATACTGAATTTCTTCAGACAATATAAATACAGCACTGCTCCTTCCCCTAGAACGAAGACAAAGCATTTTCTTAGATGAATTGATTGATGATTTATATACAATAAAGTTTTATAAAATTCTTACCAAATGCTGGTCCAACAGTCACTGTATGTACACATAAAATCAATATAATTTGAGCCAAAATTTTTCCTCTCTTTAGAATCAGCAGCGAAAGCGTTTCCCAAACATTTAAAGGATTAAAGAACTGTAATATTTGCTGCATTACACTTTCTTTAGATTTATCTGTTCTTCTTACATCATGAACTCTAAAATAAGTAAATATAAATCCAAATATATACAACCCTAAATTAACCCCAAACACTCCATAATATCCAATCGCTTCAATTATAATTCCACTTATCGACGTTGCAATTGGAATTCCTAATGTCACAATGACAGCCACAACACCAACTCTAAATGTCCGAGACTCTTCAGTGGTCACGTCTGCTATGTAGCTGTATGCGCCCATCAATGCAATAGACAAGCCACCGGCTAAAGCTGGTGGTAGACCTTCAATTAATCCAGTCACCCAAAGTGGCCATTCTTTAAAGTAATAAGTCGTCAGCAACATACCAAATGCTGATATTATTTCCCCTGCCAATGGAATTAGCATCAACGCTTTTCGGTTTCCTGTTTTATCACTCCATGCACCAACAAAAAGTGTTGCAACAGCGGGCAAACCACTTTGTAAAGATGATTTCCAAGCTGTCATGTCAGCGACCATTACCTGAGAACTGTCAAGAGCCTCGATCGTGGTATTATCATCAGCATCACCAGAAACAGCCTTGGTACAAATCTCTGCGGTGTAGTTCAAATCAGCCTGACAAGCCTTTTCCATGTTGAATTGCTGGATCGCCAAAACAGTCAGAATATTCGGTAAAATAAAACAGAGCAAAAATGGTTCCACAGTGAAAAAGTTATAAAAAGCATGGATTTTTTCTTTGAAATTTCTCTTGGGGATGTCCTCGTTTGGTTTGTCTGGCGGCAGATCGTTCATTCCTAGTTTTTCATGCATTTTAACACTGCACAAAGATTCGTTGATTCAACTTTAAATGTCTTTCCGCACAGACTGTATTTGTAAACAACTATTTTTGTAAGCACACAAACACTCGCGGAGACTGTCCGGTTATAACTCAGTATGTGAATAAACTTGTTTCTCGTGAGATTATGGAATGCAAAAAAAAACCAAGCTGATCTGTTCCTCCTAAGCGCATCCTTGATAACTTTACGAATGTCAAAGTTTAGTCATCTGAGAGTCATTAACAGTATGGGCTTGTTTTTATATAAATATGATATAAATTACATGCTTTTGGCTGTGTTTATTCTGTTGATTTCACTGTTGGATCGTCATTGTTAGGAATACTTACGGTTTATATGTATAAGATACAATAACACTTATTAGAACTGTTTTTTACTCATAACCTACGCGTTTGTTACATTATTTGTGATTTTTTAATCTGATCGATAGAAAACATACAAACATACTCGGTTTAACTCTTTAAGGTTAAAGCCTGCTTTCTTTAATTGGGATTTGGTTGCAGCTTTCACGCAGCGCCTTTTTGAAATTGAGAATAAAACATTTTGTGATGGTTTTTGTAATAGCAACTGATAGTTTTTTTAATTATTTGCATTTAGGTGCAAGGTAGGTTGAAGAGTGCATTATAACTTTATTTCCTCTTATTAAATGCAGCCCTGCGTATTTGATGAACTTATTCCTATTAGAAATAGGCACTTTCTAGACAACGAGAAAATCATTTTGATACTTACCTTTGGTAATTCACACGTAAGACGCAATCAATATTTACACTTACACAAATGAATAAATTGTGCGGGGCTCACAACTGTATAAGGGAAATAAATTTCTTTATGATTTATTTACATACTTCTTCTTACCTCTCGGCCACTGTGTTGCAATGGTCTAGTATTTGACTGCGGTTTGGTAGGTCATGGGTTCAAATCTTATCCAGTTGAGAAAATGAACTTTTCTAAATAGCTTTGGTTTTGCATAAGCTTTCTTAAGCTTACTTTAGGGCTAGTATGTCAATTTTGAAACTTCATTCAGCTAAATCAATATACAGGGTGACTGGTGACAAATTTTAGATAGTGAAGGAGAACACTCTGTACTCGATTCTGATCATAATTATGTAATAAACAGGAGTTATTTAATTTGTCCCCCGAATTTCCTAAAAATAAATAAAGAGTTCACAAATGCTTCACGGTCCAACGATTTTCCGTGAAGTCGTCTATACCTAGCTACCTATTCTGTGTTGATAGCGCCGTGGGTACGTTCGTGTTAAGTAGTTACTAGTGTAACAATGCGTTGCGTAATGAATTCTTGAACTTTCAGCTAAGTTTACTCAGTTACCAATTAATATTTATGTCTTATTTTAATTTTTCTCTTCATGTATGATCTCAAACTATCACGTCCTCGGATTTCGTAAGTGACCCACCAGTCATCCTGTATATGAATATTAAATTATCTGCACTTTTGCAATAGGAACCAGTTTAATGCAGTATCTATTGGTGTAATAAAAGTATTTTTTGACAATTTCATTTAATTTACGCATCCGAAAAGTACCATCAGTACAGATTGAGGTCAATCGAAACTCGCCGAAACAACTAAAATTCTAAATTAACGTATATGGGTGTAAGTTAAAATATGGCTCTATTATTCAAATTTGACGCGGAAATTCACCAAAAACTATAGTTTAGAAATTTTACGAAGCTAGTTAAATAAAATATCTAAATTTAGCATTTTCTATTTAGGTATAATTGCATCGTACTATTTAAGATAAAACAATCATTTGTTTTATTCAGCATTAAAGCTCTTTTTCATTCGCAATTTGTATATACCATAGCAAAGTGCCTTGCCTAGGCAAAAAATATCTAATAACTTAGCAACTACAGATGTCAAGTACATCTTTAATTATACTCCTTTTACTTTATCACAATTCTCTGAATGTGATGTTAGGAAAGCAATAATTTCCATAAATTCAAATGCAGTTGGCTGTGACGGTATAAGTCGAAAAATGATTGTCCTTCTTCTTGACTTCCTGCTTCCCTTAATCACTTTAATTTTGAACAAATCTGTCACCTCCAACACTTTTCCAAAATTATGGAAAGACGCTCATGTAATTCCTCTCCCTAAAAAAGCCTCTCCCCAGACCTGTTGTGATTTCCGACCCATTTCCATATTACCTTTTCTCTCCAAAGTACTTGAGCGTCTTATTCATCAGCAGTTATTTTTATTTGTAAATAAAAATAATATTCTTGATTCCTTTCAATCTGGTTTTCGACCGGGTCACAGCACTGTTACAGCTCTGGTAAGAATATCAGAAGATATTCGCAAGGCTAAAGAGCTCAAACAAGTTACGTTATTAACCTTACTAGACTTTAGCAATGCATTTAATAACGTCAACTTTGATATTTTACTGGTAATCTTGCGCTCTCTTAACATATCTCCATCAGGAATTGAGTGGTTTCATACTTACCTGCGTGGACGCCGGCAACGTATCAACTTGGACGACGACGCATCCTCATCTTGGGTCCGACTCGAAACCGGTGTCCCGCAGGGTGGCGTGTTGTCTCCTCTCCTCTTTTCAATTTTTATAAACTCAATATCACAGAATTTAACTTCTTCCTACCACATGTATGCAGATGATTTGCAGATATTTACTCACAGTTCTCTCGATGGAATTAATGTTGCAATACAGAAAATCAATGACGATCTTGCACGAATTTCTCAATGGAGTACGTCTCATGGGCTTAAAGTCAACCCAGCAAAATCACAAGCCATCATAATTGGTAGCACTGGCATAGTTAACAAGATGAATTATGAAGCTATTCCTTCTATTATATTTAATGGTGTAAAAATTCCTTACAGCGACACTGTCAAAAATTTGGGAATAACATTTGACAAGACCTTGTCCTGGAAACCACAAGTTGACATAGTGAGTAGGAAGATGTTTGCTGTCAATAACTCCCTTAAACGTTTGCGCAATCTTTTGCCAATACCTACCAAAATTTCATTAGCATACACTCTCTTACTCTCCATTCTCGATTACGCCGATGCTAGCTATCTTGACCTTACAGAAGAACTTTTAAATAAACTTGAACGGCTTCAAAATCTATGTATACGTTTCATATTTGGTTTACGTAAATATGATCATATCTCCGAATTCCGTGCTAAACTCAAGTGGCTTCCTATTCGTCTTCGCCGGGATACTCATGTTCTTTCTTTACTGTATCGGTTGCTGTTTAATCCTGTAGTTCCGAGCTATCTTAGTCACCACTTCACGTTCCGACACGAGAATCACGAGAGACACCTGCGCTCTACTAACAACCTAATGCTCTCCACCCCTTTACATTTAACGCACTGTTACCACCAATCCTTTGCGGTTCGGGCTGTGTCACTATGGAATCAGCTTCCCACTGCCGTAAAATCTGCTTCATCTCTACACTCTTTTAAAATTAAATTAAAAAATCAATACTTGAGTCAAATACAGTCATAAAGAAGTATGCTATTGTAATATCTATGCAATATGTTAATTATATATATATAAACATATATATATATATTATGTTTATTATAATAGTATTTATGCATTCTATTTACAATATTAGTATGTATGTATTATAATTTTACGCATGTATTACATCTATTTATAACGAAATAATTAACAAAATTGTCATTTTTTTTGTTTCGTTTTTTATTTAGTTTGTTAAGTTTTCTTTTTTTTTTATTTGTGTGATTTTTAGTTTAAATTTTTTTTTTGTCTCTTCCACAAACATGGTTGTCTGGTAGAAATCGCTCCTCAGCGATAAGACCGCCAAGTTTTTATTTTTAGTGTAAGTGTTCTTTTTTCTTTTACTTTACCTGTAAAAACTGAAGTGTAAATAAATAAATAAATCTTTAAGTTTTCATGATTCAACTCAAAGTTTTAATAAAGTTAGTTGAAACTCAAAGAGTTCTAATCAAATTTGTAAAGTTTTAATTTTGGTTATTACTTAACTCGTCTCCTTAACCAATATTGGGTAAAGACAGAGTGGTAATAATGAATACGCTTCTTGATAAGGGCTTCGGCGATAGCAACAAACAATTATATGTTAAGGGGCGACTCAATGTTTTAGTCTATACCTTGGCAAATAACCCAATGCAGTAAAGTGACAGCTCGAAATGTTAAATTAAAATACCAGTTAAAATCTTCGTCGTGTGAGGTACTGAATGAGAATGATTGAAATTGAATGGAACTTTTTCATTCGTTACGAATAAAATTTCAAAGTAGGTAATGTATAAATACGTGAATTTGTGGTTTATTTCATCTTTACAGTAACTTTAATGAAAATAATTAATAACCAAACATACCTAGCTAGTACTCTAAAATGGTTACAGTAGATGTAAATATATATTTTTAAAAGTAATCGAAAAAGTAATTGACGTGGAGTGAAGTATAAAATATTTTGTGAGTCAACATTTTTTTTTTCTAAACTTGAGTAAATAAATAAAAGATATTCATTCGTTCACTTAAACTGTGTTACTTTTATTTTCTTCCCTAAAGTGGGCACACTGGGACTGCCATTTTACTGCATTGAAATCTTTGCCAGGGTTTAGTCATGATTGAATAATATGAATCACTAGCTATATTAGGTACCCGGCTCCGTTCGGGTACAGTTTAGCTCTGGGTGGAGGTCTTTTCAATCGATGGATATATTCACCGACTTCGTTTACAAAGATCGTGACGAGACGAGCACTTGTAGGTTCTATCTTCATGCGTTATAGTCCATAGTGCCATGAAAAGCTTTCTTAGATTAATGCACACCAAATCGAAATCGTTTTAGTGGTAAAGACAGGTTTTGCCTTTCATAAGATGTAAAGGTACTTGCAGGTTTAAAACGAATCATGAATCGTTACTAAGCCAAAAAAAAAGAAAAAATGCGTAAGCACCACTATTCAGGCCTCACTTCCATCGCCAAACTTTGTTTTGCTCCAAATATCATAACTATAAGCAATGACACATAGCCTACTGCAGGGCTATGAGTTTCTCCTGAAGAGTGAAGACCCAGAGGAGAGACTCATGGCCATGCAGTGGGCTCATTACAGGGAGCTGTGATGATGATGATAAGTATACGCACCATACTCTAATCGGCAAAGAACATTTGTCAATAGGCGGTTTATCAAATAAGGTACCTAACCCAAATGGCTGAAGTACCATTGAAGTGATGAATAATATAAGTATTTACCTTTCTAGTCTTAGTGTTATATTCACACCCAAAGTCCCCCTTCTTATAATCACGATATTAAAATTCGCTATTTTATATTTATTCTAAGGCTATGTAATGTAGCCGTTAGCAGTAAATAAGTTTCTTATTCAACTTTTGAAAAACAAAAGACGTGTGGCACTCGGAGACTGCCGCGGTAAAGCTATTGCATAGCATTTTTTGTCAACTTATGCAATTATAATTATTTTCAACACACTTGCTCGTAAAGTGAGCGTCATTCTATTGAATTTAGAACTATAAACTGGGCTATAAGTCACGCGTGCATAATATATTATACCCTAGTGCATAATATAATGAATCCTACTAAGTTGAATTGTACCTTTGTGCATATTACATGCGAGTAAACAAAGCATATTTTATTGGTCCGGGTTATACATTAAATACTTTCAGAAACAACAAAGAGGTTTTATACCACATCAAATCCATATACATTTTTAAATGTTTGCGCCTTATATTAGTAAAACAAATTTGTATATCAAACAAATTATTCACAATTTACAATAATTTGTTATAAAATATTAAAGATTTGCATTTACCACTCCAAATTAAACATTTTCCCTTAAAATAGGCTGTATATGCTATACAGACATTGACACATTTGGCGGAAAAAAAAACTTACGCGCATGCGCGAGGTTCGGCGCCATTTTTCAATCACAATTCACAGCTTTGTTATCAAATGTGTTTGTTATTTTATGACCACGTATGTCTGTCTTTTACTCACAAGTGTGTTGAAAAACGTCGCATGTAACTCGTGAGCGTTGCTAATTACAGTCTCGGCTCATTATTAAGCCTCATTATATCACAGCCTCGACTGTAATTAGCAACTTCGCTCACTTGTTACATAATATACTATTATTTATTTTATTAATGCAGTAATGTTTGATCTTATATGAAGTTCCACAAGTTCCTAGTAGATGGCGCTGATTGTTTATTAAAGCCCGCATGTAAAGTTATGAAATCAAAGTATCACCGCTGTGCCGATCGGAGTGGGGGGTGTTAGGTTTTTTTCGTTACGGAATTTCTGGATTCGGTCCCCACGCTCGAGGCCCGCGATAGAAGCTATGCAATAGCTTAAAAATAATAATAAAGAGAATTACAATCAAGTTTAAAGTTAGAATTGAAACAACCTCTTTCCTACTGTCCTTGAAGCTTTATTTTAGATAGTTTAAAACAGATTTCTATATAAATTTATTTTCTTCAGATAAATAAAAATTACAGGCGCATAAGAGCTGATATCTAAGGCTTGGCTTTAAAAATATTTATTTACTCTTCATTGATACAAAAAATATTTGAAAAAAAAACATTTAAAAAAGAAAAACACAACAAACGCTAGTGAGCGATCTCTGCCAGGCAACCAAAAAATACCTAATACTTAACCTTTGAAATTTCATTAGTTAGAGTCATTTTATTCATACATTGCTATGATAATACTATAAGGCGCACTTAAGTGCCCAATAATTTCCATCATTTTTTTTAAATACGATATAAGGAGACCTCACTAATAGGCCACGAACATCTCACCGCTGGAGCGTTAATTTTTTTTTTGTTTTTCCGCCGAGGAAAGTCTAGGAGCGATAAAAAAATTCGGAAGGTCTTATATGAAGCGTGGTCGCTAACCAATTCGAAACTGACAGGATCCTGTCACTAAACGGGGATCGTTTGCAATAGTCGCATTTTACGACACGCTTATCCAAGGTAGGGTAGGACTTTTCTAAGTCGGGTCTACACGGTGCTGATTACAAGCGCACAGCATACGGGACTGACTGCTTACGATCTATGGGCAACCAACTTTGTGTCGACTGCGCGGAATGTAACAAACTTAGGTTGAACTATATTGTATGATTTACAAAGAAGCCACAATTATGAGCCCAAGGTTGAGTAGAATCAATCAATCCAGGCTTTTGAAAATATCCCTGTTGGTGAAACAAAAGCAAGGGAAGCTTCAGCAGCAACCTGAACGCATTGTTGTATTCTCTTAAAAATAAAGTACATACATAACTTCACGACTGTATTCCTAATGGGGTAGGCAGAACACCAGAGGCTAAATAACCATCTGATACGTTTGACAAATTTGGAGGTGTTATTATGATGGAGAGAGAGACTATTGCAGTGACAGGCGGTCAGCCTATCGCCCGCAAAAACGCCAATAAAACCTCCGTCCCTTAACTGACTTTTACAGTATGCCCGGGAAGAGAAGCAGCTGGCACATTCTATATTTTTCTTTCGCTCCCAGTCCAGCATAGAAGAAATAATGAAAAAATAAAGTACCCTTTGCAAACTTTTCAAAAATTAAACAAAATTAAAGCTTAAGCTTAAAATAACAAACTAGATTTTTATTAGAAAATATAAATACTGCTTCAAAAATTTCAACCCTTTATTTATTACACTGTCTTCATGCATATTTCTTCGAAGAAACTAAAATTGGCTTCGTAAAATCCTTTGTCTAGACACGTTGTGGAAAATGGTGGAGTTAAACAGTTTCTCCGTCATTTTTGTAGTTGCTGTTACATTGTCTTTTTTTAAACGAAATAGGGAATCTCCACGTGTTGTGTTAACTTTTCGATCGCTTGAATTTTTCCAGCTTTTCTTGACGCTAAGGTTTTTTAAAGTTTTATTCCTTTTCATTTAAGACAATATGAAAGCTTCAAGAACACTGTAAGAATATTATGTTTTATACCTTACTTTTAATGTTTTTATAATCAGTTTCAATATGGTGGATAGCCTGTGTCTTACCTTTCTGAGGGCACTGTTGTTCAATCACACTAATTATTGTGATATCAAAGGATTTCTGCAGTCATCAAGCTTGTCGTCAGCCAAAGTACAGGCAGCCAAAGTACATGTTGATAAATGGAATAACGTAAACAGTGATTGGTCGCATGTGAATGGTCTCTGAAAGAAATTACTACGAATTTTAAAGCCATATAAATTATTCTCTACAAATTCGAACATTGATAACACATTCAAATATCGCCTATCATCCAGGGAAGACAGAGACACGTTAATCAAGCATTGGGAAGAAAAAAAATTTTGCGAGTAGGTATTATTGAAATGTTCAAAAGAATTTAACACAAAAAAGTTTAAAAACTTTATTTGAAAGTCGGAATATCAATTTAAAAGTTAAATACTTAAAGTTTTAAAGTTGAATAATAATGATACATGCAAATTATATGAGACTCATTTTGACGAACTTACTCATATTACTTATAAATCTTTAACAAAAAATACTTTGCATCCAGCGATCAACGGAATCAAACAAACAAATAATTATTTTAGTTTTCATTTCGCACCCTCAGAAATATAAAGACCTAATCCGAAATTTTATGTATTTGACTTGTGACATAATAAAGGGAGTGAACTTGGTTAAGACCGGAAGAGCACCGTTGAAACCCTCAGGGCTGGCGTCAAAAGCGGCGCCGAAAGCCAGAATTTCGTCGATGGGAGCGAGCTGGATCCAAAACGCCGTGTGGTCATGAGACCAGTTTGCGTTCTGGCACTGTGAAGCCGAATTGCGATTGAGTCACAACTCGGCTGCTCTGACCTGAAACGGAAGTAGAAAAGGCCTTGGGGGCCTTAGAGATGACTGGAGGAGCGGTCGAGCTAGGCCGAGGTCGCTCTCGAGTTTTCGATGGGGTTTACGGTAGCCCTGGCAGCACGCGGTGCCTTGCGGCAACCGTGAAAGTTTGCCATGTGGCCTGACTGGCCGCACAAGACGCAGGACTGAGCAGTGGGCGATTCAGGAGTGCGAAAGCATTTGACCCACCTAGGGGAAGCAAAACAGTTTGCCACCGCATGATCATACATTTAACGGTATGTCTCCATAACTGAGTACTGAAAGAAATGTAACCTAGGCGAAACCTACGTGCCAGTGAACGGTAAGACGGCTGCACGAGCTGAGCAGTAACAAAGAACGACCTAGTACGCACCTATTGCCGGTGAATGGCGGACGATCAGGCTTAGTTGTCACGGTTACGTATCCACCTGATTAGCGATGCTTTGGCCGGCAGCAGTCGGGTCCGCCCTGAAAAGGGCAGATGAATTAGCCCCGACACCACACAACCTTCGCGAGGGAAACTTTCCGTTAAGAGCTTGGCTTGGTAACCTTACCCTCGACGCATGCGGTCTAACAACCAATGAAATTACCTCGGTCGTTTAAAAAATATTCCTCATGCGGTTATAAACGACCAATAGCATGCGGTTATAAACAACCAATGAAAATACGCCTTTACTGACATAAGCTTCTCTAAAAATAAAATAAATGTAAGAATATATTATTGTTAACGGTATTTTAATGACCTAGTTTATAATTGAGTCTGTACTATATTAAAGTTTTGTCTCGCATGTGTGAATTTTTAGTTATTGAGTCAGGGTGTGACTGAAGATTGTGGAAAATTTTAAAATTTATTTTCAAAATTCAGGAGGCCTAATAGATGATATGTCTATTTTTTTGAAAATCAATTTTAGTCTTATAAAGGCTACTTCGAAGTAAGTTTATTTATCATATTTTTTGTATTAAATTAATTTATGATTTGTAACATACATTGAAGTACCAAGATTAATAGAAAAGGAAAATAATTACTTAGACTTTTTAAATAAATGTGCCGAAAAACTTAACTTGACCAAAAAAATTGCATATTTGCTAAACTTTAAATCCGTTTTCTTGAAACGGGATTTTCTTGTTAAGTCTCTATAATTTTGGAGGTGCGATTCATCTTGCAGACGTTACTTTCAGAATGTAAAAATAAATAAATTTTAATCGTTAAATGGATTTCCAACAAGTTGTCATCCAGTATATGTACTTAATTTAAGCAAATTGGTTTTTTATAATTTGATTTTGCTCTTACGATAATAAAAACCTTCACTAGAAAAGCATTTTACGAAAATTGAATTTGAGGGTGAAATCGCTTCGATTATAAATGTTGCGACCTCTATAGATATAGAAAAGCGCGATATAGAAAAGTGATACCACAGAGATTCGATCAAGGCTTCGGAAAAAATTAATCGAAATGCGTGTTGCTAATTGACCAATTATGAAAATCACCAATCAACGTTTTTTTAAAACATTATATTTCTCTATGCTGGACTGGGAGCGGAAGAAAAACATAGAATGTGCCAGCTGCTTCTCTTCCCAGGCATACTTTAAAAGTCAGTTAAGGGACCGAGGTGTTATGGGAGGCTTTTTTGTGGGCAATAGGCTGACCCCCTGTCACTGCAATAGTCTCTCTCCAATATTATAATGCCTCCAAATTTGTCAAACGTGACATCAGATGGTTTTATTAGCTCTGGTGTTCTGCCTACCCTGTACGGGATGCAGGCGTGAAGTTATGTATGTATGTATTTCTCTAAAATATGGTATTTCTCCAAAGACAAAATTTTTGATGTGTTTAGGTCACGGAGGAAATATATAGCTGCTTTGTGGTTTAGGTATATCTGTAACTAACCAACATAAATGCATGTAATTTATTTTGGTACAGTTTATCTCTTACTAGAGCAAAGTTATTAGTAGTTTATAATGATTGCAGCCTAGGTATAAAATAAAAAATAATCACGTTGGTTCTCCTGATTCATATGGTGCATCCGTTTGTCATTTTCCGGATCATAATGGTCCATGTATCAATTTCTATGCGATGAATGAATATATTAATTTATAATTATATCGAAAGATAATAAATTGACTTCTCACAAAATAAAATTTGTGTGACTAAAACTACATTGGTGTTTTTTAAAATAATTAAGAAGTGTCCGGCGTATAATACTGATTAATATGACATTAGCTGCGGTTGACCGTATTTGGTCAGATAAGTAAATAAGGAATATAGCGACCTGTGTAGGGAGAAGCAAGTCCTGCAACAAACGACCTAGAAAGAGAATGTGCAGATAGGTGGCTTAGATCCTGTTGTCATAAATGCAAATACCTGACTTATCTGTACGTTTACGTTTACGGTTTAGGTGGCGTTCTGATTAAAATGCCTTCTTTATAAAATTAATTTTATTACATTAAAACTTCAATATGTATTTCTTGTAAAGCTTTTGAGTTATAGATTCATGTGAAAAATTACAACAGTGAAGTTTATATTAAAGAAACATTCTCTAAAATAAATTGTCTTAAAACATATTTTATGCAGGTTTCAGTAAAACCATAAGCACCTGCCATTGTACACAAGATCTGGAAATAATTACTAAAACGCCCGGAACAAGTAAAAAAGATGATAACAGATCAAAAGTACCTACATAATGGACCACACAAAAGTGTACCTAAAAATAAAAAATACAGCTTCTTGCCGAAACTTGTGCTACAAGAATCAACTAATTTTGATTTATCAGGCCATAGAATTTTTAAACATCGATATCTCTAAAAGTAACATAGCAAAACGCGTCCCTCATTAAAATATATGTTGTGTGTATAACATTTTTCATAATATAAACATGTGCAATAGACATTAAACTGAAATGTAATTTTGGCCAGATGAATCAGTCAAAGAATGAAATTTCGGAGAAATACCCAAATATACGATACATATAGCCAGCCGTTCTTCACGTGAAAACTTTGGCTGAGTTGAGAGTGTCATCAACATAAACATTCCCCGAAATCAAGCATTTTTTTTTTCAAAAGTTTGAAATTTTCACTGAAGTACTCAACCGATTTCGATGAAATTTAAATAGAACTAACAATTAAGTATCTTCTATCATATGAAACAACAATTTTCAAAATCAATTCATTATTGTCCGAAATATCCTGTAACAAAGACACAAAACAAAAAAACATACAGACGAATTGAGAACCTCCTCCGTTTTTGGAAGTCGGTTGAAAACTAAATAACAATGCTGTTTGTGATGTTATTCAGTGGACCGATGTCAATTAGCAATCAACTGTAAATAAATGCATATTTCTGGTTCCAAATGTACAAGTCAAATAAAACTTGCATCTTAATGGGACCATGTAGTTGACAGAACTGTATTTCTTGGAACAATTTTAAATTAAAATTGCAATGAAGGTCCGGGAAACAGTGGAGATAGCACATTTTAGTTATTAATTTAATCTCCTACTCAAAACGCCTTGTAAGCAGCATGGCTGTGTGTGACATAATTTTAGCACGCACGAATAGCTGTCTTGTGTTTGTTTTTTTTTTTTTGTCGTAGCCGAATCATAATTCTAAAAAAATGTATAGGGAACGTGCACAATTACAAGCGTCGCAAATTCACAACTTGTACTCCGTAATAATACTAGCTCTGGTTTATGGCGAAATATTATTCATACAAAAAACTGAGAATTATTGCAATTTATTGAATTAAATTGGCTTGGGACAGCGATTATCCATTTAGTAGAGGAATACCCACGTACGGATTTCTCTCCAATTTAAATCGAAATGCGTCATATTTACGGGTGTTATGCTCATATTCAGAAAACTTACATAGACCTCAACTATACTCAAGCGTAGATTTTTTATAGATCTATGGAAGCGATTTAAGTAAATTCAGTAAAATATCTTAAATACTAAGATGATTGCTTACAGAGGTCGGATAATATTATGCTACTAGGAGTTTTTCACCCTTGAAACTTTTTTGTCCACCAAGGAAATTTTGACACCCAACAGGGGGTAATCTCAAGAAGGGAGGAAGTGAATAATCTAAAGTACGAGAGGGCCCTGCATAAGTGCCCCCCCCCCTCGACGACAGTGTAACTGCGCGCCGACAGTGACACTGCATACCCTAACAGTGTGAGACTTTTACCCACTGAACTCCCCCTTGTTGATCTTTAAATTTTGGCTTTCTAAGGACAATTGATCGAGGACATGAAGCGACAGCCAGTTGGTAATAAAGGCTGCGCAACGCTTGAAACCGGAAATATGAAATACATGGCCCTAACAGAGTAGTCTAATCTTTGCCTTATTTTTTTCATCATTATAGGAAGAACACGTGTGGGTTACCTGATGTTATTGTTATGTAAAATGTCCATTGACACCTGAGACTTAAGTGGTCTGTGATGAATATACACAGAGCCAGCTCTTACGCTTCTGTGTCCTGTCCTTCTATCTGGGAAACAGTAAAGTTGGTTGGTGGGGGAGATAAACAGTACTCTACTACCAACAATGTATTTCATGTATGTGTTACCAGAAAATAATAAGAACCGTAAGTTTATAAATTTTCTCGTAAATTTATAAACTTTCGTAACATTCTAAACTTAAAAACTTATGGATATTCATTCGTAAGATTCTAAACGGTTCGACCAATCCCAGGAGAGCTTTTAATTTTACGCTTTTTTAAAATACAGAAAATAATACACTGCTCGCTGATTGGTTAAGTAGACAAACAATTACAAAATTTGGCTGATTTGGAAATTTGGCTATTAGTTGCATATTATTATATGCAACATAACTGCTCCTCCTCGTTGCGCTCGTCGTCGCATCTAACCGTTCCGACAAGGCCTTCCGGTGCATTTGTTTTTTGCAATTAGAACACGTGACTTATTCAACCAATCAGAGCTTACTTATTATTTTACGAGTGAGTTTGGTAAGTTTGTCAATTTGCGAAAATATAGGCGTAAAATAATAAATTTTGTCTCCCGTTTAGAATCCTACGGAAGTTTATAAATTTCCGCGTAAATTTATAAATTTACGGAATTTATTATTTTCCGGTGACATATACATACATAACTTCACGCCTGTATCCCTGTATGGGGTCAGAACACCAGAGGCTAAAAAAACATCTGATGTCACTTTTGACAATTTTGGAAGTATTATAATGATAGAGAGATACTATTGCAGTGCCAGACGGTTAGATAGGTATTTCAAGGTATACTTAACAGCTATCTGCTTTAATAATATTATGTTTTTGTTTGTATGTCACATAACTCTGATTGTTATATGTATAGGTGAGTCAACGTCTTCCAACTAGTAATCTTAATCAAAATTTTGCTAAAGGCAAATGTCTCAAAGACTCAAGGGGCATATCAGCCGCATAGTATTACTAAAAAAGGACAATCCTTAAACTATGGCCTATGGCCGAAACATAAAATGAATAATTAGATTTTTCGCAAGGTCTGCTAGGGATTCGGCCAACATTCAGTTATTTTGTCCATTTGGTGACCTTCATTCAAATAACAAAATGCTTAATGTCCTATGGTGGTAAAGTTAACGGTGTTTTTTTATTAATACCTACCTATAGTAAATTATATCACGTAAAATATAAAGTCGGCCTAATTTTGAGCTATCTCGGTCAAGATGAATATTTCGTAATAAATTATTGAAAGAAATCCACTGACAATGAACGATGCATGAGTGAATGGTGTTTGTATGTACTTGCTATTTACAACTATAGGCTTTTTTGGCAAAATCGCACACCGAAGTTTGTATTACAAGGATATATTTGATTAGGACAAGTAAATAGTGTATGTAAGTAGGTACTTACTTAAAGTGTATCCTATCCGATTTTGTAGCGTTTGTATGAAGGATCATTTTTTTTCTTTTATTATGTTTTAGGTTTTAAGTAGATTTTAAGGTTAGGTATGACGACCGTCTGTAGGGGTACCATACATTGCCTTCTATCCCAGAGGTCCTGGGTTCGAATCCCGGCGGCGGCGGATATTTGTGTGATGAACTAATATCATCAAGTCATGGATGTTTATATGTTTATTTAAGTTTATTTAATAAAAAAATATGTATTAATTCAATATGTATGTTTATATATTTCTTAAGGATATCAGTTATCTAGTATCCATAACACAAGTTCTTTAAGAAACTTAATTTGGGCTAGATAATGTTGTGTGAGTGTCAGAAATATTTATTTATTAATTTAAGTCTGAAAATTTAATTTATAAATTTTTGAACGGTTTCCTATCTACAGAATCTTTTCCCTGTTCTTGGTTGTGGGTGTCTGAATTTTCAGGGCGAATATACAATTTTCTTTCAGAAACTCGCTGGTACCATTAAGACTACCTAAGCCTAGCCTAGTATTATTTTTTCTTTTTTTAAATTTTTAAGGCAGTTAGTAATAAAGAGTTTTTATTATTGTATCGTTATTACGTAAGTTTTATTTGTTTTGGTTTATGGGTCAGTGTTGATTTTATACAGGGTATTAGTTTACTAGAGCGTTTTCCTATCAGAGGTTATAGTTCAGCATTGGCAACATTTTGTGTAAAGACCCATAGGCGGAACAAAACCATAACTGTAAAATCTAGAGAAAAACTATAAATCCAAAGTTCAATAAGAGTTTCTGTACACAAAAATGCAAATGACTTAAACGATGACTCATAAAGAATTATGCACTTATAAATTATAAACAACACCCTGTAATAATGTGTTTTATAACGTCATTTATTTTATACCTTTTACGTAGGTCTTAGTTAACCATCAAGCGACCTGCCGGGCTAGCATGCGACCATCGATAAATACTCGAATCGACACGATAAATATTATTTTGTTATTTTATTGTATAATGTTAGCTAACATGCGCACCTTATTACATAGAAAAACTCGATTTGATACCATGAACCAAAAAAGGCTTAAATACATACTCTAAGTGCCATAAAGGCCCGATTTATCGTTGTCGATGAAATGCTATCCCCGTGGTTTATTTTCTCTTTATTTAAGTTGATATAGCCTTGGTAAACCTTTAACATAATCTTTCGAACTCGATCAGGAACTGTGATATCATTAACCCTTAAATTGAAATTTTAACTTATAATTTTAAACTTTCTTTTTTAATTATCTTGTTCAAAGATTTTTTTTGGAATAAATTTTCTATTTCTCTTAGGAAAAATGCTCAACTGCTTGACAAATCACAATACTATAATTGTAGCTTGAGGTCCCTGGCTGCAGTTGGTTAATTTTAAGTACTAACTACGTTACTCAAATAAATAAACCATTGAACGCCCCATTTTTTACAGCAGATTTTATATGGAAGGTAAGCGCTAGCCAATCGTGCCTGAGGGAAAATTTCAGTATGCGATCCCATGTTCGGGTACGTTTCCATCTATCTACAGTATTGGAAATTTTCACTTAAGGTGACGCCGAAAGTAAAATCGAGTATCATTGATTCCATTTGTATAGAAAGGTGAGCGTATGACAAATATAGAAGAGTAGTGATGCGCTGTGGTATTCCTTTCAGAAAAACTTACCGTACATTTATTTGATAGCCATAATTGGGAGTTTTTACTACGAGTTATACTTTTATGAAAAATAGATATGTGGTCAACTTTTTACTTTCAAATCATATATCTATAACGCCTTCAACAGCCTTCTAGAACTGTTACGAGTGGAACTTACCTATGAAACCAAGGTAGACAAAGTGGCATGCTGGTTCGTCCCCTTCTTTTGAGTTATAATAAGCATTCTAATCTTGACCCAGACCTGACTTCTTGCAGTTCTATTGAAAATTTCATTGTTTTTTGACCTTGTTGACTACAAATCAATTGATATACCTGATAGGTAATCTAATTTAATTTGTTCTTTTATGCGTAGCTCGTGAAGTGGTATTTTTGGAATTTTATTGATGTATTTGGCAAAATGGTATGTTGTCATTGTAATCAATTCTTATAATGAGTATCAAAAATATGATTGTAGTTATTAGGTTTGCGTTTGAATAATGGCCATTGGATTTAAAAGTTTGAACAGACGCGGTTGCTTAAAAATTAAAAGCCCGATCATCAAAGAAATATGTTTTAATGATTGGGTACGGGAAACGGTACCAAGTTATTGTCAAAGTTACAACCTGCATCCCATACGGCCTCACAAATTCTAACAGTTATAAATATAAACAACTACTTATAATTATTTTCCTCATTATCTGAGCAGATTTTTCATAGACCGTTTTTATATTTTTTTTTACTAACGCGTTAATTTCCTTTGTTACAACACCGACATAAATGTAAACGTTAGTACCTATGTTAAACAATTACCTAATAATTTGAAAAGTAAACAATACAGCATGCCGAATTGCACTAATGGGATATTACACAGTTCATTGGGTCCCCAACAAGTTGAAAATGGCTCGTGCGATTGCCATAACAGAATGTCAATTAAACATACGAACGTTTGATTTAAAAAAAATATATATACTTAACCGAATGAAAAATAGAAAAAAACATGAAATATAGTCCCACAAATACAAATCACACAAAATAATGATTGCCATTAAACATATTTTAATTAAAAGAAGTACCTAGGTAGGTAGATTACTAAATAAATAATAGACTATGTGAATAATATAATATTCATTATTATGATGTTTAATCTAGAAGCATGATACATAATTTTAAATGAATTAGATTGTGAAAGTAGATTTACGAAAGAGGTGTACAGAGCAAGAATGGATGGCGCTGTCAGAAGGGGCCTCCTTAGGCGAACGTATGCCGATCAAATAGGCGAGGTTCATAAAAAGGACCTAGGTACCCGTAAGGTAACCGGTAATCATGTATGAAAATATTAATGAACGTTGAGGAAGCGAAAGAGGTATGTCTGGATCGTAGCAATTGGTGTTCCCTTGTCTCTGCCTACCCCAAAGGGAGACAATCGTGAGGTTATGTAGGTATGTATGTACATACATAACTTCGCGCCTGTATCCCTTATAGGGTAGGCAGAACATCAGAGGTTATAAAACCATCTGATGTCACGTTTGACAAATTTTGATTGAGGTATTATAATGATGGATATGAGAGACTATTGTAGTGACAGGGGGTCAGCCTGTCGTCCACAAAAAGCCTCCAATAAAACCTCAGTCCCTTAACTGACTTTTACAGTATGCCCGGGAAGAGAAGCAGCTGGCACATTCTAAGTTTTTCTTTCACTCCCAGTCCAGCATGGAAGAAATCACGTATGTATGTATTTATGAATTATATTATAAACCTAAGAACATTATATGCTATAAGACAGTTTTGTATAAGAAACGTATCATAATACAATCAACTTATTGTACGAGTACCATACAAGGAAGCAGTGAATATGATTTGATTTGTTTTCAGTAAAGTAATTGACATCGTTGTACCGCCGTGCTTGCCAAAGTCGAAATGTTATCACTAAGAAACATGGTAAATATCCCGTTTTTAAAGTTAATTATATACTTGAATCCACTTAATTGAACTGCCTAACTGACATTGCCTTTCTTTGCATTCTACGTGATTTCTAAGGCTCTTGAGAACAATTCTGTATTGATTGTTGTGTGCTGAGGTATTTGTAATGGAGTCATATCATTATAAAGTATTTTTAGCAAAATTGTTAATATTACTAAACGTCTATAAACTTTCTGTTAATATAACGATTTCAGCTGTTTCCTTACATAAAAATCCCCTTTTGAGTCGATTTTTAATGGGAAGTCGAAGGTAATTTACGGAACAGGATTATTGGCAGAAATATAGCGATGGCAATAGTAAAACTTCGGTTACAAAAAAAAACATTTTGATACAAATACTCACTTAGAACTAAGTATTAAAGATACCATCATATAGCAAATTTTGCTGTAGTAATAGAATTTACCGTGAAATACTGATATCTCCTGAAGGGATCATATTACCAGAATGAAAGTGTTTGTTTGCTTTACAACTTCACAAGTTTTCAAACTTTCGTTACAAAGGTATTAGGTACTCGTTTTGTATGTATGAAGTACATAAACAAGTGTAAATAGTTAAGAAATAATATCAAAACCAAAATTTGTTTATGAGAATATTATTATAAAGTCAATGATTTTTTTCATTATTAATGAAAAGTATATTTCATATCTATCAACTTTATTACATATTATATTCAACTGCATTAAAATTAATTTTCAACCGAATTCCAAAAAAGGAGGAGGTTCTCAATTCGTGTGTATGTTTTTTTTTTGTGTCTTTGATATTCACGATATTTCGGACAGTTATGAATTGATTTTGAAAATTGTTCATATGATAGAGGATACTTCAAAGTTGGTTCCATATAAATTTCATCGAAATCGGTTCGGTACCTACTTCATTGAAAATTTTAAACTTTTGAAAAAATTGGTATTCTTTCGGAGAATGTTTACGTTGATGACATTCTCAACTCAGACAAAGTTTTGACGAGAAGTCGGTTTTTTTAATGCTCTGCATTCGTTGATTATTTATTAATGTTGTGTTTGGAGTGTATCATTATTTTCATAGGTACGATTTATTTAACGCAGGTATACTTTAATACAATATTTGGACAGAAAAACACTTTACGTAGCTTTTGTGTAAAAATAACAGGTGCTAGTTTAGGGATATACATCATGGCGGCAACACCATTGCTATACATATATTTGAGATATATGGCTCTACTCACTATTCTCTTCCAAGAATTTTTACAATGAAGTTACAAGAAGTATATCGAACATCTTATTTTACTAATATTATAAATGTGTTGTTCCTCAATCACGGGAGAACGGTTCAACGGATTTGCGTGAAATTTGGCAAAGTGATAGTGTACAGTCTGGAATAGCACTTATACCCCGATATTCCCGCGGGATACAAAATTGCGCGGATAAAAAACAGCTTGTGGTATAATAGTTATTCCGGAACTAAACCAAAATCTGCTCAACATTGAGTTATTTTTATAAACAGTGTATAAACGCACGTTTTAGCTAAGAACATGTTAATTTTTTCCTCTCGGTCTACCTAGGGTTCTACTTTCATTTCGCTCTTTAAAGCCAAAGAAGAAGTAGTAGTTGACAACACCAAGATATTGGTGGATAATGGGCGATCATTATCTTCAAAGCCGAGAGATGCGCACTTCTCGACGGAGGCCTCTCCCAGGATTCGTCATGTCGTCCGGACCCGCGCCGCCCTCATCCAGCATTTGACGTTCGTAAAGTGTATAAAATTACCTACTACGAATAAAAAGTTTTAATTTTCATTTCCATATTAACACCGCTGGAGCGGTAACATTTTGCAGTAGACATTATATGGAGGGTCGTCACTAGCCAGACGAACCCTAAAGGAGTCCTAGCTCCAAGTGGAGGTTGCTCGGATTAGTCGCACTTTA
This sequence comes from Stenoptilia bipunctidactyla, assembly GCA_944452665.1. NCBI lineage: Eukaryota > Metazoa > Arthropoda > Insecta > Lepidoptera > Pterophoridae > Stenoptilia > Stenoptilia bipunctidactyla. The sequence goes on along the minus strand of OX101734.1, from coordinate 20,116,786 downwards.
CGACTCGCTAATCAAAAGACGATAGGACTATTTGAAGCCAAATACCCTGGACAAACATAATGCTAAAGATATCTAAAGTAATTCAACTCGGCCGCATTTTTGAAATATATGCCTACAGCGCTGCGTTCATATGTAATAGGGTTACCCGCCTTCGGTGTTTAAATTACATTTGCCTACTTTGTGTTTACTTCCATTTAGTTTTGGGCCTGCAAATATACTTTTTTATATAAACAAATAAAATACTTTTTAAATTGAATAGAAAGTGTTCAACAAAAATACGTTTTGTGTCAATAAAATCATGTTTACGTTTGAATAAAAATTCGGCCTTATAAATTAGCGATCGAAAAATGCTTGCGGCTCGACTGAGACGCACGAAAAGATGTATAATTAAACTTTAAAGTATAAACTTTTTCAGTATAAAAATTGTTTCAGTATACAGACACTCGCGACTGTCCGCATGCCGAGAGCATGCCGAGATCGAGCCGCGTAGGTATAGCTCGCTTTTCGTCCCTTTGTATGAAGTTAAATTACTGTAGATATCTACACTGTGATAATGGCGATCGTTTGTTCGTTTACGCTTACTAAGAAACGCAGCCAGAATAATCATCACTTCATAGTGTATATCCCAAAGTGGAACAAAATGTTTCAATCGAGTTCATTGGAGGTGCAGGACGCAAAGGAGGATCGAATCGCTACTGTAGTCCAGGCTATTTGACCATCCACTTTTCCCTCAGTGAAATGAAGCGGAAACTTTAAATTTATAAGTGCACCTACTCTTTAGTGTCTGATATTTTTTAAGAAAAAGATTTTTTTTTTATAAATTATGGATGTGACGTTTGTCTTCCATGCCACCTGATGTTAAGTGAACATGAAGACTAAGGTGGTACACGTCCATCCACGAGAAACCTATTCACTCGACGCATCAAAGTACTAGGACTATACTGGTCAGGGAAAATAGACGCAGGCAGTTCATTCCAAACCTTGGCGACCCGTATCAAAAAGGAACTGTCAAAGCGCTTAGTTCGACTTTTCGGAATATCTACCACATACGGATGGAAAGTAATAATACTTAAATAATTCAATCTTGTTTATATTTAAGAGTTCTAGAGGGAAAGAACACTCTTCTAACCATATTAGAATGGTATTGTTACCCCATAGTACATTCTAACTAAAGGTACATGAAGATAAAAATAAGAGGCCACATTAAAATTGAAAAATTTCCACTCATTTCAATATTTAATTTTCACACTTAAATACAAACAAAACCATTGAAGCGTATCTCTGTATGTGATTAAGGAAAAGAAAATTGTTACAACCAATTAAATATTATTAAAGTGTTTAAAAACAAACTTGACAATAATCATGATTCGAATCTTTGAAGCGGAATCTTGAGAAAGCAAAACAATTTTGAACAAAGATTATTGATTTTTCTTATAAACTTACACTTTACAAATGTTGTTGAGCCCTGACACAAAAGAAGGTAGTTTAACAAGTTACAGATGGAGCAAAAGAGTGTTATAACTTATAAGTTATACTGGAACTGTCTAGACGAGACAGGGTGCTAGACTGTGCATCTTGGATTATGGTGATAAGTATAGAAGAGACCTACATTCAGAAATGGATACCCCAATAACAATAATAAAGAAAACTCTAAAAACGTTTATAATTCACATATTATTTTTTTCATAAATGTAAATGATTCAAATCGGGGAATAAAGGCAATTTTTCGCGATTGTTTCCGGCTTTGTACTTTCCAATCGTATATTTGACGCAGCCAATATTGGGACTAAGAATTAAAATATGGAAATAATAATCGATGTATTTTTATGCGAATATACTTCTTACAATCTTATTAAAGCATAATGGGATAAATAAAATCCTTATAAGCTAAAATAACTTCGCAATCAGCATGTCAAAGCATTTTTATTGAAAGATATTATTTGAAGCCTACTTGAATTATTAAGAATATTTTGAAATACTGAAGTTGAAATAGTTAGTAGAATAAAAAGATGAATATTATCGTTATTAATTATCGCGTTTATTTATATTTAAAACTTGCTGTTTCGTGTGGTTTTACTCGCGCAATTTTATATTCCCTCGAAAATAACGGGATAAAGAAAGCATATGCTATTCCAGGCTTTACACTATCACTACGCCAAATTTCATCCAAATCAGTTGAACCGTTCTGCCATGATTCAGGTACAAACATCCCTACATCCAGCCAAACTTTCACATTTATAATAACAGTAAGATTTTAACTCAAAATTGGGTATCTTTGCTGGCACTCGGGGCCACGCTAATTATCGGCGATAAAAACTAAGACAATATTAAACTAGTATAGTTTGATTTTTGATAAAAACGTAGAATTTATTTGATTAAGATTAGTTATAAATGATTCCTAGATGGTGCTTATTTATGGAAATATTATCCTGTTAGGTTGTAACTGTGCTTTCAGTGGTTTTTTTATATAGGTACCACTAACTGCTTTTACAGAAAACTTTTTCTTTTAATTTTATTTCTATCAAGTTTCGTCTCTAGTATGATTTAGTAAGCTGGATTAAAAATTATTTTATTTTATTAGGCTCTTTATCCACCAACTAGCACTGGGCTTGGTGGATTACGGCCTCAAACCTCCTTGTCATCCAGAGGAGAGACTCATAGCCCTGCAGTGAGCTCATTACACGGAGTTGTGATGGTGATGATGATGATTATGCTTTTGCTCACACGGAGGTGTCCGACTAGTTTCGGGATCTTATGGAGTTCTTCATCAGGGCTGAGTGCGCCTTGCCCGGCACTGACATAAAAATGTTCGATTTATGTTGCAAATAATTATTTATTATACGACCGGCTGATGTAGTGGCAACATATATAGCCTTCTATGCCAGAGGTCGTGGGTTCGAATCCCGGCGGCGGCGTATATCGGTGTGATGAACACTGATATTAGTCGTCAAGTCATGTTTATATGTTTATTTAAGTTTATTCTAATAAAAAATATGTATTTATCCAATATTTGTATGTTTATATATTTCTTAAGTAATATATATCAGTTATCTAGTATCCATAACACAAGTTCTTTAAGAAACTTAATTTGGGCGAGATAATGTGGTGTGAGTGTCAGAAATATTTATATTTATATTATATTATAACAGTTTATTTTCACTCAAACTTTGGACTTTTAGGGACATATACAGTTTATATACACAAGTGCCCCTCGCGTATGAAACTGCGCCAGCAGCGTAAAACAGTTATGGCTCTTATATTTAAAAAAAAATGCTTGAATGTACATATTTCTTATTTACCTACTTCTTTGCTACTTCTTTTAAGTAAATGTATTTTTGTCATAAATCCTTAAGTATCAATCAGTATTCTTAACAAAATTTGGCTTCGCAAGTCACGTTCGAGCACATGAGCGAAGACAGAAACCGTGCAACTGACAGGGTGTCGCCGTCGACTAATACGTCTGGGAGGACATCATCATCATCATCCATCAGTGAATGAGCCGCTTATGATCGGCAAAGAATAGCCCTACAGCCACTGGGTAGCCGAGCGATACCCACTTAGTTATAGCATTCATTGTTTGCATGGCCAGCAACCACATTAAGCTCCATGTAAAGTCTGGAAACACATATCTGGTAATGATTAATGAAGATTTTAAGTAAGTTTGTGGAATGAATACATACATACCTAAATACATAACTTCACGCCTGTATCCCTTATGGGGTAGGCAGAACACCAGTGGTTATAAGACCATCTGATGTCACGTTTGACATATGAGGTATTATAATGATTACATTATACATATATGATTTGTGGAATGAACTTCCTGTAAATACGCAAAATCACTCCTATCCTTTCAAAAACTGCTAAAGTCCCACTATTTGTCAGCTTGTGAAGTAATCTGATCCTAATATTGTACTTAGATATACCTATATGTATGTATATTTACTATATCTTTGGGTGTATTTTATATTTATATATATCTGTAATGTAAGTATATTTTTATTTAGTGTATATTCTATATAGTAGGTATGCCCTTAACCCCAAGCTACATATACTAATTTTCTATATCCATGGTTGTCTGGAAGAGATCGCTTTCCAACGATAAGACCGCCAATTGTATCTCAAAATTGTTATTATGTCGTTCCTTTTTTTGTACTTATTAACGGCATACAATGAAGTGTAAATAAATAAATAAGAGTCAGGTCCCTCCTCAACCTTTGTTACCATCGCGTGAGCTTGAGGTCAAACGCTATAAAAGTTACTGCTTAGTCACCGCTTCTCTCTCTATTTAGCCTTTTTCAACCAATTTCAAAAAAAGGAGTTTGTTTCCTCATAAATTTTGACTGGGTGAACTGATTTTGATGATAAGTTTTTGCATTTAAAATGCTCAATTATTCTTAAATAAATGAAAAATGTGATAAATAAAACTTACCCGACCAGGATTCGAACCTGGGACCTCTCGTTTGCCGGACGAGTGCTCTTCCGCTGAGCTACCGGGGCCTGGCGGTACGCCTCGAAATTACTTACCAAATTTTTGTTTTAACGTTATATTGCTAACGTAGCTCCATCTTATAGATTATATAGTATAATGATTATTATAGTATTATGTTATGACACTTAAACTAAATATCGAATGGTTAAAAATTATATAATAAAAAAAGAATAAATTTTGAAATCTGTAGCTTCAATGTTGGCTGAAAGCTGCGTTTCCACGGATAAAAACATCATGTCAAACTTATAAAATCTCTATTCTACCTAGTACATTAGTAAAAAAGAATAATAAAAAATAAATATTCACACGATTTACAGATTTTAGTTCGACGAAAAAGACGCTTGTAACAAGAAGTACAAAAAAACACACAGCCGCCTTCCAAGTTTGCATTTTTGCCATCGTCTTGAGCGTAAATGTAAACAAACACATCATAAGGAATTTATATCGATGTATCGCACGTTGAGGCCCATCACTCATATTCTTAAACTTACGTGTCTTACCTTCATGGCTAAGGATGTAATAGAGTATCTGCACGCGAAGACAGGACTCAACATGAGGGTCGAGCGGTTGGAGTCCAGCCACAGAGTGAGTTTCAACTCCTTTGTGGTGAGAATGCCGACTGAACATCTGTCGATCTACATGAAGGAAGAGTTTTGGCCGCAGGGTTTCGTATTCCGTCGTTTCCGAGGACGGATACTTGACACAACGATGTCGTGTCCCAGGTTTCAGCCCATACGTGGGAATTATTGAAGTTTAGTTTTAAGTATATTGTATGTATATTAGGTTACCTATATATTTTCATCGGGCCTTAGATTTAATATTTCATATCCTGTACTATTCTTAATTGTCCTGAAATAAATGATTTATTACTAAATTATCGTTATTAAATCCTTAACTAAAAGTAGGTTTGTCAAAAATGATAAATCTACAGTTTTTATGCACTGTATGTTTGTACCTTATACCTACACTTGGTGAGGGTCAAACGCTGGATGGGGCGACGCGGGACCGGTCGACGTGGAGAACCGGAACTGAGGATGACGATGAAAGTCAAAATTAGAATTAAAACTTCGGCTTTGAAAAAGGAAATAAAATTAGAAACCTGAGTAGTCAACGGAAAAAACGTGATCGGCTATTTTACAATGTGGATTGTATTCGTGCTTCTATATGTGGATGTATGTTGCTCTGTCACAACGAAAATACTCGGCAGGTTGAGGTGAACTTTTGTATATAAGTAGTTATTTTATAAGAAAAGATATTCTGATAATAAATAGAGAAGATTTAGAAATAGGTAAGGATAATAATCATTCACATCACAATCTGGGCGTTTAGTATCCACTGAGTGACGAAAAAGTAACCGAGCATAGCTTATCTTCAACCACCAAGCTGGCAAGCCAAGTTGGCATATGTCACAAGGATCCCGAGGAAGCTTTTGAAAAACCCTAATGATTACTGCACTTACAAGCACCCGAGCCGACTGTTTAACATGCTAAAGACGACCGGCTAGAGTAGTGTTAACATACTTTGCCAGAGCTCCAGGTTGGAATCCCGGCGTTGTTGTATATTTGTGTAATGAACTCAGGTATTAGCCGTTACGTCTCGTGCTTATATGATTATTTAAGTTTATTTTTTTAAAATATGTATAATTATACATATAGGTATTTCTTAAGTTCTCTAGTATCCATAACACAAGTTCTTTAACTGTCAGAAATATTTTTTTTTAAATTAATGGTCACTTTTTTGCTGACCGAACCAAAAGTTTTTCACTCACTATTCCGAATGATATGTGCAGGAGTCATTACGACACGACGATATCTCAATAATATAGGCGCGAAATCAGCTAGCATTTGCATAAAAGTTACATTTATTTATATCTGCTTAAATGTACATAGAAATATTAAAAAGACAATCATAACTAAATGCAGTCAGAAAGGCACACCAGACGGTGTGAGGTTGTCTTCATAAAATCAACATGTGTAATTATCACAATGTTCTACTATGAAAAAAAAAAATGTCTACAAAGTTCATCTCTACACGAAAAAATACATTGAATAATATAAATGTTGGCTGAACAAATTGAAAGTTTGTGTCACTTAAGAATAAACCTACCAGCTGCGGTCAAGCATAAGCCAACAAGAGGCCTCTACTGGGTACCACAAACCCTTTAGGATCCACCTGCTTCCGTGAAGGATCGGTCAACAAAAACCCTACCCTAGCATATCTTATAAAAGAAGACTTATCAGAAAAGCCCATGCTTAGCCATAGGAACTCTACAGGATTCTCCTATTTAGAGAATATCCTACACATAAAATACCACCCTAATAGATGACAAAGCGATGATTTATTCTTGCAAGTAAGTTAACTTATAAAAGTCCGCTTCATCGAAGAGTTTCAACTTCGACCTTATTACCACCAGCTACGATAGAGGCCACACATAGTTTTATATCAACAAACAAATAATAAACTCTACCGTAAATCCCGTTTTTTTTAAATGACTCTAGTATGCACACTTCTCTTTAAAATCAAATACAATATAGACCCTTTTATAAAGAAACACGTAGCAAAACGTGCTTAATCTCGAGCCCTTTACCGTGAACTTCGTAACGCTAAGAAACCGATAAAAGACCCTTTATAGGCCCAATTGTCTAAGATATTCGCGTGAACGTGTACCACGTGATAAAAGTGATAAAATACAAATTAAACAGTACGCTGCGACTGGCTGCCAGGCAGTAGCTGCGCTCGAGTGAACCGCGACGCTCGTAATCACTCCTGCGCATAAATTTATCGCGACAACCAATACGACTTTTTCTTTAAAGAAAAAAAAATATCGACTTTGATTATTGAATGTCATTGCATTTTTTTAAATTAATCGTATGACATTTCAGTCTCGTATCTACACAGTGCTCATGTTCAGTATGTTTTTCAAAATATCCGAAAACAAATGAAAGTGGAAACACATCCCCAAGATGACTATGCGGGTCGAAGCGCCCGGCGAAAAGACTCTTAATGTAGACCTCTGCAAGTGCTACGACAGCGAAATCAAGAAAACCGAGAACAAATTCACCAGACGCGTTAAGGAAGTCATCAAACAAACCTGGGACTTCAGAACCAAAGTGACAGTTGAACCTTTCGTAGTATGTTACATTCTGCCCAGCGTTCTAGCGGGCCTAGCTGTACAGAATTTAAGTTTAGAAAAATCATGTCTCGTAAATTTAGGATACGACGAGGTCACTTGCAGTCATATAATGCAAGGAAAGACGCACAATTATTCGGAACAAGAGAAAAATGTGCAGCGGATGGTTGCTAGCATGACTGCCTGGAGCTTTCCAGTGCAGACGGCGATTCCAGGCTTTTTGACTCTATTCGTTGGCGCTTGGAGTGACAGAACTGGAAACCGAAAAGCGTTCATGGTGATACCAATTCTCGGGAAACTGTTATCTGCAATTGGGTTAATATTCAGTACGATATTTTTCCTACAAGTTGGATTGAATGAGACAGCGCTGATTGAAGGTTTTCTCCCAGCTTTAGCAGGAGGTAGAGTTGTGATGACCATGGCAGTTTACAGCTACATCACAGATATTACTAGTGATACGGATAGGACTTTTCGGTTGGGTATCATAACTGCTATCCTGACGTTGATCAGACCTGTGGGCCTGGCGCTGGGAGGGGTGATGACTAAGCGGGTGGGTTACTATGGGGTTTTTGTGTTCGCGTGCATGTTCTACCTCATAGGATTTGTGTATATAGTTATTAGATTAAAAGAGAAAAAAACTAAAACTGTAGATGATGATGAAAAACTAAAAGTGTGTTCAGTGTTTTGTGTAAAAGACCTTGTGGCTACATTGAATGTTGGCTTTAAGACTCGTCCGGGGTGGCGGCGGCTGCAGATAATATTAATTATGTTTGCTTACATGTTCATCGTCGGACCAGTCATAGGTAAATATTTCATCCTTTATCAATAACCAAACAATGCTATTCAGCTGCTTGTCATACGATGTTTAGAAATATTTAACAATAATTCTTATTGTCAATTAATAGAATAAAATCACAAATACTGCATCGATTGATTCTTAAGAAATTCATTGATATTTTACATTCCGGGGAAAGTATTATCGAATTTCTCATAAAATGAATTTCACCATCTATACACGAATCGGATATTAAAATTTTGTGATAAAATCCGTATTTCGCATACAGCTGTGGATTTTTCATCGACATTGGTATTCTTAAACAAAGTTTGCAATATGAGTTTCTGAAAATTGAAAATTTTACAAACTCCTTGTAATGAGCATTGAGGCTTTGTTTTTGTGAAATCAATTACTGATTCGATGCGATCGTTGTAAAAACAAACGATTTTTAAATTGATATTATGTTTCTTTACACAGTAATTTCGGCGATATCACGCTAGACATAATTTCAATTTAGTTTATTTTGTCATTATTTGTTTCAATAATTAGGTGTCAAGAATCGATTTTCGTATATTATTAATTTTAATTTCTTTATTTAATAGTGATTTTATAGCGGATTTAATTAAGATGATTATGTTTAACCTCTGAGAGATTAAGTAAATAAACTTCAACAAATTTACTATTTATTGTCATATTACAATATTTATATACTATACTAAGAACGTTATATGGGCTATAAAATGTTTTTTTCATGCGACTTAATTACAAAAAATTGTGCCATCTTCAACCTTAAATGGTTATAATTTAAAGTTACTACAAGACAATGGATTTTTTGTAGCACATGTAGAGCTAGGTAAAACAACAAAGAATAGTAACATTGTAATTGATTCATACACCCGCGATAAGGACTGGCAAGTGGGTACACCTTTTTTTCTTTTTTTTTGATCGGAAACACTTTGGGTTAAAAGAGCCGTCCTTTCTTATCACTGATTTAAAAAAAAAAACACTTTTTATTCGGTTATTATACGGTTATTTTTATTCCGATTTATAATACATAAGTAACCTTAAATTGTATACTAAATGTATAAAAAAACGTTTAAAAGATGTAACATTGAGAAGCTAGAATTAGTTTTTTTTTTCTATTAATAATAGAGAAGAGAGTTTGTTTGTTTGAACGCGTTAACTCGAAAACAACAGTCGGATTTGAAACCATATTTTTGGATCTGACAGGCAATTTTCTGAGAAAGGATAGGCTATATTTTATCACAAAATATCTGCGGAACTAAAAACTGCTTTACCCGCGCCGCTGCAAGTTCATAATAAATTGACATACGTGCCAACTTCAGCACTCAGCGGAACTAGTATATCCAGGCAAATGTTGCAAACTAATAAGTATTAGGAAACCGATTTAACAACTTTTGTGAACCTAGAAATATCACTATCCCATTTCATCCCACCTCTACCAGTGGGAATAAAATCGGAATAATAAATAAAAAATAATAAAATCCCCAGACAATCATACCAACTACATGGCCCCAAAGTAAGCATAGCTTGTGTTATGGGATACCATGTAGCGAAGTAGGGGGGAACCTAGAATATAAATACATAAATTGATAAACACCCAGACACGGAACATTTTTTTTTTCTTGTTAGGGTATCGAACCCGCAACCACTGGCGTCAACGGCAGACAGGTTTACCCCATCGCCAAAGTGGTCGTCAAAGTGGAATAAATCAGAAGATGGGCAAATTATTGTGTTATGTTGTGACAATATTTAATGAAGGACCAGTGTTGGAACTGAATTGGAAGCAAAATAAAAACGTATGCTTCTTTTCCCAGGCATACTGTAAAAGTCAGTAAAGGGACAGAAATTTTATTGAGCTTTTTTTGGCAGCAGACTGACCCCCTGTCACAGCAAAGTCCCTCATCATTATAATTTAGTTTCATAGCCTCTGGTGTTCTGCCTACCCCATAAGGGATACAGGGGTGAAGTTATGTATGTATGAATGAATGATCATTCTCTGTAGACTTAAAATAACATACTTAAGTGTTTTGTGGTGTTTCAACTATAATTTATAGATTGTTTTATTCCTCGACCTAAGAAAAGATAAAGGTAGCGCTCGTAGGAAGTGTTTTTTTGCGTTAGACTGTATGAAAGGTAGTTGCTAATCAGGCAAATCCTGAAAACCTAGCCGATGCGGATATACCTTTGACTTGAGTCGCTTCTTACAACACGCTAAAAAAAAACAAAATTAAAAAAATATTTCTGCCAAATCCCAGCGGTTTTAGCTGCGAAATTTAAATAAAAAGAAGAGTACTGAAATTTGTGACAAAAAAAAACTCAAACTCAATCCAACTCAAAATCTGTGGATACTTGGATTTAAATGCTTATCAATAAAATCAAATTAATTTTCACAAAAGTGGTCGAAGGACATGAGCATGTTTGTTAAGTGTGCACGTCTGCGTAGTTACCACTGTTTTACCAGTTTGAAACCAGAATTGTTGCAAGCCAAATAAAAAGGCAAAAATCAAAATTTTTAGTATCTGTACATATTATGTTTTGACTAAATCCGCTATTGATCTCAATCTAAACTAATGACAAGTCATACAAGTCATAGACAAGGATAGGAAAGAAACTTGATTTTAATAAAATATTGCCTGAAGCATGTGTGGAGTGAAATTGAGTGATAGGGTGCGCAATAGTGAAATAAGAAAGAGATGCGGATTGAAAGAAGATGTAGTGACTAAGATTGAAAAGGGTATGCTACGGTGGTTTGGACATTTGGAAAGGATGAGTGAAAGTAGACTTACGAAAGAGGTTTACAGAGCAAGAATGGATGGTGCTGTCGGAAGGGGCCGCCCTAGGCGAACGTACGCCGATCAAATTGGCGACGTTCTTAAAAAGGGCCTAGTTAAAAGTACCCGTAACCGGCGATCATGTATGAAAAGATTAATGAACGTGGAGGAAGCGAAAGAGGTATGTCTGGATCGAAGCAATTGGTGTTCCCTTGTCTCTGCCTACCCCAAAGGGAGACAGGCGTGAGGTTATGTATGTATGCCTGAACACATCTACATGAAGGATGGTCTAGCGACCCTGAAGGGATCCTGCCTCTAACCAATTATATACACTTAGAGAACGTCATATTCTGGATGAGGGCCCGGGATCGGGCGACGATGCACCTTGCGGGAGCCCTTTGACGAGCAGTTTTTAATTAGCGAATCACCTCCTGCAGGCAGGAGACCTTGCAAGGGTTTGTTTGATCAATACAAACCCTTGCAAGGTTTGCAGCTTAAAAGGACTATGCACAAAACACGTATCGACGGTAAAAAGCGAACCGAAACCCACAAAACGCAAAATACTTAGGAGAGCCTAAAACTTTTTGAATTTTCGTGATGCGTGATGCGCTCTCCACATCAATCCCAACAACAGTGTCCTGGTCGGATGATTTTTATTTAACACATTTTTTCAGTTATTTAAGAGTAATTAAGCATTTTAAATGAAAAAACTTTAAAATATTATTAAACATTGCAATGCTTCACTTTAACTGAGCTTGACTATTTCTGTAAAGAAATTGGTCTCGGATGGTCTTAGCTGCAAAGCTAAGCTATACCATCAGATGGAGCTGCGTGAGCAATATAACGTAAAAACAGAAATGTGTTACTTAATTAATTTCAAGGCGTACCGCCAGGCCCCGGTAGCTCAGTGGAAGAGCACTCGTCCGGTAAGCGAGAGGTTCCAGGTTCGTGTCCTGGTCGGGTGATTTTTATTTAACACACTTTTCAGTCATTCAAGTAATTATTTGTTCGAATCTTTGGTACCTATAAATATTCACTGTAGAGGGATTTCCGGGGGTAAAAATATGGAAAAAAACTAGAAGTGTAAATATAGGTACAGTTACATGAGCCCATTAAGAATTATTAAGTAATAGTAATTCTTAAATAGCTCGAAGTTTATTTATAACAGTTATTCTTGGTATTTACTTTTCTTTACTTCAATTAAATGAACACATTTAAGCCCCATTTGCTATTACAGACAGAATTTTATTACTGGCTCTGCGAGATGCCATTTATATCCCAAAGTTTTCGATGTATCTTGGCAATAGACAATTTTTAACTCAATATGTATTACATGCCAGCTTATCATATAGAATCTGGGAAAATAATTGAAATATTTACTTCAATAAAAAATATTGTTTAAGAACTTGAATTTGCTTTTGTTTAAAATCGAGATAGATATTACAGTTACGATACGATGTAAATATCCCGGAAATCAATCTTTAAATTTGCTTAACTTCAACAAACGAGATACCAACAATTCGTTTCTTGTGAATCCTCTGAAGTAAATACCCACCTTATTACAATACTTCAAATTGTTTAAGAAAATTATTAATTAAACAAAAATCTCTTTATTATAAACCAGCCCAATACGAATCATTTTAAACATGAGAACGACCACAATTCCATTGCTCAATATAATTATTGGTCTGATTTACATTTATATGACAAAAAATTAATGAAACAAAAAACTGATTCAGTCTATAGGTATCAGACGCGATCTGTCACCTATAAAAATATTAAGGTAATAAGTATATAAAAAAGACGTGTTTTTATTGGATTAAAAAACAAATTGCAATATCTAATTCGAGAAGTATCAGTTTCCCTTTATAATTGTGAAATAAATATAACTCGTGAAGCTGCATACTGCAATATGATTACATATGCTTCTTCACGTTAATTTCCACGTTTATAAAACTCGAAATATTTCAATAAATTCATTCATTTTTTATAACGTTCTTTATATTTTTCCCCTTAATCATACAGCTTCATATTAGCGCCAAGCTTATTAAAAGTAAATAAACATTGAAACACACAAAAATTAACCTCATATAGTACAGTTGTTATACGCTACATACACCAATTTTTTTTTACAATTTATGTTTGTCTGTTTGTTTGTTCCGGATAGTCTCTGAAATGGCTAGACCGATTTTGACAGGACTTTTATTCGCAGGCAGCTGATATAATAAGAAGTAACTTAGGCTTCGTTTATTTAAAAATAACTTTTATTTCAGAAAAATAAAGTAGGTAATATTGCAAGCTCCAAGTACCTACTGTCCAGTACCGCAGGCAGCTCGTCACGCGCATGCCGGGTACAACTTGCGGGTACAGCTATTGTCATTAAAAATATAACCTAATTTGGGACAAGTAAAAATAAAATGAAATTAAGTAGGTTCGAAAACGCGGATCGAAGTTCACCGGGTCAGCTAGTTATCAATCAAGTTTAATCACAGTACAGATATCTACAGTAATTCAACTTCATACAAACGGATGAAACGCGAGCTATACCTACGAGGCTCGATCTCGGCATGCGGCTAGTCCCGAGTGTCTGCCGAAACAATTGTTGATTGAGCTCTACGTTAATATGCGGATTGTTTATACCTTAAAATTTAATAATACATCTTTTCGTGCGTCTCAGTGGAGGCGCAAGTATTTTTCGGTCACTAATTTATATGACCGATTTGTTATTCAAACGTAAACATGGTTGTTGACACAAAACGTATTTTTGTTGAACTGTTCAATTTTATTATTTCTATTCAATTTATAAAGTATTTTATTTGTTAATAGAAGTAAGTATGTTTGCACTCATAAAACTAAACGGAAGTAAACACAAAGTAGGCAAATGTAATTTAAACGTTGAAGGCGGGCACCTCTATCACATGTGAATCGACCGTGGCGCTGTAGGCATTTATTTCAAAGATGCGGCCGAGTTGAATTACTGTAGATATCTTTGTACTATGGTTTATTTGTCAGCTTCCAGATTTAATGCAATGAACTTGCCTTAAAATACTGCTATAGAAATAAAATTAAGAGTTATGTTTCACCCAGTTCTTTTTGACCCTAGTTTACTTCTAATGTACTTGTAGCTTCCCTAATCCAACAGACATTTGTAATCGGTAAAGTCATTTTTGAGATAACGTTTCCACGTTCATGTCAGTAAATAAACAAACATACAAAATCTGATGTCACGTTTGACAAATGAGGTATTATAACGATTGAGGCTATAGCAGTGACAGGGGGACAGCCTATCGTCCACAAAAATGCTAATTGAACCTCTGTCCCTTAACTGAATTTTACAGTATGCCTGGGAGAAGCAGCTGGTACATTCTATGTTTTTCTTTCGCACCCAGTCCAGCATGCGATTCTATCTTGATAATAAGTATGAAAAAAGATGTTTTAACGGCTCTCAACGTTTTTTATTACACATAAAATTCTATGTTTCAACCGACTTCCAAAAAAGGAGGAGGTTATCAGTTCGTCTGTATGTTTTTTTTTGTCTTTGTTACACGATATTTCAGACAATTATGAATTGATTTTGAAAATTGTCATTTTGTTTTTTAATTATTATTTATATGCTAGAGGATACTTCACAGTTGGTCCCATTTAAATTTCATCGAAATCAGTTGAGTACTTAATTGAAAATTTCAAACTTTTAAATAATAAATCCTTGCGCACATTTTTAATCTCAGTAATTTTTTTTTTATTTCCAATTTCTAAAATTCTAGTAACTTAATGAGTTTTCTTAAAATCGATTTGAGTTTTTAATTCATTGTCTTGGAAAAGATTGTAACTTAGATTATAATCTTTCTAATTTTTATTTATAGATTATTTTGTAATACTTATGTTACAGTTTAAGCGCTTATTTCTAGCTAATCCAGTGACTAATATAATCTATCTATTTTAATATAATATAATAAAGCTAAAAAGAATCTTGGTCTGTTTTAACGTGATTTTCTCTGTAACTACCAGTCTTACTTAAAAAAATATTATCGCATATTTAAATAATTCTAAAGCACGTTAGCAAAAAATTACGCGGGTAAAAGCTGCTAGTACAAATATGAGAGAAAGGGGAATTCTAAATCTACCTGTTATTTGTTCTGTTTTGAATTCCTACAGCATTAAAATTACCGCGGGAAAAATCAAGGAAATATATTTATTTTTACTTTTTATGAAAATTCAAAATGGTTTCCATTCAAACTTTCATCCCCTACTTCTTTACGCCTTATTTTCACAATAAAAAGTATATTTTTATCCTTTTGCATGCTTTTTATCATCTAAAACGGTTTAATAGTTTTGGCATAAAAACGCAACATATGACAGAGTTACTTTCGTGTTAATAATGTTAGTAGGCATATGGATCAGACGAAGATACTTATTAAACGTATTCGTAGACAGATCCGAACTAATCGCGTGTGATGCTTTGAACACCATTAAACTAATATTGTCTTATTGACCTCGTGTTATCTTGTGACGACAGGTTCTGCAAAGACACCGAAAAATAAAAGGGTTTAATTACATACATAGCTTCACGCCTGCATCCCTTACGTGGCAGGCAGAACATCAGAGGTTATAAAACCATCTGATGTCGCGTTTGACAGATTTTTAGGTATTATAATGACGGAGCGAGACTATTGCGGTGACAGGGGGTCAGCCTATCGCCCACAAAAACCCCCGTCAATATCTCTGTCCGTTAAATGATTTTCACAGTATGCCCGGGAAGAGAAGCAGCCGGCACATTCTATGTTTTTCATTTGCTACCAGGCCAGCATGGAAGAAATAAGCATGGAAAAAAGAAGGGTTTTTTTTATAAAGTATGGCTGGGACGTTTTTCTTCCATGACACCTGATGTTAAGTGAACATGAAAACTAAGATGATACACGTCCATCCACGAGAAACCTATTCACACGACGCTTAAAAGTACTAGGACTATACTGGTCAGGGAAAATAGACGCAGGCAGTTCATTCCAAACTTTGGCAACCCGTATCAAAAAGGAACTCTCAAAGCGCTTAGTTCGACTTTTCGGAATACCGACCACATACGGATGGAAGTAATTTCTGCGTCTAGTAGTCCAATGGTAAAAGAATGAGGGTTCAATTAGTTCAAACAGAGCACACGTGCACTCACCAAAATTTTCCTGTAGTACACGGTTAACAAATAACCTTACGACGATGCTCTAGGGTCTGCAATTTTCTGGTTGTAAGGTAGATGTTATTCATTAGTTTAACATTATGAAGGACCATTAAACTATTGAGGCTTACAATAGCTTTTCCAGCCCGGGGAAACGGTATTGTAAAAACAACGCTGCTTAATGGTATGGTTTTTAGCACACCTTCAGAGTCTACATCCAGTCTACCCACATTTACAGTTTCACCAACTGAACAATTATTATTTTCGCTCCAGTTTTTCTTCATTTCTGTTTTATGAAGATCCAGTTGCTTCCTAAGCATCTAGGACCTCGTCAGGACTCACGTATCAATGTGATCAATGCAGGTTAAGTCACAAATCAAAAAAAGCTTTGAAGAGTGGTTCTCGAACCTTCCTAGGACTAATAAATAAATATCATTATTATTCCTAGAACTAGGTTATGTGGTCAGGAAATGTTGACTAAAAGTTAAATGTTATATTTGTCGCTCTGCATCAAATACCTAACATACTATCAACTATTTCAATGGAATTTTTTCGCAAGTTTAATACATAATTTCACGATATAATAAATAACAAAAAAATAAAAGTAGCAATGCCGTCCAAAAGAGCAATTGAATACGTTTGATAACAATTAAAATTGAAATCCTTAGCTACTTTCGAAAATACTATTAAAATTATAGTCAATCTTAACGATGAAAAATTATACCTTATTATTGAATGACGACTTTGCCTAGAATAGTTACGCAATTGCTCATCTCATTTGCTAAACTAAAACAATAAATAAAAGCACTCTATGAAGTCATCTATTACCGGTATCTATAAATAGGCTTCTTTATTTTTTATTTATTCAATCAAAATAAGTATATGTGGATACCCAAAAAATGTCAACAATTTCTTCCCATTTGTGCCCATCTGGGCCTCAGCAGTGGTCTTTAAATCTTGGATGTGTTAGCAGAATGACGGTTCAAAGTTCAGATGCTGCATTAGGTGCACAAGTGGACACACATAATGACTTTCTGTTAACAGGATTAATTAATATTGTTCCTTCCATGCTGGACTGGTAGTGAAAGAAAAGCATAGAACTTACCAGCTGCTTCTCTTCCCGGGCATACTGTAAAATTCAGTTAATGGACATAGGTTTTATTGGCGTTTTTGTGGGAGATAGGCTGGCCCCCTGTCACTGCAATAGTCTCTCTTCATCATTATAATACCTACCTCCAAATTTTGTCAAACGTGACATCAGATGGTTTTATGGCCTTTGGTGTTCTGCCTACGCCATAAGGAAACAGGCGTTAAGTTATGTAGGATTTATTAGTTTTTTGATTTATTATCGGATTTGCGCATTATACGTTCATATCCCTGTAATTTACAATTTTCAACCTTTTGGAAGCCAAATGATACATTTACCTCGATATTTTGTTTTTAGATATCACGATAGAGGTCACGATTGAATATAAGAGTGGGCACGGTATCTCTAAAGTCACCAAAACGTCGAGTTAAATTTACAATTTAATAAAAAAGCACGTAATAAAGTCATTTTGAATACGTCATTTATTTTAGCAAGAAACAAGCAAATTGTTTTCATTGACAAGGTCACATCAGTCAGAATTTGAAGGATGTGGCGAAGACGATTTATGAAAAAAAATTTTGTTTGTTTAATGGATGAAAAGTGGAGATCTCAGCAAAGAGAAATGAATAATACACAGGTGTCTCGTTGTGAGTGTATAATAATCAACATTGCAGTTATGGCCATGTCATGGATTTCCTTCCACGTGCAAGATGACTATTTTTTTCACTTCGTCCATCTATCTTAAAGACTATGTAACCTGGAAATTAAATCGTAATATTGTCTTAAGTTTTCTCGATTTGTACTATTAAATTAAACACTTTTTCACCGGATTTATCGCGGTGTCTTCGCAACGTCGCACACTGGGGCCGCCCATACAAGACGCATGCGAAAAACTCATATTTTAAAATGCGAATAATTACAAAAAAACACTTGTTTCTGAAAATTGTAGATATTCTTCATTTAAGGTCGTTTACTTAACAGTTTACTCGGTTATCTATTAGTTGTTATTGACGCGCAAAGTAGAAGTGTCGGACTTTCGCGTATTTCCACTTTAAGTTTTCTCGTAATTAGTGTAGTGAGATTTTTATTATTATTTGTAATGTATCGTGAGGAACAAGGTTATTACTCGTCATAACACAAAAAATTTAGCAATTTTATTGTTCTCAGCTCACATAATCGTGTCTTTTTAAATGCATTTTTTTTCTTAAAGTTTGATGTGCGATATTTTTGATTTGCGCAAGGTTCTTTTTAAATGAATTATTTTATAAATATAATTGAAGCTTCTTTATTCTAAAACAAAAACTGTTTTATTCTAAAACAGGCTTTTGCCCATAGCAAAAGCCTGTTGCGCATTTTTTTTCTACCGAGTTTTTTGTCAAACGCATATCTTTAGATTCACGCTCCAAAGTCCACATGGTTTGAATATTTCTTTTGTCTAATTTTACCCAATAATAATCTGCAATTCATTTAACAAGCACCTATTTTATAAATCAGTAATAGTTAATTAATATTTCAAATATTTAATATTTCAATATACTTACTAAGAGTATAAAATTTGTATGTAAAAAATCACTTATCACAATATTTACAATAAAGTATGCTTAAATAACTTAAAATACTGTATAATACTTAAATAAAAAGAATTCAAAATATGATTTAGTTTTTCGCCATGCATCTCATATAGGCGTATTCAGTGTGCGTCGGTCACGAAACGTATTGCATGAACACGCGATAAATCCGGTTAAAAAGTGTGTTATTTCAATAGATTTGTTTCTTAAAACTTCCATGCTGGACTGAGAGTACCTTCCATGCTGGACTAGGAGCGAAAGAAAAACATAGAATGTGCCAGCTGCTTCTCTCCCCGGGCATACTGTAAAAGTCAGGACGGAGGTTTTTTTGACGTTTTTGTGGGCGATAGGCTGACCCCCTATCACTGCAAGTCTCTTTTTGTCAAACGTGACATCAGATGGTTTTATAGCCTCTGTTTTTCTGCCTACCCCATTAGGGATACAGGCGTGACGTTATGTACCTATGTATGTAGGTATTGTTTCTTAAAAATAATTGAAACTTGTAAAACCTAAGAGATTTAATACAACTCAATGAAATTCTGCGAATCTGCATTACTCATGGTGATTGAACGTGCACGTGCGTTGTTTGTCATAAATGAATAAGATAACTTTAGTTTTCTAACACGAATTACCTTAAGGCTAATTATTCTTTTAATTTTTCCATGCAAACTCAGGATTCCCAAAGCTAAAATCAAATTTAAAAAAAACTAAGTAATATATCGTCATAACTTCCATTCCAACTCGTAAAGAGCGTTGTTAATATATCAGCCAGCGGGGCTAGCATGCTATCGTCGACAACGATAAATCGGGCCTTTTATCGATATTTTCTTAGAATATGGTATTTAGTGTATGTAATTTATTAAGATTTTGACATATTTGGTTCTGTGGTCTTAATCATGGTATCAAATTGAGTAATTCTATATATTACATACATACATACATACATACATAACGTCACGCCTGTATCCCTAATGGGGTAGGCAGAACACCAGAGGGAATTCTATATATTATGGTGCGCATATTAGCTTACGTAATAGGATAAAACAACAAAATAATATTTATCTTGTCGATTCGACTATTTATCGATGGTAGCATGCTAGCCCAGCAGGTCAAATAATTTTATTTCATGTATAAAAAAAGGGCTATTACCTTGTACAAATTATCAAAAAACAGTCGAATATCTTTACCTCATTTTAAACAATAATACTTATAATGGACTGGAAGCAAAGGAAAAACATAAAATGTGCCAGCTGCTTCTCTTCCCGGTCATACTGTAAAAATCAGTTAAAAGACAGAGGTTTTACCTATTGGAGGTTTTCTGTGGGTGATAGGCTGACCTCCTGTCACTGCAATATACTCTCTCCACCATTATAATGCCTCCAAATTTGTCAAACGTGACATCAGATGGTTTTATAACCTCTGATGTTCTGCCTACCCCATATAGGATACAGGCGTGAAGCTATGTATGTATGTTTAATAACAATGGTATCAGTATCTTTTTCGTACAGTTTTTGTCAAAATGTATTACTATTTTTAAAGAAAGTTAGAATGCTTATATAAATAAAGCAAATCAATGTAGGTATATAAAACTGTTCCGTTACTGACTGAGTTACTGAGTGACTGACAGACAACGTACAGCCTTAACTACTGGGCCTAGAGAACTGAAATTTGAAATATACATTCTTTAGGGGATGTAGGGGTGCACTAAGGAAGGAATTCCCGAAATTCCCACGGGAACGGGAATTATTGGTCTTTTTAGTTTGTATGAAAAATCTTATTCCTTGAGTGCACGGATATGATACTTGGCATAAAAGTTCTTCAAAAAGAGATTGGTTGTGTTTTGAAAGGAATTCCCGAAATTCCCACGGGAACGGGAAATATATGATGTTTTAGTTTGTATGATAAAATATTATTCTTTGAGTGAACGGATGTGATACTTGGTATAAAGATTCCCCAATAAGTGTCTGTTTGTATAATGGAAGGAATTCCCAGAATTCCCACGGGAACGGAAAATAGGACTTTTGAGTTTATGCGTGTACGAAGTCGCGGGCAAACGCTCGTCTTATATAACACGGCAATGCTTTTGTTTGTCACTCAACTTCCAAACTAAAACCGTAATTTTTATTTCTTTTAATAGGTTTCGAGAACAAAATGGAGAAAAGATGTTGCTATAGATAAATTATTAATATAAAATTAAAAAATCAATCGAACTTTAAATTATATTGTACAAACCAAACTGTAAACTTCAAAATATAAACATGAAGTTTCGATTTAAGAATTGTAGTTAGTGTGTCCAATATTATTTTCACAAGAGTTGTACAAAATTATTTATAGCAATAATGAATACTGCTTCATATTGCCTAGAAAACCACAACTATATACCAACATGCTATTTGTATAATAGATACTTCGAGAATTCGTAGCTGAAGGCGTCCATGCCGTCTAGTAATGCCAAAAATCCGCACAGCTATGCGTGACATAAAATTTGTTCAATGGTAATACGTTTTTTTACAAATTACATGATGATATGAAGCGCCTTCCATTTAGTTATTTTAAACGTAAAACTGCTGCTGACACAAAACTGCTTTTTTAATACAGTTGCTCAAAAAGTGGCGTATTGCAGGGACGATTAGCGTTCGGGATGTGGGCTATTACAAACTTGTGCTTTTTCTTTACCTTTTCCGCACTCGTGCGTTCTCTTTCCCAAATGTCAAAATAATGTCCATTAAAAAGAAAAAATCAACCACGAAGTTTTTACTAAAAAAAAATTCATAGAAGTTTTTACGATTCATGCAAATATTTCTGAAAAGAAGCTACTAATTTGTTTCAATATCAGGTAAAATGATTTCATGCAATGAGTTAGGTTAGGTTTCATTTCATTTTATCTCATTAAATTAATTTTCATTTCATGTCAATGCAAAAAATCTAGTAAAGACTTGGCTGTATGGGCATAGTTCCCTTTGCCTACCCAGAATGAATAAACAAAACAAAAAAAAATCTCTGTTTATAATCTTTCACGGCTGGCGCCATTTTGTATATTTTATAAAATTGCTTAATTTTTTCGCAACTGTATTAAAAATAGTCGTTCAGTACTCGTGCGGAACCGTCATTGCAACTTGTTCCGACTGTCAACCCTCGCCTTCGGCTGCGCCTCGGCTCGTGTAGACATTTGTCGGAACTCTTTGCAATGACAGGTTTTCCGCACGTTATTCTATTGAATTTAGAACTATAAACTGGGCTATAACTCACGCGTGCATAATATATTATACCCTAGTGCATAATATAATGAATCCTACAAAGTTGAATTGTACCTTTGTGCAAATTAAATGCGAGTAAACAGAGCATATTTTATTGATCCGGGTTATACATTAAATTTTTTCAGAAACAACAAAGAGGTTTTATACCACTTCAAATCCATATACATTTTTAAATGTTTACGCCTTATATTAGTTAAACAAAATTGTATATCAAACAAATTATTCACAATTTACAATAATTTGTTACAAAATATTAAAATATTTGGATTTACCACTCCAAATTAAATATTTTCATGTAAAATAGGCTGTATATGCTATACAGCCATTGACACATTTGGCGGAAAAAAAAACCTACGCGCATGCGCGAAGTTCGGCGCCATTTTTCAATCATAATTCACAGCTTTGTTATCAAGTGTGCTTGTTATTTTATGACCACGTATGTCTGTCTTTTACTCACAAGTGTGTTGAAAAACGTCGTATATAACTCGTGAGCGTTGCTAATTACAGTCTCGGCTCATTATTAAGCAACTTCGCTCACTTGTTACATAATATACTATTATAGTGTTCATGATCTTTTCTTAGAAAATTTAATTGGCATGTTATTCTAAGAATATAAGTTGTATTCTGACATTTTAATTTTACTCGACATTTTTTTTTATTTACTTTTAATAATTGTTTCATTTCTCAGTTGACATTTAAATTTTATTGATATTGTAACTTAAATATAAACATAATTTGAATAATTTATAAATTTTATCTTGAATTTAAATGAAAAATATTACTGATACTCTGTTAAAATTATGTTAAATATTAATCATAAAATTTAATTATAAAATATTTTTGCATGCTCAGACGGAGTGAATGTGTGTACTGTATTATTATACAACCTTTAAAGAACTTTTTAACCACATTCTAGCTAATAAATAAATTGTTATTCTTATTCTCAAGCGCAGCTTCGTCACCGTTATACAGGGTGACTGGTGGGTCACTTTTGAAATTCCAGGACATGATAGTTTGAGATCATACATGAAGATACAAAATAAATTAAGAAGCAAATATTAATTACTGAGTAAACTTAACCGAAAGTTAGAGAATTTATTATGCAACGCATGGTTATGCTAACGTTGGCAGCGATCCGCTTGCTAGGTTACGTGCCGCGATCGACTCAGTTGTATGTAAAGTAAATAGTAACATATTAGTATTTATTTATAGGGAATTCTAGTCAAAAATTAAGTACCAGAATTAAGTATTTTTATTACATAATTATGATCAAAATCGAGTACAGAGTGTTCTCCTTCAGTATCTAAAATTTGTCACCAGTGACCCTGTATTTTTACTATGAATTTCAAAAACGTGAAAATACCTCGCACATTTTGCTGAAAAATCTTAGAGACTTTTATTATAAGTATGATTAGGCCCTTGAAAATAACTGTAGTAATGGATGGAAATGGATTTTATTTGTGAGTAAGTGTATAAGTAATTATTTAGGTAACCGCTTCGTCAAAAGTAGGAACTTATAAAGCCACCTAAGTACGTTGTCTTAAAGTCGGTCTATTAAAAATGTACGATTCAACATGATACTATTCTATATTGCCAGATTCAACATGATTCATAATAAATACACACATTTCATAGAACAAAAAAATTTAATCGTTTTTTTTTCAGATGTCATCACAAAGAAGTAATTACGATCATCATTGTTTTGATTCAGGGCATATTTTTTGCTGACACTCAAATTATTTCACCATTTAAGTAGATATCTTCTGTTTCGCTTGCTATGAGCAAACATTTGTCTTATTTTTAGAAGAAGCTTGTTAAACCAACTTATATTTTTAAAATAAATGACTGTGAGGATTGATGGACAGATGATAATAAAATAGTTTTGCAATTTATTTATTTTTATTTATTTATTTACAGTTTATTGTATGCCATTAATAAGTATAAAAAAAAAGGAAATACATGATAATAATTTTGATATACAATTGGCGGGCTTATCGCTGGAAAGCGATCCTCTACCAGACAACCATGGATATAGAAAATTAGTATATGTAGCTTGGGGTTAAAGGCATACCTACTATATAGAATTTAGAGAAATTTTAAGCTATTTTTTAAAAATTTAAATTATAGCTTAAATTTTTCTAATTTTAATTTAGAAAAATTTAAGCTATTTATATTTATTTTCACACACAACAGTGTGAGAGCGCGGTCAGAAGCATGCCAAGCTTCTCTTTACTTGCTTTGCAATTTGTTTACCATAATTTGAGTCTTATTTCTTATTCGTTACATCTCAAACTGCAATTATATAATATTGTCTTAAGTTTTCACGATTCATAATTTATATAAAACTACTTACCTTCTTTTTAACCGGATCAATCGCTTATAATTTATATTTTACATTTTAGCACGACCTGAAACTCAAGACACTGTCCTCATTTTGTGTTAACCCTGAACGCTATGCTCGAAGACTGAGAAATAGATGGAGATGATGTATAACTTTTTCCACTATCAACCTGACACCTCAGTCGCTCGTGACCACGGGGTCTGCAAAGACACGGAAACGTCGAGTTAAAATGTTAAATATAAATTATACGCGATTAATCCGGTTAAAAAGTAATTTTATTGCAAATATATAGCAGTCTATCGAATATTGCCCGCACCGCGCCTTACCCGCGCCCACCCGACATAAGCGATTTGACATTTATTGATGTGTTAATTAAAGACTCAAATTACTATCCCTATATGCAACGCGTGTTATACGCGTATTGGACGTGGATGAGTTGCATGCTGAAAGCGGATGGTCGGCACGCAGCCTTAGGCGGTCGTTTATTTATGAAACGGTTTACGTGTACGTATAACGCAGTTTTAACTCTAAAACCTCATTTAAGATACTTTTCCGGAGTAAAAACCTGTAGCTAAGCTAAAAAGTAAAGAAAAAAAATTAAAAGAAATTTCTATTTTGTTGCTTGATAATTTCTCAAGATAAACACATGCGCAATCGTAAAAAAACGTGAACTTTTGATATGCTAAGAATTCTCACAAAACGAAGCACGTGCTAGACATAAAATTACGTAACCGAACCGTATTATCATTCTGCTGAATATCGCTATTGATACCCGTGTAATAGAAGTATCTAATTTTTATAGAATACTAGCTTTTGCCCGCAACTTCGTACGCGCATAAACATTGTTTATATTTAACACAACCAGTCATTGAAGAACCTTAATATCAAGTATTACATCCATGCACTGAAGAAATAATTGTTCATACAAACTAAAAAGTCCAAACCCTTCCCGTGGGAATTTCGGGAATTCCTTACATGATACAAACAGACACTTATTAAGGAACCTTTATACCAAGTATCACATCCGCGCACTCAAGGAATAATTTTTTTTCATACAAACTAAAACATCATATATTTCTTGTTCCCGTGGGAATTTCGGGAATTGCTTTCATAACACAACCAGTCGTTATTTGAAGAACCTTTATGCCAAATATCATATCCGTGCACTAAAGGAATAAGATTTTTCATACAAACTAAAAAGTCCAATTTTTCCCGTTCCCGTGAGAATTTTGGGAATTCCTTTCTTAAATTTTGGGAATTCCCTGCATCCCCTAAAGAATGTATGTTCCAAATTTCAGCTCTCTACGCCCAGTAGTTACGGCTGTACGTTGTCTGTCAGTCATCAGTCAGTAACGGAACAGTTTTATATATATTTATATCTATGATTAATCAGGGAATAATAGTTTTTTTTTTTTTTTTTTATGTGTGACTAAATTTAACTTTATAACCTACGCTAATACTCACTACTTTACTACTTTGTTGTGACTTAGAAATCTGATCTGAATCTGAAGATGTACCCGTAAGTCTTACCTTTACGAGTACATCTTTTAAATTGTTATGTTCGGGATAATCTTTTAATCTACTGAAGAGGTTTTATCTAGTTTGCACCACTATAAAAGACATGCCATACTTTAGTTAGTTAGAAGCTTATGACAGTTTTTGACCAAAAACACGGATATGAAAGGATTTCATCAGCAAGGATACCAATAACTCAAAGCCCAATTCAACCGTTGGGCCTACGACTCGAAAATTTGCAAACACTAGAAGCCCAGACATTTTCAAATAGAAATGTGAAAAAACAATCAATATATATAAAACTGTTCCGTTACTGACTGAGTGACTGAGGTACTGAGTGACTGACAGACAACGTACAGCCGTAACTATTGGACGAAGAGAGCTGAAATTTGGAACATACATTCTTTAGGAGATGTAGGGGTGCACTAAGGAAGGAATTCCCGAAATTCCGACGGGAACGGGAAATATAGGGCTTTTTAGTTTGTATGAAAAATCTTATTCCTTAAGTGCACCGATGTGAAACTTGGTGTAAAGGTTTTTCAATGTGTGTCTGTTTGTGTTATGAAAGGAATTCCCGAAATTCCCACGGGAACGGGAAATATATGATGTTTTACTTTGTATGAAAAAATCCCATCCCTTGAGTGCACGGATGTGATACTTGATATAAAGGTTCCTCAATAAGTGTCTGTTTGTATTATGAAAGGAATTCCCGAAATTCCCACGGGAAGGGGTTGGACTTTTTAGTTTGTATGAAAAATCTTATTCCTTGAGTGTACGGATGTGATACTTGGCATGAAGGTTCTTCAAAGAGTGACTGGCTGTGCTACGAAAAAAATTCCCAAAATTCCCACGGGCACGGGAAATATATGATTTTTAGTTTGTATGAAAAAAACTTATTCCTTGAGTGCATGGGTGTGATACTTGGTATAAAGGTTCTTTCAGTGGGTGTTTGGTTGTATAGTTTCTGAAATTTCCACGAGAATGGTAGTTAAGCGCATACGGAGTTGCGGGATAAACCTAGTATTAAATAAAACACTTTTAACCGGATATATCGCGTATTAAATTTTAATTTTTAAATTTGAACTCGACGTTTCGTTGTCTTTGCAGACTCCGTGGTCACGAGCGACTGAGGTGTCAAGCGTCGGATTGATAGATGGAAAAAGTTATGCATCATCATCTCCATCTGTTTCTCAGTCTTCGAGCGTAGCGTTCTGTATAACGTATAACGTATGATGTATAACTTTTGACAACACGTAAAAATATGTTACCCTACAATTCGCTACTAAAAAGTTTAAGTTTAATGAGTCACCCTAATAACTGCTACGTTAATCTTTCATAGACCCATATATGTTCCTAAGATCATGTAAAAGTAGAGTGACCACAAGGTTGGTGAATTTGCAATTTAAAATTATAATCAATAAAATTAATTATTTGTTTCGATAGTTGCAATGAATTTATTGTACGGCTAGAGAAACAAAATTGTCTTATGTTTCACCCAGTATACCGTACATAATACTTGTATTATCAACTCCGAAACAATGGCCAGCAACACCAGTGACCTCTAACTACAAATCCAATACGAACCTCATAGCGTTTCTCAACCACTTGTTCGCAATGCTCTCAAAAAGTAATAAAAGAACTTCAAAGTTATGCAATAAAACTCGAAGAGAAGCGATTTCTAAGTTAACAGACAAAAAAGGCAACTTACTATAAGAATAAAGAAATGAATAAAGAAGTTGAAGTTAAAAGTATTTATGACTTCGAGGAATGATAAACTCATAATATTTTTTTTGTGCGCGGTTTTATGAGCTTCATTTTTGATCTCGTAGATTTTTTTTATATGAAATTCTTACTAACGAGCTTAGCTTTCAAAGAAAAAAAATATTATTCAAATCTGACTGGTATTTTTGAGGTTAGCGCGTTGAAATGATCAAACTCTTAAGATTTATTATATTAGTATCGACAAAACCAATACTGCCCGTAAGTAAATTATGATCCAGCACGGATAGTCCAATACAAAAAAAATAGAAATCAATATACAACTACTATAGAAAACAGCGTAAGATTAGTCATGTGTGCAAACCGGCGACAACACAACTTAGGACGTGGATTCATCACTACTGTACGGCGCCGCGCCGCCGGGCGACGGCGCGGCGCAGTGCCGTACGGTGCTGTGCACGTCGTGCCGCGTCGCGCACACATACTAAATGAACCATGATGGAAATAATTTTAAGAGAAAATATAAAGCGCTGAGCGATGTGCCGTGCACGACGCCGCCGTGGCACGGTGCGGCGCCGTGCCGTAGTGACGGATCCACCTAACAGCCCGTTCACACATGATCCGTTTTATTAGATACCTTTTTTGAATCGTAAATACGCATACGTGCCATATGTGAAATTTAGAACTTAGAATATTTCTTTACCTACAAAAATTAAGCAGTTTTTTGTCTTCATTTCAGGTGAAGCGCAGATGACATACTGGTTCACGAGATACAAGTTTAAGTTCACAGAAGTGGACTACAGTATGTTCCTCACCTACTCCGTCCTTGTGGGCAGTGTTGGTAAGTAATCACTCTCTATAAAAAAAACTATATATAGTACATAAATATTTGCAAACATTTGACGACCACTTTGGCGATGGGGTAAACCCGTCTGCCTCAGACGCCATTGGTTGCGGGTTCGATTCCCGCACAGCACAAGAAAAAAAAATGTTCCGTGTCTGGGTGTTTATCTATTAACTAGCTGTTGCGCGCGGTTTTACCCGCGCAATTTCGATTCCCGCGGGATTTTCGGGATAAAAATTTCGGAAGAATCCCTCTAAGTAATGGTCAAAGAAATTTCGAAATCGGTCTAGTAGTTTTTGAGCCTATTCAATACAAACATACAAAAATACAAAGGTTTCCTCTTTATAATATTAGTATAGATGTATTTATATTCTAGGTTCCTCCGTAGTTCGCTACATGGTATCCCATAACACAAGCTGTGCTTACTTTGGGGCCATGTAGTTGGTGTGATTGTGTGGGGATTTTATTAGCATTATTTATTATATTTTTTATTCGTACCACATTGACTAGCCAAAATAAAGTTTCTCAATAAAGTGATATCTATAGAACTATTAGATTTAAGCCATAGCTGGCCCAGTGCTGATTGGTGGAAGAGAGAATTTTCAAAGTATCAAAATGGTTTCTGAAAACCCCTAACGACTTCTGTATGCTAGTGTAAAGCACCCGCGAAAGACTGCTTAATATGCAAATTTATTTATTTATTCTTCATTGTACACATGGAGTAAGAAATAATTGTAATAACAATGTTATAGGTATAGAGCAAACGGCCATATCATCTAAAGACGATCTCTTCCAAAACTCTGATACCAGATACATTTTCAAATCCTTTAACAAAACTTTCGCTGAAATGAAACATCATCTAAGTATGATGTTTCATTTATCTAAGTATACAATTTTTTGTATTCATTACATACATACATAACGTCACGCCTGTATTCCTTATGGGGTAGGCAGAACACCAGAGGTTACAAGACCATCTGATGTCACGTTTGACAAATTTGGAGGTATTATAAAGATGGAGAGAGACTATTGTAGTGACAGGGGGTCAGCCTATTGCCCACAAAAACGCCTTTAAAACCTCTGTCCGTTAACTGACTTTCACAGTACGCCCGGGAAGAGAAGCAGCTGGCACATTCTACGTTTTTCTTTCGCTCCTAGTCCAGCATGAAAGCAATTTGCTATATTTGATATATATTTTCGAGCAATTATTCATTATTACATAAATGCGTACAATGTTGTTGGTGAGTGTTCACGTGTACACGATTAGAAGGATAGATTGTACCCACTCGAATCAATGTATAAAAAATGGAAGACGAGTGGCGGGTTTATTTGCATTAATCATAAGCAACATGGTGGCGATGGCATCACATCAGTGTGGCTGGGTCCTGGATTTGCTACCACAAACAAGATGACTAACTGCTTATTAAAATAAATTAGAAGATATAATAACATAAACAAACAACCTAGCAAAAACTAACCCTGAAGAAGGACTCCACAAGAGCCCAAAACTAGTCGGACATCTCCAGCAGTAACGTCTTGGCAAAAGCCGCTTAATAAATTATAATTTAGTATAATTGAGAAAAACGGCTAGTAGCCTAAAGAATATCATATTTATTATGATATGCTTTAAAATGTAAATTAATTATATTTTGTTTATTTCAATAAACAAAAAATCTGCTTAACTTTTAAACAATAGTTTGTAATTTTCATAAAATCCGTAGTTCCGTCTATCTCAAATACATGCGGATAGTGGACTGGATGTCAAAGGGGTAAATAAATTTAAGAAGTATTGAAACATTCAGATTTAAATATAAATATTAGAAATAAACTCAAATCTTTATTCGTTGCTTTTATTTATTTTTACATATATAAAATAAAATGAATTTTAATACATACGATGTTACCGTTCCGCTTGACCTATAACGCAATTTCTTCGACACAATTTGTTTTTTGTTTTTATTATTGTCAAATAATGCATTTCATCGTTTGTCACGCTCACTCATGCATCAAATTCGCACCATACAATTTTTTTGTTGGTCTGTGCATACAAGGAGTTTTCTAAAAATGAATGTGTGCATAAATTGAGAACGTCTTCTTTTTTGGTACGAGTTGACAAGATATGAAACGAACTGCCCGCGTCTGTTTTCCTGAACACCACGGAACTTTATTAACTCGTTTGTTGTTCACGAATGTTCGTTTAGTACGTAGTCTGTTGGAAGTTGCAATCATGGCACCAATGCCACTTGACAGATGTAAATAAATGTGTATCTTGTTAATTTTCAATTTCTGTGAAAATTCTTGCTGGAAAAGCATAGGAAAAACATAGAATGTGCCAGCTGCTTCTCTTCCCGGGCATAATGTAAAAGTCAATTAAGGAACAGAGGTATTATGGGAGATTTTTTGTCCCTGCCATAATCTCTCTCCATCATTATAATGCCTGCAAATTTGTCAAACGTAACATCAGATGGTTTTATAACCTATGGTGTTCTGCCTACCCCATAGGGGTACAGACGTGTAGTTATGTGTGTTCTGTTAATATACTGGGTGACTAGAGGGTCACTTTTGAAATTTGAGGACGTTATAGTTTGAGATCATTCACGAAGAGAAAATAAATAATAAAAAATAATATTAATTATTTACTGAGTAAACTTAACCGAAAGTTAAAGAATTTATTACGCAACGCATGGTTTCACTGGTAAATCTTACCATGGACTCACACGCGGCGCTAACAACACCGTTGCCCAATGAATTCTTTAATTTTCGGTTTAGTTTACTTACCAAATAGTTTATATTTATATTTATTTTTATTTTATTTTATTTCTTCATGTATAATCTCAAACTATCACCTCCTCGAATTTTTAAGTGACCCACCAGGCACCCTGTATATGTATGAAAGTACGTTTATGTGATCGGCGTAGTTTATCCTCAAAATGGACGAAGGAGAAACGCTCACAAATTTTTTTTGGAGCACAAGGCCTTTAAAAGAAAGTTGTGATAATGATGGAAGTCATTTTATAAACTTAAAAAGACTGCGCAGGGCACTTTAATTTCATGTATCAGCGATAAAAATATATTTTTTACATGTCTTGTATGTATTCAATTTCATTGAGATTCAAATTTAAAAACCTTGATTTACAACAATATCCAAGCGAATTATGAGTGTATGCAACTACTTGCAGAAAAACTCTCTTTCTGTTTTTGTGAAGCTATAAGTATTATTTATAACATACCCTTTGAATTTATTAATAAGAAAAGCCTTGTGAACATGCTCTTAATGATGTTGAATAAACCTGTATTTAATAAAAAAAAAAAAATATATCGATTGTTATTTGTTACACAGCACAAAACTTTACAATAGATGCGCATACTTAACTATGACATTTTTTTGTATACTATTATTAACCTAACCTTTTGTATATTACCTACGCTGCTTGCGCTGCCCTTGGTTTCAATTTGACTATTTGTTATTATAGGGTAACTAATCTCACTGAACGTTGAAATATTTCTAACATTCACACCACATTGTCTAATCCAAATTAAGTTCCCTTTAAATCCTTTTGTGATGGACCTTCCTTTGTTTAAGACTTCCATCAACAATTTTCGGCTTGTTTTTGCCTATTATATTTAACCATGACATATTGAAATAGATTAAAATTACGTTTTTGTCATTTAGAAGTTGGGAAAGATAAGATATATGTATTTAACGCCAGAACTAAATTACAGATTTGGTCAAAACTGGAATGTCAGCAAAAAAATCTCAAGATTTAGAATCATCTATATCCGCTATTAAAAGTTGATTGAAAATATTTATTTTTATTTTTATTTAATATTTTGAATTGTAACTAACTTTATCCTTTCTTTTGTGTAAAAACCACGATGCGCCATCATATAGCTACCTAGATAGGGGATGAATACACATGTTGAGCATATTAATACATATAAGCAATGGGTAAGCAAGCATACATCTATGACTTGACTGCTAATATTATCTGTGGTCGTCACATAAATATACGACCAAATTGGTATACAAACATGGAACCTCTGGCATAAAAAATAGAATAGTATTTTAACGTTCAACCTTCAAGAGACCGTCAACACTTTTGTCACTAAAATGTGGAAAGAGGTGTCATCGCCCCTTTTTAGGCACTTATATTTCTACAATACGCTCGATTTTATGTAAAAAAAATTTAAGGGGAGTACAGGCGATAAGGGTTTGACAAAAATTACATTTAACACAGAGTCTTAATATAATACGTTTTTCGTGAGATTCATCAGACTATTTTTTGATACTCAGACTGTAGACAATTTAGGCGGCCTTATCACTCGGGTATTGACTTATGAACTTCTAACTGCAAATGTCCTCAATTTGCGGACATTTGGACTGATTTAAACAATATGTAAATAATAAAAACTTGGCATAAAAACACTGAACTTGAATGTTATGGAAAAAAACAGCAGATTGCTAAAGGAACTAGATCTTATATAAACTTTATTTTTTATTTTTATTTTTAGAATCTTAGGAAAAACTTACAGTTAGGTGGTACATTTAAACATGAATAAATAGCAACTCATGCAGGACATGAGTTGGAAGCTGAAGGCCAATTACAAGTTTCCACATATAGTTAAGGGTGTTGACAAGAGGAAGAAAAGAAAATGAAAATTGTACAAAATTACGGTAAATTATAAACAAAACAGAAATATTATAGAACTAAAAGACAATAACAAGAGGTTGAAAAGAAAAGATCCTATGATTAATGTTAGGTAAATTAAAAAGATAAACAGATAAACTATCTTAAAAATTAAAGTTACATAAAATGAATGAATAAAAAAAAACTAATAACTATATAAAAAAAATAAAAACATAAAACTAAAAGGAATTAGTGTTTCTTAAAAATTCAAATAACAATAAGCTACTTGTACTGTACGTTACCTGGACACATAATATTTGCCGGTGGTTTCATACGAAGGTTGTGTAACGAAGATTGTGTAGGTCTTGGAAGGGTCCTAGTATCAAGCATGGGTCAGTCGAACAAGAAACTATTTTAGCTTTAAAAACTACTTATCTATATTATTATTATATCAGCCTGCGCTATACCACTACTGGGAAAAAGTCTCCTTTTATTCCATCTTCTTTTTATTACTCATTTGTTAACAAATACTTCTAAGGGCGTTACCACACCGATCCGTTCCGACCAGAAAAAACCGTCGATCGATTGGTCTGGCACCCTTACCGAAATAACTAGAGAAATTGAATTCTTTGCAGTATGTTATACTGATAACCCATTATTATACCACATAAATAATAAAATACTAATTCAGACTAATATTAAATCAAATCTAGATCGCGATGATACTATCATTTTACTCATATTAAATCATATTAAACCGATTACTTATATTATTAACGAACAAAAAAAATTGATGTACAAACGTAAATAACATGAATGATGTAACACTGCAGTGACATTAAAATAATTATATTTAATATAGATAGTTAGATAAAATAATATAATATAAAAGGCTGAACTGGACTCGTGCGTCTGGGTAACAACTATCAAACAAAAACTCAAAATAACTGATCAAATATTGATGGAAAATTCCCTTTTTTTTTTAAATTCATTAATATCTAGAGAGTTAAATAGCAAAATAAGTAGGTAATATATATTTGAATGAACATAACATCAAATCTAGAGTCTGATCAATTATGGGTTTGCTGGAATATATTTCCTTAGAAATGAGCATTTATTTTGTATACGTATTTTAATCTTGTCAACACAGTGACATTGACAGTGACCCTCACAGTGTTCGACTCCTCTAGAGTAAGAACACCCTTTGCCGACTAAGATCTTATGGGACACATAGTAAGTGTCAGCTAGAAGGGAAATTTTCACGGTTTTTTCCCTTTCTTTATATGATGTCTAACTACGCTTGTATTTACCCTGCTGCGTGTGCTAGACATATTTTAGTAAGGGTTATTTTGTCTTTTTTTTACTAGTATTTTCTCAATTCTAAGTGATTTAGTCTTGTAATGTTACATCTCTTAATAATAATAGTGTTTTGTGGCCATATTGTTGATAAAAAACAACAATTTGTTTAAACATTTACTAGTCCATTCCCACTGGTACATTCCCAGCCAATGGACTGTACCCGTGCACAAGCATTGGAGGAACACCAATGTGTCCTCTAGTTGCCAATAGCAGGTAGTTTTCTCTACATTGTCGATAGATATACAAATCAAAAAATATTGTGTAACAAGAACTTTGTGATGCGAACTATTTCAACAAAATAAATAAAAGGAATGTCAACGACTTATTTTCGATGTTTAATGGAAATTACGTACCAATGACTTTATTTATTATTTCGTGGAATGTATAATTGTTTAACAAGAAGATAAAAGATACGTCTTTGCCAGCATTGTTGTTATGTTGAACATTATTTACGCACCTGTAATGGAAAATTATTACGCTGAACGAGGGTATTTCAAAATAATGAGGTGATGACTCGAAAATAAGATAATTACTGTTATGTAAGTCAATATAGAAGTGGTCGTGGCGCAGAGGCTCCTGTATACAGGGTGACTGATGACAAATTTAAGATACTGAAGGAGAGCACTCTTGACTCGATTCGGATCATAATTATGTAATAGAATTAGGGCAAATTTTCACCAGAAATCCCTATGAATAAATAAAGGACCTTGCTACACTTTTCCCGACGCGTCGCCTTAGTCAACACGCACACAGTAGTGTTCCCGCCACACGCCCACCACCACCCGCTACCTATCTATTGTATTACGCTTGTGTAACCATGCGTTGCGTGATGAATTCTTTAACTATCGGTTAAGTTAACTCAGTAAATATTGAATATTTATTTTTTCTCTTCATGTATGATTTCAAACTATCATCTCCTGGAATTTCGAAAGTGAAAATTCTGACTTCCATCAACCTGTCTTGGGCCAGCTTGATGATTTACAGCCTAGCCCAGAGGAGAGACTCATAGCCCTGCAGTGGGCTCATTAAAAAAAGAATTGTGACGACGATGATGATAACGTTCATATAAACATATTACCTAGATGAGTTATAAGGACGACCTTGTTATATGTAAAACCTTTTAACGATTTCATTGCTTCAAATATGCCTTTTATGTAGTTCTGTTTACTTTGCACTCTCCTAATAAAAAGCAGATAAAAATTTGGAGAACATTCCACGTTCCACAATGTGAGTGTTTAAGGCGCATATTTATACAACGTTGTTATCCAATTATGAAATTATGACATATTTTTATCATAATTTCCACTGTTTTCAACTTGTTTTTGTTTACAAAATTACTGAAATAACTTCAGAGTGAATTATGTCTATGTATATTTTTTAAAGACTTTATTGTGCATTTTTACCTCAATTTATACTTCCTATTTTCAATTTAATTAAAGTCTTGTGAAAATTCAGTTTCAATGTTTTGGTAAATATTTTTCTTTATTTTGCTAAATGGCGAAAATGGCCAAAGTCTCATATTTATACTTTTTATTGTATTTTTACGACTTTTTTACTATATAAATTCAAAACATTGCCGACACGATTTCTTTTTGTTCCGTTTATGAAACAAAAAGGAAATGTGTGGGCATTGTTTTATTAATTATAAAAAATTAATCTTAATATACAGGGTGACTGGTGGGTCACTTTTGAATTTGAGAAGGTGATAGTTTGAGATTATACAAGAAGAGAATAAATGAAATAAAAATAAATATTAATTATTTACTGAGTAAACTTAACCGAAAGTTAAATAATTCATTACGCAACGCATGGTAACATATGCGTAATTACAATAGATACGTAGCGGGTGGTGGAGTGCGTGTGGCGGGAACACTACTATATGCATGTTGACTGTATTGACTGAATCGGCAGCGCGTCAGGAAAAGTGTAGTAATGTCTCTTTATTTATAGGGAATTCTGGTGCAAAATGAAGTTCCTACTTTTATTAAATAATTATGATCAGAATTGAGTACAGAGTGCTCTTATTCGGTATCTAAAATTTGTCACCGGTCACCCTGTATAAAACTCTTCCGTTACTGACTGAGTGACTGACAGACAACGTACAGCCATAACTACTGACCGTAGAAAGCTGAAATTTTGAACATACAATCCTTAGAGGTTTCGGGGGAGCAATAAGGAAGGAATTCCCGAAATTCCCACGGGAACGAGAATTACTGGACTTTTTAGTTAGCATGAAAAATCTGATTACTTTATTGCACGGATATGATACTTATCATAAAAGTTCCTCAATGAGTGACTGGTTGTGTTGAAAGGAAGTCTCGAAATTTCGGCGGGAACGGGAATTAAATATTTTTTAGTTTGTATGAAATATCTTATTACTTTAGTGCACGGATGTGATACTTGGTATAAAGGTTCTTCAATTGATGTCCATTTGTAGTATGGAAGGAATTCTCGAAATTCCCACCGGAACGGAAAGTATTGGACTTTTTAATTTGTATGAAAAATCTTATTCCTTGAAACTTGGCATAAACGCTCTTTAATGAGTGACTGGCTGTGTTAAACATAAAAATGTTTATGCGCGTACGAAGTTGAGGGCAAAAGCTAGTAATAAATAAAAAAAATTCAGTTAATGGTGCATAAATTCCGTTGATACGCGAAAAATTCAATTTCTATAGATCAATTCTTTACGCTTCTCAAGCGTAAAAAATTTAAAAGCTAAAAATACAAAAAAACTTTGGGACATAACGTGGACACAGCTGTGAATTATACTTTCTGAAACATTGTCATCAGAAGGAGGTTTATTCACCCATAAATAAACTACGTGGTGGTAGATCTATCGGTTTAAGGATTAAATATTATGGCAGAAAAATTTAAAGTAAGTGCTTTCTTCACTTGGTTAAGCTCTATGAATGAAATCGCGACTTTTTAGAAAATAAGTTATTCAGTTTATTTCAAGAATCTAAATTTAAAAAAATATTATAATTGGGCAATCAAAGAGCCCGGTACACGAAAAGTACCCTAAAATCTTGGGAATCAGAGCGAAAGAGATAGAAGCCGGCGATCAATTCAAGCAATATTAAAATTGTTGTAATTCTACAATATCGCTGGTTTCAATCAAATGTAATCGGTCAAAAACGATTTATTGGGAAACAACTAAAATTCGCGTAAACTTTGATTAAATATTTTCAAGAACATTCAATTATGATTACTGTGCTAATTTTGCTAACCATACAGGTATAAATTTACCGAAAACAAGTAGTCGCAATAGCGTATTAGGAGTCATAAAAAAGTCAAGTACATTTAAGTTGGTAGAGTTATAGGTTATAAATACTTTAACGATAACTTCAGAATACCAAACACAAGTGATTTGTTTATATTTTTATTTTCATTTATAAGAATCCTTAGCAAAACTATCATAATGATATATATTTAGGTATTTAAAGTATTAAAGAGAAAACTATCGTATGAAATGAAATTGGTACTCTCATATTAAAAATTTCGTCATTTAAGTTTTGATAAGAAAAAAAATTCATTATGCAGAATTTTGTAACCACGAAGGTTTTTTTTAATAAGAACTTTTACACTCTCAGTCTTTGGTTGTATTTCATGCATGTAAAATAAAAAAAAATCCAATAAAATAATGGATTCAAAATGGATTCGAATAAACTCTCAAACTGCGCAAGCTTCGGTTATCGCACCTATCTAATATATTAAATTCTCGTGTCACAGTTTTCGTTGCCATACTCCTCCGAAACGGCTTGACCGATTTTGATGAAATTTTTTGTGCTTATCCGGTATCTATGAGAATGGGCCAACATCTATTTTTTTTTTCATTTATATGGCAAAACAACGTTTGCCGGGTCAGCTAGTAGTAATATAATAATCTACTTCTAATACAGTGCTAATCTAAAGAAACGAAAATAGCGAGATTCAAAAAAATATTTTGCATTCGATAATGAAATTCTCGGGGAAGGCTAAGATAATAATCTTACTCATAATATTATTATCTTACTCATATTATAAATGTGAAAGTTTAGATGGATGCTTGGATGTTTGTTCCTCAATTCCTAATTACAATTAAAACATGCCTTCAGATCTGTAGTCCTCCTATTTAAAAGAATGGTTCGATAGCATGAAAAATGTTTGAAATGTAAAGAAGTAGTAATTTGAATGTCTTTTGAAAAGCAATAAATGTATTTGGTTAACGCAAAACTTATAGTGTGACCTACGTATTATCATTATTACCATGTCATTACCATTACCATGTCATGTCGTATTACCATGTCAACTTTCACGCAAAAACCATTGATTTAATCGAGATCTAGTAAGTAGTTTTTTTATACGTCATCAATCGTAAACCGCAACTTTTCTATTTAAAACATCGATCAAAGCTTACAACGAAGTACAGGAACTTTTATATTATGTTACTTGCTGCTAGGGAACCCTGCATGGGCGAGTTCGCCTCGCACTTGACTGCTTTTTTCAGATATAGATAAAACGCTTTATAAGGCTCAAAAGTCTTATTTATATTTTCATTATTATTAAAAAAAGAGATTTAATAATTTTCTGAATACAACTATCAGGGTAGCCAGAAACTAGAAAGGTATATGAATGGTTATCTACTTGAATAAAGGCTTCCGTAAGGCAGGCCTAATTTTCGGCCAACTCTTCGGTTTTTAATCATTTGAGAACATCTAATAGTTCTTGGCCACCACCACTGGATAATAATGTCGTAAAAGACAAATTTCCAAGTGATCGCCGCTTTATGAAAGGTATCGATATCGATACCGATATTGTGAAATCGATTTTCTAACAGACATACATACGCGCGGACTAAATCTAGGGGCGACCAACCTTGACGCTTGGTCGGGGTTCGGACACGCAAGGTAAATGCATTTGCGTTATCGATGTAGGATGTATGTCTGTGCTTAGAACAGTGTATACGCTCGTTATTGTATATTTTACTATATGTATAACTAAAACTATAAATGACTCGAGTTTTGTCGCTTTTTAACCTTTGTTTCAACTTTTCCTTCTTTATATCCTCAATTGCATACAAAACGTCCACCGCAAAGATGTCGCCGATGCAAGAGATCAAAGCACTATCAATTTGGGGCATACCTTAGCGTGACGTTGGTTTGTGTCCTTGGTTGGAGGCTTCTTTACAACCACCATTTATAACAGTAAGGATGATACTCGGAATTGGTTGTAAACAACTTAACTTTGAAGCATTGGTTTTAAACAGTCTGGCTGGGGCTTAAATGACAAGACGTTGATTATTGAAACGCATTTCAGCTACGCCTTGTAGCCAATTGTACATACATAACTTCACGAGTGTATCTCTTATGGGGTAGGCCATAGATGAATATAAGTACTAAAGTATAGATGATCGTCTCGCGGTTTTTGCACTTTAGCGCCATACAGTATCCACTCTAGGAACCTTTTTGACCAAAACAACCCTAGAATGCAGTCCGCCCGTACCGCCACTTTCAAATTTTCAGAAATTCGTAGTACCAGTTATTACTATTGCGCAATTATAATTCGATTCGAGTAATGAGTCAAATTTAAACTGCGCAATACTAATAAGTTGAAATAAACTGCACAAAGCATGATGCTATGCGAGTTGGGAGTAATAAAAAAATATGCATCTCAGACAATTATTAATTTTTTCTTAATTATTTGTGTTTGATATAATAATTATAGGCCATAGATTTTTTTCGGGTCCTTTTCGTCAAACTCATTTCTTTTACCACACAAATTGTTCACCTCCTTGCACCAGTCATGCAAAATCAATGCTATACCTTTTCTTAACTCACTATCTCACTAGAAAGTCAGCATCCTATGTAAAAATATCACTTCACAAAAGTAAAATCTTCGATTTGAGATCGTAAAAACGCGAGGAGTGAACACTCTACTCAACGTACTTTGTAGAAAACACTAACAAAAGAATTCAGCGACAAAAAGTACACAGAAAAATAAGCAAATGCAACGAGCGCAAAAAGATTGGTTGAATACTATACTATAGATACGCTACCTGGCACTATAGATATATCGATATCGAATGCAGCAAAAAATACGAAAAGTTCCAGTAGTGCCTGACGCGTAGCGCTAGTAGTGATAGAATTTTGGTATTTGTATGGAAGACAAACTAGCATGGGGTAGGCAGAACACCAGACGCTGTAAAACCATCTGATGTCACGTTTGACTTTGGAAGTATTCATATAATGTTGGACAGAGACTATTGGAGTGACAGGAGTCAGCCTATCGCCAGCAAAAATGCCAATAAAACCCCTGACCCTTAACTGACTTTTACAGTATGCCCGGGAAGAGAAGCAGCTGGCACGTTCTATGTTTTTCTTTCGCTCCCAGTCCAGCATGGAAACATAATAAACTGCTAATTTGCTGATCGTAGGAAAAACCTAACAGGCTTTTCATATTGAAACAGGCATGAGTCAATATCAAAGTCAAACAAAAAATATGTTAATATTATTAAAGCAAACGCTTATTATGCATTTACACCTTTATGTCAAATTATCTAAGTATAGCTAAATACTAACCACTACTTTAGAAACCAAATCAGCAGTGCGTGCACAGAACTTTAATCGTGTCGTTCACGAAAGTTCGTATAATACGGAGTAGGTTGGTAAGCAACAATTGAGATCTAACCACTGCCCCAGCTCAAGTCTAAATAAATATGGGCCTTGCTAATTTAAAATGTTTTTGAACATGTTGTATTGTTAAATAAATGTAGAATAGATAAATTAAAATTTGCAAATGACTCCATACTATACGAACATTTGTAAACATACAAGTTGACAAAGTTCTGTGCTCGCATTGCTGTTGACAATTCGGGGGAAACTCGGCAGCACTTATTAGTTCAAGCATGTTTAACAAAAATGCTATGTCATAATATGAAGAAATAATGTTCTGGTACTTTCTTATTTACCTACTCATAATTCCTAAACATATTCTCCAACTGACTGATTATAAAGAATTATCTGTCTGAGTAAATTAAATTTTATTTATTTATGTATTTATACAAAATCTTATAAATATAATCAAATAAAAAGATTTACGACCGATTTAATCCGCTTATTTAAATAGTGATAATATTTGGTGGAAGTTTAGTCTTGAAGAGAATTATTTATAATTTGATACAACGTTCCGTAGTGCGAATGGCATAAAAAATGTCAACTTGTTCTAGATACCAACACTTTTTATAGTACAGGTGTAAATAAT
The DNA here is from genome assembly GCA_944452665.1 of Stenoptilia bipunctidactyla. NCBI lineage: Eukaryota > Metazoa > Arthropoda > Insecta > Lepidoptera > Pterophoridae > Stenoptilia > Stenoptilia bipunctidactyla. The sequence continues at coordinate 20,074,870 of OX101734.1, read as the reverse complement.
AAAATCTCTGCACAACGTAGAAAATAAGAGTTAATAAAAAAATATAAACATTGATTCAGTTAAATCAATAAATGAAAAAAAAATATGTTCATTTCAGTCTATATTTAATTTACTCTGTTCCTTTCATTGGGCTTTCAGTGGGTAATCGCGAATTTACCTAGCCAAGACTTAAGCTACTGTTACACAAACTCTAAAATAGCATGCTATTAAGGTGCTATTTAGATTGCTCAATACGAGCATGCCTAGGAGCAGTTTACATTTGCTAGCAATAGGCATGCTAGTTTTAAGTATGCTCCTAAGTAAGCATGCTCAAAGCAAACATTCTAAATACACATGCTATTATATAGTATGCTTTCTCGCTCTCTGTTCAGGTCAAACGAAGTCATGGACAATCAAACATCTACCCGTATGGAGGTGAATAAGATCATCTTTTTGCTAGCGATGCAATGCATCTAAATGCTTATATCAGCTTGGCAAAAAATAAAATAAAGGTAATGGTTTGGATACTAGCATGCTCAATAAGCAAATCAGTTTAGCACGCCCTCTTACAACCGCGCCGCTGGTAGCATGCTCAAAAATCGCACGCCTATAGATTTGTGATGTAGATGTAGTGCTCGAAATAAGTATCCTGATTTTGAGCAGCATTTCGACACACATGCTTCAACTTCTTTCTTAATTCAAGCATGCTTTCATGCCTGATTTGAGCATGTGTAACAGTAGCTTAAAATAATGGATTTCATTATCGAATAATAGTCTTTAATTTTAGTGTTTTAACAGTGTGTATGAGCATTTCCATGACAACAAAATCCAGATCAAGAAAACTTGGATTAAAAAAGTAATCCACTATTAGTAGGTTTCTATATCGAACCTTAATTTTCATCCAAGTTATATGTTAATTATATATTTTTTTATTTATATTATAAATAAAAATTTGGATTTTGGTTTCCATCGTATGACGCAGTTTTAAATTCTCTAACATTGATATGGGTTTATCAACAGTAGTAGTGTACATACGTTAGTTTAGAATTTAAGTTATGCGTCAGAATTATAAGAACTAAACAAAAATTAAGCGTTTTGTATTCCATTATGTTCTACGTATTATCACCCAAGGTCAGTGTGTTTTAACTAGCATTAGTTTGAAAATCACCACAACTGTGAGAGGATTAACAAGAAATACAGTAGATGGTTGTTGTAACTTCGTCATAATTGTTAGTTCGTCATAATTTGTAAACTCCATACATTGATTGTAAATTCGTCATAGATAGGGGAGGTTAATTGTAAATTCGTCATACGTTTTTATTTTCCATTATTTTGGCTAAAAGTACCGACAGCATACCAATTTTTATGTAAAGACTCAATAAAATTCTAAAACTATATGCTAAGGAGGCTGAGATTCTATATGAGATTCTAAATTAATAATTTTAGATTAGGTATAAAATCAAAGATGAGAGAATTAAAAAACATTTTAGACAATTATGAGAAAATTTCTGTTTCTGATATTTAAAAAAGACTGCATTTTAGAGATGTAAAATATTAATTTTATCATTATTAATTTAGTTTTTAGTATTTTGTTGCTTCTATGCCGCGATATGCTTCGCTCATATTCAAGGATTAAATATTTAAGGCAGCTTTATTTTATAATTATGAGATTAGATTATTTATTTGATTAAAAAATGTCTTGAAGAATTATTGTAACTATAAGACCTTTGCTCCTGAAATAGCTTGTTTGTGATTTAAATCAAGATGTAAAATTATTATTAAAGATCTGTGATTTTACTTAAAAAAAATATTTTAAAATCGGGTTGAGAACGATGTGTGGGTTTATATTACGTAAAAAAAATCATAAATTTAAATTTAAAAATTCTTCTAAGTGCATAAAATTTTAGTTTAATCTGTAATTTACGAGTACATAGCAAGATATGAAAACGTTTCCATCTATTTCTATTAAACAGTAAGTTATTAATTACATTACCAAACAATACCTATACGTTCTTGCGCGGCACAAGCAAACGAGCCGAAAGTCAAATTCGAGCCGCCCGCGTCTACTATGTTTGATTGAACCCACGCCACACTCTCCGCTCGTCAGTCTGTCCAGAAATTCGCGCACGCGAACACTAAATCGATAACTAACAAAAATGTCGAATTACGTAATTATGGCACGTTTAATCCACGTGTCACAGACGCCGGCAGACCTCAATTTCTGGTTCACTCGAAGAAGACGTGTTGGAGTTTTTCGAACAGCATCCGATAGCCAGCACAAACAATGCGGCTCAGATTTTTGACGTCAGCAGCTCGTGGGTGCGGTGCTTGCTGCGACGAGAGGGCTCAAGTCTTACCACTTTACGAAAGTGCAGGAACTGAAGCAAAGTTACTACCTATGCTCCGCGTGTGCAGATCTATGGTTGGTTGCTGGAGCACATTCTATGGACTGACGAGTCCACCTATCGCTGTTATCAAAAGTGATAAGGATACTTTATGGATAGTCCAAATGAATATGCTAAACATGAAAGATTTTGTGTTCAGTGAACTGCTGTACATGGAGTCCCATTGACTCCATGTGCAGCAGTTGTGAATGTGATAAGTTATCAGTGACTAATACCTAGCACGGTATTTAACATCAGCGACAGGATGCAAGGTAAAAATGTAAGTTATTTTTGTACGTTATACCTACACTGTACATAGTTATAAATAAGATGATTCCAGTTAGTAAACACGACATTCTAACATTAAATTAATTGTGAAATCAATTTATTTGTTTAAACAAAAAAGAGTTCAAGCACTAATGCTTTATTTTAAGTTCATTTTAATTTAACAGAAATCAAAACTAAAACAGTATTTACAATTACTCACCTTTTATCCTGATGTATGACGTAATTACAGCTGATTCCGCTCTAAGTAGGTAACTAGGTCACGAAAACACACGGGCGCGCGTCAACGACCTTCGCTCGGATGCGTAGGTTCGCGTAAGATTGTTGTTTTGGTGAAGTGATTTTCTTACTTTTAAGAAAATCACTTCACTTCACTTCTAGTTCTTTAACTAGATGGAAATATTTGATTTTTTTTGCTATGTAGGTACATAAATTGTACAGTCATAAATTGTAGATTAAACTTAAATTTTATTCACTAAAAATAATTTTGAAATTTTAATTTATGTTTTTTTTTTAATTTGACTTCGTAATTTAAACCCACTTATGATTCTTAACCCGATTTTAAAGTTTTACTGTTTATTATAAATCGACCCTGTTTAGATATAAGGTTCAGTTATTACAATTACAAATTATATGTTATATTAATATAAAAGATCTGTGATTCTATTTTTAAACCTTAGTATTTTTATTTATTTTTATAATTATAATGCAACAAACAATTAGTCCAGGAAGTGAATCTGTGATTTTCAAATAGATATAAGGTCAAATCATTGCAATTTTAAATTAGATGCAAAATTAGTATAAAAGTTCTGTCATTTTATATTAAAACTTAAGTATTGTTATTTATTGTTTTAATTATTATGTTATTAGTCCAATAGGTGAATCTGTGATTTTTATATCGATATATAGTTAAATTATAAATATTGCTTCGACTAAGTAAAATTAATAAATATCTTATATTTTAATTTATTTATTATTTGATTTTTCTGTTCTCTTTACAGAAAAATCATCGTGACGAATTTACAATAAAAAAATAACACTGTGACGAACTTACGCATACTTTTTTCTATGACGAACTGACAATTATGACGAACTTACAACAACCCAACGGAGGGCACGTTAAACAGCCGGTCCCGGGTGCTTGTATACCAATTTTTGAGTTGCCTGGTTGAAATCGCTCCCAAGCAATAAGGCCGCCCTTTATACAAAAGGCTTTCTTTTATTTGTTTTTTATTTTTGTTCTGGATTTGTTATTGTGTATAATAAAGAGTAAACAAATAAATAGTCGTTGGGGTTTGTCAGAAGTCATTACGGTACCCTGAAAATTGTGTCATCCACCAACCAGCACTGGGCCGCTTGGTGGATTACGGCCTATAACCTCCTCGTCACCCAGAGGAGCGACTCATAGCCCTGGAGTGGGCTCATTACACGGAGTTGTGATGATGATGAACAGTAATCAATACATGCATACATAACGTTACGCCTGTATCTCTTATGGGGTAGGCAGAACACCAGAGGTTACAAGACCATCTGATGTCACGTTTGACAAATTTTGAGGTAATATAAAGATGGAGAGAGACTATTGTCGTCACAAAAACGCCTTTAAAACCTCTGTCTCTTAATTGACTTATACAGTATGCCCGGGAAGAGCAGCAGCTGGCACATTCTAAGTTTTTCACATTTATGCATACTTCATTGCACACTTACAAAATAATAAAAGGAAAAGGATACATTAGAACAAAAACAGTTTTTAAAGGTACAACAGGCGACCTTATCATCATCATCAAATTCAAAATGAAGTAGTTAGTAAGAACACTTAGGCCCTTATGATAAAAGCCTTCTCAGCTCTGAACTCTACTTTACTTACAGTACTTGTATTATTTATAATTTTTTGGACAGTTAGCAATGCAGAAGAAAACATTGGTAGAGGCACTTACTTGTTTTAATCACACTTGAAGCAGCATACTGACTAAAAGCTTTTGTTATGATAACCAGAAATTGAAATACAGTCCACGAGTAGATGTTTGCTAAGCTAGGACCTTTTGATAATTATCTTTCTTAAATTTTGTATATAATAGTACAAAAACATATATTTTTTTTCCAATTATTGCCTGCATGAAGATGTTTTCTGTGTTTTCCTGACCTAAGCTTTCAAATGACAATGTCTTATTCCAGTATTGTTATCAGGTGAGATTCAAACAATACATTCGCAGACATTTTCATCTGCTATAATGCTATCTAGATAAGTTTTGAAAATAATAACTCTATTTTTAATTCTTATTTTATATGCATATCACAATACACATACATAACTTCACGTCTGTATCCCTTATGGGGTAGGCAGAACACCTGAGACTATAGAACCATCTGATATCACGTTTGACAAATTTAGAGGTATTATAATTATATAGAGACTATTGCTGTGACAGGGGATCAGCTTATCGCTCGTAAAACGCCAATAAAAACCGTCCCTTAATTGACAGAGGAAGACAGCACCTGGCACATTCTATGTTTTTCTTTCGCTCCCAGTCCATGTACCATTTTCATATAAAATCTTCAGTCGTAGGTATATCACCGCTTCGGCGGTGATGTCCTCCGGCAATGCTTTATGAAAAGCCAGTTCAATATGTATATATCTATATAGTATATAAGTATTTATATATGTGTAGCTTTAAATTTACTTTCTTGCTATTACTAAGAAAATTGTCCTTATCTTGTCGAAAAGGTTGCCTGGAAGAGATCATATTTTGTTGATAAGGCCGCCAATTGTACTCTATTGTATTTTTGTAAACTTACTATGTAAATATAATTTGTACAATAAAGAATAAATAAATAAATAAATATCACAAGTAATATGTATCAATTCTTAAAATGTCTTGAAGCATATACAAGCATTTAATTTGAAAAAAGAAATACTGTTTTTGGACGGATTTCTTAGCGTTTAATGAGTTCTTACGTTACTTTGTGACCACGTTGTATTTAATGATACCAAAACGCGGAGTAACAATTAAAAATATACATATCTACATACGATAAAATTGTAACCGAATTCATCCATGTTTGACCTCAATCTTATCATAAGTTAGTAACACTAAGGTTAAAGATGAATCACACGTCACGTTCAATAGCAAACTAGCCCTTTTTAAACCACGTGTGTAAAATTGAAAAGATTACACAGTGAACTTTACATGAGGGATAGTTGCTTGTCACTTGTGACGAAAAATATAAACGTATACGTCATTTTGACAGGGAATCTATCTTCTTAAATCGTATCAGCCGCTACAACCAATATACCTTCTTACCTTGATCAACGCAAGGCCCGACGCTGTCAACTTGAAATTGAAATTGGAATAGCCATTGACCGATTAGCCAATTGATTGATTAGTGCTTGTTGAGAGACCTATTTGCAAACAATGTTTGACGAAACTAGATGTGTGACGACGAACTGTAATAACCAAGTCTTATAGGAGAAATACATCTTTCAAGAAAAAGAGGTTCTTTGGAAAGCATTGCGATTTGTATTGAATCTGCTTTCATCTTTTGTAAATAGTTTCATAGAATTTTTGAACCACATTCAAGTAATAAAATAGCTTAGCTTTTATAGAGAAATGGTTACTGCCAACTATCAATTACGGTGCTTTCGTTCGGTCACTCTTAATTTTTTTCTATTTTTGACTTTGATTCTTACTTTACGTTAAGGCAAAACTAAACTTACACAAAATAATAAAACTTAACTTAAAATTAGTAATAGCACCGTTCAGATATCCACAGTAATTTAACTTCATTCAAATTGACGAAACGCGAGCTATACCTACACGGCTGGATCTCGGCATGCGGCCAGTCGCGAGTGTCAGCATGCATGCCGAAATAATTGTTGAATGAGCTATAAGTTAATATGTGGATGGTTAATACTTTAAAATTGAATAATACATCTTTTCGTACGTCTCAGTCAAGGCACAAGTATTTTTCAGTCGCTAATTTATAAGACCGATTTGTTATTGAAACGTAAATTTGGTTTATTGACACAAAACGTATTTTTGTTGAACATTTCCTATTCAATTTACAAAGAATTTTATTTTTATTTAAATGGAAATAAATACAAAGTAGGCAAATGTAATTTAAATGCTGAAGGCGGGCAGCCCTATCACATGTGAACGGACCGCTGCTGTAGGCATTTATTTCAAAGATGCGGCCGAGTTGAAACTGTAGATATCTGTACTGTGGTAATTGCATCAGACAATTAAACCTACCTTTATTTTACATGTGTTGTGCATTATTGTACACTAGCAATTTGAGAGATCCTGAGATAGAGTCTTAGCAAGCAAGGCCAGTTTAGAAAATGAAGTCACGAGGTGTCATAAAATAAAAATGTCTCCTCCATTTTATACATATAATAAAAAATAAATAATAAACTAACATTGATATATTCTTCTCTATTTTCCCAGGATCCTTCATAACCATCTACTTCTTCGTGAAGCGATGGAAGCTGGAAGACAGTGTGATCGGCGTCATAGCTTGCCTCAGCAGGATCGCTGCAAGCATGGCGTATGCTCTGGCTCCCAACAGGACTGTGTACTTCATGGGTCCAGTGCTGGACATGTTCAGCTCGGCAGGGGCAACCTCGTTGCGGTCAATAGCTACAAAGCTGGTTATGAAAGATGAAGTTGGTGAGTCAAATTCAAAAATATTTTTTGATTCATAAGTATTGTTTATGATTACGCGGCTTTTACTCAGTTGGAAGGTGTCAGAACTTGTCAGTTTTCGGAGGAACCTTCATCAGGGGTGAGAATTACGTTGTGTGAGAGTAAATGCCGTATAATAATAAACAAAACTTAGATAATGTTTTCATTACTTATTTATCTAATTATTAATTTCGTTGACATCATAACTTTGTACTTTTTAAAATAAAATTTTCTGTTTGTTTTTTTTTTACAATTACGTGGAAATTTTTTTTCATAATATTTTCTAAAAATAGGGTAAATGTGCAAAGAAGTATATTTTAACCAACTCTGCAACTGCGCACGCATTCCCACAGATAAGGTTTTTGAGGCTTCAAGGGTAAATAAATAATAAAAATGTATGTGTCATCAACCTAGGTTTATATCAACTTTTCAACCAATAGAGGGAAATCCACTAGGTAGACACAATATTTGTTGTTTGAAATTCTCAACCCTAATGTTTGGTCATGATCTCATTTAAACACTGCATTAATAAATAGATTCACGAACCGTTATCTGTGGTGACATAAATTTAATGGAGTGTCTTCTCCTATGATTCATGGTTTAGTTCATTTATTTTTCTGAGGTATTCGATTGTTGGTAAACAAACTTTTTTTGATGTCGTCAGAATTTCTTGATTTCAAAAGCTGACGAAAATTAGCTTCTCTCAAATTGTCTGTCAAGAAAATGTTTTTAACTCTGGCTTACATTTAAACGCCGATCGTAAAAACAAAAACTGGCTGAAACAGAATTCCAGCATGTTATAACTAAATTCCATATCAAAGAAGGAATGTGTTCTTTTTATAGGTATTAGATCTTTATAAAAAAAAACATACCCAGAAAACATCAGAAAACCGACCTTACTGTAGGTTTTCATAAAAATCATAATTACTACACGATTTTTTTTAAACTGTCCCGGCTCTGGTCGTATGTTAGGATACCCTCAATATCCGTTGCTTAGTTTACCTAATACAAGCTGATTACAGATTATTGTAGGGCTATATATAAGTAAAGTTTGGGATAGATTTATTAATAGAAGTAATATGATTAAAAATTTAATTAAAATTGGCATTTTTGTTATGCCAAAAACTTGGAAGAACCCAAAAAGAGCTTCAAAGAGATAGTAAAATTCCTCAACATTTTTCCATTCATTACTGAAATTGTATCAGTATCCTTGAAACTCTGGTACGATAATAGAATCTCCGACTCACACTGTTTGTTTGCTTAAATTATTTCGTATCTCATTGCATATAGGCTGTAGCAAAGTTAACAAAAGACAACGTTCTGTCACTGCGCATGTTTTCTTGTTTCCTGTTACATTGAAATAGTGATGACAGTGACGTATGACTCTACGTAGGATACGCTCAAAAGGTAAAAACAAAGGTTAAGGTACTTGGAAAATTGATCTCTAATGACCAGGCAATGTGAGTCAAATTTCTTTGGACTGTAGTTTAATTTGGTTGCTCGGTTCAGTATGTTCAGGTTGAAAAGGTGTATGAGAATTTACAATACAGTTAGTTTTATCTTTATTAATGAAAGACAAACTTTAAACAATATTATAGCAGTCGTAGTGATAACCCTTTTAATGCCAGGGCTATCAGCCACTTACCTGCACGACGAGGAAGTGGTTGAAAGATGTCCGCGGTCACCCATCATTGCACTGACCGGGCCGAAAGTTGCTTTGCTGGGGTCGTTTTCATGGGTCAATTCAATACGCTCAACTTCTGTAAAATCGTTCAGGAATCTTTAAACACAATCAAATACAAACTATCTTAAAAACATGATGGCTTATGTATGCCTAGTAATTGAACATCGAAAGACCACATACGAGTTTAAATAAGATTCAATAAAGTATCTAAAATTTCAAGCCTCATTTTTTAATACAATATGTTAAATTCTACCAAATCATGCTTTTTAGGTTATATACAAGATACTGCACTGCTTAGGATTATTTATCAATGCATATTAAGTATTTAATGTACTTTGAAACCACTTTATTCATGTACGCAGAAACAGAGCATATTAAAAGAGAAAACATGATATTGATAGGAAAAAACAGTGGCAGCGGGCCATACATGATTTTAGTTAAACTTTTAAAAACTATTCGTAATTTATTCCTGAGTAACTCAGTGCAAAAAATACTCGTAGAAGAACTTTACACGAAAAGATATTGGATTTTGAATATTATATGTTTTGAATATCTTTGGCACTTACAATTCAATTTTTGGATGAATTTTATTTATTTTAAAACCGCTACAGACTTTAAACCAATGTTTTAAAAATTTGTTGAAGAATAAGTTTTAAGATAAGGAATGATTAGATTTCTAAAAGCTCATTATTTCACGTCACTAAGGATCCGCCTTTGTTCTTTATGTAGCGCAAACGAACTTTTAAGTAGATATAGCGGGTAGGAAGTTAGGTAAATAGAGTCTGGGTGTTTACTTATATTAGGATATCCCCTAGTTCCGTTGTGTGATCTTCAAAACACAACCTCACTTTGGGGCTACATAGTTGGTGTATCAGTTTTGAATAATTTATTTTTTAATATATTTTAAGTTTTGTGCAGTTTTACCCTCGTAAGTTTATCCCATGGGAATTTATGGTTAAAAACTCACCTATAATCTATGATTTAATGAATTTCCGGGATTTTAACTACGATTTTAATTTCGTGCGTCCGATATTTCGGTGCTGTTACAAACACCATGATCGCGCACTGCATCCCGAAATATCGAACGCGCGAAATTTTAATCGGAAATCGTGCTGAGAATCCCGTAAATTCTTTAATCATAGTGAAAAGAACCGCGATAGTTGAAAATAATTATCACCTATAATCTAATCTACCTCAAGAATTAGATACCTATATAGAGAATCAGACTGGTAGCTACAGAGATATGTGCGTTCAACCAAACAAACAATCTCTTCAGCTTAATTAGGTATATAAATAAAAACACCAAAGAAAATCAGATCTGCAATTTCTGATCAGATGCCAAAGACAATCTGCATCGTTTGGGTATGCTCACTACGCCAAGGAGACCATCGTCGCTTTCAAAACAATATCTATTTCCTTATTTATTCGTTTTAAAATTAAATCACTCAAGGAAATTGATTTTAGTTTTAGAAAACATCATCTTACTAATTGTATAAATAAATAAAGTCAGACGATCAGAACGTTAACGATATTATATTGTATGTCTACGATAGTATAATTGCCTAACATGTCATAATTATAATAACAATTACATAAACAATTATGATAATGTTTTGATATTGTTCACAAGATTAAACTGCTTTGTATTCAGAAGATTTTGTTTTTAACACGTTCAAATTATTATGCGAATTTACAAAAAAGTATAAAGTTTATTAGAGTCCGCTTTAACACCGACCTTATCTCATTTTAAATCTACCTTCAGACACCCTAGCTCCCACAAAATGTATAGGTATCGCTATTTTTATAAGCCATTTCTCTTACCGACTAGACATTGACGATTAACGCAAGTTTTAATTTCAAAAGTTTCACCTTACTAATGCACTTTATAGAGTATCGTCAATTTTTTTTCCATGCGACCTAGTAGTAAGCTATCATAGAAACCAAGGTGGTAAACGTCCATCCGCCATTAAAGAATATTGGATCAGATCCATGAAATCCTTATAAACGATGAAAATATTTATCAGCGTAGACAACCGTGGTATCATCTCGAAGGTCCGACGGTACTTCAGCCCTGAACGGCTGCTCAACTAATACACAGCCCAAGTGAGGTCGTGCATGGAGTACTGTAGTCACCTTTGAGATGGTTCTGCCAAATACCAACTCGAAGCGCTAGACTCTGTTGACCGAAAAACCCGTAAACTCATAAATAACAACAACCTTACAAATAAAAAATGCAGACGCTGGAGCATCGTCGTAAGATAGCTTGTTTGACAGTATTTTCTCGGCTACATTTTGGTGAGTGTGCGAGTGCTCTTTTTGACCAAATTGAACCCACTCCTTTTTACCACCGGACTACCAGACGCAGGCAGAACTTGCATCCCTATATAGTGGATTTACCAAGAAGTCGAACAAAACGCTTCGATAGTTCCTTTTAGGTACGGATTGCCAAGGTGTGGAACAATCTGCCTGCGTCTGTTTTTCCTGACCACTACAGTCCTGGAACTTTTAAGTGTCGAGTGAATAGGTAACTCGTGGATGGACGTGTAACACCATAGTCTTCATGCGCACTTTCCATCAGGTGGCATGGAAGACAAACGTCCTAAAAGTATGTTTCTATTTTGTATAGAAAGCCACTCTAAAACGTTCTTCAGTCTGAGAGCCAACTCAAGTTCCTCGAAACGTATAAAATTCATTAAATTAGGATCTCTCTCAGAGTTATAGCATACGGGCCATAACATAGGTACATAATCCTTTAAAGAAATATGTGTTAAAATAAATACTTTAGCTTTAGTTCAAAAACATAGATGTGCCAACAGAAATATAAAATTTTTTTTTTTTTATTCGTTAATTTCAATGCACTTCTTATTAAAAGTTAGTTATTTCATCTTCGACCTTACTTTCACTTACCGTAAGCTGAGATTTAGGTCAAACAAGGACTTAGTTTACACAAAAAAAAACTGAGATCTGTATGCTTTACTAACTCTAGTTATTTAAGTTAAAATTGTTACTTACATATTATGGATTACTGTTATCTGAAATAAATGATTATTATTATTATTATTTATATATGTTTTTTGATTTTCTCCCTTTTCAAGGGCTTTGCTTTATCATGCGGGTTTAAACCAAGCAAGATAAAGATAAGGATTATTTTTTACTGCGGATTGCTTGTGATTACTGCTGATGTAAGAAATTTCCTAGAGATGCGGCAAGTATTTAGAATAGTGGCTTTTTGTAGGGTTTCAATTACGCTAGTTGGAATTTGTAGTGTATTTAGGCTGTTTTTTTGTGTTTTTATTATTATTATTAATCCATTTTCTTGTTTCAGGTAAAACAAGCTCTCTAATAAGTATATCTGAGGCTCTGGTACCCGTGATCTACTCTCCGGTGTACGCTAAGGTGTACTTGAGTACGCTGTCCAACTTCCCAGGAGCTTTCTACCTCATCAGCGGCGGGCTGGCTCTGCCGGCTATCTTTATTTTGATGTAAGTAAACATTCGTCAAATCGTCGTGGCGCAGTGGTTCCTGTAACGTAGGCACAGTACAGATATCTACAGTAATTCAACTTGGTAGCATCTTTGCAATAAATGCCTACAGCAGCACCGCGGTCCGTTCACATGTGATAGGACTGCCCGCCTTCAGCGTTTCTATTAAATTTGCCTACTTTGTGTTTACTTCCATTTAGTTTTGTAATATAATAAAAATACTTTGTAAATTGAATAGAAAGTGAACAACAAGAATACGTTTTGTGTCAAAACACCATGTTTACGTTTAAATAACAAATCGGTCTAATAAATTAGCGACCGAAAAATACTTGCGCCTCGACGCACGAAAAGATGAATTATTAAAATTTAAAGTATAGACAATCCGTATATTAATTTAAAGCTCAATCAACAATTGTTTCGGTACGCAGACACCCGCGACTGGCAGCATGCCGAGTGCATGCCAAGATCGAGCCGCGTAGGTATAGCTCGCGTTTCGTCCGTTTACATGAAGTTGAATTACTGTAGATATCTGTAATGTGTCGTAGGTTAAGCAGCGCCCGGCGCGGTCAGTATAAGGATCGGTGACCGCCGACCATTGATTTCTCACGGTGACTTCCGTGCTTCGGAGGGCACGTTAAACAGTCGGTCCTGGGCGCTGTATGATGTATACAGAAGTCGTTTGGTTTCGTTAGAAGCTAATTCGGCGCTCCGAAAATTCTGACGTCCACCAAGCTTATCTGTTAACCACAAGCACTAGGCTAGCTTGGTGGTTAACAGATAAGCCTCCTCGTCACCGAGAAGAGAGACTCATAGCCCTGCAGAAGGATCATTCATTACAAAGAGTTGTGATAGTGATGATTAAACATTCTTAAAGTCGTCTTGACTTTTGACACTATTTCGGTTGCCACAATTCCGTGTCTTAAGATTTCTCATTTCGTAAATTTTTCCATACAAACATAGTAGTTTTGAAGTTTGTTGCTAGTCTTCATCATGCTTAAAGAAAACATAATTAGATTATGGTCATTAAAAAATCCATATTTCGACCCCAATTTTAACGTAATATTGGGCATAAATAATTCGTATTTATTCAGGAATTTAAGATATATGTTATACAAACCTAGTTTATTTATCTCTTGCTTTAAATAAGTATTTTTATTTTATTTACTTAGATAATTTTAATACAAACACAAGTCGCAAAAGAATTTTCAAATATTTTGTGTTTTGATTTCTTTAAGAATATATCATCTGTCTCACCAAACATGTCAATTTGCGTGTGAAGCCGAGTGAAATAGCAAGATGTTGCTCTTAAAAGTCGCTCGGAATAGTCGTCCTTTTCGACACGTTTATCCAGATGTGGTAGGGCTGTTCTAAGCCATCCGTACGTATATTTAAACTGGCCACCGCGCGCGGTTTTACCCTCGTAACTTTTGATCCCGTGGGAATTTCGGGATAAAATATAGCCTAAAACCTTCCTCAAGAGTTGGGCTATCAAATGCAAAAAGAATTTTTTAAATCCCACTTGTGGTTTCTGAGATAAGCGCGTTCAAACAAACAAAAAAAACAAACTCTTCAGCTTTATATATTGGTATAGATTTCCTTCAAAACCTTAATAGCATAACAAACGATTTGTACTATTTCAATAATCAACGTTATTTTAAGGCAGTTTACATAATGAATTATGCATGCAGATTAATGATTATTTTTAGTGCAACAGGTACTTATATAGCGGTAAATTATGTTGAGTAATTAAGGATGAAGATAAGGACAATAATAACATCTTAACTGAATTTTAACGTGTTACCACAAGCAATTTCCGGAAAATAAAGTCTAAATGAAAAGATTTTGAAAAATGATGTAGTAGGTAAACTTTTTCTAAATTTTTGTTTATCTAATGCAAACGAAAATACAGATCTTTCAAGGCAGCAAAGTTTAGTTACAAAGTTTTCTTTACAATTTATGTTTTATGTGATGGATACTACAGGGTCTTTCTAAACAAGCTGTATGCGAGATATTAACGAAAATATTCTTTTATTTAAGAGATCCATTCATGCCATTTTGTTTTAAGCCATTTTAAGAAATTTTAATATGAATTTGTTCAAATTCTAGTCTCTATGACTTCAATAACCCCTACAAGAAAAGACCAAATCTATCAAATCGCCCGATCGTATTCACCAATTCACATCACCTCTGCATGAAATCTGCTACCTTCAAATCGTTCATGCAAAATGTCCATGGTGCTATGCCGTCTTGCTGGAAACACGTGTCATCTACGACCATATCGTTCAACTTAGGCTGAAATTATTAAAATGGTTTTGCCTGTTAATTGTTGTCTGTCTGTTGAAAATTGGACCTCTCATATTCGTGCCACCGTTCGAAAACACGGCGGCGGGCAGCCCATTTACCGCCAAAATTAAAATAGCACAGATTATCTTAAGAATCATTTATATTTGTATGGTTTACTAAGTGCAAAACGAAAAAAGACAAGAAAACTGAAAAATAATAGCTACCCTCCCTTAGAGGGCGGTGTACTTGATTGGGTACAGCAGCGTATTACAGGTGAAAACTTTCAAAGCACCGTTTTTCGACGCATAATATTTAAAGACATTGTTCACATCGATTTTTCAAGCTTTTGAGGGTAGTGCCCATCCCATCTTGTAGCAAACCTGGAACCATTGAAGAAGAGTGCCTTATGCTGTGATTTCTGACGTAAGTAGAACCTATCAATCGCGCGTCGAAACTGGAGTTTATTCATACTATTAGTGCTGCTCATAACATGTAGACGCCAGTTATTGGCAAAAGTCATATCCCACAAAACTCTCCACCATTTTTTCATAGTTACATAATTAATGATAAAGTTCAATTGACGCTATTTTTGAGTTTTCAGGAATTAGTTTAGTTTTAATTATATAAACACAGCAGATATGTGCAGTTTACAACAGATATGCGAAGTACTTTCATAAACCGGCAGCGTTTTGTGATCAAATGGCGAGTGATTGTTTATCACTCATATAAAGTTATTGCCAGTAGTAAGAGGCGCCACCAAACGTTAAAATGGTGCTATGGCCAAACTCTTGAAATTTAATAAAATGCTTTGATTGTCAATGCCGTGGTTATAATATTGTAAGCGAAAGCATTTGCGAAACTACCCGTGAAAATATAATTAAATATAACTCATTATTTTATCACCTTACAAACCATATTAACAAAGGAGTATGACTTAAAATTTGATAACTACCCTCAAAAGTTTATCTGTACCCAAATAGGTACAGCGGCGGTGAATGGGTAATGATGTCATAATCAAAACAAAATGGCACGAATAGGTCTTTCAAATAAAATAATAATTTCGTGAATATCGCAAACACAGCCTGTTTTATTCTATTTTAAAATCGACCCTATTGAAAGACCCTTTATATCCTGGCAGTGCCAGTGTGCCCTCTTTAGGGAATTTAAAAAAAAGTGAATGAATAAAATTATATTTTTGTAATACTTTTGATATACTTTTGATGATTCTGTAAGCACAAGGTAACTCATCTTGACTTTTCATGTTTAATTTTAATTTCATGTTTATTTTTTAACATGTAATCAAAATTAAACATGAAATGTTAACTAAAGGAGTTAACTTTACTTAACCGTTTTGAAACACAAAATATGTTTGGTAATTATTAATTTTATCAAAGTAACTTTGAACATACAAACCACAAATTCAATTGTTTATACATTGCTTTAAAATTTTATGCAAAACGAATGACAAATAGGTACTCATTTATTTTCAATTATTCTCATTCAATACTTACACTACGAAGTTTTTAACTAGTATCATTATTCTTTTTTTTCGACATTTAGAACTGTGAGTTTACTGCATTGAATAACTTGCCAAAAAATACCTTGATATCCTGTAATAAAATAACCTGTAACCGTCCTCCGGAGTATTGAACTACCAAATAAAAGATTTTTAAATCCGTCTGGTAAAGAGATTATCTCATAAAACTCTTAAGGTTTATTATATTAGTTCAGATTATAAATAATTAAGATAATTTTATTATGACTTTTATATAATTAAGTACGTTTTCTTTCAATAACATCCAAGTATTAAATAGTTCCGTGCTTCGGAGTGCACGTAAAGCAGTCGGTCCCGGGTGCTGTATACAGTAGTCGTTCGGGTTTTTCAGAAGCCATTTCGGCAACCTTAAAATTCTGACATCCACCGACCAGCACTGCGCCAGCTTGGTGGATTATGGCCTGTACCGCCTCGTCACCCAGGGGAAAGACTCATAGCCCTGTAGTGGGCTCATTACACGGAGTTGTGATGATGATGATTAAATAGTTATTTCATAACATAAGCATTTTGATGTTTGGAGTACCTATAGTAGTTCCGTGACCTGGTATAATGGTGTATTCTTCCTGATCCGAAGCATCTTAGAAATTATCATCACTTACCATCAGATGATATTGAAGTCACACGCAGATTAGTCGCCGATATAAAAGGAAATAATATACATACTTACAGTGGTTATAAGGACTAGCTAAAAACCATGAGGGTGTCCTGAAAATATCACAAATTTTCATGATTATGGCCTGGACCTTCTCCTCACCTATTCAGAACAGACCAAAGACCCGGTAGTAGGGTTATTCGTTGTAATGATTATTTAACTTTCACTTACTTTTTGCCTGTAATATAAGAGGTTCTGGGTTCTATTCCTTGCCAAGCCAGTTAAGGAAAAGTTCTGTTTCTAAACTGACTTATGGGAAAGGCAGAACACCAGAGGCTATAAAAACATCTGATGTCACGTTTGACAAATTTGGAGGTATTATTATGATGTAGAGAGACTATTGCAGTGACAGGGGGTCAGCCTATATGTATATCAAACCTCCGCCCCTTTACTGACTTTTACAGTATGCCCGGGAAGAGAAGCAGCTGGCATATTCTATGTTTTTCTTTCGCTCCCAGTCCAGCATGGAAGATATATAGATAAACGCCCCGACCTTTCTTTTCTTGTTCGGTGCTGGAATCGAACCCTCGACTTCATGATTGGCGTAGTAGCGTCTACAACACAGCACCACGGAGACCAAGAAGACTTAGTTCCGGATGTACACCTAGGGTGACCTTTGTTTGTGGTTTTCATAACACAAGCTTTTTAAAGTGACATATTTTGTGTCAGATCGTATAATTTACTATTTACTCTATATATTAAATATGTATTTTCCTTTGATAATAAACAGTGTTTATAATAATAGACTTTAACAACTAATCAGTTCTTGACACAATTCCCATGATGCTGTAACAATTTAAGAGTACAAATATAAACATAGCTTCTAAGTTGTAGATATAATTCAAAGACCGGCTGTCAGTAATTAAAACAACACTTGTTTATCAAAACAAGTTGACAAGCGATCTCTATAACCCTTGTTTACAAACTATCTCAAAAACTCTACATCGGCAATAAAAACAAAACACTAATACATTCTTAAAAACTTCGTCCATTCATATCTAAACGCTCAGCAGGTGAAACTGGCGATCTTATTTCTAAGTTACTAAAGTTGTAAGTCGTATATTTAATTCAAGTGATTAGTTTGAGTTCCGTAGTTCAAGGAATTGTTTACTACGATCTGTCGAGTTAGTGTGAAGTCGTGTTTTGTGATGAATTTCATACATGCGCAAGCGCAGCCTCGTATTGAAACACGAGGATTCTTCGAAAGCATTCTGTAGATGAGACACGTTTCTGTTAAAAGATAGGGCCGTAATTCGTTTGTTACTGTGAGTAAGAATTATAATTTAGTGGAATTTTTTTGATACGTACTAGGGTGAATCAAAAAGTTCTTCGAAACTTGTATGTATTTAACCTTTTTGGAGGCAGTTCGATAATTTTTTTAAGATTGACAATTACATAGTATTTATCCAGACTTTCAATTGTTTTCGACAGATCGTTCGCAAAATATTATTTTTTTTGATGAGTGTTCTGATAAAAACACGATACTATGGAGAAAAACGAGTTACGCGCGGTAATAAAGTATCTGTTCCTGAAAAAAATGCCAACGAAAGAGATTTTTTCGGACATTCAACAGACATTAGGGAATGATGTTTTACCCTATTCCACTGTGGCTTATTGGGTTGCTGAATTTAAAAGAGGTAGATCGAGCTGTAAAGATGACCCACGTTCTGGACGACCTTCAACCTCCATCACCGAAGAAACTGCCAAAAAAGTGGAAAAATTGGTTTTAGACGACAGAAGCATTACAATAAAATATTTAGCGAAGATCCTTAAGATATCGTTTGGTAGCGTTCAGTCAATTTTAACCGATTCACTGGGGTTCAAAAAAGTGTCAGCAAGATGGGTGCCACGAATGTTAACCGAAGAAAACAAAAATCGACTTTTTGATTCGCCCTCGTACATTGTCATATTGTATTTGTCTTTGCGCGCCTGTTCTTCATTCCATTGTAGTTGTCAAGGGCTTAGTTTTAGGATCAGGATACGATAACCGAGGACGGAGACCCTAAGGGATCCCACCACCAAGCGAGGGCGTCTTTTACAACTGACAGTAAGGCTTTTTTGAGCAGGCCCTACACAGCTTTAAAATTTACTAGGTGGTGGCTAATCCAAGGGTGGTAGGACTAGGTTTTCCAAGTCGACCCTACGCAGCTATAAAATTTACTAGATGGCATAATAGCATATAGTTAAAAACAATCACTAGTGTTTCCAAATTAAATCTTGCGTTGGTTGTGGTTCTATTACACGTTTACCAGATTTATTTATTACGTACTAGATCACAATCTATTAAGTAGTTCCGAAGATAACCCCAAAAACAGACGGATAGACAGACGTTTGTTTTTATAATATTAAGCATTAAAATATCTGCTCTTAAAGTTTTAAAGTCTCTCTCTAACACTATAATGCCTCCAAATTTGTCAAACGTGACGTCCGATGGTTTTATAGCCTCTGGTGTTCTGCCTGCCCTACAAGGGATACAGGCGTGAAATTATGTATGTATGTAAATATATGATATTGCATATTATTGAGAATATTGCCCTAATCACGGGCGCTAAACGTACCATGGGGCCTTATTTATTAATATTCCATATAGGAGTAGTTTTCAAAAGAGATAATTGCTGAAAACTGTTACGTAAAGCAACTGAATAATTTTTGACAAAACGTCACCGTTTTTTTCAAAAACTATGTGTAGCAAAAACCACGATGTAGCGACTAAAACAACTTGCTTTTTCTAAAAAGAAACTTCAGTTACAACAGGAGATTAAACGAATTAGAAACGAAATTGGTAGATACTTACTCAGGTAGATTGCTCAAACAATTTAAGAGTTACAAATAGTAGATAATACTTAAGTTATTTCGAAATATAAACAAAAAGAGACCTTGTGCGGTCTCCCTTACATTATTTTTAGAAGTTTTGTTTTTATTAAGTTCGATTTCTATAGCCTTGAACTTAGAATTGCTATTTAAATCTTTTACTATGGCCAAATGCGTAAGTACCATGTACTATTCAGACTCATGGTTTTTGCAATAGTTGCCAATAATAGACTAGAAAGTATTTTACCATGAAACAGTTAAAGTAGCTACAAAAAATATAATCAAGAGTAAATCAATCAAACATTCAATAGCTTTTTTGCCTATCACTGTGTAAATGTTATTTAATATATCTGCTGCAACACTCAAGCAATCTTAGACTATTTACAATCAGCAGGTCTATCCGTGTAACTCTAAAATAACAGCGATGTGTTCGGCGAGATGGAATTTAGCAGAATACCAACACCTAAAGAAAATTGTCAATCAGTTCGACGAATAACAGTCGTCATTCACGCCGTCATCAGCGACGAGCGCTGGTGTCGTGTTATGATATAAGTGAATACCAATTATTTCACTCGTCGCTGTAGCATCGATGCACTCGACGGTGTTGTTTAGAAGAATAACCCTGAAGCTAAGAATAGCTATACCGCTTCTAGATAAGTGTGGTGTAAAAGTAGACTAATTCCAGTGCCGGGAACTTGGTGGTAAAACTCCTTCATCGTTCGCCTGGCAAGCAACCACTCTTCGTATAAAATCTGCAGCCAAATTCTCAGCTCCTACAGTGATTTGTTCCAGCAATGGTTCCTTCCTAAGCCTGTGTACTCTGCCCTTATCTTCAGGTGAGAAGGAATAATCAAGGTGTATTGTGAAGTAATACACGCGGTGTGTGTTAATATAATTCTAACTGTTTCACACGGTTTTACCCACTTAGTTCCTGTTCTCATCATCACAACCCCGTGTAATGAACCCACTGCAGGGCTATGAGTCACTCCTCTGGGTGACGAGGAGGTTTTAGGTCGTAATCCACCATGCTGGCCCGATGCTGGTTGGTGGATGTTAGATATTTCAGGGTGCCGAAATGGCTTCTGACAAACCCTAACGAATACTGTATACAAGTATATAACACCCGGGACCGACTGCTTCGCATGCCCTCCGAAGCACGGAAGTCGTCGTGAGAACTGAATGGTCGGCGGTCACCCATCCTAATACAGGCCGCACCGAGCGCGCTTAACCTGCGATATCGTTTGATATGCACAGTAACTACGGCGCCACAACGACTTCCTGTTCTTACACACATGTATGAATAAACTGGCGACTACCTTTCATATAAAATCTGCCGCCAAATGTTACAGCTCCTTCGGTGATGTGTTCCGGCGATATTTTATGAGCCCGTGTGTTTCTTCGACCTCATCTTTACCATCAGGTGAGATTGAGGTCTAACGCGGGCTTAGGTTATAAAAAAAATACAATCTATGCAACTCACAATTAATGTAGCTTTCTACAAACAAACAAAATCTGAACTTTCCAATTCATTAAGTAAACATTGTTACCAAAGTATAAGGTGTTATTATGGATATTGAAAATGAAAAATGAAAAATCTTTATTGGAACATAAACATTGAGTACATACAATTATTATGTCGATGTTACCGCATCAGTAAATATTACTGTGTTGCGGATAACAACGCCCTCCTCCGTTAATACAATTTTATACATGAATGTTCCAAAGTTATATACTTAATCAAATCATCTATATAATATAAAAAATAAAATAAAAATAGAATACAAGTATGAAAGTGTGATTGCAGAGTGTAGTTGTTGAGTGTAAATGTGTATGGTGATGTGTGTTTTGAGTGTTGCATGAAAATTACAGATGATCTTTAATGAAGTCTTCAGTGTCTTGATAAGTAACAGACCGAAGCCATTCCGTGCATTTCAATTTGCAGCAGTATTTGGACAGTGGATAAATATTTAAGTATTTATTAAGCCTGTTATATAATTTTGGACTAACAAAATAATTGGTGAGTTATTGCAGTGCGGCCACGGATTATTGGACATACTTTGTCAGACCTTCTCTAGGTTTTTACGAATTCTGGATAAAAAAAAAATTACTTCAAGCAAACGTTTAAATGTTCCTAATAAAAAATATGTAATGCTTAATTCAGACTGACTTCAAAAACTCGTATAAAACTTTAAGTAAACTCAAGTAAATATATATTTTTATAATAGGCACTTGTAACGGGCTCTCTGACCTACTTATAAAGTAGATTTTCCATCTTCAATGGGCTGCCTTATTGAGATCCCTCGACGAATCAAGACGATATTACGCTAGTTAGTACTGCAATATTGAACACAATCTGAAAATATAATTCTTTTTTTAAATACATTTATCCATGTTATGAAATGAGGTTACTATCCTTGTTAGATACTCCTTAGAAGTTTAAAATGTAGGTATCAGCTGGAATTTTTGAAACTGTTCGAACAGGTTTATATTTTTCGCGGTTTGCTTTCTATATTACCTTATTATCTACAAATAGGAAAGATTCAGTCTTGTCACTTGTGTGTTGGTATTAAATAAACTTAAAATAAAAAAAAACTATTTCAATAATTATTTTACCGTTACCTATGCATTGCACTAAGTATTAGTATTTGTGTTCTGTTTGTTTATTATTAATATACCTTAATAAATAATTATAGATATAAGTAAGAATAAAGGCTATTTTAGTTAGAAATTCCTAGCAGATCAGAAGCTTGTATTTAACTTAAATTAGTTAATAGATTAGTTATAATCAACGAAAGCAGAGACTTCATGTCAAACCTTTAGCTGAGTTATAATGTCATTAACGTAAACATTCTCCGAAATCATACATATTGTTTCAAAAATTTTAAATTTTCAATGAAATACTAAACCGATTTCAGTGAAATTTATTTGGGACCAAATTTGAAATATCCTCTATCATATGAAATTTCATAAGAATTTTCAAAATCGATTCATAAATTGTCCGAAATATCGTGTAACAAAGACACCAAAAAAAAATACAGACGAATTGAGAACCTCCTCCTTTTTTGGAAGTCGGTTGAAAATATAGGTAGTAACAAGTGTCGTAATTATTACATAGGTACAATCTGTTCTTTCTCAATATAATAACTCCCGAAATATTCCATAAGGATTTCCGAGGGATAAATGCATCGGCACGTCCCAAAGTTCCGCGTTGTTGTGCCAAATTCAAACGTGGAATAAAGGTTGTAAAATTTTGGTTACTTAAAATTCATAGCGATACGCAAAAATACCCAAACAGGACTAACGTGATCGCATCGATAAAATTATGTCAAGGTGTTATATTGAGATTTGACATTGTTATATCCTTTGCAAAGGAAATTTTGGAAATCCTTGTCGATCTGTTCAAGTCAAATTTCATTATACAAGCTTAACACTGATTAGCATGTAAATAATAAATGAATTTCCCAAATTGATACACTAATCATGTGGATACCTAATCTATTATACAGGGTAAATTTTTATTCCACCCTCTCCACATGGATCCCTACAACATTTGTTCTAGGACTTTTACAAATCTTGATAAATAGGTACCACAAAAAATTAAAACTAAAAAATTTTTGCTCCTTTTTTTACTCTACATTTTGTAAGAAGTACTTATTATTATTTTGAAGTGACACTTTACTACGCAAGGTGCGTGGCATACCTACGCTCAAAGTAAATAGAGTTACGCCTCTAAGCAGAGGCTATAAATATTTCTTGTATGGGAAAACCAAAATTTTAAAAACTATTAATTTTAAAAAGTTGTAGAACAAATGTTGTTGGGATTGATGTGGCGAGGCTGCTTGTAAGAGGTTATGCGATAATTAAAATTAACCCAGTATAAGCTTGTTTTATGGAGACAACACAACGGAACTAGAGTATAAGCTAGTATACAATTTCATGTTCATTTTATTTTTATACTAGCTGTATCCCGCAACTTCGTATGCGCTTAACTACCCTTCTCGTGAAAATTTCAGAAACTATACAACCAGACACCCACTGCAAAGAACCTTTATACCAAGTATCACACCCATGCACTCACGGAATAAGTTTTTTTTCACACAAACTAAAAATCATATATTTCCCGTGCCCGTGGGAATTTTGGGAATTTTTTTCGTAACACAACGTAAAGTCACTCTTTGAAAAACCTTCATGCCAAGTATCACATTCGTACACTCAAGGAATAAGATTTTTCATACAAACTAAAAAGTCCAAACCCTTCCCGTGGGAATTTCGGAAATTCCTTCCATAATACAAACAGACACTTATTGAGGAACCTTTATATCAAGTATCACATCCGTACACTCAAGGGATGGGATTTTTTCATACAAACTAAAACATCATATATTTCCCCTTCCCGTGGGAATTTCGGGAATTCCTTTTATAACACAACCAGACACATATTGAAAAACCTTTACACCAAGTTTCACATCGGTGCACTCAAGTTATAAGATTTTTCATACAAACTAAAAAGTCCTATATTTCCCGTTCCCGTAGGAATTTCGGGAATTCCTTCCTTAGTGCACCCCTACAGCCCCTAAAGAATGTATGTTCCAAATTTCAGCTCTCTACGCCCAGTAGTTACGGCTGTACGTTGTCTGTCAGTCACTCAGTCACTCAGTACCTCAGTACCTCAGTCACTCAGTCAGTAACGGAACAGTTTTATATATTTTTATATTTTATTTCTCAAACTGGCCCGGTTGAGACTGGAACTCAGAACTCTCAAGCCGCAGCTGAATTTTTGACCACTGCGCCGTGGTGCATAACCGTGTTTGATTGAAGATCCACCTTAATTAAATTAATCGTCAAAAGTTTTCTTTCTTTATTTATTTTATTTGTTTAAGCAAGATATTTCTTTTAGTAAGTAAGTACGTAAGTTGCCGAATTCTAACATTATTATGTTGGAATATTAAATATTAAAGTATCGAGGTTGAAGAAGTATCTGAAATGTAATATTATGTTAGGATTTGTTCTACGGCGAAACTGAGAATAAATATGACTATGTCAATGTTCAAAATAAAATTTGAGGAAACTCACATTGCTACACTTCCTGTTTAAAAAAATACCATTTTTTTTGTTTAGAACATCTGGTGAGCTCTCTCGTACCTAAGCATAAGCGTATTGTAAAAATCTCCCAATACAAATGTACCCTGCTCGTAGGACTCTTCGGTCACCTTTCTAAGCCCACCAAATCCCAAGCGAGCCCGTCCTGTATTAATTGTTCTGGAGATTATATTTTTCCGCTACACTTGATTATGAGATTGATATATAACATAAAAAACGAGACTGTAACGAATAAAGGCAATATAAATTAATACATAATGCTCCGTAGCTCAGTTGGCAAGAGCACGAAAGCGGGAGACCCGGTTTTGAATCCCGGCAGGGCGAAATGGTTTGGGCATTTTGTTTTTCTGAAATATATTGTTCCTTACAAAGTTCGTGTGTTCTTCATCTTCATCGAATGTGATTGTGTCCAGACACGGGTTAGACACCTATAGAAAATACATTTAGTAATTGACAGAAGTAGACAATTGTGGTCAAAAGATTGGTCACACTAACTCTACTTTAGTACAAATAGTAAACAGGATATAACAAAAGTGGTAAAAAGAAATTTGCTTATCAACCGACTTCAAAAAAAGGAGGAGGTTCTCAATTCGACGCGTATGATTTTTTTTATGTTTGTTACCTCATAACGATAGAAGTCTTCGTGGCCCCGTGGTTACTGTGCATATCAAACGATATCGCAGGTTAAGCGCGCTCGGCGCGGCCGGTATTAGGATAGTGACCGCCTACCATTCATTTCTCACGACGACTTCCGTGCTTCGAAGGGCACGTTAAGCAGTCGGTCCCGGGTGCTGTATACTTATATACAGAAGTCGTTAAGGTTTGTCAGAAGCCATTTCGGCACCCTGAAATATCTGACATCCACCAACAAGCACTGGGCCAGCTTGGTGGATTACAGCTTAAACCTCCTCATCGCCCAGAGGAGAAACTCATAGCCTTGCAGTGGGCTCATTACACGGAGTTGTGATGATGATGATGAAATTTTGACTGGGTGAACCGATTCTGATTATTTCATATGAAAGAGAATTCTTTTCTTTTGGTCCCATATAAATTTCATCGAAATCGATTTAGTAATTCTTTTTTTTTTAAATATGTATAAATAAATTCGGAGATCGTTTACCTTGACGACGGTTTTTAATGCTCTGCATTCTTTGATTATTACCGTTTAACTTAAAGCTAAGCATGACGTGACAAGAGACAAATATGTGCAAACTTTGTTTCTTCATTGTTATTATTAATTTTGAATGTCACTGTAATTGGTACCTACGTCACACTTTCAAAGTCCCATGGCATGTTACTAAGATAAATCTTTCAATCTAAAGAGACTATAAGGTTGGTATTTTTGCTATTTAAAATAATTATCAATCAAGATATGGCAAAGAAAATATATAAGTAGAATGTGCCAGCTGTTTCTCATCCCGGGCATACTGTAAAAGTCAGTTTAGGGGCAGAGGTTATATTGGAGATTTTTTGTGGGCGACCCCCTGTCGCTGCAATAGTCTCTCTCCATCATTACCTATAATACCTCGAAGTGTTTCAAACGTGACATCAGATGGTTTTATAACCTCTGTTGTTCTCCCTATAAGGAATAGGTACAGCCGTGAAGTTATGTATGATTATTTGTTTATTTCTAAGAGTTAATGCATTGAATTTAAATTAAACTACTGCTTTAGAAATTTGACGATGCCAATATTGACGAAAAATCTATGTTTGTACTATCCAACCAACTGAATCATGCATGACCCAATTTGCTGATAATTCGTTTGAAACTGTCAAACTTGTAAGGTCTAGTGCGTATGCGCATGTATACATTTTAGATATTGTACGAATTCTGTACTCAGTAAATGTCTCTGTCGAATGAAATGATGATAAGTTCGTCTCCAAGGAAACCTATCTTCAAGCGAATTTAAACCTACTAGCATTTAGACGGTTTGCCAAAATGTGCTTATGATGGGTCATTATTCAATTGCTTCGATAGTACCTGGATAAATGCTTAAGTAAGATTGAAAAATACCTGCTATTGAATATTTTTAAACATGTACACATCATACTCACATCAAAGCACAGTGAATATCAAATTGAGCCTGTCATTCTAAGCATCTGAAATATTTTTATAATAAAAGCAAACATGAAAATAATAATATTACTCTTTATTGTCCTGCAAAACAATAGTAGGTATAGTTCAAGAAAAAAACATTTTGTAATTCATTAAACAATAGATATTGTTACGTATACCTACAAGCATATAAAATCTAGTAGGTATTTCAAATATTATTTTCAAAAGAATTTTAGTAGGTATCCTAACCTAACAATCTAACTAATAACTCAATTTCACCTATAACGTAATTTTATAACAATAACGAAACATTTTATACAAGTCGTTAACTTAGATTCCTACCTGAAATCCTGCTAATAATATTATGAATGCAAAAGTTTGTGAATACTACCTATGGATGGATGTCTTTTCCTTTTTCCAGCAAAAACCGGTAGACGGATCTATACACAATTTGGTACAGATATAAATTGAAGTCTGAAATATGACATAGGATACTTTTTATCTCGATATTCGTGCAGGATTAGGAATTGCACGGGTAAAACTGGTTGAAATAGCAAGTAATAGCTACATAGTGTTTTTTTTTTATTTCAGAGTGCTGTTCATTCTACGCAACAGTGACCTAACGGAGACCACGGAGGCGCCGGAGACTGTAAAGGCGAAGGAAAGCGAAATAACTAACTTTTGATACCATTTATTTATTATTTAGGCCTATTTTATTCATATTAGTTATGCTAGAAAGTACTGAAAATCTCAATAAAGTTGATGTTTTTAATCATTTGTTTTTCTTATCGATCTTTTAAAAGCGTTCAAATTTGTTTTTTTTTATCCTAATAATTGATATACCTATGTCCGTAGGTACTAAAAATTCTAAAACGAGAGAAATGCTTTCTAGGTGTTTTTGTAGCTTTATTTGGGGGAGACAAGTTGAAGTAGTCGTCTATAAAATATCTAAGATGTGTTCGCCGCTAACATCAACCTTATATAATAATGAAAAAAATTGGGTTTTCCAAAATTTCTATATTATTTCATACCTACATGCTCGCTAATTGTGTCACTTTGTGGTAATTTTTTTAACCAACAGTGGATATTATGGGGAACGGATATCCAAAGACGCAAGATATTGGTATAAAAATCAACGTTTTATCTTAATTTGGCATTGACACTGGTTATCGACAGCCAAAAATTAACTACCAACATAATACGGGTTATCTTTTACGTCATGAGTGAAGCGAGTGATAAAGAAAAATCCACTTAGAAGTTATGGGGAAATTTAAAACACTAAAAATAAGGAACGAAATCAAAAAAGGATTTATTTAGAAGTCGGTTTTTATCGCACCCTACTGCCATTACAAATAAATTACCGGTAACATTTCGGGGCAACACATTCCGTAGGAACTAGTCAGTTCTTGGCCCGAATTCTTGTTGGCCTAGTTTGACCGTGCAACTTCCATGAAGCAATCAACCCATGTGCAATGTAAATATGATTTGGTAGTTACCTATATGTGTGGCCACAGTAGATCGCAAGGCTATGGAAAGCGTCTCACAAGGTACCTATTTAAGAAAAGAACAAAAGGATTCGGGCGATATACAGAATCTCACATAGCTCGAACGAATGTGCTTTGAAAGGTAAGTGAAATAGAAAAGTGGACACAGTGCTTATAATTGGTGCCATACCAACTCTATATTCTTCAAAAAACATGTTATAAGAATTTTCTTAAACATGCTAGGTTTGAGCATTATTTTGACAACCTTCTTCGAGATAAATCGTACTTGGTGTAGTATTTAGCGACCAAGTAAATTACTATGTAAAATCATATTTGTCGTGTAATTTAAAAATAGAACGATCTTCTACTCCGCAACATGGCGACCAAAGAGGTAACTTATCAAAGGTTTAATTTAAATTTCGAACTGCCCTGCAGAGAAAAAAAAAAGATACGTTGGCGCGTAAAAGCGGCTACACACGACCCTAAAATCACTGACGATATCGGGACGGCGGTAGTGGGGATGAAATCGGCTACTACTCTACACACGTCTCTGCCAGTCAGTACGAAACCGACCGTGCAACAGACTGCTCGTTGTTCCGAGATGCCGCCGACACTCACAAAACAGCAGAAAATAGGCATTGTTTTGGCACTTACTACGTTGCCACCTAAGCAGAGACGAAAAAGGAAGACCTGGGTTAAAAACTGGTTGATGAAACGTCATGAACTTAGCCACATGAACTAGATGAGACATTTAGAAGTAGATGATTTTAGAAACTTTTTAAGAATGGATTTTGAGTGTTTTGAAGAGCTCCTTTTTTCTTTTCTGTAGTAATGTGCTTTCTTCTTGAATTATTACGCCGCTCCATTATCAACAACTTCTTCAAATACATTAATTCCATGACAATAATTACTTCCTCGAATAACATCTTCTCAAACTTCATAAACTCTCCAGTACTAGTACCCCATATCTCCTTCTCGAACTTCATATACTTCCAGTACTAATACGTCTTCCATTTTCTGCCGTTCGACCTTCCTCAATTTCTATGTTTTTTATCCCACAAATATGGTAAATCGTTGAATAGATCGATAGCTTTGATCCACGCTTCTCGATCTTTCTCCTTCGCCATGTTTTCGCGCGAAATAAACAATTATAGCCGCAAGCACGTCGTCGTATCGTCGCGGCACTCAAGCGCAGACTGCGTAGAAATCAATCCTGATTTCGCTACACACGTACTGACAACGCTCCCTAGACGATAATTGTCCCTAAATCGTGAGCTCGCTCGGAACGATTTAGGGACGATAAAAATCGGGTAGGATTTGCCTACACACGAGACGATTTATGAGACGATCTAGGGTCCTCCCCA
The DNA here is from genome assembly GCA_944452665.1 of Stenoptilia bipunctidactyla. Taxonomy (NCBI): domain Eukaryota; kingdom Metazoa; phylum Arthropoda; class Insecta; order Lepidoptera; family Pterophoridae; genus Stenoptilia; species Stenoptilia bipunctidactyla. The sequence goes on along the minus strand of OX101734.1, from coordinate 20,045,069 downwards.
CCACTGTCCCGATATTGCCAGTGATTTTAGGGTCGTGTGTAGCCGCTTTAAAAGACTATTGTTATTAGTTGTTCGTCAACTTCGTCATTGGTTTTAAAGTTCTGAATTGTACTACATCGATGGACTAACGTATGTGTGCTTTGGATTCGCCTCGGCCCAAGTCTATCACACGTTCGTCTATCAATGCATCTCTTGCCGGCCGCTGCAGTAATCAATATATATATATATTTATAATATATAAAACAGTTCCGTTACTGACTGAGTTACTGAGTGACTGACAGACAACGTACAGCGGTAACTACTAGGCGTAGAGAGCTGAAATTTCGAACATACATTCATTAGGGAATGTAGGGGTGCACTAAGGAAGGAATTCGAAATTCCCACGGGAACGGGAAATACAGGACTTTTTAGTTTGTATGAAAAAAATTATTCCTTGAGTGCACGGATACGATACTTGGCATAAAGGTTCTTCAAAAAGTGAATGGTTGTTTTATGAAAGGAATTCCCAAAATTCCCACGGGAACGGGAACTATATGATGTTTTAATTTGTATGAAAAAACCTTATTCCTGGAGTGCACAGATATGATACTTGGTATAAAGGTACCTTAATAAGTGTCTGTTTGTATTATGGAAGGAATTCCCGAAATTCCTACGGGAACGGAAAATATAGGACTTTTGAGTTTATGCGTGTACGAAGTCGCGGGCAAACGCTCGTGTACTATATTTAAAAATAGAACGTAGAGATGGTATGATGCACATCAAGGACCCATAGGTAGGTACCTACTGAGCGCGAAAGACAAGACGGCCTCTGAGTTGCATTGATCAAACGTTTACTTACCGGTGTGAGGGGTTTTGCTGCAATATATTTTTTGTTCCAATAATTAAGAAAAATTATATGTTTTTATTATTGGAACAAAACCGTTACCGCTACAGTTATGCGCAAAAGAAAGGAATTAGAGAGGTTCAATTTCCAGTAAGGTCAGTTTGGAAACGGAACTTTTTGATCCATTCTAAGTCTTCTTAGCGAAGTGTCTCTTTAATAATATATTAGATATACTTAGTAAGCTAGGCATGTAACACACTTTTCTTTCAAAGTACTTAATAAATAAATAAAAAATAAAATCCCCAGCCAGTCACACCAACTACATTAATTCATTATAGATAAAACCGGTGTGAAGTTGGCAGCCTATTTCTAGCAGCCGGTATAAACCGACCAAATTGAGATGTCAAAATTTTAAAACTGTTAAAATAGCGAAATAAACTGCAAATTAAAAAATACATATAAAATAACATTATAAAAACCAAATCACATTAAGTTGTGACACGTTTCAGCCAGTAGCCGATTTTTTGTACTCATTCTAAAAATTCAAAACTTTGCTGCACCCAACACAATTAAGATCCCACCTTGAAACTTTCACAGCTGGTACTGCTGCTCAAGACCTTTCTGATGAAACCATATTCAATCTGGTTGATAGGGTCCATGACACTTAAATAGCAAGCGGCCGGTTTTTTTAGTCACTCTACCAAATTTCAAAGCTTAGCTGCACCTACAACAATTAAAATCCTACCTTGTTATATTCAAAGCTGGTACTTCTCTTTAAGACCTTTCTAATGAGACCATATTCAATCTGGTTAAAAGGGTCCTTGACACCAAAAATAGCCAGCAGCCGGTTTATTTTTGTCATTCTACGAAATTTCAAAGCTTAGCTGCACCTACCACAATTAAGATCCCACCTTGAAACTTTCACAACTGGTACTGCTGCTCAAGACCTTTCTAATGACACCATATTCAATCTGGTTGATAGGGTCCATGACACTAAAATAGCAAGCGGCCGGTTTTTTGAGTCACTCTACCAAATTTCAAAGCTTAGCTGCACCTAACACAATTAAGATCCCACCTCGAAACTTTTGCAGCTGGTACTGCTACTCAAGGCCTTTCCAATAATACCATACTCAATCTGGTTGATAGGGTCCATGACACTTAAATAGCAAGCAACCGGTTTTTTTAGTCACTCTACCAAATTTCAAAGCTTAGCTGCACCTACCACAATTAAGATCCCACCTTGAAACTTTCGCAGCTGGTACTGCTGCTCAAGACCTTTCTAATGAGACCAAACTCAATCTGGTTGATAGGGTCCATGACACTTAAATAGCAAGCAGCCGGTTTTTTTAGTCACTCTACCAAATTTCAAAGCTTAGCTGCACCTACAACAATTAAGATCCCACCTTGAAACTTTCACAGCTGGTACTGCTGCTCAAGACCTTTCTAATGAAACCATATTCAATCTGGTTGATAGGGTCCATGACACTTAAATAGCAAGCGGCCGGTTTTTTTAGTCACTCTACCAAATTTCAAAGCTTAGCTGCACCTACAACAATTAAAATCCCACCTTGATATATTCAAAGCTGGTACTTCTCTTTAAGACCTTTCTAATGAGACCATATTCAATCTGGTTAATAGGGTCCTTGACACCAAAAATAGCCAGCAGCCGGTTTATTTTTGTCATTCTACGAAATTTCAAAGCTTAGCTGCACCTACCACAATTAAGATCCCACCTTGAAACTTTCACAACTGGTACTGCTGCTCAAGACCTTTCTAATGACACCATATTCAATCTGGTTGATAGGGTCCATGACACTAAAATAGCAAGCGGCCGGTTTTTTTAGTCACTCTACCAAATTTCAAAGCTTAGCTGCACCTAACACAATTAAGATCCCACCTCGAAACTTTTGCAGCTGGTACTGCTACTCAAGGCCTTTCTAATGAAACCATACTCAATCTGGTTAATAGGGTCCATGACACTTAAATAGCAAGCAACCGGTTTTTTTAGTCACTCTACCAAATTTCAAAGCTTAGCTGCACCTACCACAATTAAGAATCCACCTTGAAACTTTCGCAGCTGGTACTGCTGCTCAAGACCTTTCTAATGAGACCAAACTCAATCTGGTTGATAAGGTCCTTGACACCAAAAATAGCCAGCAGCCGGTTTTTTTAGTCACTCTACCAAATTTCAAAGCTTAGCTGCACCTACAACAATTAAAATCCCACCTTGTTATATTCAAAGCTGGTACTTCTCTTTAAGACCTTTCTAATGAGACCATATTCAATCTGGTTAATAGGGTCCTTGACACCAAAAATAGCCAGCAGCCGGTTTATTTTTGTCATTCTACGAAATTTCAAAGCTTAGCTGCACCTACCACAATTAAGATCCCACCTTGAAACTTTCACAACTGGTACTGCTGCTCAAGACCTTTCTAATGACACCATATTCAATCTGGTTGATAGGGTCCATGACACTAAAATAGCAAGCGGCCGGTTTTTTTAGTCACTCTACCAAATTTCAAAGCTTAGCTGCACCTAACACAATTAAGACCCCACCTCGAAACTTTTGCAGCTGGTACTGCTACTCAAGGCCTTTCTAATGAAACCATACTCAATCTGGTTGATAGGGTCCATGACACTTAAATAGCAAGCAACCGGTTTTTTTAGTCACTCTACCAAATTTCAAAGCTTAGCTGCACCTACCACAATTAAGATCCCACCTTGAAACTTTCGCAGCTGGTACTGCTGCTCAAGACCTTTCTAATGAGACCAAACTCAATCTGGTTGATAAGGTCCTTGACACCAAAAATAGCCAGCAGCCGGTTTATTTTTGTCTTTCTACCAAATTTCAAAGCTTAGCTGCACCTACAACAATTAAGATCCCACCTTGAAACTTTCACAGCTGGTACTGCTGCTCAAGACCTTTCTGATGAAACCATATTCAATCTGGTTGATAGGGTCCATGACACTTAAATAGCAAGCGGCCGGTTTTTTTAGTCACTCTACCAAATTTCAAAGCTTAGCTGCACCTACAACAATTAAAATCCCACCTTGTTATATTCAAAGCTGGTACTTCTCTTTAAGACCTTTCTAATGAGACCATATTCAATCTGGTTAATAGGGTCCTTGACACCAAAAATAGCCAGCAGCCGGTTTATTTTTGTCATTCTACGAAATTTCAAAGCTTAGCTGCACCTATAACAATTAAGATCCCACCTCGAAACTTTTGCAGCTGGTACTGCTACTCAAGGCCTTTCTAATGAAACCATACTCAATCTGGTTGATAGGGTCCATGACACTTAAATAGCAAGCAACCGGTTTTTTTAGTCACTCTACCAAATTTCAAAGCTTAGCTGCACCTACCACAATTAAGATCCCACCTTGAAACTTTCGCAGCTGGTACTGCTGCTCAAGACCTTTCTAATGAGACCAAACTCAATCTGGTTGATAAGGTCCTTGACACCAAAAATAGCCAGCAGCCGGTTTATTTTTGTCTTTCTACCAAATTTCAAAGCTTAGCTGCACCTACAACAATTAAGATCCCACCTTGAAACTTTCACAGCTGGTACTGCTGCTCAAGACCTTTCTGATGAAACCATATTCAATCTGGTTGATAGGGTCCATGACACTTAAATAGCAAGCGGCCGGTTTTTTTAGTCACTCTACCAAATTTCAAAGCTTAGCTGCACCTACAACAATGAAAATCCCACCTTGTTATATTCAAAGCTGGTACTTCTCTTTAAGACCTTTCTAATGAGACCATATTCAATCTGGTTAATAGGGTCCTTGACACCAAAAATAGCCAGCAGCCGGTTTATTTTTGTCATTCTACGAAATTTCAAAGCTTAGCTGCACCTATAACAATTAAGATCCCACCTCGAAACTTTTGCAGCTGGTACTGCTACTCAAGGCCTTTCTAATGAAACCATACTCAATCTGGTTGATAGGGTCCATGACACTTAAATAGCAAGCAACCGGTTTTTTTAGTCACTCTACCAAATTTCAAAGCTTAGCTGCATCTACCACAATTAAGATCCCACCTTGAAACTTTCACAACGGGTACTGCTGCTCAAGACCTTTCTAATGACACCATATTCAATCTGGTTGATAGGGTCCATGACACTAAAATAGCAAGCGGCCGGTTTTTTTAGTAACTCTACCAAATTTCAAAGCTTAGCTGCACCTAACACAATTAAGATCCCACCTCGAAACTTTTGCAGCTGGTACTGCTACTCAAGGCCTTTCTAATGAAACCTTACTCAATCTGGTTGATAGGGTCCATGACACTTAAATAGCAAGCAACCGGTTTTTTTAGTCACTCTACCAAATTTCAAAGCTTAGCTGCACCTACAACAATTAAAATCCCACCTTGTTATATTCAAAGCTGGTACTTCTCTTTAAGACCTTTCTAATGAGACCATATTCAATCTGGTTAATAGGGTCCTTGTTACCAAAAATAGCCAGCAGCCGGTTTTTTTAGTCACTCTACCAAATTTCAAAGCTTAGCTGCACCTACAACAATTAAGATCCCACCTTGAAACTTTCACAGCTGGTACTGCTGCTCAAGACCTTTCTGATGAAACCATATTCAATCTGGTTGATAGGGTCCATGACACTTAAATAGCAAGCGGCCGGTTTTTTTAGTCACTCTACCAAATTTCAAAGCTTAGCTGCACCTACAACAATTAAAATCCCACCTTGTTATATTCAAAGCTGGTACTTCTCTTTAAGACCTTTCTAATGAGACCATATTCAATCTGGTTAATAGGGTCCTTGTTACCAAAAATAGCCAGCAGCCGGTTTTTTTAGTCACTCTACCAAATTTCAAAGCTTAGCTGCACCTACAACAATTAAGATCCCACCTTGAAACTTTCACAGCTGGTACTGCTGCTCAAGACCTTTCTGATGAAACCATATTCAATCTGGTTGATAGGGTCCATGACACTTAAATAGCAAGCGGCCGGTTTTTTTAGTCACTCTACCAAATTTCAAAGCTTAGCTGCACCTACAACAATTAAAATCCCACCTTGTTATATTCAAAGCTGGTACTTCTCTTTAAGACCTTTCTAATGAGACCATATTCAATCTGGTTAATAGGGTCCTTGACACCAAAAATAGCCAGCAGCCGGTTTATTTTTGTCATTCTACGAAATTTCAAAGCTTAGCTGCACCTACCACAATTAAGATCCCACCTTGAAACTTTCACAACTGGTACTGCTGCTAAGGACCTTTCTAATGACACCATATTCAATCTGGTTGATAGGGTCCATGACACTAAAATAGCAAGCGGCCGGTTTTTTTAGTCACTCTACCAAATTTCAAAGCTTAGCTGCACCTAACACAATTAAGATCCCACCTCGAAACTTTTGCAGCTGGTACTGCTACTCAAGGCCTTTCTAATGAAACCATACTCAATCTGGTTGATAGGGTCCATGACACTTAAATAGCAAGCAACCGATTTTTTTAGTCACTCTACCAAATTTCAAAGCTTAGCTGCACCTACCACAATTAAGATCCCACCTTGAAACTTTCGCAGCTGGTACTGCTGCTCAAGACCTTTCTAGTGAGACCAAACTCAATCTGGTTGATAAGGTCCTTGACACCAAAAATAGCCAGCAGCCGGTTTATTTTTGTCTTTCTACCAAATTTCAAAGCTTAGCTGCACCTACAACAATTAAGATCCCACCTTGAAACTTTCACAGCTGGTACTGCTGCTCAAGACCTTTCTGATGAAACCATATTCAATCTGGTTGATAGGGTCCATGACACTTAAATAGCAAGCGGCCGGTTTTTTTAGTCACTCTACCAAATTTCAAAGCTTAGCTGCACCTACAACAATTAAGATCCCACCTTGTTATATTCAAAGCTGGTACTTCTCTTTAAGACCTTTCTAATGAGACCATATTCAATCTGGTTAATAGGGTCCTTGACACCAAAAATAGCCAGCAGCCGGTTTATTTTTGTCTTTCTACCAAATTTCAAAGCTTAGCTGCACCTACAACAATTAAGATCCCACCTTGAAACTTTCACAGCTGGTACTGCTGCTCAAGACCTTTCTGATGAAACCATATTCAATCTGGTTGATAGGGTCCATGACACTTAAATAGCAAGCGGCCGGTTTTTTTAGTCACTCTACCAAATTTCAAAGCTTAGCTGCACCTACAACAATTAAAATCCCACCTTGTTATATTCAAAGCTGGTACTTCTCTTTAAGACCTTTCTAATGAGACCATATTCAATCTGGTTAATAGGGTCCTTGACACCAAAAATAGCCAGCAGCCGGTTTATTTTTGTCATTCTACGAAATTTCAAAGCTTAGCTGCACCTACCACAATTAGGATCACACCTTGAAACTTTCACAACTGGTACTGCTGTTCAAGACCTTTCTAATGACACCATATTCAATCTGGTTGATAGGGTCCATGACACTTAAATAGCAAGCGGCCGGTTTTTTTAGTCACTCTACCAAATTTCAAAGCTTAGCTGCACCTAACACAATTAAGATCCCACCTCGAAAATCTTTCAGCTGGTACTGCTTTTCAAGGCCTTTCTTATGAAACCATACTCAATCTGGTTGATAGGGTCCATGACACTTAAATAGCAAGCAACCGGTTTTTTTAGTCACTCTACCAAATTTCAAAGCTTAGCTGCACCTACCACAATTAAGATATCACCTTGAAACTTTCGCAGCTGGTACTGCTGCTCAAGACCTTTCTAATGAGACCAAACTCAATCTGGTTGATAAGGTCCTTGACACCAAAAATAGCCAGCAGCCGGTTTATTTTTGTCTTTCTACCAAATTTCAAAGCTTAGCTGCACCTACAACAATTAAGATCCCACCTTGAAACTTTCACAACTGGTACTGCTGCTCAAGACCTTTCTAATAAGACCACATTAAATCTGGTTGATAGGGTCCATGACACTAAAATAGCAAGCAGCCGGTTTTTTTAGTCACTCTACCAAATTTCGAAGCTTAGCTGCACCTACCACAATTAAGATCCCACCTCGAAACTTTTGCAGCTGGTACTTCTGCTCAAGACCTTTCTAATGAGACCATACTCATTCTGGTTGATAGGGTCCTTGACACCAAAAATAGCCAGCAGCCGGTTTATTTTTGTCATTCTACCAAATTTCGAAGCTCAGCTGCACCTACCACAATTAAGATCCCACCTTGAAACTTTCGCAGCTGGTACTGCTGCTCAAAACCTTTCTAATGAGACCATATTTAATCTGGTTGATAGGGTCCATGACACTTAAATAGCAAGCTGCCGGCTTTTTAGTCACTCTACCAAATTTCGAAGCTTAGCTGCACCTACAACAATTAAGATCCCACCTTGAATTGTTTGCAGCTGGTACTTCTGCTCAAGACCTTTCTAATGAGACCATACTCAATCTGGTTGATAGGGTCCTTGACACCAAAAATAGCCAGCAGCCGGTTTATTTTTGTCATTCTACCAAATTTCGAAGCTTAGCTGGACCTACCACAATTAAGATCCCACCTTGAAACTTTCGCAGCTGGTACTGCTGCTCAAAACCTTTCTAATGAGACCATATTTAATCTGGTTGATAGGGTCCATGACACTAAAATAGCAAGCTGCCGGTTTTTTTAGTCACTCTACCAAATTTCGAAGCTTAGCTGCACCTACAACAATTAAGATCCCACCTTGAATTGTTTGCAGCTGGTACTTCTGCTCAAGACCTTTCTAATGAGACCATACTCAATCTGTTTGATAGGGTCCTTGACACCAAAAATAGCCAGCAGCCGGTTTGTTTTTGTCATTCTACAGAACCGGCTGCTTGCAATTTTTGGTGTCAAGGACCCTATCAACTAGATTGAATATGGTCTCATTAGAAAGGTCTTAAGAAGAAGTACCAGCTGCGAACGTTTAAAGGTGATATCTTAATTGTGGTAGGTGCAGCTAAGCTTTGAAAGTTGGTAAAGTGACTAAAAAACCGGCTGCTGCCAATTTTTGGTGTCAAGGGCCCTATCAACCAGATTGAATATGGTCTCATTAGAAAGGTCTTGAGCCGAAGAACCAGCCGCGAACGTTTTAAGGTGGGATCTAAGTTGCAGTAGGTCCAGCTAAGCTTTGAAATTTGGTAGAATGACAAAAATAAACCGGCTGCTGGCTATTTTTGGTGTCAAGGACTCTATCAATCAGATTGAGTATGGTCTCATTAGAAAGGTTTTAATCAGAAGTACCAGCTACAAACATTTTAAGGTGGGATCTTAATTGTGGTAGGTGCAGCTAAGCTTCGAAATTTGGTAGAGTGACTAAAAAAACCGGCTGCTTGCTATTTTAGTGTCATGGACCCTATCAACCAGATTGAATATGATCTCATTAGAAACGTCTTGAGCAGCAGTACTAGCTGCGAAAGTTTCAAGGTCGGATTTTAATTGTGGTAGGTGCAGCTAAGTTTCGAAATTTGGTAGAATGACAAAAATAAACCGGCTGCTGGCAATTTTTGGTGTCAAGGACCCTATCAACCAGTTTGAGTATGGTCTCATTAGAAAGGTCTTTAGCAGAAGTACCAGCTGCGAAAGTTTCAAGGTGGGATCTTAATTGTGGTAGGTGCAGCTAAGCTTCGAAATTTGGTAGAGTGACTAAAAAAACCGGCTGCTGGCTATTTTTCGTGTCAAGGACCCTATCAACCAGTTTGAGTATGGTCTCATTAGAAAGGTCTTTAGCAGAAGTACCAGCTGCGAAAGTTTCAAGGTGGGATCTTAATTGTGGTAGGTGCAGCTAAGCTTCGAAATTTGGTAGAGTGACTAAAAAAACCGTCTGCTTGCTATTTTAGTGTCATGGACCCTATCAACCAGATTGAATGTGGTCTCAGTAGAAAGGTCTTGAGCAGCAGTACCAGTTGTGAATGTTTCAAGGTGGGATCTTAATTGTTGTAGGTGCAGGTAAGCTTTGAAATTTGGTAGAATGACAAAAATAAACCGGCTGCTGGCTATTTTTGGTGTCAAGGACCCTATCAACCAGATTGAATATGGTCTCATTAGAAAGGTCTCAAAGAGCAGTACCAGTTTTGAAAGTAACGAGGTGGGATCTTAAATGTGGTAGGTGCAGCTAAGCTTCGAAATTTGGTAGAATGACAAAAATGAACCGGCTGCTGGCTATTTTTGGTGTCAAGGACCCTATCAACCAGATTGAGTATGGTCTGATTAGAAAGTTCTTGAGCAGAAGTACCAGCTGCAAACAAGTCAAGGTGGGATCTTAATTGTGGTAGGTGCAGCTAAGCTTCGAAATTTGGTAGAGTGACTAAAAAATCCGGCTGCTTGCTATTTTAGTGTCATGGACCCTATCAACCAGATTGAGTATGGTCTCATTAGAAAGGTCTTGAGTAGCAGTACCAGTTGTAAAAGTTACAAGGTGGGATCTTAATTGTGGTAGGTGCAGCTAAGCTTCGAAATTTGGTAGAATGACAAAAATAAACCGGCTGCTGGCTATTTTTGGTGTCAAGGACCCTATCAACCAGATTGAATATGGTCTCATTAGAAAGGTCTTGAGCAGAAGTACCAGCTGCAAACAATTAAAGGTGGGATCTTAATTGTGGTAGGTGCAGCTAAGCTTCGAAATTTGGTAGAGTGACTAAAAAAACCGGCTGCTTGCTATTTTAGTGTCATGGACCCTATCAACCAGATTGCATATGGTCTCATTAGAAAGGTCTTGAGCAGCAGTACCAGCTGCAAAAGTTTCGAAGTGGGATCTTAATTGTGGTAGGTGCAGCTAAGCTTTGAAATTTGGTAGAGTGACTAAAAAAACCGGTTGCTTGCTATTTAAGTGTTATGGACCCTATCAACCAGATTGAATATGGTTTCATTAGAAAGGCCTTGAGCAGCAGTACCAGCTGAAAAAGTTTCGAGGTGGGATCTTAATTGTGGTAGGTGCAGCTAAGCTTTGAAATTTGGTAGAGTGACTAAAAAAACCGGCCGCTTGGTATTTTTGGTGTCAAGGACCCTATCAACCAGATTGAATATGGTCTCATTAGAAAGGTCTCAAAGAGCAGTACCAGCTTTGAAAGTAACACGGTGGGATCTTAATTGTTGTAGGTGCAGCTAAGCTTCGAAATTTGGTAGAATGACAAAAATAAACCGGTTGCTTGCTATTTAAGTGTCATGGACCCTATCAACCAGATTGAATATGGTTTCATTAGAAAGGCCTTGAGCAGCAGTACGAGCTTTGAATATAACAAGGTGGGATTTTAATTGTTGTAGGTGCAGCTAAGCTTTGAAATTTGGTAGAGTGACTAAAAAAACCGGCCACTTGCTATTTAAGTGTCATGGACCCTATCAACCAGATTGAATATGGTTTCATCAGAAAGGTCTTGAGCAGCAGTACCAGCTGTGAAAGTTTCAATGTGGGATCTTTATTGTGGTAGGTGCAGCTAAGCTTTGAAATTTCGTAGAATGACAAAAATAAACCGGCTGCTGCTATTTTTGGTGTCAAGGACCCTATTAACCAGATTGAATATGGTCTCATTAGAAAGGTCTTAAAGAGCAGTACCAGCTTTGAATATAACAAGGTGGGATTTTAATTGTTGTAGGTGCAGCTAAGCTTTGAAATTTGGTAGAGTTACTAAAAAAACCGACCGCTTGCTATTTAAGTGTCATGGACCCTATCAACCAGATTGAATATGGTTTCATCAGAATGGTCTTGAGCAGCAGTACAAGCTGTGAAAGTTTCAAGGTGGGATCTTAATTGTGGTGGGTGCAGCAAAGTTTTGAATTTTTAGAATGAGTGCAAAAAATCGGCTACTGGCTTAAACGTGTCACAACTTAATGTGATTTGGTTTTCATAATGTTATTTTTAAAGTATTTTTTAATTTGCAGTTTATTTCGCTATTTTAACAGTTTTAAAATTTTGACATCTCAATTTGGTCGGTTTATACCGGCTGCTAGAAATAGGCTGCCAACTTCACACCGGTATAGATAAACGCCCAGACCCGGAACTATTTTTTCTTGTTCCTGAACTGTTCTTGAACTATTTTTTTCAGTGTTACCCCACCGCCAAAGTGGTCGTTATTAAAATTTATCACTTCTTGCTCAAAATTAATCACTTCTTTTCGAGCGACAAAAACGATGATATTCCGTAATTATTCAAAGAGCGTCGAATCATATAAATTCTAGTTTAAATTTTAAATACGTAAAACAATAACAGATTACCTACTTGTAAAGCTAAGATGACTTGTTTCTATGTAAGTTTATTGAAGTAACAACCTACTTACTTAATTATCACTCGTGACAAATTAGGTACGTTTCTTAATAAAGACAGTAAACATACTAAAAGGCCAACTTTATAATAGTAGAGTTTTGTTTATCTGCCGAGGAGGTATAATATTTGGCGGTAGAGCCCTACGAATACATTCAGGATTAATGTCACAATAATTATCGTTATAAACCAATTCCAAAAAAGGAGGAGGTTCTCAATTCGTAGGTATGTATGTTTTTTTTTTTTCATTTTTTGTATCCTTGTTACACGATATTTCGGACAATGTTAAATTGATTTTGAAAATTCTTATTTCATATGATGGAGAATACTTCATAGTTGATCCCATATACATTTCATCGAAATCAGTTGAGTACCTACTTCATTGGAAATTTATTTTTTTTTGAAAAAATATGTATGATTATAACTCAGCCAAAGACGTGAAGTCGGTTTTTTGAATGCACTGCATTTTATGTACCTATATGTTACGGGTAATCCTAAAAGATGGAGTAAACCTAGATGGTTTGTGAAGATCTAACGACATTACGTTCGGCCAGGTTGCCTCGCATCGTTCAACATTATAAAAAACACTCATGGGTTGACGGTGATCACTATCCACGTTTTCAGTGTTGTGGTTATAGGATTGGTGAGTATGGGTGAGTATGGTGAGTATGGGTGAAGCCTGAATCGGAATTTATTCAGTTATTATTCGAGCTATACACAAAACGTTTGGGTAATCCTAGGTAAATCCGGGTGAACCTAGGTTTACTGCAGCTCCTAGGATTATCCGTAACGTATTCAATTAAATAATTACATACTAAATAAGTACTAAGTATTATAAAAAGACCTGCTTAGAAGAAGTAGGTAAGTTGCATAAAATCAGCAGAAATCATATTTTTTCAAATAGTTCATAGCCAAAGACTTTTACTTAGTATTATGTATCCATATTAGTCATAACCAATCAGCATACCTTCACTACCTCAAACAACCATATTTGATCGAAGAGGAGCCCGTTCTAAGTCAGTTTACGTACAGTTTGTCGTACGTCTATTTATGTACAGTTTACGTAGGTTACCTACGTCAGTCGTACCACCCAGTCTCCCGCTATCATACAAATTGTATTGTATGTATGTGTGCGGGAGACTGGGTGGTATACATAATTCTGTTGCAGACTGTACCTAAAAACGACATAGAGAAAGGTAGACCCAAGAAATTCCCTGCGTGAATGAAATAAAAACAAAGTAACTTAGGTAAGTACCTATTTGTCAATTTCAAGATATAAAATTATTCTCGGAACTCCTAGATCCCCTTTAATTATTTAAATATCCCCAGGATTACTCTTTGCAAGCATTCTTTCATATAATTCATGAATCGATCAGGCTTGAAAAGCATATAATTGGTCGATTATAAGTAAACGGAGAAAAGGAGACATACCTACACGAAAAAATACAGAAGTATTGAGACCCCTCCTAATTTTTATCTCAATTATGACCAATGAGTTTCAATAGAGAACATACGATTTAAACTACACCTCAGGGAATCATTCTGGATCACCGTTTTCTATACACTAAAACGTATAGGTAAAATGACTAAATGCGATAAACCACGGATAGAAACATATTTATTTAACCTCTCGTTATTTGGAGTCAGTTATAAAATTATCAGAGCCTTCTGCTTAAATCTATTTTGTAATACAGACGCCGCGGAAGTCTTTGTTCGAGTGAACATGAGTAACACAGATACAACCGGTTGAGACCCATTTATTTCGCTATAGTTTACGCATTGATAACCCTAAGGTTCATTGGCTGACCAGCGATTACAGTATTAAAATACTACAATGAATATTTTTAAAACAATGCCTACTTAAATTTACAAATGATGAGTAGATACGGTTCTAATGATGGGCTCGTAGTGACGGGATAGTGGCTGCTTTGTATATTATTCGACATAGTAGGTTAAGAAACGTTCGGCTCAGCCAGTAGGTACAAGGTTAGATGCCAATCATTTATTTACAACGACTTTCTTCGTGCTTCGGAGGGTATGCTATACCTGCAGTCGGTCTTTTTTCCGCCAAGGAAAAGGTTTGGCACCTAATAAATCAAGCTCTATTAGAAGGGGGATGAATCCTTCTACGGACGAAAGGGTATTCTATAGATCTGCCAGTGTGGAGATCGCTTTAGCAGCCATTACCTAGACTCCTCAGCTGAGTACCTATACCCACTAAACCTGTAAGATAAGTATACCCACTAAACATCCCCCTTCGCTGATCAAGCCTTAATCAGGGCCAGCGATCGTCATTGGACCGACAGACAATCGGCAGATAGAGGCTGTGCAGAGCAGTCGATCTCGTCAACTTTAGCAGTTAGGGTAAGCACGAAGCATTTTCAGTGCCCTGGGAATAATTTTGCCATCTAGCCAAGAGCGTGTTGTGATGATGCTGATAATTAAGCTTATACACTTATTAGGGATTTACCTGTAAAATTGGAGATTTGCACAAAATAATGAAATAAAAAAGAAATGTTTTTTTTTATAATCGAGGCAGTAGGTAGTATGTACTTTGGCCCAATGAATGTTATCTACACAATTTCGCCATTTTGATGACACTATATTTATCCCTTTACTACAGAACTCTACCGGACGGCAGGCGATGAATTCAGCACAACCGCTTTGTACCTACTGCTTCCCGGGTGATGAATTTTTCCCCATTTCAAATATTGCAAAAGTAGAAATCTGTTGGCTCAAAATTCGGTGAGTACGGTGGATGACGGAGAACTTCCAACTTTAACTCTTGGAGTGGATCCACGCACTGAGACGAACGCTTACGGTTGTAATAGATAATCCGCTTTTCATTGCAGGCAACTGATATTCGATATAGAATTCCCTCGTTCCTAAATCGATTCAGTTTATGCACAACTACGCATAAGTTTCGCTGTTCGTCGCTTAGTTCATGAGGCACTTACTTATCCAGATGTCTATCTTTCCCATTTGTCGCTAGTGCTTCAGTATTATTTTGTCATTAACTCCAAAGCCACGAGGCTTCTTCAGCTACTGAACATCACTAGCGAGATTAAATAAACATCTTCTATTGTTTTCGATTCAAAAATATCAATCTTCTTAAAGGAAACGTCTCTCAATTTGTGATGAGTCCGAGAAAGTTACACGAAAAACGACTTTAAATGCCAAAGATTTTTTTATTATAAGCTTAGCATGCTTTTCACCTCAATTCCATTGATGGTAAGTAAAGATGAGGTCGAAGTTGAAAGCACGCGGGCTTAGGAGAAAAAATCTTGGCTCTTCATAAAATATTGCGCGTGCGCGCTGATATTTTGCGTCAGAATTTATATGAAGGGTGGTAGCTAGCCAGGTGGACCCTGACGGGATCTTACTGCCAAGCGGAGTTCACTTGGATTAGTAGCCCCTAAAATTTCACATACTTACAAGGAAATATTTTAAAAACCTTATTACATACATACATCACGCCTGTATCCCTTATGGGGTAGGCAGAACACCAGAGGTTACAAGACCATCTGATGTCGAGTTTGACAAATTTGGAGGTATTACAAAGATGGAAAGAGACTTTTGTAGTGACAGAGGGTCAGCCTATCGCCCACAAAAACGCCTTTAAAACCTCTGTCTCTTAACTGACTTTTACAGTATGCCCGGGAAGAGAAGCAGCTGGCGCATTCTACGTTTTTCTTTTGCTCCCAGTCCAGCATTTTATAATTATTAAATATAGTTTTATAGATAAAATACCAAACGAAATCGATCCCGGTTTGGATACGAACTCAAATTTCCCGCATTCCGGGAGGCCACTCCTCCAACTGAGCTACCGGGGCCTGGTGGTCCATCATCATGTGGACCATCGAAATTATTTG
This sequence comes from Stenoptilia bipunctidactyla, assembly GCA_944452665.1. Classification (NCBI taxonomy): domain Eukaryota; kingdom Metazoa; phylum Arthropoda; class Insecta; order Lepidoptera; family Pterophoridae; genus Stenoptilia; species Stenoptilia bipunctidactyla. The sequence goes on along the minus strand of OX101734.1, from coordinate 20,029,158 downwards.
GTAGGTACATTGGATTTTATTTGTTATTTTTATCTATGCTCTACAAGATGTCGTATTGTATGTAGATATTTTTGTGATGTTTTATAAAGAAACATACTTAGTCTCTACTCTCTACATTGGGAAAAACAAAGGGACCGTCTGTATTTTCGTAATAATCTTTGGAACTATTAGACAGAATTTGATGTGTTTTGCCTCAGTAGTGGCAACATTTTAAACTATAATCAACGAATGCAGAGCATTAAAAAACCGACTTCTTAATGCAATTTTAAGATTCATATGGTGTTCTCATGAATACCATTACCAGAACTAGATTTCAATGAAATGGGACCACATGGGAAGCGAAGGCTTTCTAATAAAAAATAATCATCAAAATAGGTTCACCCAGTCAAAAATTATGAGGTAACAAACATAAAAAAATACATCCAGTCGAATTAAGATCTTTTCTCCTTGAATTGAGAATTGACTCCTTTTTTTAAAGTCGGTTTAATAGTAGATTATGCAACAAGGGGATAAAGCAGTGTATTATGTCACGGGCATCATATGGGATCATATAGGATTCAAGACTGCCCAAGACTAAGACACTGTTATCCCCGAGGAGCTTACTCTACTTTATACACCACCTTGTAAGATAATCAGGTAATGAAACGCAGGAATTAAATCAAGTATCTACTTAGGTGTTTAATAATTTAGAAATTAAAGATAATATTAGAAACAATTGACCAGTTATGTACCTAAAGATAAAGTGATATTTCTATTTGGTATATTCATTGTTTACTGTTGTCTTCAACATTGAATAAACAGTCCATAGGCTGCTAGGTTTCTTTGTAGCAGACAACTGTTGAAAATATACTAAAAGCAATGCGTCCGAAATAATTTTCACGGCTTTTTTAGTTTTCCAAGTAAATAAATCTTCGTAAAATTTCATGTACCTATAAATGCTTTGATTTACACGGCAAAATATTATCGACGATACTATTTGCTTCATTTCTAATATCTTCTGGTGTTAAATCGTCACTCGAGCTCGACATATTTTATTTATTTGAAAACTATTGAAATAAAAACTCTGAAAAAATTTTCTTTTCAAAAACCGCGCAATTTTACTTCTTATTTGTCTTTTTCAAAAGGCAAAAGAAACCGTCGCATACAGGTTTTTTACGAGGATTTTTAATTTTTCTTGGTAGTCGTTCCAAAGGTACACAAACTTATACAGCCAAATTTAAAGTCCATATATTTTTTAATTAGGCAAAGCAACTAGTCATACAGCCATGTCCATGTAGGTATTATTAAATTTCGCTCCAATTGACATTCCAAAATCAAATGACATTATAACCCTTAGGATTAAAGTATTTTTTATTCCCTGTAAGATACCATTTTAATCTTAAGGGATTAATATCTTGCTTTAGGTGGAGTTTATCTCATACATAATGCGAATTTTAAACAAAGGTGGTGTATAAAATAGGTTTATTGTGTTTTTAAGAATAAGGGTACTTAGGTAATGTAACGCATTTATTCAATTTCTTTCAAAATTATCATGGTCTTATCGCGGAAGTGTACCAACTAAAATATATTAAATCGATCTTAATGAGGTCAGAGTTTTATATATTATTTAACTTATAATTACGTTATCAAATATAAATATTGACCATGAGCTTTATCCAAAATATGCAATACAGTTAAGTACGAGTATACAATTCTTATGATAATAATAATTCATGCAGAACTATAGATGCGAAGCAGGTTTTTAAACACGCGGTTAAATATGCATTTTTCGTTATTAACGGTTAATTAACCACATTATATGCTCCCACCGCGAGATGTCGCTGACGGATAGAAATATGTCTCGCAAGTTGCGCGATGATGACAGCCTCGACTGGTAAAAAATAGACTGTTGAAATTCCCTATCTTAAAAACTACTGAACCCATTTTGATGACACTTATAGTCTTTAACCTTAAGTTGAACAATACCTAGTACAATAAAAAAAATAAGTACTTAAATCAAACGTTTAGTTCCGGACATATGCGAACACAAAAAAACATATATACCTTCAATATTGAAATTTTTCACATTTGTTCAGACGTCGATATAGACTAACATATACGAAAACTGGGCAAAAACTTTTTTTAAGTCGGTTAACAGGAAAAGAAAGAAAAACTTTATCCTTTTTCGTTGTCACTGTCAGATATTTACCTAATCGTTAATAACTGCATTTTATCGGTAGCTAACCATAAGTTTAGCTAATTAACGGTAGCTATGGGGTTTTTTACAACTATATGCAAAAACTTAATTCAAAATAAAAACATCATTTTCAACCGACTTCCAAAAAAGGAGGAGGTTCTCAATTCGTCTATGTTTTTTTTGTGTCTTTGTTACACGATATTTCAGGCAATTATGTCTTGATTCTAAAAATTCTTGTTTCATATGATAGAGGATACTTCATAGTTGGTTCCATTAAAATTTCATCGAAATCGGTTGAGTACTTCATTGAAAATTTCAAACTTTTGAAAAAATATGTATGATTTCGGAGAATGTTAGTTGATGACATTCTCAACTCATCCAAAGTTTTGACGTGAAATCGGTGTTTTTAATGCTCTGCATTCGTTGATTATCACCAGAACTAATAAAAAAGGACGCAATATAAATATTTCACTTATTCTTTGTGATTCTACCATGATTTAAATAAACAAAGAGGGTATTTAAAACTTTATCTGAAACCGTTTTTTAACTTCCGAACTTTGGATAGGGACAAATTATATTATTTTAAAGATTTATCATTAGTAAAACAACAAAAACGAAGATTGGCTTAATACCATAACAGCAAAAATATATTGTTAAAAGTAGAACTTGAACAATATCCCTGAAAATAATTGATGGCCTTTGTTAAAATTATTTACCTATAAGATCTAACTTTTAAAAGTCCTATTTAAAGGTAAAAGCAAGATAATAGTATCTAACAAATATACCTAAAGTAAAAGTCTTAATTATTAGGTATGCACCTATAGTAATTATTAAATATAAGTTAATCAATATTTGTTTTAAACTATCGCGGTTATTTTCACTATGATTTAATGTATTTACGGGATTCTTACCACGATTTTCGATTTTATTTTCGCACGTCCGATATTTCGATGCTGTTACAAGCACCATGATCGCGGACTGGCAGATGTAGGTAGGTGGCGATGACAGTTAGAGGCAGATATATCGATCTACCCCCTTTCTTGTTCGTTTTGATCTGCTACTACTGGAACTCACATGAATGTCACTTTTGCAAAACACGCTCACAGTATCACTGGGTTTTTGACCGGACACACCACTTTCGCTGTTTTTTAGTTTAGTAAAAGTCCTAACCACTGGGTTCCACGTACTAGACAATTTAAAACCGTCTTCTCGATTAAAGTTATTTTCGCACTTTTTTATTTCTAACGCTTCTTTAACGATTCGCGGTATGTAGTGTCGTTCCGTAGATAAGATCCGAGTATTATGGAACTCAATCCAATGATTAGGGCCCGATTCTAACAGATGTTCGGCGATGGCTGACTTGTTTGTGTCTGAGTTTTTTATGGCTTTGATGTGTTCCTTAAGACGGCATGAAATAGTTCTCTTCGTTTGGCCAATGTAGGAGCTGCCACAACTGCAGTCAATTTTATAAACACCCGGTGTCTCAAGCGGTATGTGATCTTTTGGTGAGCGCAGACACTGATTGATTTTCTTGTAGGGAGTGAAAATCGTGTCGATAGAGTACTTATTTAATATCCTTCCTATTTTATCTGTGACTCCTTTTAAGTATGGCATGAAGGAGGGCTGGCGCTTCACCTTGGGTGTATTTGGTTTGGTTCTCGTTCTTCTCTTTATATTTGACACCTTCACGGTGTAGCCATTGTTTATTAAGACTTGTTGCACATGCTGTAGTTCGCTTTGAATATGGTCCTTGTCGCAAAGATCATAAGCGCGATTAGTAAGTGACGAGACTACTGCATTGAGATGACGGGGGTGATGGTGAGAGGATGCGTGAAGGTATCTGTCAGTGTGTGTTGGTTTCCTGTATACTGAGTAGTTTAAATAGCCATCACTCTTGATCGTTAGTTTTACATCCAAGAACGCCAAAGATCTTTTATTTTCAAGTTCTACAGTAAAGCGCATTTTAGGGTGTACACAATTTATATGGTTCAAGAAGAATATCGGACGTGCGAAAATAAAATCGAAAATCGTGGTAAGAATCCCGTAAATACATTAAATCATAATCAATATTTCTTTACAAATTAGCACAAAAATCTCGACATACAATGAAATACAAGTCCTTATAGTGAAATTCCAATAAAATCAGTGTCCTCCTTAGCCAACCCTGCAAAATCAAGTGAATTTCTCAGATTACAACATCATTGACGACTACTTTGATGGGGTAAACCTGCCTCAGACGCCAGTGGTTGCGGGTTCCATACCCGCACGGAACAAGAAAAAAAAATGTTCGTGTCTGGGTATTTATCTATTTATATTCTAGGTACTCCCTAGTTCGCTACATGGTATCCCATAACACAAGCTATGCTTACTTTGGGGCCATGTAGTTGGGTTGATTGTTTGGGGATTTTACTTATATACATCTTGATAACTCTGTGTTTAAATGCGAAGTTTATTCCCACATAGAGTCGGCTTAGAACAGCCCAGGGGGGGGGGGACATTTGCTTGTTAGCTCAGTTTCTTCAAAGACAGTGGCTCTAACTAACGGAAGGCCCTGAACTTTTATAGTAATACTACTTGACGCTAGATGACGCTACTTCTCACATTCATTATATTATGAAAAAAATAAATTACTTTGTTTTGTAAATAAATGCAAACTGATTTTTCAAATGTGGTTTTTGTATATTTTAGTGTGCTGCTGTAAATTCGTATATTTTTATTTTCAAAACAAAATTTGAATTAATTTCAAGCTATGAATGAAGCCTTGTCAACGTCAGGTGTGTTTTTTTAATTTCAAAACACCACCACAACACAATATGGCGACTGCTATTTGCGTACGCGCGTGTCTGTAGTTTTTGTTGCTGTTTTGTGTTTATTCCTGAGTTTCATAGTGATTTTTATATTCCATAAAGTCGAAGACTTCAAAATCAATATTTCTTAGAAAATTTTGAGTTGGAAGTCTTCGAATTAGACTTTAGAAGGACTTAAAATTAGAGAATGCAATGTCGAATAAGGCGCATTGCCTACATATATGTACGTATCTATACGGAGATCTACATATAGATACATAAGTTTGGGGCCGATTTATAGTTAGCGTTAGTAGCAAATGGGATCCCAAAAAATCTGCAAGAGGGCTCTCTATTCCCAAGTATAATATTTCTCTATGGAACAGCCCTACCCTGGATCAGCATGTCGTAAAAGGGGATTAATCCGAGTGGCCTACGTGGTGGCAGTATTCCTTCGGGATCCTCCTGGCAAGCGACCACCCTTCATATAAGGTCGCCTTATAATAGTCAATAATATTTTAATAGCAGATTAAGACTGATGATTGGGTCACAATTACGAAAAAAAATTAAAGTATTTTTCATAAATTAAAATTTCGAAAATCAAAATTTAAGTTTAATCTGTAGTTTATGACTACACAGCAACTAATAAAAACGTTTCCATCTAATTGCATGTAGTAATAAAAAGTAGATTAATCTTTAATTTTACTCACAGAGAAGAATTTTGAAATTTTAATTTACTAAAAATATTATTTTTTTTACATTATTTCTATTCCAAATTCAGACTCACCCATCTTTCCTAATCTGCTATTAAAATATAATTGACTATCATATTGACCTGTATAAAATCCGCTGCCAAAAATTTGCTGTCGAACATATACGTGATGTATTCCGGCATTTTATGAAGAGCCAGGTTCTTTCTAAACAGGTGTGCTGTCATTTTCGACCTCATCTTCACTTACCATCAGGTGAGGTTGAGGTCAAACACGGGTTTAGCCAGTACTAAAAACAAATATTTTTATTTCTAGTCTTTTTAGTGTCAAATTGCAGTGTTACTACATCCAGGTGTAAATACCGATAAAAAAAGTTTTAATAGGTATATGTTTTTATTCTTACATACATACATAACGTCACGCCTGTATCTCTTATGGGGTAGGCAGAACACCAGAGGTTACAAGACCATCTGATGTCAAGATTGACAAATTTGGAGGTATTATAAAGATGGAGAAAGACTATTGTAGTGACCGGGCCTATCGCCCACAGAAACGCCTTTAAAACATCTGTTCCTTAACTGACTTTTACAGTATACTCGGGAAGAGAAGCAGCTGGAAAATTCTACGATTTTTTTTCGCTTCCAGTCCAGCATGGAAGCTTTTATTCTTAACACTGTTTATTAAATAAAAAGACAAGTTTGACCACAAAAAAGTGTTCACTTTATGCTTTCTCCTGTCAGCTTTGAATTTTAATGGCATTGCTTAAAATCTTAACCATTTTAAGTGAATAACTGGATTTTAGGACCACCCCTTCAATTATTGACTATCGCCAAATGTTATCCTTTCATAGTTTAAGTCATGTTTTAAGAAGAACTAGTTATTTAATAATGTTTACTTGCAGCCTTACCTAATGATTTCATGTCTAACAATAGTATCACATGAAATAACAATAGCGGGGTGTTAATACTTCGAAGTCTATTTCAAATAAATAAGGCAAAGTTGAATCAGCCTCCACTAAATAGCTTTTCCTCCACGCTTTAAAATAAAACTTACCAAAAATAACTAAAAAATAACGATTTTTATTCTACATTATGTACAAAATAGTCAGTTTCACTCTTTATAAATAGTATTTTAGCTAAGATTGACTTTGATCTACACATTCCCAAAATAAACCTTCTCGACGGTTTCGACGATCCTAAATTATAGTGTCGATAAATTTTGCACATGCATTTCAGTGTCAGAAATTGGGTACCGAAATGAGGTAGCATGTTAGACTGTGTCGATAAAAACTAAATATTATCGACATTTCAACAACATGGATGAAAGAAATAGGCAACCATCTAATCTCAATATGAGTTGAGATTTTGCCTTTGAGCATCTTTGTTCATTTCTGCAAATTTTATCAAGCCCAGTAAAGCCCTTCTGTGTGTACCAATTTAGGTACAGACAGAAGGCAGCAGATCAAGGTTATGCCCTCGACATTAAGTTAAAAATTGGTTGGGAAAATTTGACAAGTTTGTAATGCTTGATCTGCTGCCTTCTGTACACGCAAGTGAATTGAAGGCACGTTAAAATTCGACGCTGAAAAGGTTTATGCTGCATCAAGTATGATAAAACTAAAACTTGAATTTAAAGTTCTTTGTCTCGGGTTTCTTCGGTTTTTCGTAGTCTGCGGTTATCAACATTTTGATGTACTTTCCTTGCTGATTCGAAGGCAAGGTCACGCCGAGTGTTTCACAGTTTTTGATGATCTCCGAGCATCCTCGCAGGTCTCGGTTCTTTACTGAAATTAGAATGAAAGAAACAATTGAATTTAAAAAGGTGATTTCTCATTATTTTAACAGAATCTATGACATCTTTGGCGAAGACCGAATCTCTTAAGGCCAAGGTTTACAGGGCAGAGATTACAAAGGATAGGTACAGAGAAGATCTATTTCTTTATAGTTACTACATAGTCGCTCATCACCGTCCCCCAGACACGATTATGAGACAAGCGCTGAGTTTGATTATCTACTGAACTAATCAATCCAATCTTAATGTGGATCCAAATTTACCTTGGAGAAGATTGTGTCCAACCTCACCTTTTAGATATTGTTAGTGTACTTTTTTGTATATTTTACCTGGTCGTGGTGGGTTATAAATACTTGGATAATAAGTAATTATATAAGTTACACTACCAGAAAAAATAATATCGCCAGTATGTATTAATGACATTGATAAATGACATTTACCACACGATTCATATTTGTGGGAGTTAGGTTGCGTTTACACTGAGCGGAGAAGAGCGGAGAAAACGGTTGAGTGTTTCCACTGAAGTGGAGCAGAGCGGAGCGGAGTGGATTTCAGTTGTAGTGGAACATACTTTTGCAATTTTAATTACATTTAAAATGAAAACTTAGACTTAGATTCATATTCCCTATAATTTAAAACTTATTATTAACACTTAATTAAGCACAAACTATGAATACACAACACAGATCATATGAAAAACAGTATTTCAGTAAATTACCCAGCCTAATTCACAGTGATAAGAGATGATATTTTTATTTTTGTGTTTACGTATTTTAAACACTGTTCACGTATTTTAACACCCACTCCACTACACAACCTAGCTGCTCTCCAAACCGCACCGCTCCGCTGTTCTCCTCACCGTTCCGCTATCCTCCGCTTCACGTCGCCTCGCTCTATTTATATGAATATCTGTTCAACTCTGCTCTGCTCCGCTCGTGCTGTTTCCATTGAAGCGGAGGGGAGATTTCGAGCAAAGTGATTAGTCTATTCAGGCGCCGCTAAGCTCCGCTTCGCCCAGCTCCATGTCAATGGAAACCTTATAAATAAGCGTGCCACTCAGTGGCCACTAAGTGCTGATGTGGTGGTAGATAGAACACGTAGGTTTAAAAGAAATTTACTCTTCATAGACATTTCTGAAACGCATAATTTATTACAAAGGGTGTTCAATAAGCTCGGCCCATTATAAACGTCACAAATAAACACAATCTTCTTTATTTTTTACTACCACAGGGAAAATATATAGACGAGGAGCACAATCTCGTAAGCTCTAGCAAATCAGGTGAAGCCGACGATGTGTTACGGAACGATATGTCGAATCTTCGCCAATCTAGTGATTGAATTAGCAACCTAGTAATATAGTTTACGCCAAAAAACAAGGCACAAAAATAAGCTTCAAACTGATGACAGCGCCGCCAGTGTGGAATGGCTTGAACTATTGTCATTAACTATTGGAAGGTTGTGCCGTTGTAGTGTGTGGTGTGACGCATCTACCCATTATACATCATATAATATTCAATATACTGTCGTCTTTGAACATAACAAGACGTGTTTCATTGAGCTCCCTCATCGACCAGTACAACGTCAGGACTGCTTTGAGGAATGTTGGGCTACATTACTTACAACAGTCCTTCCTCGTAATTTTTCTGTGGTCATTCAATACTAGTCTTTTGTTAGTTTTTCACAAACAAAGATGAGATATTAACGAAAAAAGATCACAATTCTACCTACTAAAACACTCAGGAAACCGTGATCAACTTAACTCAAGATAAGCAAAACAAACAGGTCACAACAATGCAAAGGATCAAATGTTACTAGAACACGTGATTATATACCTAAATAACAAATAGCTATAATTAGGTATACATCCATTATCTATAAATATTATTTGCAGTTTGTCTGCACTGGCTGGCAGACGGCTTTTGTTTATAATTTAACTAGCTGTTACCCGCGACTTCGTGCGCGTGAATACTCAGCTATCGTTGCAAAAATAAGATTACTATATCCTCTTTGAAGTTCAAGCTCACTCAATTCTAAAGAACAGTGGCAGATCTCCATACTAGGAATTGTTTTATGTTAAATGGAAGCGTCCCGTAGTAAAAAATATGTCTAAAGGTTCAGTATTAGTACCAGAGTGTACAAGTGAGTCTATTTTCGTTCGGGAATGCCGAAAAAAACATATATCGATGTTTGTATTTTTAGGTCACGAATGAACAGTGCAATAAAAGAACAGTACAATTATCAAATCACTTATGTCAGATTAACATTAAATCAAACAGAGAACGTTAGTGTCGATCAACCTATCACTGTCAGTCAAAGACTAAAAAAGAGCTGAACATTTCATTCGATTTTATGAAAAATCGATTCAACATTGAATTGATCCTGGTACACTTTATTAGACTTTTTTGGATTCAAAAGTTGTATTACTTCAAAGATATTACCATATTAATATACATATATAATATGCCTGCTGTCACGCCGTCTACGACAATAATTACGAAGCTAGTTTGTAATCATTTGATATGCTTTTTATCTTCATAAATAACTTCGGCTTTAAAGAAAATAAGTGAAAGTATCAAAAATCGTAGAAAAATAATTCAAATTGTTTCGTTTTTATTAAATCTAAGGACTCCAAAACAACCCAGACAAAATTCTGCCACTATTCTTTAGTATAAGCAGCGTACACAAAGGAAGCTCTCAAAATTGAATAATTCTCCCCATTTTTTTATATTTCTGACACTCACACAACATTAACTAGCCCAAATTAAGTTTCTTAAAGAACTTGTGTTATGGATACTAGACATCTGATATACTTAAGAAATAAATAAACATACATATTTATTATTAGAATAAACTTAAATAAACATAAAACATCCATGACTTGACGACTAACATCTGTGTTTATCACACAAATATCCGCTGCCGCCGGGATTCGAACCCAGGACCTCTGGCATAGAAGGCAATGTATGTTACCGCTACACCAGCCGGTCGTCAAAACACTTTCGTTGTAAACTTCGCTTATGTTTGTCGCAGAGTGATGTTATATAGCTTAAAGCCTTCCTCGATAAATACTATCCAAGACAAAAATAATTTTTCAATTTGAACCAGTGCTTTCAGAGATTAGCATGTCGGACCAAACAAACAAACTCTTAAGCTATAAGTATTATATTAAGTAGTATGCATAATATTAGTACCTATCTATAGATAATCATGACACAATTCACATTTTAAACTATTATACAATAAGGTAGGGAATTATCAGGCAGATTATGATCAGAATACAAAATAGACTGTATTTTGTCTATAAAAACACTTATAAGGAGGCAAATGTAAAAGACAAAGATTAATTACTGCTACTCTTCAAAAAAAAAAAATACTTACATGTATTATGTATGTACATATTTTGCTTAAAATAAATAAGAGTTGCACTTTTCAATCCTTTAAGTGGGTAAAACACAGGGGGGGGGACATTTGCTTGTTAGGTCAGTTTCTTCAAAGACAGTGGCTCTAACTAACGGAAGGCCCTGAACTTTTATAGTAATACTACTTGACGCTAGATGACGCTACTTCTCACATTCATTATATCATGAAAAAAATAAATTACTTTGTTTTGTAAATAAATGCAAACTGGTTTTTCAAATGTGGTTTTTGTATATTTTAGTGTGCTGGTGTAAATTCGTATATTTTTATTTTCAAAACAAAATTTGAATGAATTTCAAGCTATGAATGACGCCTTGTGTCAGGTGTGTTTGTTTAATTTCAAAACACCACCACAACACAATATGGCGACTGCTATCTGCGTACGCGCGTGTCTGTAGTTTTTGTTGCTGTTTTGTGTTCATTCCTGATTTTCGTAGTGATTTTTATATTCCATAAAGTGGAAGACTTCAAAATCAATATTTCTTAGAAAATTTTGAGTTGGAAGTCTTCGAATTAGACTTTAGAAGGACTTAAAATTAGAGAATGCAATGTCGAATACGGCGCATTGCCTACATATAATTATGTACGTATCTATACGGAGATCTATATATAGATACATTAGTTTGGGGCCGATTTATAGTTAGCGTTAGTAGCAAATGGGATCCCAAAAAATCTGCAAGAGGGCTCTCTATTCCCAAGTATAATATTTCTCTATGGTAAAACAATACTTACTTTTATAGTCAAATAGGATTTGCAACACTTTGGCATATTCAGTCATCATTTTATACTTAAGTAGAGCTTGCAGCAGCCTCACTACAGCATCATCATTATATTCATATTTTAAAATTGTTATACTGAACACTATGGACCTGTGGAAATAAAAGTCTTTTATTGTTTTTACACAGAGTGGATTTTTATATTATTTATGTATGACTTAAATCTATCAGAATGTAAAGATTTAACTCAAAATGGACAGCTAAATTGGTGATTTAAAACACTGAGTACCTATGAGAAAAATACCCGGGTCCAGCACACACAATTTGTATCTTAGTTTATGAGTTTAAATTAATGATGAATTGCCAGATAGGTGCCATCATAAAAAGCAATGGATAAGAGTATGAAATTTTTAATTTTATTTTGGTAGTGTTGGTAACATTTAAACAGATCAGCAATGAATGTTTTCGGCTGATAATAATATTAAAAGGGCAATGGAAATACAAAAAATTTAAACAAATGGAAACATAGTCCAAATATCATTTACAATAAATCTAATATTACATTTTGCAATGAAAGCATGAAGTGTGCAATACCATCTTGGTGCCTGGCCCACCCAAGGTAAAATAAGACCAACATTATGTGAGTGCAACAACCTAGTGTTCTTTGCCCATGTATGAATGAAAGTAATATTCAACAATGCCATGTCTCCCACCTTCTCTTTCATACAAAATGTATGTGTAGTACGTCCTACTTGTCACATGTCGAGAATTGATACAACAACTGATCAAACATAGTCCCCTCCATTATCTATTAAGGTAAAAACGAAGCGTATTAACTCAATAAAAGAAAAACATATTGCATAGTTTAATTTAGCAAAACAATGATAAAAATAAAAATAAGTACTTAGCTATTTCATTCTTTATACCATAATTTTTTATGATGAAAAACGAAATAGCAGTGCCTTGGTTTTTTCAACATTCTTCTTTTCAATCTAAAATTATTTCATACAAAATTAAAATCTGGATTTAGATTATCATAGTCATGATTTTAAGCCTAAGACTCAGGATTGAGATTTAGTATTGATAAGCACTATAACTGAAGTAATAAAAAGTTCAAACTTGAACATATCACTGCTCCATATTATTTTAAGTAGGAAAATTATACTCTTATACTTCCATTATACTCTTCTATGCTGGACTGGGAGCGAAAGAAAAACATAGAATGTTCCAGCTGCTTCTCTTCTCGGGCAAATTGTAAAAGTCAGATAAGGGATGGAGGTTTTTTTTGGCCTTTTTGCGGGCGATAGGCTGACTCCCTGCACTGCAATAGTCTCTTTCCATAATAAGAATACCTCCAATTTGTCAAACGTGACATCAGATAGTTTTATAGTCTCTGATGTTCTGCCTACCCCAATAGGAATACAGACGTGAAGTTATGTATGTATGTAAATTATACTTAAATATTTTTCAAAGCTTAATTTGAGCTTAGTAGTGTAAATAAAAATAAAATATTGGTATACTTACTTGTCTCTTATTATATCTTGTAAAACTGTAGATGAATCAAGTAGCTCATTGGAAAACATTTGATCAGAAAACCACGAACTTGACCAGCATAGATGCCAAAAACAAATAAGAGGGTAGTGATCCTTAAATTCATTACTTAATTGTAGGACATACTTTTTAAAAGTTACAAGTGTAGCTTCAGAGCCATTCGAAACAGACTCATGTATCAATTCTCTTAGTATAATTCTATATAGATTTCTCATGTTCTCAAATTTTACATAGCTCTGAAAGAGAATTGATAGTCCTTTCTCCGTGTTACCTTTGATGCATTCAGCTTTTGCAGCATAGTGCATAAAATCTCCATTTTTTTGACATAAAGAGGGAATCACTTTTAAACAATATTTATGCAATTTAGCCACAGTATCAGGCTTACCATTCGAGCTGTAATGTCGAAACATCTTCCTTAATGTCAATTCACTTATAAACATTTGCTTGTCTACACATTCTAAAACCAGGTATTCAAGTTGTTTATCTTTGTTTTTCGATATAAGATTATCGATTGTCTCATCTAAATTCTCGTTTGAAATTTGGTTGCCTTCAGATGGTATTGTACTTTGGTCTTTCATAAAGTATCTAATGTTTTCAACATTAAATGCCATTCTATTTTCTTGGCTTGAATCTTTTTGCACTATCTCATTTACTGTTGAAGCTATCGTATCAATAGTTGTTGTGTAATAAAATTCCATGGGCACTCTAGGAGGTAAAACATTCTGGACCAATCTTATTACTCTTAAAAAACCTAAATAGGTTTTTGTCATTTGCGTAGTCATTCCTTTTGGGCATTAGAACTCTTGACGAAAAATAAATAAAACGAAAGGTTAATCTTTTGGCAATGCTTCTTGTTTACATGATTTGGTCTATATTTTTACATTTTGTACAAAAAGCTGTCCTGAAAGAAGCATGTCAGTCGAATTAATTTAATTAAGTTACTTATTATGGAAATTATTTACGGTTATACATAGAATTAATAGTTATCTTTAACTCAGTTATTCACCTTACATGTTTATTTTTGATTTGTTTTTGTCAAGTTATCAAATTGAATTTTGTCCACCGGAGGAATGTCATACTAGGACAGTATGTTTCTGTCAAAAATGTTTTGACATTAGTACGTCGTACTCCGTATGTTGATAATACCTATATGGTAAAATACCGTATTACAACATTCTTTACTAAGGCCTAAGAGAAAAAACTCCATAAAATTGTATTTTTTAGTAAATTATAAAGTCAATATTAAGTATTGCACTTAAAACATTTACCTAACTTAAATGTGATTGTAATATGAAGATCTATTCATTCGGCTATACAATAGGTACATTCGGGTTTTTGGTTCTTCATAACTTCAATACCCTATAATATATATTTCGTTCTTATCGTAATAAATATTCTAAAAAGAAAGTCATAGCGTAGCTGTTTTCCTGTGACTAAAATCCAGAAGTTATATTAAAATGTAGTAATAAATAACCGCCATCTACTGAACATCAACGAAATCTTTTACAAAGTAACCGAACTAAGTTAGTTCTAATAAATATAAATAGGTGCCAGTAGTTGACAGTTCTTTTGTATCTGTAAATAATTCAGATGGCTGAAATTAAAAGAAAGACTTACGGCTTATTTCATCCAGCTGAATTTAGTAAAATAGGAAAGATATAAATGTATTTTTGTGACTCTTCCAAGCGATAACTCCTAATAGTATTGTTACGAAGTAGGTACCTACAGCAGGACCGGTAGGCACACAATATAAGTAGGTAATCGTAAAAGTAATATTTTTTTTATCAACACAGCCATGCACTTTTAATCTGCTATAGATGCAGCAGCGCAGATTACAGACGATCCGCACCGCCATTTTTAGTCTGTGAAAATAGAATAGGCATTTGTTATTATACCGTACGTACCTACCATATTGCATGACGCGTAAAAAGTCCAGCGCGCGTACAAAAATCTACGTACCAAGGTAATTTTAAAAGACCGCCGTACCGAAAATACCTTGTTTATTTTCCTTTTTCTTTACATAAGTACACAAACATAGGTTCCTACCTGTACCTATCCCTGTATCCTGCCTCTGATGTCACGTTTGACTAATTTGGAGGTAGTAGGTAAGTATAATAATGTTAAGAGACTATTGCAGTAACAGGGGATCAGCCTTTCGCCCACAAAAACGTCAATGAATACTCTGTCCCTTAACTGACTTTTACAGTATGCCCGGGAAGAGAAGCAACTGGTACATTTTACGTTTTCCTTTTGCTCCTAGTCCAGCATAGAAGCACTGGCTCTTCATAAAATAATGCCGGAACACATCACCGCGGGAACGGCTATATTTGGCGGCAGATTTTATATGATTGGTGGTGGCTAGGCATGTGAACTATGAAGGAGTCCTACAACCAAGCGAGGGTCAGTCGGATAAGTTGCGAAGAAGAAGAAAGATAAGAAAATATCAATGATAACACAAACTGAAGAACGGTACAATGGGCGGCCTTATCGCTTCAGAGACAACCCTAGAAGGAATAAATCGCCTTTTACGACACGCTTATCCAGGGGCGGTACGACTAGGGGAGCGGGCCCCATTATGGGATGGTTCTCAATATGGGACAGCTAAGTATTTCGTTTTGTAAGCAGCGCTACCTCTTGAATCGACACAGAATCACTTCGTTACCGCATGAGACGACTATGTTGAAACTCTGGCGTCACAGTCGCCATTAGAAGACGAGTGAAGTTTGTTGATTTGAATTTTTTGCTACAAAAAATATATCATACCTGTGTTGGAAGTTCGTTTTTGTTAAGGTTAGTGTGCAATTTTGTCATGGAATGTGTTCCTAAACCATACAAACATGTTTGTGTTGTGTTTTATTCCTTGTTTCTTGTAATTATTAGCTTAGTTTATGTTTTGAAATCGGAAATGTGTTATAAACCATCTAGCCCTAATATGGGATAGCTCGGTGTGCCTTATATGGGATATCTAATAGGTTGGGGAAAAAGTTTCTTCGCATTTTTTAAGAAAATTCAAAACATTGAATTTTATTTATTGATTTTTTTTATTGATGTTCCTAATAAATTAGGTATTAAGGCTATGATTATTATACTTTCTGATTAAAATAAAAGTACAAAAGTAAAATTTAATAAAACTTTTAATATTATTAAAACAACAAACTATAACATTGTTTTTTATTTCTCCATATAATTATGGGTTTCCTGACCGGAATAAAATTAGGGATATCCCATAATAATATAAGATTTCCTAATATAGTATAGGTCCCCTTATATGGGATATCTCATATTGAAGCGTGGCACCCAATGAGGGATATCCCAAAAATGGGTACTATGGTATCCCATATTGAGGTACACGTCTTTTCTTCTCAACTTTTGCCATTTTGAACATATTTTCCCGCACTGGCAAATTTATAAATATTAGACGTACAGAACATCATACAACTGTAACCACATAAAATATTGAGAAATTGTTCTTGTCGTACTAACAAAAAGATATATAGATTTTATTTTACAGTTCTTTAAAAAAAAATATCCCATAATGGGCCCGCCTCCCCTATTCTATACCATCTTCAGACATCTTTTTCTGTACTTAATAAATAAATTAATTTGAATAAATCAATCAATATAAATTATTTACGGGTTGTATGGAAGAAATCGCTTGCTAGCGATAAGACCGCCAATTTTTGTACAATAATGATATTATCCTTTTTTTTGCATTCACTTTGTAATGGTATGCAATAAACAATAAATAAATACATAAATTATTATCTATCAAATTATTCATGTCAAATTCTGTATTGCATGTGCATCCCTACAGATCTGCCGGCTGTATGTCGAAGATGAGCTTTGAGCCTGCGAAAAATTCGCATTTTACAGGCCATGCGGTCTTCTTGTACGCCACAGACTTGGTCGCACAAATAATGTGTTGCACCCACGATGCACCACATCGAATGACAAGGCGTTCAAGAGGACTTATCGTCTCTCCAACATTATTAATTTACAATGTTTTTTGGTCTCGTTCCTCTTTAGAATTTTCCAAAGTTAAAAATAAACATTTTTATAGATTAACTAAGTACTTATGTAAGTATGATGAAAAGGTACCGGATTATTGAATCCTCTAAATAGGACAATGTAATACGTAAAGCAATATATTATTTAGGCAGGATAGGGTCGTAATTGTACAGAATTTATAGTTATATTATGGTAATATGTGGGGAGCGCAACAAGATTATTTGGTCAATGTATGTTTTTATTAATGTGTTTGTGACCTACGTTTATTGTGTTAGAACATTTACATAATTGGCCCTATCCCTTGTTGAATCAATCATCGTACAAATTAGGATGAATAGGAGTTTTATTTGAGCGTTTTTCGCCGTTATTTGTCGGAAGATTATTAAAAGGGTAGTATTATTTTATGTCTGGTTGTACTTATCTGTTTATCTGCTATAATGATATTTACAGTTGTTTTAAGGTATTTCTCACTTTTAAATTAATGCCATAAGAGTTAATGTGTTTTCGCCCATTCCATTCGTTTCATTTCGTTTTCAACAAATTAGATTGAATTCACAATGATAGGGGATAGAGATCGCGCCAACAGCCACTAGAGTCAAATAAAACACTTTTTAACCGGATTTATCGCGTATATTTACATTTTAAATTTTAACTCGACGTTTAGGTGTCTTTGCAGACCCCGTGGTCGCTCGTGACAGTATGAATCGTATGTATGTAATCGTTAATAGTATGAATCGGGAAAGCTTAAGACAATATTAGCCACTAGAGTCCTCTGTAATTGTTGAGAGACGTTTCGCGCAGGTGTAGGGTAGTTAGGTATAACCACAGTGGTATTTCTTACTAAAAATAGTTGCAACAACTTCAGAGTGGATTAGATCATTGGCGCGATTTACACCCAACGTCATGGTTTTTAATAAGATAAATTTAACAACTTTCATACAATTTTTTTTTCAGCCATTAACTTTTCAACGGTTTTTTTTAATTATCTTTATACAAAGAGTTTATAAACAGTTTGAAACTCAAAACGCTACAACCTTTTTAATGTAAAAAACATATAAATTACAATGACAATTAGTCAAATTTGAATGAGATTATTCTTCATATCATTATCGTGACTTCTGCCTGCTTACGGCGAAATTATTCTAACAGCATCCAATGAAATTGAACCCATTATACTTTTACTTTCGTACCCGAAGGGAGACCTTATTAAACTAGTGGAGTAGTTACATTATAATCAAGACCCGCAGGGGTTTTGTCTGTTAAATCAAATGAGTTATGCCTCGTTTTCTGTCGTCGGTTAAATTGTTAACAAGTACTCGAAATGTGGTTTTAGTTTCGGGATTAACAATGAATAAAAATGATATTGTAAGTGTCTTAATTTCTGTTTATTTTGCTGCTTGACGTGTCGTGCGCCGTCGCCATCTTCTTAGTGGCGTCAAAAATTTTAGTGCTTTCAAGATTGTAATCTAATTAACAATTACATTAATTACTTAAACGACCTCTATGTGATTGAAGAGTTATCTAACACATCGAACACACACGAGAAGTTGTGGGTTCGATTACCTGCATGAATTAAGGTTTCTACAGATAAGTAGGTAAGTACTTGTCATGGGCCTGAGTGATTTTCTATGTAATAATATAAAAACCGCCAACATATGAATGAAAGTATTCTTTTCTTTATCTAGTTTCCATATCACAACCAATTAGTTTGTGGATAGACAATGCTGTGTTTTAATAACTTCCACCAAATTTAGTAAATGTGTATTAAGCTATTGCATAGCTTCTATCGCGGGCCTTGAGCGTGGGGACCGAATCCAGAAATTCCATAACGAAAAAAAACCTAACACCCCCCACTCCGACCGGCACAGCGGTGATACTTTGATTTCATAACTTTACATGCGGGCTTTAATAAACAATCAGCGCCATCTACTAGGAACTTGTGGAACTTCATATTAGATCAAACATTACTGTATTAATAAAATAAATAAATAATTATAATTGCATAAGTTGATAAAAAATGCTATGCAATAGCTTTACCGCGGCAGTCTCCGAGTGCCACACGTCTTTTTTTTTTATTGATCACTAAGCCAACCCGCCTTTGACCTCAATCTCACCTGATGTTAAGTGAAGATAAGGTCGACGATGACAGCACACGGGTTTAGAAAGGAGCTGATTCTTCATGCAGAATGAGATTAGGTGATTTTTTTTGTTTTTCCGCCAAGGAAAGTCTTTGGCACCCACTAAAGCAAGCTCTTGTAGGAGGAGGATGAATCCTGTTACGGACGAAAGGACAGTCTAAAGTGCTGCTGGCCCCAGTGGCTAAAAGGTATGGTGTACCCTGACAGTGTGGGGACCGCAAAAGCGCCTCAGTTTCCTGGGTATACCACTAAGCATCCCTCTTTAATGATCAACAAGGGCCATTGATCATAATCGGAGCGACAGCCAATCGGTAGGGAATAGCTAGAGGCTGCGCAGCGAGCGGCACCCTGACAGCTGCCCCCATAGATCTGAAAACTAAGATGACGAAGCTAAGACTAGCAAAATGACGAAGCTGAAACTAAGAGATTATCTAGAGTGACGATACTCACTCTGAGATAGGAAGGCTGAAAGAAAGGGACAACATTTGAAAAAGTTGAGCTTGCTGGAGTTTCCTAATAAGGGGAGCAAATTTGGTTAAGACTGGAAGAGCACCGTTGAAACCATCAGAGCTGGCGTCGAGAGCGGCGCCAAAAGCCAGAATTTCATCGATGGGAGCGAGCTGGATCCAGTTCGCCATGCGTTCATGAGACCCCTTTGCGTTCTGGCACTTGGAAGCCGGTTTAGCAGCAGGTTACGCAAGCGGGAACTGTTTACCCCGGCGGCTGTGCATTTTGTGCACAGATTCGAAGGCGAAACCTTGAGACGACAAATCCTCTTGAACTTGCTCGAACGGCACGTTTGTAAGGACGGCACGAATCTTACGCTCATCAGGGAGGTCGCAGCAAGAAGCCGAGTAAGAATCCTGAAATTGGAAATGGAACAGACCTCGACCTTAATAGAATCACCCCTGTTGGATGCCCTAGAATACTGGATCTTGGGACTACGACCACCGCAAAGAGCCGAGACCTCGGTTCAACAGCTCTTGTCCCGTAGGAAGACGGGGGGCGGAGACTTGCGCGGCACAAGTGCGGGGGAGGCAACAAGGGCAGCGCAATAAGAGCGCTCGGGAGCGACCGAAAACACGACCGTTCGGGAGCGGACGCAAACGAGAAGTGTTATCTGGCTGCAGATTTTATGTGAAGAGTGGTCGCTAGCCACGCGGACTCACAAGCCAATCGGATTTGCCACCTTTTACGACACGCTTATCAAGGGGCGGCAGGGCTATTTTAATCCAACCCTGCGCGGTAGAAAATGTTTTTGGCTAAAAAGCTTTTAATAATATTTAAAAAACTGCTCCAAATTTCAAGTAAATATTTTTCTTAAAATATACCAACAGTTGTGATAAAAAACACCACACCATAAGGTTCTTTTGTAGTATTTTTTTATGAATGTTGGAATTCTTAAATATCAATAAAGAACTTTGATTCACGATTGAAAAATCTAATTCACCTTTAGTCCGTTCGTTCATTGTTATTTCTGCTTTATTCATAATTGAGATCGCTTCCGGATCCGCTAATTGCTCTATGGACCTATATAAATTATATCAAACGACACGTAATTCTTGCTCATTCCATTCAAGTTGGTATCAATGGGTTTTCATGAGTAGTGGTAGCTTGGGTTTTTTTAGGATTCCATATCTTAATAGAAAAACGGTAGGTACCCTTATAGGATAAACAACACAATAACCTTATAGGATCTACAAGATCACTGTCTTCTCTGTCTGCCTCTCAAGATCCTTAAAAGTAAGCTAAATTTCAAATAATCAGGTCTGGCATCTATTAGAGTAGAGAAAAGAATCTTCTTCTTAATTCTAAGTCAACGTAAACAAAAGGTATGGCCGTTTATGCTGCATATTTTGTCGCTCGTAAGGTAGGTTAGTAAAACTATAGGTATTTTCCATATTTACTAAGAATCATGGAATTCGACAAGAAGTGAGAAGAAGAATTTCAGAAGATAGTGTGGGAGGTAAGGTACGAAATTACTATTCAAATGCTGAAATAATTTTAATTTATTCATTTCTATATATATATATATATATCTTATTTGAATTTTGGGGACCTTGCCCTTCTAAAGCTACAATGAAAACGTGTCAGACTAATAAATAACTCAATGTCAATAATACAGTATAAATAAAGCAAAAAAACTGATGATTTGTGATTTATGTACGGAACCCTCGGTGCTCAAGTTTTACTCACACTGGACCGGTTTTTTGTTAGCCACAAGGAAATCGCAGTCAGGATGGCTATTGTAGTTTTTTTAGCAACGGGAGATTGGCTGATACGAATATAAAAACTAGGTAGGTGTAGGTAGGTAAGGTAGGTAGGAATCTATTCTTTGTAATGGTAATTGTTATCACAATCAAGTCAGGTGGCGAAGTATAAATAAGACTGCCAAATGTGAGTTACTGATGTAATATATCTTGGATTTAAATTGTCTTTGAAAAGCTGTAGCGGCTATTTAGTAAATTTAAGGCGATATAAGGGACCTTTAAATTTTACCCTTTAGTGAAAATAATCAGGTAGAGAAGGCACAATAGCTTTCAGCGCTGTATTGGACTCTCAATTACTGTAGTATCTTACCTTCCAACTAAATATAGAGTGTCCTAACATTTTTTCCAAATATTCTGCTTATCAAAGATTTTCTTCGCCCCGTAGCGTTGACTTAGGACAGCCCTATTATTGAACCGCAGCTAGAGAACTGGCAATAATATAAAGCAAGTTGCTTCTTATGGTTAGTTAGTGACATAAAGCGCATTTACTTCACTTACATTTATACTTTACGAAGAGCTGGTAGATTTATTTATCTTCCTTATTTCCTTTTATTATTTCCTCACTCATACTAAATATTTTAATTGCACCTAAGAATAAGAATGGATCTTCTTGTAAGTCTTACTTAGCATAGGTACAAAGTTAATATCATTTTAGATGGAGCAAAAAGCAACTCTAAATCATATCTCTACCACTTAGGTAGGTACTCATGGAAAATCACTAATATTTCAAAGTGATAATGTTGTCTTAAGTCTTCGCGATTCATTTAGCCTATTTATATGCCTCAGACGCCAGTAGTCGCGGATTCGATTCTCGACAGGAACAAGAAAAAAAAATGTTCCGGGTGTGGGTGTTTATCTACTTAGGTATGTAGCTATAATGTATTTATATTCTAGTTTCCCCCCCTTTTTCGCTACATGGTATTTCATAACACAAGCTTCTCTCAGTTTGAGGCCATGTAGTAAGTGTGAATGTCTGGGGATTTTATTTATTTATTATTAAAACACTTATATTGATCATTGTGGCCACGGGGTCTGCAAAGACACCGAAACGGCAAGTTAAAATTCAAAATGTAATTATACGCGGTAAATCCGGTTTTAGTGATAATACTAATAAGATTTAGTAATAAGATTG
Source organism: Stenoptilia bipunctidactyla (assembly GCA_944452665.1). Classification (NCBI taxonomy): domain Eukaryota; kingdom Metazoa; phylum Arthropoda; class Insecta; order Lepidoptera; family Pterophoridae; genus Stenoptilia; species Stenoptilia bipunctidactyla. Next base: position 20,006,466 of record OX101734.1, on the reverse strand, counting down.
CTTCCATGCTGGACTGGGAGCGAAAGAAAAACATAGAATGTGCCAGCTGCTTCTCTTCCCGGGCATACTGTAAAAGTCAGTTAAGGGACAGAGGTTTTAAAGGCGTTTTTGTGGGCGATAGGCTGACCCCCTGTCACTACAATAGTCTCTCTCCATCTTTATTTCCTCCAAAACTGTCAAACGTGACATCAGATGGTCTTGTAACCTCTGGTGTTCTGCCTACCCCATAAAGGATACAGGCGTGACGTTATGTATGTATGTATGTATGTATTTAGTAATAAGATTTAGTAATTAATAAAAATTAATACTAATAAGTGTTTTAGGTATTAAATTGATACCAAAGTGATACCTTGAACATTTAAACCCGACATTCAACTTTTTTATTTCCACTACCACGATTTCTTTATCATCGTCAACATTATCTATTGAGTAAATTATTAGACAAATGACTTACTTATCTAACTCGAAACCCAAAACGAAAACTTCATCCCAATTATTAGATCCGGACAATCCATATATTATCTAAGCCCATACAGGTATAGAATGGTCTATTGTAATATTTCGTCGCTTGCGCAGAGCACGATAAAATAGGACAGTACAATACCATCTCGAAGGATCCTATATCTGATAGGATCGATATTCAAAGCATTTGATATGCGATACGATTGTGACTTTGTCATGGCGTTTATAAATTGCGGCAGTACACCGTGAATGTAAATGTTTATGTCTTAGGTTCACTTGAAATTTAAATGGGTTGAAAGTTGGCATTTTGGCATGTATAAATGATATCTGAAATATTACCGTGGTTTAGGCTTAGGCAGTTATCCCGTCGCCGCTGGTGAGAAAATGAGTAAGTAGCCGCGATTTTCGAAACGTACAATAGACAAAATATAAACAAAAGCGATTTATATGTTAATCGTTGATCGCTGGCTGTTCACATTGCCGGCGAGCGCTCCTTTCACAAGTGTGTCGCTGCAAGAGACGACCACTGTGGCGATAGGGTAAACCTATCTGCCTCAGACGCCAGTGGTCGCGGGTTCGATTCCCGCCCGGAACAAGAAAAAAAATTGTTTCGGGTCTGGGTGTTTATCTATATACAGGGTTTATTTTTCACCAGCCAAATTTAACTGTTAGTTTATTTGATACGATATAAACGTACCTGCATATTTATTTTGGACTCGCTCAGTACAAAAAAGTAGAGATATGGAACCACAAACTTTTTTAATAATACTCGCTGTTGATGAACACTCGACGCTTAAAAGTACTAGGACTATACTGGTTAGGAAAGACAAACGCAGGCAGTTCATTCCAAACCTTGGCGACCCGTATCAAAAAGGAACTGTCAAAGCGCTTAGTTCTAATTTTCGGAATATCTACCACATACGTATGGAAGTTCTGTCTGCGTCTAGTAGTCCGATGGTAAAGGTCAATATCTTTATGTTAATGGTAATTTAGAGAGACCAAGCTTTGCTTATTATGTTAGCGGATATATTAATTTCCTTGTTAAAAAATTAAATTTTTTTTTTCAAAAATCATTTCTATAATTGATACTCAATGTGTTAAAAAAAATTTGGCCCGTGACTACAAATCAACCCTGTATGTATTTATGTTCTAGGTTCCCCCCTAGTTCGCTACATGGTATCTCATAACACAAGCTTACCTTACTTTAATTTGAGGCCACGTAGTTGGTGTGATTGTCTAGTGATTTTATTTACTTATTTATTTTATTTCCTTCCAAAATAAGAATAAAATAAGAGCTTCCAAAGATACTTGCTCAGCGATGCAATATACTTATGTATGTTACCACAGCGTCAGCCTTTCGGGAGGTAGGTTATATTTAATCAAGACACTCTGGAAGTATTTAATTAGTCGTCTGTAAAGAAACTGAGCTAAAATGTAAATCATAAAATTAAAGGCGATCAATCCTGTTAAAAAGAATAGAAGAACCATTCGAGATTAACTTAAACGCCTTCTTTATCTTTTAAATATATCTTTTTTGGCTTTTGTAAACGTATCAACGTTAATCAAGCTAGATTTATTTATGTGATTGGACAGATATCATTATAAGCAACGGGAACAAGCCCCAATACTATAATTTTTTGGATGATATGAGGGAGAGGCAGCCCTTTTAGAATGATATTTGTGTCCAAATATCTCGCCCGTACAATCAACTTGAAAGGGTTTCTAATGAACATGAATGTACGATATTCATTAAGCTTTCAAGGGTTATGCTGAATTATGAGAGTCATTTGAAAAGAGTCATTGAAAAGAGTCATCCACCGAAGAAAAAACTTTAAAATGCACAAAAATAACTTGATAGTTGTACTATGCATTTTAAAGTTTTTTCTTCGGTGGATGATCTTTTCAACCGACTTGCAAAAGGAGGAGGTTCTTAATTCGTGTGTATGTTTTATTTTGTGCCTTTTTGTCATACGATATTTTTGTGGTCATATGAATTTAAATAAAAATTTCATCAAAATCGATTGAAATTTTGGAAAAAATTTGAATAAATACGAAAAATATAATTTACATAGACGACGGTTTTTTTAATGCTCTGCATCCGTTGATTATTTGACCTCAAAATAACGATAATTTTTTTAGGAAAGAACTGGCTTGTTACAAACTATTGTTAAGTTAGCGTTGATATTTGACGGAAAACGCTTATATGAAGGTTGTTCGCTAGTCAAGTGAACCCTAAAGAAGTCCTAAGTGAGAGCCATACGGATAAGTACCTAGAATTTATGACAAGGTTGGAATATTTTATCCTACGGCTTTCAATGTCGAATCTAAATCCAAAATCCTTCTTTGTAAACACTTTAATGTATGAGAGTTGCCATGTCAACCGAAATACAGATTTGCTTTTGTATGAAAAGTACAGATTACAAATTTAGATTCGATATAGAAATCCACTAGGTATAATTGTTTAAGTAACAGTTCGCAGTGCTTTAAGTAATATGCTCACACATTCAGTAGTGTATTATACAGGGTGACTGGTGACAAAGAATCATGACCAACGATGTATGGAAATCCGTCTCAAGTTGAATGACAATAAATATTTATTATATAAATATATATATAAATATTTATTGTCATTCATTAAACTACGTTTTATAATAAACTATTAAATAAAAGTGTTAATTTTCACACAAGTACCCGAGATTTGAAGTAATCAAACAAATTCTGAGATAACCTAGAAATTAAGTCGTAACTACTCGCAACTTATAAAATGACCATTGTAGTTACAAAAAAACACTAATTATTTAGCTATTTATGAGTCTAATATCATTTTTGTCTTGTTTTTGTGTAACGGTTCATCAAGCTCATACTTACGTAACTCGTTCAAATAAAAACAATGAAAAGAACGAAACGTCAATCATGACTTTATTATACGGGAATGTATATACAGCAATCGTTAATTTACTGTTTATCTCAAAATCATATTTATATAATTATTTAGTTTTCATACGTGCAACATTTTGAGACTGCTTTTGGTCATGTCCTTTTGCAATACTGAAGGAGAGCACTCTGTAAGTAGGTACTCGATTCTGATCATAATTATGTAACAAAAGTAGGTAAGTACTTAATTTTTCACCAGAAATCCCTATGAATAAATAAAGAGAACAACTTACTACACTTTTCTAGACGCGCTGCCTCAGTCAACACACAGCAGTGTTCCCGCCACACGCACACCAACACCCGCTAAGTATTTATTGTATTACGCTAAAGTAACCATACGTTGCGTAATGAATTCTTTAACTTTCGGAAAAGTTTACTCAGTAAATAATTATTATTTATTTTTTAATTTATTTTTTCTCTTCATGTATGATCTTAAACTATCACGTCCTGGAATTGGAAAGTGACCCACCAGTAACCTTGTATTTATAGTGTATAGGATATCATACCTATATCCTTCTTTCGAGCAATAACACAAGAAGAATATACAATATAACTCACTCTGCGACGAAGCGTAGATTCAAAATGTAAAAGTGTTAATAACGCTACAATTTTCCTTTTTTACAGAACCGTAAAAAGCGACGATACAACACCTCATCAAACAATCATCTTTGTTATTTGGCACCAAATTGTGTACCTAGCTGTCGAACTCCGATTTTTAATGGAATGGATAACCTAAACAAGCTTAGCTGAACCACGTCCTTCTTAAAATGAATTCGTTCATTCATTCGTTCACCACGTTCAAACAAAAGCTACAGCAGGTGCTTGAAAAGACCGGAACGAATGCGCCAAATGAAAGGATGAAGCTTTGACCCCGCTTCCGCTGTTTTGAACTTTGCCCTGCTTTCAAGATTGTTGGTCGGTAGGAGTTTGATGTAGATTGAGTTAATATTGTACAAAGAAATAAAATATTTTTGACTCTGATTAATACACAAAAAATGCACGTGCATAGCCGGTGCCAGTAATTGCAATAATAATACGTAATATTTTTTGGACTCCTTTTATTTTAAGCATCTTTTTGAAATTTTATAAAAATATTTTTTATTCTGTGAAAATATTATTTTAATGAGTTGCAATTTTACCACGTCTTACTTTTACAATGAAATCCTTATTTTGAACTAAAAATTAGCTGTAAAATAGCGCCACAATTTATGGTTTGTTGCATACTCATAAATAACTCTTAGAAGATTAAAGCCTTTGCATCTTTACTTTGTCATATCTACCACTTTTCTATAAGAAAACTAATATTAGTCAACAATACAAAAGACATCAACTTTATTAAGAGACCGCATATTCAATCCTTTAGAAGCATTCCATGCAGTTTATCATAATGCACTATAATTCACGCTATCTTTGATTGTGTTAGCACGTTCGAGATACCGACGACTTGGTTTGGTAGCAAAGATGCCGATCGCATAAATTGCTTGAGGAAATAGACCGCCCGGAGTATTAGACGATGGGTGCCTAAAATGCTGCAGCGAGCAATATATAAATAACCGCTTTAAAATTATTTTTTCATCATTATCATTAGCCGTGAGATGCCTACTACCAAAAAGCGCCCAACATAGTAGGTTTCAGATCCGGGACTTCTAAGTAGGTATGAGCTACTAATCGATAGAACCCTGCTTGATAGTAAGATTTCTTTAAGATATAACTGGTCTGAGACCCCTCTTCATACCTATTTAATACATAGGTACTCAATATTGCGATGCAAAAACATATCTCAACTTCGATATAACTTAATCTGTTTCGTAGAAATTGATACTTGAATATCTACCTGCACTAAGTAAATCTAGAAAAGCATCACAAAACAGCTGCTAGCAATCGTCGTGCTACGAATACCTATACCCTGACAAATAATTCAATGCAGTAAAATGACAGTTCCAGTGTGCCCACTTTAGAGAAGAAAAAAAGTAGTTACGTAGTTTATTTTTATAATACCTACTAAATATTTCTTTTTTGTATTCTGTTAGCAAAGGATTTTAAAAATAAAGAAGTTATCAAGTCGATTGTACTGCTACTGTAACCGTTTTAAAGCACTATGTACCTATGTTTAGTAATTAATTATTTCCATTAAAGTTACTTTGAAGATAAAGTGTACACCTCAAATTCAATTATTTATACGTTGCATTAAAATTTTATGCAAAACGAATGATAAAGACTCGTTCGTTTTCAATCATGCTCATACAGTACTTACACTACGAAGTTTTTAACTGGTATCATTATTTTCAACACACTTGCTCGTAAAGCGAGCCTTATTCTATTGAATTTAGAACTATAAACTGGGCTATAAGTCACGCGTGCCATAATATATTATACCCTAGTGCATAATATAATGAATCCTACAAAGTTGAATTGTACCTTTGTGCAAATTACATGCGAGTAAACAGAGCATATTTTATTGATCCGGGTTATACATTAAATATTTTCAGAAACAACAAAGAGGTTTTATACCACTTCAAATCCATATACATTTTAAATGTTTTCGCCTTATATTAGTAAAACAAATATGTATATCAAACAAATTGTTCACAATTTACAATAATTTGTTATAAAACATTTAAATATTTGCATTTACCACTCCAAATTAAACATTTTCACGTAAAATAGACTGTATATGCTATACAGACTTTGACACATTTGGCAGAAAAAAAACCTACGCGCATGCGCGAGGTTCGGCGCCATTTTTCAATCACAATTCACAGCTTTGTTATTAAGTGTGTTTGTTATTTTATGACTCCGTATGTCTGTCTTTTACTCACAAGTGTGTTGAAAAACGTGGTATGTAACTCGTGAGCGTTGCTAATTACAGTCGAGGCTGTGATTTGAGCCCGAGCCGCAGGCGAGGGCTTAATAATGAGCCGAGAATTAGCAACTTCGCTCACTTGTTACATAATATACTATTTTCTATTTGTTATTTCGAACTGTCAGTTTACTGTATTGAATTATTAGCCAGAGTATAAATTATTATTACATACATAACTTCACGCCTGTATCCCTTATGAGGTAGGCAGAACGCTAGAGGTTATAAGACCATCTGATGTTATAAGATCAAATGAGGTATTATAATGATGGAGAGAAGCAGTGTTTTTTCACTTAGTATTATTTCCCTTTCCTTAGAATTCTCTCTTGTGGTAAAAGTATTGATGCTTTCCGATAGATGGCATTATTCTCAACACGGTAAAGATTATGTTCCATTTAAAACCAATAGATGTCACTTTTGCTCAACGGTTCCTGAAAAAATATATTGTGCTTTAAGTAGTTGAACAAAATTCAAAATTATTTTATCCGCTATATGAGATGATATATTTAATATTTAAATTGAATCATAAATACAAAAAATCGTAATTTTTCTAATTGGGTGCGTTCTACGCAGTTAGAGTAACTAATTGGGTGCGTTCCAAGCATATGAAAATGAATTTTTATGACTGCAAAAAATACCCAATACATTATTTAATCCACAGTGGATAAAATAGATTTTATGCAATGATTTAAAGTTAGGAAAATCTTGAAGTTTTTTGTAATACTACTATATAATACTAGTTGTCAAAACATTGACAGCTCTACTATGTTGATGCACAAAATGTCAAAACGAAAGTGATTGAGAGACTGACATGAGTGAAGAATGAATTTTTTCATTCCGTTTGCTCCCGTGACTCGTGATAGTGCTCTGGATTGTGTTTTATAAATTTTCTACTACTTTGGCAAGCTCCCGGACTCTGAATTCTTCGCATGACACGTTGGACTTACGCACGTTACATGGACACCGAAAAAGAAAACCTAATAAATCACGCAACTGCTAAATTGTTTTTTATTTACTTCAATACATAGACTTTGATTGAACTGCTGGATTCATCATACCCAAACCTGATAAACCCGTAATTTTATGAATCTAGCTATTCCAAAGTCTTAATTTATTGTTTAAAATTACCCTTCTTGAGAATACAAGCTAGAGCGGCGCAGCTGGGTTTTGGTTGTCGAGGTACGGTTGTTTTCCGCTAGATCGCGCTAGTACCAAATTTGTTAGTGACGACTCTATACCAGTATATAAGTTACTCTATGGAGTGAAGCTATTAGAGTCAGCCTATCGCCCTCAAAAATGCCAATAAAACCTCTGTCCCTTAACTGACTTTTACAGTATGTCCGGGAAGAGTAGCTGGTACATTCTATGTTTAACTTTCGCTCCCAGTCCAGAATGGAAGCAATTATTATTTAATGACAGTTAAATGCAACATTTTAGTGCCCTGCTCCCTAATTTAAAGATGACAAGTCCCACCAACTAGCAGCGGCAAATATATTGCAATTAATTTACTATGCAGACGATTTGATTGGTTCGCTACGTTTGTTTATAACGCGGCAAAATCAAAGACGGCAGATAAGATATCAAATCTTAATGTTCGATTGTGTCTATGTGTGCTATAAATATGGTTATTTAAATTTATCGAGTGTTAGTTTTTGTTATGGTTGTCTCTGAATTTTAATTAATGACTTTGTAAGTTTGTGTTGTTTTTTTAGTGCAGGATGAATTATGAAAAAAAAAATGCTACAAATACGATATTAATCTGTATAAAAATTTCTTAATTTAAATCAATATGTAGTAAATGTGGTTTTAATTTTTTTAATTATCATAAGGAAGTTTTTAAAGTGTAGATTAAATTAAAATAGTTTAATACCAAGTCCACTCTGTACACTACTGAATGTAAGATTCTGTTTCTTAAAGACAAGTGAATTATATTCTTTTATTTTGGGTTATAAAGGTCTTAAACCATGAACCACATTAGGTATATAATGAAAAAGATTTAAAAGTAAGCATTTTCGACACAATTTTCTTGGGACAGATTAGCCCTTTCGCCCCTTTTTTTTCGCCCCTAGGTTACAACCAATCTAGGCTAACGTCATCGCTCGGCGGTAGGACCCATTCAGGGACTGCTTGGCCAAGTACATCTATTCTGAAGACCCTACATGGACAAAATACACAACAAAAATAGAAATTTAAAGCTCTTTTTGGATTTATTTATACTCTAGAAAATATTTCTCCACTGAAACAAATCCTAAATTCCTTCACATCTTCTAATACGAATACAGTTAGGTTAGTGTATTCTAAAGTCTATAAACTTCTCACCGGGGCATTTTATACGGTTGTGCACATTACATAGATCTAGGTTCGCCGGCACGATCTTGAACTAAATTGTTTAAATGGGTTCCGTACTGTCATATTTTTAAAAGATATGTCAGATGTATCTTTTAAAGTATTCACGGAGGTTATAAATGGCTGTGGTTGTTTGTTATCTTAGTTTAAAGTTGGTCTGGTTTGGCATTGAGAGCTGCGGGTAGTGTATTTGATTTTATGCTCCCGTGCCCATCTAGACAATATCTAGAGGAGTACCGAAAAAGTGAGTTAATTACAAAACTGGGACAAATTTATACCTATTGATTGACTTATCTGTATAATATATTTTTGACGACCACTCTGGCAATGAGGTAAACCTATCTGCCTCAGACGCCAATGGTTGCGGGTTCGATACACGCACGGAACGAGAAAAAAAAAATGTTACGTGTCTGGGTGTTTATCTATTTATGTATTTATATTCTAGGTTCCCCCCTAGTTCGCTATATGGTATCCCATAACACAAGCTATGCTTACTTTGGGGCCATGTAGTTGGTGTGATTGTCTGGGGATTTTATTATTATTATTCAGGGCGTCAACGTGGCTTCTGGAAAACCCCAACCACTACTGTGTACAGCACCCGGGGCCGACAGCTTGGCATGTCCTCCGAAGCATGGAAATTGTCGTGAGAAATAAATGGTTGGCGATTATGTACACCTATTTGTTATTTACTACCCATAAAGCAAGATACATTTTGTTTAGGGCACGATGGTGTTGTGTGAATAAAATTTCCAATAATTCTTTATTGATTTACTTTATGAACATTCAACATATGACTAGAATAGAACCTCAATCAATCTTCTGAGCTCAAGATTAAAGCTTGTACATAATTTATAGAATGCAGGTAAAGGTCCACTAAAATTATTTTAATTTCTATATACCCTTTTAAGAACTGTAGATACCCTTTAAATCGAATGCACCAAATAAAGCTAAAATAGAACCGAAGATTTTGCCAAACAGTGTCTACTTTCGATGAAAAACGTATTCGTGCATAAAATGCTTACCGATGCGTAATGCAAACCGTGCAAATCGGGCTGAATATTTTCCGACTCTCTTTAGAACGACTTTGACTTGATTTATCATATTGGAGTTTCAAAACAAAACTAAGTAGGTAGTCGATTTTAATGAAAAATTCTACAGCTTCATCACTTATGGCGTTCAGGTCTAAAAGTTAGTTAACTGTCACTAAGAACATTTGTGCAACTTATTTTTCACTATTTTTGTTACTTTTTGTACGGTGTACATAAATTTTGAAATAAGAAACCTTGTCCCGATGTCTGATTTCTCTTTAAAAAAATACAAAAGTCGATAAGGATCTTGTTGCTTAGTATACCAAGATATGATTTTTCAGTACACAACTTTCCTTTGCAAATCACAACTGCAAAAATTCTGCTTCTTGTACATAATAAATGTAAGTTAAGCCTTGTAGAGTATAGAAACTTTACCAGTTTCTAAAGAGCCCTATCTCTACTGAGGTGTTTTGAAATGGGAGTAAGCTGGACACCATTTTAAAACAATTGCTATGCCAACTAGGCGTGAGTAACGCTAGCCTTATTCTAGCGCAAATATTGTCGAATATGGTACCCGGTATAGGCAAACTGTGGTAACTGAGTTGCGGCCGTACCATTAGTGTCTGGACGGGAATATATGTAGTACTAGCTGTGACCCGCAACTTCGTCCGCGTGGATACCATTTATTAGAGTTGGATAAATAGATACTATTATTATATCCTCCTTGAAGTTAAAACTTACCTTATTCTAAATTTCGTCCAAATCGACTCAGTAGTTTAACTGTGAAAGCGTTACTGATAGATAAACAGACAGAATTACTTCAAAAACTGTTACAACAAATCAGTGATCCGCAGTTTCACCTAGGTTTTGTGAAAAAGTATAGGTAGGTAGGTATATTACATAGATGATGCCCGCGACTTCGTCTGTATTGAATTAGTATTTCGAGTAGGTTATTTTCTTCTCGAAGGTCCTAACTATCTTTAATAACAAAAATAAAAATGAAGAATCTTCGCCCATATAATATGTATAACTCCTAACCACAAACATAGGTAGGTAACTATCTATTAGGTACATTACAAAGGTACATAGCCTTAAATTTTAATATTGTCTTAAGTTTTCGCGATGACTATTATGTATGACTATTAAATAAAACACTTTTTAACCGGATTTATCGCGTATATTTACATTTTAAATTTTAACAGTCGCTCGTGACCACGGGGTCTGCAAAGACACCGAAACGTCGAGTTAAAATGTAAAATATAAATTATACGCCATTCATCCGGTTAAAAAGTGTTTTATTTAATGCTATATATCTTCATTAATTATACTTAGCTTATTGTTATTCTAGGTAAAGCTAAGTAGTTTTTGCGTGAAAGAATAGCAAAAATCCATCCATCCAGCCATTATCAGTGCCAAACGGCTAAGCCAATATTAATGTAATTTGATATAGTAGTTAACACATACGTTACTTTTTATTCCGAAGCTGTCTACGGTTTCTGATTTCCAAGAGGCAGAAACGATCATGAAATAAACAAAACCTTGATTTCCATTTTATCTCTGTACGTACAGAAGGCAGTCCATCAAGCGTTACAAATCTGTCAAAATTTTTTACTTGAATTTGAACTCTATGCCCTCGATTATAAGTTAAAATTGGTTGGAGAAATTTGACAGGTAATGTAACGCTTGTTCCTTCTGTACCTACCTATATTAAATCGCGCAAAAGCTTGTGCTCGCCTCACGCCGTTTTATACCCTACCGCCGCGCCGCGAGCCGCGTCGAGCGCGGCAACCATTGCGCAAAAATAATCCTTATATCATTCAGTATTCACGCGCGATTGATTATTAGCGTATTTCATGTAGGTATAAGTTTGGTGTTTCTATACCGATTTCTATGATTCTTTTGTTATTGAATAGGTAATAATGTTATTTTTTTTAATTAGGGATGAGTGAGAGTATTATAAATGTAAGAGTAAACAAATATAATCAGAAAGCTCCGAACTGCTAAGCTATCGGGAATTACACGTGTTATTGTGAGTCAACCATAAAATATAGACATATACTGTTGTGGGATATTTTTTATATAATTTTATGAAGAATATTTCTGTCATACATGATTTCTATGTAGCTTTAACCATTAAGGCTGCACACGCGACGGAAGCTTAAAAAATGAAGTAACTTCTCCCGTTTTTCCAACATTTCCCTTCACTGCTCTGCTCTTATTGATTGTAGCGTGATAATAAGTATATTATAACCTGCCCAGGAGTATGAAGAATAATTTTACCAAGTTTCGTCAAAATCCGTCGAGTAGTTTTTGTTTCTATAAGGAACATACAGACAGACAGACAGACAAAAATTTTACTGATTGCATTTTTGGCATCAGTATCGATCACTAATCACCCCCTGATAGTTATTTTGAAAAAATATTTCATGTACAGAATTGACCTCTCTACAGATTTATTATAAGTATAGATAGAAGATGAATGGGTAAGTTACTGCCAATGCCTTGTAAACAAGTACATGCAGCATAAGTTGGATCTTTATAACTTAATCATAGTTAGTTTTGTGAGATATGTTCGACTTACTTATTTTATGTATAATTAATAATATATTATAATTTCGAAGTAATTGTCTCATACAAATTGAAAGAGCAGATGGTATTAATATAAAAAGTATCTATTGACATGTAACTAAATTGTATTTAAATAGAATACTGTTATAAAAAAGCCATACCTACCAAATACATGGCCCTAGAGAATAAGCAGAGCTTGTGATATCATGTAGCAAACCCGGGGGACCTAGAATATAATTTATACCTTATAGATAAACACCACTGGACTGGGAGCAAAGGAAAAACACAGAATGTGCCAGCTGCTTCTCTTCCCGGGCAAACTGTAAAAGTCAGTTAAGGGACAGAGGTTTTATTAGAGATTTTTTTTGTGGGCGATAGGCTGACCTCCTGTCACCGCAGTAGTCTCTATCCACCATTATAATACCTCCAAAGTCGAACGTGACGTCAGATGGTTTTGTAGCCTCTGGTGTTCTGCCTACCCCATAAGGGATACAGGCGAGAAGTTATGTATGTATGTATAAACACCCTGACCCGGTATTTTTTTCTTGTTCCGAGCGGGAATCGAACCCGCGACCTCATTATTTGCGTTGTAGTCTCAGACCTATGCGCCACGAAGGCAGTAATTAAGTTATAATATTAATAATCCCAGACACATCCTGAAGTTAAAACCAAAACTATAGCTCATATTGTCCCCGGCAGATGATCAATGTTAGCCACTCGACCACGCAATATTTACATATCACTCCGGCGACACGACGCCGGCGCCTCTAGCCACTAAATCGCTTTTTGCACATCATCTGAACATTAGTTGCCGCTGCCGTAGACTAATGTTACAGTAAGTCGACTGGATTTAATGTATTCTTAAGTTTTCGCGATTCATACTATTAAATAAAAAACTTTTTAACCGGATTTATCGCGATAATCCGGTTAAAAAGTGTTTTATTTAACAATGTATTCTTTATTGAATGTAACTGAGATATTCTCCAGTTTTGCTGTGTATCTAATTTCTCTTTACAAGTTTAATAAGTTTACTTTGGGGGTAGGTACGAGTACATTGTTGGTGGATCAGTTTGAATTAAAATGAATGATCGATTACAGGATATAGATTGCGGATTTTAAAGATTTTTGTACTAAACCCTATTTTTGTGGACATCCCAAATTTCAATTTTATCGAGGTAAAGTTAACATACAGTCATTAAGAGAAGACTAAAGACGAAGCTGAAATTTTGGGGGAGGCCTATGTCCAGCAGTTGACGTTTACTGGCTGTGGATGATGATGATTATAAAAGGTATTTGTTAACACTTTTGGAACGGAACTGTAAGAAAACCAAGACATAATTTGAACTTTTTTCTGGAAGTCAAGGCTTATTTCTGTCAAAGACAACATTATACAGTTTGGTTTGGAAATAATTTATTTATTTATTTATTTAATGTTCACAGAACCAACAGCACTTATGACTATTATAACAAGAAAAAATAGGTTAAATACATATTGCCAATAACAGGTTCACTATTTTTACACAGTAAAACTTTTTAGAGTAGGTAGAATTTAAACAAACAAAAGTACAAAAATCACAAGTACACCAAAGAATATTTTAAAAATACAAAATTAAGTAAAAATAATAATAATTTATAACAAAAGATAATCATTAATTAAGAATAGTTTTTGATTTTAAGACAGAAATAACTTATGAAAAACAATATTATTAATCTCAATAACTATATAATAATTATCAAGACACGAGCGGTGTGGTTATTAAACTTAAACTTACTTATTTACTCTGTACACTTCACAACGAATCGTATTAGAGAGATCAAAATAGACATCCTAGACGAACAAAGTAAATAAAAATAGTGACATCATGTAGAGCAATGAGATTTTTATTGCAATGATAATTTATACACTTTTAGCTGTAGTCCTTTGTGATTGTATGTAGCTGGTGTTGACAGGGTCCAAGGACAGTTAAAGTGTAGAAAGATTGGTAACCCTGAAACTTGTGTGAGAGATGTGAGATTTAATTGTAGGTACGAACCTATATTACCCAAACTGACATCACCAACTATGCTATACTAGGCTATATAGGGTGACTGGTGACAAATTTTTGATATTGATATAAGGACTCTGTACAAGATTCTGATTATAATTATGCAATAATAGTAGGTACTTAAATTTTTGCTTCCATGCTGGACTGGGAGCTAAAGAGAAACATAGCTGCTTCTCTTCCCGGGCATACTGTAAAAGTCAGTTAAGGGACAGAGGTTTTATTGGCATTTTCAAGAGATAAGCTTGTTTGTGCGGCGCGACTCCACAAACAATGTTATACCTTCTCTCCTGCCCCATGTGCCAAGAAAACTGCACTACCGACGACCTCGCACAAGCCACCGATAACGCCAATAAGGTGGTAAGTTTCTGGGCGGGCAAACTATAATATATATGTAATTTCATATTCATCGACACGCTAAGAATAAGAAGCAAGATTAGTTTATTCTTATACAGTCTAATTGACATATTCAAAATATTTTGACAGTATCCGTGGTGCAGTGGTCTAGATGCTGCTGCGCCAATGGTGGGATTGCTAGTTCGATTCCCGCACGGAAGAAGAAAAATAAAATACATTATTGATAATACGCTCAGAGCGTTTATCTATAATGTATTTATATTCTAAGTTCGCCCCTAGTTCGCTACATGATAACTCATAACACAAGCTTTGCTTACTTTGATGCCATGTAGGTAGTTGGTGTGAATGTCTGGGGATTTTTATTTTATATTATTTATTTCTATCTTGAGCAAGCAGGACAATGAAGTTATAGAATGAGTTTCTTGTTCCTCAGCTGTTCTGTTATAATTTGGTTAAAATTGAAAACAATAACATGAACTTCCTTAACATATCAAGGCGATTTTCATGTAACTTATCCAACCTCAACAAAAAATCTCACGCATATTTGATGAAAGTGTTAATTACTGATCAGAATGGTTAATCCGAATTTGGATAATATTGTCGTGTAATGAGTTAATTTGATAACATGATATTACCATGTATAAGGTTTCTGACGCGTGGGGCGTGAGACACAGCCTCTTTGTGCACGTTCTCGAGTTACGATCATCTTGGCTTAGATAAGGTTTGTTCCTCATGGGCCTTTCAGAAACTATGATTAAAACTTAAATAACTATTTTTGATTTTCTAACTGAATAAATGTATGTGGTATGGAAATTTCGATCGATAGTTATATAAAATAAAATCAAAAATAAAAGGTAGTTTAACTTTGAGGCAAGCTGCAATGTTGACTTCGTGACTAGTAGGTACAGTACTCCCAAATTAATAATGCACATGCAGATCTTCGCCAATTGTAGTATTCCCGGAAACACCCGAATCATTGAAACGTAAGAGCCCTAACCAACGCACCTTTTTTGAAAGACATAGGAGTCAATCATGTGTACACAATCAAAAAAAAATTTGGCCGATCGATGGCTGTCAGACAACAGGGTGACTGGTGACAAATTTTCAATACTGAAGGAGAGCACTCTGTACTCGATTCTGATCATATTTATGTAATAAAAGTAGGTAATTAAATTTTCATCAGAAATCCCTATAAATAAATAAAGAGACCTAACTACACTTTTTCCGACGCGCTGCCTCAGTCAACACCCCTGCAACATCCTGCCACACACCACCATCCGCTAAGTATTTATTGTACAGTCTGCAACAGAATTATGTATACCACCCAGTCTCCCGCACTCATAAAAAATACATGCATATTGTATGTGTGCGGGGGATTGGGTGGTCTACATAATTCTGTTGCAGACTGTACATATTACGCTAATGTAACCAAGCGTTGCGTAATGAATTCTTTAACTTTCGGAGAAGTTTACTCAGTAAATAATTAATATACCTACATGACTCGAGCGTCGTTGCTGGTAAGAGCGGTCGGCTAAGGCCGGGATAACAACCAAGATCTGGAGGTGTATGTTAATGCCTATTGTTTCATATATAGATTTTACACCTAGAGATTTTTAGCACGTCGTCGGTCTATCATAGTCTGCCAGATCAAAACCAAGTTTCTTGCCCCCTTGATAAGGATATGTTTGCATGTTTTTCTGTAGAAAATAAAGCTCTAAAAACAGTTCACGTGGCCTTAATCCAGCTCATTTTGTACACTTACACATTTTGTTTTTACTTATTTTCATGATAAATAAATACCTACAACTGCACTTTCCAGTGGCCCTAAGCAGAACGAACTCTCGACCTCATTGACAAATATAACTGTCACTCGTATGTCACAAGTCATTCAATTTATGAAAAACTATACCGCCAGATACAGTTTAGTTTCCGGAAGTATTAGGAAGCTTAAGGTCAGATATATCGAATAATGTTTTGTTGTTCGAAACATAAACATTAAATGTCATGTTTCGATTTGAGCTTTCAGAGCAGTAATGGCTAATCTTTATCTAGCAAAAATTTGAGAGTCAACAATTTTAATTCTTTAACAAACTGTGGTTTTTTTATACTTAACCAAGATGGCCCAAAGCAGGGTTATTGCAAATACAAAAATTAATTACCCTGACATGTCTTCATGCCAACGTCTATCAATAGCTAAGCAATTAAAAAGTTTATATAAAGCACCTAAGTAGACTGAACTCGCCTTGGGAAATCATTGACCGGGGAGGCGGTCACTCATGCTTTTATCGATAGGACCGATTTTCTTAACCCGCGATAAATATTTATATCATACGATATAACAGATTAGAAGTATACTTA
This sequence comes from Stenoptilia bipunctidactyla, assembly GCA_944452665.1. Lineage (NCBI taxonomy): Eukaryota > Metazoa > Arthropoda > Insecta > Lepidoptera > Pterophoridae > Stenoptilia > Stenoptilia bipunctidactyla. Next base: position 19,989,511 of record OX101734.1, on the reverse strand, counting down.
TATCATAAAGCTGAAGCGATTGTTTGTTTGTTTGAACGGGTTGATCTCGGAAAAAGAAAGAACAGTGTCACTCTATAGCACCTACGGGCGCCAAGGAAGACCCGCTTAATTTCAAAACCTTGTAAAATGTAACCGTTGAGTAAAGTAAAGAAAATACATAATGGTAGTTGTAAGTAATATATTTATTTAAGAAATAAGAAATCTATTAAAATAGTGCGGTTTTTGCCATGTTCACACAAATATAAACACTTTTTAGAAACTTGGTATTGGGCCATTTTGGGAACAAGATGGCCCGAAAAATATTAAAGAAAATATATGCATTTTAAACACCTTAAAACTTTTAAAATAAAATATCGAAACAAAATCACAGCCTTCTCATAACATTATTCATAAAGGGTTATTAATTAAACAAAAAAGTAAATGTTCCATCTTAAGTCTATCAAACTAAAAATCAACTAAAAAATAAAATAAAATTTATCTTAGAAACTAACTTTGAACTTAACTTATCGAAAATGTAAATAAATTAGGTCCTTTTTCTAAAATATTTTTGTTGTATGGTCATTCATAGGGAATTATAGAATGGGCCTTGATCAGAAAAATCAGGAGGACATACAGTAAGACTAGGGAGTTCCCTGGCACAGTGTAAAGACGTAGTGGTAGTAAGTTAGTGTCGCCGAAGAAGGCCCGGCTCCTAAGATGGCCCACTTAAAAAAAAACAGTTATGATTATCCGAAACATTTGAAATTTCGCGGGCTTATGCTATTAGTACCATAAACAATAGTGCAAGTGTGTTTCACTACCAGTGCGTCGCCATTTTTAAGACAAATTACATTTTGCTTTTTCATATCAAGACGATATACTTATGTTTTATAAACGCCACTATCTTAATCCTATTGAAAATAAAAAAAATTAAAAGAAAATTTTCTATGTTCAAGTGTTTATTTCGTTGTTAAAGTGTAGATAAGTGAAGACCCCTTCAGAATCCTCCTGGAACCTCATTTAGGTACCTACCTACCTACAGTAATTATTTGGTTCGAGCAAAGTTCTGATCAACATATATTTTTCATATCGCAATTACTATTTCATGCCAGGAAACATAAAAAAAACCCACATTCCATTTTTAAAAACTGCATATTTAGAGTTTCGTTCCAAAATAATCGAAATTGTTTTCGACCAGTTTTCAAATTTCAAATAAGTATTCTTCTGCCAATATTTGAAAAAAGAATACAACACGATATATTAAAAATCATAGACTGCCCACATAACAAATAGCGATACTCTGTTTACACTAACAAAACGTTGACATGATGGTTTTATGAGGGAAATCGATATAAATACCGTAAATATAATGTTTTGGTCGACGCGACGTTTCGAAAGTGACACTATAGATATTTTGCTAAGAAGTTTTTTTATTAGACTATAAAAAAACATTTCGTTAATAAATTACAGTTATTTAGATACTTGAGAAAGATATCACCATATAATTTACCAGCAATTTATTGTAAAAGTAGAGTTCTAGGCCGTTATTTGTCCCATTTAAAAATAGGCAAAGGAACTAAGGCTATTTATAGAGCAATTGTCCAACTTAATAAGCAATCATTGAATGTCTTTCAATTAAAATAACCGTGTATATAATAAAGAAATAACATCGAAAAAAAAATTCTAACATTCACACCACATTATCTAGCCCAAATTCAGTCTTAAATAAAATCATATCAGTTTTTAAAATTATTTGTTTTATTATTTTGATGCATCTAATTTCATTTTAAAAGATATTATAACATGGTAATAAGAAATCAATAAAATAAGAATTAAAGATGACGTCATACGCAGTCATCGATTAAAGAATTTAATTACCGTCTGTATTTCAGAACGAACTTTTAGAGTCTAAACTCCTCCTTTTTAGTCTCCTCATGCAGTCCGCATAAAAAAAAAATACAAACGTTTTGTTTTAAAGGTCCACCAGCCAGATAGAGAATTCATAGAGAGGTGGAGTTGCCTACAATGCCAAGTTTCTTCAAATTCACTCTATTTACTTTACGTTTGTCTTTCGTAACAAGTCCCAAACTTTATCATTTAAAATATCTTCCACAATAAGCTGTTACAAAAGCAATCCATATTTCTGTCCATGAAATATATTTATCAACAATTTCATTGAAATGAAAATTAGGGGTCTAAAGAAAGGTGACACGCTCTCTCCTGTCAACATTTTGACAACTCGTAAAATGTATTGGCATATAATATAGTAACTAAAATAGCTATTTTTTTTATCGAATCTCTTTATCACTCCTTTTTTAGAACAACAATATACAAAAATGTATTTTGATTAATTTTGTATACTTATAAATTGACATTTTGTTTACCTTGAACGCATCTATTAAATGTATGACCTATGACAAATATTATCAAATAAAGCTCAAACATCATAACATTTTTAAATTGCATATACATTAAAAGAATAATTGATTTTTAACACCCCAATGATAGCTTAACCTATCGAAATATAAGAAAATACCCATAAATTTTCATGAAATTATTTTTTATAAATAATTGATATGCTACTGAAAATTATTTCATTTAGTTCATCAATTCAATTCAGGATAAACTTATTGCAACTGTCATTTTGACAATGTAAAAGTCAGTACACCAATGTCAGTTCAGTTTTGAAAAATACAATACATCGGCAGTCCCTTGTTTTACATTACTTTAATTAATAATTTAAATAAATAATGATATAAAGGGACGAAGAGTCAATCATTTTGAAATGTGGAATATGCTGCAGTTGCCTTGAAATATAGGTCGGCAAAGAGTCTGAGTCAAAGAACTGGAAAAATATGCTACATAAACGTTGTCCGTTGCGCTCATACAGTGACACGGGTGTGGTTTCTGGGCTGTGCGAGCCTAAAATTATAGCCACAGCAGCCTTTTTATATGACGTTGTAGTTAGGATTGGTCAATAAATAACAAAAAAAAATCCTGGTATTTTGTTTTTATCAAGAGTTTCAGTAATGATTGGTTAAAATGAAAAATTAGGCATCCAGCAGAGTATCAAACTAGGAGGTAAGTTAATGTACGGAAGACTCCCTGGCAATGTGGGACTCACTGAGCTTAACTGATCGTGTCTTTTTAGAGGTACTGGATCGTAGGAGATGGTACGAGAGCCATTTGGTTATATAGGATGTGCAGCGGGCGGCAGCCTGACGAGTTGTCCGCTTTATTGATGCACCTAGTAAGCTTTTCTATTTATATTTTAACTAAATAAGGATTTATATCCATTAATTTAAACATAATCACTGAGAGTATTAAAAGTTTTGTTAGTTACAATTGAAAATTAACTTATTTACTATATTGTAAAATTGCGTCATATTTTTACGTTAGTTTAATGAATATAACTTATTTGTTTTAACGTTGTTTAACTCATAATACATTAGCTCAGTAACAGGTGATTGCTAGTATGAACAACGTGCACTATTCTTAAGAGTTTTTGTTTATGGCATCATCTTGTATTTTATTAGATACAAAACAACAATTATGATAGAAATATCGTCGTTTATCTACGCTACTAAATGCATTTCAAAACTACAGCCGATTTTCCTGCAAACCTTATACTTTATTTGAAATCAAATTCAGAACATTAACAAAACCTATAAGAAAACTATTGAACTGTGTTTTCTATTTTCTATACATCCATGATCGGTACGTACAACGTGGGACTGTCTCTATGCTGTGTCCAGAACCTAGTTGTTATCAAAGCGCGGGACATGTAAGACGTGTTGCCCTTTGCCCAAGTAACGTACGTACACGCGGTGACTGGCCGGTAACAAAAAAAAACGCAAGTTTAAATAAAAGTTGTAATATTCAAATTGCGCGGATAAAAGTGGGGACCAAATTCGAATTTCGAATAAAACGTTTTTATTTTGTTTTTGTTTGCATTGGTAAATTGATTTTATTGTTTTGTGAAAATAGATTTTAACTTTCAAATAAAGTGTTTAGTGATATTTACTTTTATCTGGTAAGAGTTTTTTACAATACTATTAGTTTAAAATTAATTGTTAGTTTGAAAAAATATGCAAATGAATTCGCAAACTTTTCCACGTGTGTCATTAATGTAAGTGGGCGTAAAACGTCCGATAGAACAAATACATCGATACGAATAATTCAAGAGGCATTTGCATATTTTTCAGTTATCAATGATAGTTTTTTAGTACGATTAGATGTATGATAACAAGTTGTGATACCAGAAGTTGAATGAACTTTAATTTGCGGAACGGCACGAGACGTGTTCGTTAATTGCTTAAGTTTACATTAGTTCTCGTAAGAAGATTTACTTACTTACTTAATTTTTTATTACAGAAAATAGGTATATTTAATGAATAAAAAAAGATATACAATTCATATAATTTATTTTTTAAGTATATTTTTTTCCATTCAAATGGAAAAGGCAAAGGAATGAAACAATTCATATAAATATTGTGATGTAAAGAAAACAATATGGCTAAATTAAGAAAATTCGAGAAAATAGGTCAATTTCATTTCAATATCATAACTTGATATTAAACTTATATTTTTTTAATATAAGTATTACACATGAATTGAAATTTAAAAAACATTCTATAACCTATGTTAACATTTTAATAGGTACATAAAAATTATAGAACAACGGAATACTTCATAATAATAAATTATTGAGTTTTGAAGAACTGTGTGCGTTTTGATAATAACTCGAAAGTAATTAGTTTGTGTACAAAAATTTTTGTTAGTATTACTTAATTGAAATGAAAATTATTAACTTCATGAAAAATTAAACTTTTCTAGATTTTTAAAATGAAATCAATTGTATACCTTATCAAATAGAATATATATCTCGATGACTTTAGACCTCAAACTCTTACGATGGTAAGTGACGATACGGTTTGAGATGAAGTACATTTAGAACATATAGGTACAGGGTGACTGGTGGGTCACTTTCGAAATTCGAGGACGTGATATTTTGAGATCATAATATATGCAGAGGAAAAATAAAATAAACATTGATTATTTACCGAGTAAACTTATCCGAAAGTTATAGAATTAATTACGCAACGCGGGTGGTGGTGTGCGTGTGGCGGGAACACTACGGTGTGCGTATTGGCTGAGGCGGCGCGTCGGGAAAAGTGTAGTAATGTCTCTTTATTTATTTATAAGGAATTCTGGTGAAAAATTAAGGACCTACTTTTATTACCTACATAATTATGATCAGAATCGAGTACAGAGTGCTCTCCTTCAGTATCTAAAATTTGTCACCAGTCACCCTGTATACGTACATAATTTCACGTCTGTATCCCCTTATGGGGTAAGCAGAACACCAGAGGTTATAAGACCATCTGACGTCACGTTTGAATATGGAGGTATTGTTATGATGGATAGAGACTATTGCAGTGACATCGCCTAACGCCTATCGTCCACAAAAACGTCAATAAAGCCTCTGTCCCTTAACTGAATTTTACAGTATGCCCGGGAAGAGAAGTTTTTCTTTCTCTCCCAGTCCAGAATGAAAGCTTTTAGAAATGGATAAGATAACACCAACTAAGTTGAAATTACGTGATATTTATATTTAATAATATCACGCACCTCATTGTCTGCCTTTCTGTTGTAACTGCGGCGCTATAATCGGAACTACTGAATATATTTTGATCTAGTTTGTAGGTGTAAGTATAAGAGAAGTTCTCGAGGCTCATACATACATACATAACTGCACACCTGTATCCCTTATGTGGTAGGCAGAACGCCAGAGGTTATAAAGTCATCTGATGTCAAGTTTGACAAATTTTGAGGTATTATAATGGTGGAGAGAGACTTGCAGTGACAGGGGTCAGCCTATCGCCCACAAAAATGTCAACAAAACCTCCGACCCTTAACTGATGCTTACAGTATTCCCGGAAAGAGAAGCGGCAGGTAGGTACATTCTATGTATTTCTTTCGCTCCCAGTCCAGCATGGAAGAAATATATCGATTTGAAACTCTGCACCTGGAAAGATAGCAATAACTTAAAGCCGATCGTCCAATGATGACTAAAAGTTACTTTTAGCTTAGCTCGCATAGTTGAACCAGTTTTTAATACATGTGCGTCCACTGCAAACTTAAACTAGCAAATTATATTTTTTCTTAAGTTTGCACGATAACATCATAGCTACATAGCAACAATATAGCGAAGGGTTAGTTTGTGTGTTTGAAAGCAATTTGAAACTTCGTATCGTTTTTGAAAAAATATTATTGCTTTATTAAATATTTTGTCACGATATTATTACGGTTATACCGTGCTAGTATGCTTCTTGATTTTTTTTTATAAAAGTATCGAAAAAATAACAAAATTGGTACTGTCCTACTTTTTGATGAGAAGTATATTATCAAAATGATAGGCAATTATCGAACGTTTAAAAATAAAACAGAAAGGTAAACAAAACAATCATTATTTTTATTTATTGTAATCAAAATCTGAATCCAGTAATTCTATATAGAATGAATCGTTAGAGTCACTGGTATCGCTGTTTCCTACATTGATTATGAAACTATCTGAATTTTCATTTTTATTCATTTTCAAATACGAAAATTCCAAAATCTCAATTACCAACAACGGTTCGATTGACAACAGTGACACCAGAAAAACGACTTTGACATTCATGCCATATTATATCATAAGCCTCATAAAAAGTTTGCCAAAATGCCCAGTGTCTACTTTCGTTAGCCAGACTATTAAAAATCTTCAATAAAATCTAAAAAACAAAAAACGGTTACATTTCCTTTCGCATGTCGACCTAATCGAACTAGGAACATTACAAAACCCGAAATCAGTCCGTGTATTTATTTTAACACGTTAAAGTAAATCAACTATAGTTTTTAATAAACTTTGGTATTTAGGTCGATAAATGCATTTACGATATTTTACCGATAAAGCTCTCGTTTTATCACTTAGTATAGTTTTCATGCATTGTGCGTTTTAAAGTTTATACCTACTTATTAGGGTTCCGTAATAAATGGTACGGATGTCACTTATATTTCTGCTCTATCTCTGGTATTTGATTTTTGCCTGTACATTACATTTTCATTTGTTAGCAATCACTCAAGATTAAGGACTATTCTAGTTAAACTGAGTACTGATGCAAAAAACATTTCTTTTTTGTATAATTTGAAATGTCTGGATATAAAACCAGTATTACTTCATCTAATACCGGACAAAATCATTCACACAAATACATAAACTTCTTCTTCTCTATACCGGAATATTAGAGTCGTGTCAGTTTCATTGTAACATAATTTTATATTTAAAGTTAACACGTTCACGTTAACACGTTCTATGTATCACATAAATTACTGAAATAACCTCATTTTCACTGAAAGAAGAAGGACTTTCCTTCCATGCTGGACTGGGAGCAAAAGAAATACATAGAATGTGCCAGCTGCACACTGTAAAAGTCAGTTAAGGGACAAAGGTTTTATTGGCGTTTTTGCGGGCGATAGGCTGACTCCCTGTCACTGCAATAGTCTCTCTCCATCATTTTATTACCTCGAAATTTGTCAAACGTGACATCAGATGGTTTGATGACCTCTGGTGTTCTGCCTACACCATAAGGGATACAGGCGTGAAGTTATGTATGTATGTAAGAAGGACTGATTCAAGACCCGAAAAAACTCCCACCAAAGATCTGCTCACGACAGAAACTGTCTGTCTCAGCAAAAATCCTTAAAAAATACGCCGACATAATTTAAAAAAATAACGTTGTATTTAACTATTAAAATCTTAGCAACACTAAAAATCATTCAACAGTAAACTTAAAATGTAAGCAAGGTATGCAAATAATTAAACATCATTGTATTTTCTATGTAGAAAAGTCCCACTCAGCGATCCAAACTCACACTTGACCGTTTATTGTAATGTATGAATGCGAAAGTTTTTACTTTTAACAAGAATATATCAAATGTACTATACACCAAAGTTAGGTGGAAAGAAAGTTAATATGTTAGCAGAAATGTGCGTTGATGAAATGAAGTATTTGACCTACCTACTGCAATATGAAAACTATAAATTTCAGTTGACAGTTGCCTACGAAATATGGTGAATGCTTAATAATTATTTTTGTATATTCTCGTTTAAAATTATCGATACAATATATGTTTGAAGTCGTCGTGGCGCCGTGGTTACTGTATGTATCATTACGATAATATCACAGGTTAAGCAACGTTCGGCGCGGTCGGTACTTGGATGGGTGACCGCCGACCATTCATATCTCACGACGACTTCCGTGCTTCGGACGGCACGTTAAGCAGTCGGTCCCGGGTGCTGTATCTATACTTGTATACAGTAGTCGTTAGGGTTGGCAGAAGCCATCTAGGCGCCCTAAAAATTCTGCCATCCACCACCCAGTACAGGGCCAGCTTGGTGGATTATGGCCTATACCTCCTCTGCATCCAGGGGAGAGACTCATGCCCTGCAGTGGGCTCATTACAAAGAGTTTTGATGATGATGATGAATACATGTTTACTAACTTGAAGACTTATTGAGGAATGAATGATGGCTAATTATTAATTATCTTTTATTAGTCTAGACCGGGCCAAAAAGAGGCATTACACTTAATTGTTAAGTTCTTAGCTAGTAAGTATTTTAAGATGTTTTTCCTGTTCAAATCAAATGTCACTCAAAAAATTGACTTTGCCATAAAAAGATTCTGTTTTTACCATCCATGGACATATAAAAAATAAAGGTAGTATTGGTTAAAAGCTTCCGCGCAATCGGATTTATTAAAATGTACCTATATCGACCAATGCCTGAGCACTGTTTGTAACTACTTTATAAGAGATTTCATGACTCATTTTTAGTCAAGTTCAAGGAGATTAAGGCAGCAAGCGAAAATAATTCTATCATCTGCATTTGTCAAGGCTTCACTTTCTTATAAATTCCTATTCTGTGGACATTTCTTGATAAAAAGCCTGACCTTTCCATTTTCAAAATAAACCTAAACTTCAATTTGTCAGTTCAAACAACACACCTAAAAAACCCATCTGATTTGAAAAATGCTTCTGTTTCTGACATTAAAATCCTTAAAAGAGCGTGTTTGATTAAATACTGAAATTGTATTTAATTCACTAAATGTAATATGTGTGTGTATATGTATGTTGTTATGTTTAGTATATCCATTTATGTATTTTTATATATACATATAAACTTTTCTATAGTTTAAGTACCTATATTTTTATGTAGTGTATGTTTTATGTAGGTTTATAGGTATGCCCCTCGCTACATTTTCGGATATTCTACATCCATGGTTGTCTGGTAGAGATCGCTTCCCAGCTATAAGGTCGCCAATTGTGTACCTTTATTTTACTGTGTTTAATTTTTTTTTGTATTTTTGGTAAGGCATACAATAAAGTGTAAATAAATAAATAAAAAAATTGTAACAGCTTTTGAACCCTGCAGTTTTTTGATACCTTCATAAATTTATCTAATATGTATTTATAAATTGCAAAAAATAAATCCAACTTGCAGTTTAAGAATTCAATTCAATTCAATTCTTTATTGCAAGAAATTAGCAAGTTTAAACAAACAAACAAAATCTTCAGCTTAATTATATAAGATTTAATCATGTACTTACATTATATGTTTATGCATACACTAAGTAGGTATATTATTCCCAATCCAGTAATTCTCAATAAGCTAGTGTTTTTACACTTGTTATACACCGGACATATAGATGTTCTTAAACAACATCACCAGTGTTGTAAAAGCATTTCTCACCTCAACAACATGCTATATCGCGTAGTTTAGTTGTCAACATAGATAATTTTGGATACGAGAGAATAAAATGTAACCTCTTTGATAGCGTCTTATTTTTTACGATGTACTTACAAGATTGCAACAATTTTCAACCGTATAGTATTATTATGATAATAAGTATATCCATTGTATAATGAACACAAGACTTTAAATAATCACAAATTTAAAACCTCACTCAACATTCATCAAAAGCTTTAACTAGAAGAACACTGGTAATAGTTATGAGAAGAAGATTAAAATAGGGAAGTTGTAATAATCAACGAATGCAGAGCATTAAAAACCCGACTACACGTCAATATTTTGGCCGACTAATAGTGTCATCCACGTAAACATTCTCTGAAATCTATACTAATATATAAAGCTGAAGAGTTTGTTTGTTTGTTTGAACGCGCTAATCTCAGAAACTACAAGTGGGATTTGAAAAATTCTTTTTGCATTTGATAGCCCAACTCTTAGGAAGGTTATAGGCTATATTTTATACCGGAATTCCAACGGGATCAAAAGTTACGCGGGTAAAACCGCGCGAGGTTACTAGTCATACATATTGTTTCAAAAATTTGAAATTTTCAATGAAGTACCTAACCGATTTCGATGAATATCATTATATGGGTGGGACCAACTATGAAGTATCTTCTATCATATGAATTAAGAATTTTTAAAATCGATTCATATTTGTCTGAAATATCGTGTAACAAAGACACAAAAAAACATACAGACGAACTGAGAACCTCCTCCTCCTTTTTTGGATGTCGGTTGAAAAAGCATTGAAATATCTGTTATACTTAAAGTGCTTGCGATTGTTGGTTGAAGAGACAGCGTTGACAAAAATTTGCATCCTCCCCTAATTGCGCAGGCAGTTCATTGACATTTTAAATATGTATTTAATATTTTACGATACCCAATTTTACAGTTTTAGTAGCCGGTTGTTTTTTTTTGTGTAAAATTTCATACTATATTCATCGACTTGCACATTTAAATTAACAGCACATGTAAGTTCTACATTTAGAAATTTTACGGTAACTATCAGGTTATTTAAAGTCACACTGATTTAAAAATGCGTCTAACTTTAATCTGTAAAGTTTCGTTACGTACTTTTTTAAGCGTTTAAAAGTTTAAAGCTTGAAGGAGACATTGACGTTGAACTGAGTCTAAATGTAATGAAATGTTTCGATAACGTCCAGTTAAACGTTGTCTGTAACTTTTACGCGGAACCCGTGTGTTTCTTATAATCCTCATTAAGGCTGTCTAGTCTCTTGATCATGGGCCAGAATTGAGATAAGTACCAGTATGTTACATAATTCAAATAGTTATCATTCATTACGGTTTTAGGGCTCTCATTCTCTTTTGGATGGTAAACTGTTGAAACCACCCATTTTAATACTTAAAAAAAAAGTACAAGATAATAGGGTAAAAATTACGAATGAAATATACTATACCAACAAACTTGAGTAGTGGTTAAAAATAAATTAAAAAATTACATATTATTTGCGTATATCCGCTGGCACGGGAGCTTTTAAGTTTTATCAATCTTTGGAAAATTTAAAATAAAAGGTATGGTACGGTATTGCGCCGATATGTTTTTGAAGTATTTTTTATTCAGTCAGTTTTTTATCTTGTCCATCTAAAAAAAATATTAAAATACGTATATTTTATAAATAATTCAGTAATCAAGTTTAGAGATAAATTATACTGTAACTAGGTATCAGTCTGGAAACCAGTAAGTAGCTTCTAACGGTCCTGGAACTTGTCGAAGGTCAAGTTCCAGGTCAGTCCAATCTAATTTGGCATAACTTTTTCAACAATCAATTCGGATAGAAACATTATAAGGAAACACAAATTCGTTGAAGTTTAGTCCTTTCGTAAAATCTGTAATTAGTTGACGAAAGCTTATGGAGTAGCAGTTAAATTCGTAATATTGTTTTACAAATATTTGAAATAAAACGTGGGTGTAACTTCGACCTACGTTGGAATGACGTCGTCAATATTTAAGTCTATGAAATTGACAAATTGCTTTTTCCTGTTGAGAGTCACATTAAGAATATTTGCATCAAATGAGCCAAATTTCTTTTGATACCAGGAACAAGGGTTAATGACCAATTTGTGAAAAGTGAATTTTCCGTAACTAATTAATGTAGTTCAGAGCAGCATTTACTGCTGTTTTCTGCGATAACGATAGAGTTGAGACTAATCTGGTAATAAACACTCCGCATTTGATTTTGTAGCGTGTTGTGAACTTTATGATTTTACTGCGAGGCGAAACAATATTTTAATGTTTATTTAATGAATTCTTCGTATTCTGCATTGTAGTTATGGCAAATTTTTCCCGTAAAGGAATACGGTCTCTGCGGTCCCTACATTCAAAAAGCAAAACATGCGAAAGGACTTTTGTGTGAAAGTCCAGCCCAATATTAAGGTATTTTCTGCTTACGTAAAGTTTACCACTTGAAATGTTGAAAGTGCCAAAAGTTCTTTATTGGTGCTTTTCGGATCAAACATTTTGTTTTAATCGTTATTTAAGTAAGTTTTATTTTGTTGTTACCATTGAACTTGTTGGAGTGACAACGATTTTAAACATAGAAATGTTTTTCAACCTTTATGTTTGGTAGATTGCAAATCTTTGTTAATTTGTTCAGTTGTGATATTTTGACTCTTTTAAGTGCGCTACTTTTCTATTTATTTATAAACATTATTCTATGTAATCTGTGGTTTTAAATACCCGAATAAAAATACAAAAATTCCCGCACCAAACTAGTCTCTATTTATTTTTGCTCCCTGTGTGGCCAAACTAGAATAAAAGCACAACTACAGCTTATTAAAGTTCATTTTTCATAATTCTATGTTTGCAAACATACGCACCATGTATTACCTACATTACGTTGACAGTAATTGCTTTGCACGAACTGCAATTAAGCATAAAATCTAGAAAAACCTCATTTTTGACGTCAATAATTTCATATTTAGGATCAAGAAATTATGTTGCAATAATATATGTGTGACCTATAATAGATATGATTATAGCTTTTAAATATCTCATCTGGCCAAACTGTAGGGGAAAGCGCTTTAGGTAGGTACCTTATCTCCAAAATAATTCTATTATAGATACAATTTTAATGTGACGTTGCGTCATGCCTTTCCAAACACTATGGTCACTTTTAAACATCACAAAAGCCGGAAAAACATACTAAAGGATCCCCGTATAAGTAAGTGGCCCTTTCGAGGTACCGAGATACACTTAGCGGTTTTTAATAACTTTGATTCCACTGAAGAAAACTGAACTAATAGTTTAAGTCTAAGCTTTATACTGAGAAAAAAATCTTACTCGTGGCTTTGCACACAAGGTATATTGCTGTAGGTACTATGCAGTAAAAAGACTGCTATCCATGCCAAGAAAATGCCTACTATAAAAAAAAAACTTTATTATAACTGTCAAACTTACAGTTTGGTATTCTGTTGTTTATTTCTTAATAGGAATAACGACCTTATTCGAATGACTGACGGTGTAGTGCCATCCTGTCCTTATTGACATTTGCTAACATATTATGTCAAAAAGTAATAATCTAATGTTCCGAAACGGCTATTTTTAACAACTTTAAATAATTTATTTTACAGCATTTATTCATGAATAGGAATATAATATCCTATATTTTACACTTCCTCGGTTTATGCCTTAGAATTTGGTGTCCATGTACCTCGCGCTATACACAATGATATACATAAAGTGAATGAAGATAAAATTTTGTCCTTTATATGATAAATATAATACATCGTGAAAACTTAAAGAACTTCCGTCGACATTCTCGTATAGAATGACATTTTTAAAGATATTATGTAGACTAAAACTATTTGCTAATGATAGCTGTACCAAAGTTAAGATTATTAAGCAATAAAACTATGACGACCCAAATAAAGTTTGTTATCTGACAAAATTATATTAAGTCGCTCAGACTAGTATTACGACATATAGTTGTCAATTAAGTTGGTTGCTTCTTAGGGCTGCGAGATTAGATAAAAGTTTATATTTTTCATACACAGAACCATGTTATTTAAGATGAATGAGTAATAAAATTTACATTGATACGATACTAAACACTGAAATATAATATGATTTGATATGTAAACATTGATTTTTGTAAAAGTCCCTATATTCTACAATACAATACAATCTATATTATTTTCTTATCTATATTTTTAGTCTTATTTTTTTTATATTAAATATGAATGGGATGTCCATGGTTATTGTATTGCACGTCCATACACGAGAAACCTTTTTATTCGACGCTTAAAGCTACCAGAACTGTACTGGTCAGGAAAATCAGATACAGGAAGTTCATTCCAAATCTTTGCGACCAGTATGTAAAATGAACTGTCAAAGCGCTTAGTTCAACTTTTTGGAAAATCCAGCACATAAGATGGAAGTTCTGTCTGCGTCTAGTAGTTCAATGGTGAAGACACTGAAACGGCGAATTCGGAAATCCGGTTACGGTTAAAAAGACCGTTTTTTGCTTCTATGCTGAAGTGAGAGCGAAAGAAAAACATAGAAAATACCAGCTGCTCCTCTTCCCGGGCATACTGTAAAAGTCAGTTAAGTTACAATAGTTTTATTGGCATTTTTGTGGGCGATAGGCTTACCCCTGTCACTGCATTAGTCTTTACCCATCATTATAATTCTTCCAAAGTCAAACGTGACAATAGATGTTCTTATAACCTCTGGTGTTCTGACTACTCCATAAGGGATACAGGCGTGAAGTTATGTATGTGAAACCATTTTTTTTTTACACAGTTTGTCTTTGAAATATCTCTGCTAATAACAAGGTATTGTTAGGTTAACAGTTGATATTTTCTATCCAACTAAACTTTTTACCTTAGCCTTAATTTGCATGAAATGGTCCCCAAAGATATATCCACCCCAATAAACATAAATTAGATTGATTCCAGACTTGCGCTAAAAATACGCTGACAGGACAGTTAGTGGTTCTAATTGTTTTTATTATGTCTGACCTAAACCAACTGTTGTATAACCATTAAAATTGCTTAACTACTATTCATGAAATAAGACGAGTTTGTTTTTGTTTCATTGATATATTGCTTTAGTTCCGTAAAGATACTGTTTATGTTTGAGAGAAATCTATATCTAATTAAAGTGTATTTTTTTGTATTAACGCGAAAACGTAAAAGTGAAAGGGAGGAATTTTAAGTATTAAGTTAGAACAAAAGTTAATACCTACTTATTTTTTAACTATCGACATAAAAAACCGTACTTAATAATAAATAATATTGAAGACTCATAAAATACATTTGTATCTATCTATACATGAGGCTTTGCCTGTACATAAACCTTTCAGGTGATTGGTACAGAAGGAAAAAATGTACGAAATATAAAAAAGAAATGTCTGTGATTATAAAGGACGATAAAATAAACAATGAACTTAAAAACTACTTAAAGGGCCAACGCTGTGCTGTATTATGGTACGTACAGATTGCTGTAATGTTACTTGTAATGTAACATTCTGCAAACCACACGTACAAATACGCAACGTGCGCAGAATGTTACATTACTAGTTGCATTACTAGCAATCTATATGCACTATTACGCGTTCCAACGCGCGTACCGTACGTCCGTATCGTACGCGCGTATGGTACGAACAAAGCAGTTTTGTATGAATACGAGCGTACGAACGCGTGACGCTGCGATAGCACTTACTGTATCAATTTTAATGTGTTTTACTTTCGTTCCTATTATCTTAACGTGCACGTCTTTTTAAGTGATTAAAGCCGCGGGAAACGGCAAGTCATCAATTTTATAAATAGTTGAAATTACTATTTTCTTAAACTTAATTTTTTTCAATTGTACATAATAGCAGTTAAAAAATATTTCATTTATGGAACCATATCAGTTTAATACCCATAACAATAAAATAGTGTAACAATGACACAAAAGAAACCCTTAATGTTCAAAAACTATTTTAACACCTTGAAATTAATCATAAAAAATATTATTATTATTATTATTATTTATTAATTTATTTAATAATAATTAAATAAAAACACAAATATAACGAAATGCGATATTCATGTAGGTATTTCAATTCAAACTTTTGAAGTGACCGGACGAGAAAACTAATTAAGTGAGCTTATTATAAGGTGCCTAAATCATGATGATGACATACATAAGCATAAAAACATTGTCGACAAATTTGATGTACTTTTATTTTACAAACTTTATTGATATTATGCTGAAATCGGCGTATCCGTCTGTCTCTTAGTAACCACCTGTGTCTCGTAAACCAGAGTACCTGAATCTGTCTCCTATCACAGCGTGTGTGTGATTAATAGTAAATTCACACTATGCTATTTAGTTGCAGCATTCTTGAAAGCTATTGTTCTAAGGCAGAGCGCTTTCTATTCGGACTGAGGACCAATCATCAATTTATACTTGCGACATATTCTGGACAGTTGATATATTTCAAAGGTAGAAGAGAGTGATAACTAATATTGAACTTAGTAAACTTTTATTAATTTGGGAAATATTGCAAACCTATTTCAGTGCCGTCTTTTTCATTTTGAATGTATATTTTAATGGCTTTACAGATTCCTTGTTCTTTTATTTAATACAACGAATCGTGGAAACTCAAGCCACGTCCCTATCTAACATAACATCTCAATTTCAAACTTTAAGAAGTAGGTGTTACTACGATAGCGTGGTCGGCGCCTACATGATTAATAACGTAACGCGATGCCGGGTTAATATACACATCAAAGTTGATACAAAAATAAACACGAGGAAAGACAGGTGAAGATTTATACTCATTATTGCTGGCGACGTTGCGTGGTCGAGCTTTAGGGTGGTGGTATACTTGGCGTTTGGTAATTTTTATTTTGTTTTGTTGTATAAGTATTGTTTTCAAAAATGAGGAATTTTTGTCTCTTACTGAGACTCATTTTTATAGTTGTTTCAAAATGTTATTTTAAATTTAAAATAGTTAACTAATGATTTGATATTGTCTTAAGTTTTCATGATTCAACATTTAAATAAATACTTATTTAAAGAACCTTTGGCTTTCTTTTACGTTACTGATAAAAAGCAACTGGTCATAGTTTGTGTTCGGAGGACGAAACGTAAAGTTCAATTTTATTATTTTTTACGCTTTACCGAAATAGACGATTTTGAGTAGCTAGGTAATTTTTATTCATTTCTTTAAGTTTATTGTCCACACACCGTGGCCACGTCATTAAGTTGCACATGCGTCGATATCGTAACAATAACCATTGAATCTCAGTGAGGCCTAACCTTAACGAAGCAGAGGCCTGCACAATATTTATTAAGACAAACGCTTGCAGCTCCCGGTCACATGAACAATGTCGGAAGATTAGACACGTGTCGACAAGGCATTGAAAGTTCCGCCATACGAGATTTGTGATGCGTACGTAGAATATACCGTTATCTTATTCTACTGACAAAGCAATTACTGTAATAATCATAATCGTTTTTCTGGATAGGAAAAGAAAGGACATTTTTGGCGCCTGTATTACGAGGTGTGGCAAGGTATTAGGAACATTCAAGGTAGGTTTTTGGACAGAAGATTTAAAAACAAATAACTTAGCCAGAGAAAAGACATGGTCAATGTATACAAAAATCGCGCTCGCAATAGTCCACATTGCGAGCGCGATTCCGAGGAATAGTGCGCTCGAATAGTACTTCTATTATATGACACAGTAATTAGATACGAAGCCTGGTGACAGATGGACAGACAGACAGACAAGTGGATAGACGAACACTCGGCTAGACGGACAGACGCGTAGGGACAGCGGAGTCGTAGTAATAGGGTCCCATTTTACCCTTTGGGTACAGAACCCCAAATGAGACAAAAGATGTTTTTTTTCTCGGTTCTCCCACTTTAAAAAAGGGCGTTATTTTATATACGATCTGATCAATTTTTTAAAGCCTTACTAATATCCTGCCTGACCGACCATTTTGGTTTAAAAAGGTGTCACGAAAAAATTGTCCTTTGTGAAAATCCCGTGAATCATTGAACGCTTCGAGATTTGCTAGAGGATTTTAATAAAACAACATTTTCACCATGTTATAGGTACTTATCCATGAATAGAAATGGCGCCTTAAATCTATCATGGATATTGCTAATCAATCAAGTTTTTTAAAAAACAAAAAAAGGTGATGAAACTAAAAAAATATTGTCTTGAAACTTTATCAAGCAACTATGTTTGATTTTTCCATTAAAACAATTCGCGAGTGTCGTACTTTTCGTCAAAGAACTACATTCTTTACAATCTGCAACCATTAAACAACGAGATACTTCCACGACGGAACTCGTATTTCATAATTACTACTATTTTAACGTGTCTATTCACCGACAAAAATCAATAAACAAATGACTAAAATAGAAATCCTTACTGTGAATTAATTAAATTAAAATAGCTTGCACTGTAGTGCAACCGACATGAATCTTAATTCACTGCCATTTTGTTGACGTCGTATCCTTATAATATAAAAAAAAGTCTACAATTTGTCTACAATTGTTATCTTCACAGTTTCTGCTAACTTTATCGCTCTCTATAAAAGGAACCTTTCGAAAAATTCGAGTAACTTTTTAAACCAACTGATTATATATTACATTAATTCCGTCCAAACACTTTCTCCTTAAAGGTTTACGCGGGAGGCGCTCAAGGAAAATACAAAAAATTGATAAAATTTAGTCGATTTAAAATTAGTTAAAATTAGTCAAGGTAAAATTAAATTTCTGTAATTATAAATTGATTTAGGGCTGCCTTGAAGTGGTCGTTCATGACTGATATAGCCGCCCAATTTGCTATTTTGATTAATGTACTTATCATTATAAAATCTATTGTATTGTATTATTTTAACTTTGATTTAAAAAGCCACGTATCTAATCATACTTTGCCAAAACAACAAACATCTTGTCGGGAACTCGTTATATCATAGACTTCGGTTCGAGTGGGAAGCGGGATTATTAGGTTTATTACCACTTCAACCATTTTCATTTCCTTTTTAAATAACGGTTTCAGTTACTTTATACATTATATTTATAGTATAATCGATGAATAAGGCAGAAGGCTTCTGAAATTGCAGTGAGTTAAGATTTATATCTAAAGTTAATTGTCATTGGATTTATTTTCAATTTATCACACGACTTATTGAAAACGAAATATGGGATTTGCAAAACTTACTTCATCAATATTTTAGTCATAATTATATGATAATTAAGTATATGAAATATTTAAAAACTGTATATTTTGTGAGTTTAATATTTTTAGCCTGATGATCTCTAAATATTTTCTCAAGTCTTCATAATTATTTTATGTTTAGGTATGGTGGTAAAATTTTTACCTAACGGTGATAAAATTTACCTCAGTTTCCTTCAAGACAATTAATGCAATAGTTAACAAGATACTCTGCTGATGCCTTATTATTTTAATGCAAGTATAGGAATAAGGCTTAGTTAGAAAAACTTTACAAGTTGAATCTAAATGTGTTATTGTTCTAGCTTTGTTAATAAAAACTTATAAAATGATACCTATACAAAATTAAAACAACCTATGAAAAAGTAAATATCCTAAAAATAATTTTAAATATAATACAAAATGACACTGTACAAGGCAGTAGCAACCCTGAACTCCAGTTAGTTGCACGATTTGTAGTATGAGTTATTTGTTTTACGTCAGAAATTGATCGATCATTGCTTGTCGATAATTTTTGTTCATCTATTTTTACTCCTCTCCAATCGGATCTCACACGCGTGCCTACACAATTCAGTAATGTTCGAATTTGATGACTGATAACAAGTTTATTTATTAAGATAACATGCATTATCAATCTTTAGATTGGATTTCGTTTCACTTCACGAACTAAGTATTGTGAAATGTTATACATATATAGAAAAAGTCAGGGACGAGAGATTTGTTTGGTGACTAAATGTGCATTTTCATGAAGTCCTACTAGATGTGTATGATCATGAGATCCAGGATGTAGCACGCGGGCTTTGAACTTGTTCTTCATAAATATTACAGGAATACAACATCGTTGGAACCGGTGATATCTAGCCAGCAATCCGTCTGGAGTATTACTACCACAAACCAGACCAGCCTCAGATTATTATTTTTAAGTCGATCTTAAAAGTACTTTAAACCTTTTCTGTATTGTTGCTGACTTATTAAAAGCAAAAGCTTTTGCAAAATTAATGAGGAGGCCCTTTTTAGTCGTTTTAAGTTTTTTAATATGAAGGAGTGTTACAAAATGAGAAGTCTCGTTAATTTCAAATCCTAGTTCTGTTTTAGAACATATTTTTAAACCACCTTATTATCAACCGTTTTAAACATACATTTCGTACTCAGGCGGACTTATGTAGGTATTCGAGGTATATATTATATTCTCGCAGTGAATCAGGGATGTCATTGATGCGTTTCAAGTCAGACTATTGCCGTCTTTGTCATTTATTTAGAGCTAGAATATTATCGATGAAGCTGGTTGTAAAAGGCGAATCCAGGTAGTTGACAGATTTGCTGGTTAAACTCATTAAGATTTGCTGATTGGGTACCCATCTCTTCTTATGATACCTACTGTTGATTTGGTAATGTTTGTACGGTATCGTTTTTCGAAAAACTATTTGTATGTACTTATAGGTATTCACAAGTCCATTAGTATTTCCTGTAAAAAAGTCTGTAAAAACGGTTGTTTTTACTCTAATTTCTGAGAATTTGCAAGCAAGAATGTGGGTTACCAAACGTTAAGTAATCACCGTGGTAAATGGACATAATGCGTTTCTGACCCTAGAAGATTGGATGCTATGTATTTATGCCAGTAATTAGGAACGTAGCGTATCCTAATATTCTGGAAAGTTCATTAGCCTACAAAGCTATTAAGAAAGTTTACGTAGCGCATATATCCTCCAACCGCATATAAATTTTTGCCATGCTTAGGTATAAAACACGGCCGTCATTTTATTAGTTGTTTATTAACCCCCTACATTTTACTCAAAAGTTGAATGACATGTAAAGATTATATGGTTTTTTTTTGTTTCAGATATTCATTTTTGAAAAGAAACCATGAAAATGTCTGCAGATAAAGGCATAACATGAAGAAAATGATAACCAATTCAAGTTTATGTTGATCAAATGATTGTTTTGGACTTAAAGTGCATCTTTTCTACATAAACCTTAAGCAAGTGATTAGAAGTGTTGAATTCCACTAAACAAGATGTCCAGTCATCAACTTCATCTTGCTGTTTTGGCCATGTAAGTATTTGTGAGAGTTAGTATAAGACAGGAAAACACATCGTTGTCAAATAGTACCTACGTCTGAATTATCGATAACAAGAAATTCTCCTCATCATCATCAGCTGAGAGACGCCAACTACTGGACAAAGGTCCCCCAAGGCTCTTCACGTCACTCGATCTTGCACTGCCCACATACAGCGTTTAGCGGCAATCTTGCCTAGATAGTCAGTCTACCTAGTGGGGGCCTGCCTACGCTTCGTCTTCCAGTACGTATTCGCTACTTGATAATGTTATCGCCCCAGAAGTCTAATAATTTTGAGAGCTAATTTGCGTTTCCATTGCAGATTAAGCTGTGTAATCTTTCTATACATATAAGTTGGTGACTGCTCATTCCTTAATTTTCTTCCCACAGGGAAACTAGCAAGGCTCTTCATTGCCCGTTTATGGTCTTTGATAGGACTTTTATAGTATAGTTGCATGGCCCATATATTATTGGACACATAAATTAACCGAACCTAACCGTTATTATTGCAGCCTATAAGTAAATTATATTTCTCGCCCTTGGAAATAAAACATCAACTTTGATCATTCGAAAACATCATAAGTGCTCAATGTTGCCATAGAGAATCCTAATCAAATAAATTTATGATAAATAAATAAAGCAAAAATTTGTGACCCAAAGTAAGTTTATCATGGATATCACTGCCCTCATGCTTTAAACAGTTATTAAATCGACTAATTATATAAACCACCATCAACTTAAGCTATCATGACTATTTTATTCTTCGCTTCAATAAAGTCTTTTATATTTTGTTGATTGCAAAAATATACTGATTAGTTTATGCGATACTGTACTTTATCACAAACAATAAATCATTGAAGTAAGAGATTGTCATGAGCTTTACAATCTCATATGTGTCGGCATTTAATTATTGATTCCATTCAACCAATTACTAAACACTCAGTCACGTACAACTTAACAAATAAAGTTATTATTCTTTTGAAATTCACCATAAATAATTTAATATCTTTAATTACGGAATAAAATTTTCGGTATGTATATGTATATTGCTAAGTTTAATTTCTAGCTGAAGATTTCCAATATCTCCGATCTTCTTTCTTATTTTTTATTGAGTGGAAAAAATAACTAACCTTTAAAAAAAATTCTAGTAATTTATATAATTAATAAACATCTTAATTTTGAAACCTTTGTAGAAACAACTAAGTATACTCTTTAGACCATAAACTATAGTTCTTGCAACCTAAAGATTGCTCGCAAAGATAATAACTGTCAATGGTGCGATCGTCGATTAGTTGTTTTCACGTTTTCACTAGATTATTGGAAAAAATGTCGCACCACATCATCCAGCTTCAAATTACGAATTTTTTGTAACTATGAAATGACTGCTAGATAACGGAGAAGTAAAGTAGTGAAATATATAAAAATACGTATTGAATATATCAATAGATATCAGATGAAAAGTTAATTTGGATACAAACATCCATAAATTGGAGGCGTTCATCATACGTTCAATATACGTTCATCACAAAGATATTCACCCCACCGGGGTTAACCGAATGAATGGGTTTAATTTCCAACTTGCAAATTTACAAATTTCAATGAAATGAGTCATAGTTAATTTGGTGTCTATTTAAAAAACATTTTGAGGTTTTTGTTTAATTTTTGATTTACCAAAAAGTTAGAGACAGTACGCAATTTTAAAATACCTATCGATGTACCTAGCAATGTTTTCTCAGTTTAACGGTTTATCACAAGAACTTGTTATTGTATACTATTCGTTTTTCTTCTCAAAACTAATTAAACCAAAACAATATATCAAGGAAGGTGTAAATAAAATCCAAGTCGTTAAAGTGTTAAATACTTACAATCAATTGTTACATTCTACGTACTTTTATTTAAGAAGATATTTAGTCTATCTGATTTTAACTGTCCTATACCATAAGAGGAAACACTTAAAAGGATAATAAAACTTTAATTTTCATTAACATGTCATAACGCAATAGATTTTTATTATCCATATAAAATTGTCCTTAAATCCTTTGAGGCGGCCTTTAATAGTTTTCTTAGATCGATCTATGGATCGAACAACAATAAATGTCATAGATCTTTGCGCTTGATCTTTAACTATGATTTACAGCGATGTAGAAAGTGGTAATAAAATTGATATGACAACGAGTAGAGTAACTGTCTAAACGATTTAAGAAGCTACGGTTTTGATTTAATGCTTGTTAAGGATTAACTAGGCTACCTTGAACTTGAAACTTATAATAGTTTTGGCTACTAATCACACTATTTCGTGTCCCATAAAGGATACGATCATATTATTGTGGACACGGTAGAGACCATATTATCATCAGTCACCATTTGTAGTAAGTATGTAATATCTTTACCAAACATCAATTTTTTTTAATACCTGTAATAGACCAAATCGTTTATAAAAAAATATTTTAAATTCAAAAATACGACCTACTTATTCATTTTCATATGTTTTATTTAAATCTAAAGGCTTTGGTTACTATGAAAACAATCCTGTATTTGTCTATCATATCAGGGAGATGCTGGATGAAAATTTAAAACTAACGTTAAGACGGAGACTTCCAGAAAACCTTGGGTCGTGTCCCGTACCTACTGAAAAGAGACAGTGCAACCTTGGACCATATCGTGTGCTGACAGTACTAACAAGAAACAGGTGCTTCATCAATAATTACAGCAATCACGGCAAATTTATATCATCAAGCGTATCAAGCAAGGGTATCTCTTTTTCACCTCCAAACCGATATCTTATAGAGTAGACCATGAATCAAGTTAAAGGCGTAAACTCTGATAAAACGAACGTTTTGAAACCAAACCGTTTCTAATCGTTCAAGTTACTGATTAATGCCACAACAGGTACAATCTAAGTGATTTCTAAAGAAAAATGTCCAGTTTCTGTAATCCTCTAGTTTGGTTTGCGTGGTTGATAATGTGCCAATTACGAGCTGTTTTGGTGGGCGATCCGGATTTTAACAAATTCTGACAGCCCGTGTAAGGCTTGGTCCACACAGGTAGATCTTAAATCGGCTTTTTTGATTTAAAGATAATTGTTTGATATATCCAAGAAAATTCATGACAATAAGTCTTTACGTTCTGTTCATTCGTATTAATGTATAAATTAACTTACGTGCTTATTTTAGTAACTTTTTCAAAATTAGGATTATTTGTTTAAAGATTTTTTTTGCTCATGAAATATTGAACATTTACATGTTAAAATATTGATCACTTAACATTATTAAATTTTAATCTTCAAATGTGTGGGAAATAGTTGCTCAGTTGGCTTAAAAAATGACATGACATGAGTTGAAAGAAGATAATTTCACCTATCACTAAAAATAATATTTACTTGTATTTTGTGCGTTACTATTTCATAACTAAACTGCTAACTTTTTTAATAATTGCGTATAGGTGCTTGTTGTAAACACGCCTTTACGTTCTATCAACTTATTTATCTTATTCATAACATACTCGTTTTAGCTTTTAAGCCTATACCAATTCAGCTAAAACCATTTTGTTTTATTGACCGTACATTATTGCTACGACAATATTATTTTACGATATACCTACCTGACACATTTTTGCACCAGATAAATTTTGTCAGATAGAAGACATATATAATACTAGCTGACCCGGCAAAGATGTTGGCCGATTCTCATAGATACCGGATAAGCACAAAAAATTTCATCAAAATCGGTCAAGCCGTTTCGGAGGAGTATGGCAACGAAAACTGTGACACGAGAATTTTATATATTAGATTTTAAACTAAACCTATACATCACTTTTAATGATGAAAAGTTACAGTAGGTTTCCGTTTCCATGAACATAATTAATTATAGTTTGTTCTATAACACGTCTTTCTTTCGCTTATATTTTTAATCTGAATTTCTTCCGTAAGTTTTAAATTGACTGAAATATTAAATAGTCGTTTATTTTTTGAGTAATTCATCAAACACGTTATGTTCTATTAAAATATTTTATTCACACACGAAGCTTTCTAAGCCCACCAAAAGCTAAGCCTAGCTTGCATCCTTAAAAAATGTGGATACAATGGTTTTTATTATAATAAGAAACATTTATGAGAGCCTTAGTGAACGCATAAACAATTATCGATATATTAGTTGCGGACATAAATTAAAAACGTACCTTAAAAAAATACTTAGTGTATTATAAATAACTAAACAATAAACTCACGTTATAGAAAGTTATTATGCTATTAACAGGTATAAGTGATAAAGTATGTTTCTACGTTTAAAGAATTAAGAAAGTCTTATACATAAACACCAATGTGCCTAAATATTGACAGACAGTGTAGGTAATACATTTTAACTGTCTAGCAGGTAATAATCTTAAATATTCTCTGTCCAGATGCTGTGAGTAAGGTACTATTTAACCTAGATAAAAACGAGTGTGTCAAAGAAAGCTTATAATATTTTTTCATCTACAAATCGCTTGTTTTTATTTTTATTGTTTTGCTTTTATTGTTTACATCATTAAATAGTAAAAATCACTGTCTTAATAAATAAAGTATTGTTAAAGACTACACAGAAAATCTTAGTCTTTTCGCAGGTAAAAATATCTTAGTCGGTTATTACAAAAAAAAAAAATGATGCGGTGAAGCTTTTCGAAGAGCTTTGTTTTGCTTTTGGTTTTCGTCATTTTATCCTCTTTCTTTTAACAAAATATGGCCTGAATTACACTGTATATTACGCACATTAATAATATTAATAAGCTTTCATAAAACATTTGGTCTTTTTATAATTATGATGCAGCCCAGATCATCTTTAAAAATCTTATCTATCAACTAAATATCTCAAATAAAATCGAAAATCAATCGTTTGCTACTCTGGTCATAATGAAATAAAACGATCAATGGGTAAGTACTTTTAAAACCTACTCGTTCCGGCCTTCCATTATTTGTGAACGAGTACCTCCTAATTAAATCGAATAGATCAACCATTGAAAAAATCAAAGCCTCGTATTCAGAATTCAATTTGATATTGTGACTTCTGCAAATGTACTTGTGTACAACGAAAACTTGACTAATGGCTTGGAAGTTGCCGTTTTGTTCACGCTTAGCATAATTGATTACATATCCGGTACATTTGACATTGTCACAATGACATATTGTGAATGGGGACATAGAAAAGGGATTTGTACCGTGTTGTGTAAAAATACCTGCATGAAAAGAGATGATATTTAGGTGGGTAACGTATGTAGGTATTTACGACGACGGTTTATTTTGGAAATTTATGTTAGCATAATAATACGTAGTTTAGATTTGAGATGGGGAATATTTTCATAAGTCTTTTGAAAAATATGTAACAGAAAAAGCAAATCTTGAATGGCGTTTGTATCTCATAACTGGTTGATACTTTAACTATGTATTATAAAATATTAAAATTAACTTATTTGTTATAATAACTGATTAATTTCGATGGATTTTTGGAATAACAGCCATAGTAGCAGTTATCGAATTAAGCCATTTTCGTAATCTACGGACCCTATTACACCTTGTAATTTTTTTTGAAAATATATTAATGAGCACTAGCTGATTTAAAAATAGCATTATGGGTATTGCTTCGTTATTCCCCGTTCATCATTTTTTTTACAATAATTAAAGAAATAAACAACCTTCTACAACTAATATCCACTGCGGCTTTTTTCCTCGAAATAAACTTTGTATACACAATAAACATTGATGTACAAATATTTAAAACTTGCACTAGTCCATAATCGTAATGATGGTTTTCTCTTATGAAATAAAAATATTTCGATTGATTTTCAATAAACTATGCTGTTAGTATGTAACGTACTAATTAAGTTAACGTTATTTTTTCACATTGTATAAATAGCAAATGTGTGTTTATCAGTAAAAACGTAAGTATGCCAGATAACATGGGTTAAGTAGGTATTATTTTATTATTGTTGTGAGACAGATCACAGAGTTGTATCTTAAAATAATATTTTTTTATTGGGCATCTTAAAATCAACACGCCTTTTGGCGGAAAAGACCCTACAATCAGACAGTCGGTCGGGTATCAGAGCAAGAGAGAAAGAAACCGGCGAACGATTCGGGCAGTATCAAGCAAAACCGCTTTGGAAGCGAACGTGTTGGAAGCGAACCACTGCCGAATCCCAGCCTTTCAAGGTGTCTGGTCAGTGTGGCTGGGGTCAACCCGTTTGCGGACATTACAACCGGGCGGATTCCGATGGACATAACTTCCCACATTTCGGGTCCAAGTACTTGGGTTCCTTTTCGGTCTGGGCCTTCACGAGGTTCTCGTCATACGGGATAGTTATGTCCACCAAAAACACCTTGGACGACGATCGGTCCTTTAACACGATATCGGGTTTATTCGCTAGATAGTCCTGTCCATGATAATGGGCCGATCCCTGTAGAGCTTGGCGCTGCCGTTTTAGAGAACGGGCTCCGGCGTGTTCTGGTAATAAGGCAGTTTCTGATTGATGAGATCGTATTTCAGAGCGACCTCTTGGTGGAGAATCTTGGCTGCTTGGTGTTAACAAGAACCGAACAACCCTAAACTACATGTCTGACGGACTCGCCAGGTTGGCGGTACGTCCGACATACGTCCACTGTGTCATCCCTCATAATATTCTCATAATATCCCTCATAATAGATACCTATTTCCGGTGGTTGTTCTCTTGATAGCTGATCCTGTATCGCAAAGACAAATCTTCGATTTCTCCAAAGACGTCCCCAAAGCGAAACCAATGCACGGAAGCTTTACGGTCCACTTGTGGCTCGTGTAGAGCCTTGTAAAGCCTTCAGTGCAACTGTTTCTCTTTCCATACGGTCTCACGATCAGAAATGCTTAGTATCGCCGGTTTCTGCCATGTCTCTTGGCCCAGAATGAGTAGGGTGAATCCTGTGTCACATGCTACGACACCTCCGTCCGTTTTCCCCATAAAATAGGCTCGGAGGCTACATATCTCCCGGTTGTGCAAGGTTTTGGCGCTAATTAGGCCTCTTCCTCCACACTTCCAGGAGATATACAGCCTCATTACTGACGGTCGAGGGTGATTCAATCTATGGAGGGCCATACATAGGGACCTTCAGATCCAGGGCGTCTAATTCGGCCTGAGTCCATCTGAATACACCAAAGGTGTAAGAACGAGCATTAGCCATCCGTTAAATGCTCGGACTTTTGTTGAGACCCGACAAAGAACTAGTTAGTATCTTTGTCAGGCGCTCAAAAAAGAATTCGCGTACAGACTGTTTTACGCTCGTTTCTTCGACACCGATGTTTTGTGATATAGATACCCAGATACCGGTATGTTTCAGTTTCCGGACAGAGCTCTCAGGTTAACGGGATCTAAGTATACCGTCGGAGAGCGTGTAATCGTTCTCCTCACCACATGAACAATCGCACACTTGTCTACTCCAAACTCCATTTTGATGGAACTGCTAACGCTGGAAGCATTATTTTCTCTACCATTCAATCTTAGGGCAATGCAGAAAAGATTTAAGAGTAGATAATGCTTAGAAAAATAACAATAACAAGTACATAAATAATAAAACAACAATAAACATGAGTTCATAAAATACATTAAATTATAAATATAATATAATAACTGTCTATATTATACATATGAACACAGAATTATAATATACACAGGCATAATATTCTAATATTATTATATTTTACAAATAAATTTCAATACACTTTTTAGAGATATTTACGTAATATTCTAGATATTAAACATCCAATACAACCATAATATCCATAAAATGAAACAGCATTCACGAGTATATTTTGCAAATTGATCATCGAATTCATGTAATATCGCTACAAAACGCTATTACTGTACTCGCCATTCATTCTTCCAATCAGCGCACAACGTTGCAATAGACTGTTGCTGTTTGATTAATTTCGCACTTTTTACCAAATTAAAACCACAATGGACTAATAAGTAAACGACCTTCAATGTATGAAGCGGCAATATTAATTTTACTTTTTTTTTAGTTATTTCCTAAGCACTATGCTTATGTACCTACATTTAATGTAACTCGAGAAAAAATAACGCATCGTTTGATATACAAACCGTTTTGATACGCCTCGTAGTTAAGTAAAAATTGAAGATTTTCACGAAATATTTTTTCTTTAAAACTATGTTTTGTTGATTGTTCTTACAACTAAGGATCCTATCAGCTAGTGTATCTGGTTTAATAATTCCCTATTAATCAGTAGAACTCGTTAAATAAATATAAAAACTGGTACAGAGCTAGTTGGTTTCGTAAACTACTTTTTTATAGACAGTTGTTAGAGATTTCCTTTATTCAATTTTTGATCTGCTCCATACCAGAAAACATTTTGCTATTTTATAGTAGCTATGATAGATAACCTATCGTTATCATACTGAGTTTAAAAATAAAAGAGCAAACTCGTTTCTGAACTCTAAACTTAATTTCTCTTTTTTTTCATCATATAATTACATTATGTGAAATTTATAAGCAACTTTACCTATCATGGATCAAAGATAGATCAAAAAAGATGATAGATAATAAGATGTTGACGTGGATTAAGATTTTCACGGGTTCCCGTTTAGATTAAATATGTAATAAACATGTTTAAAAGACATAATGTCTATAACTGTTTAGTATTGTAG
The DNA here is from genome assembly GCA_944452665.1 of Stenoptilia bipunctidactyla. Lineage (NCBI taxonomy): Eukaryota > Metazoa > Arthropoda > Insecta > Lepidoptera > Pterophoridae > Stenoptilia > Stenoptilia bipunctidactyla. The sequence goes on along the minus strand of OX101734.1, from coordinate 19,959,770 downwards.
AATTACTGTTTCAAATTAATTACAAATAATGAAATTGACCACAATTCATTGTGTGTGGCCTTTTTTTAATCGCATTTCTGACTTGTTTTCTGTCGAAATATTATTGATTTAGTGAAATTCATATCAGAAGAGCAGGCGCCTCTTGTCTTACTCGTGAGTACCTACATTAGTAAGACGATAAATATGAATGATTTAATACATTTACTTAGATTAGTCATGCCATCAATCAATTTTATGTACGTTTGTAAAATAATAAGATATGATACAGTTTTGATTCATACATTCAATAAGTACATACTTCTAATACGAGATTGAGAATAAAACTGATGTGGTACCTTATCGGGCTATGTAACACAGAAAAATCCAAATTGTATCCGTAGTTTCTGAGATATTTATTTATTTATTCACACCTTATTGTATGCCTTACAAAAAATTTAAACACATTAAAAAAAAGCACTCTGTACTCGATTCTGAGATAATCGCATATAAATAAAAATACACTAACTGTATTTTTATTTTTTATACCAGCCTCAGTTAAAATTAACTAGAGGAGTTAATGATCTCATTAGAGTTCACCAAATGATCAATCATTGGAAGCTTTAATGATTTAATTTACATAAATTATGTTGTATGAATATTTGATTGAGAATTAGTGTGACTGCCAAAACTTTTATGATGATTAAAATGTTAGATAAGTAAGGTTAAAGTGTTGGCGTCAGTTTGAATTGAAGAACTTGACATTCATTAAATATATATTTTATAAAAGACATATAGCTATGTCAACATATGATTCGTTTGAGATTAGGGTGGGAAAACATAAAATTAAATATTTTTCATAAAAAAAAAACCTGCAGTTTTACGTGGTTGAGCTTTTAATTAAAGCGTCAGAGCTTATTATCTTTTTTAACTCAAATTTTGATGTTATATTTCATATAACATCAAAATTCTATTGTTAAAGAACTTGAAAATAAGTTTTTAGGGCCACATCAACCAAAAAATATCATACTCGTAAGATTATCTACCAGTAAAATAATTATTTCAATAACCAGATCGAAATAAAGAAACCTACAGTTTATGTTGTCTTAAAACAAAAATTGCTCCTATGTCTAGTTCATTCATACCATACCTCTACTTTAGCCATTAAGTTCAACAAGGCTTTAACTACTATTAATTAAAGGTTGACGCAGGTTGACTGTTAAAACAAAAATCTTAATTACAGATACATTACTCTTTAATCAGCATACTTGTCAAAACAGCTGAGCTTTTGTTAGTGTAGGGTTGGCAAAACTTATGAGGGCGCTGGCCGCTTCCGCACCGCTCTGACTGCGGTGTGTGATGCGGCAATGCCCAGGGCGAGGGTCCACTGTGGTTGGAAGGCCATGTACTGGTGGTCTCTGGAGATCACAGAACTCCGGGACGCCCACGGTTGGGCTTGGCAGGAGTGTTCGCACTACCGCCGGCGGCGCCACCACGACGAGGCGGAGGAGGCGTGGCGGGTGGCCGCCTGCAAGGCCACCAAGAAGGCATTGCAGGTGGCGATCTGCAACGCTAAGGAGCGGGCCAGGGAGGAACTCCTGGAAGGGCTCAACAGGGACCCCTGGGGGCGTCCCTATAAGATGGCTCGGAACAAACTCCGGGCCATGGGACTGCCCCTTAAAGAGACTCTCCAGCCTGAGTCCAACGCAAAAGTCTGCCGTTCGGTGCAATCCTCGGGGCGCTCCGGTTTCGGGGGGTGCCTCTGTACCTGCGGCGACTGTCGACTGTTGGAGGACTACCGCCGGGACAGGGACATCCTCTACGTCAACGGAAGGGGGTCGCTGACGCGGAGAACGATGAGGTGTGGGTCGGTGCTCGGTCCGCTTTTGTGGAACATCGGCTACGATGGGGTATTCAGGGGCATTCTGCCACCCCACGTCAGCGTATTCTGCTACGCTGACGATACCCTAATAGTGGCCCAGGGAAGGACGTTCGCCGAGTCAGCAGCTCGCACAATCCGCTAGGTCTCGCGGGTAATGCCAATGGTGGTACCGTGAGCTCCACCTATGGCAGATGAGGTACACCTGGAGGTTTTTAGTGTGTAGGTACGGCCCTCTGCCGGATCATCCCCACATACCCCGCCAGTCCCCCTTGGGCGGTCGGGGACGTGATTGCACGTTTTCCTCCAGTCAAAGAAAAAAGGGTTGGCAAAACTAGCCTTATAGACTAATCTGGGTGACCCCGATTAATGCTAGGAATCCAGGATTCGCTTATCACTTTTCATATAAAATTCGCCGCGGTATATAAATAAATCTGACGATATATTCTAGCAATGTTTTATGACGAGTTTCCTCTTCTTTTCACATGCTCCAACTTCTGACCGTCATTAATGGTTCAGGTTAAACTTTTTGGTAGCATTTATAGCGCATTGCGAAAAAAGCGCACTTAGTTCTTACTAAATGACAAGTTCTTGTAAGAATAAAATTCAGTAGCTTGCCTTTTTCAACAACAACTCACAAACTTTTGTTATATTTTTCTGCAATTATATTCAAATAAATACTAAAACGTGTCGTGGTTAATACGAATATAATAATAAGTACACTTTTTATCAATTGATTTTCTTAAACTTGTTTTATGAAACACTAAACAATTTTTTTCCAGCAACGCAGTTTAATTAAACAGAGTAGAAAACTCTTCGTTGATTACAAACAAGTGATACCTGAAGTATGAATCAACTCCCAAAGACAATATTTTCCTATTAATAACAACAAAACGATTGACAACCCTAAATATGAGCCATAAAATTAATTGCATAGAGCATAAATCCATTTTATTGCATTTTAGTTGTTCTAGTTGACTTATTCTATTTTCGTGTTTTATTATGGCACCCGTATTTCAATATTAAGTTAAATTTGCAGGGTCGTAAGGCAGACCAGCCGTGTAGGTCTAAGTCACATGTAGATCTATTCACTTTAGAATTGAAATTGGTAATAAACGGGAGTTGTGTCATGATGGTCGTGTGAAAGTTATTTAAAATTTTACCGTAAGACTCTGCAATGTATTACTCAAATTAGTTGAGTTTTGTGTTTTGCGAACAATAAGCATTCTTAATTTTTTTTTTGTTACATATGAAAAACCGTTGCGAGGAATAAGGTTTCTGATTAATTTAGTCGATTCAAAACATTTCAAAACATTGGGGTTTTACATATTTTTAACAAAATACATTTGTCCTTTATTTTACCTTAATGGCACACAGTCACAGGTAATGTTTTTTTTACTGACAGACACATGTTCATAAAGTAAATGTCGCTGATAATCACGTTTTAATTTAATAAAATCAATAAAACTTTTCAAATCAGTCTCTCAAAATAGGTTAAAGATTAATAAAACACAATAAAAATAATAGGTAAAAAAAATTAACAATGCCCATTTAGTCTCGCAATTTACGTCATGCAAGGCATCCCTTTATAGTTTTTTAAGGTAGGGTCAGTACCTATCGGTAGTACCGGAAGTACTAGTCTTATTATGAAGTCTTACTCAGATTTGAAGTCTGCTTAAATGTAAATTTTTTTTGACAGCAAATCCATGCTTGAGTTATGATTAATCAACGCCTAAAATGCTGTCATAAAACGGTTCTTAATATTAATGTAAAAGTGAGAATTTCCCTACTTGTTTTGCCTCTCTTAATCTGCACGATTTTTTTCCCAATCGAGTCTAATTGTCATAGTTTGGCGCCATTTGCCAAATAACTCAGATTTCTCTTAAACATTCATAAATGGGTATATATGTTATACGGTTTAAATGGTTAAATTATACAGAGAAATATATTTTAAAACTAGCACTCGTGTTTTAAGCCGCGTTTATTAAGGTTAAGTTTTGATTTCGAAGGACTTTCTTGACAAATTATAGCCATTACTAAGGCGTGGCCTGTTAATGATTAACCCTTTTATTTTATTATTAATAGTATATGTAGATGACAAACTTCAACATTTGAAAATAAGCGGGCGCGTGACTCGGGCACAGTTGAAACTTTTTTTGGGTAAAGTATGTTAAAGGAAATGATATAGGAAAGGAACAGAATATATTATGCATGCGTGTTGTTTATAAAGTTATTTTGTAGAATTTAGTATGGGTCCACTGAAAATACTGTTGTGAATTTTTTAATGCTCGTTAAACTTAAATTTTATGTTGTTTGGGGTTGTTCCGTGTCGAGTCAACCTGTAATATCTTCTTCTAATAAAACTCTACCGATCACAATATTATTAGCTAATTTAATAAATAAATTTCGTTGCCTAAATAAAAATGATTAATATTAAGCATTTAAAGGATCGACCTTAGTCTATTTTCGAACCTACCTACTTGAAATAAATCTTATCTTACTAATATTATAAATGTGAAAGTCTGGATGTATGGATGTTTGTTCCTCAATCACGGGAAAACGGCTGAACGGATTTGTATTCAATTTGACATAGTGATAGAATACATTCTGGAATATAACATAGACTACTTTTATCCCGAAATTCCCGCGGTATTAAAATAAAATTATTTAACTATAATGTTGTAGTTATATATAACCGTTAGGTACTGAGTTATAATAGTCTGTAAAAGGAAAGGAAAGTTATTAAAGATTAACTGCTTATAGATATTTTTGTGATTAAAAAACTGTTGGGGGAAAACCTTGTATAGAATTTAACTTTATTATCACATATTACTTCATCCTTAAATCTGTTTATTATTTACAATCCCAGTATTTAATTGCGTTATTGAAATTTAGAAAACAGTTGATTTTACGAGTTTTTATATTGAAATACTGAAAAGGACATCAATGCTATCAAACGGACAGGAAGTTATTGATTTTCAGACTGAGGCTCCGAAACTTTTGATAAGTCAAGATCAGCTGAACAAGAATATCAAGTTAGAAGAACTAAGATTATGGACCAAAATATGAAGAAAATATGAAATAAAAAGTATATGTGCTGTGACGTCATGCGACGAAGACGGAACAACCCGCAGTTTTGTGTGGGCACAGAGTTCAACTATTAAAATCAATTTGACCGTAAAATTGACAAATATTAAGACATATTTATAGACAATCTCAACATATTTATCGCCAATCTAAATTAATTTGTTACTTTGATATGCTAATAAATTAGAAACTGCCTTTTGTTGAAATTTTTGCGATTCGAATTTCGTGATTGACGGAGAATTGGGATGCTAAGCAGTTACCAGACTCTTCATCAAATAAATATTCTGAAATGGCATCAACATGTCAAGTAAACATTTAAACACAATAAACCTCGTAAACAATTCTTTGAGTTAATAAAAATGGGAAAACTGAAGATGTTAAACTTTGTAGCATTTAATTAAAGGAGGTCAATTTGCCGTCATACAAGCTGGCCCATTTTAGTACCGTGAGGTACATGGGCACCAAACTGTAGGGGAAGACTAAAGGAACTCGTAGATATGCGAATTTTTGCAAAAGAGAGGATTAACTTAATGAAATAAATTATTGAAAGTTGTAACAAACTAAGGAAACAATGACGGTGAACATGAACACAGCTTAGAAAAAACGGTTTTGACACTGACGTTTTGTCCTTCTCTTGGCAAATATCAAAATGGCGGCTATCTGTTATTCAAAGAAAAGTTTATTCCATTCGTTTCTGCGTTCCGGGGTGCTCTCCTTTTGATTGCTGCGCTGTGTTTTCCTGATTTATTTATTAAAAAGATGAAATCTATAATCTTTTTAATATATACTTAACGAATAATTAATAATAATAAAGCAACAACAAAAATAAACAGAGTAAATGTCGAGTCGAGTTGATGAACACGAAGTTGACAGTTCGACGTGACAGTTTAGAGAGAACATATTAGAGAGAAAATGGCTTGCGCGTGAAGCCCACAAAAATATATTTTTCTTGGCTCAAACTACATCTTTGACCAAAACTGTAAATGCAGTTGTACTCAGTAGTTAGTACGGTGTTATAAACCGCGGAGTGTACCTCGGTACCAAAATGGGCCACCCGTAATGACCTTCTTTAACTTTATTTTGTTAAAATAGAGATGTAGGTACAGGTCAAAGTTAATGCTTCTAGTACCCTTCCATTGTTTTACATGCACTTTCTACACATAAATCCTAATTGTTTAAGGTTGCCGTTGATGCAGAAAGTAAAATGTTGAGGTATTTTATGAGCTTTTTATTGAGACGTCTTACACTTCTGCCCTTCGTACGAGATTTTTACTTTACGATTGGTAGGATAGTCCGTAATAAAAAACGACCTTTTAACAGCTAGTGAAAACTATTTACAAATATTATGGCTCACTAGGATTAGATTTTTTTAAACCTACAAACTATAACCGTCGTCGTAGCCTACCAAACGCCGGCACCCTGAACAGTTAGAGACTCAAACAAAACAATTTTATATTTTCTTTGTGATACGGATCACCATGCTCTGGAATGACTTGCCTGCTAACTTATTTCCAGACTATTTTATTTCTGGTTCTTGTAATTGTAAATACTTAGGTATTCAATGGGTAAACTTGCAATGCCATTGTCTTCTTCGACTTTTGCCATTCAATTTTAAAATAATCACTACATCATTTCGTTTCGTTGCGTAAAGTGTGGTTCTTAAAATTTAAAATATACTTGGTAAGAAGCGGTTTCATACGTCTACCTCAACGATATATTATTATTATATCATATATATCGGTCGGGGATCAGGGCAGAAGGAACAGAAACCGAAAAACGATTCGTCTCATGCAAAACCGCTTTTTGCATGCGTACTGGAAGCAAACCACCGACGAATCCCAGACTTTATTATTATTTTTATTGAAGTGTTCCAAAAAATAGAGGGAAAAAATGACTTTAAAAACATCCCTTTCTCAAAAATCTTCTTAAGAAAAGATTTTTGTGCCAAAGTGATTGTTTATATGGGCGACCCATTGAAAACTACCTTCGGTTTACTTACATTTACAAACAAAACTATTAAAGTATAATTATTTCTTCTCATCGAATTTAGTAACCTCTTTATTCACACTATATTATTTTCACAGTAAACCATCTTCTCCATATCATATGTTTTTCAACAATGTCTGTGCAAAGCCAATAACCATGAAACGGCGCGAGCTCTGAAATAAATTACCGCTAAGAAATTTCAAAGCAGTTGCGCAAGAGTTGACTGTGGTTTAAGTTAAAAGAAAAAAAGTTTATTCTAGGAATTATTTAGTTTTCACAATTCATAATTTAAAAAGTAGACGCTTTTTAATATTTTTTTTTACATTTCGAACTTGAAAAATTTGTTTTATATTAGGTACTCTTCTTACTGTTTTCTTAGAGTAGGAAAAAAAAATTAAAAATCGTATTGAAAAAAACCACATGACTGGAAGTTTTCATGGCCAGTTAGGCATAGCAGATAACCTACTCAACAGGCCAAATCAATGTGGCCGGCGATGGACCAAACACCCTGTATATTTTAAAATTGCAGCCACTTTTAAACTTTATATCAGTTAAGTTTCACTTGTAAAGTTTTTCAGTAGGTAATAATAACGTTCAATTGGACCATACAATAAAAGTAGGTAAGCTTGAAAAATTAACAAATCAAAAAAGATTTAGCACTCACACACTTTCAAGTATTTACTTCTCAGCAAAATTTCCTAATAAAATTGTTCGGTATGGTGTAAGCATTACGTTAGACAGATTCATATCAGAATATATTTTATTGAACACATATTTTATACTTATTAAAAAAAGTTTTCCGGTGTTTTGTTAATAAAGAGTATATATATAATATGAAATTTCGCTTATAATAATTAAATACCAGAGGTTTTAACAGATTGTTTACTGATATTTTACAATTTTAGTATCTCTCAACGTTGAGCTATCTTTACGGTGTCATCATCGTGGTCGATACCAGCAATATCAAAGTCATGTTATGCATGGTTTTTGTTATCTTTATCATACTTATGTGTAAAGATAATAAAAACATTTTTTTTAAACTTAAATATTCCCGAGTAATAAACAAGTTGCCAACGTGCAAATAAAATATTTTTTTTTAGTTTTAAAAAAAATTGAAAAAACTGCGACACAGTATTTTTTTATTATTGCGGTAACATCGTTTTACTAATTGTATGTACACAAGCTTGTTCCAAGTTTTTTTAATTTTCAATAAATAAGTGACTTAAAGAAATAAAAAGTCGCGTTGGATTATAAACTTAAATCAAATCGTGTTTAAAAAATCCATTTAACCAAAGCGAAATAAAAGAAAGAAAATATATAAAAAAGCATAATATAAACGCACCTTAACCCAGCACGTGTTTTAAGTTTGCTCATAAGCACGTTAATCCTTACAAATCTGTGAATCACAATGTAAAGACACGGCGCGGCGCGTCTGCGCCTGCGACTCTGCATCGTTGATTGATCGCATAGAGAGGTCAATGTTTGCTGTATTTACATTTATCATGTCGCCGGATTATGCGTTAAGTATATTGTTTTTTAAGAGCTTTGTGACGAGATTACTAATCATGACTATGAAATTGAATTGTTAGTTACTGATTGGAGATTAGTTTCTTGTTATCATTTTGTAAGTAAAACGAGTTATAGCTTATAAATAAGTTAAGTAGCTTACGACTTAACTTTCTTACGACTTTACTCAAGTTAATTCGAAACCCTTTGCTCATGTGTGAAATATCATCTAATACCATCACATTTAACGACTGTAAAGTTTATAATATTATAGTTTTATATAATGAAATCACTTAAAGAGAAGATATTAAAAATATAGAATGTAATTTTTTTTATATAAGAAGGTCCTCCGTGCCACCCACCTGATGTTTCCATGTACCATGAACATGAGAACTAAGATGATAAACGTCCATTCATGAGAAACCTATCTACTCGATGCTACAAAGTACGACATTTGAAGTGGTCAAGAAAAACATATGCAGGCAACCCGTACCAAAAGCGAACTGTCTAAGCGATATCAAACTTACGGTGATGCTCTAAAGTCTGCAATTTTTATTTTAAAGGTTTTAATTAAAAATAATTTATTGACACAAAAAGATTACAAAGAGAAATACAGAAAATACAAAGGTAATAACAAAATCACGATTGTGTCAAAGGGATACTTTCAGCTTACAGTTGCTGTTAACTAGCAACGCTTAGTATCCCTCATAGTATCCCTTTGCTCCAAGCCGTTATAAAAAAAAACAACAATTTGCAGGTTTAAACGGTCGCATTTAAAATATGCTCCCATACAATTATAGTAAGAATAGTTATAAAAAGATAGCATCAACTAGAGAAAATACTACATTCATTACCACTGATACACACAATTCAATATCTAATTCAAATCATAACAATAATAAAAAATAAAAAGTCAATTAAATTCACATAGTATATAAAATTAGAATAAAGATATTATTCATTCAATAAATGTAGCAAGTATTAGAAAAAAGTTAAATTATGCTATTAAATAAATGAAAAATAGACAATAAAAAATTAAATCAATAAAATCTGCATACATTTTTGTGTTCAATTTGCTTTAGTTATAATGTCATCTTAAGTTGTTTTTTAAAAGTGTATTGGGTCATACCTAATCGAAATGGCGGCGGGAGGTCATTCCAGATCTTTGCTGCGCGATATCTAAAGCTGCCCCTGAAGCTTTCCCTAGAATATTTGCTTGCCGGTAAGGCCATTTTGATTTTATGACAGGAACGAGCTTTCTTTTCTCTGATTGTGTGCTTCCACAAAAAAATTTCATAGAGATATTTAGGTGAGCGTTTTGTGACTATTTTGTGTACCCAACAGGCTAGATGTAACTCTCTACGCGTCTGCATTTTTAGAAGTCGGTTTTTATTCAGGTACGGTGTGATGTGGGCACGCTCAGGGACCGTGAAACAATACCGGGCGCAGGCGTTCTGAACTCTTTGAATAACTCTGTAGGTTTTATCGTAAATTCTAGGCCCATAAACTGTGTCCGCGTAGTTAAAGAGGGACAGAATAAGGCTCTCTGTAAGCATTATTCTGATCGATTCTGTCAAGAATTGTCTGTGTCCATACAGTACCTTTAATCTGTAGAAAGCATTTTTAGGTTTCATATTTATTTTATTCTATATATCGAAGCTCGGCATCTAGTAGCAACCCTAGATTTTTGGCAACTTGGACACGTTCGATTTTTTATCGTTTCAGAACAAATTTTGACTGCGTTTAGTTATTTCATTTATTTGATGTTTTGTTCCCAAAACCATAAACTTTGTCTTAGCTGGATTCAACACAAGACAATTCCTTTGAGACCAGTCACAGACTAATTATAAGTCATTGTTTATTCTTTGCACAGCCTCTCCAGCCTTGTCGGGCTTGAAGGAAGAGTACAGCTGAGTGTCATCTGCATAAAGATGCACAGAGCTATGCCCACTCAGTTGCATGTTATTGACTAAATCCGCTGTGAAAAGAACAAACAAAACCGGAGAAAGAATTGATCCCTGAGGACAGCCACGGTGTATTTGTTTGAGTTGGCTCGGAGTTATTTTACCATGTTCATTTTCGATTTCCACGTTTTGTTTTCTATCCGTTAGAAAAGACTCAAACCATTTGGTATAGTGATTTGATAGTCCATAATATCGAAGCTTGGCTACGAGGAGTTCTACATTTAGAGAGTCAAAAGCCCGTGAGTAATCCAACAGTACTAGTATACTACCCTTTCCTTGGTCCGATGCATTTAGGACGTCGTCAGTCACATGTGCAAGTGCCGAGTCGGTGCCGTGGCCAGCCCTAAACCCAGATTGCACAGCTGGAATTATGTGTTCTTGGTCCAAATAGGCTGTTAATTGCTTACAAACAGCTCTCTCCAATATTTTAGACATTGCAGGAAGAATACTCACGCCTCGTAAGTCTTCGATGCTGGTCACTGTCGAACTTTTTGGTGGAGGTCTGATTCTTGCAACCTTCCAGGCATCTGGAAACACTTTAGACTTAAGAGATTGATTTACAATACAAAGAGATTGATATATGTGATTATCGGCAACGTTACTTCCAATGTTGCCCATAAATTTCCGGGCTCTTCGGTTAACACAGTCCAGCGCTTCTAGGTGAGATTTGGCAGAACTATTCTAAAGGTGACTACAGTACTCCATACAAGATTGAACCTGGGCTGTTGTTTATAGATTCAGTAGCCGTTCAGAACCGAGATCTTTCATAGAATTTCATTACTGTTTGGCCACCGAATCTGTACTGAATGTTATATTAATATTGATAGTGAGTTCTAAAATGGGACACTCGGGTTTTAAGACGGCCATTGCACCACTGAGGATTGTATATATCGAACATAACATTCTTTTATATATTAAAAAAAAACATGATCATAAAAAAGCATAGGTAAAATACCCTTTTTACAAATTTTGCCTTCCTATTTTCGGTCCATTTCAAGATAAATATTAAACAATGAATTTGTATTGAACAGTGTGTCAAGAACAAATTAAGACTAGTTTTAAAGCAGCCATTTACATATTAATAAACGTGCAAATACGTCAAGTGGTAGAACTACAAATTAATAAAAAAAACAACAAACTGCAATGTAAGACAAAGCATACGTTATTTCAAGGGCAACACAGTCTATTTTTGAACCTCCTTACAATATTTGTAATTTGGTGCTGTGACGACTACTGTTAAATTGCTACTAAATTATTTTATATAATAGTTATTGTTCACTGTTATACTGTGGAATGTTTTGTTTTGTCAATACTTTGTTGTTAATTATAAAAATAGCTATTTAGCTAGTTAGCTATTTTGAATGGAACAAAGAAGTTTCAAGAGTTAAAATTACTGATTGGTACTAGTTCGTTAACAAGACCAATAAAAAAGATTTTACGTTTGATAACGTAATCAAAAAAAAATTATAATTATAATCATGTCTGTGCAATGCCTTTAATATAATATAGAGTATTTAATGGTCATTATTTTCATTATAATTATTCAATTTCTTGTTTAAATGTGATAGAATTTCTTGTTCAAAATTAATAGTATCTTCATTGATTCTTTTAAATTTATTTATAAATTCCTGTGAGGTCTAATGGTCATGAAAACAAATACACATTAAATACGTAATGGCTAAAATGGCATAGTTAATATTTACTGAGCTTAATCTAGCTCTGAATCAAACAAATAACATACTATCTACTCTACTATGGAGCTTTATATCGATATCTTTTAATACAGTTACAAATAGTATACAAAATACTCGCAGACAAAGCAAACAAACACTTTTAAACATATATAGTATTTGAGGCCTCGGCATAGAGCCAGCGACCACTATCATCGAATCTCTTTGCTTACATCCTGTATAGTTTTATTTCAGATGAAATCTTCATCTAACCACCAGCAAAATACTAAGTAGGTGAGTGTGTAATTTTCTCATAATGAAGCGCAACTATCTTATATCTTTTGTAGTTATCTGGTGATAGCGGGATCCAATATGTCGCAACACATATGTTATGTAGCACCAGTGAGTAGCATTGGGCAATATTTGCTATTCAAATTAAGTTTTTGGTACGAAACGTTTTTATTAAGTTGACCTATTTTAACGAAGAATAATGTTTACTTTTATACCGAAATAATTAATTCAGTTAGGTATGATCGAGTTTGGAAGCGTTGTATTTGATGTTAATACAATTTTAAACTTTGCACTTTTTCTTTCGAAAATTGCCGAAATAATGAATACAAGTTAATATTGCTTTAAGCGAAAGCATTTTCCTAAACTGGTGAAAAATAATGTTTTGGTACAGCTAACTAGGTAATGTTATTTTTAAGTACCTATGTAAAAAAAGACTATCCCAACTGAAACCGAGAGTCGATAAAGCATTGAGACGGTCTTAGGCAGTTATTGTCACGTGGATCCGGTTGTAACTTTGAAGTTATATTTAAAATAAAAGCCCTTGCTGTACACTAAGTACCTACTTAAATAATGAGGCTACAAACTGAAATTGGCTCTAGAAGTGTACCCACACTTTTTTTATTATTATAGACTAAGAGCCCGCCTTTGACCTCAATCTCACCTGATGGTAAGTGAAGATGAGGTCGAAGATGAAAGCACACGGGCCTAGGAAAGAACTGGCTCTTCATAAAATAATGCCTGAACACATCACCACTGGAGCGGCGAAATTTGGCGGCAGATTTTATATGAAGGGTGGAAGCTAGCCAGTCGGACCCTGCCGGATCCTACCCAAGCGGGGGTCACTCGGATTAGTCGCTTTTTACGACACGATTATCAAGGAGTGAAAGGGCTATTCTAAGCCGACCCTATACTACAAAGTTCAGGCAAAAATATGCGGAAATAAGAACATAATACTCAAACAACTTAAGCAAACCTTCTACCAAAAATGATAATTTATATAATTCAAGAGCAAGTGCAGAGATGATAAATTGTTTTATTGTGTAATACCTGTTTGGATAGCACATTCAAGCATTGTTTATTGGGTTCTATAATGCACTTATATCGACTTTGAATGCCTCATGTATAATTCATATTATCAATTGAATAATGTTCGGAATTGTACAGTAAAAACAAAAAATATACATATAAAAATTCACTATCTATATATAGTTTGTTTCCTTGAATGCGTTAATATCTGATTCTACCAGTCATTTAAAAAAAAAATGAAAAACCCAGATTTTTCCTAGGGCCGTGTGCTTTCATCTCTTTTTTTTTACTGGAGGAAAATGTGCAATCACGTCCCCGACCGCCCAATCTTCACTCCTACCTAATCTTCACCTCCCAACTGGCGAAATTGAAGTCAAACGCGGGCTTAATCTTGAATACAAAACAATAATATTATTCTTAAAGCTATATTCTATCAAGATTTTTTCACGGAATCAAATATATTTCATTATTCGTAGGTAGGCAACCCGCAAGGTGGACTGACGATATGGTCTAATTCGCCGGTAAACGCCGGAAGTGAGCAGCGTAGGACCTCGACTCGACGTGAAGAACCTTGGGGAAAGCTTATCGTCCAGCAATAGTCGTCTCCCGGTTGATGTAGATGATGATTTACTGCGATAGAAATCATCTTTTATTTAAGTTACATTTTACTTTAAAGTTTGAACCTTGTTAAATGAAACACTTTTTAACCGGATTTATCGCGTATATTTACATTTTAAATTTTAACTCGACGTTTCGGTTTCTTTGCTGACCCCGTGGTCAGTGGCTCGTGTTTGTTCATTTAATAGTGTGAATCGCGAAAACTTAAGACAATATTTTTTGAACCCTGTTTTTAAACCTGCGTAGATTTATAAACAAGTTTTTAGTTTAATATTTTCAATTAAAGCGTTCTACATTTAAAACACGTCGTTCTCTCTTTACGTGAGATTGTCTCATGTTTTTTATAAGTCAAACACATTAAACTGTACAATAAAAAAATATCAACTAGTGAATTAAGCCAACTAGCTCACAGGATAGCTAGAAATGCAATATTCTGTTTAATATTAATAAACTTCAATCCAGAAGTAGCACCTATATCACGTTAATTGAGAAGTATGCTTGCACTTGTATTACCGTTAGGACTGTATTAGGAATCGCACAAGGATCTAGTTTATTACTTTGCTTTATTTATAGGATATTAACTTGTGGTTATCAATTATGTAATAAAATTAGATACATTAAAAGATACATCATATTACTTTATAACTTTATAGAACGGTTAAATAAATTTGCATAAATACCTATACCTAATCGTAACAATAAAAAAAAGCATTCAACCTTTTTAATTATAAAATACTTTCATGTCGCGGACCCATAAATTTTTATGTATAATGTATCATTGTAAAGTAAGATTTTCATTTTAATCCGTATAACTCAGTTTAACTAAGCAAATAAAGGGGTTGGTCCCATTTTAATCCGCCAAAAATCCCAAGCTAACCCAAACAAAAAAAATATAGCTAATTAAAAATTTTCAAAATAAGTTTTATTTTTACTCCATAGTGTAAACTCTATTGTTTATTATTTATATAGTTATATTCGGAATTGCCGTACTTTGAGTTTTAAAAATACTACAACGTATCACTTACTTACGGATGAGGTACAGTCAGACGCAAAAATCAAAAATGAGAATAATACAAAGTGATAGATTTTCCAGAGTTTGTGTTATTTATTATAAACAGATCAATTAGCTTATAAATTATTTAATTTATGCAAAAAAGAGTTTTACTTAATTTATTAAAGAATGGAACATTCATAGTAGCTTTCCTTACAATGGTAGAAAATATGAAAAACAAAACACTATGTAATAAATCTACAAATATCAAAGACTAAAATTTAGGACGATATCACGATTTCAATAAGACTAAACTGCTTATTAAAATAAATTCACATTAAACAATTCAACAATAAAAATGAAATCAGATATAAAAAAATATTAATCTTAAAATTATGGCTATGCTGATTTCAATATTTTCTATTCACTTTGAAACTAATGACAGTTGAAGGTCTCTGTTTTTTGGTCGTCGCTTTCCTTTTCCTCCTGTTGCGGATTTATAATTTCGACAAGCTTCCTTTTTTATAACTTCTAAAAACCCCAATAGACGACATTTTTTACTAATTTTATTATTAAGGCGTTTTGGCATAAACAAAGCAAAGCTTGTTTATGCCAAAACGCCTTTGCTTTGTTTGGCAAAGCTTCCACAGAATATGTGGTGCGGTGCCGTTCGCCATACAGTTCCAGTAGTTTTATTGGAAAATTATCATTTTCCATACACGTAGTGACGAAATAATCATTTAATTTAATGACAGACTCTTCTTTTGGGGCTTCCTGCATTATAGTCAGCCAACCATCTTCGACTTAATTTATTGGCATAAGAGCAAATGCTCCACATTGTCTTATACGATATCTTGACGGTATGGAACGTTTCCTTTCCAATGCTTTTTGAAAATGGAAACTACACCCTTTTTTTGTAGTCTACAATAAAAATTTGTGGTTTCCATTCGGGCACTTTAGGTTTAATCATTTGAAACATGTTTTCGTATGTCTGCTGCTCTTTATTGGGCAGCAATACAAACACTACCGGGCGAATATTCGTATTTTTTTCTGTCGGAGTCAACGTGTGTCGAACATAATTTATAGAACGGGCCAGGGCACCATTTATAATGCATTGAAGCTCATCATGCTGTTCATAAGTGCTTGAAATTCACTTCAGAACAAAGTCGTTACGTTTGTTAAACTTATTTACAATAAGCTACTTTGCATAAAATATTTTATTAACTTTTCTATCTGACTGCACTTCTCTTATAAGGTGTATGTTTAATTAAAGTGGAGTATCATGGGACTTAAAAATAAAATTTCAATAATATTATTCAGTTACCGATGGAGTAAAATGGGATATGAAAATCAATATATTATTTTTAAAATAACTCTCTGGAGAAAACTGGGACTCCATGTATGCATTTTTTTATTTTCAAGAACAATAGATTGGAGTATGATGGGACAAACGGGTTGACTTTTGATGATTTCTTTTTACATTGAACCTATTGACTTTAATTACTATTAAGTTTCATTTTGCGTATATTTAATAATCTACATATAGAACTCCACTTAGTTAGCTCAGTAACATAGGTTCTTTAAGCAGCTTAATTTGGGCTAGATTCATTCAATGTCTTACCCGGGCGCCAGACTTAGCTTCAAAGATTTGCACAAATCTTTGACGACTTTACAAAGTCATTTGAACACATATTGACGTAACCTGCCAGACTTGCTTCGCAAACACTTTTCTCCACAGTATGCTAGTAGACAACAACCAAGATGGACAACGATTTTGTAGACTCAGTTAGCCTGTACTATTTGTATATATGTAATTATATTTTTTTTATTTGTTATTTTTCGGGTTCCATGTACATAGTTGCCCCTGTAACAACAACTCTACAAATTCCAGAATGCACTCGCTGCCCCAGTCCATTATATGGCCGCATGCAGTGTAACATGCACACAACCGTCCCGCTCAACAACGCTCGAGCAACTGGACACTGAACAAGCGTGGCAGGCCACGCAAACATTTGCACACATTCAACTTTGAACGCTTTGATGTGTGGAAAAAGACCGACACCGGATGGCAAAGTGCAAAGCTTTGTGCAAACGTTGAATACATATGCAAAGTCCAGCGCCACACATAGCATTCAAACATTTGAAGCTAAGTCTGGCGCCGGCCTTAGAAATATTTTTTAAAATATATAAAGTCTAGTCTCTCTTTCAGTCCTGTTTTCCATTCTTTCGAACTTTTACCTTACTTAAACTTGTCTAGTTAATATGTGAAAAAACATGATAATCTTTTTTCTGTAGAACGATCAGGCAAAGGAATTAGCATCTTCTCTTCTATAATTACAAGCCCTTTGATACTATTCAAGAATATCCGCATGGATGCAGTTTACTGCCGACAGAAATTTTACGAGCAAACAATAAACTAGAGAACTGTCTAAGAACATTCCTACCTCTATATAAATTCACACACCGTCTTGCAAATCAAATATTGGGTCATATTTTTTTACTCATATTTTAAACTAAATATTTTGTAATCAATGATAAGTAGAGGTCGAAAAAACAATGACTACATAGTTTCAAATTATTCATCAAAGAAATGGCAACAAACGGAAAAATAATCAACACTTATTTAAACTTAATTACACATATTTTTGTAAACTAAAAGTTTTGACAACTTTTTGGACTAATGCCTCTATAGCTAATCCCCAAAAATATTTTAACAATTTATAATACCTATATCCCAAGTCATAGTGTACAACAATCAGCGTCGGAACTCGCAACAATGGCAGCAATTAGACCGACACAAACAATGGGCAATACACTCATATGACCGATTTCAACGGCGCGATTATAGGAAACGCTTTGGGAGTGCCAATATTCGCATACGATACCAATCTATGTGATCTCATAGTTGCATCACGGGAGGCCATGTGTGAAATAAAATGAATGGCACTTGTTATTGTGAATGACTTTTAAATTGACTCGATTCGGCGTAAGTCTAAATTGCTGGTACTGTAGGTAGCAAACGTAGGCTGTCGTTGTAATGGGATGTAGAGACAGTCAAATGAATTGCTGGAGGTCAGTTGGAAACGTCTTCTTTAGACAAAAGTGTGCATTCAAGTAAGCACTAGGCAATCAAATGTAAAATAAACCATAGTTTTATAACTTTGATAAAAGTTTTACGGTAACCAAAATTATACTGGCAGTACACAATGTAAGTACAAAAATAAGGGTAATTATTTGACACGGTTTAAGCTTACGGTTTTTTTTAGCTGTTCTTGCTTATAAAGATAGTTTTGCACAATTAAGGAACAAAACCTTACGTTAGAACGTGTCAGGTATCGATTAATAGTAGTTTCACTTCTCGTTTTACTAACGTCCACCTTTCAAAATCCCAAAAGCACATATTTAGAACAAAATTTTAATTTTTCAAATGCCTTATATCTTAGTTTTGTTAATTGAAAATTACTCAGATCAGAAATTCCTTCAAAATTACACAAATTTAACCCGATAATAAAAAAGTATTTAGACAACCATGTTACGGTCTACCGCTCTCCACCTCAGACACGTAACAAATTTAAATTTATGGCTCTCAGTGATCGAGACGAATTACACCAATTATTTTTATGGGCGCTTTAACAAAAGCTTCGTGTTATCTACTATGTAAACAAATTAATAATTCTTCTGTCAGGCTACTGTTTATGGCAAGTCTGTGGTTTGAATGGGGTTCTCGATTTGAATTTACCCACGCGTTTTAATGTGTCGTTTTTACGACGGGTTAAATAGATTGCAATTCACATGGCACTAATTGTGATATCTGTAGTGCGTGTTAATAAAGTTCCGATTTCAATTATGTAATAGATCTAAGCCTGTGTGTTTAGTTAGAATAAATAGTGATATTATTTTTCAGATAATGGGCATGTTCATTGAACAATAGAGTTTTTTTCAGTATCAGATAATTTAAGACACTCCAATGATTTACTTTTCATAGATTAATCCAAGATTTTGTAATAGCTTTTGTTGATATGCGAACTCTTAGGTAATGTAAAAATAAATCTGTTGTTTTATAAAGGTTCTCAAATGATCAGGGTTTAATAGTAGAAACGAGTAAAGTTTAAATTTTTAAGTTATTAATACCATAGCACTCAAAATATTTTTAAATATAAATTAAGCTTTGACGTTAACACTTTAAATATAAATAAAGCAATCTATCCCTTGACGATCAAGAAATACTCATTTGATTAATTTGTTCACAAAAACGTTTCTTTGGCAGGCAATTTGCTTTTAATCTCCAATATTCCATCCATTCACAACATTATACTCGTCCATATTAATAGATATGACATGTGCCAGAAAGCTCATATAAATAGAGCAGGCGTAAACGGATAAAATCTTTATCGGTCGTTAATGTTGCGCGGGCGCCGGCGAGCGTTTACCTTTGAACTAGATGCAGCGAACTTGAACCTGTCCTGATCGTTTGCGATTTTGTAAGATATTCCAAAACTTGAATGGTTTGTAGATTATATCTTTATGGATCATATAGGGCTGCAAGTAAATTAAGTATGATAGGTATAGATTTTATTAGACGCATTTGCCAGAAGCTTGTTTTTTAACGGAGGCTTTTTTGGCGCAATAAATATGTTTTTTAATCAGTTTAACTACCAAGCATTTTAAATGGTTATATAATTATATCGTATTAAGTAATCAATATTCAATTTGCACCAACTTTATGTTACTAATTTAATATGCATTGCAAGCCTGCATATTAAATTTTGAACTGTTTAAGTTTCCAAACTTGATCTCTTTTAACGATACATTTTATTAATCTTGGTTAGATATAAATGGGTTTTAAACTTTCACTATATTGAACACTTATTAGATAATGTCTATTTTGGTACTAAATCGCGTTATAACTTTAGTTTTATTTATTTACCTCGATTTTTCCACTGAGTTGCAACGTTCGTGGTCAGTCACGTCACGAGAAGTCTTAACGCGATCAAATCCCTACTTATATTATCAATATAGGGTATATTTGTAAATTGAGCTTGTCTGCGTGCAACTGTCATGCATATTTTCTGTTTCGGATAGGAAGGTAGGATAGAAAGAGTGTTTACAGGTACAGTTATACACTGCGCAACTGATTCGATTTTGATAAGGTTCAAATTACAATGACAATGTATACATCTTAATACACGTGACTGTACCAGGAGTCCAGGACATGGCATCTAATATACCAGACTGAAGTCTTCGTGGTGCAGTGGCTGCTCTGTATATCAATCGATATCGCAGATTAAGCAACGCTCGGCGAGGCCGGTACAAGGATGGGTGACCGCCGACCACTCATTTCTCACGGCGACTTCCGTGCTTCGGAGGGCGCGGTAAGCAGTCGGTGTCGGTGCTGTATACTTGTATACAGTAGTCGTTAGGGATGGTCAGAAGCCATTTCGGCACCCTAAAAATTCTGACATTCACCTCAGACTGACATCAGCACTGGGCCAGCTTGTTAGATTATGGCCTAAAACCTCCTCGTCACCCAGGGGAGAGATTCATTGCCCTGCAGTGAGCTTTCAATGAGTTAGATAATAACAGACATGTCAACGCCTCGATAGTTCTTAGCGTTGCAAGCATCATGGTTAAGCATTACTTAGCATCAGGTAACCCACATCGTGACACTTGTTTCCCCATTTAAGAAATGTATAAGCACTTAGGCTTCATAAGTTACAAGTCATTCTCTCGTTGTGTCACTAAGCCATATAGATCTAAAAGTTTATATGCTAACCACGACACGAAATGGTAAGTAAATCTATTAAAAAACACTTCGATAAGACATAACTGTTTAAAATGACTTCACAAACTCAATCACAGCAATCAAATCACCATCAAATATTCTTAACACCCATAAAGCATTAAAAACTTTAACCAATACATTTTTAATATGTCGATCACGTACAAAAACTATATTGAATTGGAATGTCACACAGTTCGGAGAGTTTTGTCCTTCGCTAAGTACTGGTGTTTCCACATTGGTCTAAATTTAGGACAGTAGGTTACCGAGGAGTGTTCGACAGTCATGGATGATCGGACACTTGCGTCACCAGATCAACATACCGTAAACGTGCCATAAATCAATGGTGTTTCTGGATTGGAATGAGATCATGAACGAATTTGGACGAATGAAAGATGTTAATCGTTGCTTTTCGAGACTGAAAATTGATTTGTCTTATTTTTCCGTTTCGTTATGGACTGAGTGTTTTTCCTGATGTTAATTGAAGATAGAGTGCAGATAGATAAAGTGGAAGACTTTTTATAGAAGCTCGCTAGTTACGTCTGAATTAGTCTTGCGTTGAAGTTTATCTGGGATGGATTAGTTGCTTAAAAAAGTAGTCGTATTGGTGTATACTATGGATGGATAGTGCCTACTAAAAATTAATGTATTAAAAATTGTGATAATATATTATATCCGATCTATGCGTGTAGGTTTTGATAAGCATAACAACATCACCCTTGAATAAGCATGTCGTCAAGGGCTACTAAGCCTTATGTTCTTGCTTGGTAGTAAAACTACTTTAGGGTTTAACTTATCAGAAACCACCCTTGATGAAAAAGCTTGCGGCCTATCATCATCACTTCGATTGATATTGAGCCAATTCTTTCCTAGGCCCAATTGCTTCATTTCCGACCACATCGTATCTAACCATCAGGATTGACTGACGTGAAACGTGGGTATTGCCATCAAAGATTTGGAAACTAAAAAATCATTTTTGGAATATAAATATAGGATGCTGAATATTATTTCCATTTTTTTTTTATTTATTTATTCAAGAAACCCACAGCGTTACAAATATGTTATCTTTAGACTAATTTATTTCAAGTAAAGCTAATTTAGGATTCTCTTAATATTATAATAATAAAACTGTGAGTGTCGAACCAGGAGAACAAGACATAAACTTACTAGAAAGTTATATAAGTACCCTATTAACTCAACGATAAAATAGTTATAATAATCACACTGTTATATTTCTATGTAAGTAATAAAAAAAACAGTTCACAGAAAAAATGTACATAAACATTATTTTTGCAATAACCGATGATGTCAAGTATTTTAAAAAGGACTAAACATTTTTAATTAACTTTGCGAATCGTTTAAGGCCACCAAGGCCTTTAAGGCGTTTAAGGCCAATCTAAAAAGACATAAAAAATGTCAAATAATATTTATAACAATAGAATCAAACTGAAGAATTTCTTTCATTAAATGCGCCCTGAATGTGAAAGTTGGATTTGAAAACATTTTTGCATCAGATATTCTCTCGAGTAGGTACAATTGAATAAATCTAGATATTATCATTCACTAAGTACAGAATTAACAGAGGTCTGCTTGTACTAATGGCACAATAACCTACTCCTCATCTTTTCTTAAATATTTTATTTATTGTTTAGGTTTTACCCTAGTTTCATATTGCATAATTCTACAAAAGTCCATAAAGATGATTAAGTCAATGTCATGCAATAGTTCAGAATAAAAGCACTCGAATAAGAAAGTTAATTTATACACACTTTGAATATAAAACTGTTACCTACATCAACGATTCAACTGATACATAAAAGGCGAATAAATACAATATATAATCTTGCGCATGAATTAGATTCACGTTTGCAGGAAGAAAGCTATCCGGCCGATCGTGGATATGCAAATCCAACCATAAATAGCAATAAAATTAAAGACAAATCATTTCATTGTTCAAGTGGGTAATAATTTTCTGAATTCTAAGCAAATACTCAAATATAATCATTCTTTTCAATCGGAATAGGAAATGTTGGAGAGTCGCCCAGTTTCAAGTATTCAAATTGGGTTTTAGTTATTGATAAGCTATGTTTAAATAATCAACAACAACTGAAAAGTAATGCAAGTTTAATGTTGTGCAATGGCCAATATTTTTAATTGATATTTTTTTCTCTTATAATTAATATACCAAACTCATTGAAAAATCCTTTGTTGCATTTTGTGTAAACCTTTTTTCATTGAGTATTGACACTGGACGTATTAAACTCCAAACTATTAATTGAATGAATACGTGTTGGTACGTATACGTTTTTATCAATGGGTGAGATTCTGAATAGATTAGCATAAAAGCTGTTTTGACAGGGTTTTACTTTTTGGATTTACAGGTTATATTTTGACTCCATATTTTGGCGTCTACAGACTTAGGGTTGGGATATCTATAAGTGAAAAACCGTTTTCACGATTTCAGTTAAAAAAAAGCATAAGAGGGAGCTATTTTATCAGGTCATGACACTGTATATATATCTGTTTGAATGTGTCTTTTTGTATTGATGTGCAGAAATATCGAATAAAGTTTATGTCTATGTCTATGTCTAATAATCAGCATCTCAAATCCCATAGTTATAATGCCCAGCCTTGGTAAAACAGATCCAATTCCTACAATGAAACTTAGTCTACTAAAATGTAACCGTCGACAGGTCAATAAGGAAATAATCAAGGTACTGTATCAAATGACTGTCTTTAAAACAATAAATTATTTTATAGGGGCCCTTCGCAGCGTTATCAAGCTGATTAGTATTCGAAATATGTGCCATCGGCGATATAAAGAACATACCTTTAGTGACGGAAACGGTGATCACATTATATTTGACACCTTGATTAGTTATAGAGGGCCCTTTGTTATTCATATTAATTGTTTCTCTGATTTTTGTTTTGGGATGTTATTGTTTAGTCTTTATGGTAGTTGAGGAATTTGCTTTTTGCTTCAGCAATTGATAAGATGTTAACTTTTTGGAAATGTGCCACGTATTGTGATGATGATGTTGGTTTAGTAGAAAGTGACGCCTTCTATACTTAAAGAATACGGTATCGAGTTCTGGTTGGGGCGGATATTTGTGTGATAGAAACAGTAGGTACTATTTGCTATTAAGTCATTTTGGATTTTTTACGTAGTTGTTTAGTTGTACCTACATATTTATTTATTTATTTTCTTGGGCTTTTTGTTTGTCTTTTTAAATATTTATTAAAGCGAATTATGAATACAGCTGCTTCTCTTCCCGGGCATACTGCAAAAGTCAGTTAAGGGACAGAGGTGTTATGGGAGGTATTTTTGTGGGCGTAAGGCTAACCCTGCAATGGTCACCCTTCATCATTTAATGCATTATAATGCCACCAAACTTGTCAAACGTGACAACCGGTGGTTTTATAACCCCTGGTGTTCTGTCTACCCCATAAGGGATACAAGCGTGAAGCTATGTATGTGTATGTAAAGAAGTCATTGACTATGTAGGCTCCGAGGCACCTAGATAAGTACGTGGTACGAAGACGGACGTACATTTTAGCCCTTATAGCCACATAAGTGAGCTTAATCTCAAATTATCGTAAGCAACAATGAGTTCGAATTAGAAGCACATGCAGCCATGACTCATCAGAAATCAATTTAAATTTTGGCATATAAATCACTGAAGACAGAGCGTTAAGTGAGTTATTTATGCATGTTCGTGTAAAATAACGCCTCTGCTGTTATTTCAGATTGTTTGCTGTAAACAAAGACCCGCTTGTGGCTGCCAATGCGACGACTACCGAAGTTGGTCATTTGGTAAGTACCTACAACTAAATATAAAGTAATGGCTGGAAATGGATAATTCCGTGTATTTTTAATTTTATATTAAATCCAAGTTACCCCATCATATTGAAGCAAGCAAAGTGTTTTCAATTTAAAATGTAAGTCTAGGTAGTATATGCCTAACTGTGGCATCTTAATTCTCAAAGGAACAAATTTATTTGTGTGCATTTTTTAAAAGGAAATACTTGATCGTCTAAATATCGCTGTTAGGTGAAAATAAAAGCTGTTTTTATTTCAAAACGATAATTATTGATTTTCTGCCCCAGGGCTTAATTACCTGCAAAGTGCAAACTACATCTAGGTGGTACTCAGTGATACTCAGGTCTCATAAAAAAATGTGAGAGGATTTAAGCCCAATTTTAAGCTAAGAATTCCAAATTTTTCGCTAAGAATTCCAAATTTTTCGTTAGACCTATGTTAAGTTGTAGAGTTTCTGTGTTTAACTAGTTTCTAATATGGTAATAGTTAGGGTTTTTCAATATTGTTTTTAATTATCTAGTTTTATTATTTATTGTACGTAGTGCGTACCTCGTGATATTTATTGTAGGTAAGTACTTAATTTATAAACCTTCTCTGGACATAACAATGCAAACCTAATAAACACGATATTAAGTGGTGGTTTCACTGTTAAATTGCTATAATACATTCAAAAGCGTAAAGTTCATCTAGGAACTTAAACTTTAAGGAACAAATTATATTTCGAAAAAAAGTTTGGCTAGTTCTGTATTTTATGGATATAAATTAGTAAAAAAGTTAATTATTATTAATGGAGGCGTGGAATTTACAAATGGGATAAGTGCCAAAATGCAGTTATTGTTAAAAGAATATGAATTTGCTTAGCACTTTAACAAAATTTAATGAAAAACAAAATAAAAAAATAAAACAAAAGAAGATGTAACAACAATAAACTAATTGCATACCTAGATGGTGGATTTTTTGCCGGCATAACTTTTCCTTTTCTGTTAACGTAACTCTTTTCTTGTACCTTCAAAGATTTTTTTTTTAATTCCACGCCTCAATTATTAAATACTAGCTGCTGCCCGCGACGTCGTCTGCGTGAACGCTATGCAGCACCAAACGCACCTACGATTATAACACTGCTAGCGTGATAATATTATGTAGCCTATATGTTGACCCGACTTCTTAACTATCTTCATGCCAAATTTGAAGTAAATCCATGCAGTACTTTTTGAGTTTATCCCGGAAAGACAAACAGACAAACAGACAAAAATTCTAAAAACTATATTTTTTGTTTCTGTTTCGATTGTAGATCATACCCCAAATATTCTTTTAAAAAAATATTCAATGTACAGTTTTGACTTTCCTACCATTTTATTATATGTATAGATAAATGTCGCCAATTATTTTACCCTATTGCTTCTAGATAGTAAGCCTAGTATATCCCTGGTAACCCTGCTTGATTGGTTGGTAAAAGCCCTGCGCCTTTTGGTTCCAATGCGCCTGAGTTCTTTTCATTATTTATTTTATTAGGTATTTAGTATCCACTCTGGTTAGAATTTTACCCTTTTAACAGCTAAAATATACACATACAAAATTAACATGCCTAAAATTCACTGAAAATATAACATTATCCACAAAGGATTAGCTAAACATAGCATTTGCGTCAAAATAATACATGCGTAAATAGGCAATCACGGTCCAGAAGCATCCTTTGAAGGCATGTATTATAGAAACTCTGTGAACCGGCATAATTCTCAGACGTCATTCGGGGAATAAAGACCTCAGTTACTAAGCACATGTTATCAGTTGGTTTAGATTTGATTTATAAGTGATCTGTGCACGGTACCGAAAGAGCTTGATTTAGTAGACTTTTGACGTTTAGATGTGTTTCAGTCTTTGTACAGATAAGTTTCAATAGTTTGTGTGTTGGGTATTGAATAGAAAATTATGTAGTTTGCTTTGATAAAGCTTAATTAGGCCAACAAAATAAATAAAACTGTTTATATGCTTGTTTCAGCAGTTTATGTAACTACTACCTTAAAAAGAAATATCATGATGCCATGACGGTCTACAGAATTATTGACAATAATTTTGTTACCGATTGTGTACAGTTAAAGCTTTGTTTTTTTACATATAGTAAAGATAGGACGTTTGTCTTCCGTCTTCCATACCGCCAGATGGAAAGTACTCATGAAGACTATGGTGGTACACGTCCATCAACAAAAATACTGTCACTCGACACAAAGTACAAGGACTGTAGTAGTCAGGAAAAACAGACGCAGTAATATAGTAGTTTTGTATAGGTTTTTTTTAGACGAATAAAGGTCATGAACAACAATAAATTATCTATATTACAACTAGGATAAATAAGTTTTGATGTTCTGCAGTGGTTCCCGCATCGTTCAATGAACGAGTATATCATATACAGATCAAGCTATGTTCAGCCAATGTTGATAAAAGAATATATGACCGCGAACTATTAATTCATAACCACGATATCCATGCTTCGACGGAAACGGTAGCCGTCAGTCTCATTGGTCGTTTAAAAGCTATTTTGGGGCTCTGATAGTTCAGATATTTCTTAACATTAGGCGAGCATTGTAAATATCGGCCCAAAAATCCGGGCGTGACAACCATGGCATAAATTTCAGCAAATTTATATTGGCAAAAAGTATGTTATTGTTTTGCGGTGCAGATTATCTTACCTAAGATTTAAAGACCGTTATGAGTCGACTTGCTTATTGGTCATTCTATTATCGACAATAAAAAAAATCTAAAGAGTCCAACATCATTTTAAGAGCCCACACTGACACACTAAATAAGTATGTTCAAAAAGTGTTTGAATGGGCTTCTGTTATGGATACCACAAAATAAATGTAACGGATATCTTATTAGAAACTCACACACAAGCAAGCCTACAAAAATACGTTTCCCCAATCGACCTAGCTAAAAATCGAAACTCAAATCAAAATCTCAGTTGACCTAGCAAAAGAAACCTTTTGAGAATCTGTTAAACATGGAGACCGTTAAAATTATGATCCGACCCTACATACATGCCCCCCACAAACATACCAAGTAAAACAAATAAATCTCACTAATATTTTAAATGCAAATGTTTGGACGGATGTATGGATGGATATTTGTTCTTCAATAACGGCAAAACGTCTCACGATATAAAAGTACAGTGATTATATACAGTCTGTAATAGTACATAACCTTCCATCATAATATTCTAATATTCTATCCCTATATTCCCGCATGATTAAAAAATTGCGCACTC
This sequence comes from Stenoptilia bipunctidactyla, assembly GCA_944452665.1. NCBI lineage: Eukaryota > Metazoa > Arthropoda > Insecta > Lepidoptera > Pterophoridae > Stenoptilia > Stenoptilia bipunctidactyla. The sequence continues at coordinate 19,931,915 of OX101734.1, read as the reverse complement.
CGCGCGCGAAACTGATACCTACAAATTATACTAAAATTTCCTTCTAAGTTTAAATTAAGATGTCCCAATCCAGGTGAACCAATCGCAGTCAACTTTAAGCGGTTAGTCAATGTGCGCTTGGAGTGCTCTGGAATACAAGCATACCAAATAAAACGAATTAACACTAAAACGGCCTTTTACCTTTGAATCTATTTGTTATGTAGCCATGTAGAGTCGGTTCAGAATACTGCCTCTGGATAAGCCTCGTAAAAAGCCACTAAACCAAACGGCCCCTGTTGGCAGAAGATCCCCTTCTGGGATCGTCAGACTAGCGACCACCCTTCATATAAATCTGCCGTCAAATATCACTCACGTGCGGGGCTGTATTTCGATAATCTATACTAATATATAAAGCTGAAGAGTTTGTTTTTTTGTTTGTTTGAACCCGCTAATTTCAGAAACTAAAAGTGGGATTTGAAAAATTCTTTTTGCATTTGATAGCCCAACTCTTGAGGAAGGTTATAGGCTATAGGAAGGTTATAGGTTATATATTTTATCCCGAAATTCCCACGGAATCAAAAGTTACGTGGGTAAAACCGTGCGCGGTGGCCAGTATTTTATAAAGAGCCAGTTCCTTCGTCAACTCGACTACTGTCATCTTTGACCTCATCTTCATTTACCATCAAGTGAGATCGAGGTCAAACGCGGGTTTAATCACCGATAAAAAAACGAATGAAAACTAAAATATCCTTTTACATCATCATCACCAATTGTGTAGACGTCCGTTGTTGGACATAGGCCTCCGCCTCGTCCTCCTCCTTCTACATATTTAATCTAAATTCAAATATCACAATATTCCAGGTAAACCAATCACAGCCCACTTTAACCAGTGCATCAATGTACGCGTGGAGTGCTTGGGGCCAATGGAGCTCCTGTTCGCGTTCTTGCGGCGGCGGAGTCGCGGTGCAGGAGCGGCACTGCCTACCGCGAGACCCTGCCAGGTAAGAATAACATAAAATACGTACGTCTTTGTAAATTTATCATAATATAAATAAAAAAATTAGGTAAGTAATACTTACCCAAAATTACACACCAACTATATGGCCCCAAAGTAAGCTTGTGTTACGGAGACTTCAATCGGAACTAAGTATACTCGTAACACTTATGAACCGGATATTCTACACATTAAGCCCCAATTTTACCGATGTAATAAAACGCGATCAATTCGAGTTGAACTCAGATTACATATTAAAACGAGCTTCGCCTTCAAGTTTCTTTTTCATCGACATAAATAAATCTTAGATTAGCTTAAATCTGGATTAGCGCCTAAACGTCCGATTTTCGCCGTTTAGCGTGTTAAAACGAGTTTAACAGCTGCCTGCTGTCATTTTCAATGTGTCATATGAAACTATTATTTGTTTATAAAAAGGCATATTTTGAAGTAGGAATATATTATATTAAATTTATATTTCCCCGTATTTGTTTATGGGTTAAAAGGGAAGGGATAATTGTTTATATTTTTGTGATTTATTTATAAAGTTAAAGTTTGTTAGAACTAAGATGAAAAGAGCCTTGGCACTAGGTTTTGGCGAAGATTTACATATATTTCAGTTTTTTTTAATAAATATCATAATAATCGAAACAGTTATATATATCTTGATTATTTACATCGAGAACTAAAGATTAAAAAATATCCATTTTTCTTTATTGCAACACTTTGAGCGCATCATTCTTTCGTTCATTCCTAGTCATACATATCATAGCTAAACTAAGTTTTATGAAACGAGAATACAACAAAGCCCGTGAAATCCGTGACACGTAAATCGCGATCAAAACTAGCTTCTGATCTTGTTCTGATCAGATCTGAGATTTCTCAATCTCGGATCGAAAGGAAATCGGTGAAATCCCCCTAACTCGACTTATCGGTGTCTTTACAGGCGCCATAATTTCGAGCGACTGATATTATAATTGCTGAATTATCAAATCTTGTAAATTTAAGATTATAAGTTTAACTGAATCACTTCAATGATGTGTATTAATTTAGTTGTACGTTAATGTGTGTGTGTGTTTTTTTTTAAGTACAAATAAATGAATATTATTATTATATATTTTTTATAATTAAAAAATTAAACGCCCGTTTGCTAAATCATGTTTAATAACAACATCATTCAAAGCAAATATTTCAATCAGTTTCCAGCCTATCTAGTAAAAATCAATTAGGTACAGCAAGTCTAATTTAAATATGAGCGTCTTGGCCACCACGGCCACTGTCCTAATTAGGCAAAATGATCTGATTTAAATTTATTTGAAGCTGTCAACTCCAACGGCCAATAAAACGTTTAAAATGCAAAACAAATTGTTCTTTTGTAACTCTTATAATTTGCAAGTTTGTCTCTATCCAATGACTACTAAATCATTCCGGTTTAGCTAATTTCACTGTTGATTTATTACAAGACATAAATTGATACGTTCGTATTTATTATAAAAACTAATTTTTAAAAGTCTAATTATGACTAGAACTGGATATAGTAAAAAAAAACAACACATTAATCTCTACATACACCATAATATATTATGTTTAATCACATTGGATGTTAAAAGTTATCTCCAAAAAATAAAGATTTTATTCACGTTTGACAAGCTTATACAAACAAGTTGGACTATGAATGAAACAGATTTATCAAGATTTTGTTTTATTTGATCGTGATATTGTCCTAATAGTTTCATTATAACTAGTCGAACGTGCTATTAAGATAAAAGAGCTTGTCGTCTGACATGAGATATCTTAGTTAAAGGAATGTTAGGTTAGGTCTTGATAGGGTTGTGATAACTGTTGTAACGTTTTTTTAAGGATTCTGTTTTTCTTTGACTTAAACCGTGTAATATGTATACTATACTTACATGCTATACTAACATGTAGATGTACGATTTGTAGGATTAAGTATAATAACTTCTGATCTTTTTTTAAAGTCAAAAGTTTAATCATAATCCGGTATCCATGTACACTTAGTTTGATTCAATTACAATATATAATGTTTTAAAAAATTACAAACAAAATCATCGAGATCATTTTATTTGAATTCAAAATAGTACTCGTATCTTCTAAAGTACTTCCTTTCAAAAAACTTCCTACAAATTATCGTGAAACAAATTAAACTACAAAAATAAATCAAATGCCGAACAGTGCGTCGCCAGCCCTGCGTGCGCGCGCCATAGATCACTTTACAATGATATCTAATGATTCGACGCATATCTATAAAGCATAGGACTCTCAACGGGGCGCTTTCCGCGGCGCGGCGCGGCGCGTTCCTTCGATTTATTTCATTGCAGCACGATTTTGGAGCAACTAAAATCGGTGCAGATGGACACTACCCTGGAGTTGTTACACGGTTTATTATAACACCTTTACCGTATAATAGATGCATAAAAATGGACCAATCTGCTCAATATCAAATAAAAAGAGTTAGGTTGTAGAGTCAGTGATACTTATTTATATTTTTAGGTTAATTTATGATTATTCTACCTAGAAGAAAATACCCGAGGCTATATATAAATTTGTGTCAGATTTGTTTTGGTTACTTAATAAAGCTTAGTTTATATAAAAGATTTTCAACCTTGTATTAAATTAGTTTCAATCTGTTCTGATTTTTTTATTACAAACATTTAGCTTAAGATGTCTGCGCTACATAAAACATGGAAGTAAACAATAAACCTGTTAGAATATCAGATTTCTTTGTTGTCAGCTGTCACTGTCAATCTAATAAATAACAATATACCTACAAAATTCATGGCCTAACTCAAACCAATAAAAAAACATACCATCATTGATGAATACGAACATTTGTCAATCGGCGTTAAGTCATAATTCAAAAGTTAAAGTATTCGATGATTTTCCATGAAACCTTTCTGCGAGTTTTTCTTCAGTAACATTTTAAATATGATAAATATCACTTATGAATTTATAATTATATGAGTAACAAACTGTTTAAAATTTATTTCAACACCTTCGTACAAAAATCATTTCCAATAATTTGCGACCCAAATTATTACGAATTTCAAAGTAGATATTAGCCACAAAGGATGCGCATGCGACTAAAATAACATCGATAATGAGTAAGAACATCAATCGTGGTTTTACAATCACTTTGATTCATCGGCGGAAATAAACTTTTGAATTATGACGTTGTTTGGGTTGGTTGGCTTAAATTGAGGGTCGGCATACTTTAATCGAGAAAGTAAAACGTAAAACGTCATTTTGTACTAAAATTGATAACCGACCGCAGGCTACGATGTTTTTGAATGACTTTAAGGTTTTCTTAGGTGAGCATGATAAGCGAATTGTAAGATTAATTGTGTGTTCTAAATTTACGTAGAGATGATTAGCTAGGCGGTTAAACAAAATATAACTGGGGTCCTTTTATAGAGAAGTCCTTAAGGAAGCTCTGCTACTATATTATGAATATGTTTTTGAAATGAGTTACTACAATCCTATCGAAAAAGTTAAATTGTAACGAAAACCAGTTCAAGAGGCCACAATATTCAATGTCTGTTATACCTACATTTCTTCCTACAATCCTGAGCTTAAAGTGTGAAAATAAGAAACGTTGTACTTACACGAATTGTTAACTTATTTTTATTAATTATTAATGTTTTTCTCAAAACATGCTAATAACTAAATAAAAAATACGGTATGTTCAGTGTATAATACACAAAATAATATCTCCATTCCTAGCACTGAGTTAACCTTATGTGAAAGAACTAACGACACTGGACACCTCGATTGTTAAACCAAATATAGCGCAAAAGACCTTACCTCACCTTAATCAAATCTAAAAAGCAATCCCAACCTTGAAATATCCCTTATAAACTGCCTTGTAACAATTTTAAAATCAATACAAACAACCTCTGTAACATCCCAAACGAAAATAGCATGACCGACGCAATAAACAAGCTTTCGTAGTACTAAAACATGATTATCGAAAGTGGTTCATATTTATAAAGGCTCAAAAAACCGTACTCATCTCTTGTAGACGTTGATTTGATTTGAAACGATTTCGCCACACGTCAAATAGTTCTGCCGCTAAAAGGGCTTAAAGTGTGTGACCTATTGTGCCCTTTCTCCTTAACACGAATTAAGATAATGTAGAAATAAAAGTGAGATTTACAATTGTGGTGCCTTTCAATGTGGTGATATAAGAACGTGTTGATTGCATTGCTTGTCTGTCCAGACATATTTTGAGAAATGTTTGTTGGGAAATCAAACAAAGATGGTCTTGTTATATTAAAAATAAAAAAAAAAATATACGAAGAAAGTTCATAATATTTTGAAATGGCACTTCTGCGCTCTTTGCCGCCATAACATTACCTACATTGGAAACATCAAGAATTGTATTATCATAATTATACATATTTTACTGTTTTAATGGAGTAAATTCATATACATACCAACGGTAGTGTTTTTTCAGTTTAAAAAAAAAACACAAGCTATCAAAATATGGAGTAGTAATTTTTTTGTCCATACTAGCCGCACTTGACGAAGAAATCATAGAACTCTCACTAAATTGCATTGCATTGCATACTTGGTATGCAAATTTCATTATTTTATCACCTTGTTGATATACTGTATCATAAAGAATATCTAGTTCACAACTTAGTTTAAGGGGTAAATGTTATGGTAGTACTTAGTGTTCCTCATATTTTGGCAATAGATTGAAAATTTTGTTAACCTATACCTACGCTTGCGTACTAAAGTGAATTTAAAACAACATCGGTAATCTTAAAACTATTAACAAAGGTAATAATAGGCCTATGTTATTTGAACAACTATGATTGACGTAAGACAATTTCAGTCCAGTTCGCTAATATCTGATCGATGTTGTTTGCAAGCCTTCGTATTTTCTATTATTGTATTTGCTTCGTCATTGTGAAGGTTTAGTGCAAATAGAGAAAGTTGTAGAAAAACCCTACAAAGTTCTTTTACAATTAAGTTTAATCCCATGACTATAATTGTGAATTCCATTTTTGTATAAAGTGGTTTTAAAATAATCATTTCAATTACTATTTTTACTGGACGTTTTGGTGTCTCATCAGAAGCATTTCTTCCAATTTTAAGTTAAATAAAACTTATACGTTAAAGGAAGTTACTCCGTTTACGTATAGAAATCGATTTAATGCATTAAAGGTGTGTTTCGGACCACACAGGGAGCGGTGTCTTTTGATTAACACATTCCATTTCATTGCCCCGACGGAAATCGATTGACACATATGGCTTCTGAAAATCTAAACTATCTAAAACAGGTCTAAGCTAACATAAAAACATAGAAATTCTGTTTGTATTTTTTTCCTAATTTTCTAACGGTTGTGATAAGTTCTACCTATTTGCACTTGGTTTTTCTAGCACGCAAGTCTAGAAAATATACCACAATTTAATTATGCCTATGTTATCAGACAATTAATGACAATGTTACAATGAAATCGTTATTCTTCATTAGCCAAATCATAATGAAATTACTAAAGGAAATACTAAATAATAAAAAAACGCAAAGGTCCATGAATGACATCACACCAAGGACATATTTAATTATATAATAGATATCGCAGGGAACATTCACTGTGACTAAGGGGTTTCCTTATACCAAATATACTATGTTCCTTCTGCCTAATCTGGAAAATTGAACCTGTATTAGGAACAGACCAGAACAGACGAGTAAGCCTACAAATCTTACAGCTCTATTTAGATTTTTTTATTTTATTTCTGTTAAACAAAATATTTATATCACGATATGGAAAAATGCAACACTGGAGTTGTTTTATAGCACCTTCTTAGTCGCTGAGATGTGGTCATTAATTGAACGACTTGTACAATATCAAACTAATGAAAAATCATTGTCTCAGTGTTAAAGCTTCGTAATATCACACACAGCAGGGAGTCAAATATAAGTTGGGAAGTAATTAAAATTGTAATTAGACACTTTTAGGTGTGTAATGTTGCTCGCATTGAACAACTGCATTGATGTTTATACTTATTGTCCTTACATTTTATTAATTTCATGGCTTAACTCTTTGATATGCAGTTGTTTTATTTTTACTTAAGTATATTACTAGTTATAGTAAAAAGGGTTATTCATGAAACGTTTTCCAAACTAAGCATACTAAGCAAATTGTTATACATTGAACAGATCCTAGATCCATGCCAAATATCTGCAGATCATTTCAGATATCAAAACCTTTCACAACTCAACCAGATATATTTTGCCCCTTTAGGCAAAGTAGGTGGTCACAACAATTTGTCTGCTATTTAAGTAGTGATAAATAGATACTAGGATGCAGCAACGTTCGGACCGGTCGCGTCAGTACAAAGATAGGTGACCGTTAAACATTAATTTATCACGACAACTCCTATGCTTCCGAGGACACTTCAGGCCGTTGTTGGTCATACATACAACGTGTTTACTTGTAAACAGTGGTTATTATGATCTGAAAATTTCTTACATCTACCGAGTGATGTTGATCTACGGGACAAAACCTTTACTATTAGCTCATTATAAAGGATTGTGATTAAATTGTCTTAGGTTTTCACGCTTTAACCGGCGAGACGCTGTTTTATTTTGGATTGTAATAACTATGTGTTTAAAAATAAAAGTACTTTTTCGGGAATAAAACAAAAAACGACCTGAATACTTTTTAAGTATAAGAAGAGTGTACAACTAAAAGAAATATTTACTCTCATACAAGAAACCTACTCAAACAGAGGTTTCCCACTTTGAAGAACTAAAATCAACTATAAAACACGGGATCGCGACCCGACAACAAGAGATAATCAGCACCTAAAGAAATATAGTACCCGACGTACACTGAGACCATTACCATCTCTACCACATCTTTTCAAGGCAAAGATCGAAGGTTCCAGATTCGTTAAAACTGTGTTTCTGGCATAACTCACAGGTCGTCATAATTTAAAAGGTCTTGTAAAGTGAAAAGATTCCAAGTTTCCCATGACATGTTCCTACTTAGATTTACATAAAAAACGATTCTGAATGCAACTACTATTGTAGTAGTCTTGATTTGGTACAGTAATCATCATATTCATGGTAACTAGTACATGCAACTTTAGCTCTTACGATGCTGATAATACGGATAGCTACAAAAGTCTTTACTATTATTAGTAGACCTAAAATTGTCTGTAATAGCAAAAGAAAGTTAGTAATGCAATGGTTTCGCTGCAATTTGAATTGATTTATTGATATTGAACGATTGTGATGAATTTATGATACCTACTTATGAACAATTGTTAGAAGAAATAACAATTCTGAAACGTGAAAGCATTTTTAAGCTGAGTGCAAAACAAAAAGGTCCTAGTAATAATCAACGAATGCAGAGCATTAAAAAACCTACTTCACTCACAAGCTTTGGCTTAAGAATTAGGTCATCAAGGTACAATTCACCGTATTGATATTTTTTATATTTCTTTCGAAAGTACCAAATTTTTCAAAAAGTACTTATGAAATCGATTTCGATGAAATTAATACGGGACTACCTCTGAAGTATTCTGTACCATATGTTTTTTTTTAATCGATTCATAATTTTCCGTAAAATCGTGTAACAAAGACACAAAAATACACACGATTTGAGAGCCTCCTTCTTTTGGGAACCGGTTGAAAAGGAATAATAGGTATTTTTCTTTTCCGAACTAAAATAAACTTTGGAGTTACCTTTCATAGTTACTTCAAACCACTTCAAACATTTAAAAAAAGTACGTATTACCGTACTTTCTTGTTTTTTTTTTAACCCTTAGCACCACTCGTGGGGGACCTAGGTCCCCCAGCGCTTTGTTTTTTTCAAATCATATTAATATTTTAGAGCCCGACGCGGTTGCGATTCCGTGTATTCCCAGTCACATCCGAGAGCTACAGAAGTGCATAATTGCTGAGACTGCTAATATGTTTAAAGAATTTAAAAAAAAAAATAAGTCAACTAAGCCCAACATTCCTTTTGTGATTTCGAGTATTTTTAAATTTATGAAAGAGTTTATGTCTGTTTTTAATAAAAGGTAAATAGTTTATTTGAAAAAAATCTTTCTTTTTTGTTTTGAAGTATTTTTTTTTAATTATATTGGGCCTGAAAAGTATCGTCTATAAATATACCTATTTTGTATTATGTTTCTTTGAGTTCAGAAATGTTTTTAATTATTATAAAAAAAAATGAATAAAACTGTTCATTTTAATTGTTCATGTTTTTTATTTATATTATGAAAAGATATCCCAAAATATTCTACATTTTATAACCTAAATTTTGAACACAAAATGTGGGGACTTAGGTCCCCCACGAGTGTAAATGTGTAGACTGAAAATACCGAGTGGTGCTAAGGGTTAAATATATTTCTTGTTCTTTTAGAAGGAAATGGATTAGATACATTAGACATGTTTAGTTCATTTTACTTTTGAAAAAAAAAACAATAAAACTATTCATTTTTTATTGCTGACTTTTAAAGCCTTGTATGTACATAAATCTTAATATTGCTTATCGTCAATAGGGCTTTTTATTTAGGAAAGGACTGAACAAAATATTGCCGGAACTTGTCACCACCGAGGCATTAATAAGTGAAGGCAGACTTAATATGAATGTTAAGACAGGTGGAAACACAGGATCTCGAGCCATTACGTGTCTTAGTGTGACTGTATCCAGTCTTGTGGATCCAACTGGACTAATCCAATTTAGCCTTCAACAATTTCACTTATTAAAGCATCTGCACTTATGTTTTAACCTACGCTTTTCATACATCTATATGCTATTCACAAAATATTTCCCTAATAAATGAGCAAAATTCTAAGTGAATCTTATATTTTAAACTTCAGACTACGTCGGAGTAGAAAAAGAAGAAAACTGCATCACAGAAGCATAATCGATAGGAGCCGAAGAGCAATCATCACTGCTGGTCCAGATTGTCCCGGGCTGGGCAGGCGATACCACGAGTGCAATACTGCGGTACGTGTAAATATTTATACCTCTGTTTACTGGTATTGATCGCTAGTATGTAGCCAATCCTGTCCATATCAGATGATATAGTAGGATAAGCAACATTGGGATCGGTCGCGTCAGTGCATTCAAAGATCAATACTGCTTGGCACTGATTCGCCATACGTTCTTCTCAATAGTCAGCCCTAACGTGTGACTAGCTGCGGCTCCTAACTAGGGCTATGAGTGGAGAAATTATGGTGAAATGTCTTGTACACTTGTGTATTTCCTACGTAGGAGGCAGCTTGGCTCAGTCTTAGCACAATCCGCCGTGGCTCGCGGGTATTGCCACTTGCGACAGGGATGGTTCCACTTATAATGGAGGAGGTAGAACTAAAGGGTTTTAGTGGGATGGTCTGACCTTCTGCCGGATCACCCCTACAGAGCCCAATGTCCTTCTCTCCCACGTTTACCTCCAGTAAAAAAAAGTACGAGGAAAGTGATCGTCGTACAATATTAAAATGTTACGGAAGGCTCGGACTGCGCGATTAGCCTGTGGTCAACGCTCAATATTTTGTGAAGAATACGAACAAAGTTTTCGTAGGTATTAAGGTGATCTGATGCAGGACCGGTATCAAATTTAGGCCTTTATAGCCGCGATTTCAAGCACTTAATATATTTAGATTTAAAACGTTATGGGCACTGTTTACGGGTAACTGCTATGAAACGAGGCTGTAACTTTTAACCCTATTGTATTTGAACTGTTCAAAGAACATTGCAAGGAAATGGGAACTCAAATTAAAGATCATAACCGTATCACCGTCTTGCTTATTTCCAGCTCTTAACAACTGTAATGTGTTCCAGATAGATTATATAAATAGCAGTATTAGCGGTCGCCAAGACATTTTATTTGATAAAGTGTTAAATTTAATATTTTTAATTTAATAGCGACTGAAATGCTATCCCAATATATCAAAAGGTTTTATCGAATGACTAAAAAATAATAAAATACTTATATGTGTTTTTGAAATTCCCAAACTAGCTAATCGCGACAAAATCAATATTGACAAATTTTAATTATTTATTGTTCATGGTTAGAGTAGGCAATATAAAAAGTTGCAAATTTTTTTAAAAGGCTTATAAATGTAGTAAACTTGTAAGGGAATCCTCTCCTTTATTCATTTGTATTTTTATACCTATTTGTTTAAATAATGCACCCTATTATTAGACATATTGGGCTCGATTCGACATAAATTTAGTTGAGATGCCTACATTTTATCCCGATATTCCCGTGGGATTTGAAATCGGCGAGCAAAACCGGGTTAAACATCTGCAGTGCTAGCACGGATCTTTTGTCGATCGTGAGTTTACGAATGCTCGTATAGTATGGAGACGGTTTTGCAAGCAATAATTGAAATCTATCCATTGCCGCACGGTCAGCTTAAATAAATGTGTTCCTTGTTAATTTTGAATGTTTGTTAACAGGTTCTACTCTTAAATAACTGTAAAATAAAAAATTACATTGTTACTAAAAACTTGCAACCGACTCCATACTATACGAGCATTCGTAAACTTACGATCGACAAAAGATCCGTGCTAGCACTGCTGGTTAGCTTATAATTTGTTAAGGACTTTGCACAGTGGAACGTCATGTAGGCTCTTTAGTCACTCAACCAACTCATAACTCAATATGTCCTCTTTTCAGCCCTGTCCCGGCAATGCAAGGGATTCCAGGACAGAACAGTGCTCGGTGTACGATCGGAGGCCGTTCAGAGGACAGTACTACTCCTGGGTGCCGTACGTCGATGGTATGCTTTAATTGGTTATTATTACGAGGTCATAACAAATTTATGTATTTTGGAAAGACTTTTGGGACACCGCGAATTCTACTTATGAAGTACCACAATAATAATCCCACCTTTAACCCAAACAATGATTTTCACTTGGCGTAGCCCGTGAAACTCATGAAAACCGAGAACGAAAAAAACTCGAGAGTGTATGTTCAAAACACAAATGAATAAATATTCTTTATCGCCAAGCCAATGAACTTAAATAATAAACATTTTAACAAAATTAGCGATGACAATGTCTTATCGCTTAAAGCGATTTCTTCCGGGCAACCCGGGAAGGAAAAATATCACAAACTTATAATAAGAATAGGGCAGAGCATTTGAGTTGATAGATAGAATGCCTATAGACAATAATTACATATGACAAAATATATAACAAATATGAATATAAAGGATTGTTACAAATATTAATAATTTAATTAATGATTTAAATAATGAAATAAAAGTAAACAATAATAAATATACGATTTTTTTTCACTTAGATAGTAAAAATATAAGTTCAAAGAAAATTACGTTTCTAATGAGTTATTTATACATTGGTTAAAGATGAGATATTTTGCAAGTGAGCAAAATCTGCAAGTTTTATGGATGATATTGGAAAGTTTTCGTTATTTATTGAAGACTCTAACAAAATAAACATTAACTTAAGTGCATAAGGCAAATAAATATGGTTTCTCATGAACCTTCATAACACAGGTAGTCTGAAACAAACGGTTTAACAAATTCCTAAAACCAATAAAGCGTAATAAACTGTTATTTTGTGGGTCACCTTTATACTCACTAATATACTAGTTTGATACCAATCTTATAGAGTAACGTTAAATTTAACCACATTATTATAGTTTACAATGTTGTTGCAAATTTCGCCTTTGGGCGATCACAGTAAATATGTAATAGGGTGGTGTAAACAAACAGTAACAGACAGAGTTTACATCATTGCCTTTATATACAAAAGCCCACTTCAATAATGCTGGGTTTTTGTCTAGCAGGTATTATAGATTGGTAATATACATATAGTCCAAGTTGTTTTTCCAAGATGTTTTATTTAACCAGTTTTCAAAAAAATAGTAGTTTTCTTTCTGTTTTCAACCGACTTCCAAAAAAGGAGGAGGTTCTCAATTCGTCTGTATGTTTTTTTGTGTCTTTGTTACGCGATATTTTGGACAATTATGAATTGATTTTGAAAATTGTTGTTTCATATGATAAAGATTACTTCATAGTTGGTCCCATATCAATTTGTCTAGCATAGTCATTAAATAAATAAATAAATTATATCATTTTAATTGATTTTTAGCAAATATTGTAATTTATTCTTCATATTCAATTATCAGAGCATATTCAATTATTGTTTTTGGTACAAAAAAGCTCCGAAAGCCTAAACACCTACAAGTAAAGCTGCCTTTTATTTTAGAATTGATTATTATTAATTTCACATTAATCGTTCAGCTAGTTCATAGTTCATACGGGTTTGTACAATACCAAAAGAAGATGTTAAACCACTTACTAACCATAACCCGTTAACAAACCGTAGCGAATTTAACAATTGCCGATGTAGTGAGATGTTAATTGTCAAGTTTTAATAAAGAGAGTGCTTTTAATTGAAAGCCATGAAGAATACTAATTTAATCATTGTCTTGGTGGAATAAGTTGGTAGAAAGTATGATTGTTTCATTTTCCTTACAAAAAGTAAATGACAATGTCTTAGGATATTTAGCGGAATACTAAGGAAGACAGGCGATCTCTAAAAATGCTTTTCTTTTTTAACCTTTCTTTATTTATTTATTTAACAAATTATGTACACAAAGTTGAGATACAATTAAAAGAGACAATGAATAAAAATGCGTACAAAGGTACAGCTTATCTCTTACGAAATTTCTTACAGCAGACCCATGACTGGAGAGTTTGATTTAAAAAGTAATAAAAGTGTGTACCAAATATACATACATATGAATAAATATACATACCAATACATACACATAATATTATATATATATTTTATGCATATACATACATAATTTTACATATCTTAATAACATTAAGATAGTAATGTGGGTAACATAGCTTACAGTAGCGAATAGTAGTGATCTTTGACTTTCTTTTTAAAAATAGATATCGTTTTGGACTCACGAATTACATGAGGTAACGAATTTCACAATCTGACTGCATGGACAGTGAAAGAGTAGGAATAATAATCGGTTTTATGAGAAGGCATATGTAAAAGAGTATCTACGCATAAGTATGTGCTCTACATGGCGTATCCTAAGAGTGAGAGTATGAAAACCTTTCACGCAAATAGAGAGGAGTGAGTGGGTTATTAAGGATATAAAAAGGAAAAAAAGGATCCTAGTCTTCAATGGTTGCGAATTGGAAGCCACCAAAGTAGCCTACGATATTTACAAACGTGATCGAATTTCCTCAAGACAAGGATGAAACGAATGCAAAGGTTTTGCAGACGCTCAAATTTGTTAAGAACTTAAGAAGTTCCTCCGTGGCATCCAAATAACAAGCATCGGCATAATCAAGAATGGGCAGAACAAGCGACTGCGCAAGGGAAATTGTGGTTTTGAATGGAAAAAAAATTGTAACGTCTTTGGAGAGTGCAAGGAGTAGTGAATCTTACGACTGATTTTACTGAAATTCGCGTTCTATGTAATATTCGAATCGATAATGACACCTGAGTTCTTAGCTGTGTCTGTGAAAGTAATCGTAACAATCGCAAAAATCGCAAGAAACCGATTGTTGATCTTTATATTGCCTTTAAAATGTGCGTCACCTACGATAAGCTTATACAACAGTGCTTTTATAAACGATCCGTCTTAGCCATTGCAGGGTTTAACCAACATCAGATGAGAATAATAATTGCGACACGGAGAGTGAGAACGGTGGCGACTAGTTCAAATGGATCCTTTTTAATGGACCCTCCTCAATGGAAGGATCCTTTAGGAACATTTGACTTTAGCCTATATGTATACAGGGTGACTGGTGAGTCACTTTTGAAATTCGAGGACGTGATAGTTTGAGATCATACATGAATAAAAAAATAAAATAAAGAATAAATATTAATTATTTACTGAGTAAACTTAACCGAAAGTTTAAGAATTTTATTTATCACGCAACGCATGGCTACAGAAGCATACAATAGATACTAGAGGGTGGTGGTGTGGGTGTGGCGGGAACAATACTGTGTGCGTGTTGACTGAAGCGGTGCGTCGGGAAAAGTGAAGTAATGTCTCTTTATTTATTTTTAGGGAATTCTGGTGAAAAATTAAGGATCAACTTTTATTACATAATTATGATCAGAATCGAGTGCACCACCACCCTCTACTCACCAGTTACCCTGTATACGCAGGTCAGACTAAAAGTTTTACATAACTTAAAAACAGTATGTTATGTTTTTTACTTTTCAAAATACTCTCCTTTATATTTCAAACATTTTCCATGCGATCGAACTAATTTTTAAAACAGGAAGACCACAGATCTGAAGGCATCTTTTCTACGTGCTGATTTAACGCTATCACTGCCACTTCGGAGTTGGTAGAAGTCAAAACTCTCATTAGGTCTTTAATTTAGAAAACACAGGGTGCTAGGTCGAGGCTATGTGCAGGATGGGGTGACGAGTTTTTCGAACATTTACAACATTAATTTAAAAGTATTCAGTTTATACTGGATGTTTCTCTCCTTTTAATATAAATAAAAAGGATTTTTAGGACGAATTTTATCGTCGAGTTATGTTTAATTTTAAGCTCCTTTTACATAACGTTTCAACAATCGTTTCTTGTGAATTCTGTGACTCCAACACACTAGTGATGCAGGATCTAGGTGGTCCTCAAAGAAACAAGCAGTACAATAAAAACAACAAACACAGACTCGCAACACTACTAACCATACCACAGACCACTGAAACCCGTGAAATTTTTGCTTCACTTCATCGTCTAATAACCTCAGTTATAACCTAGTTATAACCAGCAACACAAGCCATCATCAACACGACGTGTTTTGATTCAACCAGAAGTCTTCCAACTCAGTCTGCAACGATCACTGTAACTCACAAAAATCTTACATCACTAAGTTTTTTTTGGGTCACGGTATCTACAAGATAGTTTAGTAAAGTAATTCAGATAGATATCTGTACATTAAGTTCGTTTCAACCAGAAGCACACTCAGGGTGCCAAGACCTACTGCAAAACTGGTGTGCAAGACACGCTGCACTAGAGTTTTGGCGTCGCAGAATTGACAAGATAACTTTTTTTTAATTAATGATGGAACACTGTCTGCCATGGAACCTAATGGTAAGTAATAATGAAGACTAAGGTAGTGCACGCCTAAAAGTAATAGGGATATTCTTAAATAACTGAAAAAATATGCTAAATAAAATATCACCCAACCAGGACTCGAACCTGGGACCTCTCGTTTGTTGGACGAGTGCTCTACCACTGAGCTACCGGGGCCTGGCGACAAGCACTACACTTAAATGCACTCGTCCGGCAAACGAGAGGTTTTAGTCCTAGTCGGGTGATGATTTTATTTAGAATAAGTTTTCAGTAATTTAAGAATAAGTAAGCATTATTACATGCAAAAACTCAAAAATATTATTAGGAATACTTCTCGTTAAGAGAAATTGACAGAAGCAGTTCCGAGCAGTTCAGAGCAATCCCTAGTAACCCGAATCAATAAGGAGCTATCACAATTTGATTCGACTTTTTGGAATATCCACCAGATACGGATGGAAGTTCTGTCTGCATCTAGTAGTCGGAATGTAAAAGGTGTTCAAAAAGAGCAATTGCGTACTCGCCAAGATGTATTCAGTAACATATTATCACACAGAAACTTTTCGGCGATGCTCTTCTAGCGCATCTAGGTGATATTTGGCAGACCCATCCGAAAATCGGCTGCAGTAAAAGATCGAGCCTGATCGGTATACATTAAGTAGACCGATAAATTTCCGTATTTCCTCCATGCTCGCCCGGGAGCGAAGGAAAATCATAGAATGTGCCAACTACTTCTCTTCCCGAGCATACTGTAAAAGCCAGTTAAGGGGTTTTATTGGAGGTTTTTGTGGGAGATAGGCTGACCACCTGTCTCTGCACTAATCTCTCTCCGTCATTATAATGCCTCCAAATTAGTCAAACGGAAATCAGATGGTTTCATAACCTCTGGTGTTCTACCTATCCCATAAGGGATACAGGCGTGAAGTTATACATATAGGTATGTGGATTTCCGCAAAGTAACGTCTGATTCAATTAATGACTTGAAGTTTGTTTTCCAGGCAACGCCCCCTGTGTACTGAACTGCCGGCCGCGCGGGCAGCACTTCTACGCCACGCTGGCGCTGGTCGCGGACGGCACGCCGTGCACGCAGCCCGGCTTCCGCGCTATCTGCGTGCAGGGTGCTTGTAAGGTACGTGTCTGTTTCAGTTAACACTGTTGTATTTGCACTGTATCCGTGCTTCGGAGGGTATGTTAAGCAGTCGGTCCTGGGTGCTGTATACTTGTAGTCGTTAGGGATCAGAAGCGTTTTCGGCGCCCTGAAAATTCTGACATCCACGACCCAGCACTGGGCGAGCTTGGTGGATTATGGACTATACCTCCTCGTCACACAGGGGAGATACCCACACTCATCGCTCTGCGATGAGATCATAACAAAGAGTTGTGATGATGATTTGCACTGTTGCGTAGTGCGGGAGGAAGTTTCAGTAACGTTTCGTTTCACTCCTGCAAGTTGCCAAGATTTACAAATTATGACTTAGTATTTCAGCCACACATTAATACCACACATTCATTCATTCATAAATTAGACTGTTTATAATCTTAAACACGATTTATCATATTCGAGAGCAGTATTAATCGTGCAAACATATGATAATTGCTTAGAGGAAATAAAAATATTGTTATTAAAATTATCCATACAAAATTCCTTCAAAATCAAAATCCTTATAGAATTAAAAAAAACATTTCAAGCGTATTAATGTTTGGTGGCATTTCTTTTCCCAAAAAAGACAGCACGATATCTCTTGGTTATAAAATCAATTTTACAAAAGCATACTTACTAATACATACATACTGTCAAAGCTGTATAACGTTGATTGACATATGATATCCGCTTCGTAGCCAATGTCGTCTTTAATTGATACTGTAAACCTATTGGATCCAAGTCCGAACTGTACGGGCTAATCCTTATTCTAGAAGTTATCCATGTTGCCTTTTATTTTCCTGACAGGTCCAACACTAAGTCCTGCATTACAACCCCAAACTTTGATATTTCCGCCCCCTTGTCTGACTACTTTCTTGTATACCTTCGCTAATCTTCATTCGGGGTTGCCAAATATTTTTTCGTTTGAATTAGGCATATATTCTTTTGTTTTTATCAGAAAAAGCACATGTTTCACTATCGTTTAGTCCAGTTTCTCTTTTTTTGAGCAAACGCTAATCTGGCCGCCACGTTTTACTTTTTATAAGTTCACCTTTTGAGACACACATTTGCCTCACGTAGTGTGCGTCTTATTTTTGCACTAAATAAACTTGTAGAAAAGTAACCTAATCATGTTCTTAGCACTTAGAATAGTTTACATGATTTGCTAATATTCCGTATGAGTAATTTTTGTGATGAAGTTTCAAATAAACCTTCTTTCTGAGTCTTTTAGGCGGGAAAACATAGAAAAGCTCAATTACATTTATTTTTTCTTTTTTAAATTTAGAAAACGACTTCCTTTAAAAAGAGAGCTCTAAGTTTGTGTTATGCTGCCATAGTGAGCAGTGTCTAAACTACAAGTTCAAGGGATACCACTTTTTTATCTCACATTTAAAGAATAATACTATTAAACGTTACTATTAAAAAATAATTACAAAAGGAGGTTTCTTTAATTATATGACCACCACTGTATTAGGTAATTTAAGACGACATTTGCAAAATACTTACTCACAAGGCCCGTGTGCATCTTTACGTACCTACGGAAAAAATTGTTCAGTCACAGTTAAGAAAAGAACTGAGCTAGCATGATCATATTATCTTCAGTAAGTTATATATTACAACAGTAACGTATGCTATAAATAAATATCTCACGTACAAAATTAGAACGTCGCTCGTCAATTTTGAAAAAGCAGTTAAGCAACATTCGTCCCAGTTGATGCTTAGATGGGTGACCACTGATCAAAAAATTGTCAAGACAACAAGACATTAAACAGTCGATTCCAGGTTCTGTATACTTAAGTCATGAAAATTTGTCAGACGTTATTTCGGCTGTCGGCCAATTCTCCATCCACCAACCAGTACTATACCAGCTTTGAGGATTACTGCCGAATCCTGCTTGTCATCCAGGGGAGAGATAAATTTACAATGCGGTCAAAAAAGGTTCCGACGAAGTCTTAAATAAACTGATTTGCCGACATTTGTAAGATATTTTTTAAATTATGTACTTTAATGACTTTAGAAAATAACTCGAACATAAATAAATAAATACCTAACTTAAAAGTCAAGAGTGTATAATTTTAGTAAAAGTAATGTTATTACTTATACAGTATCAATAGACATAAAAGCCTACTAAGTTATAGTAAATCCTGCTATGTGATAAATGAACGAAGCCTTCAATTAACTGTGAAAGTAAAGTGGCATTTTTAGACCAACCTGACAACATTTTCTACATAATCGATCTAGTTTTTCTTATGCCTCGATATCGGAGCACCAAGTCACTCTTGATTTGAAAAAAGTAAAATCGATTAAATGTGTTCTAAACCGATATAATGATCCCTAGTTTTTGTATTATGTTTTTTCTTTATTACTGCTTCGATTATCTTTAAAATACTTCGTTACCTTATTTTTTTTTATTTGTTACATTGCTTTTAGAGCTATATTTCATATTTATTTTAAATAACATATCATCAACATACTTGAATCACAAAGGGTGTAAGGTTAGCAAAATGATCTACCTACTTCATGGACTATTGCTATTTCTTAGTCGCTTTATGGATGCGATAGCATCGCGTTTAGATAAACTGATAACTCTTTACTCTAGGATTCTGTTTTGTTGCATAGGTACACGGTGGTAACGAGCCACTCGAGCGTCTTTTTTTTTTGTTTTCATTTTGTTTCCGAAACATATCTTTATTAACTAAGTTTACAAATTTAACTTTTACATAAATATTAAATACTTAACTTTTAAGTCATCCTCATTTATCCTATTTCACCGCAATTCCAATACGACTCCATCATATTAAACAAACATGTATCGTCAAACATAAACAATCTCAATCCTCAACCATAGATAAACAAAACCCATCTGCTTGTATATTAAACACAAAGCTATCCAAATAAGATCAGTACCTAGGTATGTAGTGTTGTAAAGCTAAGCCCCAGGGCTTCTCAAGTCAACCTCGAGTTCCTAGGTGCCCTGTCAGTCTACACACCGCCTCTAGCACTGATCCATCACTTGCCTAGCTCAGTTACCACATATCAGTAAGCTTTAATCCTGTAGAGTGATAATTATTTAAAGTTACTTCCACGGTCTAATCTTTTCTAGAGACGGTTTTAGTATATATCGTACATAATAAAAAAAGATAAATAAAAAAATAAAATAATATTAGTGGGTTTCATAATATAATAATTGTGTTGGATTGTAAATAATTTTCGTCATTTAAAACTCCTGGGGAAAATAAACTTAGACACAGAATTACACTTAAGTTAAGAATTTGAAAACAGGTTTTATTTTAAATCTCAAAATCGTTTTATTTCATTTAATAAGGGAATAAGAGATTTATCTCCTGTTCATCGTTACCGTAATTATTAATATCCACGAATACTATTACAACTCCAGAAGAGCTCTGTCGGTGCATTATTTATCTTTTAGGAAGTCGTTCACTTCTTTTCTTATATGTAGAGACAACTGGAGTCGTATCTGTTCGGAAAAACCGCTAATGATAGTATGTTCCATTGTTTTAAAGTACCCTTAAAAATATATTTGTAAACCATAAATAAGAAGGCTGCTCATCATATAAATAATAACTAATACATTTGAGTTTTCGCGGATGGCCCGTGAGTGACCGTGAGAGCGTTATTAACTCTTGTAGTTAACATTACGATGTTGTTACTTCTCATGTCGTTAGATGTTGATAGTCTCAAGAGTTTAAGCCAGAGATCAGGGCAGATATTAAAATTTTGTTAGTAACCAGAAGTGCAGTATTCCCTGATGGTCAAACCTATGCTTTTTTTGCACACAATGTTTCGGCTGAAAGTACGGTCAGCTTTTGTCAAATAGCCCAAGCTTATAGGAAGCCAGTTTGGTTTAATACGAATATAATACTGTAGGCTAGATATTTCGATGTTACTATTAAACAAACTTTAGAAAAATCATATTAGAACTCTACAGAATCTGTGCTGCTTGGTCGCCACACACCAAACTATCTAATCGTAAATATAGCAGTGAGAAGGATAATTTGCCAGCGTTGTTGGTTTAACTTAGTGTTTAAGTATCCTTATGATATGTTCTGCTTTAGGGTATGAATTAATTAGGTTCCATTAGCTTTGATCAAAATTATGTTTGAAATAAAGATCTGATAAGTAGTTTCAACTAGAAACATTAAACATGAAAAATGTGTATTTTAATTCTGCAAACTTTTGTTGCAGTAACTGCAATTAATTTGACGAGTGTTTATCTTTTTTGACATCGACTTTATTGTATTTTACTACAATAATCTTTGTTACTTTTTGATCTTTGTCTGAAAGTGTCGTTACTACAACACATATACTCACAACACATATACGCAACTTTAACGGTTATGATGTTACTTTATTAAAGATATCTCCAAAATATCCCCATTAAGTGGTTATTTACCTATAACTCATATCTATGAAAACAGAATTATCCTACATGCCAACCTTGTTCTAATATTATTGCCATTACGAAGCTTGTAGCATTTCCAATAGCCTGGCAATTGTTGGCAATCCACAACAATTACTGTCAAAACAATAGCAACTGGTAACCCCGTTACTGCCGCGGGTTTCAATGTAGCCAGCCTATTCGTAATATTTACGATAGTTATTTGAAAATACGGCATTTATTAATTCTGTTACGAGCGAAATGCTATTATTTTTATGGTTTGGATAGCTTGAAGATGGGATTTCTATGGTGATGTCTGTTTTTACGAAAAATAAAACGGAACCTTTTTAGAGGCACACGATCGTACAAGAACTGAAAACAGAAAATAAGGTTTATTTTAATAGTTAGCATGCTTATTTTTCTTCTGTCAAGTTACAACTCTTTTTCATACCATCTCTAATGAAGAAAAGCGGAAAATGTACGTAAACAAATTATGCTAAAGATGCCATGACAATTTATTGATATTGTGTGCCTAACTGTAACTAACTCAATAAATAAAAGAAACTGTACTTATTGTTTTAATTATATGATATCGTACCAAAAACATAAATGTAAAAAAAGAGGAGCCAAGTTCAATACAAAAATTATGCTTGGCTGTGGGCTTCGCCGCAAAAAGAATGGAGATCTAAATAAGTGCAAAATCGAAATATGTATTTATAGGAAAAAAAAACATATGGACAAGTATTAAACTCTATTTATCTGCTTTATTGAATACCTATAACAATTGCTGTTATTTAAAAATGTAAGATCTTAAAGTAGGTTAGGTTAGCACAACGTTATCTTAATGTCTAATATATTGTTTTATTAATTAACTGTGAATAAAAAATAAAAAAGTACCAACACGGAAAACGTATAATAATATGTTCTAATTGCCACAGAACTTTAAATAAACATTGTAACAATATAAATAATGACAATTGGGGTGGCCTTATCGCTTAAAGCGATTTCTACCAGGCACCACGGAAGTTATAATATGTAGCCAAGACTACAGAAAATAAAGTATCCCATCTATAAAACCTATCTATAAAATCATTACTTATTTGTTATTGATATTTTTTTACTATTTGAATTCAAATTGTTAGCTTACTTGTCTAAATAAGACCAGTGCAGTTTTCGTGCGAGAAGCGAGTTTGACATTTACACAATCTAACTATTCTGAATCTACATAAGAACTGAGTAAATTATGATTTAATATATTTACGGGATTCTTACCACGATTTTTGATTTTATTTTCGCACGTCCGCGATCAAAGTGCTTGTAACAGCATCGAAATAACGGACGTGCGAAAATAAAATCAAAAATCGTGGTAAGAATCCCGTAAATACAATCAATCATAGTGAAAATAACCGCGATAGTTTAAAACAATTATGAGTAAATTATTTTTAAAATATTTCCTTTTGCACAGTTCAAGGCACTTATTAGAAAATAACTTATCTCAAAATGAGCAGAAATTATAAAAGAAAACCTGGAGAAAACTGCTTTAACGGACGTCAACCATTGGAAAATGTAATAAATCAAATAAATATAGACTTACGGACTGCAACTTGCAGATTATACATAGTTGCCTTTATTTATAGCAGTGCAATCAAGTATGAGACATTTAATATAGATAATGATAGACTCAAATTCACAAATCATCTGACGCTTTGATCTTAGAAAGAGACATGTGTCCCTGTTGGGATAGTAATGACACTTGTTTTGTTAGTACCGTCGTTGGCTGTAATAAGTTAGAAAAGGTTTAATTTACTTTCCCTTCCACACGGTTAGCTAGGGTCTTTTTCCGTTAAGGAATATTTGAATATTGGTAACATCAAGTTGTTGGCGGCGATTGCTACTTAAGAACGTGCTCTGGTTTTACCTTTGGACCCTTTGAGTTTTTTTAACATATTTATTTACTTTAAGTCGCAACGATTGTTGTCATAAAGCGATTAATTCCCAATATTTTCAACTCATATTTTTTAAACTGATTTCGACATGAACAAAGGTCTATTTAACATTATATCCAAAGAGGTTTAAAGTGACAGTATTTTCCTTTACTACTATTGAAAATTATAGGTATTATGAAGCGATCCAACGGAAACTTTTTCAAAGTCATAGACAAAAGTAAAATTAAATGAAAGTGATTATTTATATGCGCTGAGACGAAAGGAACCCTTACAATAATGGATTGATTGTAAAAATGATAGTGCGGAACAATAAAAAATAAATTTTGGTTTAAAATTAACTATAGGTTTACACACTTAAATTTAAAATGATTGAATTTATTAAAATGGTTAGTGATGGAATAACTTATGGATCTCGTAGCCATTGCAGACCCAAGGTTTGCACTAAACCAAAAAAAGCCACTGAGTCGTGTAAATTGCTAACTCGGTACGGCTGCCTTGTTCATCATTATTATTAGTTCTCCGAAAAAAGTTTTCTTTTTTTTTCTTTTAATAATACTTACACTCAAATCTATTATGAAAATATAAGACTAACTTACTTATTTGGTTTAATTATATAAAACAAACATAACTTCATAGAAGTCTACAATTCAAATAATTTACCTTTACTGTCACTGTTGCCTTTATAGTGATACTTGTAGTTGTAGTAGTAAGATAGCTTGACAACAACAATGTTATCGTACTTTTAGTGGTATTATCAGTAAACTTAGATTGCACACAGGCCTTAAGCAGCTTATGTAAGAAAGCTCAGGATTTTATCGAAGGCACTTCATTGCATTAACAAAAGTACTGTAAAAATTAGTGAAGACTTACTGCAACACTGCAAAGGTCGTCGATCTAGTTCTAGATCAGCAATTAAAAAACAAAATACTTTAACTATTGTAACAAAAACATTAAATGTCACACGATCTTAATAAAATCAATCCAGTAAACCACTTTCTCTTGTCTCCAACTCAATTACATAATAAATTAATCACGTTTCAGCATCGGCGTAGGACTGCTAAATTACTTACCTAGACAGTCTTTAATCAGCACTTATTCCTTGTATTGGCAATAAACAGTCGATAGGAATCGGTATACGGCATCAAGGGAATAACAAGCGTACCGACTTGTCATTACGATACGATTAATTTGTCGTTGCAAAGCAAATATAGCTTGAGGCCAACTTTACCTTCAACAGTTTTAATCAATCTCACTGAAACACTTATTTTCAATACATTACCTGCTAGCCACCACTCATTGATTACTTTTAACCTGTAAATGCTCCATTGGAAAATGTACCTTTAAGGAAATACAAGAATTTTACGCTGTAATTTTCGTAATCGAGTCTGATAGACATAACCTGTCATCTTACAGATGGTTCCCTCAAGAAGCGATTCTAACCAGAAAATCGAGTTGGCTACCGTTCGAGTAACATTTTTATTCGATTACATTCATTTTCTAAGATAATCTATTCTTAACATGTGTGCCGGAATGAATGAAGTCTTCTAAAGAGCTTGGCGAATTGTAAACTCGATTCAAGATCGGTTCCATTCCGCTTTATAATTAGGTAGTCAGTTCACATGTTTAGTTTTAATTGCTGTGCGAAAACCACACATGCGAATATTATCTGGATGTATACCTACGTATCTATTAACTGAGTGTAAATATTTTTTTATATTTTTTAATATCTTTATATATTTTTATATATTTGACCGTTAAGCTTTAATTTGGTAAGATTTACTGACCTAAGAAAGTATTTAGCACTATCAAAAATAAATTTTTATCTAACTTAACGGGTCAATTACGTGCCTTCATTGAATAATTTGAATATAATAGCTTTTTATAGATGTCGATTTTTATTACGAGCTAACGTTAGAGCAATAGAAGGAAATACAACAATAACAGTGATTAATAAATTTAAATTAAATATATTTACTAGATATAAAGAAGAAGAAGATATGAATAAAAAAGAGTCGTTCAAAGTGATAGGTGTACAAAATGATTATAGATGTGGATTTTTATATGAAACATATGAAGGACTATAGTCACAACTTATATTTTTAATTTAAAAATGGCGCTGGCTCATTTAACTACTACATAAATAAGGTTATTTCACAGAGAATATCTTTCAATGCTATTCAAATCGTCATATTTTCTAAACATTTAATTCTATTGCTTAAGCTCTCCAACACAAAAGCTAAATATATCTAATTAAAACCATAAACAGCGCATTCATTAAAACATACTAAATCTATCTATCCAAAGTTGATAAGTCTTCTGACCACTTAAATTGCGCCGTGAAAGTCTCGAACTTAAGTCTCAATTATATCAGAATAGAAGTCAGATATCTCGGCACCGCTTTATAATTTGTCAGATCCTCAACGGACAAGATAACAGCTGCATAACTTAAGCAGCTACTTAATTTATACCTATTTGGCGTCGACAGTACAAAATGTCAGAATTTAATCTTAGCGGCTTTCTAAGGATTTTACTTTCGAAATGATTGTTTACTAGCTGTTTCGCGCGGTTTTAAAAGGTTTATTTCTACAGGTTTTATTTCAGGGATATTCCTGTGTGCTATTCCAGACGGTACACTATCACCATGCCAAATTTCATCCAAATCTGCTGAGCTGTTTTGCCGTGATTGAGGAATAAACATCCATACATCCAAACTTTCACATAAACAAAACATTCAGACTAAGATAAGATACTCGTAGTCGACATAAGTACCTACTATAATCTTGCTTTTTCTTCGAGTTTTTCGTCTTATATTTTAATAATTGTAATATTAGGTAGGTTTTTGCTAGAAAAGCTTAAGTCGAGTTAGACAACGTATTTTTTTCTTTCAACTCAGTCACTCCTGACATACGGGATCTGTAAAGCACCGATGCGTAGAGTTAACAAGTAAACAATGTAATTTAACTCAATTAATTGTGTAAACGTACGACTTACCTTTGAAGGTTCCTTCTATTAATTTACAAGGATCTACGTCTAAATTCAAGAATTTTCTTCTCAATGTTGCAAAAATATAGCCACACGAATTGCTCTTCAACCGCAAATTGCAGCGCTTAGCAGGGCCTGTAATTTCATGAATCTAGTATTATTTGTATGATTTTAAGGAAATTATTTATTGTTGAGTCTAATATTCATAATATTTAGTAGATTTCCATTAATTAATTTAACAGTGTCTCATTTATTGAGAAATGTTACTTTGAATATTAATTAATAATTAATTATTAATTATTAATTTAATTTAATTTATAAGTTAGAAGAACTGCGAAAAGCACCTTCTTCTTACTTTTCTTTTCTCAATTATTTTGTTTTTCATTTTATAGAAACGAGGTACTAAATATGAAATTATTCCTTTTTTACGAGAACTACTTAAATAAATAAATAAATAATGATTTTTATTGTACATTCCACAATTTTTTTGCTTACAAATACATTACAAGTTGCACATACACATATCATTAGAAGTAGCCCCTAAACTAAGTAAAAACTTGTATTTTAGGGGTAGGGTTCTTTCAAATTGCTAGTCTAACAACACAGAAAAATAATAACAATAAGTAATACAGAATTTAAAAAATATATAAAAGGCACTATGTATTTTATTTTTTAGGACGCTTATTAATTAATTTTTATTTAACATATTAATAGCTAGTATGATTATTCAATTCTTATTTACAGTCAAAGCATTTTTATTATGATATTTTCAGTCGCAGCGCAATTAAGAGATAATTGTAATTTACCATATAGTAATTTCATTTTTAACCTCACGTTTGTTTACTGTGTAAATATAAAGCTTTTTATTGATGTTGTTATAAAGGCGTGAGCTAAGGGCTTGAAACTGGCGACTAGCAAATTCGGTGCGATAGCGGTGCGATAACATACCGAGTGACCATGGCGTTTGAGTAAGGTGTTGCAGTCTAGAGACAGTAAGGAATGTTAATAATAAACACGTAAATAATGTTGAAATTGTATCACCAACTTTAATAGCGCGTAAAAACTTACGATTACGGTAAACAACTTTGTACGTAACGTATGTTATAATCCCAATCTTTAAGTTTTTTTATTATCTGACATGAGTATTAAGCAGCCGGAAATGGCAACCTGCCCAAAAGCATAAATTAAAAATCCAGACGGCTACATCCATCCCCACGATAATTAATCTCACAATCCTCATGCTTACAAGGTTGAAAGCCGTATTTAAACGCCAACAATTATTTATGTAAAATTATACCTATTGTAAAATTTAAGTCAATCTAGATCCAAAGAACGTAAAGTAATGCTTCTCTACGTATTAAGCTAACAGTACTTAATGGCAAGAAAATTACCCTTATTCCGTAAGTCTTATTATAAGTAACAAAGTTTACTTGATAACTGTAAAGTCGTGTATTAAGCCTGTAGTAAGATGAATTGATTCATTCCACAATCTGAAAATAATAACGTCACAATCAGAAAACCATCCGTTCTTAAACTAAATGATTCAGTGAGCTCGGAAGACTCTAGTTTACTAGGTGACACGATTTTTACAGGGAATACACTGGGCTATGCAAATGAAACAGAACTAACACTACAAAATCTTAAAATAATGATAAGTTCGCAGCTTAAAGAAAATAATAAATCTATCATAAGTGAATTGCAAAATACTATTCAAGCCGAAATAAGTCAAGCAATCATTAAAGTCAAACAAGAATTTGAAAAAGAAACCAGCTACCTGATAAAAGAAAATAACATAAGAAAATCGGAACTTCACCAAACTAATCTTACCATCGAAAAGCTTCAGAAAGAAAATGAAAACTTGAAACAGTTAATTCAAGAATTACAAAATAAAATGTGCCCGACAGAACCAAAAACACATAGAACAAATGAAATAAACAATGAAAAGAAAATTGTTCTATATGGCCTACAAGAATATTATAAAGAACACGAAAATGATCTACACTGTAGGATAATTGAGTTATTTAGAGAAACCCTTAACATAGACCTAATGGGTTATATCGAAGACACATATAGGGTAGGAAAATATTCCAATAACTATAACCGACCATTAGTCATAGAGCTCCTTAGCAAAAGAAAAGCCAAACAGATCTTGGATAATACCTACTACCTAAAGGGAACACGCTTATCTGTCACAAAATTTCTGGACAAAAAAGAACGCCAGGAACGGCAAATGATGCGAGTAGAAATGATAAACGCAAGAAGACTAGGAAAACACGCAGTTATAGTAAAGAACCAGCTCTATATTGAAGGAAAACCAATAACAACGAAAAACAATAAATATAACATAGAAAAAGAGCAACAATATGACTATAGTGAACAGCATATACTTACACAGAATAATAGGGAAGAAAACCTCACAAATAACTCCTTTCGAGACAACTACTAAATATTATAAAATTTTATTTCAGAACTTACAAAGCCTAAATAATAAGCAACATATTATAGAATCCTTTATTACAGAACACACATCATATCAAGCAATCTGCATATCAGAAACATGGTTAACAAAAGCAAAATTAGAGTTAATACAGTTTAGTGGATATAAAACTGCGGCGTCCTTTTGTAGAGAAACCCGGATTGGAGGTGGTGTCTGCATCTTTCTTCAAGAACAAATTGAAAGCAAAGAGATAATCGAAATTAGTGACATGTCGATAGAGTACGTGATAGAAATCTGCGCCACCTATTTACTTAAAGAAAATATTTTAATTGTAACTGTATATTGGAATAATCAAAACAATGATTTATTTTACGAACGTCTTGAACTAGCTCTCAAATATATAGATAAGAAATACTCAAAATGTAAAATTATAATTGGAGGCGACTTTAATACGAATATTCTTATTAATAATCCAAAATCTAGGCAACTTTTAACACTAATGTCAGAATATAAATTAAAGCAGCACATACAAAGTCCTACACACATCATAAAAGCATCTTCCACATGCTTAGATCTTTTGTTTACAAATTTTAATGATAATCTGTGTACATCAGTAGAAGACTTTGGTTTCACTAACCATCTATCAACAATTATAGAACTAAAAGTATTAAATTATACAAAACAAACAACGCAGTTCGTCAAATATAAAAGAAGGTTTAATTGTAAAAATATAGAACAATTTAAAACACAGCTCAAAAATATAAATTGGAGTAATATAATTACAGTAGATAAAAACGTTAACCAAAATTATAAGCTTTTTCATGATACACTTATAAACATTTTAAATTCATGTATACCAAATAAAAAGTGTAACGAAAAAACTACACCAAAAAAGTACTGGTTGAGCAAAGGAATTAAAATATCTTGTCAAAATAAGAGACTCCTCAAATCCTTTATTATGAAAACAGATAACAAAATACTTAACGATTACTACAAAATATATGAGAAAACCTTAAGAAAAATAGTAATAAAGTCGAAAAAAAATTATTATATTCAAAAAATTAGAAAATCTAATAATATTGCTAAAACAATGTGGAGCATAATCAATGAAAGAACAAACAAAAGACGTGTAAAAGAAAAAATTAACATAAAACTAGACATAAATAATTCAGTGGTCTCAGAACCGAAGCAAGTAGCTAATATTTTTAATAACTTTTTTGCAACTGTAGGCAAGATGAGTTCACCTGTAAATATATCCAATACGCAACAAAGCTTTACAACACACTCCATAGAAAATTCATTATTTTTAAACCCTGTTCAACCTTCTGAAATATTTTATATATTAAAGACTCTAAAAAATAAAAACAGTCACGGTATAGATGAAATACCACCCAGCCTCTTAAGAAATTGTGCCAAAGAGCTAACTATACCTTTTTATCTTTTAGTTAATCAGTCATTTAAGGAAGGTGTATTTCCAGATATGTTGAAAATTGGACTCATCAAACCTATATATAAGAAAAATAATAAAACAGACCCAAACAATTTCCGTCCCATTGCTCTATTACCGGCTCCGTCTAAAGTTTTTGAAAAAGCGATGTGTATCCGTGTCTACAACTATTGCGAAAAGTACGCGATATTCGATGACTCCCAAAATGGATTTAGAAAAAAACGTTCAACAGTACTAGCAGTCTATAAATATATACAAGAAACACTTAAAATAATTAATGATAAAAAATACGCAGTTGGGATCTTACTTGACATGTCCAAAGCATATGATAAAGTCCAATTCGACATCCTATTAAATAAATTATATAGCATTGGAATCCGCGGAACCCCTTATCAATGGTTTACTTCGTACCTCGCAAATAGGCAACAATTAGTAGAAATAGAATATTTCAACTCGACTACTAACGAAATACAAATGGTAAGATCAGATATTAGAGCAATAAAAGCATCAATCCCGCAAGGCAGTGTAATCGGTTGTCTTCTGTTCCTAATATACATTAATGAATTGCCTA
Source organism: Stenoptilia bipunctidactyla (assembly GCA_944452665.1). Classification (NCBI taxonomy): domain Eukaryota; kingdom Metazoa; phylum Arthropoda; class Insecta; order Lepidoptera; family Pterophoridae; genus Stenoptilia; species Stenoptilia bipunctidactyla. Next base: position 19,900,941 of record OX101734.1, on the reverse strand, counting down.
AAATCATGGATGAACCATGTGTATTATTCGCCGATGATATTTCTCTTCTTACCTCTTGCGATAGCACCTCGGACATAAATGAAAACGTAAATTTTATCCTTCACAAAACGGACAATTGGTTGCAGAATCACAATTTAGATATTAACTTGACGAAAACAAAAATACTTACATTCCACCCACATCAAAAAAAACCAATAGATATAAACATCACATTTAAAGACACAAAAATTGAAACCGTTAATAAATTTACACTTTTAGGCATAGATATAGACACACACATAAATTGGAAAGAACATGTTCATAAAACTCAATTAAAGTTGGCAAGATTCGCTTACGCACTCCGCGAAGTAAAAAAGACCACGGACTTAAAAACTGCTCTTATCACATACTACGCGTATGCCCACGCATGGCTCAGCTACGGCGTCATCCTCTGGGGGGGCAGCGTGGATGCGCCATCTGTGTTCACGGCCCAGAAAAAGCTAATACGAATTCTAGTCAATATAAAACAAACAGACACTTGCAGACCTCACTTCATACAACTCCAAATTCTTACTCTTCCATGTATTTATATACTAGAGGTTTGCAAGTTCGTAAGAAAATATCCAGAATTCTACACAAAACGCGAAGATATGCCTACAAAATACTCCCTGCGACCAAGCCGAAGAAAACAACTCATAGCTCCACCTTCCCGACTAAAACTATTGTCACACGGCCCGCTGGAAATGTCCATAAAGTTGTATAATCACCTCCCGGAATCCCTAAAAAACAAAACCAAAGAAAAAGAATTTTTAAAATTACTCAAACAATTGCTAATCAAAAAATGTTACTATACAGTTAAAGAATACCTAGATGATAAATTAGACAAGATAAATATAGAATTAAATTAAAATTAATAAACACATACTGTACCTATTTAATAAAGAAATATAAACGTATATTGTATATACATACTAACTAAAACTAGCATTAAGTGTTATAACTATTTAGATAAACTTAGGTTAAGAAAAATGTCCTCTCATCTGCTTACATAAATTGTATGATATTGCAATGCCCTTGCAGGGCGTCACTAGAACCACCAATTATTTTAAGATCCTTTCTGTACAGTGATACGCAATAAAGAAATTTGAATTTGAATTTGAATTTGAATTTGAATATTTAAGTAGATACTAGGATTTAATGAAAGGCTATCCGAGCAAATACTGAATTTGTTGTTCTTAGAGCTTATTATACACAATGTAAAACAATGTGGAAGATGTTTTACAACTAAATATACATACATACCTAACTTCGCGCCTGTATCCCTTATGGGGTAGGCAGAACACCAGAGATTATAAATCTGATCTCACGTTTGACAAATTTGGAGGTATTATAAGGATGGATAGAGACTATTGAAGTGACAGGTGGTCAGCCTATTGCCCACAAAAACGCCAGTAAAACCTCTGTCCCTTAACTGACTTTTACAGTATGCCCGGGAACACAAGCAGCTGGCACATTCTATGTTTTTCTTTCGCTCCCAGTCTAGCAAGGAAGCAATGTTTTTTCGATCCTTAAAGTTTATATTAACTTTAGATAAAGGATATTTACCATCTTTTTAATTTTAATTGAGTTCTTTGTATTTTGTCATACTTACGCCATGCGCCAGTGTAAAACAAGTGATCCAATAAGTTTATTCCATAAATATACTCTATGAATTAGTTTATTAGAATTTAAGAAAGACTGATCTCCTTAACATTTATCATCCCCATCTAGTTGTGAGGTTTACATTCCTTGTCTTGTTCTTCCATTTCGCACGGTTGGACGTGACATTTTTAGTTTCGTTGCAGGATGGATCTTTCACTGAGGTTATCCCTCCATCTTGTCTTCGGGCTTCCTGAGTGTGACGTTTCCGAAGTATTTGACTGTTTGGGTGACTGACGTTAAAACGGCTGAATTCTTGAATCTGAATTAGGAAGGGCTGTGCTTCTTTTTGACCTTAATATTATAGTTTTATTAAAATATAAGTTTGTAAATTAAAATATAAATATAATATTCTGTTTTTATATTAATATGGTAATATTATTTATTTCCTTTGTATATTTCTTTAGTGTAAATGATAAAAATACAGAGGAAAAATAGATGATGAAACGTCAAAAAAGTACCTACGTCGGTTGATTCCCGAAATGTATTATTAGGCATTTTGTTCCATTCAAGTGTTTGTGGACGTTAAATTGTTTAAATATAAGAAGAATATTTTAGTTATTAGATAATATAATTAATAAATAAGAAATGGTGTAGTTTCAAAAAAAAACAAAGGATAATGTGCATCGAGTAAAAAATACACTTAATAACCTTGCAAATTATTTCTCTACACAGCGTTATCACAAAAGCCAGTCATTTTAAAGCTTTAATATCGCTGTGATTATCATAGGAAAAGCTTATTCGACCTTATTACTACAATTTTCGTGTTAGTCACTCCAGCGTTAGTCACGTTTTACGCCCATACTTTTTTACCCAGTTAAGGTTTTATGGTAAATTGCTTTTTTTACTAACGTTTCTTGTTAATAATTATGTGCTCCGCGTTACATGGTTCATTATAAATTGAACAGACTCTATTATAGAACATAAGGTCCTAGATCATCCTTCAGTGAGTGTTTTTTCTTATTGGTTACGTAGTGTCAGCGAAGAATAGCCCTACCTTAAATAAGATGTTTAATGCTAATGAACCATTTGAGTCCGCCTAATTAGTAATCATTCAAATAAAGTTCTCGCCAAATATCTCCGTGATAAGCCAAGCTTCTTCCTAAAATACTGACATATATTAAGCCTCTAAACTAGAATGCCTAAACAATAATAATGAGTTGGAAGACCGTTATCGATAACTTAAAATGAATTAGTTATGTTATATTCAAAAGCTCTCTGAAAAGCGCCAGTATAAAGCTATGTGCAGAAGTAAATGTATTTTTATTTAAATAAATACTTAACTAAAAAAGTTTATGAGTGACGATAAAAAATCTACTTTACATATAATTATAAGGCTAATAACATAATAAGGCAGCATCCAAAGGTGAGAGTCTCCCGTAATGTAAATATTATGCTATTTTCTATTTAGATAGATCCGGTAGGGTTAGTTCATAAGATGCCTTGCAGCTCGAAATCGCAGTTTTATACTATCCTTATTAAGCAAAACGTGTGCAGTTGTTAACCAATTTCACATAATTGTCCGCGTAAAATCACCTTTCATTATTCTTATACCATGTATAGTTGTGGTGAAAAGATTTACCTACGCTTGTTAGAAAAGTCCTTGTCTGGCGTTAATAGGTACCATTGCTTCTGCTATTTTATCCAGTAATTATAGTAATATACCTACATTATTCAGTCTGAATGATCCATTCTATCATTTGTGAAAACTGCTAATTGGCCTTTTGTAAATATTTTGTTATAATTATGTATTAGGTAGCTGTAAGTTTTCCTAAAATAAATAAATAATTGTTAGCTAACAATCAGGGAAGATTGAAGTCAACCGTGGTTTGAATTATTTGCTTTTTCTTTTTACTTAAATGATTAAAAGTGAAGCTCCGAATGAATATGAATATGTTGCACTAGTTGCGATTCGTAAAAAAATAGGCTCTATTTTAATGGTCCCTAATATTTTTCACCTTTAAATTGTTTCAAAGCTAGAAGCAGACAGGTGGTTTATGAAAAAAGAAAAAAATATCTTACGTTAAAATTATTGAAGTAAGTAAGTTTTTGATTTATCTACTTAACAATTTAATTGAAATATCGAGTATGTAACTAACACTTATTTTTGTATAAGTAAAGTGAAACCAAGCAATTCTGTAACGATACTTTAGTAAAACCATTATTATCGATATAATAAGAGATCAGATATTAGAATCGTGATAATATAACTACTGCGATAACTTTATGGTGTTAAAGTAGGTATATCCTTGTAATAAAATTAAGCTAGGAATTAATATTACAGACCAAGACATTTTTGAAATCGATTATGATTAATTAGAAAAAGAGATACCTAATGTTTTATTTATACCCTGCAAAGATAAGACAGCAAAGGGGAAGAAGAAGAATGGCATGGGAAAAGACAAAATTTTAAATGTTATTAAAATTTTAAGCTTCTATGCTGGACTGGGAGCGAAAGAAAAACATAGAATGTGCCAGCTGCTTCTCTTCGCGGGCATACTGTAAAAGTCAGTAAAAGTAAAAGTCAGGGACTGAGGTGTTATGGGAGGCTTTTTTGTGGGCGATAGGCTGACCCCCTGTCACTGCAATAGTCTCTGTCCACTATTATAATCCAAATTTGTCAAACGTGACATCAGATGGTTTTATTACCTCTGGTGTTCTGCCTACCCCATACGGGATACAGACGTGAAGTTATGTATGTATGTAAAATTTTAAGTATTCGTCTGATGTACTTTTTACTATTTGTCGGACAAAGATTGTAAGAGTAAGCAAATGCTGACAGAGAAATTTATGAACCTTCTTTGATTATCCTACCCGTCTTTCGAACTTCAACTGCCATTTTTTTTAAATAAAAGACGTTTCAATAATGTTTACAACTTTCATCCTCCCGTGGTTTCTAAAATAATAAAAGACTATAACATAATGTCAGCAGCACGTTTCAAACAATTCAATATTTAACATAAAATTATTCGAAAAACAGAAACAGAGTACTTATGTACATATAACATTAAAAAGTAAATATTGACATAATGTAACTTTTGATTTCCTTAATCTAATAAAAAAATATTAAAAAACTCTAATAAAAGTATAATTTCTAGGTTAATTTAACCTATCTAATAATGTTCAATATTTAAATATGTAATGGGATTATTATAAGCAACAATTGTTTTTCCCCATCAATAAATGTAATGATTCCATTGCACTTTAGTCATTATTTTCACCGACATCGGTACAGTGGCCTAGATCAATTCATAAACATTGTTTATACAGTTGAAACATTTGTCTTTTCAATGAAATATTCACCACAATGCAGTCATCATTTAATTACTCAACACATTAAAGTTTACATTGTTAATCTTAAAAATACAGTATAACAACAACATAGATGATCCATAATTTAGCACATGCCAAAAAGCCTAGTGGAATCTTTATTAAATAAATTAAGTGTAAACTTTATAACTAATTAAAAAAAAAACACGAAACTGAAACACCACATATAAAAATAATTCATATTGGTAAGTGACCCAATAACGATGTTCTGATTTTTGTAAACGAGTTGCCTGGTAGAAATCGCTTGAAGCGATAAGGCCGCCCACATTGACCAAAACTTGTGTTTGTTTTGTCACTCTCGTATTTTTTTTTAATTTACAATACAGTGTTAATAAATAAACGATCCCAAACTATTGACTACTGGCCGGGCCACTCCAATATCTGCTGTAAATAAGTAAATCAATGTCACGTCAAAAAAGCGAACAATTATTTATACTGAAATATGGATTACTGAGGTCAGCTCCTGAAGTGGTTAAAAGTGTTTTGACAACAAATAATCTTGGATAGTGGCGTAACAATAAAACACTCCACCACAAGCAATTACACTAAACATGCTGACATTCGCATTGATCCATATTCAGCGCTTGAATAAATATACAACACAAAAAAAATGAAGTCGTCGTGGCGCCGTGGGAAGTCGTCTTGGCACCGTGGTTTCTGTGTGTATCATACGATATCACAGGTTAAACGTTGCTTAAGCAACGTTTGGCGCGGTCGGTGCTTGGATGGGTGACCGCCGACCGTTCATTTCTCACGGCGACTTCCGTGCTCGAAGCAGTAGTCGTAGGGTTTGTTAGAAGCCATTACGGCGCTCTGAAAATTCTGACATCCAACACCCAGCACTGGGCCAGCTTGGTGGATTATGGCCTATACCTCTTCGTCACCCAGGGGAGAGACTCATTATCTGCAGTGGGTGAGTTACAAAGAGTTGTGGTGATGATGATGAAGATAAAAAAAAACTTTTCCATCGTACGAGTATAGTAGGTAATAAAAACAGTTGAAATAATCCAGCTCAAGTGCAACCGTACGATGGTCATCAATCAACATTTAAATACTTTTGTTTCATGTATTGGCTATACCTTTGTACCGAACACTTACACGCCTTTACAATAATTCTATGCAAGATAAAACAGGAAGTACTTAAGCACTAGACGAGCTTTAAATAAACGGGCTCTCTTTCTTTTGTATAATACAAGATTGAAGTCAATAAATAATTTATTGCTCTCATCCCAAAGAATGCAAAATCACAAATCTATATAAGCTCACTGGCGTTGAAAATCAGTAGCAAAACTCTTCTAACAAGGGAATACTTAAAATAATAATAATCTCATGTTAAATCAAAGTAAAGTTGTATTTACGATGAGTGGTCGCTCGTGTACTCGCTTGGGAGTTACTCAGGGTTTGCCACGTGGTCATATTTCGCTGTTTTATTGTAGCGAAGCTCAAAATTTCCCGCAAACGGACATACGCCGTATATTCATGATATATTTATACGGGTATTTTATACTGCTGAGCAATTTCATTATGCTTATTGGTTCGATCATAGACCGGTTAGCCAGGTAATTAAATGTTATTCTATTTAGCATGTGGAAAGTTCAAATCAAGTAATAAAATACGTATTGAAGAAAGTACAATATCTTTATTGATGAAAAATATCCTCACAAGATGCTTATTAATTAGTCCAAGCACTGTGAAATCTGAGTTTTTGGCACTATTGTACTCGTTTCCAAAACTCTGGCAGCCCTAGCATACATCGCATGAAGCTTTACACCATAGAGGCATAATTTTTAGGCTAGATTTGTCTTTATCTGCTAATTTAAAAATAAAAATAGCACAAAAGTTCTAAGCTTATGGAAGATAACTTTTCAAGTGCAATGATTAACAATTTAAAATTCTACTGTTTATTAGTTTAAACTTATATAATAATATAGATACATCTTTTCATTATATTTTTTTTTATCGTACCTACACACTATGCGTGAATTATTAAAAACAGGTAAACAGAGTAATACCTACTTCCCATACTGCTTTAATGTTACACACAAAATTATGGCAATTACTTTAGGCCAAGAAAATGCTAGTGATCGCATCGGTAAGATTTTGTTTTATTACTCTAAAGTAGATTAATAAATTAAGCTTCTTTTGTCGTACTTAGGCCATGTAAATTACGATGACCACACAGTGGAGTTCGGGGCTATCTTCATAGTACAAAATAATTTAACTGCCGATCATAACCTATACTAAATTATGACGTTATTCTACATGTAGAGTGACATCAACTGCCAAAGATTTTCCCGAACAAACTTCATGTATACTTTTTATTTATGTCTGTATTGTTACCACTTCGTTGTAGTATATAGAATCGCAGTTTAGAAGCCTTTATATGAGCGAGTTTATGGTTGTAAATACGACTTTTGTCTGCATCACAATGGGAAATGATAATAAACTTATGTTGAGAGTTCATATTTTAGTGTAAAACATTTAGCTAAACAAGGTTGTGGATACTTTACTATAAATAAGCAATTCAGGTTATCATTAATGTATGAACTGTTTCACGGATACAATAATATAAAGATGTAGGAACTGAACTACATAGATGATGAATAAAAAATGTTATTTAATTTATTTATACATGAAAGTAGACCGATGGATTTTTTGGCATAGTAAAGACTATCGATCGACGTCGACTGTTCTATTCGTCCGTCGATCGACGCTGTCGATTGGTCTGGTCATCATTTGAACATCCTATGAGGTTCTGAATTCGAGTCCCAACCGTTAAGAAAACGAACTTTTTGAGCCAGCTTGGATCTGGGTGTGTAGGTACCCTCTAGTTTCCTTGTGTGGTCATCATAACGCAAGTGTTTTATATAGAAAGGCCACTGGACAGCTACTGTGAGGCCAATATTACCATCCTTTGATCACTAAAAGTATCTTTAGTATATAACTCATATTTTTATTTGATACAACCATTAGGTAAGTCAAAAATATTCAAATCACGCGTATATGCAATAAAGTTCATATGCGTGATATTAGCATACTGGAAGTGATCGTTTGAGATTTCATTAAGCCTGGTTGAAAACAAAACAGTTTTCATGCTTTGTTAGGTTTATAAAATATTTAGATGGCAGGACATGAATTTACAAAAAGTTACATAAAATCGAATTAGGTATACCTACACCACAAAAATTCGTTTAAAATATATTTTTATTTAACAGTGTACCATCAACTACAGATACTAATTTCCTATTTGCAAGTATTACACCAAATGTACAATCTGATTAGATAATGCGTGACACACATTATATATTTATTATTTAAATAACTTGTAACAGGTACAACGAATTCAAAAAAACTTTTAAAAACATTCACATTCGCATGCATATTGATTAAGTATAACATTATTTATATAAACTCCAAGCCCCTAAGATTGCCCGATTTTTACATCAAAATTATTTACATTTATATATTATAAAACATACACAAGTAAAGTAAATCACGATATTCCATAGATGTAAATTTAACTACTTCACGATACACATGTGAATCTATTAAATCCTAAAAAGGAGTTCTTTCTCAGTAACAGGCATGACGTTTTAATCGGCGCCAAGTGTTAACTCACTAACCGAAAATAATCGGTTGAATCAACTCCAGCGCATGTTGCCTTACTTAACATTCCTATTGGATGTTATTCATATAATTACCGGAATAAATCATTTGATCTCCCTGAATAATCTATTAATGTAGGCCAAAATCACAAGTGCGTGTGTCGTAATCTCTTAAAATAACTACGCGTTTAAAGGGCCTCTGACTGAAATTGGCAATGTAAATGACCTACGAAAATTAGCACACGCGAAAATTAGGTGTGGCGATAATTTTTGAATAAATACCAGTGGGAGATATCTGTATCTACCGTGTAGTTATATTACTTAGACAAGGCTTAATAAAACTTGTGTGTACCGCGTTTGCACCAATAATTAAAACGGCATATACCTTTAGTACCTACCTATTCAATGGTACTTTAGATTTTGATTTAAGACTTACTATTTAATAGAAGTTGTTGTTAAACGTTCTGATATATCAATTAGTACGATTGCGATAGTCAGCTTTATGTCTGATAGTATGAAGATCAACAATATGAGCCATTTGATAAGTGATTCACGCACAAGTAGCATTATCTTGTAGAGGATTTAAGTAGGTACGTATTGGGATTCAAACTTTACATAACGGGACATATTCAATACGCAATCAAATGACTCAGGCTTATTTTTTATTCAACTGATTCTTCTAGAACTACTAGTATATTTTTTCTTTACACTATTGCAAAAAGTATAAATAGTTATTGTTCGTAGAATTTGAAATGAACTTGACCATACATTTGTTTGTTGAACGCCACTTGAACTTGAATAGAATTGTGACTACTCCGTTTTGTGCCAACCAAGGTCTGAGTTCATTGATCTTCTGCTATATCAATCTATGGAAAAACATGACAGGCCACGAGAAAATAAAATAGATTACACTGTGGCGTTAGATATGAAATGCCTATATAATGACTCACATAACCAATTAGCGTTATATAATTCAAATAAAACCGTAAACGTTAGAAATATTTGACACATTTTTTATACCGTAATAAATTTTGAACAAAATAGGCGCTAATTTCTGTTATAAATTAAAATTTGAAGGTCAAACCTCAAAATTCCTTATGTGATGTCGTTAAACATGAAATTTATTGGTTTTTATTTAAACAAACTCTTCCATATACTATGTATTCATGTTTTAAACATTATTCCGTGTAGCGCGGTGACCACTTGATGATTTATGGAGACGACATCTGTCACTCGGGGTCATCCGTTTTAGGGTGTTGCTTCGCCATGAGAATACCAAAACGCTTTGAAGTGCGTTATTAGCAACAATAAACGTTGATGAAATTGTCTGGAATGGACTACTAGATTTATTCATAAATGTCAACACTTCTTGGGCTGTAGGTATATCTTCCGAACACTTTGGTTCTAAATCTTTCTTATTTATATTGCTTTAAATTTTGTAAAATAATGTATTCAGCTACAAGATAAATAGGTTTATAATATAACTATTAAGAAATTTAAGCAAAACTGACCTGTTTATTGTCAGTAATTTTATTAAAAAAACACAAAATACATATTACATGACATATTTAAAAACTCACATTGATTGGTAAACAAATAACAAGTATTATTTTACAACTTTATTAAAAGGACAAAAAAAACTAATGAAGAAAAAAATCTTTTTCTACAAGTTTATTTATAACTAAAAAATTCAACAATTCCCGTTCCCGGGGGAATTTCAGGAATGCCTTCCTAAGTGCTCCCTCACAACCTCTAAGGATTGTATGTTCCAAATAACAGCCCTCTACGGTCAGTATTTTTGGCTGTACGTTGTCTTTCAGTCACTCAGTCAGTAACGGAAGAGTTTTATATATTAAGAAAAATTAAACTCTATTCGCAGAAATATTATTATATTACACTGATGACGTGTGTAACATCGATAAAATCCACCTATAGATCAATCTCTAGTCCGATAATCTTAAAATAATCTGCAAGCTTAAGATAGATGTTGCGTAGAAATTGGCCTTGTTTTTATTTTCGTTTTACAAGTCCAAAGTAAACAGGACATGTTGTTTTGAAGTTCAGAATGTTATAACTGTAGGTAGTAACTGTTTACACGCAAATTCTTCTGTGTCTGCAGAGAGGCAGGGAGTACCTAAAATACACGCTGTGATTTATTGAAACTGAAATTCCCTACTCTTTCAATAATACCCGCAAGAGCTGCAATATCGTCAAGGCTTGTCTTGTCTCCTAATTATTAGTCGCTATAAGTACTAAACTAGTAGCATCGACTATAAGAAACGAATAACAGCCTATAGCTAGAGTTAATATTTCGCGTGATTTGATTTTGTAGTTATCTACAAATGACGGGAAATCCCTATTTGTTATCTTGGTTTGCGTATCCACCTGATGGTGATAAAATGCCTAGGTCTCAGAAATTAATTGGCTTTTTATCGAACAGGTTAGAATACAAAGTCCCAATGAGCACTACGATGCCTTTTATGGCATTCCTATTCAGAGATGCTAGGAATACTGATTTTTCCAGTTTTGAATTCACCCACTTTACTATTTCTATGGTTCAATTAATTTCAAGGATGATGAATTATTTATTCCAGCATTCATATTTTTTTATTTCAAGCTTCTTGTTTAATTTCAGACAGTAATCACAAATATCAACTGGATATAAGATATTAAATGCCAAAATATACAACGTAAGATGATCTAACACTTTTAATTAAAAACTAAAGTAACCGTCCGTTCACTTTATTGAATAGTCAAAATAAATAATGGTTATTTAAGCTAATCTTTATTTTATTAATTCTTACAGACGATGTTTAAGCAGTGATTAGTTATTGACCTAGTACAATTTCTCGGTCCAATGTAGGAATCAAGTACACATTGTGAGCATATTTACAATGTTCATTGACTTTCATACAATCAAATTCATATAATACTAATATATTTATTAATAATAACGACCTAGCAAATAAAGAAAGCATTGCTTTGATTAAACATCTGAATTCATCAACGATTTACCAAAAAAAATTGCTAGAATTAAAAAATATTTGAAAAATATTTCCTTGACTGTAGTCGAGAAAATTATTTTCCCAGTTTATCCAAACTAAGGTTATATTTTTCTAGATAGCTTGTTAATGTGTCATCGTACACAATTGACTAACAGCGTTATCGCAGTCTTGAGTTACATAATAGTTTGTTTAGTTGAAATATTCGCACTGTCAACAATTCGTCTATCAATATTTGTCCACCTAAACCTGTATTCATACATTAGATACAGCACTATTTTTACTTAACCGCAGAGAAAGCAGCATCTCTATCATATTAATTTAAAACTAAGTTTGTATTTGGTACCTAGAAGGTTAACATTTAATCAATATAAGGAAACATTTATTTATAACAGTTTTTAGAAAGATATTCCTGATGCGAATCTCTAAATTTAGACATTTTGGATCGGTTAAATACGTTTTGCCTTGGAAGTCGGCGGATATTTTCACTATTTAAAATTGTAAAATTTCTAGCTCAGCAATTGCTTGATCTAATAGCTAATTGACTTCGGTTATCATCCTTTAGGTAGATTAACTAAAGAAACTCCTTCTATTCAGTTCGATATCTTTGTATATTGCGTACGATTCAATATTCAATGAACATTGTATGTTGTTATTCAAAAGTATGTAAACATTTTTATGATTAATGTTAATAATTAAATATATCCGTAAACTGTCAAATACTTTGTCATAACATATTATTGATTTTCAATAATATTTTTGATACAAATGTTGTTTTAAAATAATAAATAAAAAAGGTACTTCGTATGTTTTGAGAACCGAAGGCAAAATTTAACAATGTTATCAAATTATCACATTCTTTTCTTATAGCGTTCCCCTTTTGCCTTATTAATAATAAATTAATCAATCATAATGTTTTTGATTAAGGTTTTGCCGTAACAATGAAGCTTTGTTTGGTTGACATTTACGAAGCCTCCTAAAATTGTAGATAATTTTCTTCCGTATTTCGCAATGCGTGTATTTAGAACAAAATGGAGTGTATAATCTATAAGGGCATCGTTGTTTGCCCAACACGTCACTGCTTTATCATGTTCCTCCATTTGCTGGTCGGTAGTTGGTATGGTAGCTAATTACACCTGTCTGTCAAACTGTATTTATCTAAAAGGCTTTATCGTCCATTTAACCCGATCTTAAGGCGATTCTATTTTCGTTTTTAAAAACTTAGATTTACTTAAAGTTTTAAATTTGGAAGCTTCAGAGTCTGCGAGCTAGTTATGATTTTATGTACTCTTTCAGGCATAAACAATTTTCAAGTCAGTATTTCAAGTCACTTTTAAATACGATGTCGTAAATCAGTTTTTCTTTCTTATTAGAATTGATAAGGAAATAACTCCAGATATTTCTCAAATAAAGAATTTCAGTTTTGGATTGAATAGTTTTAAGAAGTTTCTTAAATTAGTAAAGTCTAATCAAATATTTCCTTATATTTTTCAACAACTACTTATTATTTTATGAATCTCATAATAAGTTTCTCTTTAAATAACGAAACAATACACAAAAATTAAATGAGTCACATTATCTTAATACATTCCAATTAAGGTACTTATGACCTGATTTCTTGGTGACAGATTATAAGATAAAAATGGAAAATAAAACAATACAAATGGCTACTTAAATAGTTATCAAATTATCTACATTACGTTGTCAAGATTAAAGAACAACATTTCTTAGTTGTAATTTGCGATTTTGTTGTTTGTTTGGGCACTTTCATGTTTGATTAAGACAATTTTAATAAAATTATTATTTTAAAGAATGCTTCCAAGAATATTTAAATGATTAAAACAAATTTTTTCTTTAAAATGTTTTTTCAGACTTCAATATTTTGTTTAAATTTACAATAACAATTAAATCCGTTAAAATAAATCAAAATCAGCCGTTGGTGGTCCACGTGGTATTGTTTATGTGCACGTAGTGGACATGTCCATTATGCTTCTATACGTCATCTTGTAAATCGTACATAATCGTACGGCAGATTATTACAAGGAGTATCGCGTAGAATACACCAGTTCGTGTGGAGACCGCGCGCGAACCACCCAACGCATCGACTCGGTGGAAAATTGCCGCGAAAATGTGCGTTTAGAAAAAAGAACTTTGAACTATCCAAGCGTGTCTTTAGAATTTTTTTTTTTATTTCTTAACTGCCCGGCTATATGTGGGATTTTTGAAGTTAATACATGTGTGTGTTATGTTTTTTTTTGTGATTTAGTGTTCCGATCTGAATGGCTTAATAAAGCCTTAGTTTAGTGATGGTTTATTGCTGGATGTTATATTTAAATATATCAAGGAAAACTTCCCGATATATCTCAAATTAAGGATAATTAGGAAGAGTTTCTAAAAATATATCTTTCTTGTTTGAAAATCAACGTTTGATTATTCATGTATTCTTTGGCCAATTATTTTAAATGGATACTTAAGTAAATATTAAGAGACTAAACAAATTTGAATAATAAATTGATACTTAGCTAAGCAAGTTTACAATGCATAGAAAATGAGTTTAAAGTTCATATTTGAAGTGATGTTTGTATTAACTAAAGATTTTTCTAAATAACGAATTTGCTTGCCGAAAATTGCTAAATAGTATTTTGATAAAGTCTAGCATAATTCATGGTATTCCACTAATCATTGAAAAATATTATCACTTTAGTTAAATTAAATTAAACACAAAATTTAAAAAAATTAGGATTAGGAGTAGTCGTTTTGTTTACTTCTAAATCATAATAAAAATTAGTCTTTTTTTCATTCGGCAAATCAATATGCTCTGCCAGTGCTCCTTTCAACTTTAAAATTAATTTTGTAGAGTATAAGTAGGTATGTAGATGTGGATAAATCTCGTGTGCATAACAGTACTAGTAAAGGAGGACTCATTAGGCCATTCCACGTTATTTACTGCAAATTAAACGGATTATTTTGATTTTGGTAGTGTATTGTTTTGTCTTGGTGAGATCGAGGTCGCGGTTGACCTCAATTTCACCTGACGGAAGGTGACGATCATCTTGAGGGTGAAACAATTGGGTTTTCTCAATAAACTGGCTGATCTCGTATCCGTAGTGCCTCATCTGCATCGTCGGATGTTTGATAATAATTTAAGTAAGCTTTTTAATAAGCTTAACATTTTACTCGCGTATGTAAATTATATATTACAATAAAGTTGACATAAAACCTCTCAATAGTGGGGCACAAAAATCAAAAATATTTTTTTATCGTAATTGAAGTGGTAGTTCCAGAGACTAGTGTGTTCTTTTTTTTTACCTTTAGTTAAGATATTGTTTTAAATTCAAAGTCAAAAGTCAAAATAATTATATTACATACTTTGTCATTACTTTAAAATAGGTACTTATTAGTTATATCAGCAGCATAGTCTACTTTATACAGTCTACAGGGTTAATTTTAATTAGCGCATCACTTCTTGCACGCCTCTTCTCCACATCAATCCCAACAGCGTTTGTTCTAAGACTTTTAAAAATTTATAGCTTTTAATATTCAGTTTTCCCATACAAAAAATATTTATAGTCTCTGTTTAGAGGCGTAACTGTATTTACTCTGAGCGTAGGTATGTCACGCACCTTACGCAGTAAACAAAATACATACAAAATACAATATGTAGAGTAAGGAGCAAAAAAATTTTTGTTTTATTTTTTGTGTTATTTGTCAAGAACAAATTTTGTTGGGGTTGATGTGGAGAGGCTGCCCGCAAGAGGTGATGCGTTAATTAAAATTAACCCTATATAGTTTTGTTTCAGTTAAAGAAAAATATGTAGGTATGTTTTTAGAATAGATAACTCGTGGTCACTTTCATACTACGTGTCAGTTAGTTTAGTCAATCATCGGATTATTTGGATCAAATTAAATAAATAGCTTAGAAGATATATCATCAAAATAATTTTGCTTGGTGGTAGGATCCCTTCTGGGTCCGCCTGGCTAGCGACCACTCTTTATATAAAGTCTGCCGCCAAATGTTACCGCTCCGGCGGTAATGTGTTCCGGCAATATTTTATAAAGAGCCAGTTCCTTCCTAAACCCGTGTGCTTTCATCTTCGACCTCATCGTCACTTACCATCAGGTGAGATTGAGGTCAAACGCGGGTTTAGTCATTTATAAAAAAAAAAAAAAATACCATCGCTTTTGCTTCTCCCTCGCCGATTCGAGAATAAAGAAACACAAAGGATTCGTACTATAAATAAAACTGTATATCAATGTCCTCCCAAATTACTTCTCTAAAAAATATTTGTTTTATTCTGAACTCTTAAAGATCTCCTTTGGCGAAACAGAAGAGAAAAAATAAAAAATCTAACTTTAACTTTAAATTTAAATTTTCGCATAGGTATACCTATATTTTTATTGAGATTGCCATACCATCGTTTATTTGATTTTCTTTAAAACTCCTTATTTAATAAGATGTGCTTAGTCTTCTATAACTCCATCTTCGTCAATTTATTAACTTTATCCTACCATAAATGTTTTGACATTAACTTTTAAAACTTCTTTACATACTTATAGTTAACCGTAAGCCGTTAAGTTATAAGGTAGTAAGGGGCAATCAAAAGCACATTATCAATATTAAATGAAAAGTATAATATTTAATAAACTTACCTAATCATCTTTTTACACTGGCGCCCACATTCAACTTAATAATTATGTTTTGCGTATTAACGTTAGTTTTTTTTAAATAAAATACGTAAATAACCGGATTTAATCGCTATAAATCATTTAGAATCGACGTTTCGGATACCTTGGTTAGAATAACACACAGTATATTTATTTTATTTAGTGTTTTGAATTGAAAAATCTGAAATTAATCTTTAACTTAAATAATTATAACAATATGTAAATGTTATTAAATCATTTTTTTAAAAGTGGATTTTATCGCGCATTTTTAATATTTATAAATTGAAAAGATGAGACTCGTCATCTGGCGCAAATTGATTATGAAAATTAAGATGCCACCAGAAACTTATTAAATGGATGCTTATAAATAATAGAACTATTACAGGTTAAGAAATGGTTAAGAAAATCATGGACACTGACTGCTTATTAAATTAATTATTTCAAAGAAAACGTTTTCTAAAAATATCCAAATGATTAATGCTAAATTTTAAACTTAAAAAATTCTTCATTCATGCTGAAGTACGCGTTACATTCCTAAGAAATGAAACTTTTACGTGAAGTTGTGACGTCGTCGTATTCAACCAATTTCAATAGTTTTATTTACCTTAATGCGAATCGTCTTCTCCGGTATTAAACATATAATTATACTAGCTGCTGCCCGCGACGTCGTCTGCGTGAACGCTATGCAGCACCAAACGCACCTACGATTATAACACTGCTAGCGTGATAATATGTAGCCTATATGTTGACCCGACTTCTTAACTATCTTCATGCCAAATTTGAAGTAAATCCATGCAGTACTTTTTGAGTTTATCCCGGAAAGACAAACAGACAAACAGACAAAAATTTTAAAAACTATATTTTTTGTTTCTGTTTCGATTGTAGATCATACCCCAAGTATTCTTTTAAAAAAATATTCAATGTACAGTTTTGACTTTCCTACCATTTTATTATATGTATAGATTTTGTATTTTTTTTTTTGAAATAAAAACCTACTCTAATTATGACTACTGCAATAATATGGAACAACCTACCCTAGTTGAACAATAGCAGGGCAATGTTAGCATAATTGTATGGTTTGATAGAGAGCGGTCTTGTATTAAATCGCTGCAACATTAGATATGAATACCAAACACTGCGATAGCTTAAATGAAAAATTGTTAAAATGAAACAAATCTCAAGAATAAAGGCCTATTGTGTTTTTGAAGATATCTCTTACATCTTGATAAGCAAATGTGAAATATATTCTTTACATACGGTTAAAGCGGTGCCCAAGGACGATGCCTCAATGTCACTGAGTTCCTTATCAGTATATCTACATAATTTGTTATCACCATGGGTTTTAACTAGGTCGCATGGTAGAGCGGTTAGAACCAATATTGACTTTGCAAAGGGCTCCTCTCGTCCTTATCTGACACACTTTCCATGCTCTGTTTTTTATTAATATCTCAATTTTATGATCAGAATTTTTCTAAAGTTATAAATTAGTTTTACCACCGTTCTACAAGTACGATGTACCTTTTTATATGGACTCTATTTCTATCAGTTTCACTAACGAAATTCAATGACTTATCATTCAATCTGAATCAGCGATTTCGAAACAAAATCATAAATGAATTCTGTGTTTTTTCAAGTTGTAACAGTTCTGAACTATTATTCAGCCTAATGATAGCAATCGCTCCCGTTTCCTTAATTCCAAACTCCTTTTCATTGAAATGTAAAATTAGTTATGAGTTTAGTTTACAAATTTTGTGACTAAGCTAAAACCGCAAACCATAGTCATACGGCTTCAATAAAGTTTTTTTCTCATACAGCTTCAATGACTATACATCTATGTGAGTCATTTATCAGTTTTTCAAAAGGATAATTATTATGATCAGTTGAAAACTTTAACACAAATTTACATTTGTATAGAACCTAGTAACGCTTCATTTATTCAATAAAAGTGTTGATAATAATTCCGCGGATTCAGAAGAAAGTATTTGAATTTATATTATCTTAATACTACAAGCTATTGGTAGCTTACTTTGATGTCATGTAATCGGCGGACGATATAAGTTATTACTATTTGAGTTTTACTAAGCATATATTTTGTTACATTAGATTCAAAAGCTACAAAGAAATAACGCTTAAAATATAATACGAGTTGGTATTTACATTTCAAATTTAAATTATTTTTATTTTACTAAGCAATTTTTGGTCATAGAAAGAGGCGCTTATTTAAAATATCTGAATTATAATAATATAACTCTTCATCCGGTTCGTGTCTACCAACATTTTTACTCTCTTTTACATCCAGACACTTCGTGTCTCAGAACATGAATAACAAACCGTTGTAACTTGATCTTATAAATCTCAATCCAAGAAGCGGAATCACACATAAATGGCAGGTTAATTAAGCACCAACTTGGCAACATTTGCAAGTGCTCGTTTTGGTGTTGCCATGTAACGACCCCATTTGGTAGAGTTTAACACTTGGTTTAGTCACATTGACAAATTGACGGAGTTAGCGTGGCAATGGTTGACGAAAAAGGTAAAAATTAATTAAATGAAGGCAGTAAGATTTGTTTTCATTTGAGGAGTCGTAATTGGAATAAAAAGTGACGTCTAGTTAACTTTGTGATATTAAATTTAATAATGTATTTTTAGAGTTTATTGAATTATGAAGACGTTTTTGGACGATCTTCTTTTGTTTCAACATAAAATTTAGGCTCGCAAGTATACTCGTACCTATGTAGATATAGATTTTGGAGTTTTAATGAAATAATTACAATTATTTTCAAGTTTGCTTGCTTACAATGTAAAGGCATGTTGAATTCAAATAAACTTTGCTTAGTAAAGCGTATTCAACGTTAATAGGGTAGCTACAAGATATTTGAAAACAAGTAGGTTTACGCTATGTCAAGTTGGAAAAGCGTGCTTGAAGAGAGAGCAAAAAAGGTGCACCGCATAGAACTCGGCCTTTTTAGTACCTGTAACTTTAGGGCTCATAAAGCATGAATAGTTTATATTCAGTACGGCTTCACCTACAAAAACATTCACTTGGTTTAAAAAAATCCAGACTTAATTATTATTGCTTTAAAAAATTTGAAAAATCAAACAATAGGATTAAACTCACTTAACATCTGCTACAGGCAAATAATAATCCCTAGATGTAGGATAAAGTTAGATTCGTAAATAACTTTTGTGGTAGGTAAGTATAAAGTGGTTTTTAATATCCTCAGTTTTCAATCTAAGTATTTTTTTTAAATGAAAAATAGCAATTTGTATTTTAGTAGGCGTAATATAGTGGGTGTACTGTTTATTTGTATTCTGAGACTGTACCCATTGCCAGATAATGTGGCCAGATAACTTGTCAAACAAATATAAAGAAGTTGATTTTTAACATTTAATCCAGATCACAATAAGGAAAACGTTTTCTAACTTATTTTGTTCAAGATTTTATTAGAATATTTTATTATCTCAGTATGAAGACTCTTTTAACGAGAAAAAAATATGTACAATAATATTAAATTTTCGTCCTCTCAAAAGACACGCCTAAGTTAAATTTCATGTCACAAAATTGGGCCACTTACAAAATATTATAAATATTGCAAAAGGTGTATCTTTCAGCACCAGTGGCGCCCTAAAATAATAGTTTGTTTGCCCTAAATTGGTTATAAAGGCACCGTACTTTTTATCTCTTGTGTCAATTTTGCGACGCGTCTGATACGAGATTATTAAAAATACAAGCACAGTGCTAAAGTGGTTGAGAGGTTACTTTGAATAAAAACCAATATTTATGAACTAAAATCCAATTAACAGGATTGCAAAAAGTTTTTTTGTCCTATTTCTTAGTTCTACTTGTCTCTGATCTCCCGCAACGTAATAAAACTATGTGTTTTATTTTATATGATCTTTTATGGAGGAGTAATGTTGCTGATAATTAAATACTTGGTCCAATTATATTCTAGCAGTAAATTTTAAAAAAGAGAATTAGTAAAAGGTCTCACTTTATTACCGAAACTGACATGATTTACGTTAATGCTCCAAACACAAAGAGTTATAATCATTTTGAAGTTTTAAGGAAGAACAAAGCTATTAGGGAAATTGGACTGTATCCAGAAATTTTGCGGTTCTCATACACAAAACCTTTCATTCATAATCGTAAAATTTAATGGAACACAGAAACTAATGTTACGTCAAGACGATTTTATTGCAATATTTATGATTCAGTCGTTCTGGCTAAATAAAATGATTATCGTTACAATCACGTGACATTCACAATCTGTTAAGAAAAATGATACAATATTAGACTGTTTAATCGGATTTCATTGCGAATTTTACATTTCAACACGACGTTTGTATTGCCGTGTGTATTTATAGCTCCCGCGGTTAAAATAATTTCTTAATAAAACGTATATTAAAGATTAGACTTCTAAATAACATTAGTAACCTACCATAAGAATTGAGCCTTTAAATCCGGCTGGTGGTTTTAGAGACTGACTTCTTTTTAAGTTCTTTATATTAATAGTAATAAATTAATATGGATTCTATAAATTAATGAAATAGAAGCAACGTTTTCTTTATTAAAATAACGGTGCAATCTGCAAAAATAACTAATTTCACTTCATATCAGAACAGGAAACTTATTCGTCTTCAGAGTTCTTAATGTTAAGAACAGTATGACAACATTAATTTATAACTACTAAATATCTTTTTTATTGCAATCAAATAAAATCATGAAATTAACATGAGAGTTTAGCGATTTGAAAAGTATTTCAAAAAGTTTATTTGGGTTTTAAGTTTGTGCTATTCTTTTTTAAAAGGGCATATTGGTAGGGTATCCTTCATTTACTGGCGTAATGAATGCTGCATATTAAATATGTTCGCAAATTCGATTTATATTTTCCTTAAGGGCTTAAAATATTTGAGTAATAAAAAGTACCGATTGGATACATAATCCAGTTTCTGAATTATTTTTTATTTTTAATTTTGCAGGAAAGTAATTAATACTAGTAGAACAGTTCCATAGGACTAGTTCCATAATATATATTTCACTTTTTCAAAAATGCTATAACGCGTATTTTTTTAATTTTTATAATGATTGTCGTAGGATCGTAACTACGCTCTAATAGTTACTAAATGATTATTTTTCGATAAAACCTTCGTCCTTGCTAAGGTCAAAAACAGATTGCCCCAAGCTGTACCATGATTTATATACTTATAACATTTTCAAAAAATCTTGCTATGATTTGTGGCGTAATAAAACAGTCAGAAATGTGATTGATGTTATTTAGCTACGGTAGTAAAGATAAAACAGCTTCTATGGCTGTGACTATATTACAGATATTAAGTTTTTAAGATCCATTCATAACCAAAAAGTGACGTATTTTTTGTAATTGTTTATTCCGGGAGATATTATGAGATAAAACTTTTAAGGCATAATGCAAAAAAAAACACTGCTTAAACAGTTAATTTTGAAAATAGTTGAACGATATAAACAGAATCTTCTGTAGATTAAAACAAGTAAAAAAACTATTTCCGTTATCAAGAAAGATTCAAATGTCAATTTTAATCTGTATCTTTTGAAGTATATTTAAGTTTTCTATTTGTTCGTTGAGAAGCCCACGACGAATGGTAGTAATTTGACTCCACCTGACGTGAATACTCTTTATAAAGTAGCCACTAAACCTAACGTTTATGATAATTTGGCAGGTAATTCCAATCACACATCATCGGTACTGGGCATCAATATCATACCATCAGCTTAGATTTAAATTTTTATACAAAACAATACTTATGCAAGGAAATTAATTTACGTGCACTGGTAATATGAATCAACAGTAGTCATTCAATTTCTAACTTCATACAAAAGCCTTGCTTTGTGGTCTAAAATACCCATTGTTAACATCGAGTACAAGTTATACCTATATTGAAGGTGTCCCATATTTGTTTGTTTTTGTTGGCCTTAACATATTAAGAAGTAATGCTGTACAAAAAAATGTTTTTATCAACACGTATGAAATTTGTAAATACAAAACACTTGAAAGTATTTTCAGAGATATCATCGCCTTTGTTTGTTTTTACGTTAATGTTTTATCACTTAACATTGTACAATACACAGAAAAATACATTCATCTGATAAAGTCCGTTCATGTGTAATATTCTGCAATTAAGATGTACAGCATACCTTCATTGACATAAGATGTAATAATTTGAAAGGAATGCGGTCTGAAGGCCTAAAATAGTTTTGTTTTTGATAAAAACTTTAAAATATGACGGTTGTAATATTATACAGAATATCCTAAGTAATAATTATGTGGAAGTCCAAAGTGAGCTGATATTCTCCTTGAGTATTCGAAGTACCCCTGTGGATGAGGATTTTTTATATTGATTGACTTACTCAAAGTAATTTTGATGTAGGGAAGAGATTCGGTATTTAATGTGTTATTTTCATCGATTAAGTGGTAATTTTCAAACAAATCTGCAAAGAAAACTTTTTCTGAATAGATAAATAGTAATAGTCCATTGGTAAATAGCAAATCATGATGATGAAGTTGGAATGTACACTTATATTAAACAAACAGTAGACGAACTGTAGGATTAATAAAAAGGAACTGCTTAATTTTTATGGTGATAAATTTGGTAGTATGGATATACAGAGTGACTGTTGACAAATTTTAGATACTGAAGGAGGGCACTCTGTTCTTGATTCTGATCATAATTATGTTATAAAAGTAGGTGCTTAATTTTCCACTACAATTCCCTATAAATAAATAAAGTTTTGTTACTACTTGATTTACATACGTCTGAGTCAATCGCGGCACGTGACCTGGCACGCGGTTCGCTGCCAACTCTAGTGTAACCATGCGTTCCGTAATAAATTCTTTAACTTTCGGTTAAGTTTACTCAGTAAATAATTAATATTTATTTTTTATTAAATTTGTCTCTTCATGTATGATCTCAAACTATGACGTCCTCGAATTTCGAAAGTGACCCACCAGTCACCCTGTATAATAACATTACATATATTAGTTATACTAGCACAAAAAATGTTTGATCTGACAAATTTCAAACGGTATCTCTATAATTTAGGTTATCGTTGTGTTATTTAGATATAAAACTATTATCAATAGATTTGATCTAATTTGCTTCTTTTATTTACAACTTGTCATGTTTGTTAGGAAATATATTCAGATCGGAACACAATATTGCTATCGAAGTCATAGATGACTGAAAAATATATATTATTTTGAAGAAAATAAACATATATTTAATAACAGTTCCAAAAAACAAGTGACAGTGACTAAACGACCCTACAACGAATAATTATGGAACTTCCAAAATCATTCACGTTGCTGCTACTTATTGTGGTAAGTTTTATTTTAAATATAATAACGTTCTTAATAATCAGTAAATGCAGAGCATTACAAAAACAAAACTTTGACTGTAAAGGTCATCAACGGAAATGTTCTCCGTTTTCATACATATTATTACAAAAAATTCAAATCTTTCATAAAGAACTCAATCGACTTCGATGAAATTTACCAATATGAGAACATCTCTGAAGTATCTTCCATCGTATGAAAAAGAATATTCAAAATCGATTCATAATTGTAATTATGCTACAAAGATACAAAAAAATGACTTTTGAAAGTCGGGTGAAAAATGAAAAATGTACCTTTATATATATTTGATAATATTTCATACATAAACGTGTTTTGTAAAATAAGTAAACAGGCGCATCGTGTCGAACCGATGACGAATATTCGACATGATTCTAAGACTTTGCAGTCTATTAAGCATAACAATCAAAAATTACCATAATACAGATGCTGTTCAGCTGTTATTTTACCGAACTTTTGAGAAAATCTTTAAAGCTGAGTCACAATTTTATAAGTGCAAATGTGTTTGTAATTATTTCATGCTAAAGTAAAGCCTGACTGATTAGGATGAATTATTGTCCACATTGGTTGGTTCAACCAGAAGTAACACGAAGGCTACTTCTAATTCTTATGTTCTCACAAATCTGGTCAAATGCGGTCAATTCCGCGTCGAACAGCTAGACGTACCAATATTTGCCCTTGGTCATGCAAATCAAGTAAATAGGCGATAAGGTGATTAATGTCAAATCAATAACCGTGAATCGATCTCCATTTTACTGAATCAATCGCAACAAAATCAGGAAGATTGTGAAATTTATGATCCTGTCAAAAACTTTATACGAATAAATTATTGCAAATTGACCACTGTCTGGCCGGCCAATCTCATTGCCGCAAATTATGAGTTTTGTTATATTTGGGTCACCTTGTCATTATTGCAATAGTTTTTAACTATTGTTCTAATTTCAAGTTGGGCTGAAGTCTGACCAGCGTATTTAGATTTTGTCTTGTCATTCTTAAGACTAAACCAGAACTATATGTGATTGTTTCAAATGCTAGATTTTAATTAGTGATATAAGTTATTATGAGAATGGAGTGCCGAAAGCTTTTTATTGAATGGAGAACTTTACTGAAAATTAAAAAATCTTATTGAAACATAAACATTGAGTACATGCAATTATTATGTCGATGTTACCGCATTAGTAAATAATTACTGTGTCGCGGGTAAACCCCGTAATACCCGTATCATACTCAGAACTACTCGAGCTTGCTTGGACTCCTAATATTATAAAAAGAAACGTGTTCCGATAGTGTTAGGAACTGTACAATATTTTGTGGGGGTGCGATAATGTTTGGATATTAACTGACATGAGAGGTTCTCAATTCAGTAGGTACTCTTCTGGGCTAGTTGGAATAATGAGCTTTTATAATCTAGCTCCAGTTTGAATGCTTACCATGTGCTCACTTTAACATGAACATTAACGTCATTGTGGGCATTTTGAAGTTATAGGAAGATGTTTTAATTTTTAGATGGTAATTTTAAATACTTAATTAAGATTATTGCCATAATTGGCATAGCCAGAATATTTCATTTCGAAAATGCAGTAACATAACACACCTGCTTTCCTAATCCTCTAGTAAAATACAGGGTGTCCCGCTTACCCTATATAATACCTTCTCGGAGGTATTCTAGTACCTATAAGAATAACAGAAAAATATACAAAAAGAAAAATTCAAAATTTATTGAAAAATAAATTTAGAATATTTTTCTTTTTTTCATATAGGTATTATATAGGGTAAGCGGGACACCCTGTATATATCAACTCGAGACAATATTGAGTTTTTATATACATAAAATTAAGCAACTAAATACATTTTAACAGTCGCCAATTTGGTAATATGGCACATTATAAACAGATTTTTTGACGGACGTTTAGAAATACGAGTACTATAATCCACAAGATGGCCGAAATTTGACTTGTGTGTTTACTTCATTGCGGATCGTAAAATTTGGCATTGGAATTGTTATCTCATTTTACTACTAGGAAATCAACATTCTTGGCGCCATATTTTGTAAACTATTTTTTATTCTTAGGCCAGCTTTTTAATAGTGCGGATTTATGACTTGTTTACATATCATATAGTAAATTTAGCTTGACAAATCTTGCTTAACGAAAATAATCTTTTACGTATTCATTTCAAAAAGAGGTGCTCAATGACAAAGCAAGTAAATAGCAGGCTGAAAGTGCAGGTTCGATTGATGAGAGTGATATAAGTTTAAACGACTACAATATCTCGTTGCGCGACACAGTGACGATTATGCCGAAATCAGATACATCTTAGCCTGTCTTTAACAACATACAGATATGACCAAAATTATTAATTACGAGAAATCTAGGTCATGCAGTCGAAACATTTCAGGAAAGACACATAAAATTAAAATCCTGAACTATTACTGCACCTATATGAGTCTCTCCCCTGTTTGACTCAAGAAGTCAACCACCAGGCTGGACTAGTACTGGTAAGTGTATGTAAGAATATTCAGGGCGACGAAGTGGCTTCAGATATACCTTAACGGCTACTGCAAACAAGTACACAGCTCCTGGAACTGGCTGCTTAACGTGCCCTCCGAAGCACAGAAGTAGTCGCGATGAATGGACGGTCGGCGGTCACCATCCTTGTAGCCGAGGCCGAACGTTATGTACCTGTAATATCGAAAGATATAAGCAGGAGCCACTACGCCGCATTGATCTATTGAAAGGTTGAAATGAGTTGATACATAAAAACTCAAAAAAATAATATTTGATAGGTTCATTCAACGAATATTTCCATGAAAATATTATTGTGTTTGCTGACTTATATTTGTGCACGAAATGTTTAAATAATCAAAAGTTGGCGCCGGCGCCGTAGTGCGAGACTAACGCTCAATGTTTGGATTTAGCCGGATGTCATGTAGACAATACGCGGAATGAAAATTATACCTTCTTTGTGAATTTGGATGATAAATATTCAGAAATTTCAAAACCTTAATTTTAAATGACTGACCTTAATTTTCATGACATTATTACCTACTGATTGAAAAATTTGTAATTACATTTTTGAGTCAATTAAGCCTCTATTTTATTTCAGTCTCAAAAAAATCGGTGATGTTCGGCCCAACCCGAAAATAAAGTGGCAGTCTAAATTATTGCAATTTCCTAGCTTAACAGCAACCTTGTTAACATTGCATAAATAGCTTAACTTAACTTTGACTTGGGGTTAGCAGTTTACAGATGATTTTCTTAATTTATTCGTGTCGATAAAGACCTGATGTAATGCTGAATAAAAGTAAGAAGCTAAATAAAACACATTCCCTTAATATCAGACGACATTAGAACCAAATCATAATTTAACAATATAAAATACAGCAAATCTCTAACAACAACAGCACAAAATAGACTTTACCTACACAAGAAGTAACTGAGATAACTGCGACCCACTTACTGCTATTTGCTTAGACGTTTCGTTTCGCTACAAGACACCTTTGTTGCATACAAACACAGGCTGAATAGTTAATTCAGACTTATCTGATTCAGTTTCAGTCGACCTGGATTATTAGGCTGTGTCAATACAGCGTTCACGTCATTCTCGATTGACATTCCATTGTGATGCGTAATTAATATCGACTGCATTGAGTATTGCCTGAAGATGTCCGATAACGTGTTTATTGTTTGTTTGTTAATAAGCATGTAATATTTCAAACTGTTGTTAACTTATTTTATCTTCATTCGTGCTCACTCTCATCTCTGAAGCTTAGATTTGCAGGTATTAACCTACTTTTTTTAAAGTTTTTCCTACTCTAAAACTGGATATTACTAGAAAGTTGGTGCATAAATGGAAATGGGTAAATTCTTTCCTCTACTGTTGAGGAAAAGTATTATAAATACCACTCTCATCCGTAACTGCCTATATGAAGATGTTGTTTTTTCAGCCGACGTATAATAGAAGCTTTAGCTTGCAATATAACTTTGCACTTAAACAAGCTTAGTTCGTTCAGGAAAATGCATTCAAAATTTAGAATTTATTATCATGGTCAGCAAATTTATATCAAAACTTTTTTAATACAGCAAGTCAAAGTCTATGTTGCGACATTGTATACAGATTCACAATAATAAATGTTATCCATCTTTTTTTAAACCAATTTTTTTTGATAAATCTGATAAATAATAAATCGTGTTGGTTTTTGCACTTGAACTCAAACATTAATTTGCTTAAATATGACTCTGAAGTTTCAACTTTATCGAATCAAAAGGTATGACGACGTACGTTTAAAAATCTGTACTTTAAATTATTGTTGTTTTCACAAAATGGTAATCCATTTAGTTTAAAGTTAATTAAAAAAACAGTTAATTAAAACATAAAAGTTTTGAGTCATACTTAATACATTGTAGAAAATTCAGCAACTTCCAAAATATTACTTATTAGTATGAAGGTAAAACGAAATAAAAATTAAATTACATCGCAGCATACCCAAAAAGTAATTCCAGTTCCTCTAATTAGTTTTACTTCATATTTTATTCAGCTTAATTATTAACTTTAACTACAAAATAAATTAATTTCACAATTTTCTGAAAACTGCGCAAAACAGCAATTACATTCTACATGCAAAGCTGACTCACATTAAAAGCGTAAGGCACACTGAGTAGCTTACTAAAAGCACTTCCCTGCATGTATTTTCATGTAAATTTTCACACGTTTCCCCCGGTAGTGAAAACTAAGTTTAATTTATCAGAAACTGCTACAAACTCATATAGTATGATAATGGAAAGCAGCTGGCTGGAATAGTTAATGAAAATG
Organism: Stenoptilia bipunctidactyla; assembly: GCA_944452665.1. Taxonomy (NCBI): domain Eukaryota; kingdom Metazoa; phylum Arthropoda; class Insecta; order Lepidoptera; family Pterophoridae; genus Stenoptilia; species Stenoptilia bipunctidactyla. The sequence goes on along the minus strand of OX101734.1, from coordinate 19,872,462 downwards.
TACTGCTGAAATATGCTGAACCGACTGGAGCTCTGAACTTGGACTCAGCACTGGGAAATTGCAAATTTACTATTTTATGAGTTTATTTACAGAACAATGAATGAAAAGATTCTCACATGTTTAACTCTATCTTTACCTGATTTTTATTATTATTTAGCAATAGGCCTATTCTAGGCCGACCAATTATGGACGCTGTATAATAAATTTAATTTTCAGATATCCTTTTTCTTAAATTTAGATTTAGAACTTCAATATTTGTGAATACTAAAAGAAAAATAATATTTTTTTGATGCTTCATTTTGTCTGTTTATACATCAACGTAAAAAACTAGGTAACACTTGTCACCTACTTTTAATGAAAACTCGAAATTATCTGTTGTAACCTCTTTTACTGTAACCTCGTAATCATCACGAACTTTTATTTTTTATAATGCATTAATTGTTCAAAGAAATTATATTTATGATTAGAAAGGGCTAGAAAGAAAAACAGTTTCAGATGGCTATACAATAGATAGATAATAAGCCTAATACAATATTTCTGAGTATAAAACGATATTTACTTTTTGTTAATGCGTTTCTTTACAAAAGCATAGAGTTAGTTTGAAGCCAAAAGTAATAAAATTCCGGATATCATAAATGAAAAATCAAAAAGTATTAATTGTTGAAATATCTTGTGCCATATTAAAGTTTTATTTGTTGATATATCAAACTATTGGCTAAGATGATAATGACGCTGATAATCAAATAACACAGTGCAATTTCTCTCAAAGCTGTGAAATCAAATTCGTCAGATTTTTTAAGTATATTTTGCGCCGTTCCATTGTTAATTAAAACAATACAGTGAAACACCAACCCGTGAAACTATTTTTTTAAACAAATTTCGTTCCACTGGTAAAAGTGCATCCTGTGCTCGGTCCATGGACATCTTCGAGTATGTAACGTCTTATTTTTGACGTGAACTGATGATGATCCGAGATAATGATGACGTAAAGTATGAATTTTATTTTACAAAAAAAATAAACAATATGAGAAAAGCGTCTTTTAATAAATCATTATTTTAAAATATTCAATATTTTTCATCACCTCACACATAATACCGACAAACAATAACTTGAGAAAAAAATAGCACTTAAAAATACATGTACCAACAGTTTCACAGTTTTCAATAATAAATAATATAACCCGTCATAGATTGATTCGTTACACCATAAACTAAACCTTACAACTCCCTGTATACACTCCGGTGTATAAATAATAATAAAAATAAACACAAAGCTCGGCTGATAAAGAATGCCAGTAATTCCCTAAATTGGAATTGTGGTATTTTTATTGGTCACATAGTCGCTTTTATAGAGCATCTTTTAAAACAAAATGACAAGTGTCATATTTTAAACATTTAACTAGTACAACGTTGAATTTCTTTGACGACATTATTATTATGAAAGGAGTTTTATGAGGGCGTGAAGTGCCACTGTTTTATTGGTTATCGGCCTGTGTTGACGTTGTAATCTTAAATATTTGTAATACGACACATAAATCGTGGACGTACTAAACTGCGCCAGCTTTTACAATTTATTTATATTTCTTTTTGTATTTATTATATTTATTTATACAGTTTCGTTCCATGCTGGACAGGGAGCGAAAGAAAAACATAAAATGTGCCAGCTGCTTCTCTTCCCGGGCATACAGTAAAAGTCAGTTAAGGGACAGAGGTTTTATTGCAGGTATCACTGCACTAGTCTCTCTCCACCTTTATTGTCTCCTAATTTGTCAAACGTGACAGCAGATGGTTTTATGACCTCTGGTGTTCTGCCTACCCCGTAAGGGATACAGGCGTGTAGTTTTTGAGTGGCACGTCCGTCGGTACGTTTTAGCCATTCTTTTATTATGAAGAAGAAATAAATGTATTCTTATTTGCGAATTAGGACCTTATTGCCTTATTTTAAAAAGCGTTACTTACATACGAAAAATAAAGTATTAAAAATGGATCTCGAGGTCTTCCCAGCAATATCGATCCTAATTAGTTAGCTAACTGCACTGACCCAATTGTAATATGAATTCAGGACCTTTCACATCGTTGATTTTCTTTATGACACGCTTATCTCAAGAAGATTTGCCGTGAATGATTAGATTAGCTGCAACGAGCTGCACCTGTCATGATGATGTTTATATTTTTACATTATTACATATATACTTACATACATAACTTCACGCCTGTATCCCTTATGGGGTAGGCAGAACACCAGAGGTTATAAAGCCATCTGATGTCGCGTTTGACAAACTTGGAGGCAATACAATGATGGGGAGAGAGACTATTGCAGTGACAGGGGGTCAGCATATCGCCCACAAAAAAACCTCTAATAAAACCTTGTGCCTTAATTGACTTTAACAATATGCCCGGGAAGAGAAGCAGCTAGCACATTATTTGTTTTTCCTTCGCTCCCAGTCCAGCTTGGAAGCAATAACCTACTTAATCATTGAAATTGCCTTATTTTTAAAATACTTTATGTCATAAACCTTATTCACAGACCTTAAAATTTACCTAAACACTCATCTTATGGCTAAATACAAATTATATCTCACATTTTGTTTGTGTGCATTTAATTGTTTAATGAAAAAATTACGATAATGATAGTAATCACATCAAATACGAGTATGTAAAAAAGAAATATTGTCGGTTTGTGTGAGGTAGCATGAAGAAAGTGCGTGAGTATAAGTGTGTAAAGTTTTCAAGGTTCAACATATTGTAAATAAAATACGGATTCTAGTGACATTTTTGCAGACACCGAATCTTCGAGTTAGAATAAATAATTCTTTATTCATGTTGTTTTAATGACTAATTTTTCATCACAGTAGTAATAACAGTTTTACACAAGTATGACTCACTCGTCATTCGCCGACAGAACTTCAAAATTTGCCATAAACACTTTAATAGAAACCATAAAATCACCACAAACAGCTCTCAGAGCTTTCAGAACAGCATTATTAGTTTACCAAAGTCGAATAGTGACCGAATTAAAAATGATTCATGGTGTAGCTTTTCGCATTGAGACGGTGTTATCTTGATACAAGTCCATAAAAATGACATTACTGATATCTCGTAATGTACGAATCGCATTAGTGTCGTGTTAGAGTAGTGTTACGAAACGCTGGAAGCTTGCAGTGGGTGCTTATGTGCTTATTGGTGTTTGACTATGCATGCCTTGATTTCTTTGTCGTTTGTATATTTTATGAATTCTAAATTATAGCCAACACACACACAGTATAGTTTCATATTTTAAGTCAAACAGCCTTACCGACACATAGCCTTAAAAAGATAATTTGTTGATGATTGTCATCAAGCATCGATGCATTTTTGTATAGTATAGGATAAATTTTGGAGAGACCGTGAATCCCTTTTTGAACATGTTGAAATCACCCTTTTACGATCGGACAACTAGACGCAGGCATAACTTCCATAACTACAGTTTGGATATTCTAATGGTATATTTCAAAAAGTAAAATGGAATACTTAGTCCCTTTTTGGCACGTGTCGCTAAGGTGAAGAATGAATGCGTCGACTGTTAATACGACATATAGCTCTGGTTCTTTCAAGTTACAAGTGAATAGGAGTCTCATGGATGACGGTGTAACACCAATTTGTGAAAACTTTTGAATAGTCATCCTTAACAAAGCACTTATTTGATACCCCGCGACTTCGCTCGCATGAATATTGGTTTTTCGGTTGGATAAATAATATTACTTTGTCCTTCCTTGACGTTAAAGCTTCTAAATTTCGTCAAAATCGATTTAGTATTTTACGACGACCACTTTGGTGATGGGGTAAACCTGTCTGCCTGAGACGCCAGTGGTTGCGGGTCGATTCCCGCACGGAACAAGAAGAGAAAAAGAAATGTTCCGTATCTGGGCGTTTATCTATTTATGTATTTATATTCTAGGTTTCCCCCTAGTTCGCTACATGGTATCCCATAACACAAGCTATGCTTACTTTGGGGTCATGCAGTTGGTGTCATTGTCTGGGGATTTTATTATTATAGAGTTACTTGAAAATCTGTTCTACTCGGAGATAACAAAGCTGTGCCGTAGTAGGTACCAGAGTTTTGTGAAAAAGACCCACAAAAAAATAAAACATGGAAAATATTATTATTGTTATTAAGTTTATTATAAAAAAGGCTCTGAATACATATAAAAAAAAAAAAACAAAATCATTTAATTAAAACATATCTAGTTTTGAGGTAGCTTAAGAACAAATATCGGTTTATATGATTCTTTATAATATCGTAATGATGAGATTCTTAATAGCAGAGTGGTGTAGCATCATTGTAGTTTTCTTAAAATTATAATCGACATATAATTGCTTAAATTATGTTTTGATAATTTAGTCTACATAGAGGTTCATTAGGTTATGCTGGTGACACGAACAGTTTTAATTAATGAACATCATAAAGAGTTCGATTGTGTCAATTAAAACTAGTTGATTGAGGAGTCTGTTAAATAAATTGGAAGTCTTAATTTGACTGAAATAACAGAGGATGGTTGTGGAATGGCCTTAGAAAAAAAAATTCAACAAGAAATTTATTTTGTTAAAACTACACTGTTGCTTCCAAGAGAAATCAAGTTAAGGTAAATTGGAAAACAAATCCGTGACCTGACCATGGATGTGATCATATGTGAGTATAGAGTTTTTGCTTGGTGGTAGGATCCCTTCTGGGTCCGCCTGGCTAGCGACCACCCTTTATATAATGTCTGCCGCCAAATGTTACCGCTCCGGCGGTAATGTGTTCCGGCAATATTGTATAAAGAGCCAGTTCCTTCCTAAACCCGTGTGCTTTCATCTTCGAACTCATCGTCACTTACCATCAGTTGAGATTGAGGTCAAACGCGGGTTTAGTCACTAATAAAAAAAAAAAGAGTCGTCCGGATTTTCCTTCTAACATTTCGATCATTTAAATCTTCTTTGAAATTAAAAACAGTAAGTATTAGGATAAAACGACAAAAATTTCTCCCCTTGCGAGAAAAGAACAAAAACTAACTCACGATATGATGCAGCGATAAAAATTAAGCGAAGCACAATCATTAATGAAACAGTTATTACTCAATCCTCTTTTATAAGAAAAACCTATTAGGAATTACATGGTAACTCCCGTTGGAAGCTACAATAAAACCAGCCATCAGTCATCCAGGATCAATGCCAACCTTTATTGAAAAGTCGCCATTAATTAGGTTAATCATAAAATACTACGTTCTGTAACAAAGGTGGCATTAGAAGCGAATTATTAGCTGTTAAAACTCAATTTAACGCAACCTACATAGTTAACTTTAACATTCTTGATTTTAACAAAGAAGTTACGACCGCGAAACATAAGCGGTCACTTATCTAAAATTGGATTTCCTTAATAGGAAGCCGCTGGAAATATATCATTACTTACATTAACCAAAGGAATACAAATTAAAAGATTATGGGAAAACATTCATAACTTTTGATAATATTAGTTGGAAAAGCTTTGTTACACTAAGAAAAAAGTTATGTACAAAACTCTGAAAAAGAAATATTTTGATTTTATCGCTTGTGCATTTTAATCATGTTCGACAAAGACGTATTATTAATTCTTAATCTCGAAAGTGAATAAAAGCAATATTAACATGTATTTGCATTGAAAAATATAGCATAGCTAAAGAACTCAATTTCATGCATTAACATCATAGAAGAAATCCAGATGAAATAAAAATATCTTCCCAACTGTCTGGACCTACAAGAAATCTGACAAGTTAATCCGCACCAGGTTATTCTGGAACGTAAATCATGGTGCAATAATACCGCACACTCGCGTTACTAATTTATCACAAGCTTTTGGTTCACAATCGGATACGTGTAATATTATCTTTATTTGTGTTTCACAAATAGTGTTGCAATAGTATATTATGTAACAAGTGAGCGAAGTTGCTAATTACAGTCGAGGCTGTGATTTGAGCCCGAGCCGCAGGCGAGGGCTTAATAATGAGCCGAGACTGTAATTAGCAACGCTCACGAGTTACATACGACGTTTTTCAACACACTTGTGAGTAAAAGACAGACATACGTGATCATAAAATAACAAACACACTTGATAACAAAGCTGTGAATTGTGATTGAAAAATGGCGCCGAACCTCGCGCATGCGCGTAGGTTTTTTTTTCCGTCAAATGTGTCAATGTCTGTATAACATATACAGCCTATTTTAAGTGAAAATGTTTAATTTGGAGTGGTAAATGCAAATATTTTAATATTTTATGACAAATGATTGTAAATTGTGAATAATTTGTTTAATATACAAATTTATTTTACTAATATAAGGCGCAAACATTTAAAAATGTATATGGATTTGAAGTGGTATAAAACCTCTTTGTTGTTTCTGAAAATATTTAGTGTATAACCCGGACCAATAAAATATGCTCTGTTTTCTCGCATGTTATTTGCACAAAGGTACAATTCAACTTTGTAGGATTCATTATATTATGCACTAGGGTATAATATATTAATGCACGCGTGACTTATAGCCCAGTTTATAGTTCTAAACTCAATAGAATAACGCTCACTTTACGAGCAAGTGTGTTGAAAATGTGCATTACTCTTAATGTCCTGTTTGATATGCGTAGTAATCGCTTCCAGATATTGGTTGTGTTCATTTGAATTGAGTGCACTTTCTAGATATAAGTGTTGGAGTTCTACTTGCAAATCACAGTTTATTTATTTTATTTCAATTTTTTTTTTCTACCTAAAAGAACTATTTTACTGGTTATTTATAACTACAAATATCACTAGGCACTCGTCTTGGTATGTTATACCGTCCCTCTTATTTTATCAGACTAGCGGGACTAGTGTTGCGGTCCTTGATTGCCTTCTTTCGTTTGTAGAATCCATTTGTAGGGTTATAATTACCAGGTGGACCCAGTGTCAATTTATACGCTGTTTATTATATCGTGAAGTCACCGAAAAGAATCAGTATCAATTTACCAAAACACCGTAAAGTTTATTAAAATACGATTCGGTTTCTCTCACGCTTTATGTTTCTGATAGCTACAGTTTTATAGTCGAGTACGCTACTGACCCAAGAATTCACATGATTCAATTATCATCAACGTCCATACAATTTAGTTTCAAATATCAGCATAACTGCTCACTGGTACCTGTTAATCGTGATACATAAATTTCTAAATCTAGTTTATCCGTGGGACATTGGGTTAATATCCGGCTGATACACGAAAGGTACGCCCAACTGGATGTCTTATGGTTTCATTGCAGTTCTGCAGATATTCATTTTGTATCTGGCTGTTATTGAATACACTTTTTTATGTCTAGTAAGCCGGCAATCGATAAATAAGTAAATCCTGTCGAGATTAAGGCTCACTACTCAGATATGAATCAATTTAAGTACAGATTTTTTAAATTGACAGAGAATCTATGCTTGACTAATGACTTACATTTAAAACGGCACAACATGAGCCTAAGCGTCATCCAAAATTATCATCTTAAGCCTGTAAACTTGTAATTTCACTTACTGATTACCATTTTAAGTGGTTTTCATAACTTTCCTTTACTTTGTAAACCTTAACCACAGTTTTCAAAATAATTACATTTAATTTCAGGTCGTAGGTCGAGATGGCGTATTGTCTCTCACTTCATCCAAAGATCTGCGGTGTGGACATCGATTAGTTTCTGGGCTGTTTTCGAGGCCGCGTCTCCCATTGGGCTACACCTATGTAACAACAATACCAAGAGGCGCTTGCCAAATCAATATATCGGAGACCGAGCCCAGTGATAACTATATAGGTAAGTTTGTAACATATGAAGTTGATAGAATTTTTAAAAGTTTAAAAATAATTTTAATAATTTTCTTAGTGAGTGGAATAGTCTATCTCATACAAAACTTATATATCAAGATTTGAAAAAGGCACTATAAAGAATTTTCTTATAAAAATAGCTATAATTAGACGATCAAGTCACATGATGAGAAGGTAGATGAAAGAGGCAGATGAGCTAGCTATACTTATTCAATTTCAACTGTGATTTCAAACCACGGCCGTAGTTGCTTGCTTAGTGCCGTCTCTGGACTACTAAAAAGAGCATCTGGACCCAAACTGAAATTTTTCCAATACCCAAAATAAGGTATGATCACTGTGCTAATTTCTTCTGCATACAGATTAAGCAAGATATATACATATTTTTTTGCATAAAATGACATTTGAATTCCTTATTTTTGTTTAATTTTTTTAGTTGTATAAAAAATTTAAATTCTTTAGAGTTGATATTTTACAGTGACTCCTTATAAATTTAAAAAAGAACCACATGCCATAAACTACTTCTGTTTTTCAGAAAACCATCCACATTGGCTAAGTAGTCAAACAAACCAAAGCTCTGTTCTGCCTTTAGATACAAGTTATAATTCTAACGCGCAAACCAATAGTTAAACCAAAGTACACATATGTCTACGAACAGTGCTTAAACTGATTTACTGAGGTCTGGTGTTAGCTTACTAACTAGACCAATTAATGCAAACTAATGCAACATCCAGAGTCAACAAGTTATCAGGCTTTACTAAAATCTAGTGTAAGGACTCATGTAGGTGTTGGTTGTTTGACATTGGTGATAATAATCATTGCAAGTACAAGTCCGGTCCATAAATATTGATCTACAATCGGGTTCTAATCGATAGATGAAGTGTTCGTAAGTGCAAAGATCGGTGTCGAATCGATTAACCAAAATTGCACATGCGATGTATCGACGCGTTCTTCAATAAGAGCGCCTACGCATAAAATTGAGGGATAAATGGAGGTGGCCTAAGCAATTGTGCGTTAATTATTTGCATGACGCACAGAACAGTTGTAAGCAATTTGTTGAAAGCAGAGCGCTTGCTTTATTGTCAATTGATTCGGTGTATTGTTGTTAGAATATTGGGAAATTATAATTGTAGCGATTATACTAGTTTGTATATAAGACGATGAATAGATTATAATTTACTTTTTTATATGATAAAATTCGTTAAAAAAAACTTGTGTGGTTTTTTGTGTCACCACTCACATTCCAAAGAGAAACCACATCGATTACTGCACCTGTTATGAATTACTGGAAATCTTTATTTACACATCAGAATATTTCTGGACATATAAACCATGTACCTACTATTAAAGTTTTTGTCTATTCTAACCCTTATAATTTTTTTCTGCCTTTAGCTCTGAAAGTTGTAAACGGCTCATCCATTATCAATGGAGAGTTTGCAGTCAGCGCTCCCGGTACTTATGAAGCAGCAGGGACGCGTTTCAAATACTCGCGGGCATCAGGTCTCGATAAAGTGGCTGTTGATGGACCTCTACAGGGAGCTATCAATATAATGGTAAGTTCTGGTATTACAGTAAAATAGCAGTGAAAAGATTGAGTATTTAATATCTAACAATGTATTTTTTTTTTTTCAGATTCTATACACTCATTCAAAACCGAGTATAAAATACGAATTCATGACCGACATGTTGGATAAAGACCAAGATAACGAAATCCCAATAACAACGAGTCACGCGCACCGTACGTTACAAAGACACCACCGACACCATTCAGAATCTCACACTAAATCTCTTGACACTACTCCAGTAAGCACTACCAATACAGACTTAACTTCAAGTGCATCTCAAATTCACACTAATATTGTTGGCAATAGGAAGTTTATATGGAAAATACTGTCGTACACTCCTTGTTCAAGAACTTGTGGAGGTGGCCTTCAGATTGGTAAATTTAGGTGTACTGAAGTAGGGATTAACGAGGCTAAGGAAGTGTCTCCAGCGCACTGCACGGGGTCTCCCCCAGCGACAAGGAGGCGTCGTTGTGGAGGAGCCCCTTGTCCAGCGAGATGGAGAACTACCGCCTGGGGAACCTGCCCTATGTGTGGACCAGCACAGAGAACGAGATTGGTTGGATGCGTGCAAGATCATGCAAAGGGCATCACTAAGGTAAGACAGAGCGATGTTTCTCTCTTTATAACATTTTGTGTTTTCAATCTACATAGGAAATGCAATGTTACCAAGCTTTCGTTTACAAAGAACTTGTTACATTGTCATTTGGTCTATCTTATATATGTTTGTCAAGTAATACACAACCAACAATTATGCCAGGATACTATTGCTTAATTTCTAGCAAACTCTTAAAACCGATGATGACTTAACCAAAATTATAGTAAGCGGAAGCAAGGAAGCATATTATGTTGTGAGGTATTTGATTTACTTCTAAATTATGAGTATACCTATTTGTTGTTCTTGTCAATTTTTCAATTAGAATTTTTGACATGGTGGTTGGCGTTTATTGATTGAAGACACTTTTTGTAATAAGTACTCTCATCATTAATTGCCCATTATTCTAATCAGCGAAAAGATGTGAAGACTGCTAAGCACGTTAATAATATAATATTTATAATTTCATATAATTCAACAATTACCTACGGAATTAAATCTGTACAATCACAAACTCTAAAGAATACCGCAGACAGTGCACTAAATACTGTAAACTGGAAAGAGCACTTTGCACAAGATTGCAATTATGCAATCACGATAATGATTAAACTAAATACCGGGACTGTATCTGCACGCGACACATTCCGGGATCACGCTAGGCACCAAGATTGTCCGCATTTGAGCAGCGTGATTATCCCATAGATGGATGTGATATATCTTAGTCTTCGTAATCACTTTTTTGCATGTCAAGATGGAATAAAAACGTCTAACACATTTTTATACAAAGAACTTGAGACAGGAGCATTTTTTAAAATTTAAGGAAACAATCCCTTTATTTAAGTGAGTAGGTACATAAATTTAAAAGATAAGAGTTGAAGACCTGTAAATTAGGATTTTATTAGAACTTTGTTTTGTGGCCACAAGAATTCAAAAAAATATTAATACTAGGATATTTACTGTTTAGATCTTTGTTTTCGCCATTAGATACGAATAAAATAATTATATAGCAACAAGTCTTAAGACTTATTAATCAACAATAAAAATATCTTTGCAATTCTTATTTAATATACCTACATAGATTATTTAAATAGATATATTTTCTCATATTTTTAACAATAACACTAACTGATGCTTACCATAATTACAGATCAGCGACCAAAAATGTCCCCTACCAATGCCGGCAAGTTCCGAACCCTGCAACATACCGAACTGTGACGGTACCCTCTCAAACGACTTGTCAAACACCACGCGAGTCGACTCTCGCAGACAAGTGCGCACTCAAGAGAAGGTTGATGCTTTCAAGCAAGGGCCCGTGTTTCTGAGAAACTCCTCTATTGGTGACGTCACCACGACTACTGTTCCTTCGACGTTTAGCTACACGGGGGCTAATGGATGGCTTTATACGGAATGGTCTCAGGTGAGTCTTCGGAATAAATATCGGGAACGCGTTATATAGGTTGTATAAGTTTTTAGCTTGTAACATCGATAGTTTTGTAACAAAATTTGATGAATCGGTTAAGATGTTCATAAGGGAAATAACCTTTCTCAATAGTTAGGCTATCTAATGAAAAAAAAATTACCAATTCTACTTGATACATAGTTCCAGATAACATAATTATATGACGTTACTAGGTTAAACAAAGTACCTAATAAGTTATTCAGCTACATTTTATTATAATAGATTATAAAAAGTATCTACTTAAGAAACCATCAAACTTAGCTTCAGAAACCCAAAATCAGATTTTACACTAGCACAGTAAAAAAAATCTATTATGTAAAGCAAGTTTCAGAAATCTTTTCGTATCGGCTTTTTTTCTGCTCGATTTACTTTTTATTATAATCTATCTATCTATCTATATCTATCTATACTTATAATAAATCTGTAGAGAGGTCAATTCTGTACATGAAATATATTTTCAAAATAACTATCAGGGGGTGATTAGTGATCGATACTGATGCCAAAAATGCAATCAGTAAATTTTTTGTCTGTCTGTCTGTCTGTATGTTCCTTATAGAAACAAAAACTACTCGACGGATTTTAACGAAACTTATGGTAAAATTATTCTTCATACTCCTGGGCAGGTTATAGTATACTTATTATCACGCTACAATCAATAGGAGCAGAGCAGTGAAGGGAAATGTTGGAAAAACGGGAGAAGTTACTTCATTTTTTAAGCTTCCATCGCGTGTGCAGCCTTAATGGTTAAAGCTACATAGAAATCATGTATGACAAAAATATTCTTCATAAAATTATATAAAAAATATCCCACAACAGTATATGTCTATATTTTATGGTTGACTCACAATAACACGTGTAAATCCCGATAGCTTAGCAGTTCGGAGCTTTCTGATTATATTTGTTTACTCTTACGTTTATAATACTCTCACTCATTCCTAATTAAAAAAAAAATACATTATTACCTATTCAATAAAAAAAGAATCATAGAAATCGGTATAGAAACACCAAACTTATACATGAAATACGCTAATAACCCATCGCGCGTGAATACTGAATGATATAAGGATAATTTTTGCGTAACGGCTGCCCCGCGCCGCGCTCGACGCGGCTCGCGGCGGTAGGGTATAAAAAGGCGGGAGGCGAGCGCAAGCTTTTGCGCGATTTAATATAGTTAGGTACAGAAGGAACAAGCGTTACATTACCTGTCAAATTTCCCCAGCCAATTTTAACTTATTATCGAGGGCATAGAGTTCAAATTCAAGTAAAAAAAATTGACAGATTTGTAACGCTTGATGTAGGTACTGCCTTCTGTACATACAGAGATAAAATGGAAATCAAGGTTTTGTTTATTTCATTATCGTTTCTGCCTCTTGGGAGTCAGAAACCGTAGATTTCTTCGGAATAAAAAGTAACGTATGTGTTAACTACTATACCAAATTACATTAATATTGGCTTAGCCGTTTGGCAGTGAAAAGCAGCCATACATAACTATAGGTAGTATTGTATGTACGTACACTGATAATGGCTGGATGGATGGATTTTTGCTATTCTTTCACGCAAAAACTTCTTAGCTTTACCTAGAATAACAATAAGCTAAGTATAATTAATAGTCATAGCGAAAACTTAAGACAATATTAAAATTTAAGGCACTTTGGCACCCGATTTGTTTATAACGCTATGTGCCTTTGTAATGTACCTAATAGATAGTTACCTACCTATGTTTGTGATTGGGAAGTATACATATGATATGGGCGAAGATTCTTCATTTTTATTTTTGTTATTAAAGATAGTTAGGACCTTGGAGAAGAAAATAACCTACTCGAAGTACTAATTCAATACAGACGAAGTCGCAGGCTTTATCTATGTATTATACCTATCTACCTATACTTTTTCACAAAACCTAAGTGAAACTGCGGATCACTGCTTTGTTGTAACAGTTTTTGAAGTAATTCTGTCTGTTTATCTATCAGTAACACTTTCACAACTAAACTACTGAGTCGATTTTGACGAAATTTAGAATAAGGTAAGTTTTAACTTCAAGGAGGATCCAACTCTAATAAACGGTATCCAAGCGGACGAAGTCGCGGGTCACAGCTAGTTTTAAATAGTTTTTTAATATTTTTCTAACATCTTAAACTACACTGAAACAATTAAATAAAACACTTTTTAACCGGATTTATCGCGTATTTTTACATTTTAAATTTTGACTCGATGTTTCGGTGTCTTTGCAGACCCCGTGGTAACAAGCGACTCAAAATTTAAAATGTAAATATACGCGATAAATCCGGTTAAAAAGTGTTTTATTTAATAGTATGAATCGCGAAAACTTAAGACAATATTACACTGAAACAAATTATGATTTTGATTATGTTTTTAAAATATGCATTTGTAATCTCAGTGCCTCAGCACGTGTCTCGGCGAGAGCGTGCAGACTCGTTCAATCCGCTGCTCGCTGCCGAGCGGGTGCGGCGCGGACAAGGCCCCGTCCACCAGCCAGACCTGCCCCGCGGCCCGGACCTGCGACCCGCAGTGGTTCACTAGTGAGTTATTATCATTATCTTTATTTTTAACTGGGAGAGGTGAGGACTCTTTTTTAATCTATTCTGGATCTTTAGGAGTAATTTCAACGATTAGTATCTTCATGTTTCTCTTCATTTCTTGACACACTACTTACTACATATTGGGTTGGGGAAAAAGTTTCTTCGCGAAAATTCAAAATATTTTTTAATATAGTTTATTGACATTTAACTAAAGTATGTATGTACCATTTTGTTCGATAACCTTTTGCCATCTTGTGGGTAGAAACATGATCCCATTACTATAAAAGTTTTGGGACCTCTCATCAAAATACCGCGACAAGTGGATTTGGCAGTCCTCTCGTGATATTAACCTAACACTGCCTAAAGAATTCTGAAGAGACCGAAACAGGTGGAAATCTGAAGGTGCAAGGTCAGGACTATACGGCGGATGCATTAACACCTCCCAGCCAAACTCGCTTAATTTTTGCTGGGTAGCTATAGATGTGTGAGGTCTAGCGTTATCATGATGAAACACCACACCCCTTCTGTTGATCAATTCCGGCCGCTTTCTCTAAACTTCTTGTTTTAATCTCATAAGTTGTTCGCAGTAGAGTTCAGAATCGATAGTCCTGCCTGGTGGTAACAGCTCATAATGAATAATGCCCTTCCATCCCACCACACACACCACATCACCTCATTGCGAGTTAACCCGGGTTTCGCCACAGTCTGTGAAGCCTGACCGGCCTTTGACCACGACTTTTTTCGCACGTTCTTGTCGTACGTGATCCACTTTTCATCACCAGTTATCAGCTTCTTCAAAAATGATTCGGTTTCGTTACGTCGTAATAAAGAATCACAAATGAGTACACGGTTCATTAGGTTTCTTTCAGTGATCTCGTGAGGTATCCAAATATCAAGCTTTTTTGTGTACCCAGCTTTTTTCAAATGCGCCAAAACTGTTTTGTGGTCAATTCCCAGTTCTTCAGCTATGTCGTAACTACTGATATGTCTATCTTGCTCCACTTTTTCAAAAATGACATCCATTTTATCCGTAATAGGGCGACCAGAGCGAGGTGCATCTTTGACATCAAAATTTCCGGATTGAAAACGCTTAAACCAAATTTGTGCTACTCTCACAGACACTGCACTAGGTCCATAAACATCGCAAATTTTTTTCGCGGCTTGCGTTGCATTTTTACCTTTTTTGTAGTAAAATTTTAAAATGTATCGAATTTCTTCATTAGATTCACTCATATTGACAGTACGAAAAACAAATGAAAATCACACATTTTCCTAATTTGAATTTGGAATTATGTTTTTTAAAATTTTAAATTTCAATGATACCAAAACCAGCCAGATACAAATACTATAGCCAAAGAGATTTTATTACAAGTTCATACATACTATAATGCGAAAAGACTTTTTCCCCAACCTATTATTTTATGTCAGGAGAAGACTGTTATCAAAATAGAAGTGACACAATAATAACAACAATACATAACAAATGGTTATGACTTTTAAATACATTCCAAGGTTTTAAATCTATTGCTTAATATGTGTAAAGTGTTGCCTGCCAATGCTCATACCAAAGAGGATATAACCACAGATACAACCTCATTCAAATTCCAACAAATTATAATCAGCCGGGAGACGCACACTGCTGTACAAAGGCCTCCTTCATAGTTCTAATTGTCATGTCAGCAAATCCAGCCCCTACCAGCGACCATCGGTCCACATTGCGTGGGCCAACAATAGTGTTTAACCAGCAACTGCTCAAAAAGCAAATGTCAAAGTCTAAGAACTATACCTAATAAGAAAGAACTGGCATAAATTATTTCGCGTTCATTCAAATATAAAAAAAACCCTATCTATATTCACATTCATCTGTTATACTCTAAAGTCCCCGTCACGAGAAGCTATAAATTTTGTAAACAAGTGTTCAGGAGTTCACAACATTTGGACCAATAAAAAAAAAGAATTTGTTTAAGATTTAATAATTTATTAATTAACATATATTATTTCAGAATAATTATTCGTCAGATTCAGATGTTTCCATTTCTGTGTCAGAATCAGTGACATGTATCACGAAGCTGTCTACAGTTTTATCAATCATCTCATCGATTTTGGAATAAAAGTTATCTTCTTCCTTGATAACATGCTCCACACAACGCTTCCAATTTTCCGAAGTAATCTGCTGCAGTCCCTCTTGTAATAATTGTTTTACCTCGTCAAATTTAAAATTTGTATTTTTGCGAGCAACATATCCTTTTACGTTGGCCCAAATTAGCTCAATTGGATTAAGCTCACAATGATATGGCGGGAGTCTCAATACTTCCACCTTATATTTTTTTGCGAGCTCGTCCACTACATAAGTTTTAAAATGGTCTTTAACATTTTTTACTTTTAGCAGTAATTCAGTCTTAATTTCATTGTCGTCGTAAGAAATATTCTTACTTACAAGCCAATTTTGTATATCATTTTTTTTCCAGGCAGTAGTAGGAATTCTTTCAAGACGCCTTGAGTGGTATGGTGCATTGTCCATTACCACTACTGCATTTTCTCCAAGTTTTGGGAGAACGTTTTCAAACCATTGTTCAAAATGTGTTGCATCCATTGATTCATGGTAATCTCCCGTCTTCTTGCATTCAAATATATTTTCGCCGCCCTCTACAAAACCGTTCTCATTGCCGATATGGGTAATTATTAATCGTTTACCTTTTGACGTTGGGTTAGGTGCACCAATGCTAAGTCCTTCTAGGAAAGCCTGCTTCTTACTTTTAACTTGTTTGTCTACCCAAGTTTTATTTACGGTATGTCCTGTAAAAACAATTAAATATTTCGTTGGCTAAATAATCTAACTTGCTAACTCCTTTTCGCCCTAAAATGAAAAAAAAAAAGACACTAACCTGCATTCACCCATGTCTCATCCATGTAAAATATCTGGCGATTTTTACGTCTATAGTCTTTAATAGATTTTAAATATTTTCGCCGCCATATTACAATGTCATCTCTATCAATCAGTGCGTTATTTCGCTGTCGTTTTATGTATTTAAAGTTTAAATGCTTTATTAGCCGCCTGAGAGTTGTTTCGCTAAAATTTGGCAAATCTTCATCGTCATTTACTGCCTGAAGAATCTTGGGAATTGTTGGTAATTGGCCATTTAAAAAGAAACTGTGAATTTTTTTCCTAATTACGGATTTATCAAAATCGTCTACTTTCTGATAAAATTTAGGCCTGTCTTTAGACTTGATAGGTGATTTTATTCCCTTTTCTGATTTATATTCTTTTAATATATTATACACAGATGCGATGCCAATTCCCAAAATCGTTGCTGTTTTTTTATTTATTTCGGTTTTGTAGGGATATTCATTCGATGGCCAATTTTCTTTCACGTACTTATATACGTTGATCACCATATTTTTCTCATTAGAAGTAAAGCTCGTCACCTGTAAAAATCACCTGTTCAGTCTCTTTCACACGAAGCTCAAGCTATATCTCCAGGTATAGGTACCAATTAACCTAACCAATTACTTCACAATTTAAAACCTACTTCTAATATAAGTTTCCAAAGATTATCGCGTTTGAACAAACAACTCTTTCTTTTTACTTTATATATATTTTAGATAAATTGTATTACGTACCTTTTGACGTTTTTTTCGTGGCGAATTTATTTCCTTAGATGTACTGGCTACTGGCTCCATTATACGTAGGGTTGCCATCCGTCCGGGTTTCCCCGGATTTGTCCTAGTTTAGAGGGCATCCGGGGAGCGTCCGGGGAAGGTTTCATTTGTAGACCGAGTTTAAAAAATCAATAAAAAAAAAATTTGGGCCGCCCGCGAGACACGCGCTATGCTCGCACACCACGATCAACCGACGAACCAAGTATATTCACCGTTCCCCCACCCCTCCCGTCACGGTTACCACGGCCCGCCGTTTGTTCGTTCGAATTCGCGACCCGCGGCACGTCGGTTACACGGTACGAACCGATGCTCTTAAAGAATTCCGCCAAACGGCTGAGGTCGAATATAAACAGCTTCTGTATCATTCCAAAACGCGTTGGCTGAGCCTGTTTCCAGCTATCGAGCGAATTCTGAAGCTCTACCGTCCTTTACTTAATTATTTTGAAAGCATGGAAAGGCCACCTGTTTTAATTAAACAGTTTTTCGAAAATCCTCTCTCGGAAGCATACCTGTTCCTTATACACTAAATTATGCACACCATTCACACAAAAATAGAGACATTAGAGAAAGGCGATAATTCAATTCTTGAAACAAAAAGCATACTTGCTTCCATAACAAAAAGTTTAGATGACCGAATTAAGGAAAATTTTGTGCCGCTGAACGTTCAGATATGACGTTTCAGTATAAATAAAGAAGATGAAAACAGGAAACAAGAGTTTAAAAAATGCACACATGACTTCTACAATGAAATTAAAAGATATATTGAAGAATGGATGAAACCTTTAAAACAATTTGAGAAATTTGATTGGATGTTTTTGCCGAAAATTAATAACAACACAGAGTGGACTCTTATTGAAGACACTGTCCTCTATTTGAAAGATAAAAATATAGACATTGACGACGCAAAATTAATTGACGAGTGGGTGAATTTAAAGGCTTTTTGCCAAAACTTAACTGAACAAGATAAGCTTGTAAATTCCAATCAACTTTGTTTACAATTTTTAAAACGCCAAATGCGAATTTATATTCGGAATTGCTGAAAATTGCGCAATATTTTTTTGCATTCCGGCGCATAATGCCAACGTGGAGAGGGTATTCTCATCACAACAATGGACTAAAGAAAGAAATTTACTAAGCGTAGAAACAATTTCTTCAATAATTAAAATCAAATTCAATTTCCAAGAATACAGCTGCACTGATTTTTATAAATTACTTTTAAAAAGGAAAGATATTCTAAAAGCTATCGGAAAAAATTATAAATACAATAGAACTGAGAACTAAAAAGGCAAGAGGCTGAGGAAAACGCTTCAATAGCTAGATAGACAAATCGTGTACCTAATTTTGAGTGCAATAATTGCTTTTTATTTTTGTAGTTAAAGTTATGATTTTTAATAGTAAAAACTGTTTAAAATATGGTTGTTGATCAAATGTTTGAGTTGATGAAAATGAGAATTGGATTGATTATTATGATTATTGATTATTTTGTTTTAAAATTTAAATAATGTAACTTACATTGCTGTAGGTCTAAACTTTAAAAATGTTCTGTTTTGTAGTTTAATTGAATTTAGTTTATTTTCTGCTAAAATAGGTATATTTTATATATAAATGACTGCTGATAAAAAGTAAAGCAGATAATAATTATTATAGAACTATAGAAACGTTACCTCGAAAATTGTAAGACTGAATACTAGAATGGTCTAAGTAAGTAGGTACTTTTAACATTTTAATTCATTAAATATATGTTTTTGTTTAATATTCTAATAAGGTTATGTTTTCTTATTTCAAGAATTTAAAAAGCTGTTTTATATAAATAATTTGTAACAAATTGTAATATGATTCTGTTTAGTTAAAATAAGGAATGAATAAAAAAGGTGATTTATGACATTTTCAACTGTTTTTTATTACATTAAATATGTTTAAAAGATCTTGTTGATATGTCCGGCTTTCGGACTCTAAAATCCGGGGATTTCACGCGTCTTGTCCTGTTTTCCAAATTTTAGAGATGGCAACCCTAATTATACGTAATAACAAATAAAATTAACGCAACAATTAAAGTTACAACAATTAAAAAGTGATAACGAAACAATAACAAAATTAACAATAACAACCAGATCCGCGATATATGCAAAGCAATGAAACAAACAAACTCGTACGCATTCGAAACTCGAATGACTGTTTATTTCAAAATGGCGTCCCGATAGTTTACAATCCCTGCGACGGACGCGTTCCGGTACCAAG
The DNA here is from genome assembly GCA_944452665.1 of Stenoptilia bipunctidactyla. Classification (NCBI taxonomy): domain Eukaryota; kingdom Metazoa; phylum Arthropoda; class Insecta; order Lepidoptera; family Pterophoridae; genus Stenoptilia; species Stenoptilia bipunctidactyla. The sequence continues at coordinate 19,852,592 of OX101734.1, read as the reverse complement.
AAACACAAACGATAGCGCTTTGCGTCGTTAAAATATAATTCGACTAAATTAAATAGGTTGTTACTTTCATATAACCCGTCTATATTTCATGTCGATTGAATATGTTCAAGTTATTATTATCTCGCAGTATAAAATGTTTACTTACTAAAAGATGTTTGTTTACATAATTTATAGCTTCTCGTGACGGTTACTTTAGGTGAATGGTCAGCGTGTTCTGCAAAATGCGGCGGTCGTCAAGTGCGCGGGGTGCTGTGTCTCGGCACTAACGGTCGACGAATGCGGGAGAGCTTCTGTCGCGGCCCGAGACCTGACGCCGAGCGCGCGTGCGGGGACCAATGTGCCGCCTCGTGGTATCTCAGTGATTGGAGTGAGGTAAGAAATTACAAAAAATAATAAAATCCCTAGGTTACACACAATATGACCCAAAATTAAAATAATCTTGGGATATAGGAAAAACTGGGTTAGTTCCGCTATAGGATGGTATCGTTATGGCACGCTCTCTAAAAATCTATTGAGTAATATTTTTAAGTTTTCGCCCAATTATTCTTAAATAACTGAAAAAATGTGCTATATAAAAATCACCCGACCAAGACTCGAACCTGGGACCTCTCGTTTTCCGGACGAGTGCTCTTCCACTGAGCTACCGGGGCCTGGCACTACGCCTCGAAATTACTTAGAACATTTTTGTTTTTTCGTTATATTGCTAACGTAGCTCCATCTGATACCCGAAACCAATTTCTTTTCAAGCAAACGAAAGGTCCCAGGTTCGAGTCCAGGTCGAGTGATTTTTATTTAGCAAATTTTTTCAGTTATTTAACCTATTAAGTAGTGCCGCTTTAGCACCTCAAAGTTTTTGGGACAGAGGAGTAGAAAAGTTCTACAACAGTTTTTCAAAATATTCAAAATATTGACAGCCAAATTGAAATACTTACTTACTTGTATAAAAATAAATGTATCTCCATTGGTGACAGCCATCATTACGACCCTTTCAAGTTTCACTATTAGTATCTTTACATAATATAATATTATTATAAAATATATTTCAGTACAAAATTCACTGACTAAACGCGATTCATACGGTTTGAACAATTAAGAAAGGTGTTTCAAGAGATAGTGTTTATATAGTTCATATATTTTAGGTGAAATTCACTCATGTGTGGCCATTGATAATATCGGGAAAAATCATGCTAAATATATAAATAAATGAAATTAATAAATGACACAAAAAATAAAGTCAATCATTTTTTTGCTTCTTACTCTATATTTTGTAAGAGAAGTCTGTTATTATTATGAAGCGATGTTTTGCCTACACAAGGTGCGTGGCATATCTAATTTCAGATTTAATAGAGTTGCGATGCTAAATAGAGACAATTTTTTTTTTTGGGAAATCTCAAAGTTTAAGAACTTAGAATTTTAAAAAGTCGAAACCAAATCATGTTGGCATTGAGAAGCGTGGAGAAGCTGCCTGCAAGAGGCGATGCGCTTATTAAAATTCACCCTGTATATTAAGTTTGTAATCGAACATATTAATCACCGAACACCTTCTTCACCAGTGCCACGGTCCCTGTGAAGCCGGCGTCCAAACCCGCACAGTATGGTGCGCCAACCCCGGCATCGCCGGCCACAGCGGCGCCGCCAAGGACTCGGAATGTCCCGGCGTGAGACCCGCGGCCAAACGCGTTTGTGTCCCGACGCGGTGCTCCTCCAGACCTAATGATATTCCTTCCAGTAGATCCTCCAATCCTACGACAAATGGAAGGATCAGCAAAACTACTAGACCTATGACCCCGGCTTTAGGTAAGTTTAATATGCATGATTTCTTTGTATGGCAATATTTTTAAATGTAGCATAATTAGAAAAAAAAATATTTCAGCTAAATGCGCGGTACTGAGAGTGTTTTATACATATGGACCTAAATATGAAAAATAAAGAAAACCAAAATTTTAAAACATATTATGAGACTATTAAATCAATACAAAGGGTAGGTCTGATGTTTTCGGTTTGACATCTAGAATACTAGTAATACCTTGCTGCGGACCAATCTAAAGTTCAAAAGCTGCAAAGCCATCGTTCAGTCATAGATTTTTTACTCGTTTTAATGTATTTTTGTCTAAAAATACATCCATTTCAAGAGTTATTCTATATTTTTATAGCAAAAAAAGCTTTAAAAAGGTTTTGATGAAAAGGTGTTCATTTGGTACATTTCTTGTCATACATTAAACCGTCATTGTAAATACAAAGAAGGAAATTCTTAAGGCGTTAAAAAAGCACCAATTTCAATGACCATAATTGATAACTTATATCAAATTTTATTTTGGGAGCAATTTTAACAAATGACATTTTTAAATGTATTTATTGTTCACAAAGTTTCCAACAAGATATTCGTGTTTTCAGATGTTTCTACAAGACAAACCAGACAACAAACGCATTTCACGCAAAATACAAAACGAATGAAGACTCTAGCGACAAGTGGTAAGTATTTGTTAAAATGTGTGCTGAAATTATACAAAATAAAACGACTGCTAGAAAACGCTATTATAAAACTAACTCTTTAAGATTACCGATGCCAAAACCTTAGCTATTATCAAAATTTATACTATAAATCTTATATGTATAATCATTTTCGTTGTACACACGGAATTGGAGGATAAGTTTACCTATACATGGTGACTGGTGGGTCGCTTTCAAAATTCCAGGATGTGACAGTTTCAGATCATACATGAAGAGAAAAAATAAATAAAAAAATGAATATTAATTATTTACTGAATAAACTTCTCCGAAAGTTAAAGAATTCGTTACGCAACGCATGGTTACATTAGCGTAATACAATAAATACTTAGCGGGTGGTGGTGTGCGTGTGGCGGGAACACCGCTGTTTGCGTGTTGACTGAGGCAGCGCATCGGAAAAAGTGTAATAAGGTCTCCTTATTTATTCGTAGGGATTTCTGGTGAAAAATTAAGTACCTTTTATTACATAGTTATGATCAGAATCGAGTGAATCAGAATCGAGATCTTCATTATTGCAAATTTGTCACCAGTCACGCTGTATAATTACATTTTCCACTAATGACAATGTTCTGGTTTGTGTGTTTGTAAAAGCTTATTTTGTCTATAAATAACCCTAAATTTCGCCAATGAAATAAGATACAATATAATCACTTTTAAGTCCAAATCAATGTTTTATTTCTAGTAAATAAAAATCGATCCAATGGACAATATATCAAAATATTACACAATGCGGAAAGCTTCAAACGAAATAAAACAGATGTTATCATTATTAGAAAGACTTTTTACCAGGAGTTCGCATTTATCACATAATTATCACTGAATCTCATGCACCTTTTCATAACAATGGCATTAAAATGGCAATACAAGGAAAGCTTCTGAAGTGTTTTATCTCTCATATACTAGAAACGATACTCAGAATGTCTTCAATATCTCGACTTGTGCTCCAATCACAAATAGAGTCCCACAGGTAACCATATTTGACCCACTTTACACTGTTCATTAACGAAAATATTTTTTGATGTCTTAGAGATCTTACTATATACCGATAGCTTTAGTCTTAAAAATCAATCATAGCACCATAATTGTTTAAAACATACCTTTAAAAAGAATATCCATTACATTTTTTGGAAGAAGATAATTGAAATCCTTGCGATATTTTTACCAACGTCATAATTATCGTCACATATATCCTAAACACGATAATTCACTTAACAAATACAAACTGTGACACGAGTCAATGCGAATACATCGAGGCTATCACGATTTTAAATATTTCATGTAAGCAATAGTATTGTAAAGTAATCTTGTTCTAAAATGCTTTAAAGTATTCAACTGTCTAGCGCTTTATCCGCGTTTGTCCGCAATTTCACCTGATGGTAAGTGAAACACATCATGTCATGTAGGCTATGAATACCCCTACCATCCCGAGATAAGCATGTCGTAAAGGCGTGTTTGTAGAACCTTCTAATTAACCTAGCTAGCAACCACCTTTCATATGCAATATGCCGCCCAATATTAGCGCTCTGGTGGTAGAGAATTCCGAAAATATTTCCTGAAGAACCAGGTTATTCCTAAACTTGCGTGCTATCATCTTCGGCCTCGTCTTCACTAACTATCAGGTGAGATTGAGGTCAAACGCGGCTATAATCACCAATAAACCAAATAAAAAACATAAAGGAACGAAAAAACACACACCACTAAAGCGGTAACACTAAACTTTACGTTAGTGAAGTAACCACTAGATATTTAAGTAAAGGGTGTCTCCCAATGTTTTTCGTTTTTGAATTGACCAAAACACGCCAACCGCTACCTGCAGGAGGACGGGAGTAGTTTCAAACGCTTAGCCGGCTTGTAGCCATGAATTGTTTCACAGGACCGCAGCGCGCGTTTTGTGTGCGGGCGTTTTATAAAACCATTAATTTCTACACTATTTTCGTCGTCTCTACAGGACACATTTTATTTTAACAAACTTAAAACATGTGCCAAGTGCTAATTTAATCAAGCATTGGTTGCGCAAGTTTGAATAGACTGAGAATACAATACCGGTCGTCTGGGCGTAAAAGGACATAAAGCGCGTGCATGAAAGTCGACCGCGTTCGCCATTCTTTTATGGATGACCCACGACAGGCGTTGAGATTGCGCGCAGCTTCTCCTAATTTGAAAAAATCTACGGTTCATCATATGACTTCGAAAGGTTTACATTTTCATACCTTTAAAATTATTATTGCTCAAGAAATTAAGCCTGATGATAATAACAAACAAGTCAAATTCTGCAGGACAGTGAAAACCCGTTAAAAAGGAGTTTCAATAACATCTGGTCCTCCGACTAGTCGAATTTTTGCGTCAACGGTCACGTGAATAAACGATTTCCTTATGGGACAAACTAAAAAGTAAAGTTTTTATTCAATTTCCACCCAACCTATTCAAGGAGCGATGCTTCAGCGAGCGATTCAAAATTTTAGCTCCAGGTTAAATGAGTGTGAACAAATGAATGGTGCGCATTATCAAACGGTTGTTTTCCATAAATAAACTTCAAGAAGTGCTCTTTAATTAAACAATAAATAAAACAAATTGTAATTGATATTATTGTTTTTTTTTTTGACATTTAACATGTAAAAACGAAAAACATTCTGAGTCACCCTTTATTTTTTGTTTATTTCGATTCTGGAAATTATTATATTTTTAACGTTAGGAGGATGGAAAGATTGTCCTCCATGCCACCTGGAGGAAAGTGCTCATGAGAACTAAGATGGTACACTTCCATCCATGAGAAACCTATTCACTCGACACTTAAAAGTTCCGGGACTGTATATGCCAGGAAAAATTCTAAAAAGTTATGCCCTTTTATGTTAATGGTAAAATAATTTAAAAACTATAATAATATAAAATTTTGTGTTAATATTGAATTTTAAGGTTTCTTAAGGCTAATTGTTGTTTTAATACAGTGCTACTAGAGCCCTAACTAAACATTCAAAATAGTCTGATCTAGTCCCCAGAAAAACCATACTCTAAGTAATATGAATAGAGCGTCAGAAATCAAAAATTAATTTGCATACACTTCAATACATTCCAATGAAAAAATAAAAACAACAGCTACAGCAAAAAATAATTGTAAAACAATAATTACTATTATTTACTACAATTATTTAAATGACTTTATTGGCATTTTAGTTTGCGATAGGCTGACCCCCTGTCACTGCAATAGTCTCTATCCATCATTATAATACCTCCAAAGTCAAATGTGACATCAGATGGTCTTATAACAGGATACAGGCGTGAAGTTATGTATGTATTTAAATTATGTATAAGTTATACATGAATGTATAAGCTTTAATTTTTCATTTTTTATATTTTCGTAACCATCCACCAGCGGATTGCAAGGACAAGCTATCAACATGCGGACTGGCGCTGCAGGCGCGACTGTGCAACTACCCGTACTACGCGGAGTACTGCTGCGCGAGTTGCCGCCGGTAGACGCGCGAGGCAGGTCGGTCGCTTCTACTTCATATTCAACTCTCTTACGGCTGGTTTCAATCACTTACCAAAATGTACAGATAGAAATTCCTATACTGTGTCAAATCAGTCACAAGTCAGTCACTTGAGCTCAAGAGAGAATGGAATTTTCTTACTTAACTTTTACTTTAAACTTTTTGGTAAGCTTTTTGGTAAGCTATTGAGACCAACCGTTAATTCTTACTTCTTCAAGATTTGATCGCCAGGTTACTACGCAGAGCCATTCTTTATTCCGTATTTTAAAAAATAGTATATCTTATATCTGTCTATATATCTTCTTCTTAATATATACAACTGTTCCGTTACTGAGTGACTGACAGGAAACGTACAGTCAAAACTACTGGGCGTATGGAGTTCTGGAACATACATTCCTTAGGGGGTGTAGAAATTCACTAAGGGAGGAATTTCCGAAATTCCCACGGGAACGGAAAACATAGGACTTTTTAGTTTGTATGAAAATTCCTTGAGTGCATCGATGTGAAACTTTAGCGATAGGCCCCCAAAATAATTAAACAGGTAAAATATACCTTTACCTGGGATAATTGTTTTAAGAATATTCTCTCGGGGAACCAGATTTACGAAATATCACACAACGGAGTTAACTGGGCCACATTTAACTAGTAGGCCAAAGTCAAATCTTTTCTTCTATTCGTATAAAGTTATACCAATAACATTACCCGTATGTTTTATTTTCAATAGAATAATATGTTGAATAATTTCTTTTTCAGATTAACACATCAGTATTGTGATCTTATTGGACTTGTAGTGAGAATTAACTGCGCCAGAGCAGAGTTCGCTTTTTAAAGGACCAAAATATGTGTTTCCTATTTGTATAATTTAGACATCAATTGTGTTGATTACCAAATGTTTACTGTAAGGAATTAATTGCACCATTTGTACACATTAAATAGGGATCCCAAATAATTATTTATGCAAATTAGTTTATCTCTAGCTAATAAATACGAATTGTACAAAACTGTGATTTTCTAAGCAGTTCTATCAAGAAAAAGATAGAACAGTAAGATTAAGTATTTTTCAGTCGAACAATTCGTATTAAAAATAGCATGCTTTTAGTACCTGTATTACTATCTGTAGCGTGAACAATTTTGCCATATTAGGTTTTCTTGGAAGTAATGTTATTTGCCGTTAATGGAAGCGTTTTAATTTTTGGCCACATTGACGTCACGGTTTTAGCTACCGACTTTATCAAGCACTCAATGCAAGTTTCTTAGTAATTTCATTAGTTCTTTATAGGAATTCATATTTTTTAAGTATTTTGTAAATGTTCAATGTGGTCAAATATTTAAATATTTAAATACTAAATAATAAGTGTTCTAACTACTAGATATAGTTTTGTGATCTCTAGTGTTTAGAGGGAGATGATCTGTGGATTTAGCGTTAGCCAAACATGAATTGTTATCGTCACCAATTTCAGTATTTTGTTTCGTTTGGGTAGCTAGTGCATTTTAATTGTTCGTTAATAGCGCTTTGTAATGGACTAGTTTAAATTATTTTATTTACAATGAAGATAAGGTATCTAATATTTATCTTGTCAAATCAATGTAACATAATTTTAAAGATAAATTTAACTATATTAGCGAGTGATTCAAGTTTTGTACATAATTATAATTATTTGTATAGTGCATTTATCTTCGGCTGTTACCTGCCTATCCATGTTATTATTATGTTTAAAAAATTTAAAGTCGTACGACACAGCTATTGACAAATTAACATTGGAAAATTTTACACAGAAAAACTTGTTTGTATTTAAACTCATTTGAAAACATTTTGCCCACTGATTCTAATACTTTAGCATGTATTTTACTAATTAAATAAATATTTATAATACTGTAAAAATAAATATAAGCTTTAAACAACTCTAACACTTATTTCATTTCTGCAAAACTTTCGTCATTATATTGGTAAACTCTATCTATGTTGTGGTAAATGACGATGAGCTCAAAGATGGAACACGCGAATGAACCAATAAATATAATTGAATTTGATCACTCCAAGGTGTAAAAAGAAGAAAAAATATTGGTGTACGTGGAGATTGGATTTTCATATTGTATTTTTGACAGTTAATATGCAACATATCTTACAGCATCGATTAAAGATAGGAAGCATTTGAGGCTGTAAAGATTATCCATCAAATCTAGGACTTCTCGTAAGGTGTAGGTGGCATTCACCGATAATGCCACAAACATTTTGATACAATAGTTAGAACAACATTATCTTTACTGAGTTACCATAATGTAAATATTAAATAGTTCGATATTAGTCAGTTATTACCTATGCAGTAGTGGCTGCTAGATAATTATGTAAATAAATAAAACATTCTTCTTCCGGCTCACCCGATCGAAATTGATGGTTTTAATCAACATGACTATTCGTAAGGTTCCAATTCATTTTACTCAAGAACTAATACTATGTATAATGGTTGGGAAATACAGATGTTTAAACTGAGAATTTTCATTCGTTATTTCGTATTGAGATGAAACTATGTAGTAAAATATTAAGGTCCTTAGAGCACCTGATACATACTCTGATGTTAAAAAATGAGGGTTCACCAGTTCATAGTTGTAAATACTGTGAGACGTTTTTACAACTTTGGAACGATAAATTAAGCAGTCGATACACAGTATCAACTCCGACCCCTAATCATAATTGATTGTTTTTTCATTGAATAGTGTCGAATTAGAATAGTCAAGAGTTCAACAAATAAGTCTGATTAAAACTGACAAAAGTTAGGAATATCAAAAATGAGATGGTCTAAACAAGTAATTCCTAAATTGCACAAAAGCAAAATTAAGGTTTAACGAATTTAGTCAACCCCGACTCTGTGTGCTCAATATAAGCATTCTTTTATAAAATAGGAAACATTTCCTTGACTAAGCCCGCGTATGACCTCAATCACAAATGATGGTAAGTAAAGATGGAGGTCATAGTTGAACGCACACGGGCTTAAGAAAGATAAATAACAGCTTCTAAAAGTACCTAAATGAAAAAAAAAGAAGTGAATTTGTTTATGGGATCAAGGTTGCTGAAAAACGATTGTTTTCTGTTCCTCCTGTGAGCTATGGCTTTTCATCACCTTAGCCTGACCACTTTCATTGATTATCACTTGCTTTTATACATTACAAGATTTAAGGCTAACTTTATTTATTTATACTTTATTGTACACATGGAGTATGAAACAATTTGAATACCAATGTTATAGGTACAGTGCACAATGGGCGGCCTTATCATCTTAAGACGATCTCTACCAAGAAACCTTTTCTACAGTTCTATCACCGCTAGAGTAGTTATTTGACTTACTTGACTTAAGTTCCTATGTCCTATGTCAGGGCAGAGGGCTTCCACTGTGCTTCGCCATCCCGCTCGGTCTTGAGCTTCGCGCTTAGTAGAGTAGTTATTAGTAAATCTTAATAATTTTGATCTCACTAAATTCCCTTTTAAGACTATTACTAAATGCACATTAAACAAATATGCATATCTCACAATATACACACACAATATTCACACACAAAAACTTCATAAATTTAGGTTTTAATTTCTGAGTAATGTAATTTTAATAAAACCTAATATTGTTATTGTTTTTTATATAACTTGTTACAATAGTTGAACAAATAGAATAACCATTCTATTATACTAAGTTTACAGGGCCCATGACCTTTTAGAAATTAGTGCACAAATAGTATTTTTTGTATTGTTTAGTTTTAAGTTTGATAACACTGTAATAGTAACTACTAGCCAGAACGCTGTCCTTGCATCTCTATCTTTATAAAGCTTCTGGTCGATACTGTGCTTCAGCTATCATGCTCTCCGCATCAAAAGACATGTTTTTTTGGCTGATCCGCGCGTGAGATCCGTTCCACGGAGCGTTATTGACTTAATAGGCACGTGCGTGGAGCGCGCACGTGTCGTCCGCGCGGGAGCTAGCCACATCGCACTTTCGATGAGAGTGTTTTCAATATGCCACGTAGGTAAATCTTATATGACAGCTCCTTAACCACGTAGTCTTATTGGATCCACCCTAAAGTGATTTTTATAAGACCGTGCGAAGCGAGAGTGCTCATCAACTATAACCCCGACTTTTTCAAACCCTTAACCAATTATTGAATCGACCCTAGAGTGTGTTTTATAAGACTGAGCGAAGCAAGGGTGGTAGTCAACTACAAAACTGATATTTTGCCTGACTTAGATACCTGTAACACACCATTTTTGAAGTTAAGTATATGAATTTTGAATATAATATGAGTAGTCAAATTACTTTTTGAGTTTTTAAGTTGTCAAGTTACTTAAATAGTAAATTGTTAATATTGTCTTAAGTTTTCGCCTTTTAAACGGATTTATCGCGTATATTTACATTTTTAATTTTAACTCGACAGTCGCTCATGGCCCCGGGGTCTGCAAAGACACCGAAACATCGAGTTAAAATTTAAAATGTTAACATATGCGATAAATCCGGTTAAAAAGTGTTATATTTTATAGTAATTAAAACACTTTTTGTTAGCTTACGAATTACTACTCTGAGTCACCGATTTTAATATTTGTTGTCGCCCCCTTAGTATTTCAATAAGCGATATGCTTTTATTTTAACCCTGTGAATTGGATTTTATGGTCATCCGATTAAATACTACCCCTTTTAAAAGCTGACGCAAAAGGTTACAAAGGTTATCTACTATTTTTTTAGTCACTAGAATGAGTAGATACTTCACAATACAATAGTAAGTATTACTCAACTAGATTATTAACATCACGTAGGCACTCAATTCAAGAGGTTGTTCTGGTAATCACTGACTAAGATTATTCGAGAGAAATCCCTTTCAGGCAACGGTTATAAATAGTGGTTCAGTCTGAAGGGACGATCAGTATTAAATTGAATTTAATTAGTTTTCGAAAATGTACCCAACTACAAGTCTAAACAGCCAACAAAGTTTAACTAATGGTCAAAAAGATTTGATCTCAAGTGAGAATAATCTACGAACAATCAGAGCAGTGATAAATCTTCTTACAAATATGCTAATATTGTTGACAATATTTACAACAATTTTATATGCATGCAGTTCAACAAAAATCGGAACTTTTCAAATTCACATTATTCTTTGCGTTTTAGGGGTGAGGCGTATTGCTTTATAACTTGAAAAACTGTTCATCGTTTTAATTCAAAAAGTAAACACGTTTTAATATTAAAATTTCAGTATCAATATTTGATGTGCCAAGGAACGCTTGTACTGTCAAGACACAACAGTTGGTCGGTCTTTATTAACCGAAGAGTTAAACGACATATACATTGGATTTTTCAGCTTTTTGGGCTTATATTTGTCAACCTCGGTAGTATTATCATGTACAAAGAATCATGGCATAAGTTTCAAACCGCACATGGGATTTTTGGTAAGGAAACAATAGTTTACACAATGTATGTACATAAATAAGTAGTTGCCTTAAATAATAAACTTTTTAATATTGGCAGTAAGTTTTCACGCCTGGTGCTTTCATTTAGCCATCTTTGTCTATGGGCCATTAGCTAGATGCAGTGCTTGTTTGCCTTCATACCTACATTTGTCTCGAAAAGCTGGCATGATGGTCTCTTAAGCAACCTTCAAGCATATGGCATATCGACCGGGCTCTGCAACTGGATATCTGATTTTCTGAGGGAACGGTCGATTCGAGTAGTATGAGATGGCTACTCCTCTGACCTAATGGCAATTAATGCCGGGGTACCTCAGGGATATGTTCTCTCTACAACTTTATTCTTGCTGCACATTAATGACCTCCTAACACCAGGCATTATTGGATACACTGATGACAGCACTGTTGTTGATAGATAGATATCCAATGCGCGAACGTGCGCCCCTGAAATCCAGGTTTTGGGAGAGTCTAAGATTTAGTGCGTTGATTCGACCTTGCAGAATGTGTCCGATTGGGGCGAGTCCAACCTGGTCAATTTCAACGCCTCCAAAACACAAAGGTGTTTTTTTTTCCATAAAAAAAGCAAATATGTAGAATAAAAATAGAATAATAGAATAAACGCCCATTTTGTAGAATGTATGTGTTCCCATCACCGACCATCTAGGACTTTTGGGCGTGACTATAACGTCCAAATTACACCTTGGACAACAAATTGAGTCTATGGCTCAAATGGCTTCCAAAAAATTTGTTATCATCTCTAAGGTCCGACGGTACTTTAACCCTGAACGGCTGCTCAACCTATACATAGCCCAAGTGAGGTCGTGCATGGAGTACTGTAGTCACCTTTAAGACAGTTCTGATAAATACCAGCTCGAAGCGCTAGACTCTGTTGACCGAAGAGCCCGGAAACTTATTAATAACGACAACCTTACAAATAATCAATTGCAGACACTAGAGCATCGTCGTAAGGTTGCTTGTTTAACAGTATTTTATCGGCTACATTTTGGAGAGTGTGCGAGTGCTCTTTTTGACCAAATTGAAACCAAACCTTTTTACCACCGGACTACCAGGCGTAGAAAGAACTTCCATCCCTGTATTTTTCAAGAAGTCGAACAAAACGCTTCGATAGTTCCTTTTTGGTACGGATTGCCAAGGTATCGAACAATCTGCCTGCATCTGTTTTTCCTGACCACTACAGTCCCGGAACTTTTAAATGTCAAGTGAATAGGTTTCTCGTGGATGGACGTGTACCACCATAGTCTTCATGCGCACTTTACATCAGGTGGCATGGAAGACAAACGTCTTAACCTTACAACATGAAAAAAGGCTATACGAATGTTAAATCATCAATAATATCGATAAATTCATAAGTTTTATTTAAGAACAACATTACAGTGGTGTCGATACCTAAAATAAATTGCAAACGATAACCCAGGGGTCTAGTCTAGTGGTTTTGTTAACAATAATCGAAAATAATGAACACTAGTCAACTTAATACTGTAATATTCTAATATAAATAACATATTTTTACTTTCAGCTCTCTGCGCCCTTATTACCAGCTGGGCTAGTCTACTGAATGGCCTGACAATCATGACTTCACACCATTTGCCTCAGAGATTCAATTCCTACTGGATGAAATACATACACTACGTCACTGGGATAGCGACTCTATATTTTTCAGCCATAAGCCTTTGTTTTGGATTTGCTAACAGATCCTTTAAAAGATGGACAGGAAATGAAGATGTACACCCGTACATATTAATGTCATTTACTATAGTTTTTACAACATTTGTAGCATTAGATTTTATCATTGTAACTAAAAATAAGTTTAAATTATTTAACTCTTAAGTGTACCTCATGCTAGATAGTTTCATACTGTTTCTATTGAAAATTTTGCATTAAATCTAAATTTTTAAGTAGGAACAGAATAATAAAAAACTAATTATTTTCACCATTTATATTTAATAACCTTAAACTTAATTATTTCGGTTGAACTATATACAAGATAAAGCTAAAATGTCTATTTATATAAAACATTTATTTTTTGACAATGATGCAAACCTGCAATACAATATAAAATATCACACGAGACATTTAATTGAGTACGTTCTAATATATCTAATAATACATTTGTTCACAATAAATACATTATTTATTTACGGCCTTTGCAGGATTGGCAACAATTTTTAGTGTAATAATTATAATGACATAGTCGTGCTTGTACTGCGAGTCCACAATTCGGCAATTGATCTTCACATCCTGAAATAAAATCGTATATGTCTCTAAGGAAAGTTTCTGACTCTTTCTCACATAACCGGACGCGAACATAGGAATGGAAGTGGACATCATTGTCTTTTTATTCAAATTTAAGTTTATAGCATTAAAGCTATGGCTAAGGCACATTACATCATTAAAAGCAAATCAAATATTCAAGTAAATCCAGAAAATTGGGCAAGTTTTTTCACATTTAATCAGCTTTTTGAGTATAGTATGTCTGTCTACATGACAGTATTTATTATATTTTAAATCATGGGTTCATGTTGACTACTGTCATACTTTATCCCCAGATATCCTTCAAGATCTTGATTTTTACAAAAATAAAACAATAAATGAATAAGTATTAATTTCGAATTCTACAAATCTTTTTAATGAGCTTAACCAGAATTAACTAAAGAAAGTCTATGTTTGACAGACATAATCTTAAGAACAAGTTATGAAACTTTTTGTAAAATGTAAAAAAGCTTACTTACTTTGAAGGGAAATTCGGAAAGTTGATTCGGATGATTCCGTTGTAGAAGTAGCCAACCAAGGTTTAAGAACTGGTTCTGAAAAAAAATTTTTTTTATTAGACTTTGGTGTAAAGGTAAGCAACGTGGTAATGAATTTTGATTTTGAATGAAAGAACGCAAAACCTAAATAGGTAGTTTGTTCAAAATCGAGAGTTGAATCCACTCCCCATAAAAAAGTAGGGGTTTACAGGAATAATATAATTTTGCCGTGTCCAAATTTTACTCAAGTATATTAAATTTACTAGTAGTTAGACAAAAATAATGCGCTAGTATCAACATTCGAGGCCTGCGAGGGTCATCATGAATCAATAGCTGCATCCTAAGACATTTCCAAGGCCTTTAACAGGGTCTGTCATGATGACCTCTTAAGTAAGTTTTCAGCGTAGTGCATACCGGTCGGGTTTTCTTGTAGTCCATTGCTATCTTTTGTAGATTTTAATGTGTTTATATTAAGATCACCTGCTACGATTATTTTGTATTTTGCATTTGAAGTCAATTTATATAATAGTCTATCTAATTGTGTTAGAAATGTATTGATGTCGGAGTCAGGTATACGATCGACGCATATTACTACCATATTAGTTCCTAAAATATTTATTCCACAGCATTCAAAGATACGATCAACTGCATTTTTTTTTGCATATCCAGTTCTTTGAATTTTAACCCTTTTTGTAAAAATATAGAAACTCCTCCGCGTTTTATATTTTTTCCACTTTCTCTGCTATAAATTGATGCTAAAATATAGCCTGATATGGTTATATAGTTTTGATTGGCTTTATTTATAAAAGTTTCAGTAAAGCATAGTATATCTGGTTTTTTACTCTGGATGTTCAGATCGTTTAAGGTAATTTCAATAATATTTCTCTTTGATAGAAATCCAGCTATATTTCGGTGATATATTTTTAAGGTATTGTGAGGTTTATTGACGAAAGAAGTTCATAATACTAGGGTTTTGTTCATCTGTAGATATTGTTTTTCTATTGTCGCTGCATTTTTTTGGAAAATAATATGGTATTGTTCCTTTCCGTGGAGGAGCAATGTTTGCGTGAGTGAGCAGCTTGTGTTTTTGCTTCCGTTTTTGTGTAACTATCATTATACTTTGTTTTTTCTTTAAACGTTAAACATCTTTTTTCATAGTCCATTTGATCAATCAACATATTGAGTTTTCTACATATACAGTTTCAAGTTAGTAAATCCTTTAAGCATGTATAATAATAGTTTTTGAAGTTGCGAGTTATGTCAGACAATATACCATTTAGTTTTGTTTCATTTAAATATATATTTTTATGCACGTTTAGTACGTAGTAATTATAATGCTACAGTTTATGTATTTTTTTTAACATAGCGCAGAGCTCAATTGTGACAGGATTGGAATTGTGATCACCTACTGAAACTATGATTTTATCGTTCTGTTTTCGTTCAATCCATTTAAACATCGTCATAATTTCATCTGTCGTATGGTTATATGTAGGAAATTATTTCATATTCTTCGTACGGACTATGAAATCTTAATTTTGCTAAACTGTCACGTAATCCTTTACATTGCCGTCCACCGATGATGTATATCTTTTTGATTTCTTTATTTACTTAATAACTCCACATTTTTGATGTGATTGTTGTTTGAGTGTTGATATAAGGAAGTCTGTTGTACATTTTTGATAGTATTCTCTTGTGTAGATACTTGCAACGGTGGCGACTCACTTTTTTTGTATCATTATGGTGACAGTTTTATATTTTGGTAAATTTTCGTCGTTGCTTTTAGTATTTTCGTTATGATAAGAACATACATTTTTCAATAACTAGCTATCACACACCACTATAGCAGCTCCATAAGGCCTGCAAGTGCGAGCGAGAGATTCGATAATAAGTTTTGAGGCTCAGTTCGCAAGTTGTAATGGCACAGTGACTCACCCTCCCCGCTGTCGGCGCAGGCGAGCGCGCAGGGCTGGCGCGCGTCGGGCGGCGCGGGCGCGCACTGCGCCGCGGCCGCCGCGCGCGCGCCCGCCCGCGCCTCCTCCTGCCCCACCGTCGCGCACACCACGGACCGCTGCCTCCAGCCGATGCCGCTTGAGCAGTTGCCTATGCACTGGAAAGAAATTGGACGAATCAGAGATTTGACGCCGATCGACAGTTTTTACTAGGCCAAAAAAGGCGATCGAAGTTGATCTATTGGTGTGATAACACTCTTAGAGAGGAATGAAAGTGTTAAATATAAATTTAATAAGATGTTATACTTATAAATTAAAAACGTATGTGAAAAATGTTGATTGCTCCGTCACGCTTAAACGAAACAGCTCTGGCTTACAGTGGTTTCGCACTACATCCAACCAGTAGCCGATCCGAATCCGAGAAATCACGGCCCGACGACGTAGCCATGGAGCTTATTTCCGTAATCCGTCTGTACAGGGAAATAGCTGTCCAATAGGTATCTATGTTACTAGGCTATGAAGCCACTTGAAATATTAGGTAATCGACTTGTAATGTAGCTTATTATAACTATATTTTTTTTATAGTTTACTTTTATAAAGTTCAGTGTTAGATCGACTATCTGTGAGTTTGTTTCTTACCATCCCTCATTTCTCACTTATCATATCACTGTAGAAAGAAACCCACTACACGGTCATTGAACACAAGATTTCAATATTAGTATTTTCTCGGATCTATCCGAGGTATCTATAACACATAAGAAACTTCTCGATTTTCTTATGTTACATGAATTTTCGCGAGTAAAACACATTCTTGTTCACAAGTCTGTAATAACGTCCACCTACCTGAGTCCAATCACTGTAGTACCACGTGTGTCGTCCGTTGCAGCGCGCCCCGCAGCCGCGGCGGGTGGGCGGCTGCTCGCCGGCGCAGGCGGCGGCCGGCAGCACGGTGCCGCCGCCCGCCCCGCCCGCGCCCGCGCCCGCGCCCGCGCCGCCGCCGCCCACGCACAGCACCACGCGCGCCTGCCAGCCGCCGCAGTCCGACGAGCAGGCGGACCACTCGCCTGTACACAGGAATTACATCAACAGGTTTTAAATGAAATTCAAAAAAAAAATTCAAAATTCAAAAAGTTTTATTCATCTTAGGAATTTCACAAAACACTTGATGAAGTCAGTCATCACATACTTCGGCTTTAAGTAGTTGTTGATAGTTGTTAAATAAGATATTACAGTAGACCAAGAGACAAAAAAAGCTGGCGGAAAAAAACTCTTGGCACTCTTTTTCAGTCAGAATTATCAAATTAATACAAATAGGTACAGAACAAATTGACCGTGACATGAAAAAAAACAAACACAAGACAGCTACATAATTGTGAGAGCCAATGTCATGCCACAACCAAATTGCTTACATAGCAGATGCAATGAGCTATGGATGCACAATACGAACATGACATACTGGGACCAGAGTATTTGAACAAGAATGGAATAAAATAGTCATAGTATCATTAGCAATGATGCCTAGATAACGTAGTAAGAATAGGTCTCCAATTTAAAATTGAGAGTTAACTATATAACATAGCAGTAATGAAGAACAATTGCTAACTCCCGCAGTTTAAGGAGCAGACTGACCACTCGCGCACAGTATGTATACTCACTGACGAGCCACTGGCCCTCGGTGGCGCGGCAGGGCTGCAGCACGGTACAGGCGCGCACAGTGTCGGCGGTGCGCGGCCCGCAGCCCGCGGGGTCGGCGCAGCGCGCGCCGCGCGACTGTACCCCGCTGAACCCGCACGCGCCCACACACTGTAACATTCACATGGATACACTCGTCAAGTATTCATGAGTAAAATGACAGCCACATTGTGTTAGCAGTAAACCGATCGAGGTCGATAGGTTTTCTCTAATCGGATTGGTCTAATAAAAACTATCGACCGACGTCAACTAATCCATTCTACCATCGATCGACACCCGATGATCAATCGATCGGTGTGGTTTGTTTGACCTCAATCTCACCTGGTGGTAAGTGATGTGCGCTGTCATCACTTACCACCAGGTGAGATTGAGGTTATGACAGCACACAGACTTAGGAAAGAACTGGAGCTTCATAAAATATTGCCGGAACACACCACCGCTAGAGCGGTTAAATTTGGAGGCAGGTTTAATGTGAAGGATAGGATACCTCTTCGTATTCCTTCGACCATCTGGTGGGACTTAGGTCAAACACAACCCGTGTCGTTAAAAATATAACAATCGTAAAAAAATATAAAATAAGTCACATTTTCAAAACAAAATAATTAAAATTATATGTACGACGGTAAATATTAAGCCTTTGTCTATAAAAACGTAAATTTATATGATTTTTAT
Organism: Stenoptilia bipunctidactyla; assembly: GCA_944452665.1. Classification (NCBI taxonomy): domain Eukaryota; kingdom Metazoa; phylum Arthropoda; class Insecta; order Lepidoptera; family Pterophoridae; genus Stenoptilia; species Stenoptilia bipunctidactyla. The sequence goes on along the minus strand of OX101734.1, from coordinate 19,834,075 downwards.
AAAGGAATAAAATTTGATTTTTTTTTATTCTAGTTTATGCAGGTATACTGGACCAAATTATCTTTACAATTTGGCCTTTTTCATAGCAGTTTATTTATTTATTTACAGCAGAAGTCTGCTGGACGGGACTACGAGAGGCTAAGTCAGCGAATGCCTTGTGTACATTGTTGGGTGTTGGTGTTACATTTTTCCCACTTTTTTTTCACTTATATTTTTTTAAAAGACACGCTCGTTATAAAGTCTTAAATTTCATAAGTAAAAAAGTTATTATTCTTAGTTAAAATTGTTAATCTAAAACATCATTTTTCATAAAAACTTACATCAGACCACTCAGTATAAATCCAGCCGATGGTAGGACTATAGTTGTACTCCGGTCCAATATCATTAGCATTGGAGCTGTTGACTGATACTGTATAAATAGGTCCTTCTCTGAAGTTCTCTGTCACATTCTTCTCATAGCTAGCGGTGCTGGTAAAGCTGCGTTTCGTTTCAAAAGATTCACAATCAGGGATTTCACAGAGTTCAAACGCAACTGGTTTCGTATCAGGACACATTCTATCTTTGATCTGAAAGAATTTTACGTACATATTATATTAGTTTTCGGAGATATTTATGGCACACCTAGAGAATTGAATAAACATACAAGACATAAAGTTTTCTGGATTTTCCCGAAGTAAAAACTTGCAGCGGGGCTAGCATGCTACCGTAGACAACGATAAATCGGGCCTTTTATCGATATTTTCTTAGAATGTGGTATTTAGTGTATGTAATTTATTAAGATTATGACATATTTGGTTCTGTGGTCTTAATCATGGTATCAAATCGAGTAATTCTATCTATTATGGTGCGCATATTAGGTTACATAACAGGATAAAATAACAAAATAATATTTATCTTGTCGATTCGACTATTTATCGATGGTTGCATGCTAGCCCTGCAGGTCATAAATCGACAAATGGTACTTCCGATTCATAATCTTTAAAGTAATAGTTATATCAAAAAGTTTTCGGGTTCATTTATCAGTATATTAACTTACTAAATAAAAAAGGATAGGTAAGTGAATTTAGCTTTTCAACAATTTGTAAATTGCAGCTAAACCCTTTTTAGTTAATGCCAATATATGACAACACAACAGCAAAACGTGATAAATTTCATAACGCATCAAAAAACTACCCTAAAAAAGAGGCTGTGAAATATTACAGTTTAAATAGTTATTACCATGTAGATTTATAAAAAATGTTTTATCAAATCTACGACATTTTTTTAAGAGAAATTCAAAATTTCAAAATGGCATTACCTTGATGATCCCCTTAGCATGATCCTGCACACAGCCCACAATCCTGGTTCTATTGGCGGGGCCACACATGGGGCACACGGACCAGGCGGCGGCGCGCCATCTTGGCGGGCACGGCGCGTTGTTACATCGTCGTCGACGACTGCTCGGCGGGGACCCCACGCAGTGGACGGAGGACACTTCTTTGTCGACTCCTTCGATGCAACGATATTTGCCGATCTATTGTCATGGAGGGAGGAAAAATTAACTCTTTAACTCAAATCCTAATGACAGGACGAAGGAATGAAAGAAAGATGCTATAAGTTGAATATAATATGATCTTTTACTGACATTAATAATGGATACAATCCAGCTTTAATATACAAGGTATACGAGCCGGTGGGTATACACATCACATGCCCTTCCTAAATTAAAAATAAAAATGAAATACATAGCTCTTTTTATGATAATTGATTTCTAGCCACAACAAAAGTTTTTCTCCGTCTCCAATTAACAAAAGTTTTCTCACTAATTCGAGTTATTAGAACTGTGCTCATGGGTTTTCTTTTTTCGATTTTTCTGGTTTTCTTTTACTACCTCAAATTCGTTAAATGTGTTATAAATTTCAGGATGAAACGTAACTTCTTAAATCCACCATCTAAACAATATTAACGTTAAATGCATAATTTTGGACTAGATGATATCACGTATCAGTAAACGAGAAATTATAAGCTTTAAACTATACCATACAACCTTTTCCGGTAAACAAGCATTAAAATACTACGAGCCCACCAAGCACGTATTAATTAAGAAATATTCAGTTATTTGTGTACATACCTGAATACCTCCTCCACAAGTTCTCGTACACTGACTGAAAGAACTAATCTTCCAGGTAAATCTTCTGAGGCCGATTTGGTTTTCTTCTAATCTCTTTTCATGTCTTCTCCCAGAATTCAAAAATAGATCTGTTATGCTAGTATATTCTGGAACCTTCGAAAAGTGGTGCCTCCTAGTGTGTTTGGCGTGTGGTGGGGGTGACATATCTGTTGCATTTACTTTTACGAAAGTCTTTACTTCGCCTGGCAGGGATTCCGTGAAGTATTCATATCTGATGTTTGGGGTAGGTTGAGTGTACAAAACCTGAAAAATATGATCAATTTTTATTTAATGATATTTATTGGAAATAAAATTTAGACATGTTTATTTCAGACATTAAGTTACAGGTGTTAGTAACAACAAAACTTGACCATTAACTAGTGTTAGTGGTGCAATTTTAAAGTAACAAACTATAATGTATTTATTTATTTTATAAAATTGAATTTAAAATTAAAAAACTATTTTCATTTTCCAGAGAATATGTTATAGGTACCTAGAACCTAAGTCATAGTCATTTTAAAGTAATGATATTTTTTCGATGTTTTACTTTATGAATGAACATGTCATACCATAATATCAACTGGAGCATAAATAGGACCCAGTGAGAAGATCGTATCCCGTCCTCCAGTGCGGGTGTAGTGGAACCGAGCGCCGGCCGCCTCGAAGGTGCCAGGGGAACTGATGGCAAACTCGCCGTTTGTGATGTACGAGCCGTTGGTCACTTTCAAAGCTGCAAGATAAGAAACATATGAAGTTACTTATGTCTCAAAAATAGTTAAATTGTTGAATGGTTTAGTGAAAATATATTCTAATTAAATAAATGTTGTATTTCTGTAATAAATATGTAAGTTCGTTGCTATGAGAGTCTGAAAAATCATAAGCTGCTGTCAGCGAAGTAAGCGAGCTGTCTTCTCGTTTTATTTTAATATAAATAGTAAACTGTGTTTGTTAATATCGAGGATAATCTCATTTTGGGTCCTCTAATTTGAAGCTGTTACAGACTTTGAATTTATTGAATATCACAATAAACAATGAAAAAAACTAAGAGCAATCATGAAATACATAATGAATAAAATCAGAGTAACTTTCAACGTAACAACATCTTCAATGTCAGTTTAAAAAACTTTGCGGTCACTTCGAAAAAAATAAGAATGACATACTGTCACCAATCATTGCTATACCAGACGGATTCCAGACCGCAAAAGCTGTAATCGTATTACCTACTATGACGCAAATTATTGCAGCAAAGGTTAATTTAGAAATCTAAATTCATCGTCCTAAGACGCAACAGTAGTTATTATGATTTACCGCGCAAATGTCCACTCTAACAATCAATAGATTCATGGCCAGCTCAAATTGCAGTTTGCACTTATTAATATCGGAATGAGGAATTAGGTGGCTATTTTGTAATGGAGCGTTTTTGTTACAACCTATTTGTATTTCATCGATCTTGCAGTGTTGAGATAATTTCCAAGTTATACTTATAGGTATAGTGATTGATAGACACCCCCAACGGAAATTCAGTCTCTGAACAGTGTGCCTTGTCTACAGAGGGTTTTATAAGACAATTGGTAATTCGTGATTTAAGTTTTATATATTTATAGCACAATATAAATGTGACTAAAAGATACGTTTCGAAACGGCAAGAAGATTTGGCCCCGGATTTGTTTTTCTTGTGCCGTGCGTAAATCGAACCCGCGACCACTGGCGTCTGTGGCAGACAGTGTCACCCCATCGCCAAAGTGGTCGTCAAATTGAAAATATAAATAAAACACTATGAATAGCTAAATAATAACAAGAGATTCCTGCAATTGTTATTAAATATAGATTGAGCAACAATATATTTATTTTTAACTAGCTTGTATTTAAAAGACGACGTCCACTCACATTAATTTTATGGCACTGGTTCCATTCAACTACCCATATGACAATAAATAATTACAGGTGATTGGATGTATCAGCGTCTAGACTATGCTACTTCCGTGTATTAACATTAAAAATCCATGACGTCATGAGAGTTGCCAGCCAATATTATGGTCAAATCGTAAAATTGGCCACATTGGTTACTTATTTAACAAATATTCTGAATATTGGTTTCCATTATCGGAACAAGTGAAGTGAAATGCATTTATGCACCTAAATAGTTAACTTAAACTTTAGTACATAACAAACAAACTCGGATAAAATATACTAATTACTACGATATTCCCAATAATGCGGTCGTGTGTCTAAAAAAATCGATAAATTTTTAATATTATCCGTTATTTTACTCGTTTCGCCCACAGAAGATATAGGTACAATTAGTTAGCAAAATGTAAACAATATCATTTAAAAAAAAACGTAAAATATATATAGAACCGCGCTATACTTACCGATAAAATTTTCACTTGCTACCAATTCAGTAACATTCAAGCGGCAGGCACCTCGGGGTACGGTGGCGACGTAGGTGTAGCCCAGAGGTAGCCGGGGTCGGGTGAACAGCCCAGTCACTAGACGGTGACCGCATCTCAGCTCCACATTGCTTGCATCTGCCAGCACTGAATCCAGACCCACGACCTGGTTTGAAATAAATAAATAAAATAAAGGTATAATCTCCTGACAATCACACTAACTACATGGCCCTAAAGTAAGCATAGCTTATGTTATGGGATACCATGTAGCGAACTCTGGGGAAACTATGATATAAATATACATATTATATTATAGAAAAACACCCAACACGGACAATTTTATTTGTTCTGTGTGGAAATCGGACTCGAGACCCCAAGATTGAAAAGTAGCATGTATGCACCATGGAGATAGGGGTTTTAAATGGTATGGAAATATATGACAGTCAAATAAAGACGCTCAAATGTGAAGTCACTATGTTTGGTCAACTCCAATATGCAGAGTTGTGAATGTTTATATACGAAATAAAGTTTAGTTTGAAATTTGCAATAATAAATAATAAATATTTTTGACACTCACACAACATTATCTAGCCCAAATTAAGTTTCTTAAAGAACTTGTGCTATGGATACTAAACAACTGATATACTTAAGAAATATATAAACATACATATTTTTTATTAGAATAAACTTAAATAAACATATAAACATCCATGACTTGACGACTAATATCTGTGTTCATCACACCGATATCCGCCGCCGCCGGGATTCGAACCCAGGACCTCTGGCATAGAAGGCAATGTATGTTACCATTACACCAGCCGGTCGCCAATAATTATGCAATCACAAATTTTAAATCGACAATAATCGAATTATTATTTCCAGAATTCTAAAAGCGTAACAAAAATTTAGATAAAATCTCAATTACCTACTGTCAAAATGGTTAGTATTTCTTTTCAACCGATTTCCGAAAAAGCAGGAGGTTTTCCATTCGTCTGTATGTTTTTTTTTGTTTTTTTTTTTGATTCTTTGTTTATTATTTCGGACAGTTATGAATCGATTAAAAATATTCGGTTGAGTGCTTCATTGAAAATTTCAAATTTAAAAATGACATTATAACTCAGCCAAAGTTTTGACGTGAAGTCGGTTTTTTCAATGCTCTACTTTCAATTATTTTATATTACAAAGAAACCTTCAAAACAAACCCTCGCAAAGTTTAAAGATATTACTGTTTTAATATTCGTTTGCATATTCTATTTCAATAAACATTTACATCATGCTCCTAGACTCAAACTGTAGCCTCTCCATTTAGTTTTACGATCCATAAATGCAATTTATAACTCGAAATTTGTCACATTAACTCCTATAACATCTCAATTATTAAATCTGTTTGCAAATGAGTATATTTATTTAAATACACGAAATGAAAAATGACGTTGAATTTTATTTTTTTCGAGAAAACGTAAAAGCGTCGATGAAAATATTTAATTCGTTATGCTCGTATTTATAAATCTGACCAGTAAATTTCTTCTTCCTCGTCTTTCATAAAAAAATTATATTGAAATATTCTGTGATGGTATTTCAACTTATCGAATCAAATACTAAATTACCTTCTGATTAAACATTTAATCTGTTTTAGAAAAGAAACACACAATTAAAAACAGGAAGGTTGTCTGGAAGAGATCACTTGAAGTGTGAAGATCGCCTTTTGTACACAAAATTCTTGTAAATCTTTACTTTTTTGGTCCCAAATAAAATAAATGTATATAAAGAAATGGATATAATAACCGTAGATTTAAACAAGAACATAACAAAATGGCTGTTTGGAAACACAGGTTCCTAATTTCACTCAGCTTTACATTATCTGGACATTTGATGCTAAATTTTCTGAAGCCCAACTAAGAATTTATACATTATATGTCCACCAAACCATTTTACGTGGTAAGATTATTGCTCCTACTTCCTTCTCCTAACTGTCAAGAATGTTTGGAATGAAAACAGAAAATATCATAAATAAGGCTTAGTTGTAGTTTTCATTATTTGTGTGTCAAAAGCTGTGAAACGCAAAACTTGTCTCGATTAAGTTGGCGCTGGTATTTCATAAGCACCCATAATGTATTTAAAATATATGAGATATACTTATAATGCATTTATAGTAATATAATAACAATGTTTGTTTGTATTTAATAATCTTGGATAAAAAAATTACCATTAATAGCTCTTGTCGAAGGTTACATACATGTTCAACTTATGAATAAAATCTTATAGGAAAACATATTCATTTTGAGAAAGAAACTCTTCCATTATTTATAAATAATAATATAAAAAAATAAAAAAAAATAAAAACTTTTATTTTCGGACAACTAAGATCCATATTTGTTAGTAAACTTATAATCTAATTGCGTTAGTAATTATATTTCACAAGAGACCTATTTATTTTCATTGAATGGCCAACATACGGACAGTCCCCGCTGTCGGCTATCGCCGTCAGAACACTGTTACTGCTGCCTCGTATTCGGCGCAGTAGAGAAGCCGCTTTTTTACGTAGGATGGTGCTAAAGCTATCGACCTCTGCGTGTGCAAACATAGCTGACGCGCTACAAAAACGTGGCAGCTTCAACAGTGTTCTGAAGGCGTTGTTATACTGGACCCGCAGGGCGCTGTACGACTTATTAGTGTAGTTTGCCCACAGGCTACTCGAGTAGAGCGATGTGCAGTACGCTTTAAAAAGAGTAATTTTTACTGCTGTCGAGCAACGCGCGAATCTACGTGCTAACATGTTCGCTCTAACTGACAGCGCCCTGCGTTCCCTCTCCATATCTACATCATCTTTTAAGTCTTCCGTCACATAGTGCCCAAGATATTTAAATTGCTTTACTCTTTTCAGAGGTTCATCGTAAAGTCTTATTGGAGGTACGACTCTTGGACACTTGTTACCAGCCTTAAATACCATGAACTCACTTTTCTTTGCATTGTATAGGAGACCATGCAGACCCGCATAAGACTCACAGACTTTAAGGAGCTTTCTGAGTGCACTCACCGAGGGGGCCAGCAGCACCATGTCATCCGCGTAGCTGATGTTATTGACGCATAAGTTACCAATGTGACAACCGACATGCATGCTGCTGAGCCTCTCGATCAGGTCATTCACGTACAGGCTGAAGAGATTAGGCGAGGTCAATCCCCCTTGCCTTACTCCACACTTCATTCTGTAAGGCTCAGAAAACTCATCCGCCCATCTTACGAGGTTCACCTGACTCCCATACCAATACTTAATTATTTCAAGTAGATCAGTTGGCAAACCAGCTCTTTTTAACTTGTCCCAAAGGAGGTCATACGAGACAAGATCAAAAGCCTTTGATAAGTCTAGGAAACAGGCATACACAGGAGTGCGCCTGTCCGTGTAGTACTTGACAGTGTGCTTTAAACTTAGTATCGCGCTCTCCGTAGATAATCCACGCTTAAATCCGTGCTGTCCGTCATGTAGGCTTAGGACATCTTGTAGCTGAGAATTAAGCACACGGTCAAGCACTTTAGCGATCACAGTTGCTAAGGATATTGGCCTATAATTAGAAATGTCTGATATGTCCCCTGTCTTATTTTTAACTATTGGAACCACAATAGTTTTCATCATCTCCGCAGGCAAGTAGGAATGAACTAGACACATATTAAATAATAATGCCAACACACGAGATAGATGAAAACCAGCATGCCTTAGGTGCTCGATGCTGAGACCATCATGACCAGGCGACTTACCTTTGCTCATTGTTTTTATTATGTGGTCAATTGTCTTCGCCTTAATATGCGTTGTAAGGAGACCTGTACACGGGGCCCCAACATCAAACACCCTTTTTGACGGATTTAAAGGAGGTACTACAGAAAAATGATTTTTAAAAAGATCCGCAATGGTCTTGGCATCATTTACGCCATCAACGCTCACAGGGAGGCCAGGCCTAACGTTCATAGCATTTGTGGATTTCCAAAACCTACTGAAATCACCTTTGGAATGAAGTGATGCCAGTGTATCCATTTGTATTTGCTGTTGATTGTTTTGACACCATTTTAGCCTTCCTTTAAAAATCTTACGACTTGTTATCATTTCATTATATATAGTACCGCACTTAGGTTGTCCGAACCACGTCCACATAAGAAATTTAGACTTGGCCTCCATGTGTGCATCTTTCACGTATTTATTCCAACCAGTTACAGTATTTTTACGCCGACTAATTGCTGAGTAAGTCCTACTGGCAGTAGATGATAATGTGGTTACAATTTCGTTATAAAATTTGTCAATTATGGTTCTATGGGAAATATTGTCACAAAAATTTGAACAACATTCTGTAAAAAATTCTGGAAAATCTAATAACTTTAAGTGTTGGTTACATAATTCAAAATACCTACTTATTTGTTTATCTGACCTGACCCCCCACTTAACACTATTAAATTTATCATTTTTGTGCAACAATTTTGATTTACTTAAATTAAAGTTACAAGTAGTTACAAGTGGAAAGTGATCCGACCAATATGTGTCATGCAGCACCTTTGAATCAACAATTAACTCCCACGCTGCTTCCGTGACCACACAGTGATCCAACCATCTCCTACTTCCATGAGCCTCACTAATATAAGTATAAGTTTCCGAATTTAAACCTAGCTTTCTAATGTCACTACATATCCAATTTTGTTCTAAACAGAAGTCAGTAAGTTCAGTATAGAATAACTCACCCGGATGAGCATTGAAATCTCCCAATAGAAAGATTGACTCCACAGCACTTTCCTCTACAATAGCACTTAATGCACTGAGACAATCTGTAAATTCAGAGAGATTCTCTGGTTTATCGTAGGGCATGTACACACAACACACAATAAACGACCAACCACTTAGAGCGATTTTAATTGCACATATTCTGGGGTTATCACATGGTATCACTGAAACATTCTGGAAAACACTCTTCCTCCATAACAGCGCTACACCGCCGTAAGGTCTGCCAGTCAGCATGCCCGCTGATGTGTCCACTGCCGATGTACCCGTGCTCCCAAACTCCGGATGTACAGATGACAAATAAGGCAAGTCATGTGGTAAGAGCCATGTTTCCTGCAGTGCCAATATATCGGCCACTTCACACAATTGTCTAATATTTTCAATCGATCTCTTGATGGATTTACAATTAAAAGTAACCAATTTGTTACTTGTTGGTGTAAAATTTTCAGTATCCATTTTTGTTTTGAATTATAGCATTTTGTCCTCTGTCAACGTTATAATGAATAAAACGTCGAAATAGTATACCTTTTGGCCACAACTTTTCTTCCAAAAATAAATTAAGCTTAAATATTGGCACGAAAAGCTTAAATGCATTATGGCCTCTTTCTATTCTTTGTGATAACTTTATTAGAGAAACTTGCTCGCCTGTTTTTTCCTTAATATAATTTATAATGTCCAGTTCCTTCGTCTCCCGGTGCACATTTGTAATAAATATAGGCACTTTACTATCCGCAGCTTTAAAGTTTTGCACATTATTTGCACAGCCTGTTTTATTTGTATACCTTCGTGTTTTCTTCTTTTTCTCAACAACTTTCCATTCATGTTCTTTTCTTATACTTATATTCCCACTACGTTGGTTGTCATGAGTATTCATAACCACTCGCCCACTATCACCCAAAGTGATCCGGCTCTTATCAGATGATAATGGTAGACAATGCATAGTGTCATTCAACTGAGTATCTAGAACTACTCTCGAACCGGTCGCAGGTGACGTCATTACAGCTGGCGCATCGTTGCTATTCGAGCGCTCTGCCGTCGTCAGTTTTTGCGCGTATGAGGGTACTTTTAACGGTATCTCCATCGCTTTATTATTTGGCGCAATGGAACCGTTTTCATATTGATCAGAATCATCATTGGTTTGCGGCAAAATCCCCATGGGACCACTATCACACATGGAATCATTAATATGAAAAGCGCCTCGCTTCGTATTGACATATCCAAAGTTGTTTACTACTGATGCCGACTTAACATTTTCGAGATCACTTTTAATTTGTGTTACTTGGTCAATTGTTGCAAAGGTATTTCGTAGGTTGCTTATTTCCTCTCGTATTAAAAGGATATCTTTTAACAGCTTTGACGCGTCCAGGTAGTCAAAAGTTACCGGGGGCAACTTATTTAAATTTCTTGCTACAAATACAGGTATAACATCAGGATCACTTTCTTTGAACAAACAGATAATATCTTCAATGTCACGTTGCGTCTTCCCGCCGCCTTTTCTAATTATTTTTCGAGCCGTTGTCGGAATAGATTCGAACAACAAAATTTTTGACTCGGATATTTCCTCCGCCGAAAAAGACGTCAAACAAATACGTTGTAGACTCACTTCATCCATAACTTCTATTTTATTTTGGATAAAAGTCAATAGCTCCGAAATAACAACATCACAGTTAGCACATTTTACAAGCTTTGTGGTAGACATCGTAAATACGTCACAACACCGATCACGTCAGACATATGACGTGCGCACGCAAAGACGCGCGCGCGCTGACTGATTACTGATTTAGTTGAATTTTTTTCAGAATGAGTACTACCATACCTCTTATTTTAACCATCATTATATCAACGCGCAAAGGAAAGGGCAAATGGTGAAATTATTAGAGCGTAGGCTCATCCAGCGTAAATCTCGATCATGGTGTAACAATAAATCGTCCACTGGGTGTATGATTGCAAATGCCAGCGGTTAATCCTGTAATGCAAAACGAATTATGTCCAAGGACCCAGATGATACTTACCATTTGGTAGATCAAGTGCTTTAGAGAACATGGATTTGTTAAAATGACCAATAGATTTGACGTTTATTCTAGTTAAATTTGATTGACCATGAGCCCATTTAAGAATATCGTTAACAGAAGGAACATTGTAACAACAAATGTTCTGCCAAGAAGCTTGTGATATACACGTCTTAGTTTGATTACTAAGCTCAATGGACATTAAATTTTATTTATTTTTCTTACTTAAGCAAGAAATCATCGTTTTAAGTTGAACAGAGACGAGCTAATTTTATAAAAACATGTTTGTCAACAACTTAAAAAAATCTACTTATCTCTAGAACGAAGAAATTAAACTTGTTTTACATATTTTACACTTGTTATGTGACATCGGTGCACTTTTCGAAGTAAAACATTTTAAATACAATTTTACCACTTGCGGAGTGAATGCTAATTTATATTTTATTGTCCAATACGCTTTGCTTATCTTGTTGAAACCACTTTATAGTGCAAACTTTAATATTCTCATGCTTTTTTAACCAATTTCAGTCTGTGGCTTTGCCCGGCTACATTTAGTGTTGTATTAATTCGCCTTATTGAGAATTACTTAATCTACGAGTATTACATTGAATATCAGTTTATCTTGAAGGCCTCCAAAGCGCACTTGTTGAGTGTTCGTCTGCGGTTTGAAAGTCCCTCTGAATCCCACTTTAGGAAAAAACTTGTAATGTCTTTTCGAAATCGCTTACTTTTACCGAGTAGTATGCATAACACAAGAGAACTTTAGGGCTCGCAGGTGTGTCAATGAGGCTGATTTTTAATAATCTCGTTCTCAATTGTCACATAATATGACAAACTATGTTTAAAGTTTCTCTAAAGTTACCTTAGGTCATATCTAGGTGCACTTTAATAACTTTTACACCCATTAGGGCTTTGATTTTTTTATATAGGCACTTAATTTTGTAGTTTTCTTTAAAGTTTTAAAATTGTTGTTCATATTTCTAAAGAAAACAGGATAAGACTTTATTGACTATGTTTTTTGACTAAGAAGCTTTCACATGTATCTAATTTAAGTACATATTATACTGTAGAATATGAAAATTTATACCGGTCGTCCTTAAAGTAACCGAAGCTCAAGTATGCACAATATGAAGGTGTTATTAGATATAATGATGACAATGTCTGACGCATAAACCTAAATGGAAGTTCTGTACAATTCACTGGCGCCATTTAAATGAAATCCAATTTGCATATAGTTATTGTTGACAGTAAAGTAAACAAACAAAAGATACACAAACCCTGAATTGTACTGCTGTGAAAACATAAAATTACAGATGAGATGTATTTTACAAGTCCTTACGACTTACGCGTTTTTTTCCTTTGGCACCCAACAGAGACCCCTTTAGGAACCTTACAACGCGACAGGAAGATTGCGGAACATAGTACGAAAGGAGTACATCATATGTACGAAAGGAGGCCAAAATGGGGGACACATAAGCGATCCTGCTGGCCTTGCCTGACAGCGGGTATGCTAATCTGAGCATACCCGCTGAACACCCCTGTCTTTCTAGGGAAAGCCGATCGAAGAAATGGAGCGACAACTAGCCAGTGATAAAGGCTGCGCAGGACTTTCGCGCTGTTACAAAGTGCTGTTCGGAAATAATGTTAGTGACTGCGTGTTTATGAATAATTTGAAATTTCGTTTGCTTGCTACAAATACTTCTGTCCTCAAATATCAGAGCTTTGGTAATGTATTCCGATTTTTTTTAGGAAGAACTGTACTAATCCTTAGACATAGTACGACTTGGAGCTTATCGTCATTCAGCATCAGATGAGACTGAGATAATAATAATAAGTATTTCTGATACTCACACAACATTATGAATTCATTATCTAGCCCAAATTAAGTTTTAGAACTTGTGTTATGGATACTAGATAACTGATATACTTAAGAAATATATAAACATACATATTGAATAAATACATATTTTTTATTAGAATAAACTTAAATAAACATATAAACATCCATGATGTAGCAATCTGCATACTTAATAGCTTAATTCTTTGCCTGTTGAATAACTTTAAAATACATAACATTCACTATGGTGAATGAACGCAACGCTGCCTGAGAACCAACTCGTTCTTTTCCCTCCCTGCGGGCGCCTCAGCCTCGGCCATTTCGTTTCGTGTTCAACTGAGAGCGGACGCGCTTAAAAAAAACAATTTAACTCAACTTACATATCTTGAAGTTATCCCGTCTACCGGGTGAGTTGCCCCTTACTGTTCTATAATGTTTATTTTTATGGTGTTCTAACTTAAATTGTAAAGTCACTATGTGTAACCCTAGAATACCTTTCCTAACTTCCTTATGGAGACACTGCGACCTTTGTGCCGTGAGCGTCGTGTCGGCCATTTTGTTAACGCGACTAACGCCCTTTTTATTCGCCGTGCATTCCAGGTTCAAGGAGAGGACTAAGTTGTAAAGTTCAAGGAGAGGACTAAAATCTAAAGCGGAATATATAATCCTGCATATATATAATCCTAACAAGCACGTGAGGAACAACTACTACCCTAAAAGTCCTACGTGCAGAATACTACCGAGAAGAACCTGCATTGTTGGAATTTGATTAAAAAGGGACGCGCCTGGAGCAGAACACCGGCACGAGGACCACAACTTCAAACAACAGGCCAGTGCTCCACTAACATTGTTACCTTATAACTTAGCCGAGGAAGGTAATTAAATAACTGTTAAACCGAAGTTATTCCTTTTTTTATTTGGTTTAACCTCCGAACCCACCTAGTCTGCCGGCTAAGCGCGGCAGTGGCGCCCAACGTGGGGCACGAACCCACGACCCTGAGATTAAGAGTCTCATGCTCTACCGACTGAGCTAGCCGGGTGAATGAGGTTACTGGCTACACTCCTTCATTCTTAGTCTATGGACGTGAGTTAGTAACATGTGGATCATACTACCTTGGCAAGGAAAGCGATGACCATCCTGTTTTTCAACCGCGCGATTGTTATGCTGATAACATAGGTGTACTATCTAGCATCTTCAATAAGGTGCAAGCTTCCTTATTGCACGCTCACAGCAGAAACTGTCAACAATATAACCTACGTAGGAGACCTGCAGAATTTAATATTGGTGATGTGATTTGGAGAAAAACATTTTACCAAAGCGATAAGGACAAATATTTTAACAAAAAACTCGCACCAAAATTTATTAAATGTAAAATCATTAAAAAACTATCTCCACTTGTTTATGAACTAGCCGACATGTCTGGGAAACCACTAGGATCATACCACATCAAAGATTTCAAACTCACTAATTATAAAGAATAATGAATTTTATTAACTACTCAATTAAAACCTCCTAAAGTAAAGACTTAGCTATCTATCTGATCTTATTAACTATTAAATCATTGTTCCCTATAGAATACTTTTTTTTAATGACTAAACATTGAAATCTACTAAACTAAAGACTTGCTGTTCGAGCACAATCTGACCTAAAAGGATTGTTCTCTATTAAATATTATTCTCTTAAAGAGTAATAATTTTTTTAAATGCCTACACATTTAAATCTACTAAAACAGAGTCTTGCTGTTTGAGCTCAATCTGACCTAAAAGGATTGTTCTTTTTCAATAACTATTCCCTAAAAGAATAATGATTTGTTAAATGACTATTTAAATCTACCAAATAAAGACTTGCTGTTTGAGCACAATCTTGTTCTAAAAGGATTGTTCTCTGTCTGAAAGGGTCTCAAATCATCCTAATATGATATGATGACAGTATGGCTATGAATGAATGTTGCGTGAAGTATGAAAGATGTATGAGAGAAACAATAGTAGGTCCAAATAGTAGTATTAGTCGGATTTTGCATACAAGTACGCCAAATCCTTCGCTTTGTCGGGGGGTACTGTAGCAATCTGCATACTTAATAGCTTAATTCTTTGCCTGTTGAATAACTTTAAAATACATAACATTCACTATGGTGAATGAACGCAACGCTGCCTGAGAACCAACTCGTTCTTTTCCCTCCCTGCGGGCGCCTCAGCCTCGGCCATTTCGTTTCGTGTTCAACTGAGAGCGGACGCGCTTAAAAAAAACAATTTAACTCAACTTACATATCTTGAAGTTATCCCGTCTACCGGGTGAGTTGCCCCTTACTGTTCTATAATGTTTATTTTTATGGTGTTCTAACTTAAATTGTAAAGTCACTATGTGTAACCCTAGAATACCTTTCCTAACTTCCTTATGGAGACACTGCGACCTTTGTGCCGTGAGCGTCGTGTCGGCCATTTTGTTAACGCGACTAACGCCCTTTTTATTCGCCGTGCATTCCAGGTTCAAGGAGAGGACTAAGTTGTAAAGTTCAAGGAGAGGACTAAAATCTAAAGCGGAATATATAATCCTGCATATATATAATCCTAACAAGCACGTGAGGAACAACTACTACCCTAAAAGTCCTACGTGCAGAATACTACCGAGAAGAACCTGCATTGTTGGAATTTGATTAAAAAGGGACGCGCCTGGAGCAGAACACCGGCACGAGGACCACAACTTCAAACAACAGGCCAGTGCTCCACTAACATTGTTACCTTATAACTTAGCCGAGGAAGGTAATTAAATAACTGTTAAACCGAAGTTATTCCTTTTTTTATTTGGTTTAACCTCCGAACCCACCTAGTCTGCCGGCTAAGCGCGGCAATGACTTGACGGCTAATATCTGTGTACATCACACAAATATCCGCCGCCGCCGGGATTCGAACCCAGGACCTAGAAGGCAATGTATGTTACCACTACACCAGCCGGTCGTCAAATCACACGCGTGAGATCAAACGCGGCTCTTGTTTCCAAAAAAGGGTACCGGATTAAATAAATATCTTCCATTTTCGTTAACACCAAAATAATGAACGTACATTTTTATCCATTATACCAGCAAAAAACCTTATTAACTCCGGTGAGTCAAAGTTAATATAAGAACATAAAAGAGTTAATAGTGTCGCCTCTATATTGGGTATTCTGTGGGTGGTATTCATTACGCAGATAACATCAAATAACCGAAACAACTTTATAAAATACAGTAGCATTTGGATCCGTATTAAAAAAAACATTACCAACCTCTATAAATAAAAGTACTGTCATATCAATAATATTATATTAGATTTATACGTAAGTTTTAATTTTGTACTAACGTAAATATGATTTACCTAATGTTTTGATTGAAATATCCAATTGTAATGACAGATTTCGCAAAATAGCGCCAGATAATCAATATAATCAACTATCAAAGATCTATCAATTAAATATTCAAAACATTAATTTTGTTAATCAGATTAAAATCAACTATCGCATATATCAATGAATGGTTAGTAAATTGTAGACGTATAAATCAACGTTGGTGGTAATTGAAAATGTCTTCTAAATAGGCAATTAATTGGGATTAGCCGAGAGTTAACAAATGGGCGATGTTTAGTAAAACCGGCCCTTTGGAAAAGGAATTCTTTTCTAATTAATAAGTTTGAGAGGTGTTATGGTTATAAATGTATTGATCAACGAAGGTGGCTTAGTAAGAGAATACTTTTAAAAGGGTAATTATAGAGTATTTAATTAAACACATGATAAAATTAAACAGATGTAACCCAATCGGTAATTCTCAGGTTCAAGAAAGACGATTCTAAAAAGAAAAGAAAACATAGTTTAGTAGCTTTCAGAAAACTGCTTTGAAAAAGTTAAACTGAATAAGTTGATACCTTATACTTATCATAAACAAAAATAAGTCGAACCATAAACCTAACACGTAATTGGTCAAAACATGTTAATTGAAAGTAATGTGATCGTATAAATCAATTAATTGGTTAAGATTAGATCGGAGATTGAATCACAGAAATTCTTTCTTAGTCTATTTTAAACTTTTTAATATAGAAAAGGTGGAATAAAAATATTTTTATTTGATAGTAAAAGTAAGCATTAGGAAGTTTTAAATATGATATCGGTATTTATAATTATAAGGATACTTACAGTGATCAAACAAACGAAGGCAAAACTCGACGTTGACGTTATATGCATTTTCACTTATTTTGAAAATCCAAGAGTATATTTTTTTCTTATTTGTTCATAATATAAATTGTTTTTCAATGGCGGACCACTTACACAAGCACTAAGCAAGTAATATTCTGTAATCAAAGAGGTTTGTCGTTGCTTCCACTTTTTATATCTCACTGAACGTTTGTTTACAAAACTTATAAAGGCATAAAGTTATTTTGTTTTGAAATACATTTTTTATTATAAATAAATCAGAAGTATTATCGGTATGGCATCTTTGCATTGCTTTGGAGATGTTGCTAAACAATTAAACAATCTAAAGGTTTGCTTTTTTGTATTCAAAAGAGGAAACTATATTTTAAAGGTGCAATACATTCCAAATATATATTTTATTAGGTTACCTTATGAATAGGAATTTTAAAAAGTAATATCAGTACTTATATCGCTTGATGGTAGGGTCCGACAGTCTGACGACGACCCTTCATATAAAATCTGCCGCCAAATATTAGCGCTCGGGGTATGATATGTTCGGGCAATCATATATATAAAACTGTTCCGTTACTGACTGAGTGACTGAGTGACTGACAGACAACGTACAGCCGTAACTACTGCGCGTAGAGAGCTGAAATTTGGAACATACGTGCTTTAGGGGATGTTGGGGTGCACTAAGGAAGGAATTTCCGAAATTTCCACGGGAACGGAAAATATAGGACTTTTTAGTTTGTATGAAAAATCTTATTCCTTGAGTGCACCGATGTGAAACTTGGTGTAAAGGTTTTTCAATTTGTTTCTGGTTGTGTTATGAAAGGAATTCTCGAAACTCCCACGGGAACGGGAAATATATAATATACGAAATCGCGGGCAAACGCTCGTATTTTATAAAGAGCCATTTCTTTCTTAGGCTCGCGTGCTTTCATGTTTGACCCCATCTTCAATTACCATCAGGTGCGATTGCTTGAGGTCAAACGCGGATTTAGTCTTTGAAAATAAAAATATATAGGTACGTCGAAATAATAATAAATATTTCTGACACTCACACAACATTATCTAGCCCAAATTAAGTTTCTTAAAGAACTTGTGTTATGGATACTACATAACTGATATACTTAAGAAATATATACCTAAACATACATAATAAATAAACATATAAACATCCATGACTTGACGGCTAATATCTGTGTTCATCACACCGATATCCGCCGCCGCCGGGATTCGAACCCTTACTTAGTAATTATTATTTTTTTACATTTAATTACTAACTAACATTATTCCTAATTTTCTTTTAAACAACCAATTGTTCTTTCTTTCATAATTCATAACTCGTGCAAAGAATTCAGTCACGCTGTTTAAAAATAATTAAACAATTGGAAAAGTTAAAGGCTTACAAGCCGTAACTCTTACATGCATTCTTATTCATCATTCAACTGTCTATTTAATAGTTGTCTACTTTTTATTTTCAGATACCTGCTTAATGCAAAACCTAATAAAAGACATTGTTTAATGAAACCTAAAAATTCTTTTTTGGCTTTTTTAAGACCATCGTACCAATAGTTGCTTAAATTTAAGATTTAGAATTCCACAATCCAAAACACCATTACTTAACACTTACACCTCAAAGCCTTAAATTAAACCAACGCACGAACATGCAAAATCGTAAATCTAGTTAATCCTCGAAGGTCGTTCTCTGAGCCAAAATTCCAGAACTACTGACCCTATTCCATATTCCGTTTGATAACTATCAACTTATGTAATATCCACTTTGATCTTAACTGGTATTAAATAGATGACTATTAGCCAAAGCCCATTTGATATCTTTATGGTGGTTCGGCTTTGTCGGTATCGGTATTGCTATTCGGGAAAGTCTTTATTTAAACCCCCTATTTCATTGATACGCTCAACGCATCAAATATATTAGTTGAAGCTGCTAAATTGTGTTTTGTTAATATTTCAAAGTAATGTTACGATGAAGATATTGAATATGAAGTTTGATATTACTTTTTTTTGGGCTAGCAAAAGTAAAAATACTAATATCGTAGTAAGATGCCCTTTTCAAACTCATTTTGTCGCGTTTTTACATAAGGAATACTAAAATTTTTAATTAATTGTGTATTTGTTTAAGAACTACTTAATACAAGCAATTAAATTTGGTTAAAAAGTCTTTGAATCGTAAAACCTAAGAAACTAAATTAATAGTATTCGTATACAGGGTGTTCAAAAAAGTACTTTGGAGAAAAAATCCTAGATGGCACTAGTCTTCCCCATCCAACTTATAAAAACCGTTTTATATTTGGACTTTTAGTTTTACCATAAAAAATCTAAATATTTAAAGAAAAACGCTCACGCGCGCGTATTTCGTCTATCCGCGGGCAGGGGACGATCAGCTGGAAAGTATTTACATTATAGATAAAAATTTCTTTCTATAGCTTGTGATCGTAAATACATATTTTCGTTAATGTGTGATTTTGCCGCGATTCCCCGACATGATCTCTACTTTGAACAATCGTTGTGTTAAGTTTAATAAATTTAGGGGATTCTTTTAGTCTTATATTTCCGATTATTTGATACTGTTAAAACCGCGCTTATCTCTAACTGTTTAGAATGTTTTAGATATGGAAAAACTATGAGTCTGAAAAAAAGAACGTTTTTTTGTAGTCGAATGGGGAAGACTATCTAGGATATTGTCTCCAAAGTACTTTTTTGAGCACCCTGTATAGAAACTGCACAGATTGTTACGAAGATTTTTTTTAATAACAAATACCTACAGTTTTTGCCGGAAAAGCTGATAGATCTTTTCTAAATTTTTCAAACACATCTGTCTAAAATATAAAAAGGTCATTGTATCAGAAATCCAAATTCAGTAGATATAGTTTACAACTATTTGCCCTAAGAATATCAATGTATTGACACACGTTTCATATCGTAAAGCTGTCGGTGGCGTGCGGCCAAATTGCCGCTTTCAATTCGTTGAAAAACAACCATTCCGATTACTAAACAGGAGCTTTTGTATCGGAAAATGTAGGTAACTGTCAAATAAATTATGCTGTAATTAATTTTTAACTTGCGCGATTAGTAACAAAACTATGTTACTTAGATTGCTGATACATCATTAACCGGCAAACAGGCATATTTTAAATTTACTTATGGAGTTAGTTTTCACGATTCAATAAATAGAGCAAAACACTTTTTTATGAGTCAATCGTAACCATGGATCTGTTCTGTAGACACCGTACGTTACTTAAAATTAAAAATATTATACGCTTTAAATTTTTAGACCACTTATTTATTTATGAATAATATTAGATTTTTAAGGAGTACTCATCGTCATATTTTTTTAAAGTGTAGACACGATGAACTTAAGTATTATTTCAAATTTCAGGTATTAAGACTGGACGTAAAGAAGCGGGCTTAAAAAGTAGGTACCTAGCATTTCGTAAAACACTGCCAAAGTATCAACGACTCAAATTCACTGTATCCCTTAAAACAGTTTTGTACATACCACAAACCTTTTTACTTATCTTTTTAAGCATGAAATCATACCAACGAAGCTAAGCTGACGTGAAAATTCAAATTCATAATTTATATGGAAATTCATAATTTGTAATAATAATGTAATAATGTTTCTATAACTTTGTTTTATTTTTCATTATGTATAAATAAAAACAACCCTATATGTCTCACTATACATCCGCATAACTACAATAACAAAAAAAATGTTTTTTTTTTTCTTTACTAATAGCGCTCGTCAATCCGACACCTAACTAAATGCGCATTAGCCATCGACGTTTGAAATACTAAATTCTAGACTTTCAATGTCTAAAATTATCAATGAGTAATAAACTGACCTAATCTTTTGACATGTTTATGTATAGTGCCTGAGATCTTTAGTAGAAAAACAATTACGATGTCATCGAAAAACATTTTTTTCAAAGCTTTCGGGTGTAAGTTGTCAGTAATTTCACAAAAATGATTCTTGAGTAAGGTGACCACAACACTCATCAATGGTACTGACTGACTCTACATTAAAACACTTTCCCCACATGTTCATTGGCACAGCAACTGCCCTTCTTATAAAGTCTCTGTAAGGATAGTTCAAACCAAACTCCTCCCATGGAGTATTGTAAATCTCATTCTAGAACTAAAGTTTAATGGATATATTACCTATGATATTTGGCAGCAGGAAAATCTCTCATAACCAACATATCGCTAGCTATACGGAACCTAATAGGTATGATAAACGTAGGTCACTGTATAAAATTACAATTTCACAATTAACAACAGATACAAAAAAAACGTTCAAATATTATTCCATAGTTTCCAACAAAGTTGTCGTAATACACAACACTAAAAACGTTAATTAAACATTCGTAAATTAAATTTCCGTTGAAAAATAGTTATCCATTGACACGTAAAGTCAAATGGTAGTAAATCTTGGCCGCGTTTGTCCCAATTCATCCAGTATTAGGCGCGTGTTGCCACTAAATATATCAATTAACTTTATTAACTATGATATTTTGAAAGCCACGGATTTATTATGAGGAATTTATGGCCGTTTTATTTACGACTGTTAAATTTATGGGGAACGGAGAGCCATTAGTAATTTATTGTAAGCTGTAACTTCAGTGTCGTAGCGATCATCGCTTTTATAAATCACATCAAAGGTCTTGTTGGGGAAATGTCGCTGAAATAGATTATATCTTATAGGACGGGTCACAAAGATTATTGAATTGATTGCCTAAACATGTGGATTCTTTCTTTGAACATTTCATTTGTGACATTGCACCTATTCTTCTCAGTCTTGAAATTAAAATTACCCTATTAAATGCACATTTAAATGGAATATTATGAAATATAAATAAATAATAAGCTGGCTGATCTAATCCAAAGCTATGCTTATTCTTTAATAAATTGCAGTACAAGAATATTTTTTTATATGCGATAATTTATCGCGAATCCAGTAAATCAAGTTAAGTTAACAAAAAATATTTCTCATAGATAGAAAGTATAATATATTTAGTTTCACTATTTATATTTCCCAATATATCATTTACTTTATGCTTTTTGATCATCATTTCATTGTTAGGTTTTCTAATTCTACTTAATTCCGTCATCTTATATCCAAAACATGACAAACTATAGAGCAAGTATTGAAGGATACTTTTAACAACATAAATACTCATAAATGCAAAGTCATGAGAGTGCGATAAAATAGCTTTTATCCCTGACATTTTAACTATTTTGACCTAGCATGATGCATTGGTGTTTCTAAAATGGATGATGATCGTATTTGTTCTCCAATTTTATTATTCTGAGCGATTACTTATTATGGTGGCGTTTATCCTTTGCGGTTTACCGAAGATTATGTTTACTAGAAGTGTCAACACGCTAAATAACAATGTAAGTTTAACTAATTCTCATGAATTTTATTTGTTGTTTTTCAAAGCGTCTTTTTCACATTTTTTTCTTAAACTAATAACTACAGTGATCACTTTATTAAGCAAGGGCACATTAGCTATTCAACGAAGTGCAAACTAATTTATTTTTTTATTGATTGTTATGTGTAAATGTCGGTTTTTGTGACCTTAGTGGTTTTGTAGTACTCATTGTTAATACAGTAAATCATAAAATATTTCTTAAAGCATTTTTAATATCTTAGTAAGTTTATTGAAGTAACCTGTTTCATGTTAATAATGAATTAAAACTGATTGGAATTGAATTCGATCGACCTAATTGAACTATTTATCTGTCTGGTGGCTTCCGAGTTTGAGGAAGATCTAACGTGACTTTCAAGATATTGTAGTGGAATGTCATAATGATGCCGCCTTACTTAATCTGGTTGAAACAAAATTCAGATAAATCACTACGCAACAATTATACTACTAATGATTGGCCCCTTCCAATCCTGTAAATTGCCTACGAAAGAAAGAAATACAAGAAATACATATTCCAGATATCAATAATGGGGAGGTTAATAGCAGAAATAGACTCTCGAACATCTACAAATGCGCCAAATACAAGAGCAAATGAGAAAAAATATCAGCTTTCAACTTTCAGCTGATCGTGCCAACGGAAGTTCAAGCTTTACTGATGTTGACAGAATCAAATGGATGCATTTATTTTCTGCAGAAAATAAACATACGGGAACCACAGATATGAATGTGTCGCACTTTATAAAATAAAAATGGCACAGACGACTTCAGTAGGACTGATGCGCGGTAGAAGATTGGAAACTTTAATGATCATGAGTGAGTCTGCAAAGATTTGAAGCATCATAGCAATGACTGACAAAACAAGATCAATTTTCTAAGTAGGGAGACAAATAACAGATGGTTCGGTTTTGTCGATTTACGTAATAGCAGTGGAAGACTAAAACTTGTGCAGCGCAGACCCTGCATGAATACCTACAAAACCTTTGTAGTTGATATATATTTTTTTACTATTAGCAAAAAAATAATCGATACGGGACGTATCTGAGATACCTGCAGAAAAGAAATTTAATTGAAGGTATTAACTTAATTTTTAACATCACATATCAGTAAGTTAACATACATACATAACTTTACGCCTGTATCCCTTATGGGGAAGGCCGAACATCAGAGGCTATAAAACCATCTGATGTCAGGAATACCTCCAAATTTGTCACACGTAATAATCTTGATAGAGAAAGACTATCGCAGAGACAAAGGGTCAGCTTATCGCCCGCAAAAACTTCACAGAAACTCCTATATTATGCTGTCCGGGAGGAGAAGCAGCTGGTACATTCTATGTTTTTCTTTCGCTCCCAGTACAGAATGGAAGGTGGAGTGGCAGTTTAAATTACAATTTATGGTGTCATACTTAATTGATATTGAAGTAAGAACTTACAAAACTCGCTAGTTAGTCGTTATTCATATCCACTTGGTAGTAGAACTCCTTAAAGATGTTGCCTAGCAAAGTGATGGAATTTGAAAAGGTGGAATTGAAGTGAAGCACAGATCACCAAGAAAAAAGGGCTTGTAGCGTCCAGATATAAAACTTTTTTATGTGTGACGACTTTTACTTTATAAATTTCCAATTTATTTTTAAAAAGACTGTTGAGTTTGATTTTATTGATAATTCTTTTAGAATCCCTACCATCGACATAAGCTAGTTAGCTCGCCTTGCAACTTGAACTTCGTACAAATATAACCAATAATAGCACTAATCAAAGTCACTAAGCACGAAAAGCAGTTGTTGTTCTTAGATCGTTATCGGGCTTGTACATTAGTTCGTCAGTACAAACATGATTAGCTTAACATGATTTTTATGAACCTACTTAGTTTTATGTCGATATTAATCGCGGAACAATGTCCGTCATAACTAGTTTGATAAAGGTACAGTTAGAGCTATTTGTAACAATATTGGGACTATCATACTGATGCTCTTACTAAATGTGAAAGTTTGTGATAACGTTTGGATGTTTCTTCTTATTGAATTAATTATAGATGCTAAAATACTTATCCCAACGATTAATGTCCTATATGGTATATATGAACGTCATCAATGTTTAGTAGGTTTTGCAAAACATGACTATTTAATAAACACGATAACATCAATAATTAAAATTTAATAAAGATGTAAAGTAAAAATTTAATAATAATCTAGGAAGTTTTGTATTCTGAAACTCAAAGAATACGTTTTTTTTTTTACTAACAATTTAGTTGACAGATTAAAAAAAGTTTCATAAGACCATTCGCTTTGGCTAGAAGACTATTTCTTTAAAGTTATTAGAACTTTAACTTTAAGACAAATCATTTTCCCACCATTTCCAATCATACTTCACTTCAAAAATATCAATAAGCTAAAATATAAATAAAAGTTAATGCTAAAATAGAATTCCCGAAACTGCACCGCAATTTATTATGTTTTACGTTGCGTTGATATTGTAATTTCCCTCATGTCAATCTCTTCTATCGTATATTTATTGTTAAGTGCCTTGAAGAGTTACTTTGCAATAATCTTTATATCAAAAATCTTAGTCACATCTAAGCAGGGGTATAAAAAAGCAATAATATTAATGCGATTCGAAAATCTTTAACAATTTTTTTAACTCAACATAAATTAGTATTATGATACCTGGTAGTTAATTATTTTTGACGCAAAATATCAAATATCAAAAAAATATTTGAAACGTATGTTAAAATGTAAATTTTTGTAACTAATATTAATTTGTGATAATAAAAAATATAAAAAACTATCCTTAAGTGAGCCCTTTATTTTGAAGCCAGTTCTAACTTACCACTTATTAAAAAGTCTAGTGTAGTAGGTATTGCGCAATTGTTTACCTTATGCTATACATATATTGAAGTGTTGAAGCCGTTACAATTAATGACAGCCTACTGTGACGCCCAAAGGGCGACCACAGATAGGGAGACGGTGAATACTCTTAGTACGCACTGGACCCTGCACGGGAATAACCGACAGTGGCAACCGCTCGCCGATGGACTGTCACCGTATATCCAGCCAGTGTGGGACTTCTACCCACTAAACACCCCCTTCTCCGATCCCTAACTCAAGAGCTATTCCTAGATCGCTACCACCCTGTGGGATCCGGGGCGCGCATGATATCACCACAAAACATAACTTTCTTATATATCTCATAAATGTCAAGACAGACACCATGAAAGTCAGACATAAAAAGTCGCTCTATGTTTATTGTTTTAAAACAAACCTTTATTCGAGCTGTGTTGTTGATTCGTATATCAAATCTACGTGCAAATTTTAATCTAAATGCTGACACTTAAAGCCCAAATTTTTTTGCAGTTAGAATTAACCGTACTAATTACCGAAACGAATTTGTATTTGCAGAATATGAATGTCACGTTTGTCTTTATGACGAATGTCTTAATCGAGGAGTTTCGCGTTGTTCGCTTGTCACAGTATATTAGTTCAATTTGCTTGGCGGTAGCGGGGTTTTTGTGTGTTTGAGCATGACAAAAAAAATAAAATAATACATGTATTTGGTTAATAAAAAAATTATCACTTTATATCTTCATTCAATACTAAAAAATATTAAATACAAATGTAAAAAACAAAATAAAATATCTTAAAGTCAGGTTAGAATATTAATAGAGATTCTCAAATAAAGATGAAAAACGTTACTATATAAATTACATAGATTTACGAAATAGCAGAAATATCTAAAACATGAGTAAAGAAACTGAATAAGCAATCAGACCTGTAAATTAACAACACTAATCTTCTGTCGGTACCCAGGTCGAATCAGTCACGCATTTCAGTCACAAACACTCTGTTCATTCTGGTACATGCAAATATGTTAAGCCTATTAACTATGTAGCAAATAATTATAGGTGTTATGGTAATAATCCGAGCAAAGCATCTTAGGTATATCGAAAAGGTGCTTTTAAATTAAGGACATCTGGAAGAAATCCAACGTGCTGTTTTTTGTACTTATTTTCAGGTATTTTTTAATGACGGTGCACACAATACTTGTAAAGGTGCCTACTCCAAAAAAATAAAAGTTCATCATGAATAAGACTTTTATTCACATGCTTGTTACACGTATATGCTTTAATTAAATGAATAAATAACTAAATTCTCCAAGTAATTAAGAACTCTACAAACTCTTAGCTCGATTCTTTCGATACTTCAAGTCACAATAAATAATTCACTGTTTTTGTTTTTGATTGACATTGACAGCCATCAAATTAACACCTTACGAGTTACGACATTCACACCGTAGCTTTTATTCTATTGATTTGGGTAATTTCCGAATTTGAATATTGAATTCTGTTTTAATACCCTACTTCATCTTCAGTCTAAGAGATACAATTTAATAATATTTTGGAAAAATATAAAACTAAATTTGTAAGTAGGTTACAACGATAAATACAACCAAAATTATTTATTCGGACTTTGTCTATTTAGGCTATTGACCTTTGTTTTTTTAGGAAAAATAGCTGACCTTTGTCTTTGAGCAATAGAACTTTAGTTCTGTTTTTGTATGAGTATCACTTACCATCAAGGGAAATAAAAATCCGTATAGGTGCGGTTTATGGGACTATTAACTTCAGCTTTGCAAAGTTCGATATGGCGTCAAATATTATAATCATAATTTGAGTTTCAAAAGTCATTTTTAATACAATAAGTTTATAACAAATGTGGTAGTTAAAAACATGATATCTGTATTTTTTTAAATTATCGTGCGTCTTTGACTATGTATGTGACTCACGACCAAATTCGATAGCCTGTACAAATCTGAGTTTTTTGCACATTTTTAAAGACTTAAACATAATTTCAAATTAAAAACACAAATTTATAAACAAGATGACAAAATTAGAAAAAAAACCTCTTTGATTCAGACAAAAGCACAATATAAAATGTTTTTACTTTTAAAACTGTTAGGTACTTAAACTGGCAAGAAATAAAATACGAGAGAACTTCTTCGATGCAAACTATTCGCACAAATTTTGGCCGATATTTAAATTCGGAACTTGTACGTTCCCGCGATCGCGATAGGTCGCACTGCGCGTGCTTGCATGAACTACTGGCGATGGCGCGAAGCTCGCGCCTAAAGTGAAGATATGTGGAAAATCTACGCACCCACCGAACTGACACAGAAAGTAGGGGATAGTATGAGAGGACGACTTAATAAAACAAACTATGCCATCTAACTACATCCTGGTTTTGGGTTACCTACGCATTTCATGTTAAACAGTTGCTTATGGTATGTTAATAAAGCAATAAAACTGGTGTGGGCTATTAAAGCTAAAAGCAAAGTCTACTCTTTACATTATATGTTAATATTTTAACATAAGTATCTACTGATTTCTGATAGCGCTTAGTAACGAAACTCACGCAGAAAATTATTACATTTAAATTAATATTTAGATATCAGCGTCATAAATATACCTATACAGTTTTCCGTTGACTTTAAGTTATGAGCATATAAGACGTAGGTAACATATCTTTTATGTTAGTTATCTAAATATTCTGAAAAATATTAAAACAGAAATTTTACCCTAAATTCCATAATGACCTCTGTGAAGCTGGTTTAAAGTTAATAAATTCCATTTTAAAGTTTCCTAAGCCCGTGTCCTTTCATCTTCGATCTCATCTTAACTAACCATCTGGTGAGTTGTAGTCGAACGCAGGCTTAGCATATAATAAAAAAAATGAAAAACGATATTTCCTCCCATTGTGCCCCATGCGTACCGCTAATGCATCACCGCGCGTCACACGCGATTCAGTTTCCCAAAGCTTCCGTAAAACCAATGATTTATTCAATTGATCAAAGTCTCTTTATTAAATAAATAGCTTTTATTACTTTATCTATTTGACGTTAAGTAACAAAGTGCATTTATTAAGCAGGAGGTGTTAAAAAGATTATTTTACTGGTGAAAATTGTCTGCAACATGAGAAGTAGGCCTTAAAATATTTTGTGTGTCATGACGAAATGAGAAAAAAGTGATTCGCTAAGAGACATTTTTATGAAGAATTTTGAAGGGCATATTATTTATAATTTTATGAGTTTTAAGATTTTGAACAAAAGGTATGATGACCAAAAAGCTTACTGTCGATATCAATCAAACTTCTTTACTGTTTTTAGTGCAATCATTATGATAGATTTAAAAAGAAACAAGTATCAGAGATTTTTTCGACAATTTCAAATTCTGAGATGAATAATTAAAGTATTCTTTTAAGGTATTTCCAAGTTTTGTTCCACCGATTTCTTCGTTGTTTTTAACACAACGAAGAAACACAAGTTTTGCAAGCTAAATTTTAGCAGATAAGAAAGGAGCAAGAATGTAAGGCTAATAAATAATCAATCATTGTAGGTGTACATTAGGTTACCCCCTAGTTCCACTGTTTGTTCTCCATAGATAGCAAAAGTTTTTTGAAGGCCACTTTGGGAGCCAAATAGTCATTGTGTCAGTATAAATAATTTGTTAATTAATAAAATTGATATAATACAACTTATTCTCTTAGCAAAAATATCTCCATTGGCTACTTACTATGGAAGACATATCGGTTGTTGAATAATAACAACTTTTAAATACGAGCATAAAGCAAACATATTTATTAAGTTTGTGGTCTTATCCAGCTTTGTTTCTCTACATGATGTCCAAAATTATCTAATTTTATGCAACTGCACAATATGGTGATGAAATTTTAAAATATTTTAATTTATTTCCATCGAACATTTATTTTATATGTTATTACTTATTGGTATAGAAACAACTTAATAATTATTAGAACATAACTAACATCACATTATGTTCGTATGTACGTGAGAAGTCATAAATAGGAGGCTGGATAAAGATTGCCACTATGACAAAATAATAAAACGAAACGTTGTCTCTGGTTGTTATTAAAAACTTTTTGATACTTAAGACTTGTTTCGGCTTACATGATATTTTTGAAATTGAAACCCAAAGATGTAAAAATCAAACATTTGATGACCCCAAGAGGCGCCTTATTAAATTAATATGTTTCAGTATAGCGTAATTATCAGATAAGTCATTTTTGTGGGTACCCATACTAAGAAGTTGAAGATTATGTGAAAATAGTTGTAATTATTGTCACTTACATACAGGTTGATATCATAACCTATGATTTGGACAAAGTAGGCTAAAAACAAATGTCAAACAGTTGTCTTGAAAATCAGAAAAGTCCACACGATATAAACTATGAGATCAAGCGCTCTGCTAAAGCAATATTACACCATGTGACAGCTGGAATATTAAAAACCATAAACAGGATAGGTTATTTGTATTTGTGGACAGGTTATAACATGGTGGATTTATTCACGAAAAGGGCATTATATTATTTCATTCTACGATTGTCAAGTGATCTATTTACTATTCACGAAAGGAATATGAGAATTTCGCATGAAATTGAGGAGAGATTATTCATATTACTAACGTATTTAATTTATGAATATTATCTTCAGTATTCAATATCCTGATTTGATTGATATTAAATAATGAGTAATGAAATTGGAACAAATAAATCCGAGACGGGATATAATTTCCGATCCAGAAGAGCTTTCAATTAAATTTTTCTGTTACTTTGTGTGTGTTGGCTTTAAAATATTAGTACCGTGACCGTAGACTTATTTCGAGATCAAACTACCAAGCATAATTCTAATAGGTATTTGTTTCCTTCGGTATTTTCCCAAAGGGTTATATTTAGATATCGTAAAAATAAGTTTTACTTGAGTCGATCAGGGTCAATCTACACATGAAGTTTTATTCATAGATGTTATGTGGCAACTCTTGGACGCAATCAGTTTTAGACCAATTTAGGAATTACGGAAAATCCAAACATTTATAACTTGACTCCTGCATTAGAGCCACACTGTGCTTTCACGTAATTTCAAGTAATTTTGGCAATTTGGTAAGAAAAAGTGTAGTACCAACCCAACAAATAAACAACCCGCCATAAAAGAGATAAATATTAGTAGCTGTACTGGACTTTTTAAAACATTTAGACCATTCCTTTCACATTAAACTATGAGGATACCGAAAATTAAATTAAAATTGTCAAAAAGGAAATTACATTTATCAATTTGCTTATTATTATTTTCTACATAACTCGATCCATACATTGATAAGGACTGTACCAATCACGTTAGACACTAACACAGAAATTGTAAAATAAAATGGAAATTCCTGAAATTCAAGTTCCTTGGAACTTCGTTTAGGCTTCGGGTTCTCACAATTTTAACTTTTGTATACTTGAATTTATATAATATTTAACTGTGTAAATTGAGATGGTAAATAAAGAATTATTATTATTATGTACAGCTACACGCCTTTCGGCGGGAAAGACCCGACAATCGGACCAGTCGGTCGAGGATCAGGGTAAGAGAGACAGAAACCGGCGATCGATTCGGGCAGTCTCGAGCAAAACCGCTTTTTGCATGCGTGCTGGAAGCGAACCGCCGCCGCCGAATCCCAGCCTTTCAAGGTTTCTGACCAAAGTGGCTGGGGTCAAACCGTTTACGGATATTACAACCGGGATGATTTCGGTGGACATAACTTCCCACATTTCGGTCACCTCGTGCGCAAGGTCGCAGTACTTGCGTTGCTTTTCGGTTGCGGCCTTCACGAGGTTCTCGTCATGTGGTATAGTTATGTTCACCAAAAAACCTTGGACGACGATCGGTCCATTAACACGATATCAGGTATATTCGCTAGAATAGTCCTGTCCGTGATAATGAGCCGATCAACTATAGCTTGGCGCTGCCGTTTTCGAGAACTGGCTCCGGCGTGTACTGGTAATAAGGCAGTTTCCGATTGATGAGAACGTGTTTCAGAGCGAGCTATTGGTGGAGAATCTTGGCTGCTTGGTTGTGTCTATGCAGATACTCAGTGTTATCAAGAACCGAACAACCCGAACTATATGTCTGAGGGACTCGCCAGGTTGGCGGCATGCCCGACATACGTCCACTGTGCCGTCCCTCATAATGTATTTCCAGTAGTTGTTCGTCTTGATAACCTGATCCTGTATCGCAAAGACAAACCCTTCGGTTTTCCCAAAGAGGTCTCCGAAGCGCAGCCAATGCACGGAGGCTTTATGGTCCACGTGTGGCTCGTGTAGAGCCTTGTAAAACCTTCCGTGCAGATCTTTCTCTTTCCATACGATCTCACGATCAAAAGTGCTTAGTACCGTCGGTGTCTGCCATGTCTCGAGGTCCAGATTGAGAGGGGTGAGTCCTTTGTCATACGCTACAACCTATCTATACATACCGACGTCCGCTTTTGCCATAAAATAGGCTCGGAGGCTACATATCTCCCGGTTGTGCAAGGTTTTGGCGCTAAGTAGGCCGGGAGATATACAGCCTCATTACTGACGACCGAGGGTGATGCATTCTATGGAGGGTCATAGTAGAGCGGACCTTCCGATCCAGGGCGTCTAATTCGGTCTGAGTCCATCTGAGTACACTAAAGGTGTACGAAAGAACGGGCATAACCCATTATTATTATTCGTTTTATCTCGCTCTATATCTTATAACTTACATAAAAGGATCTTCGGAAGTCGAAGTTGGGTGACGTAAGGTGTCAGGTTGACAGTTAGTTATTTAACTTCTTTTGTTTTATGTAATGAATCGTGAAAACTTAACACAATAGTGTTTATGCAGTCGCACATACGCACATTGACAATGTTGTTTTTCACTGAACATTGATACATGACCTAGATTTACAAACTATAAGTCTAAAATAAATCTCTTTGGTGTTCAGTATAAAAAGGGTTTCATTACCGCTATGTTGCTGCATCATTTGTGTCAATGGCAGAATCAAATATTTTATGACTGCCGAGTGCGTAATGAAATATATTTGTGTATTAGCTGGCAACATTGTAGTGCTTTACTACTGGTCTATCTGCACTATGTTTTGTTAAACTGGGTGAAACATTAGTCGTTGTTTTTTGTTTCTACACCAATATTTCAAGGTAAATTCATTGCATTTAGTAGTAAACAATTAAACAAAAATTAAATTAAACCATATAGTCACATTAGGTTGAATGTAAATTAATCTTAGTTCTAACTACAAATGCCATGGGTCTATGAAGTTTTTTTGGAATTAGTGGTTAACCATAAGAATAAATACAAGGTGACTGGTGATAAATTTTAGATATTGAAGGGGAGTACTCTACTCGATTCTGATCATAAATATGTTGTAATAAAAGTAGGTACTTAATTTTTCACGAGAATTCCCTGTACATAAAGTGTTTACGAATACTTCACGGCTACGTTGATAGCGCTGTGCGTACGTCCGTGGTAAGTAGTTACCAGTGTAACCATGCGTTGTGTAATGAATTCTTTAACTTTCGTTTATGTTAACTTGATAAATAATTATTATTTATTTTTTTATTTTTCTCAATCTATCTCAATCTATCACGTGCTCGAATTTCAAAATTGACGCACCAGTCACCCTGTATATATATAAATACAGGGTGACAATTTAATCAACGTTTGCATATTTTTGCCTAGTGCCTCGTCCACATACGAAAATCATATTTCGGTTGAAGACTTTTGTTTCCCCCTGTATGATAAGTGTATTACTGTTGTACAGAAGGCAGCACATCAAGCGTTACAAATCTGTCAAAAAAATTTACTTGAGTCTAAACTTTATGCCCTCCAAGTTGGGGAAATTTGACAGGTAATGTAACGCTTGATCTGCTGCCTTCTGTACATCGTTATTTTGGTAACTATGGCAATGTCATTCGTTTATGGTTTTAGGTACAGTTTCGTACTAAAATAACACAAAGGGAAGCATTGTCATGTTTTGTTTATCAGTCTGTTACAATTCGTTAGCTCAGGAACAACTAAAGCTATTCACTCGATGCACAATTTGGAGCAGTGCCAATTTAACAGTTTTGCCAAAATAAATGTCTTTCTCATTTATTTCATTTCTTGCTTTTTTCAAGGAATCTATTGATAAGTAGTAATCTATATATTGACAGTAGTGGTACATCAGAGGTGGTCACAAATAAATTTCATCGAAATCGATTGAGTACTTCATAAAAAAATATACAATGTATGAGTACGGAGAACATTTATCTTGACGGTCTTATACTTCAGCCAAAGTTTTGCGTGAAGTTGGTTTTAATGCCTGCATTCATTGATTATCTTTGTGTTTACATAATTATTAAAGCAATAGCTGACAATTTTCCTTTTCAGTTCCGCGCAGGTAGCCACAGCGGACGCGCGTGTGTCACAGCGCTCAGCTTGTTATTACGTAAACAATTTATTCTTACGTCTAATTAATAACAAAGTGTTAAGTGATTTAAGGATACCCTGGTAACAGGGATCCTTTAAAGTGATAATGAACCCCAACATACAGTCTCAACCCAATCCAACGTATCAAACAAACTCATCGAAACCCGTTACTTCAAGTTACGCTAACATCACGTCAACAACCTGCTTCCCAAAGAAAGACCAAGCAATTATTCTCGATTCAATCGATGGCATAACACTCAGAGAATATCTCCTGTCGTTGTCGTCTATAATACCTGCTAGTAATATTAGATTTATATCTAGAATATCAAACGCTAGAGTGTGTATCTACTTAGATTCGAAGAAAACAGCTGAGGCACTAATTGACAATAAGAAAACAGTTAAAATTAAAGAACATGTCATTGAAATTAAACCACTTATAACGAGGAACAAACGTATTATATTATCTAATGTGTGCCCAGTAATACCAAATTATATTATTGAGGAAAAATTTAAAGAGTTGGGAATACAAATTTTGTCTACAATATCGTTTGTCAAAATAGGTGTAACTGATCCAGGATTTTCACACATTTTAAGTTTTAGGAGACAACTGTATCTCAGCCCAGAAGATGAAAAAATAATTCCAGAATCCTTTCAAGTAAGTTACGAAGGTACGAACTATTGGATTTACCTATCCACAGACTCAGTGAAATGTTTCTCTTGCAACACGCTGGGCCATTTGGCGAAAAACTGCCCACAGGCTGTATTAAATACTCCACTTTTAACCCAGGAGACCCAATTACAATTTCATACTCAAGAACCCCAACAGACACAAATATTACAACAAATTGAAGACACCCCAAATGCTCAAGAACCCCAAAATACACACAATATAGAACCTGAATCCACAATTTTAAGTAAAGAAAAAAAACGGATACATTCACCCAGTGCAAGCGAATCTTCTAAGATTGAATTTATTACACCTTTATTACCACGTGATAGTTCTAAAAACCGTTTAGATATGGTAACAAGTGAAACAGATGATACAGAAGACAGTAATTTTTCAATAGAGGAGGAAATTACTACAAAACCCAAAAAGAAACTACTGAAATTAGATTCGAGAACCGATGACGACGTTTGGAATGACATAAAAGATAGCTTAAGTAAAACTGATAAAACAATTTTCCCTATAGACATAGACCAATTTATAAGTTTACTTGACAACACACGAGGTAAGCAAAATATTAAGGAACTCGTTTATTCATATACAGATAATATAAAAGACTTAATAAACATGTCAAATATACTTTATATAAAAATGAATAAAAGTTTAAAAAATAGATGTTCTAGGCTATCTAGAAAGTTACAGGATTTATAGACTATTCATTTTCATTTAATTTTTGTTTTTATTCATATAAGTTAAGTACATACTTTAAATCCAATAATAATATAATGGATATTTTGCAATGGAATGTCAATGGTTACTTTAAAAGGCTCGAAAATATTAAGTTACTTATGAACCATTTAGATCCAACCTGCATATGCATACAGGAGACAAATTTTTCATCCAACTTCTGCTCTTCTATTAATGGCTACAAACATTTCTTTAAAAACCGAACGTATGGTAATAAAGCTAGTGGTGGTGTAGCTACCTTCGTTAAATCTCATACAATACCTGAAGAGATAATTTTGAATACTCAGTTAGAAGCTGTGGCTGTTAAGTTAAAATATCCCTATGATTTTACACTATGCAATGTTTATTTTCCAAACAGTATTCCATTTAATGAAAATGAGTTTGATGATTTAGTAAATCAACTTTCACATCCTTTTATAATAGTAGGAGATTTCAATGGGCACCATTTTTATTGGGGCTCTGAAAAATGTGATAATAGGGGGAAAATTATAGCTAAGTGGTTGGAAGATCATGAAAATATATTCTTATTAAATAATAGTAAACCGACTCACTTCAATAGTAGTACAGGGCGCACAAGTTGCATTGATCTTACCTTGGCTTCTCAGAATATTGCATCTTATTTTGATTGGAACGCTCTGGAAGACCTGTACGATAGTGATCATTATCCTATTTTAATCAGTAGCCATGAACAGAAATGCTGTTCAAACAAAATTAAAGTACCCCAAAAATGGAAATTTCATAAAGCAGACTGGTTAATTTTTCAAAATGAAATTGAGAATAATATTAATAATCTAGTACCGATAAATAATTTTAATAATAATAACATAAACGAGATAGTACAAAAATTTAATGATCTAATTATATTGGCTGCCGATAAATCCATACCCAAAACAACGGGCTTTCTCAGAAAAAACTTTTTACCTTGGTGGAACGATGAATGCAAAATTGCACACTTAGAACTAAAAAAAGCTTACAAACTATATAAAAAACATGCATTAAATGATCCTGAGTTAAAGTATAAAATAGAATATAAAAAGAAAAGAGCGAATTGTAGAAGAGTTTTCAAAGAATCTAAAAATAAACATTGGCACTCTTGGGTTTCTTCCATAAATAACAATATCCCTATGGGAGAAGTTTGGAAAAAGGTTAATAAGCTTAACAATTCTCGTGTAGGTTTCAATACTATAGTGCTTAAAGATACTGACGGATCATTGACATCAACTCCATCGACTACTTCTAACCTTTTGGCTTATAATTTTTCCCAAAACTCAAGTACTGACAACTATGAAGATGATTTCAACATATTTAAAATTAATGAAGAGAGTAAAAGTAATCTTAGTTTTAATAATAACTTAAATCCTATTAATAAACAAATTTCTATGAAAGAATTAAGATCAGTAATATCGCAAAGTAAAAACTCTAGCCCAGGACCAGATAATATTCCCAATATAATGATTAAAAATCTTCCTACTTGTGCATTACAATACTTACTTGATCTCTATAACTTTATTTGGCAAGAACATGTATTTCCGGATGGTTGGAGAGAGGCTCTTGTAATACCTATTCTTAAACCAAATAAAATACCTAACTTAACCTCAAGCTATAGGCCCATATCTTTAACTTGTAACTTGTGCAAACTACTAGAAAAAATTGTGTGTAAACGAATAAGATGGTATTTAGAAGTAAATAATTTTCTTTCACCGCACCAATATGGTTTTAGACAGTTTAGGTCTACTATGGATCACTTAATTCATATTGAAAGTGAAATACTTAATGCATTTGCTAATGATCAATATTCAGTAGCTGTAGCCTTAGATATCGAGAAGGCCTATGAAATGGTGTGGAAGCATAGGGTCCTGGAGGTGCTACAAAACTTCAATATAGTGGGAAATTCTCTTGCATTTATTAAAAACTTTCTCAGTGATAGATCAATCAGGGTTAGGATTAATGATACGTTGTCCACCTCAGTCCTAATTGAAAATGGTTTGCCACAGGGCTCGGTTCTAAGTGTCATCCTTTTCTTAGTTGCTATTAACGATGTCATGTCATGTATTGATAAACCAGTTAAAGGATTCTTATTTGCAGATGACCTTACGATTATTTGCAGTGGTAGGACTCTTAAACCTACATTGACGTTAGTTCAAAACACTCTTGACAAACTACGAAATTGGTCAAAAATGACTGGATTTAGGTTCTCCAAAAGCAAAACTGAATATATTATATTTACGAATAAACGAAAAGTTTCAAGTCATACACAGTTAAAATTAAATGATTACAGCATTAAAAAAGTTAATCACATTAAATTGCTAGGATTAACGTTTGATTCTAAAATGAACTGGATAGTACATATAAATAAATTAAAATCCGATTGTATCAGAAGATTAAATGTTATTAAGATATTATCCTCAGTAAGTTGGGGGGCTGAACAGACTTGTTTGATTACGACATATCATGCCCTCATAAGGCAAAAGTTAGATTATGGTTCAATAATTTACGATTCAGCTAAACCACGGTCCTTGAATACTTTAGAAAGCATCCAAAATACTGCTCTAAGACTTTGTATTGGTGCCTTTAAGACTAGCCCTACTTCAAGTATTTTGGCAGAATCTGGAGATTTTCCACTTCATTATAGAAGGAAACAACTTGTTTTAGTGTATACAGTAAATATTATATCGCAACCTTCCAATCCAGTCTATAATTATTATTCAGTGTACTCAGCAACCAATATTGAATACCAGTTTAGACCACATCTACCACAACCTTTTCGAATAAGATCACAAATATACCTTAAAGAACTAAATATTACCTTTCCACCAATAGTAACAAAGAAACAAACTTCATATGGTCCATGGGAACATTTTGATTTTCCTATCAACTTGGATTTAACTAAATATCCGAAAGATAAAACTTCTCAAATTGTATATAGACGTTTATTCAATGAAATTAACAATAAATTTGAAAATAGTAAAGCATTATACACTGATGGCTCTGTATTGAACGGAAGATCAGGTTGTGCTGTAGTATTTAATTATGATATTTATCGATATAGACTGTATGATTTCCAATCGATCTTTAGCTGCGAAGCTATAGCTATACGCAAAGCATTAGAGATTATCTCCAAAGAACCTAGTAATTATAGATATTTGATATATACAGACTCCAAATCTAATTTAATGGCTTTAAATAACTATGAAAATAAAGATCCTCTTACTAATGATATTAAAGAAATTATAGTCACTCTAATAAAAAATAATTACACATTTGAATTAGTATGGATCCCCAGCCATCAAGGCATCAATGGTAATGAAAAAGTAGACTATGAAGCCAAAGAAGCTACTATGTCTAACCAGATAGATGACACCATTAAATCAAATTTAGAAGAATTAAAACAGTTCATAAAACTGAAAGTAAAGTCTCTTTGGGATGCTGATTGGAAAATAAACATGTCTAGTAAATTGCACAATGTCCGAAATTCTATTCTCGATAAACCTCCCACTGCTTTTAATTCAAGACGAGACCAAGTAGTAATAACCAGACTACGCATCGGGCACACGAACATGACCCATAAACATTTAATTACTAAAAACAATATAAAAAAATGCAAATGCGGCGTTAATCTAACTGTTTCACACCTATTACAAGAATGTCAAGAGTATTTTAACGAAAAAAACCAGTGTAATCTATCAACTAACCTGAGTGAATGTCTAAATCAAAAAAATTACAATAATACCCTAAGTTTTTTAAAATGTATAAACCTTTATAAATTAGTCTAAGCCGATATTGTTATTTATGTATTGTAATATGTATTGTGGTCGCTAATGACCTTAGATGTTAAAAAGCGACCTTAAATAAACAAATTAAAAAAAAAAAAAATTTTCCTTTTTTGTTTAACAAAAAAATACTATCTGTTCAATAAAACACTTTTTAACCGGATTTATCGCGTATATTTACATTTTCATATTTTTACTTAAGACAATATTATACTATCTGTTCGTATGGTTTTCCTTGGGTACTTATATTCTCATACCGAGTTAAAATCGAGATTAAAAGTATACCTTAGCTTATTTGAGACTTTGCCCTGTTTAAGCTCAAGTGATATTGATTATTTAAACGTGAAAGAGTTACAAAAGTCTTAGCATAACTTAGAAATTACAATACCTAATCAAGTCTCATGTTTAGCAGTAACGTCAACCCTTTTATTGAAAAAGACCCCTTCTTCTTATAGGTACATAGTGAATTGTAAATTGTCCATAAACCTCTACATAGAAAGCTAACGAAACCTTCAACCTATCCATAGCTAAAGAACATATAAGAAAATAAAGAAAGATAATCTTCCACGCTCTTTCACGCTGGACTGGAGTAAAGAAAGAACTTAGAACGTGCCAGCTGTTTCTATTCCCGGGCATACTATAAAAGTCAATTAAGGTACAGAGGTTTTATTAGAGGTTTTTTTGTGGACAATAGGCTGACCCCTAGTCGCTGCAATGGAGGAGAAAACGAAAAGCTCTAAATAGATGTCGCTTAATACGCTTGACCCATTACAAACCGTCAAATGAACAAGTTGTTATCGAAATTGCTTGTTCACTGTTCTTTTTTTGCGGTAAATCTATATGATCATTTGTTTTTCTGTATAAAGATATGGAAAATATGGACCGTAATATGTGCATTTCCATAAAAATTCAAATCAGATACATCCACAACTTCTACATGTGTATATCCTCAGAAAAACTGTGGTATCCATTTTCTATAAAACTTAAGACTACGCAATGATGAATTTCTATTTTTTGATAAACAAAAACAGTATAAAATTAACTTTTACTATGGTATTTGACAGTTGTTATGAGTCAAGCGTAATTAGCGCCTCTAGTGAAAAAAGTGGGCAGTTTTCTACCCCATAGTCTCTCTCCACCAATAAAATGCCTCCAAAGTCAAACCTAACATCAGATGGTTTTATAACCTCTGTTGATATATGCCTACCCCATAGGGGATGGCGTGAAGTTATGTATGTATATATAATAAGATCTATGAATATATAATTAAAATTTTAAAACAATTTTAACCTGTAGGAAACTTTGTATCTACTTGCACACAGTTTTCAACCTTTGGTGCGCAGAGGGTGTACCATATGTAGATGCTAGATGTGGGTTAAATGCCCGTTCTCAGCAAATGTTTGCGTGGTCTTCAGATATTTTCCTAATGTCTGGGTGTTTTTTCTGCATATTATAAGAATGTAATTAAAAGTGAAATTCAATATTATTTTTGTTACTATTCCCCATGATATAAGCTCTAATAAAATTGAGAATAGGTGGAAATTTGATGAAAAATGTATGATAGTTGTTAATTCCCAAATCAGCACTCTAACTTGTTAAACTTGTTAAGCTTTCACATTCTTGGTATGTGGAGAACACAGTAAAACTGAGGATTTCCCAGACCTCAGTGCAGCGAAGTATTCGGGCTACGTCTTGAACCGTTCGAACCGAAAATAAACACTCGACAATAAGGCCGGACCACGGAAGCCGTTTACCGGGATGTCTAATTTTCTATCTTATCCATCTCAACAGTTACAAAAAAAATTACTTACATCTCTAAAATATAAATTTTACCTACTTACTTTTTAATTTTACTTGAATATTTGACTTTTCAACAGCTCTTATTACCATCTCATTAGACTGCATTTCCTTCAGCTCCAAGTACTACCATGTTAGTGTATGTTCAACACGCCATGGTCCCTGGAAGTGGGTGGCATTTATCTCCGATCTGACAACGGCGGCGCCACCGTCGACGCAATTAGGTAAACCTGCGCATGGGCACTCGTCTGCCTACTAAACATTGATTGACCGAGTTAGTGCAGGATGGATGAAGATACCTGGCTTTAATTTCCGGAGATTTCGCATTACCCTCTTTAGTTAATGAGGTTTAGGCTTAGAACATGTTTTCCTGTCTAGATCGTTATTGATCAATATGTCCTATAGGTATGTGTAGTATTAAACTTAATCTGCAAAATAACAGTAATATGAGAGATTTACTTTTTTACCGCACGCAGACTTTGATACATGTCAATCCTTTTCTACGGATAGTTGTCTTCATATAAAACGCTGGCATTTTATTCCGCATCTCGGTAATCAAAGAGTATCTATCAAAACTATTTTGCTTTCAACCTCTTGTACGCAGGTTGCGATGTTCTTTAGGCTCGGCTTCGCCAGAACTGTTACAGGCAAAAAGTTAACTTATGATACCGAAATACAAAAATTTAGGCCATATTCTAGATTGCTGCCACAAGTCTTTTATTGCTAAAATGTAGCCGATAAAATACTGTCAAACAAGCAACCTTACCACGATGCTCCAGCGTCATAATATTAAATTTTTTTTTTATACACCTTAGATTTATATGCAAATATAAAAATTGAAATTTGAAACAAGTTATGTATTTTGTAATTAACCTTATATTTTATATAAACCTCAAAAGAAAATAAAACACAAAATGTACCTAACAAAAACAACATGTGTTTGAGTAAATATTGTTTAACTATATTCTTTATTGTTCATGTGTTAACCACTTAAATTACTTGGGATAATTATGTGTATAAGTAGGTTGCATTGCTTATCATGCTGTGAAACTAACGCCGACAAAACTTCTGTGTAAAGAAACCAAAATCTAGACAATAAATCAAACATTTATATACTTCACGTGTCTACTTATTAGAAAAATAGTATTAAAAGATATACTTACTAACCTCTCTTATACAAAAAGATCACAAATTCATGCACAAAAAGTCCTAAGAAGCTCTAACAATTTAGTTCTTCGGACACCAAGAACAAATTATGGTAAAAACAACATTTCTTTTTTAAGCGCCCAATTATATAACAATATTCCCAACAATATAAAAGACGCTAAAGGTAGGTACTCAAATATTAAAAAATACTTCAAATCCTACGTACTAAACCAAAATATATGAGGCCACATCTAGTTACGATGTATCAGTGTAATTATCCCTGTTCTGTCATATTCATCGTTCGATTTTGTATTGTGATTATGCATGTGCCCACTTTGAAAACTATTATTTGTTAAATGTTACGTTCTTGTGTATTTTAGATTTAGTTTATAAGTTATCATGTAAGTGAATTGATTTGTAATTCTTTTTGAGAATAAATGTCTTTAAACCTAAACTCTGTTAATGGCTTAAGTTTTATGTTGTAAGATTAAATTTATTATTATATATACCTTTTAAAAAAGCTGTTGAGTTTCCAAAAAATAAATAAATATTTCAAAGGTTAAGTGTATAATTTTATGCACCTCAGCATAAAAATCAGCCGTTACGTACTATTTCAGCTGACTGTTCCTAACTACACAATTTCTCCCCCATAACCTCTACTGTAAAAAAGCCATAACTTAACTTAATACCTTAACTTAATAATAACCTGCGCAGAGTCACACAAAAAGCTTTAATTGAAATCAATTGTTATTAAAATAAGGATACTAGTTATTTTCTGTGACGACGTAAAATGGTAAGTAATAATAAAAGTTATGAGATAATCTAGGTATAGCTCGTAGGCGGCGCCGTGTATGGAATAAGGTCAGCATTGCAAGTCACTCTGAATTTTAAGACAGGTATTGGTTTAATATTCAGAAATTTGAAGTACTTAATGGGTTATCGAAAAGTCTGTCATTGTATTTTTAAAGATTATGGATTATTGGTCTATACTAATATTATAAAGATGAAGAGGTTTTTAGTTTGTAATGTACAGAAACTGTCGAATTTAACAAAAGTTTTAGTTTTTGATTGCTTTTCTCTTAAGGAACTTTTATTTTACCAAGCTATCCATGTATGTAGGAAAAAAGTATATACAATTAGCATATGTATCCGTTGTCTAGTACCCATATCATTTAACCCATACCCCATACCCAATTAATTAATAAATCAGGAGATCTTGCTAGACTCTTGTATCTCACTTATCTTTTTTACTTTATCAAAATGTTCTCAGCTCCGGAGGCGATGTTCGTTTGGTAAATTTCATACATTTAGCAGTTCTTACGAGCGCTCTTGTATTTGAGAACGATGTCCTGGCAGTAATGAGCAAAGTGCCTTTTTTAAGGCATCAAGGAATGTATAACGACAGGGGAAATGCAAAGATATCAAAGACATATAGCTC
This sequence comes from Stenoptilia bipunctidactyla, assembly GCA_944452665.1. Lineage (NCBI taxonomy): Eukaryota > Metazoa > Arthropoda > Insecta > Lepidoptera > Pterophoridae > Stenoptilia > Stenoptilia bipunctidactyla. The sequence goes on along the minus strand of OX101734.1, from coordinate 19,790,481 downwards.
TCAAGTAACTATGTAGAGAGCACTCAGTACATACGCATTTGGTTAGCATGTTTACAACTCTCTAGAGTGGTGAAATAAATAATATTAATGCTGCCTGCAATTACTCTTAACATAAGATCGTACTTAAGAATTGCATATTAATACGGTTAACATCAGAAGTAAGTCTTTGAAATAGCGTGGCACTGCCATAGTGCCATCTTAAAAAGTTTGCGTTTTAATGACAGGAAAATTTTGTACGATTCCTTTCATCAGCATCATCATTCAGCCGGGAGACGTCCACTGCTGGCATAGGACTCCCGTAAGGTTTTTTTTGTGACCTTGGTTCGCCTGCAAATCTCCTCATTCGATCCCGCAGGGAAACTCCGAGCATAGCCCTTTCCATTGCTCGCTGAGTGACCTTAAGCTTGTTGATAAGAACCATATATGCGACCACGTCTCAGTGCCATACGTCATCACTGGCAACACACACTGGTCAAAAACCTTTTTCTTCAGACACTGCGTTATTTGGGACGAGAAGATTTTACGGAGCTTCCCGAACGCTGTCCAGCCGAGTTGGATTCGACATAGTGGCATTTTTGTACAAAAACTTCAACGCTTCGATGTATCGATAGTCAATTTAGCACCGCTGCAAAGACTGCAGTACAGTCCTTGGTCTCGATCGAATCGAAGGCTTCCTCATAGTCCACAAACGCCAAGCAAGTGGCTGGTTATATTCCTCCGTCTTTTCTATAACCTGCCGCAGCGTATGCATGTATATGATACCTTTGAAGGATTAAAAATGTTGGTTTTTACTGTATTTGAATTTTTCTCTTGAAATTTGCAGTTAAATGCTAATTGTTTTACAGAGAGTTGAAGTTTTTCAAAGAAAGTGTACGCAAAGTTCATCAGCACTTTTTCGGATAAATATATTTTTTTTGTAAACAATCATTTTTATTTTACAAAACGTCCTGTAGCTACTGTTTGAAATCACACTGAAACAATTTCATTGTTGTCCATTATTAAGTAACTAAACACCTATCAAGGACTGCAAAGAAAATTTAAATCGAAACATTACTTTTTTTATAATCAATGTTCGAAGAAGTAAAAATGCATTTTTATAAAAAAAAGGAATGACCCCAAATATTTTAAAAACGGTACACTTTGGGATACATTATTTGGGCTAAAATTATTGGAAATGATTGGAACATGGAAAATGATTGGAACTCTTACATCCCTAAAAAGATTCCGGTCTAATTACCAATAACCCTGTATATACTTTTGTAACCCGAATAAAAGTACTGGTCAACGTAGGTTTAAGGGATGTTACATAAAATGAGAAAAAAGCAAAAGTTACATATTTAACAAAAGTAAAAAACAATAACACAAAAATACAAGAGAGTTAAAGCAAATCCACCAAAAGATTTCGGATAACATCGTTATATTCGCAAAAAAAAATATAAGTTAGATACTTCAAGTTTGAACTAACAAGCAAGATTTATACTTCTAGCGGCCTTGTATGGATTTACCCGCATTTCTTTTGATCACGTATAAACTTGAAAAAGGAAGAGTTAAACTATCGAATGCAAAATATATTTTTTCAAATCCAACCGGTAGATTCACAGATAAGAGCGCTTAAACAAAAAAACTCTTCAGCCTAATTGTATTCATACAAATTGATATATCAACGACAAAATATTTTTTGTTGATCATTTAACACTTAAGGAAATAAATAATTCAGATGGCATACGTTGATTGACCACTGATATAACAAATTCCCTATGCTAATGGGTCTCGTATTCTCGTATTTCTCCCAGCACATACAATAGAAGTATGTAATAGCCTGTTGAGTATTCCGATGCTCTCCAACGATAAAATGGGTACCGTTGAAAACTAGCTTACCTACACCTAGAATTTTAGTACCGCTAACGTTTTGAGTCACGACGTTAGTGACGAGACCAATAATAAATACTCCAACTATTAGAGTTTCTGAGAATATGAATTAAAATTAGAAAAGTGTTTTTACGCTAATGGACTGTGAATGAACGGTCGCAAAGGTGTGTACACACGGCACCAACAGAGATTATATGCCAACATCGATAAACGAGTAAAAGCCGATCCACGACGACGCGATGAAAAGAATTATATACGTATCTTTTTCTTTATATTCGCATGGTTTTGATTGAAATTTTTGTTCCTGTAGGATTTTTTATAAAAGCTCAACCTCAAACCTAAACCTCAAGAGTTGAGCTAATATTACCCAACTCATATCGATAAATAATGGATGAATAGTTTGTACTTAATAAGTGATAGCAAGGACTGGCCCATCTATCTAAATAGTAACTTTTCACTTTATTAATCAGGCCTAAAGTAGGCAGGACAAAGAGAAATGCTGGCAATTTAGCTGAGACTGTCACAACGTCAAAACGTTTTTCGACTTCATTATGCACCTATACCACCACATACCATCATAACCAGAAAGCATCATAAACCGATTGATTATTTATACTATGATTGCCTGGTAGTCTGATATTCAAAAGACAATCTTAAGACACATTATATTTAAGTACCTACTTGTAATAGTACCTATAACCTCTATTTGGATTCGAAGGGAAAATCAGAAAACGAAAGCTCTGTAAAATTAACATAGGACTTCTTTGTTGACTTCTTAATAGAAACCAAATACGGTCAGCATTTTACCGAACTTGCTAGCCCTACAGCTCTATTGAGTAACTCCAAGGAGTTCATATTATTCTTATTATCACACTGGAATAAGCTATTTTTTTGCTTTAATGTTCACAATATATTATAAAGAAACTAATTTTTAATAATTTTTCATAAACCTTATGTCACAAGCAAAGAAAGAGATTTAAAATGGGACATTTAAAATGTTTATATTTTCACGACATTTCATCATCATCATCATCAGCCAGTAGACGTCCACTGCTGGACATCCACGTCGGCTTTTTTTTTCCACGTCGCCGCGTCGTTCGGTCCCGTTTCACAGCATTTAAAAGTAAAATCAAAATCAAAACAAGAACTTTATTAAATAAATAAATAGCAGTGTTCTACACAGTAGTGGTGGGTACTTTATTTTAAATTAGCTACGTTATCTGTTATCTTTGATCTATCGTCGATAATCTCTACACGCGATTGTATGTCGAATTCACGATGTACACAGCGTATTAATAAGTAAACACAATTCTCCAAAACTTTTTTATCGTAATCAGGAGAAGGTGCTATATACTTAATTTTTAAGTACCTAGCTGTAGTATCCTGCTGTCTTTACCATCGTGCTAAACTGCACGATGGTAAAGACTTACAAAGACTTACAAAAACTGCTTTAAATTGTTGGTGTCTATAGAAAAAAAAGGAATTTACGAGTAACTAAAAAAATCGATGCAATTGCAGTATTATTGAATCGAAATATTCAACGTCTTTTTGAAAATAAACATAATAACTCGGCTCGTAGGCAATGTGTCTACGAAAGAAAAGTTGTCTGTTTGTAACTGTTTCACACTGAAACAGCGTTATAGATTGAACTTAAATTTAGCACGAAGATTGTGACCATGCCTTGGAATAACACAAAACGTATATTGTTATCGTGTTTCTTGTACCCTGAAGATGATGCTTTTTGAACTGAAACACGTCGTTTCAGTAAAGGGAATGTTCCTAGTATGTTTTTGTGCAATATAAAATGCGAAACCCTAAACAATTGTTTAGTTGCAATATTTCATATGAACTGAGATTAATACATTTCTATAAAGAAGTTTGATCTCGGATGGTATTATTGCACAGCATTATTATAAGTGCAAGCTACGAAAAAAAAATAACAAATCATTTCGATGACGGCGGCCAATTACCAATAGCTCAATTGGTAGAGTAGGTACTCGGCCAGCAAGCGGGATCAATTTTACTTAGTATTTTTATCTTCAATTCAAATTTAAATACAAATATCATTATAAAGTGCAAAAACTTTAAAAATATTGTGTGTTTGTTGTTTTCAATGCACCTCTTGCTCCATTAGTGAGGGAAGACATCAACGATTTGTTGCTGCGGAAAGTGCGAAATAGAAAACTACTAGTAAACCTGTACATCGTGTACATCAATATTTTAGTTAGTTTGGTATAGTAGTTAACCCATTAAAGAATAATAAACTTACCTTACAAGACCCCTGCACGCAAATGGCGCGGACGCCCGGCTTGGTGCACGGAGTCCCGTCGTTCACCAGCGCGAGCGACGCGTAGAAGTGCTGCCCGAGTGGTCTGCAGTTTAGAACACAGGGAGCGTTGCCTGGAGGACAGTTTACGAAGTGTAAGTAGTTTTCTGCCGAGTAGATTCACCTTAGAATATCCCAACTGCCTATAGATAAGCGCCTCGTAAAAGACGACTAATCTGAATGATCCCCACTAAGTAATAGGGCCCCTTTAGGCTACCCCTGTGTAGCTAGCGACCAACCTTCATAAATACATACATATATAACTTCACACCTGCATCCCTTATGGGACAGGCAGAACACCAGAGATTATAAAACCATCCGATGTCACGTTTGACAAATTTAGAGGCAGTATAATGATGGAAACAGACTATTGCAGTGACAGGGGGTCAGCACATGGCCCACAAAAAACCTCAAATAAAACCTCCATCCAAGCAAGGAACGAACCTTCATATAAAAATGACGCCAAAAATCACCGCTCCGGCGCGGCGGCGGCAATGATGTGTTCCAGAAATATTAAAAGAAGAGCTTCTCTCTTCTTCTATTAAAAGAAGAGACTCATCTTCACTAACCATCAGATGGGATTGAGACCAAACGCGGTTTTAGTCACCAATAAAAAAGTGTTTTTTAACTCCTCAGGCCCCAAGCGGTAGCCGGTTACCGCGCCTTACGTATCTGCACCGTTCACTCAAACCCCAGCCGGTAGTGCTTTTGATTTGCTTACAGAATTATATTGTATAGAATCATTCTGTAAACGATATATGTGTAGAATCTGTAAAAGATGTACAGAATCCTTCTGTAGAATGACGTAAGGCGCGGTAACCGACGGCCGCTTGGGGCCTGAGAGGTTAATTATTTTATCATAATGTCTGATACATTTATTTTGCCAATTTCAATTGACTCAAGCACCTTATTGTGTGAGTAGTGTAAATATACGATTGTTAAAACATATTTGTTTGATTTCTTTGTTGCAACTGTGAATTGTGCAATAAATAGTTTGAGCATTGTAGGGTCAGCTTAGAGTGCCCTCAAAAGAGCATGTCACAAAGAGCGACTAATCCTAGTGACCTCCATTTGGTTTACCACCACCCTTGTTATTAACTAAATACACATGACCTCCTCAAGGTAGAACACATTGAACTGTTCCAAATTGGTTATGATACGGGTCTGTAAAAATGATTAGATAGAACCTTTCTCGAGTTAAAAGTTACCTACTACGTGTTATTTAATTTTTTGCCCAAATTGTCTTTAAATTTAAGTTCTCAATTAAGTTATATCTTATTTTAAGACATACATAAATGAAATAAATTATTTGCGCGAGTTGTGAAATTGAATAGTAAATCACAATTAAATAATATACCTTGTAATTAAAATCGCATCAGATCTCCCATTTATTTATATCAGCTACAAGAATTATTGATTTATTCATGCAATGCAATATGTAAATTGTAAATTCTTCGAGTGATAAATTGAGAAATTATTTACGAATACATATAGGTAGATTTGTTAAGATACGCAATCAAATATCTTACTTTAAAATTATTTTAATAACATTCTACACTATATATGTCACACCTTCATTTGGCTAGACTTAGTTGATACACTGACAACTAGCTTTCTTATATTTTCTTGATTGATTAGAGACAACGAGATTATTTTACATTACGTCCGACTCCACGAATAAGAGGCCCTGCCGATAGAACAATTCAAGGGCTAGGTAAGTCCCGGGTGGCAATGATTACCAAAAACTGTTTGACAATGGATATAATCAGATCGCAGACACTACCTGTGTTATTGGAAGACAATCGTTTCCTTGAGTATGAGCCGTCGTTTAACAATGTACTAGTTTAGTATTTATCTATAAACTTATCAATAAAAAATCTACCATACCATCTATGTAAGGCACCCAAGTGTAAAAACGGCCACGGAACGGCCATCTATCGTATTCGGAACACTGCTCCGCCCGAGTGTCCCTGGAGGCATCAGGGCAAGGCTGCAAATAAAAAGATATTTTAATCTTGAAGAAAATTCCCGACAAACGCTTTTATCATGATCCTATTAAACCTAATCGAAAATAAAATCACTGTAAGTATACTCGTAATTATGACATTCATTGAATGAATGTGAGAAAATACCACTAACTAAAACGACGTAAACAACGGCGTAAAAAACTAATTAAGAATAGAAAAGAAAGGTAGAAGATGAGGGAAAATTTTGGCACTTTTTAAAATAGTTAATTATACATATTGGCACTATACTAATAATGTACCTTAGCAATCTTATTATTATGTAACTAATATTATAAATGCGATAGTTTTGATTTGTGCGATTCATGGGTTGTTCCCAGTGAACGAAAAAAACGTAGAAGAGTAAATAATAGAATAGCGCTTGAAAATGGCCCAACAAAAATTAGGTTTTATTCAGTTTATTCTGGTGGTTGTGTGTTTAGTTCGTAGTTGGCAGCATATAATGTCATAGACCGTATTTGTCAATAATAAAAGTATAAATAATGCCTATTTGCATTATAAAATGGTTCATAAATCGATCGCACCTGCATAAAAAATATACAACATTTAGTCATCTCATGTAAATAGACCCATAAACTACCAAATTCAGGTTTGAATAAGTAAAACTTGGAGCAACTATTAAAGGGATGGTGTAATGCCCGATGAAATAAGTGAATTTTCAAATGCTTATAATTTGAAGTGAAATATATTTGTGCATTCTGTTTGCAAAATTAAAAAAGATCAACTATTCAAAATATCAAAACTTCGGAATTTTGAGGATTTTGTAGTGGATAAAAAAGTTACGGAGATCAAAAGTTCGAGTAAATCTGTTTTTCGCAAATATCTCGTGACTTTTTTATGTAAACTGATTTTCAACTCAAAAGCAAAAAAGGTCACAAGAATTATTAATCATGAAATTTCTCACAAAAGATGTTTCTCGCATTTTTCTGTGAAATTGACGATTTTCGAAGTAGAGGGCTTAGAAAGTGACTGTATTATGAAAATGCGGTAATAAGAGGTTGAACTTTATAAATTAATTTTAATACATTTTTTTATCATTCATCGCCGAACTAAATGAAATTTAAATGACAAAACACTATAGTACTCTGAAAAAACAAAAATGGGTATTTTCATAAAAGTTTTTCTTTTCATGGCAACTTTAAAAGGATTTAAAAGATTTCAAATAGTTGATATTCAATGAGGCATTCGCGGGCACGAAATATATTGTTTACACTAGTATTAGATACTAGTGCTATGTGTCTGTTTATGGAGTAGATTTTACTGACTACACACTCACAAACATGAAAAAAAATCGAGTTTACGCCTTGGTATACAATACCGTATGTGACAGCATTTCAGCAGTTTTTACCTACTCTGAAAACGGTACAAAAAAAAGCAAGAGACCTTTCTTCTGGGAAATTACATACATACATACATAACTTCACGCCTGTATCTTCTCCTGTAAATGTAATCTCCTGTAAATTTGGAGGTATTATAATGATAGTGAGAGACTATTGGAGTGACAGGGAGTCAGCCTATCGCCCGCAAAAACGCCAATAAAACCTCTGTCCCTTAACTGACTTTTACAGTATACCCGGCAAGAGAAAAAAATTTTAAAATGTCTGGGCTATACAGGTGACTGGTGACAAATTTTAGATACTGAAGGAGAGCACTCTGTACTCGATTCTGATTATAATTATGTAATAAAAGTAGGTAGTTAATTTTTCACTAGAACTCCCTATAAATAAATACTACTGTCTTACTATTTACTTTACATACAACTGAGTAAATCGCGGCACGTGATCTGGCACGCGGATCGCTGCCAACGCTAGCGTGACCATATTGTATATATTGATAAACGCCTAGAACCGGACCATTTTTTTTTCCTATTCCGAGCGGGAATCGGACCCGCAACCACTGGCGTCTGAGGCAGATAGGTATACCCACGGTTATACAACATAATATCGCCAAAGACTTATCAAATATAACTAGTGTTATGATTTGAAAAGGGTGCTAATTAAACAGACTTCTTTTAAATAGCATTATTCCTCTCTAAAAATCTAAGTTGCCTTCTAAATTACTATGTCAGCCACAATCCGTGCCACAAACAACGTCGCAGGTTCGGGGCGTCGGGGTTATTTAAAAATGCTCTTGGGTTTATGGCGCTTCGCCGGCCGCTGCCGCGGCACCGCTCGCTTCGCTCGCTCGGCTCGCGCACGTGTATAACTATATGCAACCTAACAGCTCCTCCTCGCTGCGCTCGTCGTCGCACCTAACCGTGCCGACTACGTCTACCGGAACGGGAGCCCTTCTTGTCGCAAAACATTTTTCATCGCAATGTTAATGAATATATAACTAAGTATAAATTATTATGTTATAATTATAGTATAAATTGCTTCAAGACACATTTTTCGCAACAGTTATTGTCTCGTGGCTAAGTTATGAAAATAGAAGCTTGATCACGTGGCCAAAAAAATATATTCTGTGGCTGGACTTATTATTTCTCATTTGAAAATAACAATTTATCATAAAATATAAGCTAAACTAAGTTTCGCATTATTTCAACAAACTTGTACACTGAATCATTTCTTACAAAAACACCTTGAGACAAATACAATTGTAAACTTACATTGTAAGAAAGCTAAACATTGTTAGTAAAATTGAAGTTACAATAGCACTTGTACGACATAAATGAAGGCTTCATACGATCGTAAATCAAAACGGAAACTTTACTACCCGTGTCTTATTATACTCAAATCACTTTTCTGATTGTAACAATAGCTCAGGGCAGGGTTATTCTACTACGGAAGAAATATTACGTAAAGTAATGCCTTTGCTGTATGTCTTGATTTGCTCATAGAATACTTAAAGGAACTCGTTGCGTATAATCAAAAATTTTATTTTATCTAACAAACATCGATTTTATTCACTTCCAGAGGAATTAAGAAAGGTGTTTGATAGACTCTTGATAATTTTTTTAGTAACGACAATAAAAAATCAAGGTTGAGGATATATCGTCGTGCATTATCACGATAAATTGACACTAAAGGGTGAGTGAGACCGACTTCACAAAAAAGAAGGAGCTTCTCAATTCGTCTGTATGTTTTTCTTTTATTTTTTCTTTTTTTTTGTGTCTTTGTAACACGATATTTCGGACAATTATGAATCGATTTTGAAAATTCTTGTTTCATATGGTAGAGGATACTTCATTGAAAATGTTTGAAACAATAAAACATTTTCAACGAAGTATCTATAATATAAGTAATTCGTAGACATTATAACTCAGCCAAAGTTTTGACGTGAAGTTGGTTTTTTAATGCTCTGCATTCGTTGATAATGCCTTTACAGTTTTATTTTTGATCCCATAAGAATTAATAATCTTAATTAAACGTTCTCCGCGGTACAGTGCAGAGGTACATACCTTGGCAAATAATTCAATGCAGTAAATTGACAGTTCGAAATGTCAGAAAGAAAAAAAATTATATGTATGAGAATGATTAAAATTTAATGGTTCTTTTTTATTCGTTTAGAATAAAAAAATTAACAAATGTATAAATACGTGAATTTGAGGTGTGTACTTTATCTTTACAGTAACTTTAACAAAAATAATTAATCACCAAACATACAATATGCTGTAAAACGGTCACAGTAGTAGTGAAATTAGTTGTTTTAATTTTTTTACAGACAACGAAAAAGTAAGTTACGTAAGCATCTCCACTCTGAAATTAAGAAAATAAAATTATAAAATATTTTGTGAGTCAAAATATTTTCTTTCCTATATCATTAAGATATTATATTGTTTTTAAATCATTTATTCACATAAACCGCATCACTATTTTTTTCTTCCCTAATGGAATCCCTAATGGCACACTGGAACTGTTATTTCACTGCATTAAATTATTTGCCAGGGTATAGACGCTACTGCGCCAATCGTGACATCGTCGTCGCAGGTACAATTCCCGCACGGAACAAAAAAATGTTCCGTGTTTGGGCGTTTATCTATCTTATTTTATATATGTATTAATATTCTAAGTGCCCCCCTAGTTCGCTACAAGGTATCCCATATCACAAGTTATGCTTACTTTGGGGCCATGTAAGTAGTTGGTTTGATTGTCTGGGGATTTTATATTATTAATTTTTATTAAAATGCAAAAATAATTAACCAAACTCGACTGTTCGTTTCAGACATGAGCATGTATCAAACAAACGTTCGCAATACTGTAAATAATTGAGTCCAGATAAACGTATTTCTATAAAGTTGATGATTCTTAGAATAGAATAGTAATTTTTTGCAGTTCTTCATGTACCTACAGCATATTCTACCTTCAATATCGGTGTGAAAATATTTGGGTCAATTTTACTAATTCCAATTAGAAATAGTTTTTGACTATCGCCAATTTATTGAATAACATTTTACAGAGCATATAGAAAAACAATCTGAATACTATTTAATAATAATAACTTAGGCAAAATTTTAAATAATATAATCACATTTATTATTTTCATTTATTTATTATTAATCATTTAAGAAACCATTTACACAATAGCTTGTCTAACAAAAAATTACATATCGCATTTTTTTAATTTCGCCATTGGCAGGTTTTTCCTCGTATAATCATAACTTACCTGCGTATTACACTCATGATATCTCCTTGCCACTCCTGCGCAGTTCTCGACTTGTCTGGTCACCCGGACCGTGATCACGGGAGGAGGTAAAGTTGTATTCAAAAACGAAATTTTACTTCTGTAACAATAGGTAATAAACAAATAATTAGAAGCGTAAAAAATACGTCTGCACTACATGTTAAATGTCATCAGTGTGTATACAGGGTTGTTTTTTGGTCACCAGCCAAATTTAAATGTTAGTTTCTTTGATACAATATAAACGTACGTGCATATTTATTTTAGCGTCGCCTAGTATAAAAAAGTAGAAATATGGAACCACAAAAGTTTTTGAAAATAGTCGCTGTTGATGAACATAGCCACTACGACGCGGTATTTCATTGTTAATAGTACGACGTAGTACTACGAGATGTTTTTTAGTAGCGCGTAGTCGACTTAAATGGTAATTTAGAGTGACCATGCTTAGCTTAACATGTTAGCGGATATATTAATTTCCTTGTAAAAAAAAATAAACATTCTTTTTTTTTTGCAAAAATCGTTTCTATAAATGATACTTATTGTGTAAAAAAATTTTGGCCGATGACCACAAATCAACCCTGTATATTTTTTTGTTTTCATTCAATAGTGCTATAACGATTTGGATCAAAATACTATGGGACCTCTTATAAATTCTTCTATATTTTACGAAGCATCAATATCGAGCGAGCAATCGTCTTAAAAGATTACAGACGAATAGACTCCTTTTAGAAGTCGGATTAAACATTAGTGTGGTTGAGGTCTAGTGGCACAGGTCACGGAAGCATTTAGCAACTTCGATTTAAGTTACAAATAACACGTCTGTTTTTTTTTTACATAAGTACATATAAGTTTTATTGGGGCGTTATTAAATGGATTTATTGTATTGCTGTTTGGTTATAAATGCTTTTTCTAGATTTCGATTTTATACTGTACGGTTGAATTTTTTTTACAGTTTACTCTTTTCATGTGTATGTGGTGATGAAAGGTTTTTGTGGATGATGCCGCTTATTAGAAATTACCAAGCTAGCCCATTGCAACTCCTATGAAATGAACTTTGGATATATGATAGTACACGCTTAGTCACCAACCACTAACTGGGCCTTAGTTGCATCGATTTAATATCTACACAATGTTATTTTTCTTGAAGCAATTACCCTACAGTCCACTGGCATGATTATAAGATTTGCAGTTTTGATCAAAGTTCAACTTCAAATTTAGTTTTTTTTAACTAAATGCAGTTGGTTTTACTTAGCAAAATAAAAGACAAACGCTTTTGCAGAAAAAAATATCCTTTGTCAAATGTGACAATGCATTTTCATTGGTTATATTAAAATTTGCCTCATCTAAAGATACAAAAATTAATACATTAACAGGTTTTTGTAATTGACTGATGCAACGATGTCCGTAATGTTATTTTCCAAGTGATTACAAAATGTCAATGACAAGCTCCTCATGTCACAAGGTAGGTAAATTATCTGCAGAAGATTTTAATATTAAATATCAGTCTTCGATCTTGGATTTCAAGCAATATATTAGCGTTGCTATCACAATCATAATCAAGATTGCTATTTTCTTATTACAGAATCCTGGTAAAAAAAATGTATGCCTCTATTGGCAATTTAATATTTAGATACTATAAGAAAGTGTGTCAATAAATATACTTTCTATGAGAACTGTTTTGTTTTTAAAACTAAGATCTCAGAGTTAATAAATGTCAATTTGTTACAACTTTTGGTAATTGATTTTATATAATTTATTGATCAAACAAAGACATTATTTCTTATTAATTATGATACTTCTTTTTGATGCCTAAACTATATTGCCATATTATGATGCCCATACAACTTATATTCGTTCTCCATATAGTAATAACAAAATTATTCTCCTCCTTGTCTATAATTGGGTACGATAAGAAAGCAATGCAGCAGTTATATCCAAGAACCTGACTGATATCCATAATAATTACACTAATTTATCTTACACCAAACTAAAACATTATCAAGGATGTAAAAAATCCTGAGAAACATCATCATTACAACGGAAGCATCCTTTGAGACATAGCTTTTTAACTTAAAAAATAGCTATCACCTACTAGGGTAACCATGAGGAAACTTTAAAGGAAAGAAAAGTATTGTGGATTATTTTAAGTTAAATTACGTACGTTATATTTTACAGATATAGATAGAATATCAGCATCGAATAGCAGATCAAGCATTACATTACCTGTCAAATTTCCACAACAAATTTTAACTTAATGTCAAGGGCATAGGGTTCAGATTCAAGTAAAATTTTTTGACAGATTTTTAAAGCTTGATGTGCTGTCTTGTGTACATCCTAAAGCTATTTCTTGCACACCCAGCGGATGCTTAAATATTAATAAATAATTTAAATCGTAAATATTTATAAGCATTGAATAAGTTATGAAATATTTTTGAAGAAAATTGATTAATAATATTAAGAGACATTAATTCATATTAGCAAAATTATGTAAATGCAAGTAAAAATATGTTTTATTTTAAATTTGGCACGTCAAAAAAAAGTAAAAAGTTTCGAAAAGATCAAAAGAACATAGATGGATGGTAACCCTATCTATGGCATATTTGAGCTTATTCTAAAACAGAGAACTGATATAATAAATACAGTTATCCTAATTAGGTAATTTATATACCCCGAAAAAAGGGTTAAAATGAAAGTGTGAGCGGTTAACATAAAAGATAGTGTAATGAAATCAACGTTGTAACAAATATCTTTGAGTTAAGGTTTAATGAGAAAATAGTTAAGTTAATTCTTTATTTGGTCCCTTGGTGGAGGTTAGACTTTTAGATTTACTTGTAGTATTTTTTATTTTCACTATCCTTTTATAATTATTGTATAAAGTATATTTTAATAAATGTAATCATAGGCAAGCGCTTTGTCGCTCTAGAAATATAATGATATTTTTTAAGTTTTTGCATTTTAAATGCTCAATTATTCCTAAATAACTGAAAAAATGTGCTAAGTAAAAACTATATGTATGTATTAATAAAACATTGCAATGCTTCACTTTAACTGGGATTTACAATTTCTGAAAAGAAATTGATCTCGGGTGGTCTTAGCTGAAAAGCTAACCATTAGATGGAGCTATGTTAGCAATATAACGTAAAAACAAAATGTGCTAAGTAATTTCGAGGCATACCGCCAGGCCCCGGTAGCTCAGTGGAAGAGCAATCGTCCGGCAAACGAGAGGTCCCAGGGTTGCGTCCTGCTCGGGTGATTTTTATTTAGCACATTTTTTCAATTATTTAATATAACCGTAATTCAGTACTTGACGTAATTTAATACCTGAGACGCTCTTATTTTGATATTTTACTCAAAATTAAGCTGTGCTTAAGTATAGATTTGACAGTATTGCACGGAGAACTTTCTTACTGGGAATAAATTCTTAGAATGGTATTTGCCACTAAAGTATTTTCAACCTTATTCACACTTTACTACGATCGCAACTTTCAAACAGGGCAAAATTGCCACTTGCTCTCTGTTCGAGAGACATATTGTCCATCTTTGTAAGGTTAGGACTGTGATTGATTTTCTTTTTACTTTTAAGCAACAGATTCTATGCGTCGGAATATATTTGTATACAGTAGTCATAAAGGTATGTCAGAAACCATGTTGATGCCCTGAAATTTATAATATTTAAATCTAAAAGCATTATTGGTAGGCATTATTGATAGCATTATTGGTAAGGTTGCCAACCATTCTGTTTTGAAAAGTATTATACTGTTTTTCACTATATCATTCTGTTTACTGCTGAACGAAAATAAATTATACAAAATACTGTTTTCAGCAGAAAAAGTGAACTGAACACTTATATGTTACACTTTAATTAATAATTTGTGCAAGAAGTTCTAAAAATATGTGTTATATTTTTAAATTTATAGAGTATTATTGAATACTGTTTACTGTCCCAAAATACATTTTGATTTTATTTTCAGACTCAAATATACTTTTTTTCTAGAAAAAAAAGATGGCAACCCTAAGTATATGGCCTGCACCTCCTCTTCAACTAGAGGATAGACTCATGATCCTGCAGGTGGCTCATTAAAGAAGTTTGTGATGATTATTTCATTACAATATATTTCAAGCGTAGTTAGTTTCCTTAGAAAAAAAACAATTTGATAATTTCGAAAACGAATCGCCTGACTATCCTCAGTGCTCTACAAAAGCGCGAGGATGCAGCGTTTTTACACTGTTTTAAACGATAATATACCCAGTGATTTATGCATGTTATGTCTGAAAAAAATATTCACAAAAATTAACCAAAACTAACCGCTGTGTAAAGATAGAAAAATGATTAATAAAAATTGGCTCGATAAAAAAAGTCACAAACATAACACTAATTTACCATTTCAAACGGATATTGCTATGAAATGGCATAATGTATTCATGTAAAAAATGAATAAAAACATAAAGCGGATTTTTCTTAACCGATGGCTAAATTCTTAATAGTTATAATTTTTTAAAATAAACCTGTTAAACGTAATTTCACTTGCTCACGTCTGCGAAATTCGATAGCATTTTCTAGGCCAAGAAGTATGGAAGTACGCACCGCGCTACAAGAGGCAAAAGAAAACAAAAGAAAAGGTATTAATTTTAAATTTAAAGTGTATTTTTACCATAAATAAAAAGAATTGAAATAATACGTTTGAAGAATCAATTGCAAATACCTAACTCAAACTGAGACAATGTAGTCCCGAAGCTATCTTTAATAAGCTTGTGTTATGGTAACAACATAGCAGTACTTTAATACTCCCAAAGAATACTCCCAAATCCGAGCCAGTTCAAATTATTATGCGAACATATCGTAAAAGTAATAGAAAGTCGATCGTTCCCTGCGCCATGATACAGTTGACCTCCAGGATCGTCGCTCGAGGCGCTTGCGCTGCGCTGCGCCTGCACATTATTACAACTGACGGGATCTGATTACCTGCTTATCTCTAACATCCACGCTCTAATAGAGTACAGGTTGATTGTTATTTACATTTCATTTGAAGACTAATTTCAAAATCTATATCCCCTAGTGTCACTAAAATCACCAAACATTCAGTAAACTTCAAGTTTTTGTTTAATTGCTAGTAGGTAAGTTTTTATTATGATTATGGTACATTCAAAAAAATATTAGAATAGACAAGAATAGCTTATGAGTTTTAAATATACTGCAACTTCTCATTAGAGCTATTATAATTGCTGTTCCGATAGCCAATAGACATTTGGCGCACCTATTTATCATCAGTCTCTTTGACAAAAATATTGTTTGTGACGTAAACCACATACAGTGTATACCTTTTTTGTAGTATTGATTTAATATAAACCCTTACCGTATAAAAAAAAAACTCATAGATTTAGGGTTCCAGTTAAAAGTACTTTTTCAGCTGCTATTTCAGCGTGAAAAAGGTAAACAGAAGCATATTATGATCTATATGCATAAGCTCTTCTCTATCATTGATAGGCGTGAATTAATCGCTTCAAATAGCATTTTTTTTTTATTCACACAATAATTTATTCAACTCGGCGCCGTTGGTTGTGACGATGCCCTAACTTAAACTATGAATATGAGTTTGAATCGCGAAATAACATTTTGGGATGTATTCTTTCCTTCTCCATTATTTCAAAAAAAAGTTATGATGGTCTATCACTATCCTCCTGAGACTGAGATACATTTGAAACAATCAATCCATAATTCCACATCATTTATTACACTGGAGTCCTTATAACGGTATTTTAAACCTATTAAATATTCATTTGTTTGTTAAAGTAATTAACTTTATCGATCATTGAGAAGGGTCACGTTTAATTTAGAAATATTAATGAGTAGATACAGTTTTTTTAAATAGAATTGAATGACGAGGTAACTCATATACTTAAATACTATCTGTCAATATTGGTTATAGTCAAGATCTAAACAAAATGGTGAAATATGGTTAAATTCATATGGAAAATTCACGCGACTGGGCCCACTCCAAACTGTCCCCACAGGGTCAATCGCCTAAATAGATTTTTGAATCGGTGGACTGGGACCACAAATCTGACTTACTTTAAGTACATTTAACAGAAAAATCAAGTCATTTAACTCAGGATTTTATTTAATGTAGTAGGTATTACAATATTTTTAGTAAGCACTATTGTTTCAATAAAGGTATATAAAACGTGTGAGCGAGACGGATATATAGCGCGAAAGGATATGCAATATTATTTTGCAGCATTGGATACACCAACCAGCATCCAAATATCTAAAAGGAAGTCGGAAACCCTCGAAAAGCATAATTTTTTTATCTGCTATAAACGAACTTGTTTATGGCCAAATAAGTATCGGCCACTGTTTGGAGAAACTAAGATTTTAATTCAAATTGCATATTAGAAGACTGGCTTTGTTTAAATTGATATATTTTTTTGTGTTTGTGGATTTTTTAATGGTTGATTTTTAATTGTCAAATTATTAGTTTCTTTTTAATATTTAATTGTTAAATTATTAAGGTTACTCGTTTAAGGCTAAGACCACTCATAACTTAGATTTACTATAATATTGTGATTTTCCTGTAGTTGTTAAATGTTTTTTTTATTTCTGAATAGTGCTACTTTATTTATTGAGATACCTAAAACGATGTAAAAACTGATTTTAAATATTCCTACTACGATTAATTATTATATTTTTTATGTTTTTTGTTGATTTTTAATTGTTGAATTAATTGTTATTGTGTGTTTTTTTTGTTTCATTATTTGTTGATTTTCAATTGTTAAATTATTAGTGTTTCTTATTTAAGGCTAAGAACACTCATAAGTTAGGTTTATTATAATACTAGATTTTCTTGTGATTCCTATATTTTTGTTTTTGTTAGTTAATAGTGACGGTAATGTATTAATAGAGATCTAACGTAGAAACTTAGAAGATACCTAATCGATGTGAAGAATGATTTTAAAATTCTTATAACGCGTAATGTGGTATTAGAAATCAATATTATTTATTATTTGTTTGCACAATAAGTGACTTTTCATATATTTTTTTAACTCTCGTATTATAATTAAGCGTGTTATACTTTTTTATCAGTACAAGAATGTAAATTAAAAACTTTAAATAATGAATAACTTTGATTTATTTGTGACTGCTAACTGTACTAGATCTGGTTCTTTACCAATGGATTTGTGTTTAAAATTACGAGTGGGCCCAGTCACCTGATAAAATAAATTAATAAAAAATAATCAGCTGTCTGACCCCTTGGGGCCAGTTATAGAGTGGGCCCAGTCGCATGAATCCTCCTAAAATTAACCTGCTAACGTTTGACCAGAAAGTGAAACTATTTATTACCTAGTCTTGTTTAGTTAATTGCAAAACGTTGAACAAACACTATGCATTACAAAGGAATATATGTTGATTATTTGATGATTATTTGGGGGCATCTAAAGTCGTAGAAAACCCATGAATAATCTTGACACTTTTGTCAAACAAAACAAATGGCAATAGTACATTATGTAACAAGTGAGCTAAGTTGCTAATTACAGTCGAGGCTGCCGAGACTGTAATTAGCAACGCTCACGAGTTACATACGACGTTTTTCAACACACTTGTGAGTAAAAGACAGACATACGTGGTCATAAAATTTATTTGAGGCAGCTGTTAGCTGCTGCGCGTCCCTGTACACACGCTATTGTTGCTTGGAGGCGCCGTGCAGCCGCTGCTGCTGCACGCGCGCCGCCTGTCCGCGCGCCGCCTGGACGCGCGCGCTCATATATTTAATGTATAACCCGGATCAATAAAATATGCTCTGTTTGCTCGCATGTAATTTGCACTAAGGTACAATTCAACTTTGTAGGATTCATTATATTATGCACTAGGGTATAATATATTATGCACGCGTGACTTATAGCCCAGTTTATAGTTCTAAATTCAATAGAATAAGGCTCACTTTACGAGCAAGTGTGTTGAAAAGTTATTTTCTTTTATATATTTTCCTCGGTTTATGCGCGTAGCCTTACTTGTGAAAATCTTTATGAAAAGCCTACATAACATATATCCATTTCAAAAAATAATGCATAATATTACACATTCAAACAAATACTTCATCTAATAGCTAACATACTCGAGTGTTTGTAGTTTGGAAATACTGAAAAGAAATCTATTATTTTATAAAATTTTCATAAGAATCATATTAAATACGATGAGTAATATTACTCTATATTTAAAAACAAATTTATTTTTAAGCTAACTCATAGTTCATCCTTGAACGACACCTAATTTTTAGCCCTAAATCCCTGGTTACTACACGACAAATATCAAAAGCATCACAGTTAACCCCTCGCATGACCCAGCTCACCTTAAACTTGACCGTTTAACTTCGTGTGCTATGAACAATGCTCATGCCGTGTTAAAGGTTAACCAACCCGCATTATACAATACTATCTATGTCATTTATTCGGTTATTTTCTGGTGGGAACTACAGAGGAAAAAACAAAATACTGCAATTTATCAATGAACAGATAAGAAACTATTTCCAAGTTAAGCATAAGAGAGTATCAACATTCCTTCATATACTATCTTCGAACTAATTTTCATCTAATGGCATTGAGGTGAGAAGCATTTCATCTCTAATACATATAAAATTCAACTTGCAGATTCAAATTAGAATAACCCAGTGGCCCTTGAATAAGAGTGTCGTAAGTTAAATAAAATAATAATAAATAAATATTTCTTTCACTCGCACAACATTATCAGGGTTGCCTGTAAGAGATCATCTTTCGATGATAAGGCCGCCTATTGTGCTCTGTATCTTAAAAATTGTTCTGTATTATTTATATCCTTATTTTTGTGTACAATGAAGAATAAATAAATAATAAATAAATACATTATCTAGCCCAAATTAAGTTTCTTAAAAAACTTGTGTTATGGGTAAGTACTAGATAATTGATAGAAATATATAAACATAGATATTGAATGAATACATATTTTTTATTGGAATAAACTTAAATAAACATATAAACATCCATGACTTGACGGCTAATATCTGTGTTCATCACACCGCCGCCGCCGGGATTCGAACCCAGGACCTCTGGCATAGAAGGCAATGTATGTTACCACTACACCACCTGGTCGTCAAGTTACGACGAAACCAAGAAAACCCTCAGGATCCCTCCATCTAGCGACCACCTCTCGTATAAAGCCAGCTACCAAATACCATGACTCTGTGACTTATTATAACACATTCTTGAAGAGTTACATTTTTCCTGAACTCTTCACCTCCACCTTCTAAGTATCGTCTCTTAATATAGAGTTAAACGCGGGTGCATTTAACTGTAAAATATAGCTAAAAAGACAAAAATAATTAGGATAAAATTAGACACTCAAATCAAAATTTGAAAAATTCGAACTTTATCCAATAGACCACTACAGTCTCTACTCTTGAGGACGAGAAGGTATAGGTCGTTTACTACCGAGCTGGCCCAGTGTTGTTTGGTGGAAAAATGTAAGTATTTGTGGAATTATGATAACTAGTTGAGATAATGCGTAACTATCCATCATTTCTGAATACGGGTTAAAACTATTCCCATCCTTTTTAGCTTCCTTGTAGTCATGTAATTAATAACTGCTCAGACGAAATCAAAAACTTGTTGATAGTAAGTTAAAGGTGGAAGCGACATAGTGGAACTAATTACACAGTGGATAGTAGAGCCTGCTTAGATCGACAGATTTTAACCGGTAAAAGTAATCAAACGCGACGAACCTTCGGCGCCGTATTTAAATACTGAAGTAATTGCTTTCATTAATAATTCATTTTAATTGATATGATACCATTGATGATAATCTTAAATTGGTATTCGATTGAAGCGACATCTATCCTACGTCATGGCAACCACAAAATTGCAACAAACTCCCTGCCTTCATTGTACCATCAAAATATACAGGGTGACTGGTAGGTCACTTTTGAAATTCAAGGACGTGATAATTTAAGATCACACATAAAGAGAAAAAAATTATAAAAAAATATATTAATTATTTACTGAGTAAACTTAACCGAAAGTTAAAGAAATGATTACGCAATGCATGGTTACGCTAGCGTTGACAGCGATCCGCGTGCCGCGATTGACTCAGTTGTATGTAAAGTAAATAGTAACATTATTATTATTTATTTATGGGGAATCGTAATGAAAAATAAAACACCTACTCTTATTAAATAATTAAGATCAGAATCGAACACAGAGTGCTCTCCTTTAGTATCTAAAATTTGTCACCAGTCACCCTGTATATTGCAAGTTGGTGATATAAATAAAAACGTCACTAATAAATACTGATATAATAAGATTGAGGTATAATAAGACTGAGGTAAAACAGATGCGAGATCTTAGTGTTATACACGATTCCAAGCTCTTATTTGACTCACATAGATATGATCGTCAGTAAAGGAATCAAAACACTTGGTTTTATAATGCGAAATTCAGTGTGTTTATTCAACTAGAATACGCTTCACAAATATGGAATCCTAGATATCATACGTATATCCATAGAATTGAACGCGTTCAACAAAAATTTGTAAGGTTCCTGTGTTTCAAAATGCACAAGCCCTACAAATCTGACGAATATATCAGTATTTGCAAAGAGCAGCACCTGGTGCCGCTAACAACACGCAGAATTATAGCCGATATTGTATTCATGCTGAAACTTATTAACGGCCATATTGATAGTCCAGAGATTTTGAGTTCCATATTTTTTTCTGTGCCGACAAGGTCCATGAGGCGATATCGACCCATAGCAGTTCCGATGGCATCAACCAACTACAGGCATAAATTTTTCTGTGCCGACAAGGTCCATGAGGCGATATCGACCCATAGCAGTTCCGATGGCATCAACCAACTACAGGCAAAATAGTTTCTTGACTAGAGCCAGTATAACTTTAAATAGTGTGTTGGATGGGTGTGAGCTTGATGTTGATGTACTCAATTGTAATATTTTAATGTTCAAACGGCACCTTATCAATTGTTTAATCTGAATGTTTAGCTTGCACAACTTTTTCTTTTCCAATTATTATAATTTTGTTTTAACATATAATTTCGTAAAAAGCTAATTCCAAGTAGGTACTTTCCTTTTATATTTACGATATTATTTTGTTTATGTTTTTTAATTTTCTTAATTATGTATATTTTTTGACTGAAATCGTGAATAGTGTAAACTTTTTTTTTATGTACTGTTTCTACATGCGAAAACCTGTTTTGGCTTATTTGTTCTCTAAATTTGTTTATATTGTATTTTTTTTTTGCTGTTGGTTTTCCATAAATAAATAAATAATAAAATAAATATATATAACTTCACCCACAAAAACGCCAATAAAACTTCTGTCCCTTAACTGGCTTTTACTGTATGCCTGGGAAGAGAAGCAGCTGCCACATTCAATATTTTCCTTTCGCTCTCAGTCCAGCATGGAAGAAAGCTGTTATTAAAATTCTCAACCGTGTGAAACTATTAGTATAAAATAAACGGACTCAAACTCCTCAGTAATGAAACCTGTATACTTCAATCATCATTGATTGCAACGAAACATAACATAATATCAATCAAAACATGGTGCCTAACAACCTTTAATTACATACAAATAATTTGTGTTGTAGTACTAACTAATTTGAAAACGGAACAAAACCTTACGTCAAGTCATCACAAGAAACGAACATTCTCGAACAATGAGCACGCCGAATATCGCTAACAACCAGAGAACATGCGCTAAACAACTAGGGAAATACAGCTAGGGAATGCAAGCGGGTACAGTCAGACAAATGTGTTTTTTTTAAACCTAATTAAATTGATTCATCATCATCACGACTCTTTGTAAAGAGCCCACTGCAGGGCTATGAGTCTCTCCCCTGGGTGACGAGGAGGTATAGGCCATAATCCACCAAGCTGGCCCAGTGCTGGGTGGTGGATGTCAGAATTTTCAGGGCACCGAAAATGGCTTCTGACAAACCCTAACGACTACTGTATCCTCCGAAGCACGGAAGTCGCCGTGAGAAATGAATGATCGGCGTTCACCCATCCAAGTACCGGCCGCGCCGAAATTTGCTTGATCTGTGATATCGTTTGATACACACAGTAACCACGGCGCCACGAGACACAGTAGCCACGGCGCCACGAAGAAATTGATTAAATTTAATGAAAATATAGCAGCCAACATTGAACCAGCTTGTTGGTTTATGGCCTAAACCTCCTCATCACCCAGGTTAGAGCCTCTTCGCCCTACGATGGGCTAATTATACAGAGTTGTGATAGTTATGATGTAAATATGTAAAATGTGATAGTTAAAACTTTGATGTAACATCAATCATGTTCAACTTTTAAAGCTTTGATATTTTTTTTGGGGCGACTGTTCATCCAGCTCATGCGACTGTTCATTATTTTTCCAGTATACTTAATGGCTCAGCAGTGGAAGATTTTACCATAACTCCGGTCTCCACACATCGTTCTGCTCAGACAGACTAAACTGGGCATTTATTTCTTATAAACAATTAAGTACCATAAACTCGTGGGTCATTTTCGAAATTCCAGGACGTGATAAATATCTAAAATTTGTCACCAGTCACCCTTTATATTTCTTCACTTTACATCGCATGTCGAATTCCTTATGAAATTTTATTTGGGTTGGATAAAAGTAAACCTTTCTGGAAACCATTCATCCGGTGGCAATAGCTTTGTTATGGTTGGGTTAAATAATAGTTTTTATTACAAACTAAATTCATGAATATTAAAGGGACGACTTCACCCTACAGTATTTTGCACTATGTATTCTGCCCTTCTATATGGAACATAAGTAACTAATTGGTGAGTGAATTTTAAAAACAAGAAGACAAACCCTTTTAATAAGTAAAAGTCATAGCGATTACTTATTTAGTGATACACTTTTACCTGTAAGTGATTGTCAACTTGTTAATTGAATCACAGCATAGTACTTAGTACGTAGTAGATGCTAGTTGCCGCTGTCTATACAAGTTTACATAAAAGCTGACTTAGAGACCACTTGGTTTATCTGTTCAGATAATTTATTAGATAAGAAAGTAATCACAAAAAAGAACAAACTTCTGTTGGGTCGAGTGTACATTTTCGAACGCCGCTACAAAACTTGTAGCTAGTTTGTCCGCAATACAAAATTGACAGTAATCGTTGCTCATTACCAGAGCGCTGTATGTCAATCAGAGCCGGCAATCAGTGTGTTGATCACAATATCGGCTTGTTATAGCGCTAGAGGTTTCCATTACCTTCGTTTGCTCGATGAAAACCGTGAGAGTAAGGCCGTGGTTGGATTGCACGCTGGTAGTGTTTTTCCTCATTGCTTTTTTTTTTATAATTCCACAATCCAAAATTAACTGAGTTCATGATGATTTGTGAGACTTAATTATTTAGTGAAATTGTTTTTCATATAAGGCTTGCTTTAAAAGGCCCGAAAATGTGAAAATAAAGAATTTCATAGTAGATTTTTTAGATATGTTAGAACCATATTATGAATAAAGAATGTAAAATTATTTTAACGTACGAATATCTTTATTCCTTAGCTACAAATGATAAAAGTTATCCGTTGGCGATAACCGATGTTCATACGCTATCACGAATGGATAGAGAGATTCATTAAGACATTTTAACAAGGAGATTTTCACTAAGCATATTAAATCCCCCTTTTCAACCTTTCAACACCTCCCAGAATTCACCTAGCTAGCGACTAAAATATTCAATATGAGATCTGCCACCAAACATCACCGCTAGGGAAGTGAGGTGTTCCGGCTAGTTAATGAAGAGGCACTTTTTTTTAACCTAATTTGCTGTCATTTTCGATCTCATCTTCACTTACTTTTAAGCGAGATTGAGGTTAAATACACGGGATCAGTGTCCGTTTATAAATCTATTCCACATAAAGCCAATAACACTTCGTTGCTAAAAAACGTTACAAATAATGACGCTATAAGCTCTTTTACAACCACTATCTAATCGATAAATATTCGCCATTTTTAATACATCTTTTTACGTCGGGTCGATTGAATTAAATCTATCAGGAATGCTTTTACAAATCACACTTTCAATTTTAACACGCTTTCAATCTGACGCCGCCGAGCGCCTAATTTATCGAATGAAAAGCATACGTGCTAGGTCGCGAAGGCGTATTTAACCTTTGACGTCTTAAGATAGTCGCTTTTAAATCTTGCGAATAATTTGCTGGGAAATCGGTAACGACAGTGTAGATCATTTTGAAATAATAAATGTAGCGTGCCAGTGTGAAATACCTATAATTTATCAATGTTTAACTTTTAAAAGCATCAACAGTTTTTTTTTTCTTTTTGTATCTTTTATGATATCTTTGAAGGTTTCATTGCGATGATAAACGCCTCCTCTCTTTCGGATTGTAAAAAAACTTAATTTCAAATGAATCTTTTTTGAATAATTTATAGGTGATTTATTAAATTATTAACACGTATTAAACTAATTAACGTTTTTAATATTTTTTCCTAAATTTAATTTCCTCCGAAATATAGTTTTACTGTGATCGTTTAGTGTAAAGTGCTTTCGCTGATAGAATTATCGTAATAAGCGAGCAAATGGCTATGTTTAAAAGTTTTGCTTTTATTTTATTACTAAATTAACATCATAATAATAAACCGTAACTTAAGCTAAATGAAGTACCAACTTGCATATTATTATGGTTACCGTGAAATTGCTTTAAGTTTTCTAGGCACTTTCTGATTTGTGCATAGGTACTAGAATAATAACTTAATGTCTCTATTTCAAGCTAAATTATAACATACATGTCGTGTATTGAAAATTCCATGTAAGCTATTTCAACTATTTCGTCCAAATATTTAAATAATAACCGTTGGTAGATAGTTGCAAATAAAACAACTTCGAAAGATTGTAATTGTGATTGGTGAAAAAATTGGTTAATTGGAAAAAAAGGTACTGAAATAAGTTTCGTTTAATATTTAGCCGACTAAAAAAGGTAAGTGTTTTTTTTCTAATTACGATTACAAGTTTTATTTTGAGTTCATAATCTTACTTATTTGCTTTCCCTTTCAGGTAGGAATGTGTCATTTTTACACACTTCAAATGTCCAGTATGTCCAATGTATAGTATAAAATATAAAGAGATTGTTTTCTAGTTGAAATATGATTATTTTCTTATACCTGGGGAGACAGTAGCGCTTCTGCACTGAGACTCCTCTGCCACAGCTGCGGGAACAAGGGCTCCAACTACTCCAAGGACTCCAGGCGTAGATTTCAGGAGAATCTGGGGGTTTTCCCTCCTCGGGCACCTGGAAGTGCAAGGAAGCATCATCAGAAAATATATTTAAATTCCTTGCAAAATAATAAAGATGATTCTTTGAGTTTTTTTGTTTTGATCGATTGAATCAGGCGTTACGTTCAGGAATCCATCACAACTTTACTACTATAACCACATCTTGCTTACCGCTACTCTCAAACAGTAGTGATGTAGGTTTTGTGAGGGAAAATATTTTAAGTTTTGCACCATGGCACGAAACCTGCACCACTTGAGTTTAATTATTACGGAACTAGCAAGGAAACTTAGACATGGTATTTGATTTTGAACGCTCCCTGTTTTTCTGTACAAAGGAAGGTCAGTTTTTTTATGTTTATATGATTCACTTTTCGTTTACATCAATGCTTTATTACTGAAAAAAAGCAGATGTAAAAGATAGAAATTTAGAAGCTACAAATTTTATGAAGAGGGTGACTAGCTTGTCTGTTAGCACTTGGGTTAAACATTGCTTACGACATTGATTTTATTTCTTAGGGCTTTCCCAAACTCGCGTTACGTTCTCTTACAAGCTAAAGTAAAGGCCTACATATGCCGTATACTTACATTTTGTAACGCAGTGTCGCCAATTGTTGCAGAAAGCAAAGCAAGTTGCAATACCACGATGAGCCTGTAAAAAATAATAGTTCAGAAAACTTGCTAAAACTACAAACTAGGTAAATTTATTACACCTCTTATCTTCTTTCTTTTTTTGAGATGAGTTTTAGCCAAGTAATGTTGCGGATATAGGGATGATTACAAAATATTGATCACAGAAATAATAACAGATTTTTTTGGCCTTAGTACTATGCCAAGCTTAACTGGCTGATTGGAAGACATTTAAGATTAGTGAGAAAACCACTTTTTCGCCTACAATAAAATATTACTAATAATATAAAAGTGAAAGTTTGGGTGTATGGTAGGATGTAGGTATGGAGGTATGGATTTATGGATATCTCGATGTATGGAAGTTTGCTCCTCAATCACAGCTGAATGGCTCAACGGATATGAATGAAATTTGGCGTAGTGATAGAATACAGTCTGGAATAGCACATAGGGTACGTTTTATCCCGGTATTCCCGCGGGATTCGAAATCGCGCGGTTAAAAGGGCGCGAAACAGCTAATAAAAACATAAATACATATTTACTTTTCCTCGTTTATTGTTTTAGTACAGAACACAGCAGATCAAGCGTTACTTACTTAATTTCGAGGGCATAGAGTTCAGATTCAAGTTAAATTTTTTTACAGATTTGTAACGTTTGATGTGCTGCCTTCTGTACCTACTACAATTCTAAAGTTAGTTATACCGAAAAATAAAAGTTGTTTTCAAAATTAACATTCAAAAATAGTTATTTTCGCTTTCTTTTAATAACGATTTAGGGCAAAGTTCATACAAATTAAGTTGGTGTTCGTAACAACTTCCCACCATCGTCTCATTGTTAACTTAGCAACAAGAAATGGTTTATGGTATGAATTTAAAGTGGCTTGTACGCTTGAGCGCATAGGTGATATAAGTTTTTAAGTTTAACAGTTTTAAAGATGACTTTTCACTAACATTTCTGAGATACAATTATCTCATCTAATGGAAAAAAGGTTCGGTTCTACTGTACCTTTAATTATATCAATTGAGTTAGCAATAGAGTTCATTTTTTACGTCGCCGGCATGGTTGAAATATCGGGTTGTTCCGTCTTCATCCTATGATGTCTCATCCTACTCATAATTTTTTCTTCGCTCATCCTGTTAATGTGCCATATTTATCTTACAGCAAAAATCTTATTTTAAACACCTATCGATATGCCTTGCTCAACCTGTTTAAAAGCACCTAAAATAAGAAAAAGATTTGTGTACGGTCTGAACAAAAATACTTTTATAAGAAATATTTCGAAGCAGAGTAATTTTTTATTTTATGTGGTTCTATTAAATAAAATAGCAGTAAATTTAATGATGTTCTATATTTAAATTAAGAAAAAAACCGCGGAAAATCATTTATCACAATATTAATGTTGAAGATGAACTAAGTACCTAATGATATACATATACTTTTTACTTATGATCGATTAAAGATAACATATTTTTATAAGGTACGATTCGGACTCTATTCGGTATACATTTATTAAGAATTAAATAAACAAAAACAGTGCCTATAATAATTTTAATATAATATTACATATAAACTTTTTAATTAATAAAAATATAATAATACAGATAAAGATGAATTAACTTGTATAACTTATATGATGATTTGCAAAGTCGTTAAAACAATTAAAACTGGTTTAAGGGTGAAGATAAATACAGAGGCAGGCATTCCTTTCTTTCTAATAAAATATTCGGTAAAAAAAAATACGCGTATCTGTAGAGATAATGAGTTCTTGACAGCTTTCAAAATCATATCTTTTCTATTCCTTGTAATCGGAAATGAAATGAAGCCATAAGGAGCTCCCAGGATGGCATTCTTTTGTCAGCGGCATAATAACCTCAAAGATTCTCACGGTAGACGGTGCAATAAAACGTGCAAATGACACATCATGTTTTCTCTCGCACTTCTACTTTTAATAGATGACGTCACACCAAAAGGTCGGAATATGCGCGAAGTTCATATACCTTACTCATGTATATGCTCATTTAATTATTTATAATATTCAAGTATTTCTATTGTAAACATTAATTGTTTCGCAGTTCGTACTTTTTTGGTAAAATTTGCTTTAGGAACAGTAAGGCATACATTTAGGATGAATAAAGAAAAAATATTAAAAATATGTCATAGTTGAATACGGAATACCAGTTTAGGATGTGTGAGGAATTAGGATCGTAGGATGAAGACGGAACAACCCGAAAAATCACCTCTTAACTTAAATTTTCGTGACTTGATTAAAGAAACTATATGTTTGCAAATTTCAAATTGTTATGGGTGTAAATTACCTGAAATAAATGATTTATTATTATTATTAAAGACTTTTGATACAAATTTTCCCCGGAGTGCCAAAAATTAGCAAAGCTTCGTGTATTTAACATATTAATTTATACAAGGTGTTCTTTTTGATATCCCATAATTTTGAGGTTTTATTCCTTACTAAAAGATATTACTTTTTGCTAAAGAATATGTGGTTCAAAAGTGCATACTTTCCAAGCTAGGTATCATCAATCTTAATCATTAATTATCACCCTGGTAAAATCTCTTTAACATTCATTCAATAGACGCGTGTCACTGAAGCCATACAATAAACAACAAAAACACTTTAACGTTGAGGAACGTGTATAACGCAAAACGTTGCGAACTGTACCAGTGCATAGCGATAATAAGGGATAGAAAATGTCACGTTGTCATACTTCGCTTAAAGTGGTTTTATATAAGATATTTTGGCTTAATTTAATTATTTTGAATGAAAAATAAAAACAAAATAAAATTAAAATTGAAAAATTATTCACATGTTATACAGGGTAATTGGAAAAATGCTGGTGAAACTCTACAGAGGGATTAGGTATCGATAACCAAGTATATTTAAAATGTTAAAAAAATTAAAAAAAAAATTTAAAAAAAAATTAAAAAATTCGCTATATTTTTTTTGTCACTTAGAGATAAAGTTCATCAATTTAAACAACTTTCCCCAAGAAACGATGTATCTAAAACGCATAAGAAAAAAGCTATTATGAATTGTTTTTACGTGAGCAGTCAGCTGCTATGTGGCACAGTGACCTACTTTTGCGCCCGACTTCGCAACCTGGCGTCAACGACCTCGAGCGGCCGGCTGCTCACGTAAAAACAATTCATAATAGCTTTTTTCTTATGCGTTTTAGACACATCGTTTCTTGGGGAAAGTTGTTCAAATTGATGAACTTTATCTATATGTAACAAAAAAAAATTAGTGATTTTTTTTATTTTTTGAAAAGTATTTTTTTAAATTTTTTTAACATTTTAAATATACTTGGTTATCGATACCTAATCACTCTGTAGAGTTTCACCAGCATTTTTCCAATTACCCTATATATTACATGGTCCCATTAATACCCTAGAGTTATGGGAAATCAAAAGGAACACCTTTTCACACCAAAAACTAATCTTTTAACGTAATAAATATATGTAAAGGTATCAAAGTGCAAAATTACAGTTATTTAGTATTTTGCCATTGTAAAAGGTCCCTAATATTTAAGAAGTGTGGGTGAGAAGACACAGATTCACTCGAAATTATTTATTTTATCTTACTTACTTTCCCGATTTAGTACATTTAATAGGGTTGTCCAAAAAACTTTCTTAATAAACAGTAAATGTGACATTGACCGTCCGCATTTATAATTATGTCAATAGATAAGGATTGAAGATTGATCGACATGACAAACAGAAGTTCTTTGTTCCTTGATGAATTTCACCCGCCAGACTAAATCGAAATATTTCAATTATATTCTATAAAAAGGGCCAAGTCAAAAGTACCCGTAACCGGCGATCATGTATGAAAATATTTATGAACGTGGAAGAAGCGAAAGAGGTATGTCTGGATCGCAGCAATTGGTGTTCCCTTGTCTCTGCCTACCCCAAGGGGAAACAGGCGTGAGGTTATGTATGTATGTATGTATTCAATTATGTTATAGTTGAATAATCTCAGTATATATATTTTAAAGCTTAATGTTTAATGTCAAGACAAAATCTTATTCCTACAATAAATTTATATGTTATGAAATAAAAAATTATTTACTAACATTTACTTCTTTTCAACAGTGCCAACTTAATATTTCCTACATTCTAGAGTACTTAGTACAAGGTGTCCAAAAGAAACAAAACGAAACAGTGGCCAGCCCTAGCTATCTCTCTCCCACGCATTTCTCAGCGATGTCTTGCGCAAGCTTACATCTCCATTAGATGTTTAGACGTTACATTTTCGACAAGGCCCCGAACGTACGCGCATACACATTAAACCGATCAAACGACAGTGTGTAAACTACCTAATGAACATTTTAAGTGGTTTATTAAGTGCTGTCCGCCGTTATTTTTATACTCTTCGATAGATTGTCATAGAAGATTTTTTCGGTGATCTCTTTTTAGTTGTTATATGTAACGAGTTTAAAAACCGTGTGAAATTTATGCAATTTAATTGATTTATTGAAAAAATCAATATTTAGGTTCATTAAAGATAGCCTCTTATACTTCGAGTGGTAGCCAGCGGCATTATAGGTCATGTGTTCGATCACTTACACATTTTATCGGTAGCAGCCCAGTCTGTTCAGTGGCGCTTGAATGGGCACTACCGTTGATGCTTTCTTCTTCAGAGATCATAATTACTGCGAGTAAGCTGACAAAGGAAGGATCAGTCAATTATATTTTAGGAACAATCGCAATTCTTAGATCAGTAGTAATGGTGTTAGTAATTGTATCATTATTTTTTTATATCGTGTCTAACAAAAAAATATCATGGAGCGCTTGCTGCACTGTTTTTTAACTACCTAATCTAAAAGTTTCTTATCTGTGGTACCAAAGATCTGTTTACACATACCAATTCTGTTTTGCAAACAACACGGCGTGCTTATTAGTTTACTCAGACAATAATAAAGATGTCGCCTCTTCTAATTGAATTTATGTAAATTCTCCAGACACTTATCAAGTGGCTACCTAGATGTATTTGCTGGACCTGCTTTACGACTTGAGTAATATAATGAAGTAATATAACTTATTGATGAAGCTGAATATTTCGGTGTGAGTGTAAAAATCTTGGTCTTTTTTATTTCACCTAGCTATTTTAAAAAGTAAAATAGGTACACAATATTTCTTGGCCACATTAATTACCCAACAACTCAAACTGACTTCCAAATGTACCTCCAAAGTGCACAAAAAAGCATTTTTAGTAAGGTATCCTAGTTAGTACTGTTGCCGAAGGAATGTTGCATCTGTGACACCATACCTGGTTTTTTTTATACCTGCCATTTTGGATGGCATTCCATATTCTCCTAGGCGTCAAAAGGAATTTGTATGGTATTTAAAACAGAATATGTGCCACAGAGTCTCTAGGCCCTGAATAAATCTATAAATCTAGATAAACGTCAGCCTTGCGATAACCAAGAGGCAGTTGTCAAGCTATTCAGGAAAAGCACTGTACAGAAAGTCTACATCTTTGACTGGAGTTTAAAATTGAAATGAAACAACATTCAAAAAAAGGTGGTATTTTCTTTCAAAAATTGAATGTTGGAAAAAAAATCTTTTTCTACTATTTTAAAGAATAGCCTTTAAAATTTTTGCTTATTAATTTACTAAATAAACAATTACTACTATGACGCTGATATCTGGCCCTAACGAAAATGTCAATGAATCTCCTTCTATATTTCTCATAGAGGCCCTAAAAACATAAACATAAATAACAAACGTAAAACAAATAGAGTTCTCAAAATGAACAAACATTTTAATAGTCGTGTCCAACACTTATTGCTTACACTTATAAAAGATACAGATGCTGCTCATTTAACACTGTTACACAGTTAAATTGGCTGTAGAACCAGTCGCTACAACTAAGGATGTGATAAATAATAAAATGTGTAACCAGAGCGTTTAAATTGCGACGCGGCCATCTTGTGAAAAAAAGGCGTGAGCTTAGTTCTAAGATTATTATTCACTTGCTTTTCAACCGACTTCC
This sequence comes from Stenoptilia bipunctidactyla, assembly GCA_944452665.1. NCBI lineage: Eukaryota > Metazoa > Arthropoda > Insecta > Lepidoptera > Pterophoridae > Stenoptilia > Stenoptilia bipunctidactyla. The sequence goes on along the minus strand of OX101734.1, from coordinate 19,757,722 downwards.
TGAAGAAGGTTCTCAATTCGGGTGTATGTATTTTTTGTTTTTGCTACGCGATTGTTTGGTCAATTGTGAATCAATTTAGATAATTTATGTTTCATTTCATAGAAGATACTCTCAGGCTGTAAACTGAACGGCAGCGACAGCGACAGCGAGAGCGATAGCGGCGCGGGCAGCGGTTTCCGCGACACGATAGAGTGTTGAGTTTGTATGAAACCGCGACAAATCGCTCCGCTACCCGCTGGCGTCGAGAACGGCCCAAATTCCCCGCGTCGTCGCTGCCCGCGCCGCTGTCGCTCTCTCTGTAGCTGCCTACCAGTTTGCAGCCTCGGAGATTATAAATTTCATCGAAATCGGTGGACTACTTTTTGAAAAAAATTGAGTTTTCGCAAAAAATATGTTTGATGGCGGAAAATATATACGCAGATGACGTTTACTTCAGGGAAAGTTTTGACTTGAAAATGTATTCTGTATTTGTTGATTATGTTTTATGGTTGTATGTGTATGGTACCTATTATTTTACAAAACTGAAATTTATGATAAAAGTTTTAGCTGTTGCCATTACGACGCATATTGATAATAATATATGTAAGTCGAGACTTTATCGCATTATGGCAACAACTCTATATTTTTACTTCGAAGTTTCGACCGAGTTGCAACAAACGTAGTCACGAGAAGACTGCAGTACTCCAGATTTATATTATTTATAAGTTATGATTACCTTGTCATATTATTGTAGATATTGTACGTTATGAAAAATTCATGCTGGACTGGGAGCGAAAGAAAAATATAGAATGTGCCAGCTGCTTCTCTTTCCGGACATACTGTAAAAGTCAGTTAAGGGACAAAGGTTTTATTGACGTTTTTGCGGGCGATAATAATAATAGTGGCACTGCAATAGTCTCTCTCCATCATTTTAATACCTCCAAAGTTGTCAAACGTGACATCAGATGGTTTTACAGCTTTTGGTGTTTGCCTATCCCACAAGGGATACAGGCGTGAAGTTATGTATGTATGTATGAAAACTTTCTTAGGTCCCAAACCCCGAGTGTATTGTAAGAGACAACTAGTCTAAATGACTATTGCTTTCTGGAAACCCAATAAAAATTTCAGTTAGTAAGACAGTTGTAATTGACAATCTATTTATTTTTGATGAATTTAAATACCTCCAGGGCTAGAACCTGGATCAATTATAAGTAAAAAGAAGTATGAGCAGCGAAATAGCATGTTTTTTTTTCTTTTATACATCGTAGTCGATGATTGCGTAACCTTTCGTTATAAACCGGAGACAGATAGTTAAGAAGCGATAGTTAAGTTTTTAAGTGGATTTATAAAAACAGAATCGTTACAGGTGTGAGAAAATGCGACATGTCCGCATAAATTCAATCCTGCAGGTTTTTATCTATCTACAAGAAAGAGTTTTTAATTGATTTGTTATTGAGTTAATTAGCAAAACCTTTTTGATTTTACAAGCACAATTGTATAACAAGTATCATTACTATTATAATAAATTGTGTTTATTGTATGTATTTCGTCTTCCGGAATACAGCAAAATTGTGGAATGTGTACATAACTAACTATATTTAAATACTTACCTTCATTTAACTAAACGTTTTGGTGTATTTACAGGCCCTGTTGTCACGAGATACTTCTTAATGCTAAGCTCTGCGTAGTTTAAACAAACCTTTATTTTGTATTAAAATGATTCGATTTAAATAGCATCTCTAATAAGCCTACAAATATGTCCCTACAAGATATTATCTCTGCACAAATTTAAAAAAATAATGCTGGTAGATTCGAAGAGGCTCCGATTTTTCACAAAGTTTCGATTATTTTGAAGTGAGATTGAACTTTTCTTAGCATCAAGGCTCCAGATTGAATTTCAAACAACGCGTCATAATTTGAATGTCAAACATACATTAAAAAGAGTAAAGATATTGTCCCTACACAAGTTTGAGGAAGTTCGCTAACTGCATAACGGTTAACATTAAAAATAAAAAACAAAAAGTCCATTCCCGTCATTGACATATAATAAGTACATTTCTCCGATAAATACCGTTTAATATTTTTTATCCTTCAACATAACCACAACAAAGTAGTTTGTCCCTATTGAAAGGGTTCCAGGACGGCTCCTTGACCCTGTTTTGTGTGCGCGCGCGCGTGCCCACTGCGATCAATAGACCATTTGATTTCTGTTTACTTAGCCTGTCAAAGGAGACTCGAGTACTCAGAAATAAAAATGAAAATACAGGGGACATCACGCTGTGTGGGTTCTGTTGGTTTACGTTTTTGAATGTCCAAATTAGGTTTTCTTAAGTTATCTTGCAATGTAAAAAGTGATAAAATTAAATATCAAATAATAATAAATAGGTATATGGACACAAAAAAGGCCAATGATTATTACTGCGAACAAGTTAGGAATAGGGTTACGATATTCTTATAATGTATAAAAAAAAATATCGGTTTCTAAACCCGTGCTTGACCTCAATCTCACTTGATGGTAAGTGCAGATGAGGTCGAAGTTGAAAAATTATAATAAAAAATAAATATTAATTATTTACTGAGTAAACTTAACCGAAAGTTAAATAATTGATTACACAACGCATAGTTACACTAGCGTTGGCAGCATCCGCGCGCAGCATCGTATGTAAAGTAAATAGTAACAAAACTTTATTAATTTGTGGGGAATTCTAGTGAAAAATTAAGTTCCAACTTTTATTACATAATGACTAGAATCGAGTACAGAGTGCTCTCCTTCAATATCTAAAATTTGTCACCAGTCACCCTGTAGAAATATTAACTGCTCGTTTTCTGATTTATTTTTTACTAGCTGTTGCGCGCGGTTTTACCCGCGCAATTTCGATTCCCGCGGGATTTTCGGGATAAAAAGTAGCCTATACGGATTCGGAAGAATCCTTCTAAGTAATGGTAAAAGAAATTTTTAAATCGGTCCAGTAGTTTTTGAGCCTATTCAATACAAAAATACAAAGGTTTCCTCTTTATAATATTAGTATAGATATCTTCTTTTTACAAAGCACACAATTATCCGTATGATAGTTCGCATAAATTTTAGGAGTAGGTATAAATAGTTCCAAATTCAACTTTTTGAACTACTGTTCCATATATTTTTCATGGTTGATTTGTAATTTACCGTCAAGTAAGGCTAAGATCTAAGGTCTAACTTGGGTTTGCTTACTTAAAAGCGAACCCCAAACATAATACAAACCGTGAAACGAGGTTTTTCTATGTAATTACAATTATTATTTACCTTGCCAGTTCTATTTGCTTCTCGTTCTTAAGTAGGAGATTACGACGGTAATGAGGTGACATATGCACACAGTTTGTTTTTTAGAAACTACTGTTTTTGGTCAATATTGGATTTCATCGTGGCGAGGTAACGGAATGGACAAATTAAACTGTGATTTGACCATAATTAAGACAAGGCAACGGGTGTATAACAATAAATCCTGTGTTATTTCATATTTAACTTAAGACTAGTACTGGCTTTATACAGGGTTAACTTTAATTAGCACATCACCTCTTGCAGGCAGCCTCTCCACATCAAACCCAACAACATTTGTTGTACAACTTTTTAAAATTAATGGATTTCAAAATTTTAGTTTTCCCATATGAAAAATATTTATAGCCTCTGCTTAGAGGCGTAACTCTATTTACATTGAGCGTAGGTATGCCACGCACCTTGCGCAGTAAAATATCGCTTCAAAATAATAATACATTTTACAAAATGTATTTACAAAATGTAGAGTAAGGAGCAAAATTTTTTTTGTTTTTATTTTTGTGTTATTTATTAAGATTTGTAAAAAGTAGTGAATTTATAAAAGAGATGATGCGTTAATTAAAATTAACCCTGTATAGGTAGCTGGCATTATGAAAAGTATAGTTAAACACTCATCACCTAGGGAAGTCCCATATCCCTACAATGGTCACAAAAAAGATGATAATACCTAATTTTTTCTCAGGAAATGATGAAACCGTATAAAAATGAATTCAGCCAGAATACAAAACGTAGTTTTTCAAGACGACTGAGAATCTTCTTAGAGATCTCACTAAATACTCACCATAGTTTCTGATAGTGAGATGTTAAATCTTTGCACAGTCTCGAGCATCAACTCAAAGATAAGATGCTTGTTTAGCTGCATCTTTCATAAAAGTGTGCGAATGCTTTGTTTGAACAAATTGTACCTACCCCAAAACTTTTATAAAATAAAATAAAATAAAAAAATCTTTATTTGCGACAAAATAAAAAGGATTTCAAGCACAAGTTTACATGAAAATGTTGCCACAAATTGGTAGCAATTCAGCAAAGTGCTAGTTTAGAGCTAGCGCTGGTCTTCCATTGCAACCACTGGTCACGGTCGGAATCACAAATAAATAAAAAAGAAACTATAATTAAAGAAATAATGATAAAAGTAGCATTAAACAAGGCTTAAACATAAAAAGAAAATAAAAATAAACATTTAAAACAAAAGTGAAAGAAATCTTGGCAATATTTTACAAATTAGGTAGGTATACATTTTAATTAAAGAAATCATATACCTTATGATGAAAGTAACTTAAATCTAACATGAAAGAAGACTTAAAAATAAAATAAAATAAAAAATAAAGCACTCAAAGAGTTCGACAAAATCTCTGTAAAGTTAACGCTGTTAGTTTTTAAATAACGCTAGTGTCATGCAGCTGGTTCTCCTCAAAATTCTGGTGTGAAGACATCATTTGTTTTATCTTTTTCCTAAAACTAGCGACAGTGAAAAGATTGCGTATCGGCGGAGGGATGTTATTCCAGCATTTGGTAGCCGCATACCGGAAACTGCCTCTAAAGGCAACTGATTTATGTTTTTGGGTAGAGAAGTGCGTCGCGCGCTGCCGGGGCTCATGGTATCTTTGAGAACTGGGCATTAATTTGCTGAATAAATAATTTGGAGTCTGGTTTTTTGTGATACCAAAGATAAGACAAGCCATGTGCAGTTTTCTACGGTGCTTAATTTTAAGTAGAGAGTGTTGGTTTAAATACGGTGTAACATGGGCCCTTGATGGGATGTCAAAACAAAAACGCGCGCAAGCGTTCTGTACTCGCTGAATTATATTTTGTGTTCTAGAGAGAAGTCGCGGGCCAGTAACAGTATCCAAATAGTTAAGTTTGGATAACACTAGTGACTCTACCAACTGAACACGTAGACTTTCACTTAGGTATGGTCTCATCCTATACAATACCTTTAATTTGTAAAAGCAGCTTCTGATCGATCCAGAGATGTGTTTTTCAAATCTTAAATTACAGTCCATGTGCAAGCCTAAGTTTCGCGCTTCATATACACGTTCGATTGGCTCACCCTTAAGCATTAAACGATTTGATGGGCGTACATTAATCAGTTGGTTTTTACTGCCGAGTATTAGATATTTCGTCTTAGAGGGATTTAACAACAAACAGTTTTTGTACGACCATGTAGCCAACGAATCAAGATCATCATTTAGTTTATCTATCGCAGAATCAATATCTGCTGGCTTGCATGAGATATATAATTGAGTGTCATCTGCATAAAAATGATATTTCGAGTTTTTTATGTGATTTATTATATCTGCCGTGTATAAAATGAAAAGTATGGGCCCTAGAATTGACCCTTGAGGAATGCCTGTATTAACACGCGCTTCATCCGATGTTAATGATGAGCCATCAGCGCGGTTCACCTTGACGTACTGGGAGCGATTATTTAAGTAACTATCGAACCACTGAAGAGCCTTGTCATCTAAACCATAATACTTCAATTTTGACAAAAGTAGATTAATATTTAAAGAATCAAAGGCCCTAGAATAATCAAGTAGTACTAATATAGTGCACATACCACTGTCTTGCGCACAAAGAATGTTGTCTGTCACGTCAAGCAATGCAGTGGTCGTACTACGTCCTTTCCTGAAGCCTGACTGTACATCTGGCAATATATTATGTTTTTCCAGATAGTCCGTTAACTGCATACAAACTGCTTTTTCCACTACTTTTGACAAACACGGCAAGTTGCTTATCGGCCTCAGATCTTTAAGGGAGATTGGGTTACTTATCTTAGGTAAAGGTAGTACAATTGCAACTTTCCATTCATCAGGATACGTGGATGTAGAAAGGGACGCGTTAATAATATCTTTTATATACTCTATGGTATATGGGAAGGTCATAATCAACATGTCTAAACTTATTCCATCACTACCCATCGCATTGGACTTTAAGCTACGGATTATTCTCTCGACTTTATCTAGCGTCACAGGCTCTATACTGAAATTTGCATTGCAATACCTATTTTCCTTAAAGTAGGCGAGTTGTGAATTGCTGACATCCGGTATTCCCTCTATAATTAAAAAGTGTTTGTTTATAGAGTTCGGGTCATTGAATGAAGATGGAAGGTACGTAGCATCCTTTGGAATCAATGTGTTTTTTAAATTTTTCCATAATAGTTTAGGATTGTGAACTTTATTGTTGATGTTGTACTTAAAATAAGCAGCTTTTTCATGAAATAGTGCACAGTTCACTAAAGATTTCAACGATTTATAGTATTCTTTTTTACTATTGCTATTATCTTTACGATACTGTGAGGCAGCCGAATCTCGCAATCGCATCATAATTTTAATAGTGTCAGTAATCCAGGGGTACGAACGGTTCTTGACGACAATAGTTTTTAAAGGCGCATGTTTATTAAATAAAGCTAATATTGAATAATTAAAATTGTTTATCATTTGGTTTACATTGTCAGTTGATGATATTATAAAACCCTTGATTAAGTTTTTCACGTCATTTTCAAATGATTCTAAGCAAATTGTTTTAAAGGGCCTAAAAGTAACCGAACGAGGCATGGGCTTTTCACATTTAATGTTAAACTCAGTCAATATTAAACAATGTCCGAACAAAGACCCAACCCGCTCTAAGTCAATACTTTTCGGAATAAGATTGGTACAAACGACATCAATCAATGTTTGGCTATCTGCCGTAAAATGAGTTGGGTCAGTAACACATTGAGCCAGGTTAAGACAAGTTAAAAAATTATAAAATTGCATAGTTTTAGTGTCGTTTCTATTTATTAAATTAATATTGAAATCTCCTAATAAAATAATATAGTCGTGTTGAATAGAGCTAACTGAATCAGTGATCGCGTCAAAAAACTGTTGTATGTTTTGCCAAGGCGGACGATACGCAGTCCCTATCAATATTTTTTTACCATCAAGGGCCATGGTAAGCCACATTTGCTCGACTGACTTATGAATCGGATCAACCGGGTGAGGGTACATACGTACCTTAACATTTTGTCGAATGTAGAACCCTACGCCACCACCTCGCGAACGCGTGCCTTGCGGGCGTGGTATGTGCCGCAGCCGGTAGCCCGGCAACGCGGGCGCACGTCCCTCCTCGCCCTCCCGCAGCCAGGTCTCATTTATTGCTAGAATATCAATGTCTTTTCTAACAACTGAGACTACGAAATTATCATGATTAGTACTGAGGGATCCTGGATTATACAAACCAATTTTCATTCTGTGCTTAGTCATGATAAAGCTTTAAAATAAACAAACAGTTTGTAACAAATATGAATCGCATTTGATTAATAAAATGAACTCTACTTGCAAAAATAAAATAATCTATAGGTAATAAAATGTAAACGCATGTTATACCAGTCAATAATAAGTTTGAACGATAATTTAAAATATAATTTATAAATCTGCAATAAAAAACTGTGAGGATAACGTGAGGGCACGCACAACTACAATAAGTTCCTCTCAAAAATAATACAATAGCCACAGAATAACAACTACAATAGTAAGGTAATAAATAAGTTTCAAAATTACAGCTATACCTATCAAACAGATTCAGTTTCAAAAACCCGACTAAAGTCTTTTTCACAACGTATAGGATACGCCGGCTTTCCATCACCTTGTCGAGCGTAGATACGGCCCTTTTTGGTCCAAGAGTACCTCCATTGCCGCTTGCGACATTCCTCGCGAACTCGGTGAAATAGGTGGCTGTTGACCCGCGTGAGGCGCTCGTTGATGTAGAGGCGCCGCACCGGGCCAGCGAATCCGACGTCGGTGCTGGTGAGGGTGCGGCGCACGCGCGCCGCCTGCAGCAGCTCGTCCCGCAGTGCGCGGCGAGACAGACGCACCACGATGCGGCGAGGCCGCGGCTGCGGTCCCGCACTGTCTGAACCCGGCTCAGATATAACAGCCCCAACACGCTCCGCGAACACGACATCCTTGCTGTCAAGTGTGACCCCCAGCTTTGCAGCTATAATGGTTACCTTCTGCAACAATATTTCGCCTTTTTCTTCCGGCACTTGACCTATGTCCAAGTCTGAAAGGAGCATGTCTTGGTCTCGATCGTTCAGCTCCTGCTTCAGTGCGACGACAGTTTGTTGAAGTCGCTCTACTTTATCGGTGTCGGCACTAACCTCAGCAGCTTGCTTCTCTACTGAATCCAGCCTTTTTTCTACTGCATCGACCCGCGTTGTTATGTTTGCGAGAGAAAATCGTATCTCTTTACGAAATTCGCGAAATTCCAGCACATACTCTGCTAACTCTCTACGCATAGCACGGATATCAGTTTCTTCGCCATGGGTGGGAATAGGTTTAGGATTAGTCACGCATACTTGATCTATCTGATTCAGAGTTTTCACAGGAGTGCTACTGTTGTCTCCCTTACGCCTTTTATTCTTTGTACATTCAGGGCATACCCATTTCGAAGAGACAGCAGCATCTTCATTAACACCGATACATCCTTTATGAAACATGCTCAGACATAACGTACATGTAGCGGCACCTGTCGGCGACAAGAATTTACCGCAACCTATACATTTCGACTTGGACGACATTGTATCGATTGTTTCAAGAAAGTTACACTACTAGCCGCTAGGTGGCGTTAAATACAAAAATTTTCGATTTCACTTTTTGGGCTAAAAGCAAATACTTTCAATATCTACCCTCTTTAGTAAACTGCAATTGTTGATTCTTTGTATTTAAATCACTGATATCTATGTAGAATTAGACGTTTAATAAGGCTAATAACACTCACACACAAACTTTATAGACAAAGATACACAGTAACTATAACTTTAAGGCAATATTTCACTTTTTACTATTTTTAATTCTATGTTTTCACGCAAAGGTATAGTGAGCGTATGACCGTCCGTCCGTGACTTTTACCATCGGACTACTAGCTGATGCAGACAGGGCCCCCATCTCTACATAGGGGAATATACAGTGTTCCTGGTCACCGGTGTCGGACCCGTTAAGACGAAGTAATGTGATAAATTTTATCGACAAACCCACAGTAAAAAGGCATTTTGCCCCTACTGTGTAGAAATGGCGGCCATTTTATTTTTTAAGTTTGCTGTTTTTTCTTTACGAACTCAGTAGGTAATGGAAAACTTAAAATGGCCGCCGTTTCTAAACAGTAGGGGCAAAATGCGTTTTTACTGTGGTTTTGTCGATAACCATATTACTTCGCCTTAACGGGTCCGACACCGGTGACCAGACACACTGTATATACTTTGCAGCAGGTCGCCAAGGTTTCCTCGCCTTTTTTTAAGGAACTCCGTGCGCCTGTTCTTCCTGCTCCCTATCTATACATAGGTTTCTCAACATTTATACGTAATGAGAACAGATATCAATTCTATTTAAAAAGCTATAATGGTAAACAGTCAATTTTGTAAGAAACAATTTTGACTCTTATACAATGATATCATATTAAAGAACCTATACTGTTTAAGGATGCCTAAAATAGATTGCAATTAAATTTGAAGCTGTTTTGGTATTGACAGTTGGAATTAAAATTGAAATCCTTTGTAGTACCTGTACGAACCAAAATCTTAGAAAATAATGTTGTTTGATAATAATAAAACAAGATCTTAATAAGTGAACAAGAAGGAAATTGAGGTACCAATTCTATAGACATAAATCAGTTCTCAATAAAAATAATTATGAACAATACTCAAAATTGTTGAGAAGATGCTTAAACACTTCACAAAAACTTCACAACAATAAATTAATTGATGACTCCAAAAATAAAAGTAAAACTTGTTGGAAGTTAATAAGTAATACAGCTTCAAATTATAACAACAACGAGATAGAGCAAATAATAGAAAACGGAAAGTTTGTAATAGATCCGAAGGAAATCGCTGAAGAATTTAACAATTATTTAATTAATTTGAGCAGTGACGGTAATGAAAAAGAATGCTACAATACGAATAAAAAACGTGTAGGAAACACTATGTTCTTAGAGCCAGTAACTTCTAATGAAGTGGTCTCTATTATAAAGACCCTTAAAAATACATATGCTGTAGGATATGACGGTTTCAGCACCAAAGTAATCAAGTACTGTAGCGCAGAATTGTCAGAACCCTTGGCCATTCTAATAAATCTGTCTTTTTCAGTTGGTCATTTTCCAGATTTGTTAAAAAAAACGATTGTCAAGCCAATCTTCAAAAAGAGGTCACAAATAATTTAAACTTACATAGGTAAAGAAACTATAGGAGTATTCTTCGACATGAGTCGCGCTTTCGACTTTGTGTCACATAACCTGCTTATTCAGAAATTAGAAAATTATGGTATCAGAAGAGTGGTATTGAGTTGGTTTAAATCATACTTATCTGACAGGCAACAAAGTGTAGAAATACAACATATTAATAAAAAGAATGAAATAGTAACTTGCAGGTCAGATTTTCAGCACATACGAACTGGTGTGCCGCAAGGTAGCGTCCTTGGACCAATTTTATTTCTTTTATATGTGAATGACTTACCCCGTTTGACATCTCATAATTTTTTTCTATTTGCTGACGACATATCCTTAATTTTGACTAAGACTGATAATCATTTTGAATTTGACATAAATAATACTGTAAAATTAATTATCGATTGGTTGACATGTAATAATTTAAATATTAACTTCATTAAAACTAATTATATACGATTTAATACACATAAAAAATTAGATAAAATTGACATACATTATCAAAATCACAAAATTAAAGAAGTAGAAGAAACTAAATTCCTTGGGTGCCAAATTGACAGAAACTTAAATTGGAAACAACACGTACAATATGTTAGTAGTAAACTGAATAGCTGCGTGTATGTATTAAGCAAACTACGTAAGACATGTATGCTATCAACTGTGCTAATGGCTTACCATGGATATGTCGCATCCACGCTTAGGTACGGTCTAATTGCTTGGGGTAACTCTACTGACATAAATAAAGCGTTCGTAACAAAAAAGAAATGTATTCGAGCAATTTTTGGGAAAGCACCCGATGAACCATGTAAACCGTTATTTAAATTAGCTAACATATTGACCCTGCCTTGTATGTACATTTTGGAGGAAGCCATGTTTGTTAAAAATAATAGCCACTTTTTTACGCAAGCAAAGGATATAACAAGACCAACACGACACGGAAATCGCCTAGTCTACAATACGCAGCCACGTCTTGAATTGTTTCACAGGCAGTGCTATGCAATGTGTATTAAAATATTTAACGCTCTACCTATAGAAATTAAAATGTTTCCACAAATTAAATTTAAAAAAATGTTTACAAAATGGCTACTTGAAAAATGTTTTTATAAAGTAACAGATTTCCTAACTATCAAAAAAACCTAATACCTAATTATAAATAAGAAAGTAGGAATGTATTGATGAACTGAAAATTTGCATGGCATAGTATGTGGTGAAATATGAATGTTCTAGTACTTATAAGTAATTTTTAAGATCTTCTTGTACCATATTTTTTGCAAATAAATGTTTGATTTGATTTGAATATGAAAGTTCAAAAGCTCTTTAGGCAAAAAAGGGATCCGTTCCAGAAAACATTAGGATAACTCATTACAAGTATGTACCTAAGTATTGTGAGGACGTCATGATATATCTATAAAAATTATATCTATCTATAGAAATATATTTCAACAGTAACATATTATTTATCTACATATGTAAATTATAAATATATAGCAAATAATAATATACTTTCTTACCAAACCATCTGGCCTAAGTAACACTTGCACTCCATGTTTCCAACTTATAATGCTACCACAAAAACACACATTTCACTTTGTTTCTCATTTTAGTGTTATTTTACAGAACACACTTTCACGACAATGCGACGTTTTTGTTCAACCGCCATTTGGACTCGAGTCTTTGAGCAATCATTTCTGAAACAAAAAACTGCTGTTAAACTTTTTCTGTTTATATTAATTCAATACCAGCTAAGGGCATTCTCGTTTGGACCCGACCTGAGTATGGTTCGAAAGGGCTAGTCGTGAAGAGGCTCAATCTTGAAATCTAGAAAATTTAGTATCTAAAATGGAGGCCAACATCCAAACAGCAAATAAAATTCCGCATTTAAGTATATAAAAACCATTTGAGTAGATTTTATCTAGTATCTTAGTATAATTATTATATATACTACTCAAAACAAAATATAATATTATTTACAAAAAATGATTGTATGACACTTTAAAATTAATTTTAAGCTAGGTTGAGTGTCTTTGCATAAAATTGATATGTTTATGTATTCTTAACATTAATCTGAACAACGTTTTTTAATCTTTACCCTCAAGTGGAAAGACATAAACAAATCAAGTTAAAATCACCCTATTCACAATTTCTTATTCACTTGTGTTTAGACTATCGTTACAAATATACACACTCACAAACACTCAAAACACACACACATAGTTACATACACACACAAACATGGTCATACACTTTAGTCGTCCTAAAACTAAAGTAGAAAAATTTAATGACTAAATGTCTTTTCTTTGTGAAATATATATTTAAGCATGATTTTTGATTTAAAACATTTTCTAATCATTGTATCTCTCTTTTTGTCTGCTTAGATCATCTAAAAATTATAAATCCGTAACTGGCTGTCAGTTTTATATATGTACCAACTGTTATTTTATTTAAGAGCTGTGGATTTTGTTACCATTAAATAAATAAACGTTTCTCGATTTGTTTCACTACTTTTCTGCGTTTTATGATTAGAACTCATTACAATGCCAAGTATTTGGTACCACATTAGCATAAAAACAGCTTCTAGAGCACTAGTATTGCTGTAAGAGGGAGAATCTCAACGACCATTAGCTCTACGCCTAGGTGCATCGCGGTGAGCTGTCCGAAATGTTTGGGCTCGCTACCAGGAGACTGGTAGTGTTGTTAAAAGACGCGGATCAGGAAGAACCCGAACAACAAAGACTAAAGACGACCAAGACGTTCGTTTAACTGCCACTCGAGAGCGCAACATTATTGCTCCTGCTTCACAAAACCGACTACAGCAAGCCAATGTAACACGACTTAGTGACCACACGATTCTCAGCTGACTCCATGAAGTTGGACAATGATCCAGATTACATGTGGTTCGTTATGGCACCACTCAAAATTAAGCTCAAAGTGTCATACAATCGTTTTTTGTGAAAAAAACGAGGTGGCCCCTTTTTGTTTTGAGTAGTATATTACATATTACTTAACATAATAAACGATGCATGATAATTCAAATATTGCCTATAGTTATCATCTAAATATTGTTTGTTGTTCCCCAAAGAGAGAGTTTATAAGTAGGTAACTCAAAAATAATCATGTAATTAAAATAATAAAAGGTAAAAGGTAAAGGTTTGTGATAGGTAAAATAATAAATTTTATAACTATTTTTCAAAGGTTCTTCACTTGTTTGTACACAAAAATTGTTGACTGTTCGTATTCCATTATATCATGGACAAAATTACTTCAACGCAAATTTACGGCGATCCATTGTATAAAAGCTAATTAAGTTATAGTAACTTTTATCTTTTGCTTATCATGCAACATCCGTTGTTTATAATATTTCTCAAATTCCCTTCCTTAGTGGAAGCAGTAAGTTTAAGTAGTGGCTAATAACCGGATTATAGGCTTAAAGTTTTAAGTTCCTATCGTAACATTGTATTTTTAGTAATTTAATTTGTATAAGTGAACATTAGGCAAAAATATAATAAAAAAAACGTGTAAAATTCAAAAATAAAAAAGTTTTCTTAATGGCCGTTTAGTGACGTAACAATTTTTTGTACGTTGGCTCAAACAAGTTGTTGTTAGTTATTGAATAAGATATTACAGTAGATCAAGTAAAATGTAAGTTTGTAAGAAAGGATTTGCTAATGTTTATGACTCTATCTGTCAGTAACGCCTAGACAGATTGAAATGAGCGCGAAATGCAACGCCTGTACAAGATAATGGGGGAAACGAATACTTTTTAATTCTGATAATTCTACGGTATATACGTCTCGCCACGGGAACATTCAGGATTTTTTTTTTGATGACCACCTTTTTTAATAATATTTTTTTTTAATATTTTTGACACTCACACAACATCATCTAGCCCATATTAAGTTTCTTACAGAACTTGTGTTATGGATACTAGATAACTGATATACTTAAGAAATATATAAACATATATATTGAATAAATTCATATTTTTTATTAGAATAAACTTAAATAAACATATAAACATCCATGACTTGACGACTAATATCTGTGTTCATCACACAAATATCCGCCACCGCCGGGATTCGAACCCAGGACCTCTGGAATAGAAGACAATGTATGTTACCCATACACCAGCCGGTCGTCGAACAGTAATACTTCAATGTTGTGATTCACTTTGAACAGAATCTTGCATCTTGTCCCGATTTTCAAAATTCGTTATCTCTTGACAATCTGGTTGCAGCGTCGGTAAATATTGTATTGTGTGGAGTTACGACACGCTTAGTGTGTCACTGTGCTGGCATGGATAACACTATCAGTATGTAACGGTGCAATAAGACGACGAAAATTTTGGGAAAGAAAAACGGCACTTTATAACCTTATGGTGTAATGGTGCGAGTAGCCTGCGTTGATAGAGGTTTTGGGTTCGATGTTTAATGGTGATAGATACTTTCATAAATGGGTTCATGTTTGAGTAAATACTTGCATACTTTATAAATGGTTATTTTATTAAAAATTTAGATATATGTTTTGTGGATTTGAGATTATTAATTCAATCGCCGCTTAAAAGAATTTAGATCATAGCAACCCCCATAATACATTCTTTTATCATTTATTATAATTATTTTTCAATAAAGGTATTATTCTTGTAGCATTTATCTTAGTTTGTCCCTTTCTTTTTCTTTTTGTTTAGGTATAATATAATTTAACTCAAATTAATAAAAGATGAAAACTAGCTCTTAGTACATATTTCTTCAAGAGAATACAAAAAACGATTATAAAGTTGAGTAATTTCATTTTCCCGCCAATGAAACCCAGGACTTATAATAAAGTGGAATGGATAACAATCAACCTAACACTCCACCGACCTAATAAAAGTCGAAAACGTTTAGAATTTGTAACAGTTTGTAAGAAATGCTAAATGTAGAAACGAATAAAATTTAAAGTAAACAACACAATATGTGCAAAGTAGGCCAATGTGCATGCACAAATTGTATAAGCACCATCTTAATGAACAAACTGCATCTCATCGAGTTTATTGACGGACATCTTAATTGAAATCATCCTATTAACACCGAAACTTTTATAAATAGCATAACTACAAAAATCATCACAGAATGTAAAACCAATGAAAATTACTCAAATTTTAATTTAAAAATAAATGAAAACTCTCCAAGCTATAAAACCACAAAACAAAACACGATCGAAAACAAAATAATATCATTCTAATTCAAATTTGGAAATCATTTCCATAAATCAAAACATAATATAAACTCACCAAAACTTTTCCAACTGGCATAACACAGAAAACTTTTTTTTATAAATTTAAATAGTGTCTAGGAAAAGTCATACAGTCTAAAACAAAACAAAATCGTTCCAATTTCAATTTCACGCGCGTACAGGATTTTCCTATTATAGGTGCTCACAGCTCTCAATGTATGAACGAGTATAAAGCGTATACCAGACTGGCTGAATGAACGGAACCATTTCCAATCCAGCCCTCCGAGTCAAACTTGCGGGATCTCAACGTGTGAACACAAGATAATGATACGCAACGAAACTTGAATATGGAACAAGTGGATGTTCAATTTGGCGGGAACAACGATTTTACCATCGTGTAATTTTTTTTTAATGTTCTGGCCATGGAGATTTTAATACGTTTATTTTCTTTTAGGGTCTTTACAGGCTTAACTTAGCTACACAACTAAAACGAAAATTAGAAAATCCGAAATTTAAGTCAATTACGAACAATACCAAATTTTTGAATGAATTCGGTTGGCATGGGAAGAATTTTAATTTACAAAAACCTTTGTATTAGCGTAATTCCAAGAAATTCTATTGAACTATTTAATTTAATAGCGTCCATTAATTTCTGACGTGTTCATTGAAAAGGCTATAAAATCTTAAATCGCCTGAAATGACTCGTTAGAAGACATGCCAGTAAGGCTTGCGCACTAGGTGGTCCCCTAGTTAATTGTACTACTACATTGTGACTTTGTCGCTTCTCTAGATAAAGTTTTATTGTTGGGCGTATATTCTTAAGAACGAATCCATTTTAATAGAATTTTATCTAGGGCCCAAATATTTGAAAACACTACGTTAACTTGGCTACACTTAACTTGATACACAGTTCAATATTTATTAGCTAATAATGTCATTGGTATCAAAAACTTCACGGTTCACGCAATAAAGCCTTTTAAAGGCTACGCTTTACACTATTAATGTCTTTACTAATCTTGGTACAGTCAATGCACACCAATAGTGATTGACAAATGACATTTTGGCACTTACGAAGCAGGCAGGTTATAAGATAGGTTAAATACCTAAAACATATCATTTGCCTTTTAGATACTTTAAGACGAAAATAAAAGCGTTGTTTAATTAAATTTTCTTATTTTCTGTCATATTATTGAAATCAATGTACTTACTCCTTTTACCTAAGCCATTAGTAAAGTTATAAATACTAGGTAAGTAGGTACTAAAATTGGAATGGTGCGAACCTTATTGCCATTATACGTAAAATCATTTAAATAATATATAGAGAAATAGGACATAACAGTCAAATGTTTAAATGCTCCTAGCTCAATTCTTTTGATGTTTGCATGTTAAAATCAGGTATTAAATAGATAAAGAACCTATCCATAGGTTTTACAAAGGAAAAATAACTTTCTAACCCAGTACCTATTTCAATCAACTCCTATTTAGAGCCTTTTCGAGGTATAAAACACACAACATTCAGCTATTTACCTGTATGTGAACTTTTAGCCCAATAAGTTAAACCATTATCACAATTATCCATTCAAATAAACTTTCACTTTTATTATATAGTAGGACATTGAAACATAACATATCATCTGTTACACAAATCTATTCAATACAATTAAATTGAATTATCTTCAACATCTTGAAATATAAACGATTGAACTAAGGCGATTGAACTAAGGCATAAGTCCAGTCAAGGCGTCGTAATAAGTATCTCAAAAGATTTATTTTCATAATGAGACAGCAATTTACTACCTATAACAAATTCGTCAATTAATAGATATTTTTACATAAATAATTAAAGAGAAAGTTATCCTTGAAATGTTCACGCTTTCCCGTGTTAGAGATGTTATTTTTATTAATTTGAAGAGTACTTGAGATCTAATGCAGTACGTTCAAGTGCATAAACACCCTACGTTGTTTTTTTTCCATTGGATTAAAAAACAATTCAATACTCACTGAAATTTGAAGATGGAATCGGATAAATCGAAACATTATTAGACACGACTGACTTGAGATACAATGTAGCTATTGAATTTAAATCATCATTATTTTTTCTTTTCTTTCAACCTTGACAAAAACACACAAAAAATTCGAAAATGGAATTTCAATGGATTCTTAATTTAAATATTAGCTTTCGAAGCCGTGGTATTAAAAAAGTATCTTCGATATTAGATTAGCCAAAGTGCCGCGTCGCGGTCGATTCTGACGCATAACTGTGTGTTCAAAGTTTTCGTTGGTAATAGTGCTAAAGGGCCCAATTATCACATATTAGCGGGCAGGGAGTACCGCAGGGCACGAACCTTTGACCTCAGAGATTTTCTTGCTATTCTTACTAACCTAGTTTGAAATGCTTTCTTGTTGATGGTTTTGACGTATTTTGGAGTTAATGATGCGTTTTTAGTGTAGTACTTAAAGTTAAAAATGCTTAATATTTTTAAAATCAAGTTTTAATTAAGTATCTATATTTATAATATTATAAAAGGAAAACATTATTTTATAAATTCAAGTTTAAGATTTAATACCTCATGTAATACCTATTTGTTTTCGTTAAGTACAAACTTGTAGGACTTCTAGTTAAGTAAGTACTTTTATTTAGGATTAACTGTCTTTTTGTAGTTTTAATAGCTTCAGTTCCAATTCCGTGAGAATATCGGAAAAAAGCTACCTAGGTTTTGCTACACTTGTATGCAGAATTTAGTAACAAACAAAGGTCCATTTATCCAACCACACAAATCACTTTTTTGCTTTATCGGTGACTAAAACCATACTTGACCACAATTTTACTTCATGGTAAGTAAAACTTAGGACGAAGCCATCAAAGGTATAGGCCAAACATTGACAAATATTAGTACTAACATAACTAGGATATCCCATTTGTTAGCCCACCGCAATTAAAATATCCAGAAGCATTAAAAAAGAAAACATCGATGAGTTACCATCAATCTTCATTTTCTAGTTCCTGTAATCTCTCACATCCATCAACCACACATCACATGCACTGTATACAGTTAGCCTCTCCTTTTTCTTAGTAAAAGTAAAACCGCAAGTATGTGTCGTTGCCTCCCTAGTAATTTAGTATTACTAGGGTATTACGTTTCAGACATTGTGTCCACTTTCTAAGCAATTATAATTTGTGGCGAGTCTCATTTATTGCTAGTAAATTTAACTTCAGTTTGTCGTAGTATTTAAAGTATGTATGTTTAACTATTCGCGCATAACTTCTAACCTATATTGCATGTTTTGACAAATGAGGTATTGAAAGGCCTCTCGGTCGTTTCAGGCGTTGTGACGTCATAACGTTCACAAATATTCAAAATGGCGTACTTTATAATCTCACTTCTTCTCTTACTCTTACTAATATTATAAATGCAAAAGTGTGAATGGATGTTTGTTCCTCAATCACATCAGAACGGCTCAACGGATCTGGATGAAATTTGATTTATCGATATTGTATAATCTGAAATAGCACATGCTACTTTTATCCAAAAATATTAAGGTTGTTACGGGATAGATTAATGTCAAGAAAGATTTTGATTTCTATTTGACACTAGATGACGTGGTTAGTATGCGCATGCGCATTCGGAGAATGACGTTTGAAGCAAATATCCTACTGCTCATAAACAAGACGCGAACGAAGTCGCGCGTGCATCATTTACTTAGCAAATAAATGCGCGTATACAATTCTCTATTAAACTTTTAAAAAGGCCAACTAAAGTTCATCAAACCCCAAATAAGCAATGCCAATAAAACTATAAAATCAGTATCGATCTATTTTACTGCCCGCGAATTGAAGCAACAAGGACATCTGCCACAGAAGTTATACATCATGACTGAATATTATTAACAAGGGCCAACTCCATGTCTGTTTGTTCACGCGATATGAACTCTCATGAAATACGTTACAGATTATCAATATTTGTGATTTTCGATACATGTACAACAATTAATGGAATTTTAACGAGGAAGGTATTTTTGAAAGCTTTTTTTAAATTATCGACTTCTTTAGGAACTTCATTTTACTGCGTCTAATGATATTTTACAATTTACCGTTTCGTTATCTTCACTGACATCATGGTCGCGTAAGACTATGGTGGTACAGGGCTTACAGTTACGAAGTTATCAATCATAACCAACATCTATTTCTTCATCAACATTGCTATATTTTTATTGCATCCACGATAAACTAAAACCATGCTGCAGCATTTAGACCTTGTTGCTTGTTGAATGTTGCAAATTTATTGATCAACGAATGCAGAGCATTAAAAAACGGACTTCACGTCAAAACTTTGGCTGAAGAATGAAGTCGTCAAGATAAATGTTCTCCGTACTCATACATATATTTTTTTTTATTAAAATTTTTTCATGTGGCACTCAATCGATTTCAATGTTACTAAAAACTTGCAACCGACTCCATACTATACAAACATTCGTAAACATACAAGTCGATAAAGTTCTGTGCTCGCACAGATGAATCGCTTTTTAATATTCTTCTTTCATGTGATAGAGGATTCTTCAGAGGTGGTCCCACATTTTCATCAAAATCGATTGTGTATTTATTAAAACGTTTTATATTTTTGAAAAAATGTGTGTGAATACGGAGAACATTTACCTTGACGACCTTATACTTCAGCCAAAGTTTTGACGTAAAGTCGGTTTTTTATTGCTCTGCCTTCGTTGATTATTACTTTGCTTAACAGACAAACCCCGGGCGTATCACTATATTTGATAAGTTAAAGTAATAGAAACTGTAGTAGCAAGGTCATTGAGGTCAACAGCCAGTTATAGCAAACACTATGTACGTATTATGTTCATTGATCATCCGTAATTAGGAGTCAATGACACGATTTGCAACAAATACAATGTGATTGGTGCTGTATCAAATAAGGTGAAACTTATCTTAAGGACTTTGTTTTATATTTACTTTTCATTTCTTTTAAATTGTTATTGGATACCGAAATGAAATATGACAAAGCTGAAGACATTATTGGTTTGAACACAGTTATAAAGAAAATAGCCGACAGATTTTAAAATATTTTGATATTTGGTTAGGAATATAGATCCGCGCGATGCTATTAGTGTTTTACATAAATACACCCCGATCTCGAGCTTAATGTCAATATCAAGTACCTAAGCAAAATCATCAAAATTGGTCCAGTACTTTTGGGTTACCTATACCTTACAATTTCTTTTTACCTTTTGTCTAAATCCGTTCAATTAGGTACTTATTTTGCCAAATTTTTGTTCGTTATGTTATTTTCTTGACAATAAATATTTTAGACATACCTAATTCATCCTGTTACTAAAATAAAAGTGAAGGTTTGTGGAAATAAAGAAGTTTGCTCGATGTTTAAAAATTGAATTAAAATTTTACACAGATGACGTAGAACTTAGAACTTAACCTCGAACACCACTAAGGAATTAAAAATATTCCCACGAAATCCTGATAGACGGAGGTAAAACCGGGAGCCACAACAACAGTTCATAGCAAACGTCGTGTGGTGCCACTAAATGAGACCACTCGTGCCTAAACTAACAAACAACTATAAAACTTTATTTAATATGGAAATCTAACCAAGTGTTGATAATAAAAAACGCATTATTCCAACTAACAACATTCAGTGCTCGGTTTTATTGTGGCTCCTGTTCGTAAAAAGGAAAATAATGCCTCATTGAACAATCCAATTATGAATTGAAAGGATTTTCATTATGGGAATATCCGGAAAAATTTCAATGCCTTTTGCATTTTGGAAATAAACAATAAACAGTTTTTTTTTTACTTTTTTTTATAACAGTAGGTATTATGTGGTTTTTACTTAACATAAACTTGTTTTTTATCATTGTACACTTCTTTGTTACCCTTGAATGTTTGTTACTTTTTATGGTTTCTTTTAGTGCCGTCGATGGAATACGACGTATGTCGTGGAATATTAGTCCAGGAAGGAACCGGCTCTTCAAGAAATATTTAGGAAAATAGATCATAGCCAGGTTGGTGATATTTGACGACAGACATTTTATAAATAATATTAAAAAAAAAAATGCCCAAAAAGTTATTATATACACACCGGCACAATTAGCGGAACAGAAAAAAAAGTGAGACTATGAGATAATAACGCATATATTTGACGAAAATGTAATTAGACACAAAATAACAAATTGATTAACATCTTTTAACAACGATTTTGAAAAGTCTTCGTTATTTTTTATTGAAAAATAAAGAAATTTGAAATAAGTGAAATTTTTTGATGATTATGAACCATCACAAAAAATAAAAAAAAGTAAGCATTAAATGATTTAACAATAAAATTAAAGCAAACTTAATAACGAGTGTTTCCCCCTCTTGCTCTGATTACGGTTTCCATTCGTCTGGGCATGCTACAGATTATGTTATCGATGATTTCTTGAGGCAACCGCTCCCACTCCTCAAGTAATGCGTTTCCAAGTTCATTCTAATTGTTGGGAGGTGGCATTCTGGATTTAACCCTTCTTTTTAGCAAGTCCCAGACATGCTCTATCGGATTCATATCGGGAGAATTTGCTGGCCACTGCATCACCGGTATACCTACGTGGCTCAGATATGCCTGTACCGATTGTGCACTATGAGCACGAGCATTATCTTGCATTAGAATAAAGTCGTCACCAATAAATGGGGCAAATGGTACAACAAGTTCTTCTAAAATGTCTCTGATGTATCGATCTGCTGTCATGGTCCCTCCTGTGACTATCACTAACTCCGTGCGAGCCCCCAAACATATCCCTCCCCAAACCATAACCGAGCCGCCACCATAAGCCACTGTGTGTTCAAAATTAGACTGTATGTGGCGTTCTCCTTTGCGTCTCCATAGTCGCTGTCTCCCATCGATCTGTTTTAAAAGAACTCTGCACTCATCAGTAAAGAGAACCTGCTGCCATTCGTTCAAATCCCAATGACGATGTTCTCGCGCATAGTTTAATCGGTTTACGCGGTGACGTCTCTCAAGTTTTGGGCCTTTGGCAGGTATATACGACCCTAAACCAACTTCTTCAAATCTCCTGCGAACTGTACGCTCACTTACTCGTACTCCTCGAACGTCTTCCAGTTCATTTCGAGCTTGTACAGCCGTTAATCGCGTATTCCTACGAACTCCAAGTTGTAAAAAACTGTCATCTCGCCTTGATGTACATCTTTTTCTACCTTGACCCCTCCTCCTCACAAGAGAATTAGACGATCTGTACCGCTGGATGCTGCGATGAATCGTTGATACTGGTCGACGAAGCCTTGAGGCAATCGATCTGTAGGTATGGCCATTTCTTCTCATTTCATCAGCCCTAATGATTTCCAGTGATGTTAAGTCAGGCATAATAAAGAGCTTTTAATAAACAAAATTGCCTATAGAACAACAAATTTATAAAAAACCATTAGGTGCAATTTTTCAAAAAAATTACGATTACGTAGTTATTACTCGAACAAGTTGACAAATTGTATTGTTCGGGAAAATAAAACAAATGAATCAAAAAAAGTGTATGTCATCTAATTTTCTATTTTCAAATTTGACAATAAATCAAAAAAATATCATAACTGGCCAGTTCCTCAAGTAAAAGATTTTAAAATCCTGCTTTTTTTTGTGTTCCGCTAATTGTGCCGGTGTGTATATTATGTATCGAAATGGTTCTATCAACAAGCTGCAGGGACTCGGATTAGTCGCCATCTTCGACACATTTATTCTTCCGAGTGGGTTTATTAATAACCTCAAACAAAAGGCATGAGATTTCGGAATGGTTGAGTTTGGCTGCGGCGTGTGAGAACCTGAGGTTTAATCCCAGCCGGACTAGTTTGGGAAACGAAATTTTCTAACTAGATCCATTGAAGGATTATGGAACCTCAGGATTTATTTTTTGGATATTATATGAGATATCTCGACATTTGTTTCTTTTAGTGGCCCTCATTTAAAAAATTGAGCCCACGACCTTGCTAGTTCCGAAGTGTGGTCTCCATAATACAACCTTTTATAAACGCTTACTTTGGAACCACATAGTTGGTGTATCAATTAATATAGATATTTTTTAATGATAAAGAACACGGCAATATGACCAGTCAGTCGGGATTCAGGGCAGGAGAGACAGAAGTCGATTATTTAGTATTATTCATCACAAATCGCGAGTCCTAAATAAAACTAGAGCTCACATACTCATATAAGGTACAGTCGGTGTCTTTTTTCTCGTCGTATTATAAACTCGTCAAGTACAGGAAGACAACTCGATATTACTCGCTAATGGCGAGTGGCGCTGACGGCGACCAGTCTGCAACGGCTCGGGTTACCTCGTGCTGGGGTAACATTGCTGTTCAAATAATATTGTCCTTAGTTTCAGGATCGTTATCTTAAAGGAAACACTCTTTTAAACGGATTTTTTTTGGATTCAAAATGTTTCTAAATTTAATAAAAGGAGCGTCTCTCTGTTTTTATGCTCGGGGTAATCTTCAAAACGACTGAACCATTATTTGTCCGCAATTCTGTCTACAATTATTTAGCCATGATTTTTGTTTCCACACAAAAAAGGAAACAAGAATTAAATTAAATTAACCGAGAAGATTTTGGACGTAAGTCCCTAAGCTAATCCAGTGCTGGTTAGTGAAAACTGCGAGAAATATTTAGGTCCGTATTATAAAAGCTTTATAATGATGACTCAAGCAGATTTACTGTCAATTCTTCATAAAGAACTGCCTACAAAAATCAAGTGTGCTTACACTTTCTTATTAAATAATAAAGAAATGAGAATAATTGTGACAAATATCTACAAAGTTGATAAATGCAGTCACATTTAAACGGATAATCTAAATGCATCTTGACAATACCACAAAGCATTTTAATGCTCTTAATATTTGACAGTATCAAACCAATTAAAGACCGATAAAATTATTTAAATTTCAAAATTGAAACATGAAAAACAATGGCTATTGTTTTACTAATCAGCTTTTAACTAAATCACATAATCGTTTTATATTTCAAAATTTAATTAAAAGTTTATCTATAATGTGTCCACAGCATTAGCAACGCCTATTATCGTTGCAATTCAGATTTGGTTACATATCGTCTACCGGCTGAAAGAGAAATAGAAAGTCGTTACAGGCGTATTCGAAACCTGCGGTCGTTGGCTACAATCGACGAGGAATTTGAAACTTTGGTAAACACTGTACATGTGTACAAAAGCATTTTTTTCGGATACGTATTGACTACTTTTGTTGTTTAATCATAATAATTAAGGGTAACCTGTGTGTAGGGGAGAAGGGTTATAGTTGTTCACGGGCTGGTTGTCACAAGTGTCATGAAACAAAACTGAACCAATGAATATTTGAATATCAAGCGCCGAATAGGCGCAAGAGCGCTGCACCTCAGATACTCAGGTGAAGCGGAGAGGGAGGTGTCGCTCTTGCGCTTCTTCGGCGCTTCTTTTATGACAGTTGTGACAACCAGCCCGTGTGTCAACCATACCCGTTCTCCCCTACTTAGCGATTAATACATTTGCCTTATTTGATTTAAGTGACTTAAATTCTATTTTTAATTCCTTGTTGCCCCTATATGCAGATGTCTCTCGATACATGTAGGAGGCTAAGCAACCGGATCATTCATTTATCAAGACGACCTCCGTCCTTTCGAGAGTATGTTAAACAGCCGGTCCCGGGTGCTATATACTTGTGTGGTTAGAATTTGGCTAAATCAAATAGCGGTGGCCAGAAAATTCTGACATACGCCAGCACTGACCCAGCTTTTGTGGTTCATATTCCGTGGATTCCGTTCCGTTCATATATGAAAAAGGATTGTGATGATCACATTAATTCTTCACTCATATGAAGAATCAGCACACAATAACTTATTGCATAATAAGCAATTTAAATTCTCCACATTTTCTGTGATTTATATTATTTTCCATTGCTAGTGAACTAATCCGCATTTTCCACCTCAATTTCGGATGATAAAATATAATTATTCTAATTTACTAGCAATGTACTGTAATTTAATTTTACTAGATCGTTACAAAATTCTAAATACACGTGAATTTTACTTTGTATGTATGTTTAAAACATTTCTTAACCTTTTTGGGACACTGGTATTTAATTTAATCTAAGTCATTTAAATCCCATAAAAGTTCTGGGACTTTGGAAATGATTAAAAAGACATAAAAGTACGTGTTTTACTTGTTTTTAATTTAATGCGGTTAAGCGAACTCTCAAAAGCAACGATGACTGACTAGAAATATATTTATAAAAAAAATGTATTTAAAAATAGTTTGAGTTTTCTTCACAAGCTAACAAGCAATATCTATGTCCTCGTATTTGCCGATCTACAGTATGCATTGGCCATATTAATTGTTAAATGCACGGTTGGTTAAGATTTCAAAAATGGAATGAATTATATTTTAATAATAATTAATAATATTTTATGTTCTCAAATTTCCCAGACTTGCCTATAAATTCACCGTTCTACAATACTGTCCATTTGAAGAGCACTGTAATGGAGTCCACGTAGGCTACAGAGTATTGCAAAGTTTGTAAAAAAATATCTACGATGAAATCAACAGCTGACTTATCTCAGCAGCATCTACTTACCACCGATTTTTGAAACATTAAAATCAATAATAACTGTCTGTCCTCGATCTCAGATTTAAAACACTACAATATATGAACATTATAATGAAAACCATAATTTATAATCTTATTTAGGGTGACTGGTGGGTCACTTTTGAAATTCAAGGACGTGATAGTTTGAAATCACACATGAAGAGAAAAAATTTTATAAAAAATAATTGTTAATTATTTACTGAGTAAACTTAACCGAAAGTTAAAGAATTGATTAGGTACGCAACGCATGGTTACGCTAGCGTTGGCAGCGGGCCGCGTGCCAGGTCACGTGCCGCGATTGACTTAGTTGTATGTAAAGTAAATAGTAACATAGTAGTATTTATCTATAGGGAATTCTAGTGAAAATTTAAGTACCTACTTTAATTACATAATTATGATTTGAATCGAGTTCAGAGTGCTCTCCTTCAGTATCTAAAATTTGTCACCAGTCACTCTGTATAGTTAGTACCTACAAAATAGACTTTGAAAATTTAGATGCAACTAGTCTACTAATGTAAATAGTACCAATAACAATTTAAAAGAAATGAAAAGTAAATATAAAACAAAGTCCTTAAGATAAGTTTCACCTTATTTGATACAGCACCAATCACATTGTATTTGTTGCAAATCGTGTCATTGACTCCTAATTACGGATGATATTACTCGCTAATGGCGAGTGGCGCTGACGGCGACCAGTCTGCAACGGCTCGGGTTACCTCGTGCTGGGGTAACATTGCTGTTCAAATAATATTGTCCTTAGTTTCAGGATCGTTATCTTAAAGGAAACACTCTTTTAAACGGATTTTTTTTGGATTCAAAATGTTTCTAAATTTAATAAAAGGAGCGTCTCTCTGTTTTTATGCTCGGGGTAATCTTCAAAACGACTGAACCATTATTTGTCCGCAATTCTGTCTACAATTATTTAGCCATGATTTTTGTTTCCACACAAAAAAGGAAACAAGAATTAAATTAAATTAACCGAGAAGATTTTGGACGTAAGTCCCTAAGCTAATCCAGTGCTGGTTAGTGAAAACTGCGAGAAATATTTAGGTCCGTCTTATAAAAGCTTTATAATGATGACTCAAGCAGATTTACTGTCAATTCTTCATAAAGAACTGCCTACAAAAATCAAGTGTGCTTACACTTTCTTATTAAATAATAAAGAAATGAGAATAATTGTGACAAATATCTACAAAGTTGATAAATGCAGTCACATTTAAACGGATAATCTAAATGCATCTTGACAATACCACAAAGCATTTTAATGCTCTTAATATTTGACAGTATCAAACCAATTAAAGACCGATAAAATTATTTAAATTTCAAAATTGAAACATGAAAAACAATGGCTATTGTTTTACTAATCAGCTTTTAACTAAATCACATAATCGTTTTATATTTCAAAATTTAATTAAAAGTTTATCTATAATGTGTCCACAGCATTAGCAACGCCTATTATCGTTGCAATTCAGATTTGGTTACATATCGTCTACCGGCTGAAAGAGAAATAGAAAGTCGTTACAGGCGTATTCGAAACCTGCGGTCGTTGGCTACAATCGACGAGGAATTTGAAACTTTGGTAAACACTGTACATGTGTACAAAAGCATTTTTTTCGGATACGTATTGACTACTTTTGTTGTTTAATCATAATAATTAAGGGTAACCTGTGTGTAGGGGAGAAGGGTTATAGTTGTTCACGGGCTGGTTGTCACAAGTGTCATGAAACAAAACTGAACCAATGAATATTTGAATATCAAGCGCCGAATAGGCGCAAGAGCGCTGCACCTCAGATACTCAGGTGAAGCGGAGAGGGAGGTGTCGCTCTTGCGCTTCTTCGGCGCTTCTTTTATGACAGTTGTGACAACCAGCCCGTGTGTCAACCATACCCGTTCTCCCCTACTTAGCGATTAATACATTTGCCTTATTTGATTTAAGTGACTTAAATTCTATTTTTAATTCCTTGTTGCCCCTATATGCAGATGTCTCTCGATACATGTAGGAGGCTAAGCAACCGGATCATTCATTTATCAAGACGACCTCCGTCCTTTCGAGAGTATGTTAAACAGCCGGTCCCGGGTGCTATATACTTGTGTGGTTAGAATTTGGCTAAATCAAATAGCGGTGGCCAGAAAATTCTGACATACGCCAGCACTGACCCAGCTTTTGTGGTTCATATTCCGTGGATTCCGTTCCGTTCATATATGAAAAAGGATTGTGATGATCACATTAATTCTTCACTCATATGAAGAATCAGCACACAATAACTTATTGCATAATAAGCAATTTAAATTCTCCACATTTTCTGTGATTTATATTATTTTCCATTGCTAGTGAACTAATCCGCATTTTCCACCTCAATTTCGGATGATAAAATATAATTATTCTAATTTACTAGCAATGTACTGTAATTTAATTTTACTAGATCGTTACAAAATTCTAAATACACGTGAATTTTACTTTGTATGTATGTTTAAAACATTTCTTAACCTTTTTGGGACACTGGTATTTAATTTAATCTAAGTCATTTAAATCCCATAAAAGTTCTGGGACTTTGGAAATGATTAAAAAGACATAAAAGTACGTGTTTTACTTGTTTTTAATTTAATGCGGTTAAGCGAACTCTCAAAAGCAACGATGACTGACTAGAAATATATTTATAAAAAAAATGTATTTAAAAATAGTTTGAGTTTTCTTCACAAGCTAACAAGCAATATCTATGTCCTCGTATTTGCCGATCTACAGTATGCATTGGCCATATTAATTGTTAAATGCACGGTTGGTTAAGATTTCAAAAATGGAATGAATTATATTTTAATAATAATTAATAATATTTTATGTTCTCAAATTTCCTAGACTTGCCTATAAATTCACCGTTCTTCAATACTGTCCATTTGAAGAGCACTGTAATGGAGTCCACGTAGGCTACAGAGTATTGCAAAGTTTGTAAAAAAATATCTACGATGAAATCAACAGCTGACTTATCTCAGCAGCATCTACTTACCACCGATTTTTGAAACATTAAAATCAATAATAACTGTCTGTCCTCGATCTCAGATTTAAAACACTACAATATATGAACATTATAATGAAAACCATAATTTATAATCTTATTTAGGGTGACTGGTGGGTCACTTTTGAAATTCAAGGACGTGATAGTTTGAAATCACACATGAAGAGAAAAAATTTTATAAAAAATAATTGTTAATTATTTACTGAGTAAACTTAACCGAAAGTTAAAGAATTGATTAGGTACGCAACGCATGGTTACGCTAGCGTTGGCAGCGGGCCGCGTGCCAGGTCACGTGCCGCGATTGACTTAGTTGTATGTAAAGTAAATAGTAACATAGTAGTATTTATCTATAGGGAATTCTAGTGAAAATTTAAGTACCTACTTTAATTACATAATTATGATTTGAATCGAGTTCAGAGTGCTCTCCTTCAGTATCTAAAATTTGTCACCAGTCACTCTGTATAGTTAGTACCTACAAAATAGACTTTGAAAATTTAGATGCAACTAGTCTACTAATGTAAATAGCAGTTACAAAAGTTTGCCCTTTTGAAAGATACGAGAAACAAAATATTTCTTTATAGGAGATAGTCGCCTATAAACATTGATATAGGTGGACAACGGTACCCGATGCTCTTCTACCGATAATAATAAATAAATAATGCAGTATTTACATTGGGTTATGTTTTTTTTTATGTAAATACAGTCCTAGAGTAAATGAAATAATAAAAACGGAGAAAGAACTTTTCATCATCACGACTCTTTGTAATGAGCCCACTGCAGGGCATGAGTCTCTCCCCTGGGTGACGAGGAGGTATAGGCCATAATCGACCAAGCTGGCCCAGAGCTGGGTGGTGGATGTCAGAATTTTCAGGGCGCCGAAATGGCTTCTGACAAACCCTAACGACTACTGAATACAAGTATACAGCACCCGGGGCCGACTGCTTAAGGTGCCCTCCGAAGCACGGAAGTCGCCGTGAGAAATGGATGGTCGGCGGTCACCCACTTACCGCACCGAACCTTGCTTAACCTGTGATATCGTTTGATACACACAGTAACCACGGCGCCACGGCGCAGCGCCAATATAGATTGCACTTTTACCTTAATTCAAAATAAATAAATAATTTCTGACACTCACACAACATTATCTAGCCCAAATTAAGTTTCTTAAAGAACTTATGTTATGGATACTAGATAACTGATATACTTAAGAAATATATAAACATACATATTGAATAAATACATATTTTTTATTAGAATAAACTTAAATAAACATATAAACATTCATGACTTGACGGCTAATATCTGTGTTCATCACACCGATATCCGCCGCCGCCGGGATTCGAACCCAGGACCTCTGGCATAGAAGGCAATGTATGTTAACACTACACCAGCCGGTCGTCAATTCAAAATGAAGAGTGAAACGAATTAGCCAATTAAGTCAATTACGGCAAGGCATACCTATAGAGTAAATCCAGGAGGTCTGTTTAATTTCTTATGGAACCCCTAAACTTGCTTGCTCCATAGTAATTTCTAAGAAACACAAAAAAAATATCCCATTTAAGAACTTTTGGCTATCGCTGCACCAGCCATCCTCATTAACAATGTAGACCAAAACTATTTACCCAATTTAGGCAACATAGCGTAGGTGCACCACTTCAGCATCACTTTTTTATTTAAATCTCCAGTCCTAACAACGGTTACGCGCTACACCCGATTCTTATCCGATACGAGTCTGAGAAATGACGGTCCGGCGTAGCCGTAGAACTATTTCCATGGGTGCTTACGCACTACATCCAGCATCTCTCATCCTTCATTTCATAAAAAAAATCTAGATTCTTATCAACCGACTTCCAAAAGGAGGAGGTTCTCAATTCGTGTCTATGTTCTTTTTTTGTGTCTTTGTTACACGATTTTACGGACAATTATGTAATCAATTGAGTACTTTTTGAAAAATTTGAAACTCTCGAAAAAAGTATCAATTTTGATTAAATGGTAAATTGTACCTTGACATGACCTAATACGCTTAAACGACATTACCAGGTGAAACACTGTTAATCTTAACTAATTATATATTTATTTTATATCGGTTGAATTATATATGTATGTATGTATATATTTATTTATTAACATTTATGCTATCATTATTTATGTATGTAATTATTAGTAATTAGTTTATTTACTACGAGGGCCAAACTGAAAGTTTTTAGAACTGGCAACTTAAAAGCATTATATTAAAAAAATAAGTTTAAATTTTGAAAATAGAACTCTTTACCAATAATATTGAGTATTCATTTCATTCATTTGTCATTTGTTTTACGATTTGGCGGCAAATTGAAAATTGTCTGTGCACGTCAGAATGAATTTAAGCCGAGAAAATTTTCGTGCAATGATTTTTTATGACTTTCGATGTCATATAAGTCAACAAGAAAGTTATGATAGACTTCGATTGGCTTTTCACGATGAAGCCCCATCTCGTGCCACAGTTTACAACTGGTTTAATGAATTCAAACGTGGTCGAACTAATCTCACCGATGATTTGCGTGAGGGACGGCCTTCTACAGCGACGACTGAAGATAATATCAGTGTTGTGCGGCGTATGATAGAGACTGACAAAAGAGTGACCTATCAGCAGATTCGGACAAGTCTAGGCATAGGTATGAGTCAAGTGCACAAAATCCTCCATGAACATTTAGCGGTCAGGAAGCTTTGTGCCCGCTGGATACCGCATAATTTGACCGAGGCTCAAAAACTCCGCCGTGTTGATTGGTGCCGAGAAATGATCCAAAAATTTAACGGAGGTGACTAAAATGCTGTGTTCGACATACTAACGGGTGACGAAAGCTGGATTTACTGTTATGATCCGGAAACCAAAAGACAGTCTGCTCAGTGGGTGTTTCCTTCCGAAGAGTTGCCAACTAAAGTGAAGAGAGGTCGAAGTGTTGGAAAAAAGATGGTGGCCTCGTTCTTCGGAAAGACAGGTCATTACGCGACAGTTGTCTTAGAGGATCAGAAAACGGTTAATGCAGAGTGGTACACTAACAACTGTTTGCCACTTGTCTTGGAAAAAGTTCGAGAGAAACGACCTCGCAGCAGGATCCTCCTTCATCACGACAATGCCTCGTCGCACACCGCCAGGCAAACGATAGACTATTTGGCGACCTCAGACGTGGAATTACTGGGTCACCCGCCGTATAGCCCCGACCTCGCACCCTGCGATTTTTATTTATTCCCGAAAATAAAAGAAAAACTTCGAGGAAAACATTTTATGGACGCCGAAGAAGCAGTGGCTGCGTTTCAAAACGCCGTCGAAGAGACCGCTAAGGCCGAGTGGGCAAGGTGCTTTTCTCAATGGTTCCATTGAATGCAGCGATGTATTGATGTGAATGGACGCTATTTTGAAAAGTTATAATAAAACTAATAACTTGCTAGAATGCTTAGTTTTTGATTTTCTAAGAACTTTCAGTTTGACCCTCGTATAAGCCGTGTACCCCATCCACCTTAATTTCCCATAATGCGTAGGTTACCTGGCAGAAATCGCTCACCAGCGATAAGGCCACCTTTGTACAATAGTTCTTTTGTAAAATTTAATTAAGTATCCCTATGTAACCATGTTGGTGTACAATAAAGAGTTTATTATTATTATTATTACTTCAGCCAAAGCTTTGACTAGGATTTAAAAATGTGAAGTTGTTTTTTTAATGTTCTGCATTCGTTGATTATTTTCTCGTATTTAGATCGGATCAGAATCGGATGTAGTGGGTAGCTGCTCTAAGGCTTCCTCCGCTGGACAAAGTGGTTGATTAGCATTCAAAGATCCCGAGGGCGATAACTTCGTCGCCTCGTTTGTATTCGCGATCCGTATCAGATGAATACAGAACCCCGGGCTCGGGGTCACGACTTGTGATTCCTCTATAGGATGCTGCTCTTATTTTAAGATTTAGTGAGAGATTTGGTGACTGTTTTGAGTTACCAAAGCAGGTTAATCAGCACTGGCGCGTGGAAATATAGATAGATTTTAGTATTGATGATGGGTTGCCAGCTCGCAATATTTCGTATCGTTCCTGTTAAACTATACGAGACACAACAACGCGTGTACGAAGGACGGTAGTAGGTATAAAAGGGACTGTTTTTTTAGGTTTTTACTAGCTAGTTAAATGTTTTGTCTCAATCTTTCCTAATGGTTATTGAAGATGAAATTGAATAAAGAATTATATGAATTGGTTTTTTATACCCGCTAAAGTAATAAGTCCAAGGTGTACACCTAGATTAAACTACTCTTACGAAGAGTCAACCGAATTTATAGTTAAATTATTTCAAGAACCGAATAACTAGCGATGAACCTTATTACAAAGTGCGATGGCGTATCTTCCTTTGCTTTTAAATATTTTTCTTAATTACATAACCTATCTCAACTTCTCTTCTTACATTCTTATTTAATTGATCAATTCCACTCCATAAAGATACAAAAGCACGACTTCTAAGTTTTTTCCCAGGAACTTGTTTACTTTTTAGTCGGGTTTTAGTTTTTAAACTTTATTTTTTTTTTTAAATAAAATGTTAAATAATCAATTTTCTTTCGCAAGAAACATATCTCTATTAGCATACTACACTCGAGCTATACTCATGCCTGTGGTTATTTCTTACGTGTAATCATCGCTACCGGCTATGCAAATATTGTGCTCGAGTATACTAGATAACACTTAGAATCAGTCTGCAGATCCCTGAGGCTGTGGATATGGTAGTTGGGCGAGCGTTTCCTTGAGTTTTTTTTATATACTTAGTTATTTAATTTATAAAGGGAAAAGATTAATGTTATAAAAAGGAAATGTGATTTTAAAAAAGCTTTTATAGAATATGAGCTAGAAGCTTAGTGACATGGTATTTAAATAATACATAATCAACGAAGGCAGAGCATCAAAAAAACCGACTTCACGTTATAACTTTGGACGGCTTATAATGTCTTCCACGTAAACATTCTGCGAAATCATACATATTGTTTCAATAATTTGAAATTCGCGATGAAGTACTCAACCGATTTCGATAAAATTTATATGGGACTAACTATGAAGTATCCTCTATCATATGAAATTTTTAAAATCGATTCATAAGTGTACGAAATCTCGTGTAAAAAATACACAAAAAAAACCATACAGACGAATTGAGAACCTCCTCCTTTTTCGGAAGTCGGTTGAAAAACATAAACCACTCCTGTATCCCTTATGGGGTAGGCAGAACACCAGAGGTTATAAAACCATCTGATGTCACGTTTGACTAATGAGGAGGCATTATAATGATTGAGAGAGACTATTGCAATGACAAGGGGGCCCTAATCTATTCTAGTATAGAAATTGACCGAACTCGCGTAGACCTTGTGATAACTTCAATTTAACGTTGCAGCAAAAAATTATATCGATATTTACCGGTCATTAGCTTCAATAATAGGTTGATACTTAAATGGCAATTGTTCTGATTTTCAAAGATATAAATAGAATATGCATGCATTATGACCATCGTTATTTCGATAACTTAAAGTTTGACTTTTGACCATGTCGGGATTCCAGGGTTGGCTATAATAGTTGACCAGGCTCGTAACCTAATATGCTCCTCCTCGCTACGCTCGTCGTTACAACTAACCGTACCTACTCCACCTTGCGGTGCGGGAGACCTTCTCGTAGCTTAATCTCTTTCATCGCAATGTATATCAATCAATCAATTGATATATCAATCAATCAATTGGTTTTTTTCGTACGTAATGTGTGAAAATATCTCGACAAAAGCTAGGTCCTGTAATTTTAAAAATATCAACACAAAAAGCTAATCCATTTGAGTAATTTTTTTTACTGAGATAGATTAGGTATTGTCGAGTAATATGCATAGACAAAAGCTCATCTACTAAAGTCTGACTCGGGACTCAAATAGCGACAGGGGGTCAGCCTATCGCCCACAAAAAAATCTTCAATAAAACCTTTTATTGAAACGCAATATTTTTTAACTACCGACTTTAATAAACAAGTTTTAGAAGAGTGTTTTATTTATTAAAAGGAAACCACATTAATATACTAAAAAATAGACATTCCACATTTAAAATCCTTAAAAAAAAATCAATTCCTGTATAAGCCGTAAACCTACTATACAAAATATTTTTTTTATTAGATGATCGTTTTGTAGATTCTCTGACTGATATAAAGCAGAAAAAAACTTACTGGAATGTCTCCACAGTTTATTTCTTAACTTAAATTGTGTCCGAAGAGAAGTAACCATATTATTAGGGTTTATTCTATGGACAGTTTCATCGACAAATAGATCCCACATGGGGGGTACTAACTCATAGCCTCTAAGCTATTTTAAAGTTAAAACTCGACTTATCTACATTTATCTAGATAGTCACCTAAATATTGAGTTTTAGGCATACTGCAAACTTAATTTTTCTAAAAGGAAATTACATAAACTATTCAATTCATATCGAATTTATCGATATTTCATGCAATTTAAGTGAATAATAGGTTCAAAATCTTGAATAACTTATATTCCTATAAAAAGTAGGACGTTAAAATATAATTAAGTTTAATATTTATGTTTTGTGTTTATCTACAAAGTGGTGATTAATTTATTCATCATCATCATCATCACAACTCTTTGTAATGAGCCCACTGCAGGGCATGAGTCTCTCCCCTGGGTGAAGAGGAGGTATAGGCCATAATCCACCAAGCTGGCCCAGTGCTGGGTGGTGGATGCCAGAATTTTTAGGGCGCCTAGATGACTTCTGACAAACCCTAACGACTACTGTATACATAGCACCACACCCGTAGTATACAGCACCCGGCACCGACTGCTTAACGTGCCCTCCGAAGCACGGAAGTCGTCGTGAGATATGAATGGTCGGCGGTCACCCATCCAATTACCGACCGCGCCGAACGTTGCTTAACCTGTGATATCGTATGATACACACAGTAACCACGGCGCCACGACGACTTCATTAATTTATTTAATTTATTATTCTAACTCAATTCATTAAGAAGATACTGAACCTCACAGAGACCCCTTTTATTTTGTAGTTCATTATGTGTAATGACATATAAGTACCTACAATACCAAAAGAAATGTTATTGATTTTTGTTCTTTCATCGTCCTTCTCGCCCCTCTCATCACCAAGTCAAAGATCAACGCAACGTGACTCTTCTCTAACCTCTGATCATTTCATGGATTCTCATCAATTTTAACTTGTGAAACTTCAGCTCGCAAATCGCTCCCAGCTCCTCTTCCCGCTCCTCCCATCACCAAAACACTGGTCAAAGCGGAACAACCTGTTATCGCGCACATGGCTCCTCACAAACAAACGCGCCCGCGGTCGTGGCGAGCGATATATATTCTGTGTGTACCAGCTTATGGGATATTGTTTAGAAATGCCTTGTAGGGTGCAGATAAGTGAGTGTTGTGGTACTGCAAATCAATAGCTCGTTAGAGATATCATTATCTTATTAATGATGTTTTTAGAACTGATGTAAACTTCAGATGCAAACTTTTAAGTTTGTATCTAAGGTTTTACAAACTCTAGGTTATAACTACTTAATAAAATTAATTACTGTTGAAAGTAGTATCGAAGGTGTATCGGAGCAGCCATCAAAATTTCCAGTAAAAATGCATATTATGTACTTTGTTACGGAGAAAATCCGACTTAGTACTACCTACATGTATTCAAATAAATAATTATATCAATCCGGTAATTTGTTGATGAAATGAAACCTATGTAACTGCTTGGATGATGTAGATTTTAAATTATACAGTCACTTTTAACATCAGTCCAAAAGTTTTTTAATTATTTTAATATTAAATTTTAATCACTTCTTTTATTTTATTTTCTTTAATAAACAGAACAGAGAGAACAGTCTCTAGCTGTTGCGCTCGGTTTTACCCGCACAATTTCGAATCCCGCGGGAATTTCGGGATAAAAAGTATGTGCTATTCCAGACTGTACACTATCACTATGCCAAATTTCATCCAAATCCGATGAGCCGTTCTCCCGTGATTGAGGAACAAACATCCATACATCCAAACTTGCACATTTATAATATAAGTAAGCTTAGTTTAGGTACTTATTACTTACAGTGTCATAGATATACATACATATCCAGCCTATGGGATATTGTTTAGAAATGCCTTGTAGGGAGCTGCAAATCAATAGCTCGTTAGAGATATCATTATCTTTGTAATGATGTAGTTATAGCATGATTAAAATGTACTTTTAGGTTTAATTTTTTTAATCTTGGGTTTTAAAATAGTCTAAGTACATAATTACTCGATTGAATACTGTCTAAAGATTTCATGGTTGAATTTATGTCAGATCAGATTTACGAGCAACTGGCTCTGATGTCTGAGAAGGTACCGATACGAGGACTAATAATGCTTACCTACTATACACTAATGATGATGTAGCTTTTAAGTAAAACAATAACTATCAAAAATCAATATAAAAGTTTTTTACACCACTTAATATTAATAATAATCTTTTCTCTTTTATGAAATATTAGTTTAGATGCTTATTACTTACAGCAGTCGCGGCGATACACAGATATCCAGCCTACGGGATATTGTTAAGAAATGCCTTGTAGGCTGCAGATATGTGAGGTTTGGTTCTGGAAATCAATGCTAGTGCAAATCAATAGCTCGTTATCTTTATCCTTGTATTGATCGAGTTAGAACTGATGTATACTTTAATTTAATATACACTTTTTAATCTAATATTAGTTTTATTCCAATTAAGGCAAATCACATTCTATCAAATTAATCTAAATTAAAACTAATTAAATGAAATAAATAATAAAAAAAAAGAATTAAATTATTTACAACTAAGTAAATCAAATTCAATTATATCCAATGAGATCATGTCAAAATAAACAAAATTAAATAAAAATGAATCCACTCCAATTAAAATCAATCAAAACAAATTAAATTATGTAAACCAAATCAAACTAAATTAAATCAAATTAAATCAAATCTCGGAGATTAAACTCGCTTGCACTCAATCTCCACGTAAGTGACGATGAGATCGAAGATAACAGCACAAGGGCTGAGGAAGTAACTGCATTTTTATTAAACATTGCTGAAATACATCACAGTCATTATTTTCCGCCAAGGAAAAATTTGGCACCTAATAGACAAGCTCTATTAGGAGGAGGATGAATCCTGATTACGGACGAACGGGCATTCTATAGATCTGCTAGCTCGAAGTTAAGCAGGAATGAAGAAGGTTAGCAGGTATAGAACAGCAGTGCGATCACAGAACTTTATCGAATCGTTTATTAACGAATGTTAACGAATGCTCGTATAGTATGGAGTCGGTTGCAAGTTTTGAGTAACATTGTAATTTTTTATTTTACAGATATTTATGAGTACAAAATGTTTACAAACATTCAAAATTAACAAGGTACACATTTATAAACTGAGAATACCCACTAAGCATCCCCCTTTGCTGATCAGTGGGACAATTACGGTTCTTTCATGACATGACATGATA
The DNA here is from genome assembly GCA_944452665.1 of Stenoptilia bipunctidactyla. NCBI lineage: Eukaryota > Metazoa > Arthropoda > Insecta > Lepidoptera > Pterophoridae > Stenoptilia > Stenoptilia bipunctidactyla. The sequence goes on along the minus strand of OX101734.1, from coordinate 19,718,858 downwards.
ACAAGATTTCTATCTTAGTGTTATAATTATACTTTATTCTTACTCTAAGATTGCTATGATACAATGACAGTTTCAATGATATCATAAAAATATTTATACCATCGCAAAACGTAAAAACCTAGTAAGCAAGTGATACAATTTCTACCAATCCATTCACATTTATCCTTATCAACAAAAAATAAACACAACAAAAAAAGCTCAACTTACCTCAATCTCCAATCAATCACCATTCAAAATCACAAACTCCCAAGTCCTTAAAAAACACACGCACACACACACAACATCAAGAGCCAATAGCCCTAACATGCGCTCGCGCAAACGTCGGCTTTCAACTGTTAGAAAAAGGGCACCACAGACTGTGGAAAGTAAAATATTACCAGTAAAAGTTCACCATACCGATAGTGTTACACTTAGCCTCTTCACGGTTATGGGTGGTCTTATCAATGCTTTTAAACCGCTGGGTGAGGTTAAATTCTAGTTTGTTTTAGTTTCGTGTATAACGGATATAGATTTTTAATTAAATTGAGTATTAAATAGTTGTTGATGAGATTGTAGTAGAGCTTTGGAAAAAACTGGAAAAGGACCTTATTTTGTCAACGTGTCCTCCTTATTCCTTTTGTTTTATATGAAACCAAACTTGGTCTAAATTTTCATCTAAGATAAGAATGACTCTGTAGATCCAATGTGGTAGCATAGAGGCTTAAGATGGAATTGTACTATCATAAAGATTCACACTATTTTGTGTAGAGTCGGATTGATATGAGCGACTAGATAAGCCTATCGTTAAAGGCTACTCTCTCTTTCTAATAAATATCATATTTTTTCACATGCATAGGTGATGATGAACTTAAATAAAAATATCTATGTGCTCCATAGTAATTTATCTAAATAAACGTTAGCGGAACTTCTAAAAAGACAATGAATATAATAAAAACAATTAAACAAGACTATTCACATTACACGCTACAAATGCTAAAAATACTATTTTCAATTCTCAATGTTTGAAATTAGAGGAACATGCAATATATAATTCAGTCCAATATAATATAGATTGCGATAATTGAATGCTATGTCAACTACGTATTGTACGTAAGTTATCTACGAAAACAAACTGATATCTAAACTAAAATAATAAACCTGTAGATTTTTCGTTTTATTAATGGAGTAAATCTTGGAGGCCTCGATGGTTAGAATAATAAAAAATATTTTATTTTTGCTCTCACAAACTTAAATCTTGTTAGAACTAAGAATATTATCTTATAGAACAATATTAAATTAAGATTGTGAGAGCCTGGTGTCCGTAAAAGGGTTGACCTGTGTGACGGAACGCCAGGCCCCACACTATCGGAAATTGGCTACAGTAGACATCTTACATAGGTGTTAGGTATGAGTATTCTTATTACACTATTTTATTACAGACTAATTAAGTATATGTTGGTGTGTATTATGTGGAGTCGTATGGTGTGTATGTGTGTGTGTGAGTGGGTGTGTGTGTTTGGTCAAATCATCATATTATTACAGCACTTTTTTTTTTTAATTTATAGTATAGCCACGAAGAGGTTTTCAACCTGATCATAGTCGTAATCTTCTAACCATTTTCTAATATATGTTTTAAATTTAGTATGGCTCAAGTGTTTCACATTTTTGTTTTTTTTTTTCAAAAGTTTATTATAAAGATGAGGGGATTTTCACATTATACCCGTAATGTCTTTTAGCAAATTGACTATTGCGTTTAGGAAGTGGAACTTTATCTACTCTCTTTGTATTTTCCGGTAAATAAGGAATAGTGAAACGGTGGTATTTTAACAGTGACTGGTGGATGTGTAATTTTCTTATCGATAGAACTTTGCAGGTTTTATACAAGTCAGTAGTAGGGTATCTGTAAGGAAACATTTTTATTACTTTAAGTAGAGCTTGTTGTGCTCTTTCTGCTTTAATCATATACGACTTCGCTGCACCACCCCAAGAACCAATACAATATGAAAGTATGGATTCTGCTAAAGCTTTATATATTCGTAGTATCAAGCTAGTGTTTACATTAGTTCTCAAGTTTTTGAAGACGTAAATTAATTTTCTAAATTTATTGGAAACGTTAAGTATTTGTAGTACCCATGTTAACCTGAAATCAAGAGTGACTCCCAAATATTTTATGCTGTCCACTTTTAATTAATTAGAAAATAGTATAATCAAGGGAGGTTGCTCATCATATAAAGAAAATATAAATTCCCATTTTACAATATTTTGTGTATTTCAACCGATTCGAGTTTCATTTGATAGAAGAAATTTCAGAAACGGTTCAGTATAAATTTCATCAACATCGATGTAGTACTTTCTGAATTCTTTTTCAAACTACAAAAAAATCGAATGAAAATTTTCACTTCAGCCAAAGGACTTCAAATCAAAATGTAGGTATAGTCGGTTTTTTAATGCTCTGCATTCGTTGATTATAATAAAGTTGCAAAGCTTTTTAAACCCAATAGTATTCAATTACTCTTTATATTGCTCACAAATTATTAGAAGTGTCACCCATTTCCCCTGAGTGACCGTGCATGATTTATTGCTGCCAACAATTCTGTTTGAAAACTTGCTGCCTTCGAAAATCGTTTCTGTCAGGTAGTTATGCATTAGATGCGCAGAAGCAATAATCGATTGAAGGGAAAAGGGAAGCCTACTGGTGAGAAAAACAGATACACAAGGCAACTGTCAATTCGTAATTGTAATATTATGAACTAGAGATTTTACTTCAATATTAATTAGTAATACCCAAACGATCAACAAAAAAGCTCACCTGGAGACCCGAAGGAGTTTAAAATAGGTTTTTAAAGTGCAATGACTTGTATCCGCAGGGGTGCTCCTAAGCCCACTGGGTCATAAAGATGGTTACTTAATTTCGTGAAGCAGTCCAAAGTTTCAAACGTTTATTGTTGTTGCATTTTAAACTTAGTGTTATATTAATTTACGAACCAATAAAAGATAAAATATCCATGTTCCAAAATATTAATCTAAGTTGAATTGATTTGATTTGAAACTGTATATTTTTATTAATTAAAAGAATAATCAACGAATGGAGAGCATTAAAAAAACCGACTTCACGTTAACACTTTGGCTGACTAATAATGTCATCCACGTAAACATTCTCCGTAATCATACATATTGTTACAAAACTTTGAAATTTTCAATGATTTCGATGAAATTTATATGGAACCAACTATGAAGTATTCTCTATCAAATTTTATACCATTTTAGACAAAAAAATTTAAAATCGGTTCGTAATTGTCCGAAATATCGTGTAACAAAGACACAAAAAAACATAGAGACGAATTGAGAACCTCCTCCATTTTGGGAAGTCGATTGAAAACGCAAGAAAAGCACAAAAGCTTTTAAACAACTGTTCAGATCCTACCTAACAAGCCATTTGTTCAATAAGAACAAGACACAAAGTCAGCATTTACTATTATTTTATACTATCAGTACGGTAACACATTGACAGACTATCACGCGCAGACCACACAGGTTTTCTTCATTATGAGGCCCACCCCTGAACGAATTTAAGCCTCCATTGCTTTTCTATTAAGATATTGCCTACTGGACGCAAACGCAGTATTAATTGCGGGGCATTATCGACAAGCGTACTGGTACTAATAATGTTTTCAACCTAGGGTTAGTATCCAACTCAACCCGAGGATTTCAACCCGTGTGATTGAGTTGGTGATCTGTGATTTATTTAAATAAGATTTACCTTCATTCATGTAAGTGACGTATTACTTAGTATTATTAATGATATTTTTCTAACAACTAAGCTAAACTTTTCTTTATCATTGAACATTTATAAACATGGAAATATAAATATTTCTGACATTCACACAACGTTATCTATCCCAATTGAAGTTTCTGAAACAACTAATGTTATGATAACGGATAATTAATTAAAAAAACACATAAACACACAAATTAAATTAAAAGTTTACTTTGTAATAAAACATATTTTTTTATTACAAAGTAAACTTAGAACAACATATGTATCTTGTTACCACATTTTTTGTATTTATGCTTTCATACAAAGAAAAGAAAAACTATAGGTAGGTATTTATGTAATTATAGTAATTCTTTTCTGTCAAAATTCCTTTCAATAAACAAATGACTTTGAATTATATTACTAATCGCTGTTCTTTTCATTGCGAACCTGCGAGAATGTCGAATTTGAAAAAATATACAAAGCAAAGAGTTATTGAACCTCAGTTCACCTAAAATACCTATATTTCATAAGGGTTGAGATTCTGAAAGGCTATTTTTATTGAGAACTAAGGCAGGTAGAACTAAACGGGATGAATCGGTAAGTAACCAAGCTACGTTGTAGTTACTATTCATGAGATACAATTAAATAATACCTTCTGTATTTTTCGCAGTTACACTTTGACATAATTTATCTCCACATGTGTAAATAGTGTCTTGTGTCTCATAACGGACCTAATGGTTGAGATTCAAGATTGAGCTTCCTAAAGACCTTCCTTAAAATTCAGCGTATGAGCAACTTTTAAAGTACTTTGCAGCAAATATAGTGCTTTCGACGAGTAACTTAACAGATGAAATAACGTCAAATCTTTCAACTTTAATTTTATCTTACTTTTTACCCGACTACTGCGAAGCAAAAAAGGAGAGTTATGATTTTGACCTGTTTGTATGTATGTTGGAATGGATGTTCATCTGTTCCCTCAGAACTTATAAACTACTTATCATAATTGGATAAATGAGGTATCGTTGGAAGCCTCTTCACTGTCCACTGGTTATAGGCTACATAAAATTATGTTAAATTGACTAGCGCCCACTACTTAAAGTGAAGAATTAAAAAAAAAAAATTTCGGTTTTGTGTGGGGTATCAAATGAAAGAGCTGCGTTAGCACAGCTCAAATGTGTAAAAATGATTACTCCAAAATAAGTGAAATATTAATTAATAGTAAAGAATTGTTTTAATCTTGACGGTTTCGTGTGGGATATCAAATAAAGGAACTTCGTTAGCACATTTCAAATATGTAAACACCATTGCTCCGAAACGTGTGAAAAAAATAAGTTCAAAATTATAACCCGACTACTAAAAACACGCTCTTAAAAGTAGGAAACAAGTAATAATCTCCGCTGAAATATTTATGTATTACGTCATATTGATAGAGATATGTTTATAGCAAATAGCGGAGAGCCGTTGTCTTATGCCATCTTTTATAGCAAAACATATTAATTTAATAATAAAATAAAATCAAAATGGCATACGATCACGGCTACCCTTTCAACATATTGTCTCTATCAATATAACGTAATACATAAATATTTCAGCGGAGACTAAGTATTACTTGTTTCCTACATTTTAGAGCGTGTTTTTAGTAGTCGGGTTTTAGTTTTTGAACTTATTTTTAAGTCGTTAGACTTATGGTAAATGACGATGTGATAGAGTTCTATGGATTACAAATGTAAGAATGGCAAGCGGTGCACAACATACGTGAATTATAATTGAACTAACCAATTTTGTAGCCCCAAAGTAAGGTTTTACCTAACTAAGCTTGTGTCGAAGGACGTGGAGAATCTTCCTGATGGTCTTCCAGCAGTGACCGAAAAATAAGTTTAAACTCCATTCTTAATTTTCTTTTTACATATTTCACGTGCAACCTTTTTGCAGTTTTAAAAATCCATAGATGATCCTTTTTCTTCTTCACATTTGAATTCAGAACAAATTCTCTGCATTCAAATTTTTCCTATATTGCCCCTAAAATATTCTCTTTCATATAGCCGCATACAATTAGGGAGGCTCGCAGCCACCTCCCAATTAATAAAGGAGGTGATGAATGCACTCCTCAGGGCTTTTAACGCAGATGAGGCGAGACCCATTTGTCACCTTGTAATATATCTGTAGATGATTAAAGAGGTAATGGTAACGGTTTTTATGGGTTTAGTTTTTGCGTTACTATCTTTTAGGTTATATTTTGATTGATTGCAGTCGTTGATATCCAACTAATATTATAAACTTGACGGTGTTTGTGGATCGATGCTTGCTACTCTTTCACGCTGATAATTATATTGGATGCTTAGATTTAATACATGTTTTACATAAATCGTAGTATATATGGGTTGTATAATGGTGCGATAAATACATAAATTCGCTATCGTCATAGTCGCTTTTGGTGTACTTAAACTTTATAAAATTAAAGTTGTTCTTAATTAAACTCAATTTGGGCTAGACGTGATATTTAGCCAGATAATAGTATATTGTGTAACAAGTGAGCTAAGTTTCTAATTACAGTCGAGGCTGTGATTTGAGCCCGAGCCGCAGGGAGGGGCCGAGCCGAGACTGTAATTAGCAACGCTCACGAGTTACATACGACGTTTTTCAACACACTTGTGAGTAAAAGACATACGTAGTCATAAAATAACAAACACACTTGATAACAAAGCTGTGAATTGTGATTGAAAGATGGCGCCGAACCTCGCGCATGCGCGTAGGTTTTTTTTTCCGCCAAATGTGTCAATGTCTGTATAGCATATACAGCCTATTTTAAGTGAATTTTTTTAATTTGGAGTGGTAAATGGAAATATTTTAATATTTTATAAAAAATTATTGTAAATTTTAAATAATTTGTTTGATATACAAATTTGTTTTACTAATATAAGACGCAAACATTTAAAAATGTATATGGATTTGAAGTGGTATAAAACCTCTTTGTTGTTTCTGAAAATATTTAATGTATAACCCGGACCAATAAAATATGCTCTATTTACTCGCATGTAATTTGCACAAAGGTACAATTCAACTTTGTAGGATTCATTATATTATGCACTAGGGTATAATATATTATGCACGCGTGACTTATAGCCCAGTTTATAGTTCTAAATTCAATAGAATAACGCTCACTTTACGAGGAAGTGTGTTGAAATAGTATAATATGTAACAAGTGAGCGAAGTTGCTAATTACAGTCGAGGCTGTAATTAGCAACGCTCACGAGTTACATACGACGTTTTTCAACACACTTGTGAGTAAAAGACAGACATACGTGGTCATAAAATAACAAACACACTTGATAACAAAGCTGTAAATTGTGATTGAAAAATGGCGCCGAACCTCGCGCATGCGCGTAGGTTTTTTTTGTCCGCCAAATGTGTCAATGTCTGTATATCATATACAGCCTATTTTAAGTGAAAATGTTTAATTTGGAGTGGTAAATGCAAATATTTTAATATTTTATAACAAATTATTGTAAATTGTGAATAATTTGTTTGATATACAAATTTGTTTTACTAATATAAGGCGCAAACATTTAAAAATGTATATGGATTTGAAGTGGTATAAAATCTCTTTGCTGTTTCTGAAAATATTTAATGTATAACCCGGACCAATAAAATATGCTCTGTTTACTCGCATGTAATGTGCACAAAGGTACAATTCAACTTTGTAGGATTCATTATATTATGCACTAGGGTATAATATATTATGCACGCGTGACTTATAGCCCAGTTTATAGTTCTAAATTCAATAGAATAACGCTCACTTTACGAGCAAGTGTGTTGAAAAATATTATATACACATTGCCTAGGAACATCTTTTCCTGACACTGATATACTTACTTATGTATTGCTGCTCTACGTACTTATGTTTTCTTCTTCAAAGAAGGAAAATGCATGCACCTTTTGTCTTAAATTTAAAAAATTAACCGATGTTCTAAATTCGAACTTTTTAGCAATAAGTTTTTATTTTATTCAACCTATTCGTACTAAATAAAACAGATTCTTAAATCAAAATCATAATCCCGTTCGAAGCAAAAATCACATGTAAAGTTATACGGTCGTTACCTCTAAGGATGCACGTTCCGATACACTTCTCGATCAACGATTATAAATCGACGCTCGGCAACAAGATCGTGTATCGATAATAATCGATTATTGATTCTGATTTATCGCGCCGCAAACGTCGTCGGCCATAGTTTTTAATAATCGAACAGTTTTCTTGTCTTGTTAGTTGAATTATTGTTCTTTTTTCGATCATTATCGGTGTGTAGCTACATGAATATCGTGGCCACCGCTATAATTTTGTTTGTTCAATCGTGTTGGTTTTGCGTATAAGAATATTTGCGTAAATAAAACCTTTAAAAAAAGAATCGAGCTAGGTTTATTTTTAAGTGAATGTATCTAATTAAACCTCCTTTAAGCGTAACTTGTGATAGAGCAGATGTATTTGAAAAGTAGCTGTCTGCAGCTATGGAGCTTCTTCTTCTTCTTTTTTATTAAGAGTTTTATCCTTAACGACCGGCCTAAACGGATACTTAGTTGTAAACTTTCATGACTGGTCTAATCCTCTACGGGGCGCAGTCAGTTCATATACAGTTACAGAACAGATCTTAAGATCCGTGTTATAATAATTAGGCAGTTTTAATTTTTTTATTTAGAAAACTATATTACTATCTTTTTTTTTTTTTTTTTTATAAGTGGCTAAACCCGCGTTTGACCTCAATCTCACCTGATGGTAAGTGACGATGAGGTCGAAGATGAAAGCACACGGGTTTAGGAAGGAACTGGCTCTTTATACAATATTGCCGGAACACATTACCGCCGGAGCGGTAACATTTGGCGGCAGACTTTATATAAAGGGTGGTCGCTAGCCAGGCGGACCCAGAAGGGATCCTACCACCAAGCAAATCTGTCTATTTAAAAACATTTATGCAACGGTGGAAGTCGAACCCGCCAAATCCTCTAAGTGAGCTGACTATTTAGCGACTGTGCCACGTTGCTCGAGTCAAGTCTTATTAAATGTATACAGCACTGTTCATCTTAAATTACTATGCAGGGTGACTGGTACCAAATCTGCCATAGGAGCTATCATATAGTTAGAGGGAATAGTTTGCTTTTACATATTACTTAAAGCCTTTCTATAGAAAAAAATCGGATAATTTTGTGCTTTATTATATTTTCCAAAAGTTTGCCTTCTAACTCATGTGATTTTAAAAGTAAATTAAACGTATATGTATTTAAATGTATATTGTCGTATGTATATTTTCCTGCAATAAGTCGTTTAAAAAAAACATGGCCTTTGAAAAACAATAAAATGAGGAAAAAATTTTCGCCTGGAAATTTTACCCTATTGAAAAGAACTGGAGGCCTTTTTTAATAGTTAATAAAAATATTATTTTTAAAAAACGTTGGTTCTTGGCTTTGAATTGATAGAACTCCTACCTAACAAAGACAATTAAGTGTAAGTGCCAACGCTGCGTTACGCGTTCGAACGCGCATACTGTACGTCCGTATCTTCAAATAGGCACACCTATCCATAGATTTATACAATGTGTTAGGGTTCCGACTTTTGATACTTTAACTACGTGATATACATCAAATTTCATCGACAAAAGTCACCTTAGGGGGGGGCGCACCCCTCACCCCTCGTGATGGGGGTGATTTAAAAATTTCGTTTCTCTGGTTTGCTTTAAGTTCGTAAAACCATTTTTTTTTCATATTTATTGTGTGTATCTTGTTGAATTATATCTCATTTTAAAGCTTATTAAATTTACCAACTTTTGATACCACATTCACTAAAAAGTCATAAGAAGAAAAGAATTAATTTTAATGACTTAGAAAAAAAATCTTACTTTTTTGTAGTATTTTTTTAGTTTTTTGTCATTAAAAAAAAAACGAAGCCCTTAACAATGCATTTTTTTCTTCTTAACTAGTACTATTTGAGTTTATCTTTCTAACGATACAGAATACGACAGTTTAACTTCAAAGAAACAGTCCTAACTGCTAAGCTAAAATGACATCAAAATAAAAGACACGAAATTTACAATCTCTTTTTTATTTAGTTTTGCCGATTTTAAGTCAATTTAACAATTGTTCAAAGTGACCACCATTGTTTAATAAACAAGAAGTAGCCCTTAATGCTACTTGTTGTGTAGCTCTTTTAATCATAGCTCTGTCGGCTTTTAATTCATCAGCTGCGGTCATAATTTTTTGCAGCAGCTCTTCTCTTGTTGTAGGCACCTCTAGGTAAACCCGCTGTTTCATGGTCCCCCACAGGAAGAAATCTAGAGGTGTCAAATCAGGGCTACGAGCCGGCCAGGCAATTGTTCCTCCTCTTCCAATCCAGGGGGTGTAGTGTTCATCCACATATGCTCGTACATTCCGGGCAAAATGGGCAGGAGCTCCAACCATTTGCAAATAAAAAGACCGGCGTTCACGTCTGTACTCCAATGGTAGCTCATGTAGGAAATCCCCTCTTAGAAATTCCAAGAATCTCTCACCATTAAGATTGTCTGGTAAGACGATGGGACCTAGCAGCTCATCATCAATAATGCCTGCCCACACGTTGATTGAGAATTCGTGTTGGAACGAGGCGGGCCTCACAGCATGGGGATTTTCATTAAGCCACAAATGATGGTTTCGGTGGTTGGTTATCCCAGCTCTTGTGAATTTGGCTTCATCAGTCCATAATATTCGCCGTACGAAGTTTGCATCATGTCTCACTTTCCTATTAAGCCACGCACAGAACACAAAGCGAGCAGCATAATCTGGTTCAATTAAATTCTGAACTCGACGAAAATGAAACGGCCGTAATCCTTCCCGACGTAGAACTTGCCACACCGACCAATGCGAAATCCCAAGTCTTCTGGCAATATTTCTAGTGCTAAGTCGCGGGTCACTGGCAATCATTTCAATGATTTCTTCTTCCATGTCTGGTCTCCCCACAACAGCACGTTCATTAGGCGGCTGTCGGATTCCATGAGTGCGCAATCTTGCAAAAACGCTTGCAAAAGTTGGAGCAGAAGGTATGCGCCTTGTAGGGAATCTAATTCGATATTCCCGAACAGCAGCCGCAGCGTTTCCATTGGCGTATCCATAAATAAATACAATGTCGGCCACTTCACTTGGTGAATAATTAACTGCCATAGTATCGAGTAAGTAGTACTTAGCTAAATTCGAAAGTAAAACTTTGTAGCAATCGCAACGAGAAACGAAGGACAACTGATTAGCAAGTAGAAATCCTAACCAGTACCTTAGTATTGTTATCTCATTCACTATTAGACTGAAAGAGATTCATGTTTCGACTCGTACGATGCGCGGGGCGACGTGATTGGTGCGCTCTAGCCTTTCGGCACGGGCCTCGCCCTGATCATCCCTCGCCAACGCAGCGAGCGCAGAGGCAGTCAGGCGAAAACCTGAAGCAACCTGCTACCGCATTGCGCGCGCGCTCTAACTCGCGAGTCTTGATAGTACTTAAATTTTGTAACTAGGACGTATTACCTTAGTAAAATAAACTTTTGATATTTTAATTTCGTGTTTCCTTTTAACTAATTACTGAACCGGGCCTAAATTTTGGCATCGTTAGAAAGATAAACTCAAATAGTACTAGTTAAGAAGAAAAAAATGCATTGTTAAGGGCTTCGTTTTTTTTTTAATGACAAAAAACTAAAAAAATACTACAAAAAAGTAAGATTTTTTTTCTAAGTCATTAAAATTAATTCTTTTCTTCTTATGACTTTTTAGTGAATGTGGTATCAAAAGTTGGTAAATTTAATAAGCTTTAAAATGAGATATAATTCAACAAGATACACACAATAAATATGAAAAAAAAATGGTTTTACGAACTTAAAGCAAACCAGAGAAACGAAATTTTTAAATCACCCCCATCACGAGGGGTGAGGGGTGCGCCCCCCCCTAAGGTGACTTTTGTCGATGAAATTTGATGTATATCACGTAGGTAAAGTATCAAAAGTCGGAACCCTAACACATTGTATAATACCAACTAAGAGAGATTCAAACATACAAACAAACGCATCATACGCGGCGCTTGGCGCATTCCGAACGTCCGTATCGAACTAGTTAAATTTTATATCATTTTAGTATTTTTTTATTATGAAATAAAAACTAAAATGAAATGTCTTTTATTAAAATTTAAAAATATGTTGTTTTATCAACCTTTCGAATTATAGAGATCTTGTAGCCTGAAATTTCAACACAATAAAAAATGTGGGGCGTTTTGTAAATTCCCAAGTCACCTGCAACCCTAGAAACTAATCGATGTTTAGCAAACTAATCCAAAATATTAATATTCCTAGTATCTTTGAAAGACTCTTTTCAAATACTTCTGCGGTACACTATACACATACCATATGTAACGTCAATGTCAACAACCCGGCTAACTATCAAATTCAACCATAAACGCGATAACAGACAATTAATTCTAATACTCCTCTGGCCGCCACACTCCCTTCATTCCCATCGTTTGTTAATTATTTATTATAAATCGGTGTGCGCAGACGCCGTGCCACTCCGACCGGTATCGATCATATTTATCGATAGATTTATCGATTGAAAATAACCATGTAATCGCCCTATTTTGCCGCGCACGACGCATCCTTTTCATCGTTGGATGGGAGGGCAACATTACGTAATTACTTCCTGTCAATAGATTACTTTATTCCTTTCCTTTAGGTACTTAGGTGTAGGAAAAAAAAAAAACAGTTTAGTCACCGGAACTAGTTGGTTAGCTTTTAAAAAAGCCGGCTTACAAGAACTACTCATAGGTGCTAAACTAGAAATTAACGGTGTTCTGAAACAGTAGGTCTTGGGTTTAAGTTTCGGTTGAGGAACAAACTTATTAAGTAGTTTCGCTGTCAAGTCTAGTTCTACTGTTCAGCTTTTCTTTAGCTAGGTACATTTTGAAATTGATGAATAGACCACATCGAACCTGTATGGAATTAATCTTACTGAATACATACTACCTTATCGAAATACATAGCTTTTGTTTAAGTAGGTAGGTATTGGAAATAAAATAACAAAAACCATTTTGTTACACTGTATAGATTTAACTTTTATGTAAGTAAGTAAGGTTTCCTACGTACCTATACCTATACTTAGTTAATTTTATTTATATCCTGCCGGCCGTTCTTAAAGTTGCCAATTTTACAAAATTCAGTAAGGCAGGTCGAAGTTTAGCATAGTCCTATACTCCTATGTGGAATTTAGATCAATAAGTTTTGAACATTGAGATTACTACTACGTAGTTTTGAACGTTATAAAATAATAAGGTTTTAATCCGATTTCTCAAATGTGGTGACATCTATCGTTAGCTATAGAAACAAAGTTTTATGATTTCACAGTGACATCTATCGCTAACATTTCAAACTAAATGGACGTCGTCGTTACAACCGCAGTGTGTGAATAGCTTTACTACTTCAATGTTTTTCTAACAGGTGGAGCCACCATTATTTTGATATATTTTTATTTAAGAAATATGTTTTGGAGTATAGCTTCCTTATTTGTATATTGGGAGTAAAATTTTTCATACTGTCGAAATTTAAACGGAGTTGTGTGACATTTGCCATAAAGATTGCTTTAACATGCGACCATCGACAACGACAAATTGGCCTTAAAATATGGCACTCCAGTATGTATTTTTTTAGAATGTGGCAGCTTTGGTTCTTCGGGCTTAAACATGGTATCGAAACAAGTAAATCTATCTATTTTGGTGCGCATGTTAGGATAAAATAATAAAATAAGATTTATTTTGTCGATTCGAGTCTTTATCGGTGGTCGCATGCTAGCCCGGCAGAGGCACAATAGCTTCTTTGAGATCTGCTGGAAGACATTTATTTTGGAAATAAGTGTACCTTTGTACCTACGTTAGCAGGTAAAAAAGCAACAATGTAGCTGTATCTCTGCGTTTACATGAATAATTTAAAAAGTATATGTTAATATATTGCTTAATTAAAACCGATTCATATTCATACTCTATCGTTGCCGCATTCATCAAGGTGCACTGCGCTCATTCAAGTTTTGCTTAAAATCTAAGCTGGTTTTTCGATCCAAATTAACAAAGACTATTCCTTTATTTATTTTTTTAAATACAACCACACTTCCATTCTTTATGCGAATAGAAACATCTCCAACACTACCTCGGATAAGATTATGAATAAGATCCTTACAAACGAGTTCAAGATGGTACTGAGCTGGGCTGGCTGACTAAGTAGATAAAATTACCTCCCACGAGAGTTGGGCTATCGAATGTAAAATCATATAAGTATCTGAAGAGTTTGTTACCATATTTGAAAAAAATAAATGTTTAAAAAATAACCTACCTGTCTATTTTAGCCTAAATCTTGTAGAGGCAACCTAAGAATACCTATTATATCTAGAAATTTCAACAAGATGAAAGTTAATTATTTATCTTATGAACTTACTAAGTGTTACCCACTTAACTTTAGTTACGAATCATATAGTATTTAAATCAAAATTAAAATTGTGAGGCAATAATTTCTGTTCTTTATTTGTAGGGGAAACCTGTACAAAACCGTATAGGTACATGGGTAAAACCATATAGCGTAGCTATTTTCGCAGATAATCCAGATTTCGTGCGTATAAGCCGCTCAGAGGTACTACCAAACAGTACTATTTGTAAACAAACACTTTAACTGTAGTTTTTTTTTGTGTTGTTTTTCGGTAGTTGATTTTATTTTCGTGAATATACAAGCAGTGTAGGTATATACGCTACAGGTAAGTCACTGATTAACTATGTTGTAGGTGATGTACTTTTTCCTAAATGCAATGTTTGCACCAGCAACTTTGTATTAACTACTCGTATGTGTGAGTGAATGATGTTTTACGTCTACACCCGTGTTGAGTGAGACACAACTATATGGGGTAAAACCGGTTATATGCGATTTTGATCTAGATAGATAAGTCTTATTATTATTATTTTTTCATCAGCACTGCTGGTTGACCAAACACCATCAAATTTTAAAGTGTCATTCAAGACAACTTCTAAGGCGCAAAGAGTTAGTTGAAGCTCATCAACATCCACTACACAACTTGACCTCGTGAAATGTATAGGCTATCAAGGTTGGGCCCTTGAAGGCTGAATCAGCTATGATACAGAGGAGCTGGATGACTTCTTTTGCACAAGATGCAATGTCACAGGGTAAATTCCGGGGAAATATCGTAAATAGTAGTATGTGCTCTTTCATTGAAATTGTTGTCTAATTTTATGTTTTTCCAAAAATATGTTAATTATAATGTGTACCTAATGAGTCTGACTGAATATACAGTGTGTTAGGTATCGGATTACCGATACTGCACCCACGTGTAGTATGTTAAATTTCAACGACATAATATTATACAATAGGAGTCGCACCCCTTACCCCTCTGAATGACAGACACTTTAAAATATCTCGTAGTTCACTGAAACTCATTTTTTTCACATTTTTCCTTCGCCCCGATACATAAAAGTTTGAAAAATTATAATATTCGCTAGCATTTAAAGTAATCTTTGTTAAGAAGTAATGCAAAATAGTCCATGAAATCCTTGAGTTTAGCCGAGAAGCTTGGAAAAATTTCACTATTTTTTTAGTTAATGTGCGCTACCTAAAAAACCAGCTCCTTGACATATCTTTTTTTTCATTTACTATGTTTGCAAAAAACTATACTAAGGAGATACTAAGGAGGAGCTCCTACATAAGATACTACAGCAAAGGAACTAAGAAATGAAAAGAGCCACTCAACAAGTCGGATTAAGGGCAACCGCTTGAATACAAAATAATGGCGGGTACTTTGAACAATTACCGTAAATTTTTGGAAGAAGAAGTTTAAATTAACGAAGAACAATAAAATTAAAGAATAAGTAGTTTCTGTCTCACTCACACCTAACTATCCTTCAAAATACCTCTCACACTCGCACACTAATGGAATGTTAACCGATTTGAACCACCTAATAGTCGTGCATTTTGTTGTAATTTTGACCAAATTAGCTCAAGTTGCAATACTATTTTGATTTTATTTGTTAGCATAGTTCTTTGCAAACTGTGGCTGTCAAATGTTGAGGGGTGCGACTTCTCATTGTACCTATAGTATTTTGTCGATAATTATTTTTTTTACTACATTTGTGGCAGTATAAGATTTTTGATACCTAACATACTGTATATGCTGATTTAATACCTTTGCGCTTTGAAACGGATGAACTACACGACCAGATCCTTAGCTATTCGGCCTTGCCCCGGTCTCCCATACCTACGCATTGGCATTGAGCGAGAAGCTGAAGAATAGATGCTCCTGAGGTTGCGGATTTGATTCCCACTGTATTTAATTTAAGTTGCAACCATTTTTGTAACAAATACTAGGTATATGCCTTTTTACCTTTTTACATTTATCATCATCATCATCACAGCTCCGTGTAATGCGCCCACTTTTTATATTAATGTAGTTTAATATTTATCACTGTATATTTATTTATAATTAAAGAATGTAAGTAAAGTATTTAAATGCAGTCTTATTACATTTTTTTTAGTTTTTAACTAACTTTTAACTCAACGAAACTACCTACTCTGAAGAAATCATACCAGGAAGTAGAAATCGCTTATAATAATAATTCCTTGTACGATGAGAGAAAATAATAGATATTGATTACACATACTATCAAATCAAATCAAATCATTTATTTTTCAATCAATTAACAGATCATTGTACATACAGGTAATTATCAGGATAGATACATAAAAAAAAATAGTAATAATGAGAACATAAGAATAATGTCAAATAATCAATCAAATTGCAAATTGAATGTTAGCATGAAAAATGTCAATATTAAATAATTAAGAATACAAAAAAAAAATAGATGCCTGAAAAAAATATTCTGCACCAATAGTTTAATAGATGCCTACCAAAGGTTGTGCTTTTCGCACCTACGTAGAGTACAAAAATTATTTACATTATCTATTAAGTATATAGTACCTACTATGTATAAAAAATAGTAAAACAATCACTGTCCCAACTGTCCGAATACATTCAACCAATTATCTACGAATGCAGAGCATCAAAAAACCGACTTCACTAACCGTTTTAAATCCTTGTCAAATCTTTAGCTGAAGTATAAGGTGATCGATGCCCATATTTGAAAAGGAATTCAATCGATTTCGATGAAATTAATATGGGATCACCTCTGAAGTATCCTATATCATACGAAACAAGAATATTCAAAATCGATTCATAGTAATCCAAGCAATCGCGTAACAAATATACACACGAATTAAGAACCTACTCCTTTTGAAATTCGGTTGAACACTATACCTATGCATACGGATTATAACAACCAAGTGTTCAATGAGGAAGTTGAATTTAAAGAGTAATGTTCATAGCTGACCTGTCAGATTTTTGACAGCTCATGAAATGTATTAAAACAACATCTAATATATAAAACTCTCGTGTCACAGTTTTCGTTGCCATACTCCTCCGAAACGGCTTGACCGATTTTGATGAAATTTTTTGTGCTTATATTTTTTGGTATCTATGAGAATCGGCCAACATCTATTTTTTTTTTATATGGCAAAACAACGTTTGCCGGGTCAGCTAGTATAGTGCAAAGAATAGCTCATGTTCGGTTAATTCCAAATCATTTACTTATATTAGAAACCGCAGCACGTGAAATGAAAATCCCGATATTGTTTCTAAGAAATTAAATCAAGTCTGCACCAATAGTTTAGATATAAACAGGCAGCAACAATTTCAATGGCAAAATCATCTTTATACATTCACATGCCTAACAAAAAGTAGTTTGACAGGTCAGAGACTGTATGGACCGTGAACATTACTTTTTAAATAAATATAAACCCATGTTAAATAAAAATCACCCGACCAGGACTCGAACCTGGGACCTCTCGTTTGCCGGACGAGTGCTCTCCCATTGAGCTACAGGGGCCTGGCGGGACGCCTCAAAATTACTTAACACATTTTTGTTTTTACGTTATATTGCTAACGTAAACGAGAAGGTCCCAGGTTGGAGTGGTCGGGTGATTTTTATTTAACACATTTTTCATTTACTTAAGAGTAGGTAATTAAGCATTTTAAATGCAAAAACTTTAAAATACTCTGTAAAGGTTGAAAGTTTTGTCTAATTGACTGAAATACGACGATGTCATGAAATAAGGCGAAGCTAAGTCTAATCACTAAAATACAATAAAATTGAGGTCACCCATTGATATTATTGTCAAAAAAACGGATCACTCAGCATCAAAGAATTTCATTTCGCAAGTTAAGATTAAACTAATCTAACATCTTATGCTATCGATAACGTTACGCAACTGTATCTCTAAATCTTTCGATAGATTGAAATTCCAAATAGTCGTTTCCTATCTGATAACCAGCGAATACTGGGGGAAGTGACTGACCCGAAAATTACAAGTGAAAAAGAAGTTAAATAGTGTTTGTGATAATTTTTAGAAATCACGGCGTGTATACCGTCGCTACGATGGATAGGCCGAGCACAAGTCAACAGTCTATTGAGAAAGTGGAGATGTATCAAGTGAGAGAGCACGTGCCGTATCAAGCGGAGGTGACGAGAGCTCCAGGGTATGATGAAGAGAGCGCTGCGACCCTCGCGTCTGGCTCCTCCTGGGAGTCAGCCTGGCTGGCCATCTGTCAGCTGTTCAACCTTCTCCATCACATGCAGATTGCTATAGTGGTGTACTGCATGTGGAACTATGCGCTGACTAGTAACGCTAACGGAGATATCACTAATATGCAGCTACACATCATCTTTGCTGGAACTGGTGTACGTTTTATACAAGGTTTTTTAATTTATAATATGAGCAAAAAAATGCCACCTAAACTGACCCGGTAAGGTATCACTTTGGGTCAAGATACCAATAAGATATCCCAAAAGTAATCTTGAATCTTTTGATATGAACTACGTAACAGAACGTTTCCTATAACAAATGAACATAGAACTTTAATTATTTATTTTTATTTATGTTGTGAGGGGAAACGAGTATTTTGGCTATTAAATATTACGAAATCACTATCTCCCATGGACAATTAATAAGCGATGCCAACCCTGAAACATTAGATGGTAGGTAAGTCCCAGTGCCAGTAGTTACAGTTACTGTTTAATCTTTGGATTTTGACATTCATCCACAAGTTTTATATTCATGCAGGTGCGCGTTCTCTTAATTAATTCCCGGCATCAAAAAGAATTTTAAAAACGAGTTATTTTTAGAATACCTAGCAAGTAAAGGTGGTAGCCCAGCTTGTGTAGCGTAGCCAATAAAAAAGGTGAGAGTCCAACCTGTTTAAAAAGGGCAATCGTGCACTCTCCTTGTAATACGGAATTGACAAATAAGGAATGAGGAATTTTCTGACAGCTCATAAAGATTAGTTCAAAAAACCTCTATAGATGGCACTTTTAAAAAGCCGAAGGCGTTAAGTCTGTATACTACTTATTATGTAGGTAAGTGGTATCTATCATCTATGGTTAGGTATTTATAAGTTCAATTTCTGATACAGACGTCAATTAATTTATTTTACTTTTAAAAATGCAGTGTGGAATAAATGGCTATATGACAGACAAGACTTCGCCTTTTATAAAGCTCCATCTATCGAAGCCTTTTGTACCATTTTTGTACGTTTTGTTTTTTTAATTAACTGTTAGAAAACCTCTCATTGAGCTCGTGTTGTTTGTATTGAACATGTTGAACGTTGGCACTCGTTGCGGCAAAGATCTAGTCCATCTGTTTTAAGTTTACTATACATAACTTACAAGAACATAGACATAAAAAAATATGTTTGAAGAAATTGTCTTCTTATGTCTTCACCTACAAAATTTGAAGCTTGCGGGAAGTCCCATTCTATTGTAATAAGTTACTAATAACCTATGAGTATTTGGGTATCTTATTTTTCACGTACCTACATGTACTTTGTGTTTTTATCTTCTCATTACTAGATAAAAGAAAGTTATCTAAGTAGGTAAGTATACCTACAATTTAGGAAGGATAACTGACCATTCAAACTTTTTGCACATAAGGGAGATTATTATGACTCCATACATTTATGGGCCTTTTTGAAAAGGGCCGGCCAGAAAAAACAAATATGAAGTACGTATGGCTAGTACCTACTAATCGTTTTGAGCAGTAATTATTACGGCAGAAAAGTTGTAAGATTTTTCTTTAAACAAGTTATACAAGTTTAATTAGTAATTTTCATACATACATTGATATCGTAAAGTGTTAAAAAAACACGATCAGAAGCATTGTTATGATTCAGCTAACGCTGTTAGGTAATTAGGTAAGTGTTGTTATAATACAGATTTGACTCACATAACAATATACACAGGAAGTTAAAAAAATACTTTGGGGAAAAACATCCCAAATAGAAAAAAAAACCGTTGTTCATTTTGACTTATAGTTTTTGTATGAAAAAAGTCTAGATATTTAAAGGAAAGCAAGAATTTTTAACAACATCGACTTGTAACAGCATCGAATAATCAGACAAGCGAAACAAAATCCTTAGAGAATCCCCTAAATTCATTAAACTTTATCATAACAATTGTTCAAAGTGGAGTTCATTTCGGGGAATCGCAGTAAAATCACACACTAACGAAAATATGTATTAACGTTTACAAGCTTTAGAAAGGGATGCCGCAATACACAGACGACATCTAAACATCTAAGTCTAACTTTAGTTAAGTAATTACTACCAACACATAAGTATCGTTTTGGGGCTCTATGACTATATTGTGGGGCTATATTGTTTTTACGATAAAAAAGGAGTGGGTTACACCAGAGCTTGTACACCAGCTTGTACACCAGAGCAGAGCATAATAACAATTTTTAATGAATCGCATCGTCCGTCACAAGATAGCCGCTTATGTTGTTCCGGTAACAAAACACACCTGGATAGGTGAAAGGTCGCGCGCTCGCTTTCCTTTAAGTGTCTCGATTTTTTTATAGAAAATCTGTAAGTCCAAATAAAAAAAAGGTTTTTTAGTCGAATGGGAAAGACTGGCCCTATCTGGAATATTTTATTTCAAAGTCCTTTTTTGAACACCCTGTACTGTAGAAATAATGTAAAAGCAGAGTATTGATTAAAAAGATGTTTATTAGTTAGTTACCATCCTCCCTATTTAAGCCACCATAATAACCGCGTTTATGCATAGTTGAGTTTATACATTAAAAGTTTTTCTTTAACTCTCTCCAAATAATAAATTGATTTAATTAATTATATTGCAATCTCAAAAGGCTTCTTCTGTTCGTTCGTCTGTGGTCAATACAAGCAATTCACGCGGGCTCACTTGCTTTAAAAATCCCCTTCATCATATTTTAGTTAAACTAGACTATTGTTAATTTTACATAAAAATATACACTCGGAAAAATTTCAAACATAAGATGAAAAAAGGCTTACAAAAAAAATATCAGTAACGTGGACGATAAATTCCTTGGTTTAAAACTCTTTTTTAAAGATTATTGCTATTGAATTTCTTGCCATCTCTACTGAACAGATCGATTCTCTGAAAGACAATGTGACTTATTTAGTAAATAATATGGTAAAACCTACGAAATAAATAATATTTTGACTGTGTCATTCGCCTGTATCCCTTATGGGGTATGCAGAACACCAGAGGCTATAAAACCATCTGATACCACGTTTGCCAAATTTATTATTATGATGGGAAATAGTATATTATGTAACAAGTGAGCGAAGTTGCTAATTACAGTCGAGGCTTAATAATGAGCCGAGACTGTAATTAGCAACGCTCACGAGTTGCATACGACGTTTTTCAACACACTTGTGAGTAAAAGACAGACATACGTGGTCATAAAATAACAAACACACTTAATAACAAAGCTGTGAATTGTGATTGAAAAATGGCGCCGAACCTCGCGCATGCGCGTAGGTTTTTTTTTCTGCCAAATGTGTCAATGTCTGTATAGCATATACAGCCTATTTTACGTGAAAATGTTTAATTTGGAGTGGTAAATGCAAATATTTTAATATTTTATAACAAATTATTGTAAATTGTAAACAATTTGTTTGATATACATATTTGTTTTACTAATATAAGGCGCAAACATTTAAAAATGTATATGGATTTGAAGTGGTATAAAACCTCTTTGTTGTTTCTGAAAATATTTAATGTATAAACCGGATCAATAAAATATGCTCTGTTTACTCGCATGTAATTTGCACAAAGGTACAATTCAACTTTGTAGGATTCATTATATTATGCACTAGGGTATAATATATTATACACGCGTGACTTATAGCCCAGTTTATAGTTCTAAATTCAATAGAATAAGGCTCACTTTACGAGCAAGTGTGTTGAAAAGACTGTTTCAGTGACAGGGGGTCAGACTATCGCCCGCAAAAACTCCAATAAAACCTCCGGTTGAACTATGGTTTTATTGTGCTACC
Organism: Stenoptilia bipunctidactyla; assembly: GCA_944452665.1. Classification (NCBI taxonomy): domain Eukaryota; kingdom Metazoa; phylum Arthropoda; class Insecta; order Lepidoptera; family Pterophoridae; genus Stenoptilia; species Stenoptilia bipunctidactyla. The sequence goes on along the minus strand of OX101734.1, from coordinate 19,696,657 downwards.
TAGTTTAGCATGGAAGATTTGAACCTTATTTCGATGGCATTATTTTACTCGGTTTTGTTTGAAAATTTCTGATAAAATAACAACAAACTCATAATATTTTCTTAAGTTTTCGCGATTCATACTACCACGATTCAGACACCGAAACGTCGAGTTAAAATTTAAAATGTTAATATACGCGATAAATCCGGTTAAAAACTGTTTTATTTAACAGCAAACTCCACATTAATAATAATATGTTTTTGTCAAATACTCTAGAAACTCACAAAATTTTGTATAATAATATTAAGACGAAAGGAAATGAATGACGTTCATAAGTTAGACATTTATAAAGTCTATTAGAAACAGGAACCCTGGTATATATTATCTAAATTTAAATATGTTAGGCTCACTTTTGACGCATTCATTTTGATCTTCGATAAAGAAGTGAGTTATCGAATAATTAAAGAGTGACCACGGGGTCCGTGCGTAGAGACAAAATCAGACTAATATCAGAGGTGACATTCATCTGTGTTTTTTTTAAGGTTTGAATTTGAAATTTGAAGATTGAAGTCAATCATAAATTAGTTCATATACCATAGCATTATTAATGCCTTGCATAAATTATGCATAGTTCGGGCCGTAGCGTAGGTACGAGGGTCGAGGAAGGTAATGATGACTTGTATTCATTAAAGCCTCGTAAAATGCTCGTGTCTCTACATCTTGGTGTCGAATCCCATTGAGGGTGAATATTTGTGCGATAAACACAAATATGTAGAAGCCGTCAAGTTATTTATATGTTTGTTTACTTTTATTTAAAATTAACTGTTGAAATTAAAGTTATATGTTTTATTAAGAGTTATTTATTTTCGACAGGCGACAGTAAAGTCGCGGTCGCAGCCCCAGCTAGACTGTTGAAAACAAAACATCAAACCAAGGCGACTTTGCTAGTTTACAACAGTGAATACGGCTGTTGACAACCAAATTACGCATGACCTTAGCGGGTTGTAAGGCGGTGCTTAGAAACACAGACATACATCTACATAGACAACGCAAGTGCCACGATTTGTATTGGAACCAAGCGTGCCGACTTTATAAGACATATTGTGACGTCACAGCTGATATTTATTACTGAGAAATACAAACAGATTCAGAGACACCGATGCCGCCGATGAAATCGATTATTAAGAACGATATTGATATTGTGGAATCGATTTTCTAACAGACATACATACGCGCGGATTAAATCTAGAGGCGACCAACCTTGACGCTTGGTCGGGGTTCGGACACGCAAAGAACATGCATTTGCGTTATCCATGTAGCAGTAGGACAGTGTGTACGCTTGTTATTGTATATTTTACTTTGTAACTATAACTATAAATGACTCGAGTTTTGTAGCTTTTTAGCCTGCGTTTCAACCTTTCCTACTTTATATCCTCAATTGCATACAAAACTGCCATCTTGTTTGTCTCCTTGTTTGCAACCACCATTTGTAACAGTGTGGATGACTCGGAATTGGTTGTCATCAACTTAACCTTCCTTAACCTTGGTTCCGAGCATTGGTTTTCAACGTGTTTTCAACAGTCTGGCTGGGGCAGTGGTTTGTGCAGGTGCGCGATAGCGAGAAATATATTCTTACTGTGACTAAACTATTGCTTCAGTTGATCTGATTTTTGTTGTGTAGCGTGATAATGATACACATAAATGTGGTTTCATTTAATGCCTCTCGCTTGGTTTAAAGGTTAATTTAATTATCAAATTTAAAAAAATATTATCAAATTTTGTGCCGTTTTATTTAAAAGAACCACATAATATAAAAATTTACTCTCTTATTGAATATTTCACCGTACACACCGTGGTACACACACATCTTACACTTTTTTAGGTGTTTTTAAAATAGGATGAGTAAGGTTTATCGATATTTATTTATTCGTTTTAATAGGTATTTAAAATGAGTTTTTTGCTGTAGGATGAAAAAGACACATTAATAGGATGAGTAAAGAAAAAATAATGAGTAGGATGAGACGTTATAGGATGAAGATGGAACAACCCGTACGTGGGTTCATATATTCCACAAGTTTGTATACCCATAGTTGTTTTTTTTTGTAAGTTCGTAATGAAACTTAATTTTGATTGAATAATGTTATGTGACGGTTATAATTATCTACTTACTAGCTAAAGCTTTTATAACGGTATGAGAACCTGCAGTCTGCAGAACAATTGCTTGAAACGTCGCGTCGTTCTTCGAGTGATCAATTTCAAGGTGTGAAATCTAACTCTATCTAGATCAAAATTTGATCTATTTAAATCTAATCTAGCCCGTAGGAACTATTCATTTAGCGGGATAAGAAACCTATGTTCTATTCCACAATTTTTGTGCAAAATTTCGTCAACATCCGTTTTGCCGTGATCGAGGAACACACATACATAAATCATTCCATACATCCATCCAGACTTTCATCGGACCGTTTGATATGAAAATGAAAATGAAAATGAAAATGAAAATGAAAACTTTTTTATTCGTAGTAGGTAATTTTATACACTTTACGAACGTCAAATGCTGGATGAGGGCGGCGCGGGTCCGGACGACATGAAGAATCCAGGGGAAGGCCTCCGTCGAGAAGTGTGCGTCTCTCAGCTTATAAAGATAATGATCGCCCATTATCCACCAATGTCTTGGTGATGTCTACTACTACTTCTTCTTCGGCTTTAAAAAACGAAATGATAGTAGAACCCTAGGTAGACCGAGAGGAAAAAAGCCGGCGGAAAAAAAACTCTCGGCACTCTTTTGTAAAAAGTGCTTATTATAGGTACAATTTGGCAGAAATACAGCTCTGCTATGACATGAACAAACAAACAGAAGACAGCTATTCGTGCTTGCCAATATCATGTCGCAGCCAAGCTGCTTACATAGTGATTAATGTTTAATATTTGGAAATAACCTGTGGAGACATCAATCCCACGCTCTTTTGTCATCTAAATAATCTTGGAGTTTATAGTAGCCTTTTTTGCATAATGTTTCTTTGATAGTTCTTTTAAATTTATTAAACGTTAGAGATTGAATTGACTGTGGTATTTTATTATAAATGCGTATTGACATTCCCATAAATGATTTGGTGCTTTTAGCCAGCCTTAATTTGGGAAACGCTAATTTATGGTCGTTCCTTGTCATTACAGAATAATTTTTATCATGCTTATCTTTCATAGTTTTAAATTTACTACTATTCTTATAAATATACATAATGTTTTCATATATATATTGTGATGCAAAGGTCAAGATACCAATCTCTTTAAACTTTTCTCTTAGAGATTCTCTACTTCCAAGTTTATACATTCCACGAATAGCCCTTTTCTGCAGTGTAAATATCGTGTCAATGTCTGCGGCATTGCCCCAAAGTAGGATGCCGTAGGACATTATACTATGAAAATAACTAAAATAAACCAGCTTCGCCGTATTAACATCAGTCAATGAGCGAATTTTCTTTACCGCGAACGCTGCAGAACTAAGTCTACTCGCTAGCTGTGAGATATGGGCGCCCCATTGCAATTTAGAATCTAAGGTAATTCCAAGAAAAACAGTGTTATCTACTAGATTCAACCTGTTCCCATTAAGCCGCAGATCAGACTCAACTTGTTTTACATTTGGTGCGGAGAATTTTATACATTTAGTTTTCTTATCATTGAAAGCTAGATTATTTACATTAAACCACTGTACTACATTAGAGAGAGCATTGTTTACATCGTCGTAGTTGGTTTTCTGCCTTATCATTTTAAAAAATAATGATGTGTCATCAGCAAACAATACAATATCGTGATTATTGCCTACCATATAGGGTAGATCATTTATATAGACTAAAAATAAAAATGGGCCCAGAATTGAACCTTGTGGCACTCCCATTCTCACAACCGACCCAGCTGACCTTTTCCGGTTAACCTCAACCTTCTGGATTCTATCACTCAGGTATGAATTCAAAAGTTTGAGGTCAGTGCCTTTGATGCCGTAGTGGTGGAGTTTCCTGATAAGAGTGTCATGCTGAACACAGTCAAATGCCTTGGATAGGTCACAAAATACACCTAGAGCATCCTGTGACCCCTCCCAGGCACCAGCTATTACTTCAAACAGTTCAACACCAGCATCAGTTGTCGAACGACCCCTTGTGAATCTAAATTGTTTGTTATGAAGTAAATAGTTTTTTGTGAAGTGAGCTAATAGCTGGTTGAGAATAATTTTTTCATAAATTTTGCTACATGTTGGTAAAATCGAAATTGGTCTAAAATTAGTAGGGTCCGTAGAGCTACCCGATTTAAATAAAGGAATAACCTTACTATGCTTCATTAAATCAGGAAACTCCCCACTTATAATACAGTTGTTAAATATTTCAACAAGGCAAGGAGCTATTACATCTATGATAGAACTTAAGATTTCAACAGATATGCCCCACAAATCAGTTGTCTTTTTAACATCAATTGTCTTAAATGTTTTAAAAATGTCCCCGGTGTCTATGGGTTGGAACTTGAAAGACTCCTTGCACTCACTTACATGATTTTTCAGCAATGATTCAGCCACCACAGGTGAAGAATTTAACAATTTAGTAGTTGAAACTGGAATGTCAGCAAAACAATTTTCGAATGCTGTCGCAACATTTTCATCTACATTAATGGTTTTATTGTCAATTACAAGTTTAAACTCAGTATTGCAATCCTTAACTTTTCCAGTTTCCTTATTTATTATGTTCCATGTTGTTTTAGTCTTATTAGAACTATTTTTTATCTTATTACTTAGATATATAGATTTGGCTGCGGCACATACTCTTTTAAATAATTTTGAGTAAATTCTAACGTAGTTGCAAAAACTTTCACTTTTGTTATATGATTTCTCATGATAGAGATCATATAGGTGCTTTCTACTTATATGTATACCTGTGGTAGCCCAATCACTGAAGGATTTACAATTGTTTGGAGAGACTTTTTTCGGAATAAATACACTCTCATGTTGTTTATTTATTATACTACTTAAATTACTGTATTGTAAATTTACATTGTTGGAGTGGGCTATATGGGGCATATTTTTAATAATACTACATCTAAATCTCTCCAAACGCTTTTTATTGACCGGAACAACCATTATATTCTTATTAACCTGTATTTTCTTTGAGTATTTAAAAGTAACCAACTGACCGCTGTGATCAGAACTTAGTTTATTTATAACTGATGAACTTACCGGAGTAACATTAGAAAACACATTATCTAGGCAAGTTGCACTGGTCCTTGTTATTCTAGTTGGTTCTAGGAACAGGTTACTAAGATTATTACATTTAAACAAATTTATTAGTTTTTTACTCAATGATGAATTTTCTAATAAATTAACATTAAAGTCCCCGCAAACAAATATTTTCTTAGTTTTATTACATAATTTATCCAATACTTGTTCTAAAACAAGTTCAAAACTATCATAGTGTGATTTAGGGGGTCTATATATACAAACAATTATGCAGTTTGTCAATTCTACACAGGATATTTCAATAGTTTGTTCAATAGATAGGCTCACTATGTCGGTACGTTCTCTAAATTTTAAAGATTTATTTAATATTATTAAAGAGCCCCCATGTATTGCTGTCTGTCTATTGAACGAACTAGCAACTTGGTGCTGAGAAAAATTTACAATTAACTGGTGGTCCAACAAAAAATGTTCAGTTATACAAAGAATGTCTATATGTTCGGCATTCAAAAACAATTCAATTTCAAAGACTTTCTCTGAGATGCCTTGTATATTTTGATGTCAAAGATTGAAAGCGCTCCTCATTATATTTAGACAGTTGCAATAGCTCATCCATGTCCAGTACATGTTGATTTATTTGTTCCTGTGCAGTATTATACTGCTGTGTTATGTCCTGTAAGGACTGTTGCAGAGAACCAATTTTATTCTGTAGTAAATTGATGTCAGTTTCATACTTTTGTTGCATGATATTCACCTCTTGACTATAATTTTTACATTCCTCAACCACAGAACTGTGCTTTTTGGATAAATTTACATAATTTCTCGATAAATTCTGCTTTTTTATAATTTTATTAGATTTCTTAATAAATCTTTGTAAATTTAAATACTTTTTTAACTTATTATGACTAATATTACTATTTTCCTTGTAAGACAAGTTTGAAATAGACTCATCACCAGTCAAGTCAATAGTGACTGTTGGTGAGTCCGACGTGGAACAAGTGTTAGGGACTAATTCTTCAAAAAGTTTTTGCGTTTGGTTTGAGTTAACTTTGAGTGCCTCTTTTTCAAGTTTAATTATGTGTAGTTGGGCACTTGAGAGTTGAGATTTCAATGAGTTTATGCTTTTCAAATTACTATCAAATTCAACATAACAGGAATCAAAATCTCTTGTCTGTTTTCTTAAGCAATCTCTAGCCTCTCTAGTCTCCAAGTAAAGCTTTTGCAAATTGACTAATTCTGCTTTAAGGCTACTATTTCTGTTTATAACTTTCAAAGTTTCCAGTTCATTGTCCTCTCTTTCCTTTAATAACTGTTCACATTGCTTCCTGAACTTGCTTAGCTCTTGGAGCGCGAGTTGGAGTTGGCTTTCCAACTGGCGGGCAGAAGCACTGCGAGTATTCATGTTTGAAATAAGGTGAAACAAAAGTTGTAGTTCAAAGTTCGAAAGTTTGAAAAAGAACTATAAGGCAATGTGAACTATGTTGTTAATACGGAGCCTATTATTAATAATAAGATGTAATAAATATTAGATAGTGGTGGTATTAAATTAAATTCAGAGGAGTAGAACAATGAATTTGAAACAATGAATTGAACTAATATAAAGTTCGTTACCTGTCACTTTTAGGCAAGTTTAGAAATTGCACTTTAAATTCACAATTCACTAACCACAACAAAATTACTGCTTTAGGATACTAAATGGTTGAATTTGAGGTGAATATTTACAAAAAAATGCACAAATTTTACAATAATTAAATAAATTTTGGGAGAAGATACAAAAGTTTGTTTTGACAGCTTTTTTTGCTTGGTGGTAGGATCCCTTCTGGGTCCGCCTGGCTAGCGACGTATGCCGCCAAATGTTACCGCTCCGGCGGTAATGTGTTCCGGCAATATTGTATAAAGAGCCAGTTCCTTCCTAAACCCGTGTGCTTTCATCTTCGACCTCATCGTCACTTACCATCAGCTGAGATTGAGGTCAAACGCGGGTTTAGACACTTATAAAAAAAAAAAAAAAAAAACAGCTAGGGATGCCAACCAAAAAAAAATCGATATCGTGATGTTGTCATAATCATTCCTGATCAGGTACCTATACTCTTTATAGCCCACTTTTTTACAGTATCAGCTGTTCCTCGTGGAAGCCGTGCTAACGCTGCACCGGCACAACTCCTGGTCACACCACCTGTCTTCGGAAGCCAAGGGTGTGGTGCACGGCTGCCTGCAGCTCATCGGCAGCATCTTCGTCATGGCCGGCACCTTCCTGGGACTCTCTCATGCTGGGATGACACTCAGCTCGGCTCATGGAATTTGTGGTAGGTTGGATATTTAGATTGACAGGTTCAATGTATTTTACACTACATTTACGTAAACGCAACAGATTATGTGGTTTACATCTATCAGAAATAAAAAGATTTGGGTGTAAAAATAATGAAGTAACGACAGACAGACAAGACAGGTTTAATATCTAACATCAATATCAAATCAAATCATTTATTTCAGCCAGAGCCATATTTTACATCAGAAAAATAACGATTAAATTAAAGTAGGCATATACAATTCAAAACAATAATTACAATTAAAAAAAAAGAACACTGTTAATAAATTTTGCAAGCAATGTCAATAGGAATTAGATATATAATGTCAGATTTAATAATTATTTAAAATATAAAAAAATACTAAATTTATTAATAGTAAGCAAAATGTCAGTAAAAATTAAAAAATATGTGAAATTAAATTATTACTATAAAAGGGTCTGTCTGTCTATCTGTATGTTCTATTATTATTACTATTATATATATTATAATATATTATTATAGTAGCTAGTAGTACTCTTACGACCTAGGATTAAATGTGATATTCACTTTATTTGTTTATCAACTTATCAAAAGTATTGATAAAATACAGTGACGTTATTTTGCATGGTGGTTTGTATGATAGATAAGTCTCAAGTGACGCTAAATAATATCACCTATCTTATTGCATTGCTCATATTTTATTTTACGTTATGGGTGTTGTTGGCAGCTACAAAAAAAACATTTTCGACTGACAAACTTCCAAATAAATAAGTAAAGTTTGAACTTACCGATTGACTTTTAATTTTTTCAATTTACCAAATTTTATTACTTTTATATTATTAATTTTATTAATTTTAATACTTATTAATAAGTCAGTAGCTGCCTACTATCAAGAATTTGTTAGTAAAATAAGGCCTATAACCTTTTCCAAAAGCTGAGCCTTCAAATGCAAATATTCATCAGCTTTGTATGTTCGTATATGAAACGAAAAGTTGAGGAAGCGGTTTTAAAGAAGGTTTTTTAATGTATAATACTAATTATGTAAAACATATTCCCTTAATTAGTTCTGGCATGAAAACCTGTAGCGTACCTTAAAAACTACCCAACCAAGCGGAAGGACAAAAATAAACTTATACAATTAATCTATTTTGCAGGTGTCATTGCATTGGGATTCACAATTGTCAGTTTCGTCTCTGGCATCATCACACTTTTCTCCCCGAAAGTACGACTACGAGTCAAGAGTGGTCCAGTCAAGGTTTTCCACATCGCAGTCGGCCTTTTTGGCATAAGTATGGGCCTTATTACAATAGTAATAGGATTCAACAGTGTGGCGTTCAGAGTTTCTCAAGATGGACTCGCTACAGCTTTGATGGCGTTCGTACTTATGATACTTATGTACGTGATTGTACAGCCAATAGTAGATTTGGTTTCGACTAGCAAGAAGATGATCTGACTGATAGATGTTGCTGAGTCTACTACTACCGCTAGTTCCGTGTGATTTTGTTTTTTTTTACTTTATGTATAGACAAAGACTAAGAATTAAACCTATAGTCTCATTTTTCTTACTTGTACTCTTTGGTAAACAATTTTGTCGTGTCTTTTTTATACAAATTCGCGCCATTAAAAAGTCCGTCGCGACTTTTACGCCTAAATAGTTGTTGCGCTGCATTGAACGTTTTCATAAAGCAATTTGTTAATTTTATATTCTGTATTTCAATCTAAAGGCATGCAAAATTTGGTGGCTAGTACAATTCAGAAAAAAAAGGAATTTCCCTATAAATTACCAGTTACATGTTTTGTTATAAATGAGAGAATAAATCTGATTCGGGTAACAATTTTCAAACGTATTTCTGAGATACGAGAAAAGAAAATTCAATAGTTTGCATCTGGTATTCAGGTTCACTAATATTGCCTATTGTTTAATTATTTTTACTCTGCACGTACACTTGTATTGTTATTATAGTATAATAATATTAAGTTAATTAGCGTAAGTGGCCTAATACATGTGAGATTGGTGTTTTGATTAATTAAAAACTTATGTAAAATGAGGTTTTATTTTTTTATCGAAAACAAAGATAATCGTGGTATTTTGGCGTCCATGTCACACCTCCGATTCGGACGCCCAGGCGCCCGCTTACCGCCTTACTCTACATTTCTAACATTTACATTTACCAATATTTTTTTATCAAATAAAAAAGGTTATTTGTCATACCATGCTAGAAATTGTCTCGTTCGCCTCTTCGTTTTTGTAAAAATAATTATTAAGACTAAACACTGTTTAAATTTTCAGGGACAGGAACTTAACCAGTGGCTAAATCTGTCCTTTACAAAATGTTCCTTGATTTAAAAGCACTCTGAATTCGACGAAGGTAACCTGCCATGGCCCATGCCCGCCATTGCATTATCATTTTTCTCCCTCACAGGATCGCCCTAAAGTTTCATTACCACATGGACACACTTGTAGGTCTAGTAGTCTCCGCACTCACGGTTTCTTCACGTAAGACAGAATGGATCAGCTTAATTATTAATTTACCGTTTTACGTACATGATTATTAGCATAAAAGAGACAGAAGGAACAAGGAGAAAAACCACAATTATTATCAAAGTCAAAGTCAAAAGAATCTTTATTTCGTAAGTATTTGAATACATTTGAAATAAGTCATAAAATTTACAAATTGAACTGAATCTACCGCCACTTCGGAAAGTCGATCTGTTGAGAAGAAGTGGCAAGAAACTCAACAGCAATCATCTTTTAAAAATACACAATAACAATTAACAATCTTCTTGCATCCGGATAACTTATAGTAAAACTTTATATAACACTTATCCTTAAATCTATCGAAGGGTTAATCTTAAATATTTTGGAATTATATTATAAAAGCGTACACATATTGACCCATGAACGAGTTGGTGATCTTCTGGAGTTTACTATTATATTTATACAATAGGCAATCAAATATTAGACAGAAACATAAGACATAGATATAGAGGTAAAGTGATTTGGCCATATAACAAACCAAAGTGCTTAAAATAACTGTAAGGGCCAAAACTACTTAAAACGGACGTCCGCGTCCATGCGGACCGGAGTTCCGATATTTGGCGCAGCGTCGAAAAAGTCCGCATGTGGTACCATTGGAAGCTAGCATGCGACCATCGGTAAAGACTCGAATCGACAAGTTAATAAGTATTACTTACCCATTTTTTTTATCTTACCTTGTTAGGTACCGTGCGTACCATAATAGATAAAATTACTCGATTCGATGTTATGATTAAGCCCACAGAATCAAAGCTGCCATATTCTTAAAAAATACATACTCTAAGGGTCGTATTATAGAACAAAACTTAAGTGTAGTTTAATATGAGATTAGATGATCTGAGTTTAAATAACGATTATGCGTCGTATTATTGAATGAATATTAAGTTCTGTTTAACTGAATCTTACTTAGTTATCCGTACTTAGCTTATAACAGTTTTGTCTATGGATAATACTTGTTCTCGTTTACAATTTAATAAAAAAATTAATCAGCTTCGTTTTACGTTTACTTTCTTTGTGTATTTTAGATTTGAAATCGTTTTTTCACCTAAGAAGAGTGCTAATTGTAAAGTATTTCATAAGAATATTAAAGCAAATATATTTAAGGTCTATCAAATGGCTTGAAGTTGCCTTACTTACCTAAAATAAAAATTAATGAAAACTATTAGACTTAAGGGTCGTATTATAGAACAAAACTTAAAAGCAGTTTAATATGTTATTAGATGATCTGAGTTTAAATAACGATTCCGGTTTTAAGTACACGTTGCATTACTGAATGAATATTAAGTTCTGTTTAACTGAATTTTACTTACTTATCCGTACTTGGCTTATAACAGTTTATACTATGGATAATATTTGTTCTCGTTTACAATTTAATAAAAATTATAATCGGATTCGTTTTACGCATACTTTCTTTTTGTATGCTAGATTTGAAATCGTTTTTTCACCTAAGAAGAGTATTAACTGTAAAGTATTTTGTAAGAATTTCAAAGCAAATATATTCAAACTCTATCAAATGGCTTGAAGTTACCTTACTTACCTAAAATAAGAATTAATAAAAACTATTAGAGTTAATGTATGTAACCTACCAAAACGCGTATAAAAATGTGTTCAAAATTATGAATTGGCAGTTAATATTCTTTCAATAATAAGCAAACGCAAATCGAGTTTTAAGTTAAGTTTTAAAATAAAGCTAAACTGTGATTAAACTAATATGTGTTCTACTGATATTCGTTTGGTTTTCGCAGTTTTAAGTTACGTTTGATAATAAGCTCAACGATTCAAACTATGTTTAAAACTAGTTTTAGTTTTAAGTATCGTTTTAAAATACGGCCCTAAGTGCCATATTCTAAGAAAACATCGATATAAAGACCCGATTTATCGCTGTCGATGGTCGCATGCTAGCCTCGTGCATCCCTTGCAGGAATAAAACAGGGCAGAGGTGCGAGCACAGAACTTTATCGACTAGTATGTTTACAAATGTTCGTATAATATGGAGTCGGTTGCAAGTTTTTAGTTATATTGTAATTTTTTATTTTACAGTTATAATAATAATAAATAAATAAATAAATATTTCTGACACTTACACAACATTATCTGGCCCAAATTAAGTTTCATAAAGAACTTGTGTTATGGATACTAGATAACTGATATACTTAAGAAATGTATAAACATACATATTGAATAAATACATATTTTTTATTAGAAAATAAACTTATATAAACATCCATGACTTGACGACTTATATCTGTGTTCATCACACAAATATCCGTCGCCGCCGGGATTCGAACCCAGGACCTCTGGCATAGAAGGCAATGTACGTTACCCCTAATTTTTAATTTTTAATTTTTTTAATTTTTGACCACCAGCCGGTCGTCAAAGTTATTTAAGAGTACATGTTTACAAATATTCAAAATTAACAAGGCACACATTTATTTAAGCTGGCAGTGCAGCAATGGATAGATTTCAATTATTGCTAACAAACCGTCTCCATACTATACGAACATTCGTAACAATACGAGTCGATAAAGTTCTGTGCTCGAATTGCAGTTTTGTATGGGGTCACAAGTGACCGCGTAACGCAGTTTTGACTTCAGTTCAGATAACCCAGGATAACCTTAAAAACGTAAATTAGAAGGTATTTAAGGGTATATTTGAGTGACCTTCGCTTCTTTATATGGGTCTGGGCGTGTACAAGTATTCCCGGTACTCCCGCTGTGCAGTTTCTATAAAACAAGCCTACTTCGGAACCACGTGGATGGGGGCTGGTCATTCTAGGATCAGTCTATATTGTTATTCGTTATTCTGTGAGACATTTTCATGAGTTTTCTATAAAATGACAACCACTGCCTTTTAACTTATTAGGAACAAATAATAATACAACTCACCAAATATAGCTAGTTATATTAAACTAGTTATATGTTCTGTATTTAGATGATAGGATATGGCCTCAAAGGCCAGAGGTCGCGGGTTCGAGCCTCGCACAATGTCATCATTTGTGGGCATGAATATGTTTATTAACTTGGTCTGGATGTAATATGTACGCAATGTTAGTATGTATTAAGTAAACTAAATAATACTTATAAGTAAGCTAGTCTCGAGACAGTTCAGGGCTATACAATCGATAGCAGTAAATACGATGTAAGTATATCAAATAATGTATTTACTGCTCGTGAAATTAAACTATTTTCTCTAGCAGTTTATGGAACCTCCTCGGACAAGTCTGATATGGCTCTTATAGTAGGTATTCGAATACTCAGCAAGCTGCCAGAGAGAGACGTGTTCTTCGAGCACAACGGCATTTTCTCATTATAAAATAAAAAAAAATACAAGACAAGTATTTTTTCGTAACACCAATTAATTAAAGACCTATGTTCAACATTCTTATAATTTCTCAACTAACTGGGACAAAGAACTAATTCACGTGCATTCAAAAAAAATTCCAACGTTTCACTACTTACGTCACACAGAATCCTGTTTTTGAACCGGTTTGAAAATTTGAATTTAAAGTTGGATCATTCGAACGCCGTGAGCCTGCCGAGGTGACGCCAGTCATTATGCTATAAAAAAAAATAAGAGCGATGACAGTTGTTCGGAATAAAAAGTGTTCTTTATTTAAACTTTGAAACAGTGCAGTGTATTCGTGATGTTCCAAAATGAGGTTAATGACGATCAGGATGTTCTTATGGGACTACTGTCCGGTAAAACGAAGAGACCTTTTAAGTTGACAGTGGAAATCCCGCTGTTTTTATTATTATTCAGTTTTTCTTTGACTGGTAAGTAATAACTTCATATACACGGTTAATTTTAATTAGCACATCACCTCTTACAGGCAGCCACTCCACATCAATCCCAACAATATTTGTTCTACAACTTTTAAAAATAAATAGTTTTTTAAATTTCAGTTTTCCCATACAAAAAATATTTATAGCCTCTGTTTAGAAGCATAACTCTATTTATTCTGAGCGTAGGTATGTCACGCACCTTGCGCAGTATAATAATCATAGGTACTTCTTACAAAATGTAGAGTAAGGAGCAAAATTTTTTTTGTGTGTATATTGTAAAAAGTCGTAGAAAAAATGTTGTTCGGATTGATGTGGAGAGACTGGCGGCAAGAGGTAATATGTTAATTAAAATTAAACCTGTATATAATTGATCAAAATAATAATTGATAGGTAAGTAGGTACTTATAATTCGTGTTTTCAAAGTCGCACGTGTTTTGACAATAATATGTATACATTTTCATTGTACTTTAAGCCTTATTGCAACGGAATAAGTTGCGAAGTCTATACACATTATTAGAAATGACTTTACTTAACGTTATACGCATTAAATATAGTTTGTGGTATAAATTAAGTACAAAACAGCGATTAACATTTTCACGTTATCGTTTAATAACGGTAGAGTTAATTAATAGTGAAGGGCTCGGACGGCTAGAGAGGCAGTTAGGTAACTTTAAAAAAAATCACCATATAGTTAAACCACCTGCAGAAATCAGCAATTGCTTTGTAAACAAATTGAGTTATAATATAGGATAGCTTGTTTTATAGAAAACATGTTTATCTTGATATACTTATATTAACTTGGTTGCACAATAAATTCCATTAGATTGTAGGCAATAAGTAAATATACTCCCTCTTGTGCAGAAACACAATAAGATACTCTTGTTTACGCAGATATTACGCTTCTTATAATATTTTGGTTTTAGGAATCTTAAAAAGAAAAGAGAAATGAAGTGATGTAATTGTAACTTCATTTATTAATGTAACTCCGACTTGTATTCTATTGTGTTTATTTTTTGTTTGTTTGTAATGTGTTTTAAATGAAATTTTAATGTTATAAAAACCTGTCATAAAATTAACTTAACCAACATACCAGACAAATCACCGAGATTTAAGGTATGTTTCTGAATATAGTAAACTGTTTTCTTTTTAAATAAAAAAAAAACTTAACTGAAATAGAGGAACCAAATCAGCCTACCTTTTTGTAACTAACCTTTCCTGTTAACTTACCTGTTATTATTTATAGTTAGTAGTTAATTGTTAAATAAATAGAAATAATATACAACGAGCTGTGTTCAAACTTTGCGTCTGCAACGATCCGTGCCCAACTTAGTACACTCACTACTAACTATAGTTCTACTAGAATCTGATGGCAAAAAAACTGTTAGGAAAATAGCGATTTTCATATGGCAACAAAAAAATTACATCTGTCAGTCAACTGAAATTTCGAGGAATTGTTTTTGGTTTGGCTTCAAAGAACGATGGCAGGTCTCCATACAAGAAATTTTCTTATGCAAAGTAGATGCGTAATAAAAAATATGTTTAAAGGTTCGGCATTAGTTCCAGAGTGTACAAGTGAGTCTATGTTCATTCGGGAATGCCGAAAACAACATATATCGATGTTTGTACTTTAGGTAAAGAATAAAAACTACAATAACAAAACAGTACAATAATCAAATCACTTATGCCAGATTAACATTAAATCAAACAGAAACTCAACTAATCAGTTGAAATGCTTTTCATCGTTATAAATAACTCCAACTTTAACTAAAGGAAGTAAAAATAAATAAAAATCGTAGAAATATAATCAAACTGTTTCGTTTTTATGAAATCTAAGTAATCCAAAACAACCCAGACAAAATTCTGCCACTGTTCTTTCCTTTAAACGTTTTACTCCAATTTCCCCAGTATTGCTGCCGTCAACTTCGTTTTTCGTTTTTTGCCATCAAATCCTGGTCGACCTACCTACACCAGTTTAGCCTCGGTCGCTTACAAGAAATTAGATATTATCTGCTTTAGCTATAAACAGCTAGCTATAAATACAAAATATTGTCCGCTGAAATATGCTGGCTCGAAGGTTTATCTGAACTTTAACTGAACCAGTTAAAGTTGCGCTTTTTAAAACCTTTTGCCAGACCTTTTACACGTGCAGCCTTTGGGTGAGATACACGCGGCGGACATACATCGACCTTCGTGTCCAGTATAATAATGCGTTCAGGGCTCTTTTGGGACTATCGCGGAGATGCAGTGCATCAGGAATGTTTGCGGAGGCGCATACGGATGACTTTTACGCAATCATAAGAAAACGGTGCGCCTCTATGATGAATCGTCTCGGAGGTACCTCCGACCGAATCCTGAGCGTGTTCGTAGACCGGTGGGACTCGCCATTGTTGGGTCATTGGGTGCAATTACACACCGGGTTTTAATTTTAATTTAATTTATTTTATTGTGTATTTACTTATAATAGGTTAAGTTAAATTGTTACTAACAAATTATGGACCATGATCTGAATTAAATGATTTATATTATTATATTCAATGTAAATCGTAAATTGCTGAAAACTTGATTGTCTTGGTACCATTACGCACCAACTTGGTACGCATTACACAATATTCACCAACTGTCTTGGTACGCATTAAACAATCACCAAGGTGATACCTACTTATATTATAAATGTGAACGTTTGGATGGATGTATGTACTTATGTCTGGATGTATGAATGTTAGTTCCTCAATCACGGTAGAACGGCTCAACGGATTTCGATGCAATTTGGCATAGTTATAGTGTACAGCCTGGAACAGCATATAGACTTCTATTTATCCCGAGGGATTAGAATTTCGGGCAAAACAGCTATTACACCTACTAATAAAAAAAAATAAAGAGATTGTCTAAATTGTTTAAACACGCATATGTAGGAAGCTAATAGTTGGATTAAAAATGTTTTCACATACCAAATCATACCAAACTTTTTGAGACTGCTATATTTTACTTCGCACTACCCCAGGGATTAAAAGTTACACAGGTGTAAAACAACTCGGAGATAGGTAGGTACCTGTTTTTTTTTTATAAAATTGTTTCTGAGGTACGGCCAGGTAGAGCCAAAAAAAACTGTTTCGACCCTGTATAAATCAACAATACTTTTCTTTTAAAACATTTTGTTATTCGGCTTCTCGATAGGTAGTGATAAGAGTTGTACAGTCTACAAACCTATATCAATCTTTGTCATATGGGAACAATGAACTGGGCAGATAAGTGTTCCTGCCTGTAGGTAGCAATATCTTCGCTGCGCGGGCTGCACCGTAATATTGAAATTGTACTAAGATTTGTCTACTAAAATGTTGATGTTATTAAATGCAATGTTTAGTATATTTTCTTATAAAAGAAAACAACAGTATTGTTGTGATTCTTGCAATAGTTAACATACTATTGTTTTTAATAAAAATACAGAATTTTTGTTCAATTCTTCAAGCCGTTAACCGCGAATAGTAAGAAACATAAAATAATTATAAATCCTCACTAACATTCGCATTTATCATGTAAATAGGATATCCATTATAGTAATCTTTTATTTTTAAATTGCAATACATTCGCTTTAACTTGTTTTACATAGGTCCGGTTATAGTACAAAGGACGGGGGTGGGACTTTTTCGTAATTATTATTTATATTTTTTATCTGCCAGCTAACTACTGAAGTATTGATTATGACGTGTTCCATTATTTCCTGAATCCTCATTCTTGGAATGGTACACTTTACCACACCAACCGATCGCCGTTGTTTGACGGTCGACCGATGGCGTCGTCGTTCGGTTTTTTTGGCCTAGTAAAAATGGTAACACCCTAACAATTTAAAATACGCAATCTAATGTCAAATTCAGAAATCGAATTCTTCAAGCATATAAACAGATCTCTGCCGTAAGAACCATTATTTTCTTATGATACAAGTTGGGATATGTTCTATTCTAGACGATAAGTAAATAAATAATCTATCTCTATGCAATATTCATCAAGATTTTCGTAAGATTTTAGTTGTTGCATTTAATAATGCTCAATTAGTTTAAATAACTGAAAAATGTGCTAAATAAAAAAAAAACACCCGACCCTGGTCTCGAAGTCCCTGCTTATTAGCTCAGTGGAAGAGCACACGTCCAGCAAACGAGAAGTCCCAGGTTCGGTTCCTGGGCGGGTGATTTTTATTTAGCACATTTTTTCAGTTATTTAAGATTATTGTTATTTATAATTGCTATTTCGCAATATCAGTTAACCACAACAATTTGAGTTCACAAACATAAAACGTCACATAACTCGTATTCTTTCGCTGCATGTGGATTTAATATGACTAAAAAACAAAACACAATCGCTGTTATAAATATGTATATGTATATTAAATTAACTTTTGCTAGTGGCTTTATGAAGCAATACTTATACCTAAGTGCTTTATGAAATCTGGTCTGCCTAAATACCACTATCCTGCTTATTTTCACCGCCAAATAGCTTCGATTTATTCCGGATAGAAAGGCAGCAGTGCGAGCAGAAACCTTAATCGATTCGTATGTTTATGAATAGTATAGAGTCAATGGCAAGTTGTAATACCAACGCAAATATTCGTGTGCATTGTTCATTTTGGATGTTTGTGAACATGTTGTGTTATAAATAATTGTAGAATTGCTTAGCAAATTGCTATTTACAACTTACAACGGACTCCATTTTTTTTTATTTGTAAACATACGAATCGATAAAGTTCTGTGATTGCACTGCTGGACAGACAGTCTAATTACTGACAACCCGACATACCATCAATTTCAAGCCATCCTTGATAAATAACAAACCAAGTAGAGAAAACCGTCTTCAAGTCAGTTCATCGTTTTGGAGATATTTAGTGGTAGGTATGTACCCAACATTCAAGTTTGTGCAAAATAACCGCTCACCGTAAACGCATAAACGCTCACGTCGTTGTGGGTAAAAAAAAACTCATAATATTTTACAATTTACAAAATCATAGGTACATAGAATTTCCCTATCCGTTGCAGATGATGTGGATAAACAATACCTAATAATGACTTCATAAAAATGATTCTTAATTCAAACGATTTCAGACTCTGCCACATACAACGTGTTGCTCGATAGAATATGCATGGTGGATCTAGGACACAATGCCACAGAATGTGCAGAACTCCGATCTGTCAACAAGACGGAAGCTGCCCTACAGTTGGAGAATGAGGTGGAACTCGCCACCACCAAGATGGTGATGGCGCTGGCTATATTAAGTGGGATCACGCCCGCCATTTTATCCCTGTTCTTGGGTTCATGGTCGGAAAAATTTGGACGAAAACCGTTGCTACTTTATCCTTTACTTGGTAAGATAAATTTGCTGACATGTAACATATAGCTAGAGTCTGCACAGATTATTCCCAATGCTTTTCTATATTTGTGAGTCATTTAGATATCAAATTTAATGAACCTATACATATCACATGGGTCATTAGATAAAGATTCCGTTTTCAATGGTGCCTTTATACATCTGTCTTGATATTATGTTTTGCTGCTGTGTATTAATACTAATTCTATCTGCAATAACTTTAAGTTTTAGGCGTACTAATGTATCCTTCTTAAATCCAAGTGCTTAAAATCAACCACATATTTAGGCACCGCAAGATTATATTTCCCTTCCTCATTATACAAAAGTCACATTTACAGTTCATATTTTATTTAACAGTAGACAATAAAACATTACGAAACAACTACACCTTAAGAAGGGTACTTTAAAAAGTCAGGAAAAATAAATTATAAATGAATTTACTTAATATTCAATTTTTAATTGGTTTTGTAGAACACCTATAACCCAATCAGTATGTGAGCACTAAAAATACAATCAGACTTTGCTGTGTAATATTCCAGGTCAAGTTATCTCATCAATCCTCATCATCATTTTCACGGGTTGCTCTCTCCTGGATTCCTGGTGGTACGTGCTGTGCGCGCTGCCCTTCACCATCCTCGGTGGAGGAAGCACCTTCGGCTTGGGAGCCAACCTTATAGTCACTGATGTGACTGCCGAAGAAAACAGGTCTTTTAGGTAAGTATTTTGCAGTCTTCGTGAAGTAGCTGACTCTAGTGGAGAGATATATAACGTTTATAAACTCTATATTCTCGGTCTTCTTCATTCTGCTTTAGGTGGTTCCTACCACCGGTAAACCCATACCAGAGGACGATTATGAAAAAAATATTTTGTTCAAAAATAAAACTTTAAACAATAGTTCCTACTTCCCTTACCATTTACATCAACTTAAAAGGAATTAAGGTGGACCGAAAAATCTTGTAGAAATACCTCTCAGAAACATACCTACACATCTAGATATTAACAGCTAAAGGTGTTTTTTTATTCCAGATTATCTATTATTCAAGGATGTCACTTCATGGGAGTGTTAGCTGGAAGTCTAGCTTCAAACTACATCTACTATACACTTGGACCCATCCTCCTCTTTACGGCCTCTGCTGCTATTTATTTGGGTACCTTTTATTACACGGTATACTTTGTTGAAGAAACTGTAAGGCCAGCGCAAAGGGTGAGTATTTATGTCCTAAGGCGATAATTTGTTTATTAACTTGATTTTTCGACGATTTTTGTCTGATACTAAAAAGAAAATATGATACTAGCCCCTCAGGATCCACTCGTTACCTAAACTATATCGCCAAATATTATAAATAAATATTGCTGAAACTCACACATTATCCAGCCTAAACTAAGTTTTTTAAAGAAAATAAACTTAAGAAATGGAACCTAGGGAACCATACCTACATATAGAATATAGACACATTTTTATTAGAAATTAAACTTAAAGAAACATATCAGCATCCATGACTTGACGGATAAAACTGTTTTCATGGGGTATTCCACTTAGTGCAACCATCTTGTAACGCAACTAAGGAAGAGCACCTCAATTATTCCACAAAACGCACCTAATTTTGAAAATAGGGAAGAGCATGATCATCACACTAATATCCACCGGCTGTACCACTGTTACACTGTAGCATTATTGTCCCAGATAGTGTTCTATCAGTTGCGTTCTTACAATATTTCCATAGTGAGTTATTTTAAATCTTGCTAGTGCATCTAATTATTAAAATAAACTTATAAAAAATTAAGAATTTTAAAATAATTTAAATATTTTCTTTTCAGAGTTCGATGAGAGATCTTTGTGACATGTCCACAGCACCCAAGATGGTAGAAGTTTGGCGAAAACCCCGCCCTTATAACATTTCATTCATTCTATTCCTCCTTGTGTTCTCATTTGGAACGTCAATCTTCTGCATCACAGGAGTGAACAACTTATCCTACCTCTTTACTAGGGAAACCTTTCAATGGATTCTCATGGAGTATAACATCTTCAATGTTGTTGATACTCTCGCTACAGTTATTGGGATGATAATTGGAGTATTTCTGTTCCAACATTTGTTTAAAATGAGCGATGGACTTCTGCTCATCTTGGCGTTTGCCTCGTCAATGATTGAAGCCATTGTCTGGAGTATGAGTCGTGAACCATGGCACCTTTACGTAGGTAATTATTAAGAATCATTCAATTATTATAGTTATGGTATATACACGAGGGTTATCTTAGTCACAACTAATTCGGTTACAAGGTCATTCCATAAATTTTGACGTTTTTCTTTTTCAATTATAAAACTCAGCCACCAGCAGATCATTCACAGAATATATCTATTGGTAATGACATCCTGACCTATGAACAATTTCACAAACGATACTGTGGCTTGGGAAACAAGGAAACATCAACACCAATTCTTAAAGTTTTGGTTATTCAACTTACATATACCGCACAAGGGACTCTCTTTCAGCGTACTCCACTTAGGTAGAGCAGCTTTGGTAGTCGAAGAGTAGATTTTTTTTACATTTTATTTAAAGACTTAATCTTAAATAAATACCTATAATAAGTAATATAGTAGGTAGAAACAAAACCTAAAATTGTTTAAGTACCTAATATACGTATTACAACATGCTTTTGAATCTCTTTCTCAGTCTTGTTTTCTATTAATTAAAAAAAAAAAATTATTTCAGCTATCACAGTATCGCTACTCAGTGGCTTATCTCTACCGTTAATTCGGTCGCAAATAAGCAAAGTGGTACCAAAATCTGAAATTGGAGTAATGTACTCGGTCCTGTCATGTGTTGAGGCCATACTGCCTGTGTTTTCACCGATGATATTTAGCACTACATACTACCACACCTTATCGGACTTCCCGGGGATGATTTATATAGTGTCCGCAGCATTATACGCAATTTGTCTTCTCAGTGTTATGTAAGTAAAAGTTGTCTTATATTTTTTGCTAAATTTAATTAATATTAGACTGAAAATAGAGCATGAGACTTTAAAAAACAGCTAGTTCTATTTTAAGAATAAAACCTAACTCATCATCTCTGGACTGATGATATTTCGGACCAGGCTTTATTTTAAAGGGGTTTACTGGCTGGGTGGACCCTAAATCGGCATTATCATCAATTTAAGGTGATTTGGGTTAGTCTTTTCTGGTAGTGCTAATCTTAACCAGTTTTATAGAAACTTACATTTGGCTTATCAACGCAAAAGTCATCATTGGTTTCGTGACCAGCGTTTCGTATAAAATTTAATGTACTTATTTATCTGCGTGATGGATAGTGACCCCGAAAATTAAACTAGTGAATGGGCCGCATTCGACGTAACACTCTCTCTTTAATTTTAAGTGTCTCTAATCATCTAATGTCAAACTTAGATGCACAAATTAGGATGATTCAGAATCAGTTTTGTTAGAAACTGTTGAGTTTGAAGTCCTTAAAGAGATCTAAAATGAAAGAGTTTAATGTCAAATCTTCACATATTGTCCGTTTTACTGGATACGTTTTACCGGACACATTTTTTTGTCATCGATGAGCGACTTCACATATAGAGCGGCACAGTATTCAGTATACGTATTACCATACAAAAACGTATCCAGTAAAACGAATCATGTGTGAACGGGCTGTAAGGTTGTCGTTTAGGTGACTAAAGTGACAAGCCCAATATGGCAGTAGCAGTAGGTACTGAGCAGATGACATTAAACCTTAGGAATTGACTTCTTTAATTATCTTACTCGATTCATCGTGAAGCACTAAACGCCCATACGCACTAGCGATTAACCGCAGGGGCGGCTAACCACGCGGTTAACCGCTTTTCTAGTTTAATATGCAACCGCCTGTCATTGTACGCACTTAACCACCAAAATTTTAACTGCGGCGGTTGAATGGAGAGCTGCAGCTCGCATCACGGCTCACCGCTATGACGGCCAACCGCCAAGAAACCGCCTTGAAATTGCGCTAAGAGGTTGGACCACTCAAAGAAACCGCCTCAGCGGCCAACCGCTAGTGCGTATGGGCGCTTACGCTGCCTCAAGGAACCTACGGGTTATTAAACTAGGTACTTTAATCATGGATTTCCGCAAAGTAACGCCTAATTCAACGTATTATTTAATTCTACACTCTGAATTAAACTGATGTTTTTTTTTACAGAATTGCCGAGTTACTGATTATAAGATTGCCTCGCGGCTTCCAACCAACTGCGTCGTACTTAGCTGTGGTTTTGGAAAGGGAAAACGCGCAGAAAACTTATATGTGATAATAATGACATTAATAAATTATGATATCGATAAGATTAGCTCAATTAAAGTTGCCGTTTTTTACTTAAACCTGTTTTTTTTTATTTACTAGTCCTACTTTCTTATAGCATTTCAAATTTTGTTTTGTGTTTACGACAGTGATGTAACGTATATAAAAAAGATGGCACCACAAACTTTTACAAATAGTCGCCGGTGACGAACACCTTACGCACGGTACGATACTACGACGCGGCATTTCATTGATTAGGTACGTTTGATGATACTACGACGTAGTACTACAAGATAATTTGTAGGAAAGAGCACGTAGTCTTTTATCCCAAAATAGTATTAATTAGTAATTAGAGTGAACATTCTTTGTTCAATATGTTAGCGAATATTATTAATTTCTTTGTTAAAAGGTACACACATTTTTCAAAAATCGCTATTATAAAATATACCTACTTATTGTGTAAAATAAAATTTCGCCGGTGACTAATAGTATATTATGTAACAAGTGAGCTAAGTTGCTAATTACAGTCGAGGCTGTGATTTGAGCCCGAGCCGCAGGCGAGGGCTTAATAATGAGCCGAGACTGTAATTAGCAACGCTCACGAGTTACATACGACGTTTTTCAACACACTTGTGAGTAAAAGACAGACATACGTGGTCATAAAATAACAAACACATTTGATAACAAAGCTGTGAATTGTGATTGAAAAATGGCGCCGAACCTCGCACATGCGCGTAGGTTTTTTTTTCCACCAAATTTGTCAATGTCTGTATAGCATATACAGCCTATTTTAAGTGAAAATGTTTAATTTGGAGTGGTAAATGCAAATATTTTATAACAAATTATTGTAAATTGTGAATAATTTGTTTGATATACAAATTTGTTTTACTAATATAAGGCGCAAACATTTAAAAATGTATATGGATTTGAAGTGGAATAAAATCTCTTTGTTGTTTCTGGAAATATTTAATGTATAACCCGGACCAATAAAATATGCTCTGTTTACTCGCATGTAATTTGCCCAAAGGTACAATTCAACTTTGTAGGATTCATAATACACTAGGGTATAATATATTATGCACGGGTGACTTATAGCCTAGTTTATAGTTCTAAATTCAATAGAATAACGCTCACTTTACGAGCAAGTGTGCTGAAAAATATATTCCTGTATAAACATATAATATATAAATATTTAAAAAAAAATAACCTTAAATAACAATACAATCAATAAAATAACAATCCATGACTTGATGGCTAACATCTGTCATGGATCATCACGAAAATATCCACCACCACCGGAACTCGAACTCAGGATCTATAGCATGGAAATCAATGTATGTCACCACATCGAGCCATGATTGGAGCAGTTATGATCTTTAAAGGAGAAAGTTGGCTTAAAATAACGATTATTCGGAGGGTACTCCAATATGAAGAGCTCTTTGGTGGGCAGTATAAAGCGGTGAAGAAGTATTTGGGACCCTAGATGACTTTCAGGTGATCAATGCCCACAAAGGCCCAACTTCCACCCACTTTCTACCCTATCAACCCAGGAGAAGAATCTAGCCGTAAAATTTTAACGAAAGCCGATTCAGAGAGTACAGTTACAGCATACACTGAAGCACTTTCTGAAGCCTGTTCTTTGGTTGTCTGATAGTGCCTAGTAAATATATATTCGCTGCGCTGCCTCACCGATGCGGAGCAATCACGTCATTACGGTGTTCCTAGACGCAAAATTGTAGAAAATAAAGCACAAAAGTCATCATGGAAAGAATTCTGCAAAAAAACACGATAGGGTAGCAGTGACCTGCCATTCTCTCCTGGTGGTGAAGGTAGGCTCAACCTAAGTTTCGGGGGCCTAACTAGCAGAAACCTTTTTTAGTTAGAGAAGAGAGTAAAGATGAACAACCCTATAACAATTGTTTATATATTTTTATAGAACATATTAACAATTGCAAAAACAATAAACGCTGAAACCGAAAAAGAATATCGTGATCCACCATTCTGCCTCCTTAGAGTTAAAGGCCGTAGTTTAACCAGAAGAAGGCCCCAGGAGCGGAAGGTTTTATGGCGAGCCATCAACCAGGATCCAAAACTATTCCTTGACCAGGCTAACAGATATCCGCAAAGTTATGACGCTTTCCGGACATCTGGAACTGCAGACCTTAAGAATGTTTACCGACGACGGGAGCAAAATTTATGGCAAGGTAGGTAGGGCCTGCCCAGCCCTATAATTTTGAAGGATGGACCGTCTGAGTACCTACCTACGGATCCATCAAATGAAAGCTATGCGAATATTCCAAGGTACACTTTACAAATATACTAGGCCATATCTATATAAGCGCGCGATAAAAAGGTCCTCAAATGCTTGAAGTTGAGCTTTGGCATATAAAGCGACTTGAAAGCAAGTTCATCACAATTCTTGCCAGTAGAGATCTGTGAAAACGTACGACAAGCTTTGGAACGGAACAAAGTTGTATCGTTGTCTGTGTTGAAAGTTGATGCCCACTTGAGCAAGAAGTTGGCGTTAAAATTAGTTTAGAAAGTGTAAGAGACAATATAATTTACAAAATAAAAACCTACAATAGTAAAGTTGTAAAATCATTTAAGTTATAGAAATAATTCGTGGGTGAAATATCGGTAATCCGAAGCCTAATAAACTGTATATAGTTTCTCATAGAAGGATAACGGTTACCGTCAGCTGGACCAGTGCCGGTCTTCTACATCACACTCAGCTTTTTACCAAATCGCGCAACAGTGACGGCAGATGTCTGTTGCCAAGAATTGCAAACAATGATGGAGAAGCTCGCAACAACCAAGACTATTCAATCGCTCTTCTCCATTGCTTCTTCACGACAACGCTCGAGCTCACACCTTCACGACAGACTATGGCAAAGCTACAAGCAAAGCTGGAAGCTCTCCGTCACGTCGTCCAACGTACCTATTCATCGAATTTGTTTTTTTGAGGTATAAAATCAAACGAGAAGCAGTACAAAATGCTTTCGATGATTTTATCACTTCCGGTTCGACAGACTTTTATAGTTCAAGATAATTTGAGCCGGTGCCGGTACCACAGGCAGTAATTTTCATGAGCTAAACTAAAAACACAAACAAAGTTGAAATGATAAAATAATCCAATTTCATAGGTAAAGTAGATTTAGATAAAGATAATTATAAATCAGAAGTACCCAAAAAGTTTAATTTGGTAATTGAATAATATACCAACCTATATTCTATCTTATGTTATCTGGGTACTTGTGCTTTAAACCTTTACTTTTTTGTATTCACCTCAAAATTATGAACGTAACAATATGAGCATAACAGCTGTCACAGCAAACGTCAAACAAACGTCGAATAAAATAAAGTTTTGCTTGTCATTGCCGCATCCTCTTGTAGGTAATCCGGCTAAAAGTTATTTCTAATTCTTAGATAATTACGAAAATAGCGGTCGTTATTGTTTATTATTGATAACATTAATCAAATTAAAAATGGTAAGTCCACTAGCTATAGAGCTATCCCTTTTATAAGCAAATATCGTAGGTTATTACCTTGGTTATTGCTTGGTCATTATCATTTTGGTATAACAATTTATTGTGTTTTATAGGCTCGCCGATATGATACTCGTACTACAATATTTTCTCCGGAAGGTATGCACAAATCTTGTATTCTTAGTCCCATTCAGTTTCTATTTCAAAAGTCTTAAAGTGAACAACTTTCTTTACACAATTTTTTAACTTGCAGGTCGACTGTATCAGGTAGAGTATGCCATGGAAGCCATCAGCCATGCTGGTACATGTCTTGGAATCTTGGCTACAGATGGTATTCTTCTGGCTGCAGAGCGCAGAAACACCAATAAACTTTTAGATGAAGTATTTTTCTCAGAGAAGATATACAGATTGAATGAAGATATGGTGTGTTCTGTAGCTGGTATTACATCTGATGCAAATGTACTGACTAATGAACTAAGACTGATTGCTCAGAGATATTTACTGCAATATGGAGAATCAATCCCTTGTGAACAACTTGTATCTTGGTTGTGTGATGTAAAACAAGCTTATACACAGTATGGAGGTAATTTTTATTGAATAACTAATAAAAACAATTGATACTTTCTAGAATTGCTTATTTTACTAATCCTCACCATTGGTCTACAGGAAAGCGTCCATTTGGAGTATCAATTCTATACATGGGTTGGGATAAACACTATGGTTACCAGTTATACCAGTCTGATCCTAGTGGCAACTATGGTGGTTGGAAAGCAACTTGCATTGGAAACAATAGTGCTGTAAGTAGTATAGTTTAACTAAAGTAGAAGTTAAGTTAAGGATATGTTGGTACTGACTTATTTAGTTACTAAACAAAAATCCCTAAATCAAAAATAAACAAATAAAATCCCTAGACTCTAGTGTCTGCCTACCCCAAAGGGAAACAGGCATGAAGTTATGTGTGTACCAATAAATATTGCACTAAATTATTAATTTAATTAAGATAAATTTATTGTATTATGCTATTTTATATGCTGTCTGTGTATCCTTTTGTATTTACTCTTGAATTGTGTGTGTAATGGTGCATTTATATTAGTCAATAACTCGGTTTTTGGCCTGAATGGGGCAGCTCTACGCATGCCGGCTAACAACCAATGAAATCCATAGTGTTTGAGCTGCCGGCCAATGATGTTTCAGCATTTAATACTGTCATGATTATTATTAATAGATTTACTAGATAGTCATGAACCATGTTTAATTGTTTTTGAACTAACTTTTTGGTAGATTAACTAAAGAATAAAGTCAAAAAATCTTACGTACAACACTAGTCACATGTCCAAAATCTTGATTATAAAATAGCAATAATACACATTGTTTTGAGAATCCGAGTCTGTGGAGTTGATGGGGTCTTGTGAGGCAGCAGAATCGAGGTCAATGATGCGAAAAAAGTCAGCAACAGAGTGAATATTTAATTGACTTGTTTGACTTTTGATGTTTGGTAGTAGGGATCCCGAACTAAAATAAAGCAAAACTCACAAAAAGTTGTAGTTGCAATCTGAATAATGCATTGCAAGATTATACAATTAACATATTTATGTTTGTAATATGCTTTTTATTTTATTTATTTTTTTACTTTGTATTGTTTACCACCAGTAAAACTTCTTTTGCGTTTAATCAGTAACCCCAATGATGCGCAGCTATTGTATGGAGACTCCTTATGTTTAGTTTTTTATTAATTGGGATTATTTTTATTGGGAAACATTTTAGCTCTGATAGTTTTTTTAATAATGATTTACATAAATCATGCAAATTACCGTGCATTCAATTCGTCCATTAAGTGCTGAAACATAAAGCTTACTGACGGCCTGAAATGGATTTAGGCATTATGGTTACCTTGGATTACCATTACATTAACAAAGCATGCGTGGAGTCCCTGCATTTGGGTAATCATAATATTGCATACATTTTAAAAATCTCACCTAGTCCGCCTTAACGACCAATGAAAACAGTTCCCATTGTCCATCCAAAAATCTCCCACATGCCACATGCGGTCACTACCTATGAAAATACGCCATAAGAACTTAAAGATAATTCCCTTTAAGCCCTTATGTTGATAAATAGACTTTCTGCAACAGTTAATTCTCAATTATTTATTATGCGTCTAAATAACAAAATTTTATTTCATAAATTTTGTGAATTTTTATTTTATTTTATCATATTCATGCAAAGTACTAGCAATTGCACTCTTTTATTTTGTTTTTGCCAAAAAAAGGTTTAGTTCGAAAATAATCCTTGAAAATATCATTCTAATAATTTTTATGCAAGTGTTATAATTATAGTTGGTTAATAATTTAATTTGTATTTTTTTTTTTATGAACCAAAGCTTAATCCTTTATTGTTTACAATTTCTTGTAAAGTATATTCAGATATAACACTTTAAACTGTTTATTATTGCATTCCTTTGCTGCTAATATTGAGGTTACCTATATTTAAATGGTGTTTTTGAAGCATAAAATAACTTTTCCCTTGTTAATAGAAATACCCCTTGGTTTCATTGATCATAGTAGACACAGGCACTAGATAAGTACAATAAATACTTTCTAAAAAACTCATTTGCATTATTTTGTTTATTACAGGCAGCAGTTTCCAGTTTGAAACAGGAATACAAAGAGAATGAAACAACCCTTGCTGAAGCTCAGGCATTGGCAATCAAAGTATTAAGCAAGACCTTGGACATGACCAAACTCACACCTGAAAAAGGTATTTTTTTTTATATATTCTTGCTAAAATCTTTCAATGAGCCTAATATTAGTCACCTGGAGGAGATTTAGCCTGTGAACCAGTAAGCTAACGCAGTGCTGATTACAGGTCAGAATGCGTTCAGCGGCTTCTGACTAACCAACTGTTTTATCTGAAGAACATAAAGTCGCAGTGATAAATTAATATTTGTTGGTGACCTAGCATTGTGGGAATTGTAATAAATCAATTAATTTACAAGAATGACAAACAAGCCCTAAGCTCTCTTTGTAATAAAAACGACAAGGATATTCGAAGTTGCATTACAGCATTTTATGTTACTTGTTCTTTGGAATAGTGTCACTTATATGATTTCGTCAGAAATTAGGTTGTGTAGGGTCCGCTTGGAATGTCTATGGATAAGTGTATCATAAAGGGCAATGAATCCGCTTCGTAGTACCTTCTTAGTTTTTTCTTTGTGACAACTCTTCATATTAGGTATTGTTCCCACGGTGGTGTGTTTCATGTTTTATGAAGAGCCAGTGCATGTCTTAAGTCTAGGTCAACTGCTCATAGTCAATCTTCAAGATAAAGTAGATATTTGGTCGAGTCACAGCCAGTCAATTCAATTTCGGAAATGATCATTTCTTTGTGTGCGATAATAATAAAAGTTTATTCTATTCTGAATAGCTCGGTTCTAGCTTTATACTGGGATACCTGGGTTCCGCCTTAACACAAGCTATTAGGTATTGTTCCCACGTTGGTGTGTTTCATGTTTTATGAAGAGCCAGTGCATGTCTTAAGTCTAGGTCAACTGCTCATAGTCAATCTTCAAGATAAAGTAGATATTTGGTCGAGTCACAGCCAGTCAATTCAATTTCGGAAATGATCATTTCTTTGTGTGCGATAATAATAAAAGTTTATTCTATTCTGAATAGCTCGGTTCTAGCTTTATCCTGGGATACCTGGGTTCCGCCTTAACACAAGCTCATAAAAGCTTACGTAGCTGCTACTCAGTTTAGCGATTTATTGTTGTGTAGAAATATAGTTATTATTGCAAAGTATGGTTATATATTCTGTATACTTTTAGCCCTTCCATATTCCCAAGTTTTTGTTACAAATAAAAATTCATTAGGTACCTATCTCATTTCTAGTTTATGAATGATTGATTTTTTTTTTTCAGTTGAAATGGCGAGTCTCACCCGTAAAGACAACAAAACCATCATCAGAGTGTTAACTAGCACAGAGGTAGAGAAGTTGATCGCAGCATTTGAAAAGAGTGAAGCGGAGGCCGAAGCAGCCAAGAAGCAACCCCCTAAGTCGTAATTGTTTAACTAAACTGTAATAAATGTTCTTTGGATTCATTAAATATTTTCTACTTATGCAGTTTATTTTTACTTTTTATTGAGTTGGTCTGACTTTGTAGGTAATTATTGAATACCTTATAACTTTAATTTTGCACAGGTAATAGGGTACCTACCTAACAATTAAACAAATGAAACCGCTTGGTTTTTGACATACTTTGTTGAAGACCGAATATGTTACCTGATGTTAATGACCAAATGGCAAATGCCAGTCAGAAATTACACTGCCTTTGCTATCTTTCTCCGAAATACAGCCAAACTGTTTGGTAGTGGAGCGCGCTCACCTTTTTTTTTACTGGGGGAAAACATGCAATCACGTCCCTACCACCCAAGGGGGAGCGGCGGGGTATGTGGGGATGATCCGGCAGAAAAAATGACCCACCCACTAAAAACCTCCAGGTGTACCTCATCCGCCATAAGTGGAGCGCCTCACTGATATACCTATGTCAAGTTTGCACCTCATTGATAGATGTCAACCAGTTTAATTGGGTGGAAAAATCGCACCCATCTTAATTTAACTATGACCTAATATCTTGATCACATATAAATTCACAGTTTCAATTGGGTAGAAAACGTCCTATTAATTCCACCAGAGGCGCTGTATATGCTTGACCCATAACTACTGTCAAAGCCCATAGCAAAACTTAATTCTAAAGTGATTTTAAAAAAAATTATTAAAAATGCATCATTGTGTAGCTATAAGTATTATCGAAAATGAAAATTATTGTTTTTCTGAGGATATAACGTAAGTCTTTTCTTGTTCCCTAATTTGCGTCCCTTACCAAGGCCAGATTCTGTCGAAAAATTACATTTAAATGCAATACATGATTAGAAATGCTGCTCCTGTAAATGTTATGCGAACTTTTAAATTTAGTTATGCTCATATTTTGTGAGTTATTCGAAAAAAACTAGTCCTGCTGCAGTAACCTTACGACAGCCAGACTTTTTCTTTCTAATGGGTTCCTTGAAATAGGTACATGTTATCCATACAATCGATTTGGTTTAAATGGTATGACAAAAATTTTATCTGTATGTGCTTTGGTTGTGAAGATATTCAAAATCCTGGCTGGAGTAACTTTGCGGGATTGCTGTATCTTGGAATTGACTAAGCGGATGAATATATTTTTTGCTGAGCAGCACATCTGGCTAATTAAGTATGTATAATTCGGTATGCAATAAAGAAATCCAAAGAAATGAAACCGTTTTCAAGTTATTTGAGTAAATAGGTATAACGCTTAAATTGGTCCTGTCACTTACAATAAGCTTTTAAATTAACTTTAGAAACGGGATATTTACCATGTTTTTGATTTATTTTGAGTTCTCGATAAAAACCAGATTGAACTTTACAACATACACCTTAGTTGTAGTGCGGCACTGTCTCCTAGTGATTTTGATATGTGTGATCGTATTACATATTTACAAGCACAGCGCTCTCGTGAATTGAGTGCCTTAAAACAACAAAGAAAACTCGAATTGCTCATACAAAAACAAAAAATCCCCTACCACAAAAACTCACAATCGACTCGAACAGTGATTAACTTATCGAGTAAAGATTTATCGTTTTCTGCTTTGAGGGTGCTTGAGAAGGGATTAAACTTTGCTCCTACGCCGAAACGAATTCCTTATGAAAAAGTGATTGGAAGTGTTGAGGAAACTATACGACGCAATAATATACCCACTCGTGATGCTGACATCTTAAGGCAGGATACCGCTGGCTGTAGCGTTGCGATTTGCTAAACCTCCACAGCCAAACATCGCCCCTGAAGAACTAGCTGCACTACGTGAGCTCCGAAGTGATGAGAGCGTTCTTGTGCTAAAAGCGGATAAAGGAAATGCTACCGTCGTAATGGACGTCACAGATTATGATATGAAAATCCAGGATTTGCTTAGTGACGAAAACACTTACCATAAAGTGAACTATAACCCGACAGCAAAAGTTAATCGAAATACTCAAAAAATAATAAGGGAATGCAGTCACGCAATCGGCCCAGACACGTCTAAATACCTACTTCGTGCCAAAAACGTGCAACCTCCAAAACTATATGGCTTACCCAAAGTACACAAAAATAACACACCTTTAAGACCTATAGTGAGCCAAATAGATTCGCCCAATATGAACTAGCAAAACACGTTGCCAGTGTGTTACAGCCCTTAGTAGGTGCATCAACATCGCATGTAAAAGACTCACGACACTTTATTAAAATTATCCAATCAGTTAGAAGAGAGGAACATGACTCGATGGTTAGTTTTGATGTTGAGTCCTTATTTACAAATGTACCAGTGGCAGATTGTATGGAAGTTGTAAAGGTAAAACTTCGAGACAATAACATTCCGAAGGAATATGCTTTGCTGCTCCATCACTGCCTCACGACCGGCTACTTTATATATAGAGGCCAATATTACCTTCAAATAGATGGTGTAGCGATGGGCAGCCCAGTAGCCCCAGTAGTGGCAAATATGTGGATGGAGTATTTTGAAGAACTGGCCATTCCCACAGCGCCTTCACCGCCGAAGATATGGAAAAGATATGTTGATGACGTGTTCTGCATCATAGACGGAAATGAACGGGACATAAAGGTTTTCCAAGCCCACCTGAATAATATACATCAAAAGATCCGGTTCACGTACGAAATGGAATCTGAAAAAGTGATGTCATTTCTAGACGTTCTGCTGAAGGTCAACCAAGACGGTTCATTAAGTCATTCGGTGTATAGAAAGCCAACTCATACAGACCGATACCTTCATGCAGACTCCCATCACCACCCACGACAGCTTCATTCTGTAGTAACATCTCTCACAAACCGCGCATACGACCTGTGCGACAAACACCACTTACCAGACGAACTGATGCATGTCAAAAAGGTACTACAAAATAATGGCTACAAAGTAAAAGCCGGGCCAACTAAACAGCAGACTACACATAAACAGCGCAAGCACAAAGTTGAGAGACAACCAGCATTCCTGCCTTACATTAAGGGAGTGACAGATAAGGTCGCAAACATACTACGTAAATTCTCAGTCAACACTATCTTCACCCCCTTCAAGAAAGTAAGTCAAATGTTGCGTTCACCTAAAGATAACTTTCCCTTGGATAATCCTGGTGTTTACAAAGTGGATTGCAGCTGCGGTTTATCATATATCGGCCAAACTAAACGTACAGTCGCTTGTAGAATAAAGGAGCACATTAGAGCTGTAAAAAACAATGACTCGAATAAATCAGCCATAGCACAACATCTACTCGAAGCTGGAACACAACATTGGATCGAACTATATAAGCCTCAGGTAATCTCAACTGATAAACATTACATACCTAGATTGGTCAGAGAGGCTATTGAGATTACCAAATATCCTAATTTCAACCGTGAAGACGGTTTCCATCTTTCTACTGCATGGAATCCAGTGGTCCGCTGTGCAAAAGTCCATCTCAATACAAAAAGAATGTACCAGTCGATACTGTGAGTTTTGCGTGTCGAAAACAAAATCGAGTTTTAACTTTAAGTGAAAACAGTGACAATAGTAGTGGTAACCAAAGATCGAAACGCAAAATAAAGCGGGTAGACAGATTTGTTTGCCCGTGAATAAAAAACACGCTTACCCGCATCTTCAGTACCGTCGTGATCATGGCGCTTGTAACAGTGCCGAAATATCGAGAACTCAAAATAAATCAAAAACATGGTAAATATCCCGTTTCTAAAGTTAATTTAAATGTTAATGACCATGCCAGTTTAAAAACTTATATTACAATAAGCTCTCCATAGACAAACTTGAAACGTTATTAAATAGGTTGTACTTACTGCCTATAAATGTTTTCGTTTCATTAGAATCCAATAATTAATAAAACAGTTACGACGCAAAATCTAATACGTTCCGGCTATGGCGCGCAGCGAAAATCTCTTATAACCGATTTGCCGAGTTTCCTGTACAATTTCTTACTGAATTCTATAACTAGAATTAAAAATGCAGCAAATATTATTTAAAAGCTCTTATGAGCTTGTTTTGTGCTTTTTAGTTGAGACTTACTGTATTTCGCAGGCGGGTATTTAGTTTTTGTAATTACTTTTTTTTCGCGCTTTTCAGTTTGATGTACAGTTAACAAATATTTTTTTCTATGTTTTTCGTTCATTCATTGAAGATAATGCTGACATAGGACTGCAACGTAGGTACGAATTCGATTTACACATAGACGGTAAAATTTATCCCTATCACAACGACGTAAATGTACTTTTTATTGAAATCGATGACTAGGTTCCTCAGAATCTTCGTACTCATGTATTTTAGATTCAGACCTTTCTATAGGTACTGACCGATCTAAATGGTCAACCCAGTGTATACTTATTGATAATCAACGAATGCAGAGCATTAAAAAAACCGACTTCATGTCAACACTTTGGCCGACTAATAATGTCATCCACGTAAACATTTTCCAAAATCATACATTTTCAAAAATTTTAAATTTTCAATAATGTACTCAACCGATTTCGATGAAATTTATATGAAGTATCCTCTATCATATGAGTTAAGAATTTTTATAATCGATTCATAATTTTCCGAAATATCTTGTAACAAAGACACAAAAAAAACATACAGACCTCCTCCTCTTTTGGAAGTCGCTTGAAAATAGTCACCTACAACAGAATGACGAAAAAATCCTTACCTGGGGTGGGGTGGGGTTATCAGTGACTGAAATGAAACGAAAAGTATTTTTTCCTTTTTATTATTTCAGGAATCGTTTGTTTTCATAATAATAATATAATATCATGGTATCGTTACAGTGAATACATTTCAGTAGGTAATGACGAATGCACGACATCTGGTACAATGTAGGTACAACTTTACAAATAAATTAAATAAATGGGCCCTTATACATTGAACATTATAGTTTTTAACATTTATACATTATTTTCACAACTTTTTGCTTAAGCTTCCCAAATCTCAATGTATACTTAAGCAAATTACATAATTAACTCTGTTATAAATAAAGTTGAAATTCGTCCGTCTATCAGCTAACTTTCAATGATCGTATGAGTAGTTAAAACGTAAGTCCATTAGTAAATTTGGTCGTAAACTCTACATCGTTACAAACTTAGCCATAGACTTAAACTTTTACATAAACTTTTCTAAGACGATAATTTATTCTTAATTTACACCGTACTTGAAAAAAGCAATAACAAAAGTAAGTTAGCAATACGGTTCTGACTAATATAGAACCGTTATTATTGTTTTACACCAAAGTAGCTTAAATCTTGACCAGTACCTACAGTAAAATCTCAACTTAGAACATGTTCTTACAAAGATAATTATTTAATGTTCAGACATTTTGATAATATACGAGTATCAAAAAAATATCCATAAAATATATTGTAATAACTGAATAATGCTTAAATCAATATATTTAGCAACAGGCTATATGGCCGTAGGCTACACCAGTAGCTTGTATAGTAGAGACGACACGAATCCTTTTGAACATTCCTAATTCAGCGGGGAATCGATGCCAAGATTTAAAAGATTTCACTCCGAAAGTAAATTACCGCAAGGATTATCCATCCTGGCAGTTAACGAAGATATAAAATTGTTACAAAGCAAATTGGTTTATAATTCTCAATTCTTTAACATGTTTGTATAGAAAAAACGAAGCATCAGCATGATAATTGAAAAAATCAGTCCAAAGTTGCAAGATTCTTTCGAAATTACGTATAATATAAATCAACATTATCTATGACAGCGATATGTCGACATAATACATATGTATATAATATACTAATTGTTACTTCACTACAGCTTACCAAATTAGCTATGTTTAATATAGATATTTTTTAGAAACCTCGTTTGTGATAAAATTATGGTTTGCTAGTGTTTAGAAAGAAAACTATATGAATTTAGCCACAAATCCATGAAGCTAAGTAGCAGCGCATAGTATGAATATTTTGTCCATACTATAGACATTTCAATCCTATAAGTACTGACACTCGTGCTGAATAATCGTGTTGTTTTGATCTTTTGATTGAAAAGGTATTGCTAAGAAGCTTTAATAATAGTTTAAATTTAGAAGCTCTGGGATTTTGCTGGATATTTTAAAGTTTGCCTTACGTGAGTTCTAAATACGCAAGCATAAACATATAAGAATGCAATAAGTATTATTGATTTTATTTAATGAACATGCTCCTTTACAAACACTTGTGTCAGTATCTTACCGTGGAATATATTAATAATAGAAGTTCAGTCAAAAAATAAATATGTATTGCAAATAAAATACGATCTATTTTCAACACTAATAAACTATGAAAACTCTGAAGTAGGTATCGTATTAAACATATGTTAATATAACAAACCGAAACATAATGCTGATATGAAATACAATTGTACTATGATTTCTAGACTTTTGGTTATCGAGACAACCATCAAATATAATGAATTCGCCTAATTAATAAGACTACATACACAATTTTGCTTTGGAACAAAAACACATTACTTTCAATTTTAACAGTATGTAAATAACGATTATAATTTAGATATGTTTTCCACGGCAGCGGCTTATTTTTTTATTTTTCCAAATAATAACAATCTTAATATACATCATAAGAAGAAATTTCAGAAAAGACACTTGGCCAATTCGACAAAAGCGTATATTACGACCTGGATAGATCGTTAAATATAACATTTTATTTTCTTCGTTGCACATATAAAAAGCTTTTCAATAGATCGTTTCTATATGATATATGAAAACTTAAAAAAGATGGATTAGAAACTCTAATTTAAACATTCAGGCCCGTATTCTGAAAGCGCACTCAGTCTTGAGCTCTACTTAGATAAGTATAGGTTTTTTGACAAACCTCTATGCTGAATCTATGTTTGAGTCATTATCAACAAACACACTTCCAAAATACGGGCTAAGACTTATTGATTACAAATTATTATATCAATATGACAAGACAACAACGATTAAATAAATGTATTTATTTTTCTAGTGTTTTTATTTTTATTGTGAGTGTGCGTTTAAGTGGGGGTTCACGTTTTGAGGATAGGCCATACATTTTCGTGTATGATCCCCATTTATATTGCAACAAAATATAACACTATTTGCAACTAGATATAATTCTATGTGTTCTTACATTTTCATTTAATTTCGTACAAAACATGCAAACTAAATCGTATTCTTTAATGATAAATTACAAAACTTTCTAACAATGGCGCGCGGTCTGAATTAATACTGGTCACCAATTCGCCATCAGTTCATTGTGTAATTTTGACATATTTTGATCAATGATTTACTTCTGAGCAGTAGTACCGCGCACCGTCACTACCTATCCTGTATTCTAACTTTCTTTATTTCCAAAGTATGGCTTTAATACACATATACACTTCAACGTCGAGAGTTAAAATATTTTTGCTATCACTAGTACATAGTTTTTCATTAATATACCGTATAATATATACTTGTTAACAGATGTCTGTCGATAACTTACGTGGATCGATAAGAAGTCTTATAATAAATATATATTTATGTATTTTTCGTAAATAGGCAAGAATTCCGAATTGACTGTTATAATAGTCGCGTGAAAATGATTTCCCGCGCAAATCAAAAGATCTGGCTACATGCAGGCTACTGAACGATTGGTCGCGCTACTTTGCCTAGTGCATCCACGTGAGTCGTCGACTTTAACAACAGCGCCTAAGAAAGAGATAACAACATTAATCATAATACCCATAAACACACTGCTATTCAATAGTTACAATATACTTTACCATAACATATTAAATTACCTGGTTACTATGCCGCCGAGGCAGTCCACCCAAGCTTTCAAAAGAGACGTTTCAAGATGGCGTCTCGGCTATTATAATATAAAACACCTAAATAGTTATTGTTTTAGAAGTCGGCGAACAGCCCGTGCGTACAAAGCAGTGTTGCCCGTTGCATACATCCTACGTATTAAATTTATCTAAATCTATTATTTGGTAAATTTCCGTTAATTTATACACATCAATGTGAAAGAACGTTTCATGGCAACCCGAGCCTTCCATTCAATAGATACGATAGAAAACTACAGCTTCGTGGTCCATTACACGTAGTCCCATGGAATGCTCGCGTTGTGCACACAAGTACAAAAGTTGTCCCAATTTACATTTCCACACTAAAAAGCTAATAGTCGGAGGCAGAAAAGGCACTACAACAATTTTCTACACACATGCATCACAACAAATATATTCCGAAATAAGCAAGGCTTCCTTTTAAAAAACTAACATAAAGAAATTGCTGTTTTTATACTTTCTAATATGCAGTTCAAAATATATTAGGGCCCTGGCGTTACTTTCCAGCTGTATTATTCATACTGTAAATGATATTCGACTGCAATTAATAAAATTATAAAATAGCGCGATATAATTAAATAATCACATACAAAACAATAAAACTATTTATTATTTACAACTCGTTATCTATGGTACAATAACTAATAATAACAACACAAAAAGTACAACATGCAATAAGTAACAATAATAATTTCGTAGAATTTGAACTTTAAAAATGATGCAGACTCATTCATATACGTTTGCTTTCATATTATTATTAATTATTAAACAATCGTTTATGGGCAAAGTGGTAAATTTACAGTCTCCTTTTTACAGTTAAGTAGAATTATAACAGATGTGTTGTATCAATCAGGAAAAACAAAGCCAATAAGAAATATACAATTCCAGTAGTGGAAACTTATGAAAAATATAAAAAATCACTGGTGTATAATTACAAAATATACATTGTTTCATTTCAATAGAGAATAGACAAATTAAGGCATTTATTCTAATAGTGGCGCGAAATTACACAATAATTTACAACTTGCAGTAAGGGTATTACAACAATTTATTTTAATTACATATAACTACTTATAAAGTAGAGCATGCATTGCAGTAATGACATGTAAATAATATACCGATGACTGTAACTTATATAATCGATTATTATGCAATCAAATAATCGGTTATGAAAGTAACATCGATACCTCTCGGAATGACTCAAAGCCAAATCAAGCTTAGAAAAATAAGCTTTAAGTCATTGCACACAAGTATCATATCGGTACTTCTTTTTACTTTTTATCAGGCATGCTTTTTTATTCGATTTTTAAATGAGTAAAGTAGATAGTTATGTAGATATCATTACTACAATGCAAAAGTAATCTCTAATGTAAATAGGGCTTTGCCAAAAAGTTATTGCAAAGACAAGTTACTATCAAAATACATGAATTTTGACAGTCCTTACGAAATGACAGTGCGTTTTCCAAGTCTGTATGTAATAATGTCGGGTTTCTAAAACATTAGTCAATTTCAAGCAGAGATTTAGTTTATTGCTATTTTTGCTACTCAATAGTGCTAGATATTTAACGGGCTAAATCTGAGATTAAAGTTGACAAACTTTCTAGAAACCGGGCGTATGCCTTGAGATGGATAAGCAAGACACACATATCGGACACCATTTAAATCTGCTTTGAAGATGAAAGATGTCCCGTTATACAGATATTGTGTAGATAGATGGACCATAAGCTATACAATTGTTTCTTTCACGTCAATATGATGAATTCGTGTTATTAGAAACAATATGGTTGACTTAGTTAAAGAAATTGATGTGATGGAAATTAAGAAAGTAGGTATATGAAAAATATTTATAAGATTCATAATTTCCAAATATCAATATACTACAACCATTAATCGCTATTAATTAAAGTTTTATCATATCAAATTTGCAAGATAAGCTTTGTAATTTTCTCGCTTTTCATATTAATAAGAACTAAAAGTCCCTAAATCCTTAGACTTAGGACAAATAATTTGTCGCACCCTCTCGTTACCCCATAAACAAACAAACTCTAATATTAACAGATTATACAAGACATATTATTACATATTCAAGAAGCAATTAGGCCTCAGTTACAGATACACTATATTACACAACTTCCTTTTATCAAGTTTTTCTTTAACCAGACAGCGCCCTTCGAAAACCCCTTCACATATTTGACTAGTTAATGTAGGATTTGTAAAGCTACGAATTAGATTTACTGATTTCGAGTTATTATTTATGGTTCTTAGACGTTACCATGTAATAAGAAACTGTTCGTGTGAACACACCTTTATAATCGAACGTTAATTAGTCGGGCAAGCCTGATAACACCAGGTTTTGTACTAGCCTTGTAGTCTTTTTAATTACCAAAATTTAACCTATTCGTAAAGAACGATAAAACTGCCTTCAAACTTAATATTATTCAAGACTGACTAAAATGTATTCTTGTGACTATTAATAAATCACTTTTAGAATCAGATTAGAACTAAAAATTACGTAACTAATTAAATTAAAGTTATTTTTAACCGGGCAGCGTTATCGCGAATGAAGTTATTACGATTCTGCTTATCAGGCATTGCATTGGCAATATATTTTAATAACATAGAAATACTTCTCGAAATCTAAATTGGAATGGATCAATTAATACAAAAATATACAAATAGTTATTCAATATTATTGCCGAAGAAATGTCCAGTTTTCCTAAATATCCGCGAGTAGGTAAAAAGCTACTCATGAGTTTACCTACGATACGCTGACTTTAAACAATAATTACTTTAGACTTTACCGAACATGATGAGTCAATAAGTAACTGGACATAAAACGACAGACACCTAGAACTCGATAATAATATACTGTTGCTTCTTGCACATTCTACTTTCGTTGGAATTTGATGAGCATGGCTACGAAGGTCCCAAACCCTGATAATTTAATTGAACAACATGACGAGCTTACACCTTACTCTGATTTTCTTGATTGATTCCTTGCCTCGTACTTGCTAAAAAATTTAAGGCAAATTCGCATAGCGGTTGCTAAATCATTTTTTGCAATAGCCATGACGTTTAACTTAAAACATAGAAACTAGCAACGGTGTATACTCGAAATTCAATCACAAAGATCACTGTTAAATCTCGT
This sequence comes from Stenoptilia bipunctidactyla, assembly GCA_944452665.1. NCBI lineage: Eukaryota > Metazoa > Arthropoda > Insecta > Lepidoptera > Pterophoridae > Stenoptilia > Stenoptilia bipunctidactyla. Next base: position 19,654,696 of record OX101734.1, on the reverse strand, counting down.
CTTCAAACATATCTTGCGACTGGAGTGAAGCCCCTTGATCCCTAGTGTGTATACTGGGAGGTAGCTCTAATAAATTGGTCACTTCTCTTGTCTCGATATTGCAAGTGCGAGTTGTAATTCGGCATCCTCCTGTTGTCTCCTGCGCTCAGCCTCATCTTGAAGGCGTCGTGACTCTGCCGAAGCCCACGCCCATTGCTTCTCCTCGGACGGCAAATCGTCAGATTTTTCAGATTTACCACTATTATTACTCTTTTTCTCTTTCCCATGCCTAGACCTACCTATCCCACCGATTGTATGGACTAAAGACCTCGCGTATTTTACCGGCTTAGGAGACTTTTCTTTCTTCGTTGGCAAAGTATTAGTCGGCCATGTTTCATTCAAATTCTTGTTTTGATCTGAACCCCATTCCGCCCAGTTATCGGTTTTGTTTGCCCAATTATCTGTTTTCCAGTCTTTCGAGAGAGAATTCGTGTTCTTTGAGGAGTCGTTCCAAGCATCGCTAGATGATTGTGATGTGGATTTTTGATCAGAGGATTTGGCCCAAGCGTCTGCTGTTTTATTGGAAGGTTTGCCCCATGCGTCTTCTGTGGCCCAGTCGTCGTTGGGCCAGGCGGCCCAGACGTCGTTGTTATTCGCAGAGGCGTTCGGAGTAGATTTGTGATTCGAGTTGGCTCCAAAAGGATCGTAAGTGACCGGTGGAGCTGAATCTCTACCGCTTCGCTTGTCCGGGGGCGCGAAACCTCCGTTGAGGCTCAAAGTCGTCGGGAAGAAGTCGTCCGTTTCGAAACCAGCGACAGAAGTGGGTCTCGCTGCAAAAGGGTCGAATTTCTTGGCGTCCACAACATCAGCGAAGGGGTCTTCGATATTGAACGGGTCCTCGTATCGGTAATCTTTGAAGGGGTCCTCCGTGAAGTCCATGGAGGAGTTGGCTCGTGTCTGAACACAAAGTGTGCGAGTGAGAGGGAGTAAGGTGAGTTTGTGTGTGTGTGTTTGTGAGCGAGACGGAAGTACGCACGTGGCCGGCGGCTGCGTCCTTAGCGCTGCAATGTGGGGACAAGCAACGTTCGTGTTAGCTGGTTAGTGACATGGACATAGAATGATTATACGAAACTCATGACAATATAGTTTGCTTTTAATAAGATTAAAACTGTAAATTACTCACAAATTTTACCACAAACTGTCTTAAACGCGGGGATGTAATTCAATTGAAAACTTGCATTACTTTCTCGTTAAACAGTTTTGATACTACAATATTTAATCTAACTGAATATAATCTCGGCAGTAGATTCAATGCAAAAATTTTGTTCAATCCAGACTGCAAAACTTATTAAGCAAGAAGTGCTTCAAATCGAAAAAAGCCTTGTCATGAGAATCATATAGAAAATGTTATTTTTTTAAATATATACAATTAGATTAACGTTATTCGAGTTAAAATAGAAACTAAATGAAATGAACAGAATATATAAATAATTATAACGAACTTATTAGGGGCAGAAAACTACTCATGCATGACTAATGTTAGAACAATAAAATATTCATGTTCATAATAGTGGAAGCCATTAGAGCAGCATGAAAGCTAACAAAATTACGATTTATGCCAATATTCGCTGTCAACATCCAAATCAATATTAGCTGTCAATTTTTCTACAAAAATGTGTGATTGATAATCAATGCGTTCACGTGAAGGTTAAGCTTTTAGCGGCTTTAAAATTGAGTTCTAAGTAATGTATTAATGGCCTACATAAATATTTAACTGGTTTTTTCTTCTTGTTTCGTTTAAGCTAGTCAAAATTACATAATTTAAAATATTTTGTCTCTTTAAAAAATGTAATCTGCATAATAAATAGTGTATTAATGTGTTAATCTACTGCTATCTATACATAATTAAACTAATTTATTAATAAGCCAGCATGCTGTATTAAAATTATAAAAATCTCATTCAGATGCTGCTGAGTTAAACAAAGGTATAAAGTAAATACTTTTTGAAAATAATAATACGGCGGTAAAAAATAAAAATCGTGCTAAAAAGATACGTAATCGACTAGTTTCGATTTCGTAGAGCGTCATCCTTTTCGTACGGAGAACTATCGAAAAAGACAACATTCTACGAATCTGAAACTAAATTCTCTTTCTCTCTTTAGATGCGGATTATTTTCCACCTAATTATTTTCCGCGTTTTCGAACTCATATATTATCAGATATAAAATAAACAACAGCATCTAATGAAAAATATGTAAAAGTATGAGAATGGCATTCGAAAACAGAGAAAGTAAAGAAAAGCCAACAGAAATTCCTGATTTCTACATTGCATTGAGAGTGACATTTTTGCTTGTTTTTAATATTTTTATATTAAATTTATCTTTTATCGGGCTTAATTATGTACACTCGAAATTTTGGCTTTTAAACGCCACGCCAGAATTCATTTAACTTAAACCAAATATAATGAGTTTGCAAATAAGCCTTCCAACAATTTAGATTATATTTCCACAGTCATATTTTTACATAATTACGTTAAATTTGAATTAACAATAAGCAGTAGGTAATGCGCTAAAAATATGTCATGGGTGCTCATGTCAACTAAACTAATTGTGACTTAAAATGCCATTCTCAAAAACTCCACTACCAAAGTGCATAGTTAGTAACTAGTATAATTTACGTACATTTTTACTTTCTCTGCGGCGGAACAATAATGAGAAATAAAAATAAAACGTATGCTTATCTCCACAGTACGGCAGGCTACATGCTTCTAATTTCGTTTAAAAATAAATTGGGGTGTGTTGTTGGGAAACAAAATATAATTTAAAATAAAACAAAGAAACCAAAACTTTGAAATATGAGGAATGTTAAATTGTACTAACAATGAACATTGTGCAAAAAAATGAACATTTCGTTAGTAAAATTTTACCATTTATTATGAAAACATCTTAAATCTAATTTTAAATCTAAAAAAGGTTCTAAGGCACGTATTATGAAAGCATTCAAAATCATTAATTCGCAGTAATTTCTCTACAAAGAACTTTACTTAAGTACAGTTCAAGTTATCTAGTCTAAGTTGAGTACGCTTTCATATTACGAACTGAACTCCTATTACGACTGCGCAGGTAAGCAAGCAGTAAGTAGTTTCTCTTTTTTTATTAAGTTCTAAAATATTATGAAAAAAGCAGTTCCTAAAAAATATTTTCAGCTTTATTGCTTTTAATTTAAAATATATTCTTCCTTCCTTTCAAAGTCTGTTTCGATTAATTTAATATGCTCTCTGTACACTTTACATTCAGAGAAGCCATTAAAATATGTAACATCAGAGACGTTCCAGTTGGACAAATAAATGAATGACTTCATAATCAAACTCGAGCTATAATTCTAATTATCAGCAACAGAGATAATATTGTGGTAGGAATTGGTAAAAATAATATGTTTAAAATCTTTACATTCTAAATTTCTAAAATGTGATCAACTAAAAACAAAAACAGCAATGACATAAATTCTTACTAAAACCTTGATAATTTAGTAATTTGTCATTAAAAAAAAATTTGGCTTTGACTTTGAAACTGCTAGTGAACTTATATATACGGGCAAAGTAACACACTATAGTGAAGACGTTGTCAGATGATATGCGTGACATTTTAAAATTGATAAACTTAGTTACGTTGCCGTTATGAATTTTTTTTCGATTCACTTGTTTAGAAGTATCAGAAGCTGGTTAAAAATTGTATTTAGAATTAGGATTTCAAGATGGCCGCTAAAATACACATTAGATTTGGATTTACTAGTGTCAATGCTTATTGACTGATATCAATTCCTTTGATTTGGATTTAAGTTTTTTTTTTAATAAAATTATTTACAGTTATTTAAAGTCAATAAACAATTTTAAGTAGTTTTTCACTGTGCCAATTTATACAGGGTTGTTTTTAAGTAACCGGCTTTAAAAGGAAATTAATATATTTGCTAACATATTAAGCAAAGCATGGTCACATTGGCCACTCTTAATTATGAATGAATACCATTAATATAAAAACGACTACGCGCTACTACAAAACATCTTGTAGTCATAGTATTATCAGTGAAATGCCGCGTTATAGTAGCTATGTTCATCAACAGCGAATATTTGTAAAAAGTTTTTGGTGCTATATCTTTACTTTTTTGTAATGAGCGATGCTAAAATAAATCAGGGGCCTTACTCCCGACGTGATCGAGAATCAAATCAACTCGATCTCAAGTATTTTCGCACTCCCAAAAGCGGTGGCGCAAATTGTAACTAATCTCGATCGAATATAACTGTTTATAGCTTGTAACATGACGAAATCTATGGTAAATCATACTTATCTATAACACTTTTACTCTGCGGATGAGACGTCATCAACCGGATCCAGCTAACGGCGCCGATAACATTCGATTTGGTTCGGTTCTACCGGACCAGGATCGAACGTGAATGAGAATCGAGAATCGAAATCGAATCAGTTTCGGGAGTAAGACCACTGGTACGTTTATATCGTATCAAAGAAAATAAAATTTAAATGTGGCTGGTGACTTAAAAACAACCCTGTATTTTATTACCCCTGACGCAAACAGAGAAGGGTTCTTTAAGTTTCTTCTGTCTTTCTGTGTTATCGTAGCTCCCAAATTGATGTACCGATTTTCATTTAGTTGTCAGTAGGTCGCGCGATAAGGGATACGAGAATCGTCAAGCATATCATCCTAAGAGTGTTTACGACACCAATCGATCGAAGTTCGACCGACGGCATACGTTTTTTTTTTTAATCGGATTGGCCTAGTAAAAAATATCGATCGACGATCGATTTGGTGTGGTAGCATCCTAAAACGTTTCCACTTTGGTGATACACCTAACCACAACACACTATTAACTTTATCCTATCAATCTATCCATATAGCTCTGGGCCCTTACCTTGCTGGCTTGGCTGGGGGCGGGGCGGGGCGGCGCGGGGCGCGGCGGGGGCGTCTTGTGCTTGCCGGCGGCGGGGGCGGGGGAGGGGGCGGCGGGGGACGCGCCGGGCTGAGAGCCGCGCGTGGGCGCGTGTAGCACCGCGAATGGATCGGATTCCCAGTCCGAGGGTTTGTTGGCGTTCTGTGAAATATTGTACATGCATACATACATAACTTTCGCCTGTATCCCTAATGGGGTAGGCAGAACACCAGAAGCTATAAAAACCATCTGATGTCACGTTTGACAAATTTGGAGGTATTATTATGATGGAGAGAGACTATAGCAGTGACAGGGGGTCAGCCTGTCGCCCGCAAAATCGCCAATAAATCCTCCGTCCCTTAACTGACTTTAACAGTTTGCGCGGGAAAAAAAGCAGCTGGCACATTCTACGTTTTTCTTTCGCTCCCATATTGTCTTCGTTAGAAATAAGTTAAATGAAAAACGTGTAGATGTAGCCATACCGCCACGTCTTTCCTACACTCGCGCGTTATCCTCTCCAACCACAACTTCACTTACTACCAGATGAAATTGCGATCAAAAGCAGATTTTGACACTGTTAAAAAAAAGCGTTTTCGCCTAATTTTATCGCTTTTCCTACTTTACTTTTTATTGCAACGTTCTTTACATACTCCTCTCGTGCGTGACCATGGTGTTTGTATGAAATGAATTTGATCTAAAAGTGGAATGATCACCGACATGTTAGAAATGTTTATGATGTGTTAGTTTTTACCCTTTTATTTTATTTAAGTGTGTAGCCACTAAGTGAGCTTTAACAATCTCGTGCTATGGAGATCATAAAGCGGAACTATGATGTATTCAAGTATCGAAGAAACGAGCCAGTTAAGAAAAAATTGTTAACCAAACTTGTCAAACTGTCAACATGATATTGCCTCCGAAAAAAACAAGACAAAGGTAAAGATGGGACATTTGTCTTCCATGACACCTGATTGTAAGTGAACATGACTAAGGTGGTACACGTGCACCCACGAGAAACCTATTCACTCGACGCTTAAAAGTACCAGGACTATACTGGTCACGGAAAAAAGACGCAGGCAGTTCATTCTAAACCTTGGCGACCAGTATCAAAAAGGAACTGTCAAAGTGCTTAGTTCGACTTTTTGGAATATCTACCACATACGGATGGAATTTCTGTCTGCGTCTAGTAGTCCGATGGTAAAAGGAGGAGGGTTCAATTTGTTCAAACAGAGCACTCGCGCACTCTCCAAAATGTATCCTGTAGTACACGGTTAAACAAGCAACCTTACAAAGAATAAAATGTCATCATCATCATCCACAGCCTGTAGACGTCCACTGCTGGACATAGGCCTCCCCCAAGGTCTTCCACGTCGCTCGGTCCCGTGCCGCCCTCATCCAGCGTTTACCGACGACTTTGACCAGGTCGTCGGTCCATCGTGCGGGGGGCCTGCCTACGCTGCGTCTCCCAGTACGTGGCCGCCACTCGAGAACTTTTCTGCCCCACCGGCCATCTGTTCTGCGAGCTATGTGCCCTGCCCATTGCCACTTCAGCTCTGCAATCCTTCTGGCTATGTCGGTGACATTGGTTCGCTTGCGAATCTCCTCATTCCTGATTCGATCCCGCAGGGAAACTCCGAGCATGGCCCTTTCCATTGCCCGCTGAGCGACTCTAAGCTTATTTATAAGGCCCATAGTTAGCGACCACGTCTCAGTGCCGTATGTCATCACTGGCAACACACACTGGTCAAAAACCTTTGTCTTCAGACACTGCGGTATTTGCGACGAGAAGATTTTACGGAGCTTCCCGAACGCTGCCCAGCCGAGTTGGATCCGACGATTGACCTCTTTCTCAAAGTTGGACCTACCTAACTGGATTTTATGTCCTAGGTATAGATAATCGTCAACAACTTCGAGCGTGGTGCCTCCAACAACCACAGGAGCAGATGCAACATGGACGTTCAACATGATCTTCGTCTTATCCATGTTCATTTTAAGGCCCACTCGCTGCGAGGCTCCACTGAGGTCATCGAGCATTTTACTCAGGTCCTGCAGGGTCTCAGCCATGACTACGATGTCATCCGCGAATCGAAGGTGATGTACTCGCCGTTGATGTTGATGCCGAGCCCATCCCAGTCCAGAAGCCTGAAGACATCTTCCAACGCTGCGGTGAACAGCTTAGGCGATATAACGTCGCCTTGCCTGACGCCCCGCTGCAGTTGGATAGGCTTCGAATTCTGATCCTGAAGACGGACTGACATAGTGGCGTTTTTGTACAAAAACTTCAACGCTTCGATGTATCGATAGTCAATTTGGCACCGCTGCGAAGACTGCAGTACAGCCCAGGTCTCGATCGAATCAAAGGCTTTCTCATAGTCCACAAACGCCAAGCAAAGTGGCTGGTTATACTCCTCCGTCATTTCTTGAATATTCGAAAAAATTACATTCCGAATAAAATGTAGAATCCTCAAAATTCATTACAAATGAATATTTCAAATAAAAGTAGACTTACACTGTCATTCCTGGTACTATTGGCGTTCGCGAACGAATCTCCAGCGAACGGATCGTTCGTAGAATTCGCCGCAAACGGGTCATTCGCGGACCATGTTGACGACTGAAAATATGAGAAACATCACATAAAAGTTATTTATTATTTACTCAGAAACGAGTTAGCTAGCGTAAATATCTCGTTGATTTTCATGACTAAATCATGATTTTCATTATTATTTCAGGGGTTTAACCGCTCAACTTCCGAAGCACTGATCAGTGAACTGCACTCAACTGTCGAAGGACTGATTAGTGCGCGAGCTACTAGGGACACTGTTTCTTTAATTTTTAAGTTTCCTTAAGGCGCTTAGCAGACGATAAACTTCATGCGCCTTGTTGCGACAACCGACAACTGACAACTCCCTGTTCATATATTATTCCAATGGAATTGCGTATACAGCAATTCTAGTTAGGAGTTAGTTTCTGATTGCAGCAACTCGCAATTAGCAACTTTGATTAAGTTGCTGGTTTTTTCAATTGACAATCGCAGCTAACAAAAGTTTCTAAAATCAGCAATAGCAAGTCGTTCTTTGGGGTATAAACTTTCCCTCATCACTGTATTCTGCCGTTTTAAATCACTTTCCAGCAACTTATTAAATATGTAAACAGACATTTTAAAATATTGTTTAAACTTGTCATTATGTTTCTGAAGCTCATTTATGTTAATAAATCTAGTCCTATCTTGCAAGAAGGGATGAATCCAAAACCGACGATTGCTGCGAATAATTTGTTGTAGTTGCCACCGTGTCGGCGACGCCGACGTAATATAATGTAAACGAGTACTGTCTCTCCGGTGTCCATCGTAATACTGAGTGGACTCACCTAACAAACCAGGTTCACATAAAATTGCGACAACCGTAAAGGCCAATTTGTGGTTGCTGCAACTGGAAACCTTTAGAACATTTACAAAAATTGATAGTTGCTTCAACAAGGTTACCAGTTGCATCAATTGCAGATTCTCTGGTTGTAGCAAGTGGCAATTTCCAAAAAAGTTGATGGTTGCCTCAACTAAGTTGTCAGTTTTGTAAACCTAAGTTGCTACGTGTGCAAAGCGCCTAAATGCTTTATTTATTTACCAATATATAACGGACCAATAACTATTGATTGAAGTTCATTCAATGATCAGAGAATCAACAGTGAGTGAATTTTCAACTTCAATCTATGCTAATATATAAAGCTGAAGAGTTTAAATAAGACAATAAATAAAACTGGATAATTGAAAGACGAAACGAAATTTTCGTTATTTTTCTAAAGCAGGTGAAAAACACACAATTAAGTACTTCATTTAGCAGTCAAAGGTAAATATTATATTCATTTTAAAACAGTAAAAAAATTATGTAAGAAGAAACAGCGTCTATCCATACGTTTTTTTTCTTCAATAATCAGTTTATTTCAAGCCCTGTCAAGAAAGCTCTAAAATTGCAGTCCCGAGACACTGGGGTACGAATCTTTGCGCGCTCTCAGCAGCTGAGAGGTTAATAATCTGATGAATTAAAAGAAAACAGTCTCTAACTATACTTAAGCATGTATTCTTCAAATTCAACTTCATTTATGTGTTAATGAGGTTTATTTAACATGTTTCTTGATAATCGTTTACCTTGAACTGAATTACCTATATATTTAACTTATTTTCTGAATTTATGACTATATATAGCACGCTTACATTTCAGCAGTATGGGCCCGGACATTTATTATTTGTAACACCTTTAAAACGCATTTACTGACAAATAAAGATTTTATTAACAATTATTATATTATAATTATTATTCATTTTCGTTGCAACTATATTAAATGCCTTCAACAAAAAATCAATGAGTTGAAATAGTCAAGTAGTCTACTTAAAAGTAAACTTACTTTCCGTTTTTTTATTAGAAGATGTTTACAATAATTAACCTTATCAACCTTGACATAATAATCAAAATAACATCAGCATTAATTATTTCATACCTTATTATTACTAGAAGGCGCGAACGGGTCACTGCCAAAGGACGAATCCTTAAACGGATCGGCCGCGAAACCAGACCCATTCATGGAGCTAAAATCTGTGGGCGGCGATTTTACCTCCTCCTGTAATGACAACATATTTTTTTTATTTATTTATTTATTAAGGTATATCAACAATAAACATACAATTTCTTATATGGGATACAAATTTAAAAATACAAGTTTACCAATAACAGATATACACAGCATTTAAAATAAAATATCAACGACAACACACATTACAGCAATAATCTAATACAAAAATAGTAACTATGTAGCTTAAAAAAATAAAGTTTATAACAGAAATTTAGACATTTACAAATTTATACAACAAGTATGAGATCATAATTTAACTTAACTTACTGAGAAAGTGAGTGGAAGCTTAGAATTTTGGTTCTTACTTCTTTGCGATAAATAAATTAAATAATATGGGAAATTTACACACCTTTTACGCTGTTCCAAGATATGTATTTTTTTTACTATGCTACATTGCTAAAATTTCAACTATAGGACATTCCAAAGGAACATTTATTTATTATTTCACCAGATAGTTTAATATTTCAATTCAAAGTTATTTTATTCATTACTTAGTCTTTTTATTTATTTCTGTACCATATAAGCTGTATCTTAATAGCGGCTGTACCGAGCGCGGGTGTGTACAGGGCGCTCTCGTGTCGTCTCGCTCTCTAGTCCTCGTCTCGGTCGCTCTCGGTGCCGGTTATTGCGCCCGGGTCAAAGGGTCTCATTGGCTCGCCCGAGGTAAACGGCAGCCAGCATGTACACACTCGTTCATTAGTAAATTATACTATATCACGGCACAAAGACAAACATGAGCAGCAATTTCTACGTTCATTGAAGCGGTAGCATTGAGTTCAAATGTTAGAATGAGTATGTACAGGCATGCTCTCGATGAGGGCCTTCTAGGCCGAGACTCTCGCAAGAGGCTCTCAACGAGTGTGTACAGCCGCTACAAAAGTTTTATAAGTTCCTGTATCTTATTTTACCGTTATTAGAAATAAAAAAGTCTTTAAAATAGTTCATTTAGACTACAGTCCATAGTGTGATTATAAAATATGTAAGTAGATGCTAAATTTATATCTTACATACGACTTATTAAATCTTACCTCGTTATACGAATATAAGAATACAAAGTGTACGGTTTAGCCAAGGTTAGAATAAAATCTACGTAAAATGTATGTTCATATGCCATTAAGGCGAATCATGGCTGTACCTATTATTATAAAATCCATCTCTGTAACATTACATTTACCTGTGATAATGAATAAACGAATTGAATTGAAAAAAAAACTATTCTCCTTTCCAAGTAAAATTAAGGCCTAGTAAAAAAGTAATTCAATAATATTTTTCATTAAAATAATTTACCTGAGAGTCGCCCGCTACAAGACTATCTAAGAACTTCTTGTCGAACTGATTAGTGAGCGACAAGTGGCTCTGATCCACGGAGCCGGAAGTGAGGGCGCTGATGGCTTCCTCTATAAGCCGCTGTTGGTCTTCTAAGTGGGATTTCTTGATTTGTGCCTGGTAACATAAGTAGTATACAACATTTTAAATTAGAACATATAAAGAAGGATAATTACACATTCCATATTTTACATACAAATGTCTGAGCCCTATATCAAGTGAAATGGCAAGTATGGTATCGCTTTGTCTTATTAAATTTAAAGATTTGGAAATGTATAAGATCAATAAAATACATGTTTCAAGTATGAACCTTGAAAAATCCATATTTCTATGACAACTTTGATGCAACTTCCAGCGTAAATAATTACTATCAATATTCAAAGAAAACGTTAACGTGATGTACCAGGTAACGGAGCTCATTTATCAGTTAGTTCATATAAGTATATTAATGAAAATTTTGTGTTTTATTGACATGTTCACACATTCCAAAACCTTTTCAATTATCCAATTTCCGTAACAAAATAGCGTGATTATTAATAAATAGAGGGATACCTGCACTGGAAGCTAGTTAAGGTAGGTATTACTTGGTGGTAGGCAGGCTGGTGTTCTTTTTCATGCAACATGACTTAATTTTGTACAAAAGAATTTTATAGGCTGGTTATAACATTATTTCATTATTACCAAAACTTTATTTTCAGTGGTGTAGCTAACTGTACACTTGGTAGCCGGCAGATATATAAAATATGGCGGAAAACCTTTGTTTTGACGGACCAACACATTAAATCAAATAACTTCTCTTCACAGTACAACTGTAGCTTATACTATCGTTATCCCACCAACCTGTCCTCGCTTCAGCACACTGCGACTACAAGCCTCGGTGATCTTGTCCTGCTGCTGCACCAACTCTTTATGTTCCTTCTGTAAAGCCTCCACTAACTGCTGCTGCGATTGTAACGCCGTCCTTCTAGAAGCTACTTCCTTCTCTGTTTCCATTGCCGCTGATTCTTGAACCGCTACTTGAGAGCGGAGCTTTTCTACCTGTAAGTTGAGATGGTAATTTATAGAATAAAACTGTCCCGTTACTGACACGTACAGTACAGACATGAAAGGAATCCCCGAAATTCCCACGGGGGAAGTGTAATTGGACTTTTTAGTTCATGCGCGTACAGAGTCTTGGGCAAACGCTCGTGTACTCTATTACTTTAGGCTTTTTTATTGTAATGGGAAGAGAATCAGTTATGTTAACAAATATAAACATCAGAGATAGTGTTATATGGAAATTTTCAGGTCGTAATCTTTATGAACTTGCAAAAAACATTGAAAAAATAAACAATATTCAAGAGAAGGATCATTGAAATATTATTACATACATACATAACTTCACGCCTGTATCCCGTATAGGATAGGCAGAACACCAGAGGTAATAAAACCATCTGATGTCACGTTTGACAAATTTATTAATTCTCTAAAAACTCCTTTTTTTCGTTTTTAACGTCGAGGTAAAGGAAGAAACAAGGTTTTAACTCCAGAGTTATAGTATCACCCCATTCGAATTTTTTTGTTTGCAACCTTTTTAGCAATAAAGAGTATCATTATAATTATTATTAAAATAAAATATATTTTAAAATAATTAAATTCTTAAATATATTTCGATTGATTGAAACACATGGAGAACTATAACTAGAAAAGGGAATGAATACTACGCACCTGTGTTTTTAAGTCATTTAACCGCTTCTGTGCTTCGCCTTTTTGGTTTTCTAACTGCTTTAACGTCGCCGTCAATGTGTCTAACTCACTCTGCAAATAACAAATAACAATTTTATGAACACTTTAACAGATTTAGTTTCAAATGGTCCAATATCGTAGTCAATCTATACCCTTATTATATTGTAATTGAATCTGAACTCAATGTCCTCGACATTTAGTTTAAAATTGGTGGGGGCAATTTGACAGGTTTGTAACGCTTGATATGCTGCCTTCTGTACTATTTTCTTATAGAAATCTCCTGAAAAAGGAACTTTAAAATCTAATTCTGTCTATCTGCCTTGACCAAATAAGAGCTGACAAACGAGTTGTAAATGTTATTTTATGTGGGTGTTCCACAGACGACAGAGAGCACTTTATGTCTAATGGTCTTACGCATATCATATACGACGAGGTGTCAACAAATCAGCGTTGGTAACATTGGCATCGTAAATTTACCATATTATCATCTAGTTAATAAAACTAGTATTTAACTATTAAGAACTATTAACTAGAACTATGATTTCTCGTTAAAGTTATCGCAAGAATCAAATCGATAGGATTTGGTTCCTACGTTGCGATCGCATACTCAAAAGATGCTCCCACTCCCATATAAAGTTATAAAATATTGTGTAGCATCATAACATTTTATAACACAGTGATAAAATGAACATTGAACATTTTGATACATATTAAATGTTAAAGAATGCTATATTTAAAATTCCCAACAACATTTGTTCTACAGGTGATGCGCTTATTTAAATTAACCCCGTATAACTTCTGTGAGAGAGCACCTAAACACGCGATTACAACACTTCTTTCCCTCTACATAAGGACCTTTATCCAGCAACTTTTATTTTAAATGACTACCTAAAAACAACTGAACAATTAAACAACTAACCTGCAGACTATCAGCTTCACTAGTCTTAACGCTAAGTTCCTTCTCCTTGCCATGCACCTCGGTCTCAAGGGACCGTCTTTCCCTTGCAAGGGCTTCTACTTCGCGGGCGATTGCTTCCAGTTCCGGCGTAGGCTGAGGTCCAAGGTTCGGTATCGGGTCTGTTACTGGTGCCTGAAAACGAAAATATTTTTTAATTTTTAAAACGCTTAATCTTAACGCTCTTTGATATGGTTTGTATCAGTTTCAGATAGTTAGTTGTTAATTTCAGGCTACAAAACATACGAGCCGAGTTATTACGGATTTGTTTACGGTTTGTTTAAAGAAGTTTAAAGCACACGAGCTCAGGTACTATGGCTAATTTAATCAATAAAAACTCTTTGGCCAAACTACTCTTCTAAAGACACAGGCCAGTAACAAATAATCATGTCTAAATTATCTGTTAGTGTCAAAACTGGACACAAACATGCTGAAAGGTTATCTAATCTTTACTCTTTTTTCTGGCGAGTTAATTCGTTTAAATCTAGGAGAAGACATACACAAAAGGATTAACCGCATCAAAGAGCATGGAAGGCAACTGTACGGTAACCGGGTTAAAACGGAATGGTCACTTTGGGAGCTGGAGAACGATGATATGAATGGATATCCACGTAAGTAAATTTGAAAAGGACTTTTATTTCGTGAAAAGTATCAAAAGATGTAGGATTTTCTTTGATTCAAGTCAATGAAAAGTGGTTATTTAAAAGTCTATCAGGGAAAGCTAGATTTTTTAGCAAAGAACAGACAAATATGAAATAGCGCAAATAAAGTTTAGTATTCAAATTGTCACAAACTTTTGGCTTTTATATTTTCAGTAATAAGGTGGTTATTTTGTGAACTGATAAATACTTCTGTCCTTGTAATAAATTTAATATGGTTTACAACGTGTATTTTCCAATATGAGACACAATCTAACAAATAATAAAGGGCTTATGTCATACGCAATATTTGTATTCCTTTTTACTCCTATTCTCAGACACGGGTAACACCATACAATCACCTTTTATTTTTATAAGGTAAATCATCCCAGCAGCATCTACCTCTCTCTCTCACTCTTAAACCTCTCTTTTCCACAGGAGGTGAAAAACAAAAGAAGGCGCTTTTCATGCAGCAATGGATCGCCTACTACGAGTGCACAGCTCGCCACTTGGAAAGCGTCATGACTACAGGTCGAGTACCGTCGCAGTTTGTGGCGGTATATGAAGGCGCTGTAGCGGCGATACAGTGCGACAAGTGTATAGCGCCTGACGAAGATGAGATCGAATGGGTTTATGCGAAGGTTTGGTCAAATGATTTTAACGTTACATGCTTTGGAATAGGATTCAGTATTAAAATATCAACTATTACTTCTCTACTTTAAAAGGCACTGTTATATCTAAAATTTTAAAAGTAGTTTTTATTTTTTAAATCACACAATCTCCACCTTATGTTCTATGTGAAAGTGCGAGTAATCAGTTTAAACAAGATGTTCTTTTTAAGGTTATAACTTTAAGGTTTTGTTCCATACTAAAAAATAATACTTTTTGCCAAAGAATATGTGGTTCAAAAGTGCATACTTTAGAAGATATCATCAATCTTAATATAATGAGTTCATAAATTATCACCGTTGTAAAATCTCTTTAACTTTCATTCAATAGATGGGTGTCACTGAAGTCATAAATAAACCAAAAACATTTTAAACGTTGAGGAACGTTGCATACAATGTACAACGCAAAACGTTGCGAACTGTACCTGTGCATAGCGATATAAAAAGGGATAGAAAATGCCACGTTGTCAAAACTTATAGGACTTTTTACAATTTTTTTTAAATCTTTTTTCAGTCCTTGAAAAAGCTGTTTTACGCCAACCTTCAAGCAGACCCCTACACCGTCCTAGAGCGGGGCGGGTTGATGACTATATATTCGGCACGGAAGTCGCATGCGCTCGTGTATCGCTGTCATACGGCACTGCATATATTGCATGTCACAGCTGATCCTTATTCACTGGTATGTAAGGACGATTTTCAAAGTCTTAAGCTTTTTACCCGACTACAGCAAAGCAAAAAGGAGGGTTATGATTTTGACCTGTATGTATGTATGTGGGTATGGATATTCATCTGTTCCCTCCTAACTTCTAAACTAGTAGTCATAATTAGACAAATGAGGTGTCCTTGGAAACATCTCGATTGGCCGTTGGTTATAGGCTACGTGACGTCACGTTAAATTGACTACGGCGCCCTCTAGGGGACTTAAAGTAAAGAACTAAAAAAAAACTCGACGGTTTCGTTTGGGCTATCAAATTAAAGAACTTTGTTAGCACAGTTTAAATATGTAAACACTATTACTCCAAAACAAGTGAAAAAAAAGTTTAAAAACTAAAACCACTTCTCAGTGGCTCAAATACTGTTCTTATACATTTAGGAACAGTCTCGATCCCTGCGAGTTATAATTTGAACAGAATACTGGTCTCATATCATATTCTTTGCTTTAACTAGGTGAAGCCTGCAACTTCAAACGGACCGAACCCCGCGCCTGCAGTAACCATAGACAACGTGACAGTTTGGACCAAGTGGGGGACCTGGAGCGAATGCAGTTGTTGCGGCACCGTTGGAAGAAAACGCAAGTACGGCATGTGCTTTGTTACAGTGGATTTTGATGAGGTAACGTTGCTTGTTTTCACGGTTCATTATCAACGAGTAATATAAAACTGTTCCAGTTCTGACTGAGTGACTGACAGACAGACAACGTACAGCCATAACTACTGGTTGTAGAGAGCTGAAATTTGGAACATACATTACATAATAGGGAGTGTAGGAGAGCACTAAGGAATTCCCAAAATTCCCACGGGAACGGGAACTATAGGACGTTTCAATTTGTATGAATCTTTTTGTTCAATTTGGAAAAATCTTATTCCTCTTCATGTATGATCTCAAACTATCCTCGAATCCTCGAATTTCGAAAGTGACCAACCAGTCACCCTGTATAATCCGTTATATTTTGTTACAAAACTGGCTAATTCGTTTCAGTCAACTAAACTTGCTGGGGACAGTTATAGGCAACCTTGATATTTAGAATAAATAATACATTTTAATTTATCTTTTCAGATACAGGATGCTTCTAAGAATGACACTGATATTGCCATTTTTAAAGGTAAACAAGTCGATATTAAATTTTTTTTTAGTTCCTGTTTGAAAAATAATAATCAACTACGTAACATGCTTATAGATTTTCCTAAAGGCATCCCGTGCGGTTCCGAATATCTTCCAGCGTCCATTCGAAATATGTCGCATGTCCAAAATAGGAAGAATGAAATAATGCTGGCAATGTGTAAAGTATGCATTTGTTGTTTTTTATACATGTATGTAGTTGCAAAATTAGAAACATACGATTTAGGTTTTATATCATGTCAACTTATAAAAGATGATTAAGACGTATTTTGTAGGGTCGGAATAAAAACCTTGCATCAAGGAAAAACATTGTAAACGCAAACATTCACAACAGATTTTTTAAATGTTATTATTATACACTAAGGAAACGATACGAAGACTAAATATTGAAGAAATGGTAAGATATGACTAATAATAAGAAAATAATAGCTTTTAAACAATATAATTTACAATTGGAGGTACAACAATTGGACGACCACTTTGACGATGGGATAACACTGTCTGCCTCAGAAGCCAGTGGCTGCGGGTTCGATTCCCGCACGGAACAAGAAAAAAATATATATTCCGGGTCTATTCTCTAGTCTGATTGTCTGGGGATTTTATTAATTTTATTCTTTTACAATCATTGTATGAGTCATCAATAGTTTGAGTGCCTTGGTACATATGTGCATGTAAGTAAACTTATTACTGTCATATAAACATACTGACGGCGACTTGGACAAAATGTCATTTAGCGCTTAACAAATTTAAAACGCTCTATCCCTTTCAAGTTCAGAGAATTTACAGAAATGCCCTGACAATTTAGACATGTTCATAAATTTGCGGCTATTTTCCGGTATCATATCTATATCTAAAATCTTCCCCTCAGGTTCCATGCCGAACGAAGATGTTTGAGATCCGTGCCGCCGACGGCACATTGTTAGAGCGAGTCAACAACAGCGCGGGCGAGTTCTCGCTCTTGCAGCGGCTGCCGCCGCAGCCGCCGATGCCGATTGCGAGGGTGCTGTTCGCCGACAGCGGCGAGAGCCGAGTGCTCACTTGCCCGAGGTTAGGTTTACTTGCTAATTTGGCAACTGCCAATTAGAAAGAAAACAATGTGGGTTATCGTATTAAGTCGAGGAAAAAATACGTATTTCTTTTGTTAAAATTGTTTTTCTGTCCGGCTAAATGGGTGAAAAAATGCGACTCGAAAAGCGTAGTACCGTTCTATATTGAATATGCTAAATGCGATATATATAACTAAGCTGATTAATATAAAATTTCAAAGCTTCTTCGTTCGGTTTTGTCTGTGTTTTGTACAGGAGAAACAGTCTAAAATTTCCTTTTTAGTATCCTTATTTGAGTTTCATAAATAACCACATATTTGCTTTCAACCTTAAATCTCTCCCAACAGTACGGCGTTCATAGACTCGCCGCTAACATGGCGCGTCGGTGCGAAGATAGCGGCGCCGCAGACGTTAGAGCGAGACAGCGACGGTGACATATACATCGATGCGAGGGACCGTATCGTGTTCAACAAGCTCAAGGCCGATGATGCGAATATATACAGGTAGTAATATTATATTATTTGGTTTATGTATACTTTAGACTTGGCAGACGAAATCTGACAGGTGGTTTTAACTAACAGGAAATCTTTATAGGCGAGACTTTTTACAAAAACTTGTGTCAGATATTTTTCTTTATTTCGATTTAATTCGATTTAATGTAATTTACTAAATAAATTGGTAGGATGTTACTTTTAAGTTTTTTTATTTATTTAAATTGAAAGTTGCGTCTGAATTGGCGTTGAAATTTTGGTTTTGCGTGCGTCAAAATTTCAAAAAACTAATTCTTGGTGGTTGAATCCAAATCATGAAGATAGAACGGCAAAAATGAACTGAATGTGCAGGTTTACCACTTACGTCTCAAAAAGTATAAGCAGAATTGGATTCTAGCAGGCTAGCATTTGAGATGGTCGCATGACAAATCAAATGTGCTATCACGAGACATAAATGTCTTTTATTTTACACTAAGTCAACCGCAGTATGAAATGTGTTTAAACAATATTTTCACAATTTTCTGTTTCAGTTGTTGGGTGCGTTCCCAAGCAGTGGGCACAGTGAAGTTGCACGTATGGAGCGGACCACAAAGTCGTTTGGAACGCGATACTATTGCGGTATTATAACATAAATCCATACTAATATAATAATATATTACTCTGATACACGCACTTTGTGGCCCAATGCTAAGCTTTTATGAATTTGGGTTATGGAGTCGCCTACTAGGAGAACTAGGGGGTACTGTAGTATGCACCCAGACCCGAGCCAGTTTAAAATAGTTAATTTTATAAACTGCAGTGCGAGCACAGAACTTTCTCGACTCGTATGTTTACGAATGTTTGTATACTTGGAGACGGTTTGTAAGCAATAATTGAAATCTATCCAATGCCGCACGGCCAGCTTAAATAAATGAGTGCCTTGTGAATATTTGTAAACATGTACTCTTAAATAACTGTATAACAAAAAAATACATTGCAACCGACTCCTTTACATTCGTAATCATACGAGTCGATAAAGTTCTGTGCTCGCACTGCTGACCCGGCTGGGATTCGAATTCAGGACCTCGCAGGACGCCGCAGCCAAACACTCGAACAATGCGCTATGTAGGCCCTCAATGCGGCTATTTTGCATTGGATAACCTAATTATTGAAGAAGGCTTAATGCTATATTTTGACGAGAAATTACTGCGGGATCAAAAGTTACGCGGCATATTTAAGTTGCACTTTTCTTCATTCAAGTCCCCCTTTGACACAATTAATCAACGAATGCAGAGCATTAAAAAACCGACTTCACATCAAAACTTTGGCTGAAGTATAAGGTCGTCAAAGTAAATGATCTCCAAATTCATACATATTTAAAAAAAAAAGATTTTTTCCATGAAGTAACTACTTACTAAATCGATGTTGGTGAAATTTATATGAAACCAACTCTAAAGTATCATCTATCATATGACGCAACAATATTCAAAATCGATTCACCCAGTCCGAATTTATAAGGTAACAAACAAAAAAGCATACTGTCGAATTGAGAACCTCTTCCTTTTTTGAAGTCGGTTGAAAAATAGAAACAGCGCTACTGCTTTTGGCGATTGAAACAAAGCCACAAATATTGTAGCCATCATGTGATGAAATCGAAGAATTGTTATGAAATAAAAACTAATATGCGTTTTTCTCTTTACCAGATACTTCTAATAATCCTAACGGCGAACATATTGAGTTTATTAAGATTCGCTGTGAGGTCGGCGCGAAGAGACCTCGCTTGTGACGACGACCCTTTATACATTTGCAACTAAACATTGTTCGAATGCATAGAATACTTCTCAGTTACTTTCTACAGTATTTCCATATTTGTCGCTGCAGCATTATTGGCGTTACAAGCGACCAGTAGGATCTATATTATGTTGATTTATATTTATTTGATCATTCTAAGTAAACTATTGAAAGATATTTATGGAAAGATGACCAAAAATGATTTAGTTCAGTATTTTTTTGTTATAAGTCACCAACAATTGTCGTTTTAGTTTTAAATATTAGTATTTTTGTTATGTTACGTATCCAAGCAGGAAATAAGTATTTAATTTGGTATTAAACTAATATGTAATTAAGTAAATTAAATAATTAATAAATATTAATTTACTCAATCCTATTCCTATAAACTTGTACAGCATTTCATAGTTTTCCCCCAGCGAGCACACTAGCCCAGCTTAGCGATTTAACTCGTTGTCAACCGAATGAGACTCGTGGCCCCGCAACCCCTTATAAAAAGGATTGTTATGATGATCCTAGTAATAAATAAAACTACTTTTCTTTTAACCGGATTAATCGCGTATAATTTATATTTTACATCTTAAATCGCCGTTTCGGTGTCTTTGCAGACCCCGTGGTCACTAGCGACTGTCGTGGTCACGAGCGACTGTCGCCCCGATAAATTATACGCGATTAATCCGGTTAAAAAGTAGTTTAATTTAAATTATAAATCGTGAAAACTTAAGACAATATTATCCTAGTAATAAGTGAAGAACTAACATTCAGATTTATTATACACTATTTGAATCATAGATATCATTTTTTTCTGAACTGGGCTGCCATCTATGACACGTTCTTAGGCGCTTTGCCCACGGAGCAACCTAAGTTGCGGCAACTAACAACAATTTTAAAGTTTCTTATAAAAAAACGATTGTTGCTATAACTTGCTCAATCTAGGCGATCAGCGTTCAGTTTGACGATGAATGTCGAATGGAGAGGTCAGAGAAACCAGCAACCTTAAAAACAGGTACATTTTCAACAATTGCTAGTTACAGCATTTAGAAACTAACTTACAGGCAGTCTCAATAAATTATCAAAAAATTAAAGTAAAAGTAAAGATAGAAATTCCTTTACTATCTTGAGCTCAAGTAACAGATTTGACACAAGATAGTATAGGAATTTTTATCTTCACTTTTTGGTAAGTTATTGAGACCGGCCGTTAGTCGTCGATTACAGAAACTGAAAACTGTTGAAGATAACTTCACTTACTATCTTGAACAGTCAAAATCTCAAACACCAAAACCTTATAACAATAAAAGACTTCTCAAAAATACGTTTGGTAAGTGTCCCCTATATCTATAGAGTATTATTTTTGAGTGCAAATCATTAAAAAACTGACTTCACATCATTTTTTTTTGCGGAAATAAGGTCAATGTAAATATTATCGGTATTCATACACATGTTTTTCAAAAAGTTCTCAATCAACTTCGATGAAATTTATATGTCTATCATATGAAGCAAGAATATTCAAAATCGATTCATAATTGTCCAAAAAAATCGTGTAACAAAGATACAAAAAATTGAGAGATACACACGAATTGAGAACTTTTAGAAGAGAGTCAAATCAAAAGAATCTTTATTTCGTAAGTATTTAAATACATTTGAAATAAGTCACACAATTTACAAATTGAACTGAATCTACCACCACTTCGGAAAGTCGATCTGTTGAGAAGAAGTGGTAAGAAACTCAACAGCAATCATCTTTTAAAAATACACAATAACAATTAACAACCAGGGAATCCCATCTTCTTGCATCCGGATATCTTATAGTAAAACTCTATATAACACTTATCCTTAGATCTATCGAAGGGTTAATCTTAAATATTTTGGAATTTTATTATAAAAGCGTACACATTGACCCATGAACGAGTTGGTGATCTTCTGGAGTAACTTATAGAAGTTGGTGGAAAACTCACCGGCATCAAAGTCTGCGCGCTAGGCTCGGGATGCACGGGCAAAACCGCGGGCAACGCCGCGGGCAACGGCAGGCCGGCCTTAGCGCGCTGCACCAGCCACATCGCTGAACTGAACTGTTGGCAGTTCAATTTGCCGATGCCGTCCGAGTCGCAGAGCGCCCTGCAGTGAGGAAATATTGCTTTTGGAGACAAATAAGGGTGTACAATTGTGAAAAAGCAAAAGGTGAGTTTGCTCGTAGAGGTCACAAATAATTATACAGGGCGTCCCAAGGCTTATGGGACATCAAGGGAAAGTACCATAATATCATAGATAAGAGTATTTTTCTGAAAGAACACTTTGTATAATTTTTAAATGTTAGTAATTCTGCATTTAAAGATTTCATATGAATTTTATTGGCTTCCGCAGTTTCATGTTTGTTTTTAATTTCATTAAAATGATTTATCACATTTTTTGTTTCTTTTAAAATACTTTGAAGAATAATATTTTTTTGTCAATTGTTTCGATTGGCATCATAAAATGGGACCTGAGGGTGGTTTTTTTCATATGTTACTTCGATTCCCAGACGAAGCAACTAATTCTTAGGAGATCTTTAAATGCAGAATTACTAATATTTAAAAAATATATGAAGTCTTCTTTGAACAAAATACCCTATCTACGATATTTAAGGTTCTTTCACTTGATGTCCCATAACCTTGAGAGGCCCTGTTTAAAAAATCTCCTCTGTATTAAATATAACGATAAACGACCTGCAGCCAATCTGGATTACAATATTTTTTTTCCACTTTCTGCAAATGGTATTTAATGGAGTAGCAAATGAACAAATACAAACAAAGTAAGTAGATAAAACTTACAATCATATTTTCAATTTGGTGCGCTTTTTTATTATTATTATTTTTTATATGCAGATTAAGATGTTCTATGATCTTAGTAACCAAAATCCTACGTAAGACTACTAAATACATAGTTCTGAACGATTGAAAGTTTAACAATCTCTAATTTACTTTTCTTTTAAGAGTATCTCAAAAAGTTATTATGGCAGACGTTCGGCATATGTGCTTAAAAACATCTACGTTTTGTCAGCTACCCAAGGCTTTTATTCAAAGTCATAGGAAAAATACGCTTATTGAACTTAATTAAATTTTTGGCCCTGGAAAGTAAAATAAACAAAGATTTAGTGTGAACGTTTGGATGGGCACTTTCTAACCGATTATTTGAATGGGGAACACTATGGAAACTTCCTGAGAGGAGACCAACTGGAGGTAAACTGTAAAAAAAAAATACAGATTTTTTGAACTTTCAATCTTTGAGAACTATGTATTTAGCCCCAATTTTACCGATGTAATAAAACGCGATCAATTCGAGTTGAACTCAGATTACATATTAAAACGAGTTCCACCTTCAAGTTTCGTTTTCATCGACATAAAAAAATCTTAGATTAGCTTAAATCTGGATTAGTGCCTAAACGTCCGATTTTCGCCGTTTAGCGTGTTAAAACGAGTTTAACAGCTGCCTGCTGTCATTGTCAATGTGTCATATGAAACTATTATTTGTTTATAAAAAGGCATTTTTTGAAGTGGGATTATATTATATTAAATTTATATTTCCCCGTATTTGTTATGAGTTAAAAGGGAAGGAATAATTGTTTATATTTTTGTGATTTATTTATAAAGTTAAAGTTTGTTAGAACTAAGATGAAAACAGCCTTGGCACTAGGTTTTGGCGAAGATTTACATATATTTCAGTTTTTTCAATAAATATCATAATAACGAAACAACTATATATATCTTGATTATTTACATCGAGAAATAAAGATTAAAAAATATCGTGATCTGACTTTCTTATTTCGTCATTTGAGAAAAAACCATTTTTCTTTATTGCAACACTTTGAATGCATCATTCTTTCGTTCATTCCTAGTCATACATATCATAGCTAAACTAAGTTTTATGAAACGAGAATACAAAGAAGCCCATGAAATCCGTGACACGTAAATCGCGATCAAAACTAGCTTCTGATCTTGTTCTGATCAGATCTGAGATTTCTCAATCTCGGATCGAAAGGAAATCGGTGAAATCCCCCCTTAGTATACTTACGTAGGATTTTGCTTACTAAAATCATAGAACATCTTAATCTACATACAAACAAGAAATAATAATAATAAAAAAGCGCACCAATTTCAAAATATGATATTGGATGTCAAAAAATCGGCAATATTTATAAAAAAAATTAAAAGTCAATTATTTCGAAAACGGTTAGGTTTGGGGTGGAGTGTTTCATGGTGAAATTAGTTAGAAAAGACGGGTTTACGCCCTTAACGTATCTAGGTCGACTGAACCAGTAACCCTGTTTGTTTAAAACATTAAGTAAATTGAATACTTAATGTTTATTTTTCCAAAATACTGTTTGATATTCTGTTCAGACTCAAATATACATTATTTCAAGAAAAAAGGACAAGACAAGACAGTTAGAATATTAAGGATCGTGATGATGATGATGATTCTTATAATACGGGGAACTACATACAGAGTGTTATAAACAATTTTAAATATAGGTATTCCTTACCATATATCCGCAAGTGTACGCTGTGGCAGTCCACTTTGGAGGAATACATCTTTAATCTCAGCCCCGGATACATAACCATCCCTGGAAATAGCAAGCTGTATTTTAGGGCAAATTATTTAGTTACAAATTGAACTGAATCCACCACCACTTCGGATAGTCGGTCTGTTGAGAAGAATTGTCAAGAAACTCAACATGTGACAACATGAAACTGTATTTCAGCAATTATTTTGGAAAATATACAATAACAGCTTACAGCAAGGGAATCCCATCTCCTTAAATCCGGATATCTTATAGTATTCTTTTTCACACAACACTTGTGTAACCATATATTAAGTTCTATTGAAAGGTAAATCTTAAATATTTTTGGAACTTTATTATAAAAGCGTACAAGTGAACGAGTTATACCTTTGCAAATAATTCGATGCAGTAAACTGACAGGTCGAAATGTCAAAAACAAAAATAATGATACCAGTTAAAATTTTCGTACTGTAAGGTACTGAATGAGAATAATTGAAATTGAATGGTCCTTTTACATTCGTTTAGAATAAAATTTTAAACAAATGTTTAAATACGCGCATTTGAGGTGTGTACTTATCTTTACAGTAACTTTGAATAAATATATACCAAACATACCTTGTTCTTGAAAACGGTCACATATGAAGTGAAATCAGTTTTTTGTAATTTTTGTAAAGACAACGAAAAAGTAAGTGAGTAAGTGAGTAAAGCACCTCCACTTTAGAAATGAGAAAACGAAAGTATAAAATATTTTGCGAGTCAAAATATTTTTTTCCTATATCGTTAAGATACCTATTATATTTAAAAAATAAATCATTAATTCGCTTAAACCGCATCACTATTTTTTTTCTTCCCTAAAGTGGGCACACCGGAACTGTCATTTTACTGCATTGAATTATTTGCCAGGGTATAGTGACTTTGTGAAGTCTATTATTAGCCAGCTAGTTTATACATTAGGCAAAGAGGTATTAGATAGATGTAGACGTAGACACGGCTCATTACAAAGAGTTGAAAACGAAAAAAGGTTAAAATGATGTTAATTTCACTCTAATTCTATTTCTCAGATATTTATTTGTTTATCTTACCTATCAGCATCAGCAATACTGAACTGTTGTTCATACCGCTGCTTCTCTTGCGGAGTGAGACTGTACGAGGACCCGCCTAGCAGTGGGCTACTGCCCAGTGGTGGGGCGGTCTGTTTGGGCGGCTGGAAGTAAACGGTATTTTAAGTTAGTAAATATGAACGGCAGGTGGTAAGCGAGAGGTTCCAGGTTCAAGTCCTGGTTGGGTCATTTTAGTTAGCATATTTTTTTAGGCGACTGGTGACAAATTTTAGATAGGTACTGAAGGAGAGCATTCTGTACTCGATTCTGATCATAATTATGTACCTAATAAAAGTAGGTACTTATTTTTTCACCAGAAATACCTATGAATAAATAAAGAGACCTTACTACACTATTCCCGACGCGCTGCCTCAGTCAACACGCACACAGCAGTGTTCCCGCCACACGGACATCACACCCCGCTAAGTATCTATTGCATTACGCTTATGTAACCATGCGTTGCGTAATTAATTCTTTAACTTTCAGTTGAGTTTACTTCGTAAATAATTTATATTTATTTTTACTCCTCATGTGTGATCTCAAACTACCACGTCTTGGAATTTCGAAAGTGACCCACCAGTCGCCCTGTATAAAATATCATAAAAGTTGAGCTTTTTAGTGTTTTTCATAGATGTATCTTAAAAACGAAAAGCCCCATTTAAGAAAAATCTCACCATTCAAAGACAAACATACCCAGCCGTATCATTTCATGAAGTATTTGTGAATAACCACAAAATCAGGACTACGCACTATACTGCAAAAAAGTGTCAAACAGAACTTACCAGAGTCCGGAAATTTGGATATCCACCAAGCAGTGTTAGGTCGATTAATTAAAATTTAAAAACTATCATATTATGATAACTTGCCGAAGAAAATCCATCCCTCAAATAAACACCAAGCTTCTCTATTAATACTCATCAAAAACGCAGAAGATCGAAGTTCGACCACTGTACGAAATGATCCCAGTTTCTCACTAGTAAGAAAAGTAATGTGGTTTGACGACTGTCGTACAGAAGTACTTTATGAATAGCTAGCCGCGATATTTCTTAATAGTACGATATATGGTAATACGGTCTTCATAGTCATAGCTATGTAGCTTCGATAGGTGTTGCTACATATAGCTATTATTGATATAACATACATACATATAATATTGTTTTCAAGTTTTCACGATTCATAATTAAATAAAAACTACTTTTTAACCGGATTAATCGCGTATAATTTATTTATATTAAACATTTTAACGTTTCGGTGTCTTTGCAGACCCCGTGAGTCGCTCGTGACCACGCGATACGCGATTAATCCGGTTAAAAAGTAGTAGGGATGCAACGATACTGCTATTACGATACCAATACAAATGACGAATACATCGTAATGGTCAAATATGATAACGAATTACGATACGAATGCATTACGATATTTGCTTAATATCATTTTGATGAATTTATTAGACACTACTTGTAGCATGTATGTTATTGCATGTAAGCTAAGTCAAGTCAAAGTATTTAAAAAAAAAGTTATGCATTTTTATTTAATCGATATATTTATTAATTTTATTAATTTTCATCATTAACTTATGTT
Source organism: Stenoptilia bipunctidactyla (assembly GCA_944452665.1). Lineage (NCBI taxonomy): Eukaryota > Metazoa > Arthropoda > Insecta > Lepidoptera > Pterophoridae > Stenoptilia > Stenoptilia bipunctidactyla. Next base: position 19,627,485 of record OX101734.1, on the reverse strand, counting down.
TTATTTTAAGTTGCTACATTTACTGACTATTAATTAATTTTAATTGTAGTCGTTTATTACTGGCAAATTCTTACTCAGAAAACACAACATTTTTAAGTTTTTTCCTTAAACTTAAATTAAACACCATGAATTAAGCTTATTGTAATTTTTCGATATTTTTATCGATTCCAGCATAATTTTAGCTACGTTGTGGTCTAGTATTTATTAAATATTTCGATTTGGAAACATAACCTTTAAAATTTTTGAAATAAATGTATCGTAAAAATATCGTATCGTAATATTTACGATAACGAATGATCGTAAAGGTTTACGATAATCGCCGATATACGATTATCGTATATACATATGTATAAGTATCAGCACTTACCGAAGAAAGATCCAGCAATCCTTCCAGTAGACTAGCATTGGAAGTGACTTGCGGCTGGGCATGCGGCAGCGGCGACGCCGTGGGGCGGGGCGGGCGGGCGTGCGGCGCGGGGGACGCGGGGCGGGACGGCGGCCGGGAGGGGGGGCGCGAGGGGGGGCGCGCGGGCCGCCCGCGCAGCTCGGGCGGCAGGGTGGTGGGGACGGCGTGCTTCTCTAGCGCTTTGTACACGAGGTGCATTGCCTGGCGGGAGAAATGGTTATTTTATTGTCTTGCTAGTAATGTTGATTGTCTTAATGCTAATGCTAATTAATAAAGAAACTGAAGAGTTTTTTCTATGTCTAGTCGTCGGGTTCAAAATAATTGTTTTGGAAGATAATAATAATAAATAACTAACTATATCTGACATTCACATAAAATCACAGTTCTGTCGAACACCGAACTTTATTGGTTCAAGAACAAGATTTCGCTTGTCTAGTGCGAAGGTACTATCGAACCAACTGAATCATGACCCACTTTGCTGATCATTCGTTTGAATTATCTTTCGATAATTAAAAAAAAAAAGAATTATCTGAAATTCGGGTCATGATTCAGTACATGAGATATCTTAGCCAAATACGATTGATCGAAACCGGATTCCTTTAACTTTAGACCTTTCGTCCAAATATATATGAAGATCTGTGGTCGCACTGCAGATCAGTTTAGTCTTATAGTACAGTCTATTTTACTTCTTACTTCCTATCGCCTTATCATAACTCACCACGGTGAACTCGTGTCGGTCCAGCATGCCATCTTTGTCAGCGTCGGCGAGGTCCCAGATCTGTCCCAGCGTCTTAATGGGCAGCTTCGATTCCATCAGCACGCCTTTTACCTGCGAGTGAGTTATTTTGACGTGAGTTTATATTTTGATTACGCAAGGGCGTGGCATTCCTACGCTCAGAGTCAATACAATTTACACTAGTTCAGAGGCAATAAATAAAATTGTTGCATTGGGAAACTTGAATTTTAAAAACTATTAATTTTAAAAAGTCGAGGAACAAATGTAAAGACGCTGCCTGTAAAAGGTGATGAGCTTATTTAAATGATTCCTGTATATGCATGTAGTAAAATACGGTTATTTAATTTAAAAAAAAAAAAAAATAAGGAAGCGAAAGAGGAATGTCTGGATCGTAGCATATTGGTTTCCCTTGTCTCTGCCTACCCTAAAGGGAGACAGACAGACAGACTTGAGGTTATATATGTATGTAAGATTATTTTGAGTCTCCAATGTAACAACTTATAGTATTAAAAAAAAAAAAAATTTTGATTTAGAAACCATCTATTTGGTAATGTGAGCCATGGCAGATTATTTGTAGTGATATTGCCATAATATGTTAAATCATTATGTAATGCAATCGCCAGTTCAATGTGAATGAGTTCTAGATAATATTACTTGCAGAAAAACTATTTCTCGAGGAAATATAAACTTGATTTCATGTATTTAATATTCTAATTAGTTACTAAATAAATAAAGAATTTATCCTATACCTTATTTCCAGGTATAAGTCCATTGCTCGGCTGCAAGGACTCGAATAACTGGTTATACTTGTCCCGTTCCGCCGGCGCAATCGTCCAGTCTATAGTCGCCGGCACCGGAGCCGGGGACGGGGCGGCCGGCCGCGCCGGCGGCGGTACATCTCCCTGAAAGAGACAAAAAGCCGATTTAAATAAATGACTTGATTGACTTGTATATTATTTAATATAAAATAATGCGAGCCCCAAGAACTAATCTTAGCTCCAGTCTCAATAACTTACCACAGGTTTGACACAAATTATTATAGGAATTTCTATCTTTATACTTTATACTATTTTGACTTTTTCGAAAGAACGTTCCGACGTTTACTCCAAATATACAAGGTGTTCCTGTTGATTTCCCATAACTCTAGGGTATTAATGGGACCATGTAATAGAATCAAATAACATGTGAATAATTTTTCAATTTTAATTATTTTTGTTTTTATTATTCATACAAATGATTCAATTAAAAAGTCAAAATATCTTATGTAAAACGACGTATGACAACGAGACATTTTCTTTACCTTTTATATTGCTTTGCACAGGTACAGTTTGCAACGCTTTGCATTATGAATGGTATGCAACATTCCTCAATGTTTAAAATGTTTTTGTTGTTTATTGTACGGCTTCAGTGATATGCGTCTATTGAATTAATGTTAAAGAGGTTTTACAAGGGTGATATAAACTCATTTGATGATATCTATTTGAGATTGATGATATCTTGGAAAGTTTGCACTTTTAACACACATATTCTTTGGCCAAAAGTATTGCTTTTTAGTAAGGAACAAAGCCTCAAAGTTATGGGAAACCAACAGGAACACCTTGTATAGACATACATTCGTTCTACTATATTATCATTTAGTAATTGATTTCAAATATGTGCAGGTTACCTTTAAAATAATTTAAAATGAATATTTCTATTCTAATCAATAAGTAATACTTACACTTAAATATTTTAATATGTAAAAGTGTAGAAAAAAATAATAATTAATAAAATCCCCAGAGAATCATACCAACTACATGGCCCAAAGTAAGCATTGGGATACCATGTAGCAAACTAGGAGGGAACCTTGAATAATTTTTTTTTGTCGGTAATCTATCCCGCGACCTCACGATTGGCGCAATAGCGTCCATACCACTGCACCACGGAGTAAAAAAGTATGTTTCTCTTGAAAATAAATATATAAATAAGATTTAGAGGTAAAGGAATACTTACAACTTTAGGCGGCGGTGTGTCTGCATGGATATTGTTCATGCTGATATCCCGGCCAGCCTGTGCCAGCGCAACCAGCTTGAGTGCCACAAACAACCCGGGCTGAAAGCGAAAAAACAATTTAAAGGAGATCAATTTTCTCTGATATTTCTATAAGTATATAAAATTATACTTAGTTATGTAGTATTTATTTTCATCACACTTAACAATAACTATCTTATTAATATATAAAACTGTTCCGTTACTGACTGAGTGACTGACAGACAACATACAACCATAACCACTGGACGTAGAGAGCTGAAATTTGGAACACACATTTCTTAGGGATTGTAGAGGAGCACTAAGGAAGGAATTCCCGAAATTCCCGCGGGAACGGGAGATATGGGCTTTTTTACATACATACATAACTTCACGCTTTATATCCCTCATGGAGAAGGCAGAATACCAGAGGCTATAAAAGATGTCAAGATCTGATGTCACGCTTGACAAAATTTAAGGGTATTTAATGATGGAGAGAGACTATTGCAGTGACAGGGGGTCAGCCTTTCGCCCACAAAAACGTCAATAAAACCTCTGTACCTCCTACTTTTACAGTATGCCCGGGAAGAGAAACAACACATTGTATGCTTTTCTTTCACTCCCAGTCCTGCTGGAAGACGAAATTCTACATAGGCAGACGGTACTAATTTCCATCACACTTAACAATAACCATTTATGTACAATTAACAAAAAGAAACGACCATTTACAGGGCCTTATCGCTGTAAGAAATTACATGTTTTTGAACTTACAAATTAGCGTCTATAAGTCTCGTCTCAAATAAAGTACACATATTAATTAATCCTAAATAACTACTACAAATATGTGTAAACCGAAAATAAATACTGTTATTTTTATGTACGCCCAATGACGAACTAACCTTTATTACCAGACACTAGACTAATATAGACACCTTTTACTGTCACACACTTGTAATTCATTTACAATACAATACACAAAATATACGTAATTAATAATTTTACCAAGGAAAATCAATACACATAACTCATTTAACAAAAAGTGTACAACTTGAAACAGTCCATTTAAACAACCGAGCAACTAATCAAAACTATCAAAAACCCTGAATCTTATGAATTCTATCCATAGAGTTTATTTTTAAAAATAAAACTGCGACAAACAAAACGCCAAATTGATAAGAATTTGTGATAAACTCATAACAAACACAGCCATCCCCTAGGTATATAGAGATTGCAGTGCAAATATTGTAAATATAGAGTTAATGATAACTATCAAACCTATTCTTTTAATGTGACGAGTATTTGTTAAATGATATGATTCAAATTACACATGTTCACGATGTAGTAGAAAAAGAGCGGAAAATAAGATGGCGAATATGAGTTTATGTATAATACAGGCGTAACAGTGCGTTAACACTAAATTACGAAAACAAAGTAGAATCGGTAATGTTTTCCTTTCTCTCTATTATTAGGTACTTTCGTATCATGAAGAGAAAAATACAAAAATAAACGCGTTTTAAGATCTTTGACCGGCGAGTGTTGTCAGTAAACAGCAAAGCAGCGGTCATTCTAGGTAGGCCGCATCAGAAGCTTCACATATACCGCAATGGGACCAGAGTTATGCTCAAAATTAGCAAAGGCAAGCACATTCCCAGCTAAATTGTTAGCAACAGGGTTTTGTTATAGCGTCAGGCCATCAATGGCGATGAAATAAACGGCCATAACTTTCCGATACCTAGAACATAAAAAATAAGTAAGGCGAGCGGGCAGCTGATGTGGTGGTCCTGGAAGACCCATAAAAATTAGAATCGATCTTTGTAGCAATATTTGGAGAAAGTCAGAAGATGTATCTTATGATATTTATTGAGTTTATTATTATTGTATGCAGACAAGCGTAGGTCTTAGATTTAATGTTTTATGTTTCTTAACTTGTTTTTGTATAAATTCCTCTACTCTCCTAACAGAATACCAGCGCCTCGGGCCCTTTCGGACTCCTGGCATATGCTGAGTTAGTCCTTTTCACATGATTATGTACATATTGTATAAAATTGCGTTATAAGTGATTGTGTTGTCTTTCAAGTGAATAAATGTTTAGCTATTTCTTTATATTTTTATCTATATGACATTAAATTATTATTATCTTACGTGGTCTAGAGAATTACATAGATGTAAAAAACATCGTATTGATACGATAAACATTTATGTTACCTACATATGAAATATCGAAGGCGCGGTGCGGTTGCAATTAAGACTACGCCATAATTGATTTTGCTCCGTATACATTGCCATCGGCGGCACTACATTATTGTGCACAAATATTAATGGGTTGGTTAATGCCTACGGTTTTTGTTTTTACTTTAAAGTGCATTTGAGAAAAAGCTGACCACGTGGTCAGTGTAAGCCACGTTAAAGATCTATCACGGTGGTGAGGTACTTAACCAAATGTCTTTTCGTAACGGGGTACCGACACAAATCATCAGCGTTTTTATGAAGGATAACGACCCTGAAAGACTCCTATTACAAAACTTAGATCACTTTTTAAAGTAGTAAATAAAATAAAAAGAAATGTTTATTTTTTACACCGAGCAAATCCGACGTGATAGAACTATCCATATAAAGCCGACCCACAAACTTAGTAATACATTTTTATTATAAACTTCTTGTGACCTAGAAAATATATGGCAACGCTCCTAATTTGGCATCTTTCACGATCCTAAATAGGTATATATAATTCAGAAAATCACAGCGGACATACAAAATTAAATGTAGTTTCCAAATTATCCTGTTTTTACGTATGTAACTATGATTGGCGCACTACCAACCCCGATAAACTTTAATTTAATTATAACTATAATATGACGTAAATTAAGAAAATACGCTTCGTGTGACTACTGCGGATCTTATACGATTCCCGGTTGATGATCAGTTAAGAAAACTTCATATTCTATTGGTTTAGATTCAATGTATTGTTTTGAGCCATAAACTTACTATGAGGTCGATAAAAGAGGTATTAATTCTTAGCTACAAATATCATGTTTACCAACCGAAATTTATTATAGAACAAAAACGTTCTGCACTACTGATCCTATTGAAAGCTAACAATGACCTTCATCTATAACTTTGCCAAGTGGCGAATACAAGCAAACGGTAAAAAAATCAATACTTTAACCAACTCACTTAAACTATATTAAGCATTGCTAAATTCACCTGCCCTAAAGTTCTATAAACATTTTTTCACTTACTTGCTCATTATAATACTGGCTATGGAATGAAAAACGCAGATGAGGAGCTAATCTCTACTCCACGTCTTATACAAAAACCGATTGTGATCTGGTTTGCCTCAGTGCAAGAGTAGGTCTCGGACCTCATTATAGACTATTAAACATAACGAGACATTAACTATGAGAAAAATAATCATGGTTTGCGTCAAATAACTCGGTGAATATATCGATTTGGAAAGACTTCTAGGCAACCATAAGTTCAAAGCAAGGCTTCAAACGAACGTGACTTCTTTTTCCAAACAACGCCGCCGAGTTTCATCTACTCTGTTGTAAACGGAGCGGCGGCGTTTCAAAAAGCTTCCAACCAAGGTGGCGCTATAACATGGTTGGTTGTAAACAGCCATCTATACTCTTAGCACTAGCAAAGTCACCTTGATTTGAAGCCTTGCTATAAACAGCAGTGCTACAGTGCCATGAAATCTATGATTTTCGTTTGTCAGAACCTAAGGGATCAGAACCGAAATATCATACACTTAGCACTCATTAACCAAACAACTTTTGTTCCGCGCACTTATTATGATTTTAAAACTTAGACTTTTTTAACTTCAAGAAGTATTCTATAAAATTTAATTATACTCGAACTCAATTTTAATATGTGACTACGTGAAACGCACGATGCTTATTACATTTAAATGGAAGAATATAAGTAGGATTATCTTTTTACATTGTAATTAGGGTATTAAATGGTACATTTTAACTTATCGTGTCAATGTCTTTAGTTTCTTTATAGACATCATGTTAATGAGGTATTGTTATTACAAGCATATAAAATTCGGTTTAAAATATATTAGACAATATAAACAAATCTTGAAGAATTAGAAAAATCCGATGTAGGCATGTTACGGCGTATTAAGAATATTAGAAGACAAATCCGTTTCTTTAGTTTCCAATCCATAAGATAAAACTTGGGTAAATTGCTCAATGACCTCAGTGGAGCCTCGCAGCGAGTGGGTCTTAAAATGAACATGGACAAGACGAAAATTATGTCGAACGTCCACGTTGCACCTGCTCCTGTGATAGTAGGAGGCTCTACGCTCGAAGTTGTAGACGATTATAACCTTGGACAAAAATCCAGTTCGGTAGGTCCAACTTTGAGAAAGAGGTCAATCGTGGGCTGCGTTCGGGAAGCTACGAAAAATATTCACGTCCCAAATAACGCAGTGTCTGGAGACAAAGGCTTTTTTGATCAATGTGTGTTGCCAGCGATGACGTATGGGACTGAGATGTGGGCCCTAACTATGGGCCTTATAAACAAGCTCAAAGTCGCTCAGCGAGCAATGGAAAGAGCTATGCTCGGAGTTTCCTTCCGGGATCAGACGCCAACATAACCAGAAGAGTTGTAAAGGTGAATTGGTAATGGGAAGGGCACATAGCTCACAGAACGGATGGCCGTTGGGGCAGTAAGGTTCTCGGGTGGCGACCACGTACTGGGAGACGTAACATAGATAGGCCCCCTGCAAGCTGGACCATCGATCTGGACAAAATCGCCAGTAAACGCTTGATGAGGGCAGCGCGGCACCGATCTCTGTGGAGAACTTTGGGGGAGGCCTATGTCCAGCAGTAGACGTCTCCTGGCTGAATGATGATGATGAAGATAAAATTAACCGTTCACGGCGCCTTCCAAAATCTCCTGCGAAAATCTCCATACCATTACAATAAAAATATCCAATGTCATCCAAGGTTATGAACTGCTGTTTGTGTGAAATTTCAGCTCATTCCGTTGCCATCTTAGGAATAGGTATAGAATACATTCATGAATCCATCATAACAAATTCACATTGTTAATTGATTAAACGGATTTTTGATTGGGCTAGTCTTGAAGAGACAGGACAGGGAAATATTGCTGAGGATTTGATCAGCAGGGCTGTTAACGACACGAATTGACATGATAAAGAATTATTTTATCCTAATATGTTAGCTATACAATACAATACAAAAAATACAAAGGCCCAATTTATCGTTGTCGATGGTCGCATGCTAGCCCCGCAGGTAATATGTTACATTAATTTGTAACCATTGCTTGCTTTATGATCACAATAACATATAGCAAGTCTTTCAAAATTATGAATTCCTTACTCCAAATATTTGTTTGATTTTATCTAGGATTGTTTCTTCTTTACAAAGTAACAGCTTAACAGGTATTAGTGGAATTTGGTAAGGACATAACTTGGTTACCCTGTATGAAGTAATAAGCAATTTATGCAGCCAGTTTTGTATAAGTATCCAAGGACACATTTATCTCATTTTAATTTTCATTGCTGTTCAAAAACCAACAGATTACAATATAATTAAGTATAATAATTATTATCTGTGTATTATTGTGTAAAAAAATTAAATCACCTTGTCCAAGTATCCCTTGCCAGTGGGATCTGAGAGGTCCCATATCTTACTGAGCACCACATCACTAAGACGGGACTTTTTCAAGAAACGTGCAGCATCCAGCGCCTGAATCGCACCTGATCCCTGAGGGTCCACCTATTTGTAAAAACATAGGACATTATTAACACTTTCAACAAACCTTTTTAGGCAGTATGGACCCAAAAATCTCATCATTTGGCTAGGAATTATTATTATTATTTGGGAAAGGGAAAAAAGTATTCTAACCATTATCTGGTTCCCATACCACAAGCTGTGCTTTGTCTTATTAATATATATTTGGTGACAAATTTGCAATACTGAAGGAGAGCAATTTTTTTTTAGCAAGTGAAAAATTAAGTACCTACTTTTATTACATAATTATAATCAGAATCGAGTACAGATTGCTCTCCTTCAGTATCTAAAATTTGTCACTAGTTACCTAGTATATTATAAAAAAAGACAACATATAACTTTACTATTGAACCTCTGATTTGTCTAATGTAGCATAAGGGTATTTTATGTATATCTTCCAACCAGCACTGGGCCAGTTAGTGGTTTACGGATTAAGCCTCATCACCCAGGGGAGAGACTCGTAGCCTTGCAATAGGCTCATTAATAAGAGTTGTGATAAAAATGTTATTTCTTATATTCAATTTAAACTTTGTGTTTCACATTGTTGTAATATAATTTCAATAAATTGGTATTAAACCAAAAGGTCTTTACAGTTTATGATCACTTTTCATGAATGTTTGATCAATTACATAACATCTTATGTTATGAATATAAAACAATTTAGAAAATATCATACAGCAATACATCTTCTTATTAGATTATGCAATACAAATGTTTTAATCATTAGTGATTAGTGGTGGTTCAGGTCAGCTATTTTTAAGAGAAATCAGGATTCACTTATTCTGAATAAAATAAATAGGTACTTTGATTAAACCCATCTAAGAACTAGTTTCTAAAAGGGAGATTTAAATTTCAATTTTCTAATACTCCATAGATGAACAAAACAGTAGGATCATATAAAACACTCAATAATCTGAGATAAATAATATTTTAGAGGCAATAATTAGTTAGACCTTTTAGAATTAAGATAGCTCTTTATAAGATATGTTTTCATAGTAATTATTTACCTTTTACTATCCATGTTTTTATTGTATTTAAGAAAACATGTAGGATAATTTAGGTGTGCTAAAGGGAATTTCTCTGTAATAGGTTGATTCTTTTATCATTTCACGAATTTACAAAGTACCAGCTCTAATTTAGGTACTTAAGTTAATAAATATTAAGTAATTAACTGAGTAAAGCATAGCTGACTTGGAACATTCCTCATAGTTTAAATCATCATTTATACAAAATGATTCAAGAAAACTGATTATTGCTTTAGTATTCAAGCAAATTAAGGTATATAAAGGGTCTTACTGCCTTTGAGGTTTAATAAACAAACCAGAAAACCAACTAACATTTTTTTTAAATTTTCATTCCATTAAAGATTTACCCTCATATTATATTAAGGACATCATTCTATAAGCATACGTGTATAGATAACTACAAATCTTATAAGAGAACCGGTAGGCGCATGATCTCAAAATTATCGTAATTAGCAGCCTAATGATAGAAATTCATATAGGCATCAATAAAAAACTGGTTACTTACTTGTTGATAATATGCTTCATATATACCACTGTGGACCCCTGCCACCTGCAATCGCCAAACTTCAATTTAAACACTCATTGATACACAACTTTATTCTAGGTCTTGGTATTTTCACAACTTTAGGGTGTGACAAAATCAAGAGCAGACTTTGATGTTCGCGCAAAAATTGAGAAACTATAAACACAAGGTTGCGTACATTTAACCAATGCATATTTTATTGAAACGAAACATTGATTTAATCGTGGCTAAACACAGTAATTTGCTTATTATCGAATGAAAACTGCAAAGAAAACCAAGGATGAAAATCTGAATCAACTTTCAAGTGCTACTTTGGGATGAACTGTTCAAAACATTAACACAAAAATTGCACTAATTAATCATGTATTGTGTGTCTTTATATTTTGTACACATATCTGTCATATATTCGCAGCACAAACGAATAAATTTAATTAAATCTACCTGAGTAGGAGAAGGCAAGGCAGCCATTTTTCACATCTCTTCTTTGACCAATCAATAGAAGACATAGACTAAAGATTTTTGACGTCTCATGACATGACAGAACCGGCCGGGACGGAACGGTATTTTTGAAAAACAATAGATTTATAAAATACGTTTATGGTATAAATAAACAGCCATAGCCCGCGCTCATCAAGCTGCAGCAACATTTGGCAGAGTTTTGGCAAATATTCGAAATTCAAATTTGAATCTTTCAAACCCGTAAGTCTGCGTCCTCTACCCTACCACGACTCCACACATTTTTCAACGAATGCAGTTAGATAGTTTCCCTGACGAATTTGCTGCCCTGCTTTCTTCAAGACCCATTCATCGAGGAAGTCAGCTTAAAAAACTTTCGCCAACGCTGGGATCGGATCAATTGCTTCACCTTGCGGGGAGGATTAGCGCTGTACAAGATGTGGATCCTGATACTCATTGCCCTATCCTACTAGATAGCCATCACCCAACAATAAAGTTACTGATAGATAAATGAACTAAAATGTAAAAATTATTTTTTTATATTCTTAGTTTAGTATAAAATATGTAAAAAATGTGTTATGTAATTAGGTATAAGGAATTTGTTAAATTACCAAGTAAGTAGATAGTAAATAACTAATAAGAGACAAGAAAATAAGTGTAATCAGAAATAATTAAGATGAGATGACGCCCCAAATGTAAATATTAATAACCTGTAATCTAGCAATGTAAATATATAAGGAAAAGTAAGAATAGGAAAATAAAGTGTAAACTGTTGAGTAGTAACATTATGTAAAAATTAGTCGTAATAAATAAAAGATAAAACTAGATACTAAGATTGTATGCCACGCAGTGGTTCTATTGAAAAAAAATAAAGCATAAAAAGAAAGTTATGCAGTAAAAATAAAAAAAGAAATAAAAATGTCCCTGATTCTGTTAGGTTAGAATTGAAAAAAAAAAAAAAAAGTTACTGATCCAGCATTTCCACGGGAAGGCAGGCCACACCTTCGAGAGTCGTAAACGCTAGACCTCTTGGACACGTAGCCACAGACCCAAGGTGATCAACATCCGTAAACCCTTTTCACTTCCTAATAGGTACAGCATCCGATGATGTACCATCAGGAATCCTCAACGATGAAATTTTATGTGATCGTGCCGGATTCAAAAAAGCCTTTGGACTTGCCGATCACTTTTGGAAAAGATGGGTAAAAGAGATCCTTCCAGACCTGCAACCAAGACAGGCGGTGCACGACTGCCCAGCGGTCGAAGTAGACATTGCCGATGACATGCTGCCAAGAAGCACCTGGCCTATAGGAAGAATATCGAAGCTATACGCTGGATGCCTGGACGCCTTGTGTCATTCTCCGCCGCCCCGTGAGAAAGTTGGTTAGGGTCACCGTTTAATTTATTTATTTTAACCTTTAAAGGGCCTTACCAGCTCGTGCATCCAGGCTGCACCGGGTGGAGGATCTTAAAAACTCATTTGTAAATAAGTAGTTTTTATATCCTTTTTTAAATAAGAATTGTTTTTGTTTTGATTGTTTTTTTGAGAGTTGCTGTTCTTTTTTGGTGTTCGCTTAGTTACTTGTGTTTTTGTTCTTTTTCCGTTTAATTATAATAGTCTAATACTAAATCGCATTTTCCATTAAACCATCCCATACAGTCCACATCGTCCATAATGATCTTAATTTATGACGTCAATTTGAGCATGACTTCTTTAGTTTAAGTGATGCTCAAATTGATGTCCCTCATTGGCATCGTTTTCTAATTTCAAGCGTTGTTATATGAAGTGATATTTCCAGTTTCATCTTCTCAAATGCAGCATCAAGACGAATTATAAGTTCCTCACAGAACACTTCAGTGTGTATACGAAATTCTTGGCCCTTCCCCAAACGTAAAAGTTGAGAGGGGTAAGGTCTGGCGATTGTGGGGGCCAGGTAAGTGGACCATCCCGACCAATCCAGGAATTAGGAAAACTATCATTCAGAAATTAAACTAAATGAAGTCTTGCCTAGCCTTTTACGTACGACACGCTCGTCTAGGGACGGTGGGGCTAAAGTATGTTTTTCCACTTAAAGTATTAAGACCCTTGAAGCTATTGAGGGTGAATTCTTTTCAGTTAGGCAAACCACAAATGAAAATCGTGATTAAATGAAATGTAAAGTTTTATTTTACTTTATTCTCCTTGAAAATGTTATCAACATAAAAATTAAGCTGTCGTATGCCCTGGCGGTTAATGACAAAACAGTGTTCTTTTTGTAGATTGTCTATCCACTTCTGTATGTTTACATGCTTCTCCAGAAGTGGCACCAGGATCATGAGAGAGGTAACTGTTGCACTGCAGCAGAGATCACACAGAGTCATCTGTAAAAAAAAAACAATTAGCAAAAAAGTAGTAAGTATTTAAAATTCACTCTTTATTCAATAAAGAGTCATTGTATTACCTAAAATTGCATGTTATTTACAAAATAGACCGACAATGACAAATGAGTGTTAGCAAAATATATACAATGGAAAGCTTCTACAGTCTAGTATCATCCAGTAATAATCTCAGAGCGATAAGTGTTGGTATCTCGCACGATATTTTTTTCGCTCTCTATATTTTTTGTAATAACTGATAGATAATATACAAGGCTCATGTAAAGTCTAAATGTAGGGACTGACGTGTAATAAAATGTATATAGTTCGCAACTTATTCTGGTGTAATAAGGCTTTGGTCAATGTATATTGTATGAGACCTGAGTCGTGACTGTACCTATACAGGGTGAAACATAGGTCGTAAACAGTTTTTTTTTTACTGTGCAACTTTAGTTTAATATGTGGACAAACGAAAATATGATCAACTTTGTTTTATAATTCGTTAACGTGTTTTTACTGAGTCTCAAGGTCTACTCATTGGGACTATATACTATAAGATATCCGGATGCAAAAAGATGGGATTTTCCCTGGCTTGAAACTGTTATGGCTTATGTTTCAAAGATGATTGCTCTTGTGTTTCTTGCCACTTCTTCTCAACATATCGACTTCCGAAGTGGTGTCAGATTCAGTTCGATTTCTAAATAATTTGACTTGTTTCAAGTGAACCTATTTAATTAGGTACCTACCTACGATATAAAGATTTTTTTGAATTTGAATTTTGATCAACACCGAATCCAAGCGTATTACATAGGGTGACCATAAGTTTTTTAGTTTTTGCTATTCAAAATTATCACAAATAAAGCTTCTTAAATTCAAATTAATTAATTATCGCATAGTGTCGTCATGAGTTATTGATGTTTTCTCTACTTTACCCTATCAGAAATAAATACAGATTTACGAAACTATTTTTAAGAGCTATCCGTTACCTTATTTCCCACCAACCACCCAGCACAAAGCTGCGTCTCTAAAAAGTCTAATGCTAGATACCATCGATCGAGCAATTCATCACGCACCGGCCACTTCCCTTGAAAGAACTCGGTCTGAAATCACAAGGTTTTCTAGATTATGCATTTATAAAACTTGTGTACCTACTTATCTTGATGTTCCGAATAAACAGCTTCAAATTCAGCGCTTGGGGTAATGAATCTGTGAGGTAATGAATCTTTCGTAAGTTGTTGTCAGTTGTCAATTTTTCCGATTAGTTTTGAGTTACCTACCGATATCTTAGCACTGCTAGCATGCGGTGATATTGAAGAATTGACAACGAATTAAGCCATGACGAATATCCCTACCAGGTGAGCTGTTCGAACAATTTATTAAGGTACAGAAGGCAGCACATCAAGCGTTACAAATCTGTCAAAAAAAATTACTTGAATCTGAACTCTATACCCTCGACATTAAGTAGAAATTGGTTAAGTAGAATTGGTGCCGGAAAACGAAAGTAGGGGGCAGAAAAAAGTCGTGGTTGCGTACCTAACAAGAGAGTGGATAACTAAAGCGGCTGAACTATTCCGTCGTGCCAGGAATAGAGAGTACCATGCGACCGCGAAATTTGACAGGTAATGTAACGCTTGACCTGCTAACTTCTGTACCAATACGTAGTGCATTTACTAATCTCGCACTTTACCTGACTCATTTGATTTTGATTGTTAGAGCCTGGCTAACGAAAGTAGATACAAAATTTTTTGCACACTTTTATACTAGCATAAATGTCAAAGTCTTAAATAACTGAAAAGTCGTCAGTCGAAAGTCAAAGTCGTTTTTCTGATGTCACTGTTGTCAATCGAACGGTTGTTGGTGGTTTTGGTAATGAGGAGTTTTCAGTCTACGATAAAAAAAAATGTAGTTCACTTTTCAACATTAGATGGCGCTGATCTAACTCAAGTGTCAACTCAAGTTCCAATTTCAGTACCGTACCTACGTGTAATAATTATTAATATACTTCATGTAAAGAAAAAACGCTGCAAAACAAACTAGGAGAATAAAAAACGATGAAATGTAATATTATTAATTTGAAGGTTATGGCAATCAGCAAGAATTTTATCTCTACGATCAGTCAACTGTCAACAAAGAGGATACGATATTGACATTGACTCTTCAGTTTTGTTCAACGCCATCTAGTATGTATTGAAAAAGCTTAAAAAAAAATAGAAACGAAAAGGCCTCATTGAGATTTTGGAATTTTCGTAATAGAAAATGAATAAAAAAATGAAAATTTAGATAGTTTCATAATCAATGTAAGAAACATCGATACTCTGTTCCTACATGATACTCTGACGATTAATTCCATATAATATATAGAATTTCTGAAATTCGATTTTGATTAAAATAATAAAAATAATCATAGTATTTTGTCGTTTTATTTTTAAACCTGATTGATATCCATGTATTTCGGACTATTTTCGGGATTACCATGGTGCTATTTTTTTAAAGCCGAGGATTTTCTGTTCTTCTTTCATTAGCCAGACTATATTTTATAATCTTAAAAAATTAAGTGCGACTTGCACCATAAACCACAAATCAGAAATGACCTGACAATTTTATGATGATGATGAAGACGGCCTAAGAATAGTTAAATCAATCTGGGCACTTGATACTTACAAAAATAGCGCTGTCAATCGGAAACAAGACACTGCTGTTAAAAAACAGCATCTCTTGGACTTTAGCTAGTAGGAACGGGTCAGCAGGACATACTAGTTCAGCGTTGTCACTGATGGAACTCAGGTACAGGGCTATCGCGTGACTGTCTATAATGACGCCTTTTTCAGTTTTCAGAGCAGGAACCTTATGGAGTGGATTAATCTAAAGAATAAATAAATGAAAATATTTGTTAAATGGTAGTTCAACCTTTGTCCGTGTAGGCTAGGGTTGGCCTAGAATGTGCTTACGGCCTCTGGATAAGCGTGTTGTCAAAGGTGACTAATCCGAGTGGCCAGGACCACTCCATGGCCCGCCTAGCTAGCGGCAACAGAACTTCTGCGGTGATGTGTTCTGGCAATCTTTTATCAAGAGCCCTTCTCTTACCAGGTTGTGAGAAGTGAGATTGAGGTAAAACGCGAGCTTAGTCACAAATAAAAAAAGTTACTTAATAGAATCTCGTTCAGAATATTAGGAAGGTGAATAATGTAAACAGGACAACATCGTTTTAACATTTAATATTTTGCGTCTTCAAAATAGATAGCCATAAAGTTATATAAAATAATTAAAACGGCATACCTTCTTGTATTGTTCAGTTTTATGTTCCGATTCGAAAAGATTAACTTTTTGAAACGTCAGCTCAACGTTGCAAACAGTTGCTGTCATCAATGCGAATCTGACAGGAGGCGAGATCTTATCACCGTAAAGTGTTAGTTTGCTGTCAGTACTTGTTACCCTAAAATAAGAGATCCATTAGCAGATGGACAGCTCATACCTAGCCTTTAATAAAATAGAACCATCTCCAATAAAACCAGCTTTTAGAATACCTAACAAAATAGGTAATAGTTTCTGAGTAAAGTGCATGCAAATAGTTAAGTAAGTATACAAAAATAAAACTTTTTCCATCCCAAAAGAGTTTCTTGATTTAACAAAATATACCTACTATAACCACGGTAATATTATCTATAGTATAGAGTGCCTATTGCAACTCGGCCGCATCTTTGAAATAAATGCCTACAGGCGCAGCGCCGCGGTACGTTCACATGCGATAGGGTTGCCCGCCTTCAGTATTTTTATTACGTTTGTGTCTACTTACATTTAATTTTGTGATTGTAAATATAGGTACTATTTTTATATGTGAATTGAATAGGAATTGTTCAACAAAGATGCGTTTTGTCAAAAAACCATGTTTACAATTAAATAACAAATCGGTCGCGACTGAAAAATACTAGCGCCTCGACTGAGACGTCCGAAATGATTTATTATAAAATGTTAAAATATAAAAAAAATCGCGTTCTAATGTAAGGCTCAATCAAAAATTGTTTCGGCATTCAGAGAGTCGCGACTGGCCGCATGCCGACATCGAGCTGCGCAGGTACAGCTCACGTTTCGTCCCTTTGTATGAAGTTGAAATACTGTATAGATAATATTACCGAGCACTTGACAGGTCATGGCAAAATATTTTTTCAAATCCAACTATACCTAATAGGTAGACGTTTTCGAGACAGACGCGTTGAAACAGATCTCTATTGTATTAGTATAGATCACCGATAGTTAAGGAATCGTTCTTACTATGTAGGTATACCACTTACCCGCTCCGATTCATCCGATTGTTACCCATGCTCAAAAATCTAAAAACACACCGTTGCATTTTAAACAATAATCCTACCATACCAACTATCTTCACGAAACTAAAGCCAAACCACATGTGGAATTGTCAAAGTTACCATGTTAAACTTGCAAATAAGCAGATATTCAACGTCATTCAAATTTACACTCTAATGCATGCAATAAGGGTTTTATGTTCTGTTCTGTGTAAAAACGCATTAGGATACAGAAAAGATAAGATCAAAGTACCTACGTCAAACGTGGGCTATTGTTGAATTAGAAATGTGATATCCTCGAAAACAAGAGGCCAGACAAAAATGTATACCTGAGTACCGGTTATGCAAATAAGTAAACTAGCTGTTGCACGCGACTTCGTTCGCGATGAAGTTTTCATTAGTAGGTATTTGTGGGAATGGGATCTCACATTTCAAAGAGCACTTGCGGAAAAAAGTAACATATCAGAAATTCTGATCCATTCAGAAATTCTGCCGCGTGATTGAGGAACAAACATATAGGGTATAAAGGGGTAATACCGGTCAGCACTCTAACTCATAAAATCAAGTAGATATTTGCGTGCACACAGAGGCATATGAAGCGCTAGCCATACCAAGCAAGCCGTAATTAAGAGGCGAGTTGATATTTTCACTGTATTGTTATGATTGGGTAACTTAAATAGTTAGCTTGCATATTCTTTATCATAACAGAATATAGTTTCTAAGAAAAAATAAAGCTCAATTAAATTTAACTAGTGAAATGTCAAACGACGACTTTACTGCCAGTGATTGTATGCTTTTTGTTTACTGCAGTTTTGGGTTGCACAAATCGTCATTAGCGTGTAATGTCACTTTAGTTGACGTTTTGTAGGTTAGAATTTTAATTGTCCCAAAAGAGTCCATTTTGTGTTTCCTTATTATAAAATATCTTTGTCGAGTCTTTCTTTTTTATCTGATCCAGAAGATATAAATACATAAATAGATAAACACCCAGACACGGAACATTTTTTTTTCTTGTTCCGTGCGGGAATCGAACCCGGAACCACAGAAGTCTTAGGCAAACAGGATTTCATCGCCAAAGTGGTTGACATTATGATGATGAAGATTTCAGAATCCGGTACAAAATTTCCAAGCACCAATGACCCAAAGAAACAAATCCATTAGTAGTAGTAGCAGGAGCAGTGGATTGTACACACATTAAAATTATTAGTAGAGGGGGAGTACTCTCTGAAATGTATTATTGCAGAAAAGGATTTTTCTCCATAAATGTCCAAGTGGTGTGTGACGCTGACCTAAAAATTAGGGAAATTGCTGCTCGTTGGTCAGGATCAGTTCATGACAGCACAATTTTTAATAACTCCCGCTTATGTGCAGATTTTGAAAGTGGGCGGTATGGTAATCACTACCTTTTGGGAGATGGTGGTTACTTTAATAAAAACTTTTTGTTGGTGAACCTCGGTGGAACGATTCTAACTATTTATTAATTCCTCAAGTTCAGAGTTATACTAAATGTGATCTATTGTAATGCTACACGTGCTTGTTGGGAAGTAAGCTGAAGTCGCTACGCTTTCACATGCATAATATAAAAAAAATACTAAGTATATAATTTGAGCCAAGTCAATCCAATCATCAAAATATTTAAAAAACAGGACTTCTGGTTATGAAATTATATTTTTATTTTTACGGCGGGAGGACGGAGCAATGTGGTGAGCGTTCTTTTCCTCAGAAAGCTCGGCTCACTCAACTGATAAGAAATGCATGCGCTTTTCGGAAGCGAGTTAGAACTTTTCTGTGCTAAACTATTCTTGCCTAAATATGATCCGCCATGGTGACAAATTTTCGCGGGACAGTTACCTATATCTAAACTCGTCGAAAACTTCACAGTCTATTTATGAAATATGAAGACGCCTTTTACCAATAGGTACAGAAGACAGGAGATCAAGCGGTACATTACCTGTGAATTTCCCCAACTATTTTAACTTAATGTCGAGGGCATAGAGTTCAGATTCAAGTATTTCTTTTTAAAGATTTGTAACGCTTGATGTGCTGCTTTCTGTATTTTTTCCTGGATTCTATGATCCAGATCCGATATCTATGACTTGACGACTAATATCTGTAATCATCCCACACCTATCCGATGCACCGTGATTCCATAGCATACTTAGTAGTAAATTATTTTACCACTGCACTAGACAACCGTAATTTTTTCGCTCCTTACATTTTTTTGACAAGAGAATAGGTATAATATAGAACTTCTCGTCGACTCATGAAAAGAGAAAAGCAGTGTCTTACAGCACATGTTACCTGTAAATATGAAAATATTCAGTTCATGCAATAACCGGGGGTATGGATTAAATGGCGAAGATAATGTACCTCCTTCTTTAACCGAGTGTATTTGTTGACCTTACCTACAGGTTTGTGCAGAACCCCGGTAGGTACCCAATTCCAAGTCGTACAAGGCCCTTTTTCAAGAATAAAACAATATTCATCTCGGAATATAATTTGTTGAAAGGACCCTTCAAATCAACTTGGACAAATCGAATATGCATGCATGATGGATGACAGACATTACGTTACTTAAAGAAGAATAAAAACCATAAATGACAAAAAATGACGTAAAATATTACACTGTAAAAACAATAATGTCAACGTAAAAGTGTCAAAAACCATGGTATAAAAATCTAAAAAATAAAATGAATATATTTTTATTCGTACATACGTAATGAGAACTACATTTTAATGTAGCGAATGACAATAATTCTTTGGCTGCATAAATAAAAGCGCACCAAGACAATTGTAAAGTTTTGGAATAGCAACCTACTCGAGTAGTACCTAAGTACTAGAGTAACTTCCTACTAGTTGTTTGAATATACGTATGTACGAATAAAATGGGTGTGTCGGCGTCGAAACCGGTTGTTGAAGCAGGGCTGAAGTAAGTTGTGTCCAAGAAATTAATAGTTTCTGTATATGGTTTATTACATTGCCTGATCACTCCGCTGTTGTTGCTATTCGGCAGCTGCAATCTTTAGGTATGGGAGTGTATGCGGTGTCAGCATTTTAACGACTCCATAACTAACTACTTAGGTAGGTACTTATAGCGCAGGCCATTTTGGTAGGGCAATGTATGATAGGGCATTTAGGGCAATTGAACTCAATGGTTCGCATTAGGGACCAAAGTATACAATTAAGTTTGGCTTCACATATGATAAGACATGATCGAAAAAATTCCTTGGCTACCCGTATCAAATATTGTAATCTCCATCACTTCAGCTGAAAGTAATACGTTCACAGCAGAACAGGTTTCTCCAGATGTGGGATGTTTCGGCGATCGAAATAGGTATAAAGGCATCTTATTTTTTATGTATAATCGACGAGCGATCATTTAATTCACCTGATGATAAGTGTCTTCCAGGCCCACAGACACCATGACCTGAAGATGTTCTTGATCAAGACACGTCGAAGACCAAAGACTATAGCTGGAGTTGCCTTCGATCCTGTATATTCATTGTTTGGTTCTTCCTCTTGATTAAAACATAACTTCGCTAGCTATAATAGTGGCTACAAAGTGGTAACAAAGTTTTAGAAACGTAAATAAGTATTTATGAGGTAGGATGATTGTTACTTACTTACGTTAAAATGGTTGCGCGTTCAACTGAAATTTATTAAACAGGCGAGCAAAACCTGGATTAACACGACAGATTCTTTTCTGCTACAGTCTAAACCGAGGGGACAACTAATAGTTATTAAATTTTCATCAAATGTTTCGTGTTTTGTCTGTTTTGTTTTCATCAAATAATCGTGACTGGGGTGTCATTAACACATTATTTAGTTAACCACTCCACTACAAACTGGTGATATACAAGGTGTTCTTTTTGATATTCATTGACATTGAGTTGCGAACTGTACCTGTGCATAGAGATAAAAAAGGGATAGAAATTGCCACGTCTTACTTCGCATAAAGGTGTTCTACATAAGATGGTTTGACTTAATTGAACTATTTTGTATGAGAAATAAAAACAAAAAAAATTGAAATTGAAATTGAAAAGTTATTCACATGTTATTTGATTTTATTACATGGTCCCATTTATACCCTAGAGTCGGAAATCAACAGGAACACCTTGTATAACTTGTATGATACACGGATGTTTTGCTATACCTATTTACATCCTATTAATTTTTTATTTTTTTTTGTCAAAATAGGCGACTTCATAAGGGATTTTTAACACAGAATAATTATTATGTATGTGTAATCTTGTGATCTTACAAATGATAAATTAACATCAATATCGAGAGACGCATAAGTTTTCAACTGACTTCCAAAAAAGGAAGAGGTTCTCAATTCGTCTGTATGTTTCTTTTTTGTTTTTGTGTCCTTTTTACACGATATTTCGAACAATTATGAGTTGATTTTAATAATTCATATGATAGAGGACACTTCATCGTTGGTCCCATATAAATTTCATCGAAATCGGTTGAGTATATCATTGAAAATTTCAAAGTTTTGAAACAATATGTAGGTATTATTTCGGAGAATGTTTTCGTTGATAAGATTATACTCAGTCAAAGTTTTGACGTGAAGTCGGTTTTTTAATTCCCCGCGTCGCTGCCCGCGCCACCTTAGAGTTTCATTACGGTGCGGTGGTGTGGTTAACTAAAATAAATGATTGTTAACCAAAACATCTCACCGACCTCTTCAGATTCTTATGAGAAGCTGTTTTTATGTAAAATCAAAGCTCTAAATCCGTGTTCCAGTTTAAAAGTACCTAGCCCTACAAACCTGAGCGATCCTTGCTTGGCGGTAGGACCTTCTCAAGATCCATCAAGAAAACGACACCTTTTTATTTCGGAACTATTTCGCTTCGTCCTAGCAAATACTTGTTTCAATACTAGATTACAAAGAGCTCGTTTCATCCTGAACCCGTGCAGCCAATGTTTGACGTTACTGATCATCACTCACACACATGACACAACACAATAGGTTTCTATGAATTCTTACTCATTTGAAATAAATTATGCGAATTGGTTGGAAACAAATGCAAGAAATTATTCTGATACGTGATAACGTTATATTATTATGTAGGTTTTTTTTTTTTTTTATAAGTTACTAAACCCGCGTTTGACCTCAATCTCACCTGATGGTAAGTGACGATGAGGTCGAAGATGAAAGCACACGGGTTTAGGAAGGAACTGGCTCTTTATACAATATTGCCGGAACACATTACCGCCGGAGCGGTAACATTTGGCGGCAGACTTTATATAAAGGGTGGTCGCTAGCCAGTCGGACCCAGAAGGGATCCTACCACCAAGCGAATTACTTACAACTACACGCCTTTCGGCGTAAAAGACCCGACAATCTGACCAGTCGGTCGGGGTTCAGGGCATAAGCGACAGAGACCGGCAGAAACCGTGTTATATTACTATAAAAATGCAGTCGATTCGCAAACAGAGCTTTTATTCGTTTTTTTTTTTAATTAAGATTTTTTTTATTTACAGACATTGTGTTCTTTGGAAAGCAGACAGAAGTCCAGCATGTCGATCAGTACTTATGGCAATAGACGCCATGAAGCTATGTGTCAGTGAAGTAGATTTGAATTTGGATAATGGAGAGCATAAATATCCGGAAATAATTTGTGTAAGACGATATAATAACTATAAGGCCCGTATATTTAAAAGGATAAACTGATTGGTTGGTAGACTGTTTTGCTGCTACGTGAGGGGTCCTGCGTTCAAGTCCCAGTCGGGCCATTCTAGGAAATGAAATTATCAAACTATCTAGGGTCTGGGCGTATGTATACTAGAATAAAATACTTACTTAATAGTAACGCTGTCTGGTCTCCATAGCAAACTCTCTATAAGAAGATTCCTTTGGGGCAAGTTAATTGGTGTGTCATTTGGGAAATTTAATTATTAATGTAATGAGATTTATGACAGTAAGAGGCAAATTGTTCTAATTTTTACAGTTCAGCTACCACGTTTTTGTTTCATACGTTAGCCCGGTCAGACATTCAAGGTTAGGTACATTAATTTCCACCAAGCTGAAAATCGGTAAGATTTAAAATGGAATTTTAAAGTTCCCCATCTATCCCCTGTATGGATTTTATTTATTCAAGGTCAAACGTCAAAAAAAAAGTTTTTTGCATTTTTCAGAAAAGCGGTAAGTTTTATCAGAAAATACCTGAAACAAAATTGAGGCACACGCTTAAACGCCACCTATGAGGTAGTGTAGGTACTTATCGCGTTTTTTTAACGTTATTTCTCCAGAAGGCCTATTTCCACAGGGCAGTTGTGATCCTGTTTAGTTTGAAACTACTGCAAATAATGGATATTAGCAGAGACTGAAAATACTAAAGCAATTAAGTTTAAAAAAAGTTGTAAAATTTCGAGTAGTACCTTTTGGTTCTTCTTCTTGATTTGACCTTGACCTCGCTCCTGTAACTTAAAGATGCTTATAAACTACACATTATATCATTTTAGAATCTACAGCTAGGCAGCTATAGCACCATACTTTTTTGTCTCAGTGCCTGATCAAAAGTTGACACTATGAAAAAAGATGTCTTAAAACGACAATTTTAAACGTTATTAACACCTAAAATAGTGTTAAAATGAATTTTAAAAAGTCTTCAGCAAAAAATACACAAAAATACCAAACTTTTATGAAATGGCAGTGAAATTAATGAAACAAGTAAGGTTTATAAAAAAGTATAAAATTCTACGCTATTATCATATGGTTGAGAATCCTGGCCGGAAGATAGGATTTTTTTACAGTCTTTTTTCCAGACCAACTCCAGTTGCTGAAAAATGCAAAAAACTTTTTTTTGACGTTTGACCTTGAATAAATAAAATCCATACAGGGGATAGATGGGGAACTTTAAAATTTTATACAATTTTACCGATTTTCAGCTTAGTTGGAATTTATGTAAATTTTCTCTAATTTTTGGTCTAATTTGACCGGGCTATGTTCAAAATATGACAGTTTTTTTTGCAATTTAATAAAGTGCCGCGTTCTAAAGCTAGCTTGATTATCTTACTAATACCTATTATAAATGTGAAAGTTTGGATGTATGGATGTCTGGATGTATGGATGTTTGTTTCTCAATCACGGCAAAGCGGCTCAACGGACTTGGATGAAATTTGGCGTGGTTGTAGTATAGGTACAGTCTGGAATAGCACATAAGGTACTTTTTATCCCGGCATTCCCACGGGATTCAAAATTGCGAGGGTAAAACCGCGCGAAAAAATATATTTATAAGTATATATTTTAAAATAAATATAGGTATATAAGTACGTAGAATAATATATTAAGTAAATAAATAACGAACATCAATAAACTCATCATACCCTTAAAACATGTCTATTTTTTACGACCGTATTTGACTTTTTCACAAATATTCCATTTACCAGTACCTACTGATTTGTCACATCTAGCATAAAACTAAATCTTTGCACGTTTTAGATCTGTGGTGGCTCGGTGATGTATTTAATTCCATAGTAGCCAATGTTTTTCGATGTTCGATGTACCAACATATCTTTTTGCTATTTATCAATTTAAGTTTTTGTAATGTACAAACGATATATTTTGTTAGAATTATCATAACTTATATTTCTATGCTCATTATGTTAAGTTGTAAATGTATTTTTTCTCAGTAAGTGAATTTCTTGTACCTAATTCTTTTTGGGAAAATAAAAGTTCTTAAACCTTAAACCTTGAAATAGCTAGTAAATAAATAAATCCATGACGCAGAGGCTACTACGTAATTTTCTAGGTCGCGGGTTTGATTCCCGCACGGAATCTGGGCGCACTTGGTATCATATTATGCTTTCCTTAGTTCGGTTGGGGCCGTTTAGTTTGTGTGATCGTGTTTGTATTTTATTTTATTAATTTATAGATAATGTTGTACTTAACGGCTAATATAGTGAACACAACACAATATATGACGACTTTTCGTCCCTTTGTCGAAAAGGTAGTCAATTGGTAATCTGTTAATCTCTAATCGTGTCTTTTCATTTCAGATGAATCCATTACAAACAGTGCCAATTTTAAAGGACAGGGAGTTAGTTATAGCTGACAGGTTAGTGAACTTTGCTGTTTAGGTATTATTTAGCTGCATTCAATCATTATTTTTCAACACAGGACTAATGAGATATAACTGAAAGGTTTATTATATGATTTTGTGCTTTCTTACTTCATATAGAATATCTGCTTCATATGGCTGATCTGGCATTATCCCAGACGCTCTATACCCTATACCTGATAAAATCGTGCTTAGGCTGCAAACTGGATGGCAGCGACAGCGAGAGCGACAGCGATGCGGACAGCGGCGCGGGCAGCGATTTCTACGAGTTTGTATGAAATCGCGACAAATCGCTCGAGTACCCGCTGGCGCGGCGTAGAGAACGGCCCAGATTGCCCGCGTCGCTGCCCGGGCCGCTGTCGCTTTCGCTGTCGCTGCCGTCCAGTTTGCAGCCTTAGGGTTCGACGAAAGCCATTTCGGCACTCTGGTTTTCAGAGTCATCCATCACTATAAGATCAGCTTACGTAATTTACACAACGAACCTCCTCTTCCCCCAGATGAATATCAAAGGTTTAGGTATTTTAAACATCTAAATTTATTCTTTTTTAATCTTTATTTTTAAAGATACTTGGACTTTTAAACTTATGCCAGTCTCAATACATTTACCAATACAGAATTACTTATAAACTGATTTGGTGTTTTTAGGCGTTGGGTGGGCTTGATATTACACTTGGAAATGCTTAAGAACATTAATCAACTCATTCGTGCTGTCTAAAGTTGTTAAGCTGTCCATGTGGCTTTCTTTCAGTCATGCAATCACCACGTACCTCGCGTCTCAATACTGCAACGACGGCAGCGTAATGCCGAGGAACCCAGCGAGTCGCGCCTGGATGGACCAGATGCTGCACTATGACAGCCAAACACTCTATCCACGATTTCGAGCTGCTGCAGTATGTATCACCTTCGGGATAAACAGGAAATTTTACTTTTTTAACGATGAGTTCGAAGTCGAGCGACTGGTCTGGTAGCTTTAATTGATCGACGGATACCTTTCGACTGACCAATAGATCGATGGTTGATCGAGTAACCTCGACTCTATTCCATCAGCTCGATCTACGTCGACTAATCTATTATACCATCGATCGACGCTCTCGATCGACGATCAAGCGATTGGTCTCTATCGCACCTGAAATGAAGATGCGGTCAAAGGTGAAATGTGACGCACATGGGCATAGGGGGGAAGTGGCTCTAAAACATTGCCAGTGACATTTGGCGACAGCCCGTATATGGAGGGTGAACGCTAGCCCAGTAAACCCTGAAGAGGTCCTTCCAACAAACGAGAATCGCCTTTTAAGATCACTAAGTCACTAAGCCCAATCACTAGGGCTATTGTAATGTTCTTTTTAATAGAGTTGCTCAAAAAGTGGCGTATTGCAGGGACGTTTAGCGTTCGGGATGTGGGCTATTACACACTTGTGTTTTTTCTTTACCTTTTCCGCACTCGTGCGTTCTCTTTCCCAAATGTCAAAATAATGTCTATTAAAAAGAAAAAATCAGCCACGAAGTTTGAAATATACTATTTAAATTTTAATTGGTTTTGCGGCTTTAACAGACACGTTCGTTTTGGAGATGTCTATTTTCTGACTCTTATGGAGAGTCATAATAGTTACGAATCACCTAACTTTATTTATCTGAACATCATTTCTCTTTCAGTACCCAATATTATACAACAAATGCGGGTATGTGATGCCGGGGCCGTCGCGTGACATACAATCTGCATATGCTGAGTTGGAATGCTTGCTGTGCGGGCGAGCGTGGTTCGGCGGAACCGGCCCGACCCTCGCCGACATCGCTATATCCGCCACAGTCAGCTCCTGCAATGTGCTTGTTCCAATTGACTGTGAAAAGTAATCATATTTTTTTTCTCTACAAGGTGTTCCTGTTGATTTCCCATAACTCTAGGGTATTAATGGGACCATGTAATATAATCAAAGAACATGTGAATAATTTTTCGATTTAAATTTATTTTTTGTTTTTATTTTTCATACAAAATAATTCAATTAAGTCAAAACATCTTACATAAATCACCTTTATGCGAAGTATGACAACGTGGCATTTTCTATCCCTTTTTTATCGCTATGCACAGGTACAATTCGCACCGTTTTGCGTTGTACATACATCGTATGCAATGTTACTCAACGTTCAAAATTTTTTTGTTGTTTATGGTATGGCTTCAGTGATACGGGTCCATTGAATGAATGTTAAAGAGATTTGGAAAGTATGCACTTTTGTACTACATATTCTTTGGCAAAAAGTATTATTTTTTAGTAAGGAACAAAACCTCAAAGTTATGGGATATCAAAAAGAACACCTTGTGTACTAAGTCCGCGTTTGACATCAATCTGACGATGGGAAGTAAAGATGATTACTTATTAAGCGCATTTTACTTACACGTAAGGGTCAGATGTTGCTTCTTCAGGGGCGAATGTCATGATCAAAATTACCATTCTTAAAAGAGATACTACAAAAGATGACCATTGACAATCAAAGCATTTTATTCAATTTCAAGAGTTTGGCCATAGCATCATTTTAACGTTTGGTGGCGCCACTTATTATTGGCAATAACAAGGAACTTAATATGAGTGAATTGAGTGAGTTGATAGACAATCATTCGCCATTTGATCACAAAACGCTGTCGGCTTGTGAAAGCCCTATGCATATCTGTTGTGAAATGCACATATCTGCTGTGTTTAATTCCTGCAAACTCAGAAGTAGCCTCAAGTGAACTTTAGTTTATCATTTATGTAACTGAATTGCTGTGATGCTTGATAGACTTCATGATTCACACATATTTCGTCGAATAACTTTAAGTATCAACCATGCTAACAACTGTTGTTTTTTGATTATTTTAGTTAGCAGTTCGTTAGTTCGTTGCTATTGTACTGTAAAATGAGCACCTTTTCTTTCACATTTGAAAATCACTATTTATCTACAACAATAATAAAAACCACTATAGTGCATAGTCCACCCAAAAAATCTCAAGCACATAAGCGCCGCCAAGCTTGCATTACAAACTCCCTATAATATTGATGTGTCCTATCTGTACTTGTACATAATACTTTCTAATCCGTGAGATGACTTGCTAATAGTCAGTACATCAAATTAAACGGCAATAAATATAGATTATCATACATTCATTAGTTTAACAATTTTAATTTTTAACTGGTACTTACATAGTTTTGTTACTTTTTTGACATTGACATTGAAACATTCAAAAGAAAACAAAATGGTTAATTTTATTGTTGTTTGTTGAGAATGTTTGAGATTGATTTTTCGCAAATCATTTGTTATTTTTCTACAAGATTTTTAGGTTTAATATCAGGGAAGTTTAAGTGGGATAATGTTACTAATGAGTTAATCTTTCATGTGTACTGTGACCATTAGCAGGTCAAAATCTCTTATTGAGTTTGAGCATCTCTTTTATTGATGATTTTTTGTTGAAGGTCGTGTGCACAAAGCAGAACATCTAATCACGATGTTATTATTGAGATCGCTTTCAAGAATTAGAAAATAATTAATGAGTGTAGTAACATTAACAGGGTTCCATCCAAGAATTGTCCAGTGCTGTTGTAGTACTAATATTTAGAGGACATTATCTTCTACTGTGTAGAGTATAAATAATGTCCAATCGGATACATACCTACCGTTGCAGTTAAAGCTGTTCATTCTGTTAATGTTTCCATTGATACTTACGAAGGAGACTAATAATTAAATTAAAAAAATAAAACAAAATTAAAAAATATGTAGGTATAAAGAATATTTTGTCCAGTCAATAATTATTTTTATTGGCAGTAAAATCAATAGAACAATTGAATAAATTATGATCAATATTTTACCGCCAATTTTGACTCAATTTTCTGCATTATTAGTAAAAAGTTACAGTAATAATTGAGTTATTTCTTTTTAGATACCCATGTCTTTCGTCGTGGCTGTACAGAATTTCTCAAGAGGAATTTTATTGTACCGGAAATCAAGCTGGTCTTGAAGAATTTACAAAAAGGCTAAGTGCGTATGGATTATGTTGATAAATTACTGTAGTCATTAAACACATTTTAACCGGATTTATCACGATCTCATTTGAAAATCGACGTTTTGGTGTTTTTGCAGACCTCGTTTCCACGATACGTCATTAGCTTAAAATATAAAATATCCGTTTAAAATGTGTTTTTTTGTATGTTTAAGTATTGCCGTTGTCAAGTAAAACAAAAATGGATATGTAGGTACTAACACAAGCAAATGCTCTACTTATGTTCCACTATTTCACCAAACCTTGAAAAAGGGTTCAGGAATTTAAATTTGTTATCAAAACTATTTTAAATTAAGAAGTATCAGTTAGAGAACACCTTCAAACTTGTTATTTTTGGTTCTAGTAGATACCTACTGATACTTTATATTTTCTTCGTGTATACATACATATCATACAAAATACACCCTAGCCAATGTATCCAAACATGTTGAGCGCACGAATATTTGCATTATTCAGGGATCGAACCCGCGAACACTGGCGTCCGAGGCAGAAATTGTTATCCCATCGCCAAAGTACCTAGTCACAAGTTAAAATTCCATGTTTATTGTGTTCACTGTGATTCCCCATATTTTTATTTTCCTTTATTTGGTTCAACTTAAGTTATTTTTTTAAAAGACATTTGGGAGGCACCAGCAAGCCACCATAATATACAGGGTTCATTGGTAGTCACCGGCCAAATTTTTTTTACACAATAAGTATCATTTATAGAAACGATTTTTGCAAAAAACAAGGTATTTATTTTTACAAAAAAATTAATATATTCGCTATCACATTAAGCAAACCATGGTCACTCTAAATTACCATTAAATAAAGGCAACTACGCGCTACTACAAGTCGCTACTACTATTATCAATGAAATGCCGCTTCGTAGTATAGGTATGTTCATCAACAGGGACTATTTTTTATTAAATTTTGTGATTCCATTTTTTTTTTCTATTGGTCACGGTACTACCATATCTACCACATATGAATGGAAGTTCTGTCTGCGTCTAGTAGTCCAATAGTAAAGGATGAGGGACAATTGATAAAGGACAATTTGTTCAAACAGAGCACTCGCGCACTCACCAAAATGTATCCGATAGTACACGGTTAAACAAGCAACCTTACGTCGATGCTCTAAGGTCTGCAGTTTTTTGGTTGTAAGGTATCCATATTTCTACTTTTTTGTACTGAGAGACTAAAATAAATATGCAGGTACGTTTATATCGTATTAAAGAAACTAACAATTAAAAGAGACGGGTTTTTTTTTGCCTACATTCTGGTACTGAAATTCTAACCAGCACGAAATCAATGTTAACTTAACTTTTAACTTTTATCTTTGAGAAGGCTTAACCAAAAATTTTATATCACAACAGTTTTATTATTAAAAAATAAAATACGATAGTGATTTTGTATGTTCAGATTATCAGTTGATTATCAGAAATAGGTACTGAACTTAACGTTTGACAATTTCAAATTCACCGTAGCATTTTACAGTGACAAGGTTTCCATCATCAGATTTTGGTGTTCAGTGTCAAAGTAGGTTGTTTATAAACATATAGTAAGTATTTACGAACAAATAAAAACTAGTTGTCTTATTAATTGATTATTTTCGTCAAACCATTATTTAAAAACATTTTTTTAATAATCTTATTTGAAATAATAACCTAGGTTATGTCATTGTCACATTTGGCTTGAAATTGTCATCTAAAAATGGCGAAATCTGATTAAATGAATATTTTTCCCACATTTTTTTAATTTTCGTATCTTTTTATCAGGGGTGAAATAAATTCCTAATAAATAAGATTTAGAACTAAATTTTTATTCTTTTTATACTTATGTATAGTACTAGTAGGTTAGTTAGTGCTCTGAGACCACAAAAACTTGTCTCTTTTGGCTGGTGACTACAAATCAACCCTGTATAAATAATACGAAGTAGTTTTTTTTTTATTGATGACTTAACGGTTTAACCTCAATCTAACCTGATGGTAAGTGAAGATGCGGTCGAAGATGACAAGGGGTTAGGAAGGACCTGGCACTTCATATAATATTATCGGATTTCATCACCGCACTTGCGGTGATATTTGGCAGCAGATTTTAAGGTCGGACCCTGAAGTGGTCTTACTAGTTACTACAACCGGGTCCCACTCGGATTAGTCGCCTATTATGACACGCTTATCCAGGGGCCTATTTTACGCCGACTCTACGTGGGTTATAATGTCGTGGGTTATAGTTTTATTATGTAAGGTGATGATTAAGTAATTGTTTATTATTTCCAGCCGGCTGCACTACTGCACATAAGGAACCAGCTTCAAGAAGTTCAGATGCTCGAAGAATTTTCGATGGCCCAAGCTCGCCCAAGTGTGATTAGATAGTTTAAATAGAAGTTAAGTATGTCTTTGTATAAATCGTCTGTAAAAACATATTTGCAAGCCTTTATACCCTCTACCATTTACATTTTTGTCATGTTAATTCAAGAGATATTAAAATATTGATTGACACTGAGTTCAGCATCTGTTTTATTTTTGTGAGATTTTTAATCGACATGTAGTCTTACGTTTTCTACATCTCTTACCCTAGCTTGATTTATTTTATTCTGATAGCCGACTAGGTACTATCTGCGAATCTTTACTTGATCGCTTATTGTAGGTAGCGATTATAAAGTAGGTATCCCTCAATAGAATGGTGACGAAGATAAAGGAACTTTCGTAGAAATCCCATTAGAACAATGGGAGCTTGTTTATAAACGGGATAGATAAAAAAATATTGCGAAAGGTTACGATAAATATAACGATACAAACAAGCATTACCCCTCCCTCGTACACCATTCAATTCATTTTCTTGTTGTCATTTAGATCAAAATCAATTAACCAGAACATCATAAAAACAAATTGATATATTTAAGTATAAACTTTTCTTCTAAGTTTTAAATTACTCAATAATATATCTCTCACAGATGTATTGGTTCTTTTTACTGTCGTAAATATTCACATTCACCGGTGTGGGTCAAGAGAAACCACCTATGTTCGTTTTAAGCATCAACCCATTTGGAAGTGAGATTTGGGTAGTCCATGCCAAAGCTTACCTTGTGAAAAATAACCGTAGCTAATCCCTGATCATCATCATTACAGGACAGCAAGACAAATATGCTGATGAAGTAGAAAAATCAAAGCTTTTACTGCTTATTTAAGGTCCATGCTGTGGCAAGTTAAAACTGCAAATCAGCAAAGGATGCTTGGGACATACTTCAATACATGTTTTCAATCAAAGGACTTTACAAACAAAGCTCTGAAACAGCTTATAAAGATGCAATATGGGTATACCTATAATTTATACAAACCCTCAAAACCTGAATCTACAGTGTTTTCAACAATGTACATCACATACTCTAATGCTCGATAGTCGAAAGTAGTCGATAGTCGACCTTTCCAATAGTAAACCTCTAGAACTGAAGACAATACGCGCTTCTTCGCGTTCAATGGAAGAATGGCATATGGAGCATAGCCACATGAACGGAAAAGATATATGAAGTTTGTTCTTCAGAAGGGCAGCCTCATTGGCTAAGGCTTGATGTCGATTAAGGCCAAGTGAACCGTCAAAGGACTTGTCATAGTCAGAAAGAATATCTGGCCGTCAAAGAAAATATTATACCTACTCAAATCAAAATTCTTATTCATCAATATCAACACTCCGTGATACAGCTCAAAAAGAACAAGTTAAAAATAAAACCTTTGACAAGGCTACTGAAAGTTGGGTTTTAATAATGCAAAGACTTCAACATCAAAAGCTCACACTCAAACTGTATATACTATAGAAAACGAATTGAAATCTGTTTATGAAGAAATCGACAATATTGATTTTGAAAACAACGATAAAAAAAAATAGCTGCTCGTGATTATGGTGAACCTAAAAATAAAGAACACTAACCCTACCAAACACAAGTCTATGACAGAGCATGGTTAGGTCCACGAAAAATACTTTACACCATATTATGGCAGCCATTGTACGAAAAATCAGACATAGTTATTAAGAAATTAAGCTTTTAGCAAACCAGCACATTTAACTAACAGAACACCAGATCAAACCTGGGAAACAATAGACTTGCCAAAGGCAGAACAGTTTTACTGTGGACTACGATAAAAAAATAACTCTTGTAGTTTGAAAATAACTCTTGATTTTTCTATAAATGATGGACAGTAGCTTCAACTAAGAAGATGGCTTGCAAATTATCCATGAACTGAAAACCCGTATTATAATTATGACTTAAGCCAGCATTGTAACTAATTTCTTGTAATCAAAATTCGGGACGATAACAACAGATCAAAAATGTTAGAATTGTAGACTGTTCCATAAACTAACCAAATGAATTCCAAAATAAATATAATAAAAAGGAATTATCTTGTTATTTATCGGTTCTAAGTATACATCCTCGAAGAAAAAAGTAGATAGTGAAACCAAATAAATGGTCTCCCACAAGGAAGCATCTTGGCACCGATGTTGTTCAATATATACACGAACGACCAACCACCGACCCCAAATACCAGACGATGTCTTTATGCTGATGACCTCTCAGACGGCAACATTCAAGGAGGCAGAAGCGAAACCTGGTCCAAACCTGGGCCTGGCCAACATGGGCGACTACTATGACGCAAACGCTCTGAAACCAAACCCCGCCAATACACATTCTCTTAACTCTTAACGTCCACTGGCGGGATAAAAAATATACTTGCTTGGTGGTAGGATCCCTTCTGGGTCCGCCTGGCTAGCGACCACCCTTTATATAAAGTCTGCCGCCAAATGTTACCGCTCCGGCGGTAATGTGTTCCGGCAATATTGTATAAAGAGCCAGTTCCTTCCTAAACCCGTGTGCTTTCATCTTCGACCTCATCGTCACTTACCATCAGGTGCGATTGAGGTCAAACGCGGGTTTAGTCACATATAAAAAAAAAAAAAATACTCACAGTAACAACCCTACATATTTAGGAGTAACTCTAGACAGATCCCTTACCTACAAAGCACATTGTCACAAGGTCAGTAGTAAAATATCTACTCGCAACAACATCCTGCAGAGGCTGACTACTACTGACTGGGGTACCTCACCTGCCGTTCGACGTACATCTGGTCTGGCGCTCTGTTACTCTGCAGGTGATTACGCCTGCCACGTGTGGGGTCGATCTCACCATACAAAGCGGGTGGATACAGCTCTCAACGATTCATGCTGGCTAATCACTGGATGTTTAAAACCAACACCGTTAGAGAATCTGTACCCACTTACCGCCATTGCCCCTCCAGATATTCGCAGACATCTAGCAAACACCTGATCCACCAATATTCGCCCAGGCCCTTAAGGCTAAAGAGCCGGAAAAGTTTCCATCACTCTGTCTCTCCAGGTCGGCCGAAGCAAAGACAACTTAATTAAATGGGGATTCAGCGCTGACGGAAATGACCATTGCCTGTGCGATATAAGTCCACAGACTATGCTGCACCTATTGACCTGTTCTATGTGCCCGGAAAGCTGCACCTTAAAAGACCTCGCACTAGCCACCGACAATGCTATAAAAGTGGCAAGTTTCTGGGCGACAAAAATATAATTCTATATAGGTAAATCTTTCATCAACACGATAAAAAGAAGAAGATTAGGCGGCCATTCGATGGTCTTATGATGAATAAAAATTTTCATTTTCAATTCCGATCGCATTTGATTTTATTTACAAATTATATTTAGCAACATCATTTTCAGTTACCTGGTCGTAGTGAAAAAATATTGTTTGATGGGTTAAATATGTGATGCTCAAAGTAGGTCAACTATGATATAGTAACTTTATCTGGGTTACTTAATGTTAGAAAGTGGTTGTTAACACGTTCCCAGCGGCACAAATTTATCTATACTTTCCATTACTGCGTTACGAGTTGTTTTAAACCTCGTCCTATACCCGACATTGTAGCGGCACGAGGCGTATTAAACCCCACCGCCCAAAAGAGACTAAAATCCTTTTTTTGGCGCCAAATAAGACAAAATGGACGACTTTTGTTTTGATTATTATTAACAATGAGTTGATTAACCTAGATCTGCCGCCGCCCGTGGTTAAATTAGTTAGTTTAGATTATATGGGTAAAATAAATGTGTGGGTCTAATGCACCTCGTACCGCACCGAAAAATGGCAGGTTTTCATATAATTTAGTGATGGGAAAATAAATATCGATTTTATTTTATTTTTTTTATTTATCAAAGTTATGGACGGAATTAATACAAAAAAGGGAAAAAAGTTATGGATGTTTTTCATTGATTTCTGTTTAGCTCCGAGGTGTAGCCAGCGTGGGGTGCGGTACGAGGTGCGCGGGGGTACGAGGCGTTCGCAATCTCGTTCCGCACTGTGTTGATATTATTATTTGTTCAGTGCGGCACGAGGTCTAACAAACCCGACATTAGGTTCGTGTACCATAGAACTAGGAATCAATAGCACATCTCAAACATATAGTTATCACTCTCCTACACTGAACCAGACGGAAGTTATACCTCTCGCACGACAGAGAAGTTAAAGGTTTTTCTTACCGCTGTAAACACCAGACACGGACGAGGTGTTTTAAGCCGCGTTCCGCACCTATCGTGTTAATAGTGTTAGGATCATCAAAGTTGTCTGGAAGATATTCATTTTTGTTATGATCGGGCAGTATCTTCATTTTTATATTTTTCCAAAAAACCTTACTATCTCCAGTAGAAGAATTAACCAACTGTTCAAAATAGGCACGTTTCTCGTTGACAATACTATTAGCAACAACCTTTTTTAAATCAGTATAGTATCTTTTATGTACCTCTAACTTCGAGTGGATATAACGGGCGTGCGCCTAATTCCTTAGAGTCATCATAGATTTAATAGTTTCAGTTATCCAAGGTAACTTTTGATTTTGTTTCACTCTCGTGGAAATAAGAGGAGCATGTTTGTTGACCAGGTCCAAAAGATAGCTATTAAAACAGTTAACAATCTGTTCCAAATTAAAATACTGAAAAATGGAGACCCAATTCACCGTAGCGAGATCAATGTTAAGGCTGTTAATATTTATTCGTTTGGTAAGTCTGAAATCTATTAATGTAGATGGCACTTTCTCTTTTTTTAACAAAAGACTGACATAGCATTTCCGACTGAACCAGTAATCTTAGTAACTGTTAAGTCACGTGTTTTACAATTCGTGCGAACTAAGTCAAGTAAAGTATGAGTGCTGGTGGAAAGATGAGTTTGTTTCACTCACAATCTGCTTCAGGTTTGAATATTGTAAAAGGTAATCTATACTAGTTACAACTAGACTTTCTCTAATTGACATATTAACATTAAAATCAACATTAAAATCATACATTAAAACTATATAATCATAAAATGAGAAAGTTTCAATTGTATCAAGTAAGGTGTCAACAAAAAATCCACGTTCAGCCAGTGTGGTCTACATGCAGTCGCTATGACAACCCTATAACCGTTAGTTTTTACTGACAACCACAACTGTTCAACGCCAGCGTCAGCGCCGGCGGTCAGCATCATGGTAGGATTACTACCTACCATGGACAGCATGCTTGTAGAAGCGCACTCGAATGTCTTTTTTGATGTAAAAGGCAACGCCACCGCCCCTGCCACGACGCATGAGCCACGGGCGCAGTATTGGTTTGCTTCAATAATGTAATGTAATACAATAATGTAATTTTTAGATCACAAAAACCGTTTTGTCACTTTTGTGGCAAAAATCGGTGAAATAAAAGGGCGCATAGAATTAAAAATTTAAAATGATTTTAAAACTAGCTAGGGCTGCGTTTTTTGGGCGTTCGAGTGTTCGATTTAGTTCGGGATTAGAGCGCTAGATGGCGCTAACGTTCTATTCAAGTCATAAGATAGATAGAATAGATAAAACATTGATATGCCAAAAAACAGTAACACACACAATTTGAAAATAACAAAAGCAAATTCCTTAAAATCCTGTGTAAATATATCCTACATTGTAATATATCTTTGTAAATATGTGTCTTATAAGTGTTGTATTATATCTTTGTGTCACTAATATTAATATATATATAATGGGTATGTCTGTTATTGGTGGTGGAACTAACTGTGATGTCTTATTGTTTTAGGTAACTCAATGTTCAGTCTTCGTCGCGCCTCACATGAATCTGTTTTTCCTAATACCGTGTCTGTCTCATCACGTGATACTGGCAGTAATAGCCTGTCGCTTAGTATCGACGGCTGGTTGCCACTCATTCCCAAAAATTGAATTGAATTGAACAAAAGCAAAAGAGTAAACCAAGATAAAAACAAAAATCAAAACTAAACTATTGAAATAATTAATCGGAAAGGAAAAGAAATTGCAAGTAAAACTATTTTAAAACAATATTAACAAACATAATAATTAAACAATTTCATTTTTGACCACCAACCATAGGTACATGTGTACACACTGGCTTACATTTTACATCTTGAATAAATAATGTATATTTATAGAAATATTTTTATTTTAAACTGTATGCTATGCTTCCGTAGGCAAAAAGGCATAGCTCAGCTACAAATCGCCCGAGGGCAAATGGCTGATTTTCAGCTATACCTATATACTTTGATAGCCATCTATACTTTACTACTTATTCTTATCTATGATTCTATGTACCGTACTTTTAGCGATACCCATGTGACTAGAAACACGGCAAATACTAGTAGAAGGATCTTGTTTAACTTCCATAATTCCCTGATCTTCATCCACCTGTCCAGGTGTTCCTCCACGTCTGGTAATGCCAGGGATTCGACCCTCCAAATACGCGTTACTGACGCGGAGAAAAACTCGATGATCTGGATAGCGTTCACGATCCCATTTGATCATTGGATCCCGCTCACGATAACTACGTGCGGCCTCCCGAGCGTTGCCGTCATATAAACCGTAAATAAAATAAATTTCTGCGTATTCACGAGCAGTAAAAATAGCGGTCATTTTCAGAAATTGAGAATAATCGAATACTATTTATGTGTGATAACTGAACAATATGAACAATTAAGAAAAATATGTCTTCTTCCATGCTGGACAGGGAGCGAAAAAAAAAACATAGAATGTGCCAGCTGCTTCTCTTCCCGGGCATACTGTAAAAGTCAGTTAAGGGACAGAGGTTTTAAAGGCGTTTTTGCGGGCGATAGGCTGACCCCCTGTCACTACAATAGTCTCTCTCCATCTTTATAATACCTCCAAATTTGTCAAACGTGACACCAGATGGTCTTGTAACCTCTGGTGTTCTGCCTACCCCATAAGGGATACAGGTGTGACGTTATGTATGTATGTATGTTTTTTACTTGAATGAATGAGGAGTTTTCTGGTCGTTTATATAAATTCGTTCAAAAAGCCTCTATAGATGGCACTTTTAAAAAACCGAAGGCATTAAGTCTGTAGGTATATTATAATTAAGGTAAATGGTATCTATCATCTATGGTTATTATAAGTTCGATTTCTGACACAGACGTCGATAAATTTATTTTATTTTTACAAACGCAGTGTGGAATAAATAGCTATATGACAGACAAGACTTCGCGTTTTGTAAAGCGCCATCTATCGAAGCCTTTTGTACCATTTTTCTACCGTTTTGTTCTTTTAATGAGCTGTCATAAAACCTTTCATTGAACTGTCATTGCCTGGTTATAAAGTTTTCCATTTTGTAACCAGGGCCCTATTTCATAAAGCTACAATTCGTGGTAAACTGACAATTGTTAGCGATTTTCGCATGACTTTCGTTTCATAAAACTACAATTCTACAGGTGACATACAAGTGTCAGTAAAAAGCGTTTCATAAAAATTGTCACGACAATTTTCAGGGCTTAAAGTGTTGCTAGGTGTAAAAAACTTAAAATCCATTTTTACATCATTTCACTCACCTTTGTTGATAACGAAACGTAACTAGAAAAGGGTATTTACAATTTCGAAACGCATGTCAATTTAAAGCGACGTCTGTCATGCATGTAGGTACCTACTCATCGTCATCCTTCCATCCATCACAATTTATGAATCCTTAAATTCTATATCTCTATACCACATACACACTTCCTCAATACTAATTTAAATCCAAATTAAAGGGTCACCCACCAATCAAAATTATACTTCTTCTCAAGAAAATGCATAAATGGTTCTGCTACTTAATGTAGTTTTTTTATTAATATACAAAGTTTGATAATGCCCATTGAATTCAATTTCGTGTACAATGGCCACCATTATCATTATTTTCCATCAATAATTATCATTTTTCTTCGTTTTTTGCAATTGTAAGTCGTCGACAGGTACTCGCTTGCCTGTCGGATTGTCGGACAATTCCACAATTCTTGGTAATATTACACATGACAGGCGTTTCATAAACGACAATTCATAGCGATTTGTATGACATTTGTCAGTAGACCGTCTGTCACTACAATTGTTATATGAAATCACTGACCTCTATATTTACCACTGGACTGGCTGTTCCGTAAGTTTGACAGCTATTTTTTTGTGCCTATTTGAAGCGCCACTAGCGAGTAGCGAGTGTCCGCAGAACAAATTTTGACGTATATTGCAAGTGGCCGCCAGAGAAGTGCTTGCTTATTGTTAAGTGATTTTATATTTTTTAAATATTAATTCGAATTTTATGTTGTTATTGTTATAAGCATTATATAAAAGTTATCAAGAATGAGGACATGTGACATGTGTGTAAGCGACTAGTTTTAGTACCACGGACACTCGCTACTGCTCGCTACGTCCGACAGCGCCAAAATGGCGATTATCAAACGGGCACAAAAGCACTTTGACAGCCGCCAGTCCAGTGGTAAATATAGAGGTCAGTGTATGAAATGCATTATGTGACAATTTTGGATGAATTGTCAGGGTTTTATGAAACGCATTTTTGTAATTTTACAATGAATTGTCGACATACAATTGTCAGTCGATATGAGTTTTATGAAATAGGGCCCAGCCAGCATCGTTTCATAGATCTTAATAGAGTAACTTATATACTGGTATAGAGTCGTCACAAACAAATTTGGTCTGGATCGCGCTAGTGATCTAGCGGAAAACAACCGTACTTCGACAACCAAAACCCAGCTGCGCCGCTCTAGCTTGTATTCTCAAGAAGGGTAATTTTAAACAATAACTTAAGACTTTGGAATAGCTAGGTTAATAAAATTATGGGTTGATCAGGTTTGAGTATGATGAATCCAGCATTTCAATTAAAGTATATGTATTGAAGTAAATAAAAAACAATTTAGCAGTTGCGTGATTTATTAGGTTTTCTTTTTCGGTGTCCTTGTAACGTGCGTAAGTCCAACGTGTTATACGAAGAATTCAGAGTCCGGGAGCTTGCCAAAGTTGTAGAAAATTTATAAAACACAATCCAGAGCACATTCGCGAGTCACGGGAGGAAACGGAATGAAAGAATTCATTCTTCACTCATGTCAGTCTCTCAATCACTTTCGTTTTGACATTTTTTGCTTCAACATAGTAGAGCTGTAAATTTTTTGACAACTAATATAATATAGTAGTATTACAAAAAACTTCAAGATTTTCCTAACTTTAAATCATTGCATAAAATCTATTTCATGTCACTATCCACTGTGTATTAAATAATGTATTGGGAATTTTTTGCAGTCATAAAAAAACATTTTCATATGCTTGGAACGCACCCAATTAGTTACTCTAACTGCGTAGAACGCACCCAATTAGAAAAATCTACGATTTTTTGTATTTATGATTAAATTTAAATATGAAATATATCGTCTTATATAGCGGATAAAATAATATTAATTTTGTATCAACTACTTAAAGCACAATATATTTTTTCAGGAACCGTTGAGCAAAAGTGACATCTTTTGGTTTAAAATGGAACATAATCTTTACCGTGTTGAGAATAATGCCATCTATCGGAAAGCATCAATACTTTTACCACAAGAGCGAATTCTAAGGAAAGGGAAATAATACTAAGTGAAAAAACACTGATCTTAACAAAGATCTTAAAATAAGTAATAAAATCATTAGGTAAACATATTTAAGGGTTTTGGTATGGTTTTATATTTAAAAAAAATACGTTTCGTTTTTTTTTTGGATACTATTATAGGTACTTTTTTGAAATCTGTATATATTTTAGGATTTAAAAAAATTACTAAGCATTAATTAAGGATTTAAGAAGTGAATAGTGAAGTAGTTGGTTAAATGTTGATTAGATGATTTTTATAAGTAAGGCCGTACATGTTTTAGCTTTTATTTTCACGGATTACCAATAATCCCTCACAAATTACAAATAAATTAGAATCATTTTTTCTCAACTATCTGCAAAAATAAATATTTTAAAAAGTGCATGAAAAAAAAGTTATGATATATTTTCTGCACGCCAAAATCCTATAAATATTCAAAATCGGTATATCTTAAAAACTAGTTAGACTAGGAAAAAAAAATTGGTGTTTTAGATTCCAGACAGCCCCTTGTATCTACAGTTTTCCGTAGGTCTACTATTTTCAAATTCAAATTCAAATTATTTATTGCATAAAATATGGTACATTTATGTTGTTAGGTGTTTCGCTATTGACCGCATATTTTACTGTTTAACAGCATGCATATTGTGACTTATACTAGGGTTTAATAACATGATTTAATTTTAAAATATTTGTTAAGTAAGTCTATATGTATTAAGATATCGTTTTACATTTCAAAAATTCATTTAGTGTATAAAAACATTTATCTTTCAACCCCAAGACACCCTATATAAAACTATAGAGTTTCATATGTACATTCAAAATGAGTTGTGTTATCTATGCAAACTAAACCGCACATATCGCGCATCGCCTAGTCAATGCGTGAGTGAACATCAGTGTGAACATGGAGTGAACGTGAACCAATCCATGAATGAGCTAATACCTACCAAACTTACCAAATAGACAACATTCAACAACCATCCATACAAAGTACAAACCAACCAACCAACATTCCACAAATTGTTTTGTTGTAATGGGTAGGGATGAGATCTCGTGGAGTTGCATTCCAGTAATTAATATTACGAAGATTATCAAACCTTGCTATCCATTGTTTTCTCAGCTCAAGTTCACAAGAGTTAAAAAAGTATAGTATGTATTCCCACGAACCAAAGAAAGTACCTGAAGCAATGTGAAAGGTGTAGAACAGCAGTCTGCAAGAATGGTTACCGTTTCCTCGATCATGCATCGATTAATACGTGTTAGGTAGGATATCAATCAAAGCATCTATTACGAATGGACGTCACAACTCATCTAAATTAAGCGTCACGTATGTTGTGAATGTTATTGTTGTAATTAAATACGATTGGAAAGTTCACTTAAATCCGTGGTTTCGTTGGTTGCACTTGAGTTATGTCAGGATTCCAAGCCAGCGATACAATGCCAAAGCTGGGGCACGTGACGGATCTTCGCGAACAGTGGCTTCTACGCAGCGACGGAGCACTCGCGCATCACTTACAAGACCGTGAAATTTCATCACACCTTGTTGAAAACCGCCATCGTAACCAGCAGATTCGTGAAGACTTTCCTGTTGCCCTCAGTGAACAGAGAGGCATTGAACATGAGGTATACATACGTGAAGCAGCACGCCGTAGACAGGCTGAAATCGATGCAGAGATTGCTCGGGAAATGGCCGAAATAAATCTTCGAAGACAGCGCCGTCAACAGACTGCAGTTTCAACCAACCAAGCAAGTTCATCTCGTGCCGCGCCGTCTGAACAATCGTCAGGCGTTGATATTGACCCCAAAGAACTAGGATTATCAGCCACAGAGCTTGAAGAGATGCGACGGCGGCTGCAGCAAGAGGAGCGAGATGCACGACTTGCTCGTGAGTTAAGCCATGCCAGTCAAGGACATGATACACTATTAGATGACATGAGAGTTGCAGTAGAAGTGCAGGATAAGGAACTTGCTCGTCTTTTACAAGAAAGAGAATATAAAAAATTACAGAAAGCTAAGGAAAAAGCTAGACAAAAAGCTCTTCTAAAAAAACAGCAACGTCAAGCTGCCCAGCAGAGTATTCAACAAATGGAGCTGCCTCCTCCCCCACAAACAACATTGTGCGATGCTTATAGTAATCCTCGAGATTTAATACAAGACAGTCGGCTTCGACTCTGTAAATCAGTAGATTCTGATTTGAACTATGTTGAGCCATTTGAAAAAGAACACATTCAGTCGAAAGCTAGTGCCTTACAAGCAAAAGAGATATCTAAACAGTACTATTCACCAAATGAAGCTGGACCTTCTAGTAATAGTAATATTTCTCATTCTCATTCAAGATCCTTTGAATCTGATAAACAACCAAGTAATGGCCATAATTTTGTATCAAAGCAACATCGTCAACCTCCGCCGCCACCTTCAACAGGTAAAAAGCCAAGATTTCCAGATCCAGTGAGCATCAGGCCGGCGTCTCACTACCCTGCTGATGGTAACATTCCAACAAGTGATTTACCACATATGGTCTCTAATATTCCA
Organism: Stenoptilia bipunctidactyla; assembly: GCA_944452665.1. Classification (NCBI taxonomy): domain Eukaryota; kingdom Metazoa; phylum Arthropoda; class Insecta; order Lepidoptera; family Pterophoridae; genus Stenoptilia; species Stenoptilia bipunctidactyla. Next base: position 19,583,359 of record OX101734.1, on the reverse strand, counting down.
CATAGTTACAGTGATAGTAATAATCTCTATAGCACTGCATTTCCTTTAGACCATGACATTTCTCCACCTCAAAGATCTCTGAATGATAGGAATGACCCATCTAAAAGACTATCTGTTATCTCAGATATAACAGCTGAGGGTTTAGCAAAGAAAAAAAGCAAGCAAGTTGAATTGCAGAAGAAAAGAAAGGGATGTAAGATTCAATAAACAGAATCTCATTGATTATAAATTAGAAATCATTTATTTTTCTATTATTAGCAATATTTGGTAAAGGAGTCTGACAAGTCTTTTTATACATCATTAATGTAGCTGTAACTTTAAATATATATTTATTACTGTAGTGCTTATGTTTATGTTTATATTGCAGAAGTACCTGCAAGAACCAATGAGCCATTTTTTACTCTAAGCTCTTTTCATGTGCCTTAACATAGTTTTAAGTAATAAATCTTAACATAGTAACATTCCATTGTGAGATTGTGACACAGTTATTCCAATGAAGCATATTTTTTTACTTTAATTTATACTAAGTAGGTGGATCTGATCTGTTTATCTGATGAATCTATAATTAGATTAGTAATGATTACTAATTAAAATTGTGGAAGTTAAATGGTTATGTTTGATGATTACTCTAGAAATCTTTTTACTCGATACTGATATTATGTCATTATCAGGATATTTGTTGTGAACCAATTATTTATAAAGTGGTTCTGATATTTTCAACTGAATCTGATTTGATTTGTAGTGATTCTTATTAAAAACAAAGAAGTTATATGATTATATTTACTGGTATTTAGATGCAAGCTATTTTTCTTCTTATGACTTATTATTTTATGAATCTTTTATAGGCATTCTCATTTTTGTTAGTTTTTCAAGGAGGTGTAAAACAATCATATTTTGTATGTTCTCTTAAAAACTTAGTTTTTATTATTACATTACCTTAAATTTCTTATCTAAGACTGATTTTATGTTAACCATTGTGATTACCTTGTCACATTTTCTATGACCCCAAATTTATATTGGAGTATATTATTATCCAAATGGTGCGCTCTATTTTTGTTTTGCTTTTTTTATTTTGTACTTAACTTTGATGTAAATCTATATCAAGCTCTATCTAAGGTAGATCTCTGAAACGAATTTATTTTATGTTAAGATGTTCAAAGAATCTCCAATTTAAAGATTGTTCATAATGTTACTTAAGATTATTTGAATCTTCAAACTAATTTTTTTTATATTGTTTCGTAAAATTATCTGGATTTCCCACATTCAAATTTATAATTTACGTTAAATAAGCTTCCCTTATTCAAATTTAAGGAGACCTCAGTTTTAGAAAGTATCAATAATATAAGAATAATGTTTAAGTAAGTGGTTATAAATGTAAGCTTTAATTAAAACATGGCCTTTGTCGTGCCTTAATGAAACTGAACCAAACATATTTATGTAGAGTGATTTTCAGGAGTGTTTAGATATACTTTTGTTTACAAGTATGTAAATACTTAAGTACCTAAAGTTGTACACCTATCTTTAGTAAAGGAGTCGATTTTCTAATTATAAATTAGTTACAGTACTAAATTTTATTTATGATTATTTTTCAAACTTATAATAGTTGTAACATGACAACTTATTTTTTACTTTCTTTTTTTATGGTGCTATAGGGGTGGTCCAGCCCTGCGATATCTCAAGTACATATTGTAATGTACCCAAAGCATGAGTTTCAAAGTTGATTTGCATATCCAGCATACAGAAAGTACATCCATATTATTAAATTAAAAAAATAGATAAAACTGTTTAACATATTATTTAGAACCTCACACTATGGGTACTTGTGATATAAGGATATTGATTCTGATTATAAATTAGTCATTGTATGTTCTATAAATGATAAATAAAACATGACAACACTAGGTATCTGTTTTTTATTGATCACAATACAAGGAAGCTTTTGAAAATTAAGTAAATAATTGCAATTTTGCAGTAGGTAGGTATGAAAAAATGTATAATTAAAAAAAGACGTGTGGCACTCGGAGACTGCTGCGGTAAAGCTATTGCATAGCATTTTTTATCAACTTATGCAATTATAATTATTTATTTATTTTATGAATGCAGTAATGTTTGATCTAATATGAAGTTCCACAAGTCCCTAGTAGATGGCGCTGATTGTTTATTAAAGCCCGCATGTAAAGTTATGAAATCAAAGTATCACCGCACCGGTGGTATAGCGGTGTTAGGTTTTTTTCGTTACGGAATTTCTGGATTCGGTCCCCACGCCCAAGGCCCGCGATAGAAGCTATGCAATAGCTTAAAAATCTTACTAATATTATAAATGTGAAAGTTTGGATGGATGGATAATTTATCATACGGCCTCAGTCACGGCAGAACGGCTCAAGGGATTTAGATGAAATTTGGCATGGTGATAGTTACAGTCTAGTATATCAAATAGGCATATTTATCCCGATATTCCCGCGGGATTCGAAATTGCGCGTGTAAAACCGCACGAAACAGCTAGTTGATAAGTTTAAATATCCAAACCGTCTTCACAGATAAAAATCTGACACCAAACAGATATCAATCTTCACCCACAATGGTTCTTTTGTTTTCATTAATTTTAATTACCTTCGTCAAATTTATACTGGTAGGTGGTGTCAATATGGTAGGTACAGACTACAGTAGGTGACAGGGTTTAGAAAGCTTGATCCGCAGATTCTGTACATTGGTCGGCGTCGGAATCCCTTGGTGGGATAGTTTAGGGTCGAACTTTTCTAAATTTGCTCAGGTCGGGCCACTCAAGCCAGTTTCAATTTACACGCGACTATTTTTCTTACAATGGAGAAAAATAATGACCATTTATTTGGCATTTTCAAGTACCTATGTTTACAAAAGAAAAAATTCTTATTGGTGTCCTAGTGGATACCCCCGAAGTGACAATGATCATTAGGTAATTACAATAATCTCAGTTCTGCTCACAGCCAGTTCCTGAAAACGTGTACCTAGGTAATCCATTGTTGCTTACCGCAGTTGAGATGTAGGTAGATTTTGGGTGTAAACAATAAAAACCTGGATGCACCTCAAACTATTTAGTAAAGGTATAGATCGCGCCAAATATTTAGTCTCCTCTTAAGTAGTTGCGAGACGCATCGCGCAGGCTTTTTGTAAGTAAAACACCTTGCAACAACTTCAGAGAGGACTACTTAGATGTTTGGCGCAGTCTAGTTCTCTACGTGTCCGTATCGACCGCGCGGCCACGGCGTTTTTTCTTACATCTAACCATGCCAAGATTATGTAAAAATTTGTAAAAGTCGATTCCTAAAAACATAAATTTGTAAAAGGTATAGTTAAAAAGTTATAAGGGTTTGAACGTGGCCGCGCCATTGAAACAATGCGAACCGCGCGGCCACGTAGATCTTTAAAACTAAACATTGCAGAGACCTGAAGTTTAGGTAAAACACGGATTGAATATGTAAAAAAATTGTAAAAATATAGAAAAAAATCCTGGATTTACATTTTAGAAGCTGTAAGCTTATAACACCATGGCCGCGCCATTGACCGTTATAAAATTACGTTATCGTCGATATCTCGCTGGAATAGCATAGCAGAGGTCTGAAGTTTTTTGTAAAACCTGGATTCGAATTTGTAAAAACTAGTAAAAATATAATAAAAAATCATAGGTATACACAATAGGAGCTGTAAGACCAAAAACCCATGGCCGCGCCATCGAAACGTGAGAAAAGTACTTTACCGTCGATATCTTGCTGAAAAAGCATCGCAGTAGTCTGAAGTATTTTGTAAAACCAAGATTTAAATTTGTAGAAACGATTAAAAATGCACAAAAAACTCCTAGGGTCATATTTAAGGAACTTTAGCATTGAATCTTTAGTACGGCTTGAATACGTCGATAGGGTGACCATGGCTTATTGATAATAGAAAACTTTCCACCCATTTAATAGAAATTATATCACAAATCCATATTTATTTCGCATAGTAAATTTAATTTAATTTTAGAGCTCATCTAACCTGTTACCATGAACAAGAAACAGACATAGTTACATTCGCGTTGAAAACATAACCCTCCTTTGCGTGCAGTAGTCGGGTAAAAATAATTAGGAAACAGTTCATTTTAAAACTTTCCTTAACAATAAGTTTGCTATAGGTTACCACTTTATCTCAGCGACACTTTGATGTAATTTTAAAATAATAATATTCTATGGTGCGTGTTTTGGTCGATGACATAAAACTTTTGGAACAAGTAAACAAAAGCAAGACTATATTTCTACGAATAACATTGTTTGATAATTGGCCGGCAAGCCTTTGAGTGAGCGGCATGGACTTTCAAACAAAAAACACAAAGATAAGTTAATTAATAGTTAGTTAATAGATAAGTTTTTCCTGTTTCTTTTATTCTAACTATGTCTGTTTCTTGTTCATGGTAACAGGTAACAGGTCAGATTAGCTCTAAAATTAAATTAAATTTACTATGCGAAATAAACATGGATTTGTGATATAATTTCTATTAAATGTGTGGAAAGTTTTCTATTATCAATAAGCCATGGTCACCCTATCGACGTATTCAAGCCGTACTAAAGTTCCTTAAATATGACTCTAGGAGTTTTTTTGTGCATCTTTAATCGTTTCTACAAATTTAAATCTTGGTTTTACAAAATACTTCAGACTTCTGCGATGCTTTTTCAGCAAGATATCGACGGTAAAGTACTTTTCTAACGTTTCGATGGCGCGGCCATGGGTTTTTGGTCTTACAGCTCCTATGTTAACCTATGATTTTTTATTATATTTTTACTAGTTTTTACAAATTCGAATCCAGGTTTTACAAAAAACTTCAGACCTCAGCTATGCTTTTCCATTGAGATATCGACGATAACGTAATTTTATACCGGTCGATGGCGCGGCCATGGTGTTATAAGCTTACAGCTTCTAAAATGTAAATCCAGGATTTTTTTCTATATTTTTACAATTTTTTTACATATTCAATCCGTGTTTTACCTAAACTTCAGGTCTCTGCAATGTTTAGTTTTAAAGATCTACGTGGCCGCGCGGTTCGCATTGTTTCAATGGCGCGGCCACGTTCAAACCCTTATAACTTTTTAACTATACCTTTTACAAATTTATGTTTTTAGGAATCGACATTTACAAATTTTTACATAATCTTGGCATGGTTAGACGTAAGAAAAAACGCCGTGGCCGCGCGGTCGATACGGACACGTTCTCTACCATGCTTTTTATTGATAACGACACTGCAAGTCGTTAACTATGAATGAAAGAATAGCAAACACTAGGTTTTTTTTGCTTCCAAGGCTTTTTTAAACTTGTGTTATGGAGGCCACACAGCGGGACTAAGGAGGTGGTAGTAGGTACCGGCTGTGACCTCTCACGCCACAGCTGAACACACCCGACCACTGAGCCACTCGCACGATAGGTGGTACCTACAGTATGACTGGTGACAAGTTTTAGATATTGAAGGAGAGCACTCTGTTCTCGATTCCGATCATAATTATGTAATAAAGGTAGGTACCTACTTAATTTTTCATCAGAATTCCCTATAAATAAATAAAGAGTTCACAAATGTTTCACGGCTTGTCGACCGTTCGTAAAGTCTTCTATACCGACCTACCTATTCTGTGTTGATAGCGCCGTGTGTACCTACGTCCGTGGTAAGTATTACCCAGTAAATAATTAATATTCATTTTATTTTTTCTCTTCGTGTATGATAAATTATCGCGTCCTCGAATTTCGAAAGTGACCCACCAGTCACCCCGTATATTGATATCGTGATATATTCGCTTAGCATATTCCTGGGTGTGATAATATTTCTTAAAAAAAATAAACTTATTTGTACCTACTGATTAGTTACTAAACTTCGCTGACTGCAATATCACCTTAGTGTTTTCTTACTACCTACTAAGTAATAAGAATTATTTACGACAGAAGTGACGTTAAAATTTCGGTAGATGAAATGAATTTATCTAGGACCATAATGTTCTATTATAATTCCTGATCAACAGTTCTTACCAACAGATAAGACAAAGTGATATCATATTTATTTTTGGTTTTTGGCACCGGAACCGGAATCGGCAACCTTCATCATCATCAGCCTGAAGACTGTGGGCAACCATAAGCAATAAAATTGTATGTTATTGAAGTACCAGTACGTGCTGAACTGTGTTGTTTTATTTAATGTAATTGTTTAATTATACAATTCTTTACTTGAGCTAATTGTGATTTATTTTGTGTCCATTTCGACCATTCGGCCTAGTCTTAAAACTCGATGAAAAGTTGCTATACACAGCCCCATTCCTGAGTTTGTTGAAAGAAAACGAGATATGATCAAAAATAGTTGGCAAACATTTTTCAATAAGTGTTTTTAGTGCAACGAGGTTAAACAAATTTTGAATTTTATATTGATATTCCATTCTTTTTTGTATTAATTATTTATTTACGGTGTATTTGACGGTGATCTCTACGGCAAGTAGCGGATCTGGCAGCCAACTATTTTCGATCATTACTTTTTTTGTTTTCTTTCAACAAACTCAGGAAAAAAGTTACAACAAAAGGAGTTACCTACAAGAGTAGCAACAAGCTACTAACTCTAAATTGACACTTTACTTTTCATTGCGGTTATAACGTTACATATTCCAGCCATGTTATTTAATATTATTATATAAAAATGATAGGTACCTTCATAATAGCAGTCTACATGTTAATTAATGTTGCTACATAAGTTGATCATAAATATTCAGCAAGTAATTAATAAATTATAATTAATTTTAAATCAGTTTGTAAAAAGTTACATATTAACGTATTGTATGTGAACATCTTATTGAAAAACTTGGGCTACTACTTGAAGCTATACTTATTATGGGAAGGCAGAAAGAAAAGGAAAGCTCTTATGTTTTTTATTGGTCATTCATCATTTTGTAATGAAATAAATAATATAGTAGGCCAGAAAATCAGACAAGAAAAAATCATAATACCTATAATACGGAAAGTACAATAGGTACGTCTCAGTAAAGGTGCGCCAGAAAATACAAGACAGTTTAGAAGAGCTAGTTCTGATCTGATCTAGATTATCATTTATAGTGAACTTTATAAAAACTGACCCGAAATGACCAAACTCTTCTAGGACAGCAAGTTGCTGGGAAAAATTATTTTATGTGTTTTTGTGTAGGTACTTAATTTTGTCTAAATCCCTCCAATCAAATATCCATACAAACAAGTAGGATAGGCATTACACATAAGGTAAAAATAAAACTAACTAAAATTGAAAATTGACTATGTTCATCACCACAGTAAACAAAAATAAATATAAAAAATATGACACAAAAGAACACCCTGTGTCAAATAAAAGACATTCAAGAAGATAATTCTTATTGTACATTTTATGAAAACATAAGGATAGATTTTGAATAGTTAAGTATAATTTATACATCATAAATAAGAAGCACATATTAAAATAATAAAATACATACTATTGAAAATGGTTTGGTTGGAAATTATATTTATTACAAAAGAAACTAAATGAGCAAGATCTTATTCAAAACACAAAAATAAGTGTTAAAACTATTTTAAAACATCCTGACACTGTTCTTTTAATTGTTAGACAAGACTAAACATCAATTTAATGTTATTTAGATATATTAGTGGCTTGTTTCTTTGCTTTAACTAACTCGACTAATTCTTTGTATCTCTTCATACAGTCTTTCTTTGAGCGATTGGGAATGCAATCAGCTATTTTGTCCCATCTCTCAGCAGTGCTTGCAGGGAAAGTTTTAATAGCTTGTTCTAAAAGTTCTTGCTCTGTTTTTGTCCAAGGCTTATCTTCCTTTATCTCTTTTTCTTGTTTACCTGCATCACCATTCATTTTAGGCTTTGCTGTTCCATTAACTAACTTTGTACCACTATCACTTTTAGATATACTATTATCATCAACATGATTTGGCATTTTCTTTTTCTCCTTTTCAAATTGATCAAATGCCTCCTCATTGGCTGCTTTTTTCAGACTGCTTTTTGAGAAATCGGCGCTTTGTAGATCTTTTGCCTTATTTAAAACATCTTTAGCTGTGAACCTCTTCTCATCAATAAATGTGCTGTGCTGATTCAAGAAATTTGCAACAACCTCCCATCTTTGATTTGTGCCAGCAGGGAAGAGATTTACAGCTTTTATTAGTAGTTGTGTCATCTCAGCAGTCCATTCTATAGGAATCTTAAGTGACGATTCTTTCTTCACTTTTTGATCGTCTCCTTTCTTAGTTTCAAATAAAGCTTTGCGCTCTTCTTCTAATTTGTTTTCTGTGTCTTTTACAGTTTTTATAAATGCATTTCTGCCATTTGATTCTAGATCTTTTATGAAGCCTTGTATCTCGACAAGTTTCATCATTTCACAGATTTTTTCTACAGCAGCCATGTGAGAAACACTTTCGGTGTCATCTTGTGTATAATAGTTGTTAGCTTTGCACAGGTCCCGTAGGGCTTTCTTCTCCTTACGCAGATTCTTCTTTTGTTGCTCCCTTTCAGCCCGTGCAGCTTCAATGCGAGCTCGCTCAGCTTCATCTGCTTTTTGCTTGGCCAGTTGAGCCTCTTTTATCAGACGTTCCTCTTCTGCTTTTTTGGCTTGGACGGCATCCTGAAAATACAAAATAGCAATCCTTAGTTTGAGATTTCAGTTCCATTAAGTTACCTAATTTATATGTTGGATAGTGATATCTGTGTTAGATTGATAATATTAATACGTAAAATAACTTCTTTTGACCAGTAACAACTGAATGGATGGACATAAAAAAGTTATTAGTAAAATCTGTTTATCAATGAAAAATCTATAATAAAATTGGCACTTCTGTTTAATAATTTGATGAATGATGAATTTTAGATTAAAAAACTACAATATTATTTACAGCAGATTTATGGGATTGCTAGATGTTTGCTCCTAGATTGTAATGTCTTTGAAATCACCTTCAAGCATTCAACTTCTATGACATCATTGTTATACAAATGTAATAATGTTAAGTGAAGAAGACACATTCAAATGTCATGTTAATTGTGCGATAAGTATTAAGGTTAAAGATTGCTCATACAAGATCAGCAAGGAAGTGACTCCTTATGGCAGCCACAACAAATAAATATAGGTATGTAAATGTCTCATAAGGTAGTATAAAAATGTTTTCTGTTCATGAATCTTTTTATTTCAGTATGATAACTAGACTGGAAAAAAACTCTTAAAGTGATAAGGCCGCCCCAACTGTAATTTATTTTATAATATTTTGAACAACATCATTTTAAATTTAATGACAATAACAAGTATTTATTTCAAGTATAATTATTGTATGACTTACTTAAATTATTAAAAATATTAAATAACAGAAAGAAAAACAATCTTACCTGTCTCGCTCTTTTAGCTGCTAATTTTTTATCTTTATCTTCCTGTTTGAACCGCTGTATCCTAGGATCGTGTGTATAAGCTAAATCTACTAAACTACGTATCCTAGCCATTTCTTCTTTCTTCAACTTAGCTCTAGCAGCTTTGTTTTGCTTTTCAATCCATCGTCTTTCTTCCCTATCAGCACCCTTTTCTTTCTCTTCTTCATCTAAATATGAAAACTCACGCCATGAATCAAACTCGTACCAAAATGCATAGAATCTTTCAACTTGCTCTCTGGTGCTATTTTCATCCCCTAATAAAGGCACATGTTTTTTGTCAGACCATCTAGAATTAATTTCGAAAATTTTAGCAAATGCTTTGAAAAATCCTTCCTTTTTAATTTCTGTAACAGTTGGAACAGAGTCATCAACAGTGTGATCTACTGAATCATATGAACGGCGTTTAATTGGAGTTCCTAGAATCTCATAAGCTTTTGTAATGCATGTAAAGTAATCATCATCACTGCGGACTTCTTCACCAAGAGCTTTTCGTTTGTCAGGATGGTGTTTAAGCACTTTTTGTCGATATGCACGCTTGATATCCTCATCCGTCGCTTTGTAACGCAAGTTTTTAATACCCAACACTGCATAATGATCTTGGTGTTTCCATTCCTTCGGATCCAAACTTCTTAAATATTCAACATCATCTTCAAAAACGACTTCTTCAGCTTTTTCTTTAGAATCAGACGTCTCGAGCAGAGCGTCTTCACCGTGACATTTTATATTGTAATATCTAAGAAACGATCCGCCAACACATTCTACTTTCCTTTTAATAGCAGAAAATGGTATTGCCACTAAACGACAGTTGTTATTGGATTCTCCTTCAGTCATTTTGATATAGTTCTAACTATGAAACCTGAATTCAAACGTAACATAACCTAAAAACGTAACGTCAACTCTAACCTATTCCGTCACGCTAGTGCTTTTTAATAATAAATTAGTATTATTATATATCAGAAGAACATTTTGTTGGCTTGAATATATTATATGCTTTGATAAAATCACATTTCAAGATTCACGAGCTTCGAAACTTAACATTGCACATACGGAGGACCTCCGACCAACGAACGAAAAGACAATTAATTGACATTTTGACATTTGACGTTTGGCATTATGGATGATGACAGGAGGACAACTGCATGGTTCATCGTTCACGCATGTTCTCTTGGTTGATCTAGTTTACCCCAAAAGTTTGCCCGAATTTTTTGTCCGAATTGTTTGCCGTTTTCAGTTAGATTAAAGAAAACCTATGGAAACGCTATGCAAACAAAAATATATGGGAGCTGATGTCGCTAAACGCACACAAAAAGCAAAACATTGCAGTACAGAAAAATCGGATTCCTCGTTCATATTTTAGTTCAAAATAGCATTAAGCAGTATAATGCCAGTGGTACTTTGAATCATATTGTGTGTATAAATGCAGGGCCGATATTTTAATTGTTTACCCTACCGCAGATTGGGCCTGATTGCAAACATACAATACGATTTGCAGTGCCACTGCAAGCAGGGCCATGCAGGCAGTACTTTGAGTAGGCTACTTTATACATCTCGTCCTACATTAGAACCGTACCTTTACGACCTTAGAGTAATAATATTAGGTTTAGAGCGCGCGTATTGCATTTCCCGCGTGAAGTAGCGTAGGCAAATGAATATATGACAGATAGGGTTGTGAATCTTATGCAAAAATGTGAAATATTTTATCGATAACGCTGCGAATGCATGAACTAACTGTGTGTCAAACAGGATAATTTTTAAAGAGATATTAGTTAGGCACCAATGTCTAATAAAGTAAATATTTTTTCATCAATTTACTTTTTATTTTTTTACATTAAATAATGAGAGATTAATAATGTTTTTAAGTTTTTGCATTTAAAATGCTCAATTATTCTTAAATAAATGAAAGATGTGATAAATAAAAATTACCCGACCAGGATTCGAACCTGGGACCTCTCGTTTGCCGGACGAGTGCTCTTCCACTGAGCTACCGGGGCCTGGCGGTACTTTTTATTTTATTTTTTTATTTATCACATTTTTCATTTATTTAATGAGAGATTTTCTGAGAGCTTATTAAAAAACTAAAAGGTACAAAAATGGTAAAAAAGGCGAAGTCTTGTCTGTCATATAGCCATTTATTGCACACTGCATTTTTAAAAGTAAAATAAATTAATAGATGGTAGATACCACTTACCTACATTATATTATAGTATACAGACAGACTTTACGCCTTCGGCTTTTTAAAAGTGCCATCTATAGGGTTTTTCTTATTAAGATCGAAATATTTAAGAAGAAGGTTAAGAATCATTTGTGGACTCAATTTATGAAAAAAAAAATTTTTGTTAGGTAAATTGATATTTTATACCCAATTCTCAAAAGTTAAAAACATTTCATCTGTTATTTATGACTTGGCAAGAAATAAGAGCGTTTCCAACTATATCTATTAAGAAATACGTTAAGCCCCGATTTTTCGGTAGTCAGATAAAAGTTACCTATTGGGTTTTTTTTTTATAAGTGACTAAACCCGCGTTTGACCTCAATCTCACCTGATGGTAAGTGACGATGAGGTCGAAGATGAAAGCACACGGGTTTAGGAAGGAAAAAAAAAATACTCGACAGCTTCAAGCTCTTCTCAACTTTATGCTCTTTCTATGTTATTATCATACAATTAATAGAAATCGCAAACCACATTATTCCGCCGAGTAATACTTTATACGTCAGATAACTTTTATCCAACGATTGAAAAAATCAATCAAATCAGAAACAACGCACTAGGCATATGTATGTATTCCATATGTATTCTCTGGCGGCACAATCAATCAAAGACACCGAAAGTCAAGCGAGCCGTGAGACGGTACTCATATTCATCTATGCGCTTGTTTTGTATGTCTGTGGGTCTATCAGTCTCAGTCTATACTATAGAGAAATATTATACTTAGGAATACTCTTACATATTTTTCCTCTTACAGATTTTTTGGGATCCCATTAGCTACTAACGCTAACTATAAATCGGCCCCAAACTAATGTATCTATATGTAGATCTCCGTATAGATACGTACATTTATGTAGGCAATGGGCCGTATTCGACATTGCATTCTCTAATTTTAAGTCCTTCTAAAGTCTAATTCGAAGACTTCCAACTCAAAATTTTCTAAGAAATATTGATTTTGAAGTCTTCGACTTTATGGAATATAAAAATCACTGTGAAACGCAGGAATAAACACAAAAGAGCAACAGAAACTACAGACACGCGCGTACGCAAATAGCAGTTGCCATATTGTGTTGTGGTGGTGTTTTGAAATTAAACAAACACACCTGACGTTGACAAGGCTTCATTCATAGCTTGAAATTCATTCAAATTTTGTTTTGAAAATAAAAATATTCAAATTTACACCAGCACACTAAAATATACAAAAACCAGTTTGCATTTATTTACAAAACAAAGTGATTTTATTTTTTTCATAATATAATGAATGTGGGAAGTAGCGTCCTCTAGCGTCATGTAGTATTACTATAAAAGTTCAGGGCCTGCCGTTAGATAGAGACACTGTCTTCGCAGAAACTGAGCTAATAAGCCTTTGTCCCCTCTACCTCAATCAGTGTTTTTTCACTTAGTATTATTTCCCTTTCCTTAGAATTCGCTCTTGTGGTAAAAGTATTGATGCTTTCCGATAGATGGCATTATTCTCAACACGGTAAAGATTATGTTCCATTTTAAACCAATAGATGTCACTTTTGCTCAACGGTTCCTGAAAAAATATATTGTGCTTTAAGTAGTTGATACAAAATTAATATTATTTTATCCGCTATATAAGATGATATATTTACTATTTAAATTGAATCATAAATACAAAAAAATCGTAGGTTTTTCTAATTGGGTGCGTTCTACGCAGTTAGAGTAACTAATTGAGTGCGTTCCAAGCATATGAAAATGTCTTTTTATGACTGCAAAAAATACCTACCCAATACATTATTTAATCCACAATGGATAGTGACATGAAATAGATTTTATGCAATGATTTAAAGTTAGGAAAATCTTGAAGTTTTTAGTAATACTACTATATAATACTAGTTGTCAAAACATTGACAGCTCTACTATGTTGATGCACAAAATGTCAAAACGAAAGTGATTGAGAGACTGACATGAGTGAAAAATGAATTTTGTCATTCCGTTTCCTCCCGTGACTCGTGAATGTGCTCTGGATTGTGTTTTATAAATTTTCTACAACTTTGGCAAGCTCCCGGACTCTGAATTCTTCGCATAACACGTTGGACTTACGCACCTTACGAGGACACCGAAAAAGAAAACCTAATAAATCACGCAACTGCTAAATTGTCAAATAAATAAAAAAATTGTACTGTACGGTCTAAATGAAAATTTTGATGAAGATGAATATAACTATCAAATAATCAACATATTTTATGAATTATATAATATTGATCTTACCGGGTACATAGAAGAAATACATCGACTTGGTAAAAGAGGAAATCGTCGACCTGTCATGATAGAACTTATGAGCAAAAGGATGACATCGTACCTAATACAAAATACAGGATACTTAAAAAACACCGGTCTTTATATTTCAGAGTTCTATGATGAAACTGGGCTTAAAGAAAGACAAAAGTTACAAGAACTGTTGATGTCGGCTAGGAGAAAAGGAAAATTTGCAATAATCAGAAATAATAAATTATATATAGATGGGATTGAGCAGGTTTTAGACAGTGAAAATAATGTTACCTTGAACGACAAACAACTACGCGACAACTTTAAAAATAAAACATCGCATAGAACCTCTGATACATACAAAAACATAAATAATACATTTCATGAACAATAAAGAAGATTACAATTTTAATATACTTTTTCAAAATTTTCAAAGCCTAAACAATAAACTGGATTTGTTAGAAACTTTAATTGAAGAAAATAAATTTCAGGCGATCTGTGTTACTGAATCATGGCTATCTCAGAGCAAGAGAGACTTAATAAATATTACTGGATACAGAAGTTCATCCTCATATTGTAGAAATAGGTATGAGGGTGGTGGTGTTTGTATTCTGCTGCCTAATCACATAGAAATTATTGAAAAAAAAGACATCGCTGATTTATCAATCGAGTACGTCGTGGAAGTCTGCGCTACAGTGTTACCTACTTATAATCTACTATTAATATCATTATATTGGAATGGAAGGGAGAAAGAAGTTTTTTACAAACAATTAAAGATAATAATAACATATCTCAAAAAAAATTACTCAAAGCTTAACATAGTTTTGGGAGGCGACTTTAATATAAATGTATTCAATCGATCAGAATCAAAATATTTATTAAATTTAATGTCAGAATATAATTTTACACAGCATATTAAAGAACCAACACGCCTTAAAAAATGCATTGATTTAATTTTCACTAATTACGAAAAAAATATAATTAACACATCAGTACAAAACTTTGGTTTAAGCGACCATAGAGGCGCAACAATAAATTTAAAAATATCTATACCAAATAGAAATATTAATTGGTACATACAAAAAAGATTTTTTAACTTAGCTAATATGCAAAATTTTAAGGAATAATTACAAAAAATCAATTGGTCTAATATAATAAAAAATAGTAATAACATATTTATTTATTTATTTATTTATTCTTCATTGTACACAAAAATAAGGAATATTTATACAGAACAATTTTTAAGATACAGAGCACAATAGGCGGCCTTATCATCGAAAGATGATCTCTTACAGGCAACCCTGGGTTGTTTGTGATACATGGTAATTTATAATAGTGATATACCTAATTGAAAAGATGCTAAGTCTTAAACTATATACATAACAATACTACATAAATACATGATCATAAACTACATAGAAATAAATATAATATATACATACACACTACATATACTAAATACTCTGTACTATGAGATAGATTTTCCGAGAAAGTGTGTCTTAACCTGTCTTTTGAATTGGTGAATTGTTTGAGCCTTTTTGATCTCAAGAGGCAGTTCGTTCCACAGTGACACGGCTGAAACCGTAAAGGATTTTTTGTAAAATTCGGTTTTATGTAGAGGTGTGGCCAGCATATAGTTATCACTGGATCGTAGTTGTCTGTTGTGGTGAGTGTGGCGATATGCGAATCTTGTTTTTAAATATTTGGGTGCGGCAGGATTGAACAGCGTGCGATATAAAAGACAGAGAAGGTGAGTATTCCGGCGAAAACGAATTGGAAGCCAATTGAGCTTAGTGCGATATTCAGATACGTGGTCGTATTTACGTAAATTAAATTTGAACCTTATGCATAAATTTTGAAGCCGCTCAAGTTTATTAAGTAAATCTTCCGTAATATCGAGATAGCAAGTGTCTGCGTAGTCAAGGATAGGAAAGAATAAGGACTTTGCAATAGAAATTTTGGTAGAAGTAGGTAGGAGATTGCGCAAACGTTTTAAAGAAAATGTTGCTGCAAACATCTTCCTGCTCACTGCATCAATTTGGACTTTCCAGGATAGATTGTTATCGAAAAATATCCCAAGATTTTTTACAGAGTTACTAAAGTCCACTTTGACACCATTTAACATAACATGCGGGCATAAAGTCAAGTCAATTTGTTTTGTTATTTTCGAGCTGCCAATTATGATAGCTTGAGTTTTAGCCGGGTTGATTGTCAAACCGTGGCTGTGACTCCAGGAAGATATTTTATGTAGGTCATGGTTTATAGTCATAATCGCTTGTGGTAGATTTTCAAGCGTGGTCTGTATGTATATTTGGAGATCGTCTGCGTACATATGGTAAGAAGAAGATATATTATGAGTTATAGAATTGATAAAAATTGAAAAAAGGAGAGGAGACAACACGCCACCTTGTGGGACGCCAGCTTCAATGTTACACCAAGCAGAAATAGTGTCTTCAACAACTATACGTTGCCGACGCCCACACAAGTAAGAATGAAACCATTCAACAACTGATGGAGATATGTTAAGAGAGCTAAGCAGTTCTAACAGTATGGAAAAGTCAACAGTATTGAACGCATTGCTGAAATCAAGCAAAGTTAATACCGTTAACTGCTTAGATTCCATAGCCATGCGTATGTCATCCGTTATCTTCACCAGTGCCGTTACTGTGCTATGTCCGGTTTTAAAGCCGGATTGAAATGTGTTAAGTAAATTGTTTTTTAAAAGAAAGGAGTTTAATTGGGATTGGACAAGGCGTTCTAGGACTTTTGACAGGAAAGGTAGGATAGAAATAGGTCGAAAGTCTTGCGGCACAGTTGGTGTAGGAGTTTTGGGTAGAGGTATTATATTTGCATCCTTCCAAGCAGTTGGAAATTTATTAGATGTTATACATTTATTTAGAATCTGCGTAATGATAGGGAGAAGGAAATCAATCAAAATGAGAATCATTTTCCGGCTAATGAAGTCAGAACCGACTGCATTAGATGATATGGAATTTATGGCTCTTTTAACATCACATTCAGTAAATTGCGTAAAATTAAAGGGTTCATAAGAAGGTGTTGGCAAAGAGGAAATCTGTTTCAGGGTTTTAGCTTTGGTAAGGGCGTCAAAAGAACCTGAAGTAGCAAAATATGAGTTGAGTGAATTAAAATCTAACTGATCAGGAAGCTTTGTATTTTTGTTTTTACCAACACCTATACTTTTAAGAAAATTCCAGACTTTAGCTGAATTTCCATCTGAAACGGATTTATGGATATGGCGTCGTTGTGCTTCCCTACACATAGTATTGCAGCGATTCCGCAACAGACGATATTTCTCATGACGTTCGTCGGTGGGTTCATGTTTATATTTATTACGAGCACGATTTCGTTTTTTCATTAACGACTTAATTTCGTCATCAAGCCATGGAGCAGGAAGATGTTTCATTTTCACGGGTCGAACTGGGGCATGCCGATCATAAAGCTGCAGGAGGAGAGAGTTAAATATTTCTATTTGCAAATCTGGTGTATCAGCATTTAGGACCTCCGACCAGTTGACTTCGTGCGCGTCATGAAGCAAGTTATCTAGATTAATTCCATCAAAATTTCTTTGCATAAGAATTTGAGGCTTAGCTTTGGAGGGCTTGATTTTATAAGATAGAAATATCAAGTTATGATATGAGAAAGCATCAGCCTCAATTTGTCCATGATGTACTACGTGGTCAGGTGAGGATAAAATTTTTAGGTCGAGGAGAGACGGAACAGAGTTTGGAAAAAAATGAGTTGCAGAAGATGGTAAAATGTTAAGGTTGCATGCATTGACTGAAGAATATAGTTTTTTCGCCCGGGAATCATTTTTTAAAAGGCATGTGTTGAAGTCACCCATTATAATTGTGTGGCTATAAAGGGGTATTAAATCTTCTAGCAGATTTTCGAACGCCGGAAAATAGTTCGAAGTCGGAGAAGGGCTGTACACAACTCCTAGAAGGACCTTGGTATTACCCATCGCGACTTCAATAAATAGGTATTCTATTGGGTCAGTTGTAGTTAAAGGATGTGTGGAAGTTTTAACAATTTTAAAAGCCATATGAGATCGAAGATAGATGGCAACCCCGCCACCCGTGCGATCAGTACGATCGTTGCGAATCATTTGAAAACCTGGTAAGGCGTAGGAAGTGGAAGGCAGGCAGGGTTTCATCCACGTTTCGGAAACTAAAATTGCATGAACATTCTTACAGTCAAATGATGCTAGCATATCTGAGTAATGAGCCGGGATACTCTGGGCGTTAATGTGAATGACGTTGAAATTTTTCAGTAAACCTGAGAATTGAGAATCTATATTGGTAGATAATGGCAAGAAAGAACTTTGATAGCTATCGGAGCTGTCCAATCCATGTGACGAGCAGGACAAAAAATCAAAAAACTGGTCTGAATCATCAATACTAGAGCGAGACATATTATTATATATATACTAATACTATAAACTACTTATACTATAAAATAGGTACTAACTAACTTTATATTAAATATATATGAATAAAATTTAAAACCTTAGTTTAAAATAATTTAACCTACCAGCTATATTAAAGTTTTAAAAATATTGTAATACAAACAAAATATAAAGAGTAACAGTAACAAGAGAAAAGAACTTTACAAATGCATTTATGTGACAGAGAACGGACATAGCGTTATTTGCAAATGCTATCAATAAATACCCAACTGTCAGTGCCAACAGTAAAAGTCAGTCACTGTCAGTGGCTGTCTGTCAGTTAGGCAAACAGAATCAACAAACTAAAAAAAAATCTAATCTAAACAAACATAAGGGTGAACTACAATTAATAACGTATTAAACAAAATTACAGCGGTTGACTTTGAAAAAAATCTACGAACCATATTGGATACGAACATAAACAATAACTATGAAATTTTCAACGAAAATTTATTAAATATCTTAAATCAATGCATACCAAAAAACAAAATAAAATTAAAAAATAAATATAAGAAATTTTGGCTAACCGTTGGCATAAAAAATTCTTGTCGTGAAAAACGTCTACTTAAAATGTTTATTAATAAATCAAATAACGAAACGCTAAAACAATATTACCAAAAATACGAAAAAATATTAAATAAAGCTGTAATTACATCAAAACGCTTACATTACATAAAAACAATTCAAAAATCTACAAATAAAACTAAAGCTATGTGGCAAATCATAAATGAAAGAACGAATAAAAAAACGGTACAAGAAAAAAATAATATTCAATTAAAAATAAATAATAAGCTAATTTCAGACACTTCACAAATAGTTAATATCTTCAATACTCATTTCGCGACAATTGGTGAAAGTAAAACACAACCTGGAAATAGAAATACTGGCCGAACTTATTCAGTCTTAAATCCTTCTGAGAATTCTATGTTTTTACGTCCTACTACATTAAAAGAAATTCATAAAATAATAAGAAAGCTAAAAAATAAATATTCTTATGGATATGACGAATTGCCACCATCCCTAATTAGATATTGCGCAGACGAGCTAGCACTACCTTTAACTTTGCTTATTAACCAGTCATTTGCTGAAGGCGTCTTCCCAGAACTATTAAAAATTTCTATTATAAAACCCATTTACAAAAAAGACGATAAAACAAATGTTACAAATTACCGCCCCATCGCACTTTTGTCAACCTTTTCAAAAATATTCGAAAAAGTCATGTATTATTATTCTTTTTGTGAAAAATATAAAATTTTCGACGAGAGCCAAAATGGTTTCCGAAAAAATAAATCTACTACATTAGCCGTATATAAATATGTACAGGAAATTTTAAATATATTAAACAATAAAAAATACGCTATAGGGGTATTGCTGGACATGACTAAAGCCTATGAAACAGTCCAATATGATATACTTCTAAATAAATTAAATGGTATTGGAATAAGAGGCATAGCATTCCAATGGTTTAAATCATATCTAAAAAATAGAATACAGTAAGTAGAATTAGAAAATTACAATAAAAATAAAAAAATAATTACAATGGTACGATCTAAGGAAATAAGTATAAATTCGTCAATCCCACAAGGGAGCGTACTTGGATGTCTATTGTTTTTAATATACATCAATGATTTACCTAAAATAATAAATGAACATTGCGTTTTATTTGCAGACGATATATCCATTTTAACTCAATGTGAAAACAATAAAAATATATCCGAAAAATTAAATTCCATTTTAGAATCAGTTTGGTCATGGCTTAAAGATCATAATTTAAAGATCAATTTTACAAAAACAAAATTAATAATCTTCCACCCTCCCCAAAAAAAACCGATTGAAATAAACTTTGAATTTAACGGTATACAAATAAAATCAGTTAATGAGTCAACTCTTTTAGGTTTAGATTTAGATAAACATATAAATTGGAAAAACCACATACAAAAAATTACAAATAAAATATCACAATTAAAATATGCTCTCCGGGAAATTAAAAAAACCACTGATATGCGAACAGCTCTTTCGCTTTATTATGCATATGCCTTTTCAAGGCTCTCTTATGGAATAATGCTGTGGGGTAACAGTACCGAAGCACCTTCACTATTTATTTTACAAAAAAAGCTGATAAGAATATTAGTAAACATCAAACAAACAGATAGCTGTCGACCACACTTCAAAGAACTAAAAATACTCACGCTTCCTAGTTTATATATATTCGAAATTTGTAAATTTGTTCGTAAATATTTAGAATTCTTTAAAAAACGTCAAGACCTCCAAGTAAATTATTCTCTACGTCATGAAAATAAATTAACTTTTCCAAATTCACGAATGAATTTACTTTCTTCCAGTCCGCATGTCATGTCTATCAGAATCTACAATAAGTTGCCAAATGTATTAAAGGACATAAAAATAGATAAAGTCTTTTTACATAAACTAAAGGATCTCCTCATAAAAAAATGTTATTATTCCATTAATGAATACCTATGTGATAATGATCTAAATATTTGAAAGCTTCTTCCTCTCTTTTGATTAATGTCTCTTTTGTTTGTGCCCGAAGGGGTCTATGATGTGAAACTAAAATTATATATTATCTACCTTGTAAACCATCATAGTATGCAAATAAAGAATTGAAAGAAAGAAAAAAAAAGAAATTGTTTTTTATTTATTTCAATACATAGACTTTGATTGAACTGCTGGATTCATCATACCCAAACCTGATTAACCCGTAATTTTATGAATCTAGCTATTCCAAAGTCTAAGTTATTGTTTAAAATTACCCTTCTTGAGAATACAAGCTAGAACGGAGCAGCTGGGTTTTGGTTGTCGAGGTACGGTTGTTTTCCGTTAGATGGCGCTAGTACCGAATTTGTTAGTGACGACTCTATACCAGTATATAAGTTACTCTATGACCTCAATGGTGGTTATCGTTTTATGCTCTGTGGGTTAAAAAACTCAGTAAACAAAATCAAAATAAATAAGTACAAAAATTAAACGAATTAACTTTTACAGAATGAAAATATTACTGTTTGTGGTGCAATGACCTTATATACAAATAATGATTTGTTGTCTAATACGTCGTCGTGTATATATTAAGTTAATTTTGTTACTCATATTTATAGTTTTATTGTGCGGGTATCTACTCCCAATTCCACCAAATCAACCAACTACGAATCAATTTGCGCCAATTAAAGTTTCAAAGAGCAATATATCTAAATTAATTACAGTAGTATTTCACCAATACGAAGAATTCGAAAATGATATTGCAGAAAGTGTTCAATCATTCATCTCTGCTTATCCCAATATATCCGTACTTATACTTTGTGATAAAGCACCATACCCACCTTTTCCATTTTCAACATCAAAGAAATCTCTGCGTAATGTGAAAATTATTCCAATTAGCATGAGTTTTAATTCGCCATTTGAAGATTCAAACCCATTAACTCATATTTCAACAGACTATGTGTTTTTTGTACCAGATTCTACTAGAGTTGCAAAGCAGGTTTTGCAAAAAGCTACAACACTTGCTATTAAGTCTGATTCTCCAGTTGTAGTGGGTATTGGAAAGTTTAACCTTCTATGTCTACAAGTTAAGTGGGACTATTATGACTGGCTAATGTATTATAAAAAAGCAAGTCCTGTGAAGGCATGTGACATTGCAAGAGGACCTCATGCACTACTAATCAAAACTAAAATACTGCATAGTTTACCTAGACCTTTCACTAGGCCATTTCCAGAAGCACTTTACCTACAGAGTAGATTAAAAAATGTGACAGTGAGTATGATCCTTACTCTTATTATAAACTAGCTGCCGCCCGCGACGTCGTCTGCGTGAACGCTATGTAGCACCAAACGCACCTACGATTATAACACTGCTAGCGTGATAATATGTAGCCTATATGTTGACCCGACTTCTTAACTATCTTCATGCCAAATTTGAAGTAAATCCATGCAGTACTTTTTGAGTTTATCCCGGAAAGACAAACAGACAAACAGACAAAAATTCTAAAAACTATATTTTTTGTTTCTGTTTCGATTGTAGATCATACCCCAAGTATTCTTTTAAAAAAATATTCAATGTACAGTTTTGACTTTCCTACCATTTTATTATATGTATAGATGAGATATGTGTGCTTTATTTTGTATTATTTCTTACATATGTCTAGAAAAACCTATAATTCAGAGTATTTTTAACTTGTGTTAGTCTCCATTAATCATGGGATGATGTGTATTCACCTGAATTGAGAGTTCCCAGTCTTACTGGGCTAATATGGGAAAATTACTCTTTTGGTCTTGGTGTATACTAGTTTAGACCTGCAGTGAAGCTCAGCGGGCTTACTTTAAAGTAGTTTCGGTAATTTACTAAAATATTTTTAATGAATGGTTTTAAAACATTACATTTCAGGTTAAAATATTTGATGGTCGGCTACAAGTAGGCCGTTCAGTTTTAAGATCTCCGTCTGCTAGACAAAAAGCTTTGAAGAGAAACAGAGAACAGAGATCTCTGCTATTCAAAGAAGTTGGAGTGAAAGCTCTTGTTAAGGAAGATGGAACATGGGCTTGGTTTGGATGTAAAAAAGAATCACAAGTAAGTTATTGTTTTTAAGAATGACAGGAGTAGCAATATTTTTTAACTTTAATATGCCTATCTATTGCATCTATATATTCTCATCATTGCCCACTGGAGTAGGACAATGATGATTTCATAGGCTCAGGAAGACCCTATTAAGCTAAGTAGATTATATTTAAACAATTGTTTGGTTCCATGCTTGACTGCAAAAGAAAAACATAGAATGTTTCCTCTCCCAGGCATACTGTAAAAGTCAGTTTAAGGACAGAGGTTTTATTGGTGTTTTTATAGGTGATAGGCCCCTGTCACTGCAATAGTCTCTCTCCATCATTATAATACCTCCAAGTTTCTCAAACGTCACACCAGGTTGTCTTATGCCTACCCCATAAAGGATACAGATGTGAATTGATGTGTGTATTGTGTATATCATACAAAAAATAAGGACCTATTTTGTTATCAGAATATAGATTCAAATATTTTCATCTGCATTTGATCTCTATCATACCTCATGGTTGAAGACCTGGTTATGATTATGATAAGTTCATTGAAGCAAGACCTTGATTATAAAGGTGGTGTTTACACAACTGCACCCTGAAGATACTTCATTAACAACTCTTGTCAATCTAGCAATGGGCATTGTTCATTTTTTTTTATTTACTTCATATGAAAAACTGTTTCGAGGAATAAGGTTTCTGATTAATTTAGTTGATTTAAAACATTTTAAAACATTGGGGTTTCATAGATTTTTAACAAAATACATTCAACCTTTATTTAACCTTGATGGCATCAAATCAACGAAGTATTAGGCTATATTGCTGTCATAAAGGAACAGATTACCGGTACAGACAAACTTGTGCGGGTAATGTGTTTACCGGAAGCCTGTTTTTTAATGTAAGCACCCTTATGCCTCTAGAGCTGTTTAAAAAACATCAAACTTAAAATAAACTGTTGCTTTATGGTTGTTTTGTTTACATTATAAAGTAACCTCATTGTTAATATTGAATGTCAGCAAAAGACCTTATTAGATTATAGATTATTTATACAAACTAAAAAAAAGAAATAAAGGGAAAAAAGCCGCTTAAGATGTTGATTTGAATCAATTTTTGAAATGTTCTTCTTCTTATTTATGGCAATCAGCCGTTGTTATGAGTCAACAGACTATTTTTGCCAGTACTGCATGGAGACTATCTTTGACAGCTACCAGCCCTTACTGCTGCTTAAAAATGCTGTATATTAGTAGTCTAGGGGATTTGAGCTAGCATTATAACCTTACATTGAATTGATGGATGTATTTCAAAAGGCGTTTGAGGATAATAGTATTTGGGAATGACAGTAGAGACCTCATATTGATTGGTCTAGGGACCTGTCAGGGAAGAAAGGAATACAGGGAGGAGGGTGAGAGGGGACAGTTAAAAAAGAAGTGGTCAGCTGTCCTAGGTTCCAGTCCGCAATCCCACAATGGGAAATTGCCAACGCCGATTTTTTTTGGGAAAACAGGGGAGCAGTAATGGCCTAGCCTCAGTCTACAGACAACTGAGGTGGACCGTTTATCTGCAGCTTTAATTTAAAAAAAACCAGGGCTTAGTAGGTATGTTTGGTTGAATCTCACCATAATGTTTGGCTTTTAGTTTGTGAGATCGGTCCCATGAGGAGCTCCAGGCAACATGTAGCCGTTCACTGGATACGAGGCAGAGATCCTGAGCATAGCACATTAGTGATCCAAGGAACCAATTGGGATGGAGTCTTTAGCGAAGGAGTCGGCAGCTGTGTTACCGGCAATGTCCGAATGTCCAGGGACCCAAGCCAGGACAAAAATTTTTTTTTCAAAGCAAGGAGACAGCTAAGGCAGTCTGAAAGTATAAGGGCATTAGTGATATTATTGTCAGCTACATATTTTAGCGCTTCAAGTATAGCAATACATTCGCCAGTAAAGACCGCGGTTTGCGGAGGGATTTTATAAGATAGGAGCACGGAATATGTTGGGATCCAGACGGCCGAGCCAACAGCACCTGATGAGGATAGTTTCCATTCGCCTAAGTATGAGAGGGCAGAGTTAATACGATGGGGAGCATATTATATCAAGCTTATCCGAAGGTACATATTGTGCAGAAGCTATTGACCGACGTATCTAGGTCGGAAGTATATAAGTTGTATAGAATGGGGCTAAGGAAGGACTGAACCCTGGGGGAGGCCCTGCCAGACCATTCTGGGAGGGAGGACGGAAGGCACTTATTTTGACAGTTCTCGCCACAAATAGGTTGAAGATAAAGGAAGTTACGAAGTCGTCACGAAGTCGTCGTGGCGCCGTGGTTACTGTGTGTATCATACGATATCACAGGTTAAGCAACGTTCGGCGCGGTCGGTACTTGGATGGGTGACCGCCGACCAGTCATATCGCACGACAACATCCGTGCTTCGGAGGGCACGTTAAGCAGTCGGTCCCGGGTGCTGTATACTTGTATACAGTAGTCGTTAGGGTTTGTCAGAAGCCATCTAGGCGCCCTAAGTATTCTGGCATCCACCACCCAGCACTGGGCCAGCTTGGTGGGTTATGGCCTATACCTCCTCTTCACCCAGGGGAGAGACTCATGCCCTGCAGTGGGCTCATTACAAAGAGTTGTGATGATGATGATGATGATGAAAGGAAGTTATCCTAACTGGGATATTTATTCGGAGCATTGTCTGCCTGAGTATAGAGAGTTGAACATTTTCATAGGCGGAAGACACATCTAAGAACACCTCTACCACTGACTCATTTTCAGAAAAGGCTAGTCTCAAATCAGTGGAAAAAATGCCAATGCTGTCCATATTGCCCAGACCTTTTCTGAAGCCGTTTTGAGTAGGGCTGAGTAGGTTTTGACTTTCAACGAACGAGTTTTTAACTAAGTGCTCAGTGATTTTAGAGAGCGTAGAGGTCAAGGCCACTGGCCGGAAAGAGTTTGGGTCTGTCGGGTCTTTACCACTCTTGAGGATTGGAATAACGAGGTGGAGTTTCCAGGAATCTTGGATATGGCCAGTTGCAAATATACAATTAATGACAGCCAAAAACCGCTCT
Source organism: Stenoptilia bipunctidactyla (assembly GCA_944452665.1). Taxonomy (NCBI): domain Eukaryota; kingdom Metazoa; phylum Arthropoda; class Insecta; order Lepidoptera; family Pterophoridae; genus Stenoptilia; species Stenoptilia bipunctidactyla. The sequence continues at coordinate 19,557,420 of OX101734.1, read as the reverse complement.
TTGAAGTCAGCGCCAGCTTTTACTAGGAAGGAATAAGGGATGCCTAGGTTGAGTTCCTGGAGAAAAATGTTTGTCTAGAGGTCTAGTGGAGTTTAATTCAGCATAGGTGGTAGGGATAAGATTTGAGGATGAAACAAATGGAGGGGCAATTTTGTCTAAAAAGGGGTCTAACCAGAGAGATGAATTGTATGTCGTAGGAGGAGGTGGAAAGCTGGATAAAGGGATAAGAGAGTAGGGCAAGGAATGTTTTATAAGCAAGGCTGCCCCACCATAACCATCTGGCCTGTCATCCCTAAGGCAGGCTTAGCCGGGTAATGTAATGGCTACGCGGAACTAGCCATTTCTCGGAGACTGCGACGGCCACGGGGTCATGGTGGCGACAGAGGTGCGAGAGTTCATGCGTCTTGGAGCGTTAGGCTCCGGCTATTCCATTGGAGGAGATTGACCATAGTTAGTAATGAGTTCAGCAGGAGGGTTGAGTTTGTTGACGACGTTGTACGGTAGCGCAGAATTATCAGATTTAGAAAGGATGTTTATAAGAAGAGAAATTAATGATTCTAGGAGGGACTCATTAGGGGAAGAGGGTAAGGGATGGTTTAGAGCGCAACCAGGTTCGGATGAAGGTAGTCCACAAGAGGAGACAATAGCCTGATGGGCACCCACGTCATAACCTGGAGTAAGGGAAGCTCTAGGTTTAAGCATGGTGAGAAAAGTTTTTTTGTATGATTGAGTAGAAATAGTGGGTTTAGGAAAGGAGGGAGTTTTCCATGTGACTTGCGGACTGAGGACGGGCTGAAGTCTGTTTAAGCATGGTGAGAAAAGTTTTTTTGTATGATTGAGTAGAAATAGTGGGTTTAGGAAAGGAGGGAGTTTTCCATGTGACTTGCGGACTGAGGACGGGCTGAAGTCTTGATGATTGTCTTGTGACATTGTGATTTTAATCGCTTTTTGACGAGATTATTCTGGGCAGCTTTTGTCTGTCGCAAGGTGGGGTCCGGAGCATTAGAGGCAAGATATCAAGTCCTTAGGGATATCACAGGAGTCACTAGGGTGAGATTTAGCGCTGCGGAAGCATCTAGGATTAGACCGGCATTGGCCTTAACTTGTCCAAATCGGCAGCAGTTCAAACATTGGATCGTTGGAAGGATGTACGGTATAACAAGGATGGACGAGTGGAAGACTAAGATACGGTTGGGCAGGTATTGGCCTGCAAACGTGATTACCACGGAACCTGTCGGTGTCCATGACACTCCTGAGTCATTAACAATTTTTCTGTTTAGTCGTCTGGCCTTTAAGACTAACCCGCCGCTGAGCGAAGTAGAGATGGCATTTCCTCCACAGGCCATTCCACTGGGATTACTTTGACAAGGCCCTTTCGAATGACGTTATAGCTAGGAATATTGACAATGTACGAATGTTTGATATTAGGCAAACTGAGAAAGTTGTTTGCGGCAGCAGCTGAGACGAACTCCACCGAGACACGGTTGCGTCTTACGCTCTGTACTCCATCGCTCTTAATATCCTTGATATTTTGTGCGTGCAGGAAGCGGCCAAAGTCCAGTCTATTAAGGGTGGTTCCTGAGAAAGGTTGGTCGGGGCTCGGCTCTGAGCACATGGACAATATAAGGCCCACTATCTTGGTCCGAGTACAGCTTATCCTTGTGAAAATCGGGGTGAATATAAAGATTATGCGAAGTAGTGGAGGGAGTTATTATAGGTTTTTTGGATGCAGAAGGGGCTGAGGCCGGGGCTTCATTGTGGCGTTTTCTGGTATCTAACGGTCTGGGGGGTAGGTAATAATATCTCTCTATTGAATTTTTTTTTGTTTCCACGTGGTCACATTACATGACTTTAGCACACAGACACAGTTAATGTTTTTTTTACTACTGACACATGTTCATAAAGTTAATGCCACCTGATGACGTCATTACGTACTAATTTAATAAAATCAACATAAAGAAGTATGGCAGGCGTGTATGAGAATTCTGTATCGCTTTCTGGAACTTCACAATTTTATGTCAAACATGTATATTTTATAAATATTATATATGGTTAATCATGACAAAAGTTTTCAGATTTTTAGAAGTTGGGATTTAAAAGTTATTTGCATTTCAAATAATGGCATCGTATTGTTAGAAATCCTGAACACAACTTTTGAACGTAAACGTGAGCTTGTGATAAAATCGTTTGTCAATGTCATAGCTAGATGTCACAATAGTATATATTACTAAAACGGCTGTTACTGTTTTTGTTGAAATGAAACTAAATTGTACTACTGTAAAATAGTTGTACTACTGTAAAATGCTTCGACGAAGTTCATAAAAACACGTACGAAAAGCTTTTACACAGTCGAACTCCAAAACGCTATTGATTGATTTTGATTGAATGAAGATGAAGGTGGGTGATGTAGTATGACATTTGAGTTGTCAGATTTGACACAGTAAAAGTTTTCGTTTAGTTTATTGTCTACATTTACGTTTCGTTATTGAATCTGTGTATGAAAAACAAAAACTATTCAAAATGCGATTTTTCTTTTCTCCGGACTTTTAAAAATGATCTAATTGCTGAAAAATGAAGATAAGAATCTTCTTATTCAATAGTGTAAGTTTGGTGCCAAAACGTTGACTAAAACAGGCGATACACCATCCCGCATTCTTCTTTATAGGCACAGATAAAAATAAAACTGGTCAAATTAGTCTCTCAAAATAGGTTATAGATTAATATAACGCAATAAAAATAATTGGTAAAAAAATAAACAATGCCCCCTGAGGGAATGAGCTTAAATCTTGGGTGCTTAAATTTTCTTACAACTGGTGTATCTGTATAGAATTTAAATGAACATTGGATGAAATTATTTGAATAAAACATATTAAAATAATCCCACCCAATAATCATAAAGGCTACACACAGACTTTAATCAAACACATGTACCAAAACACTGTATTCTTGCTTAATTTCAGCGCTGTTTCCCTCCAACACAGGGCATTCCCTCCTTTGTCCTTGCGAAACGGAACATGCCACCATGCTGCCGGCGGAACCTTAGAGAAACCGCCACTCATGTGTTGAAGACACTTACACAGGCAGGAGTTCGGTTTTGGCTGGAGTCCACTACCCTGCTTGGTGCTATTTTATAGTAAGTAAATATGTACGAACTATAAAGTAGTACGTATAACTAATTTAACAAAGTTACCTTGCTGATTCCGCGACTTGTATTTGCACTAGTGATGCAGGATATTCGTGCGTTGATTCACCGCCCTCCCTCCCTCAAACAAAAAGCAAGAAAAGCAATGAACACGCAGTTGGAATACTGTAACCCACGCCACTAGCTATCACGTACAACGACCACCACTGAACTGGTGGTCGTTGTACCCTGAAGATGCTTCTGGTTGAAGCGAAACACGTGTCGGTGATAACTAGTGGCGTAAACACCTCAAAGCAATTATTTATAAATTTCTTTAAAATTTTATGCAAAACGAATGACAAAAATTCGTTCGTTTTCAATAATTCTCATTCAGTATTTACACTACGAAGTTTTTAACTGGTATCATTATTTTTGTATTTGACCTTTCAAAATGTCAGTTTATTGCATTGAATTATCTATGTAAGCTATCTATGCCAGAGTATAGATAGCCAACCACATGGCTAGACCAACTACATGTTGATTTGATGAATGCGGTTTTTCCCATATTAACTCAACTTCATATTGTTGCAGTTCTGACATCCTACCATGGCATGAGTACGTTGAAATAGGAGTTTATGAGTCGGATCTAACTAGAGTGCCACTACTGAGCAGAGGAGGGACAGATAAAAAGGGTTTTGTATGGGAACGTGCCACTAAAGGCCAGTACTACCAAGTGGCATTCTCAGCGACCAATAAGATCTATGTGATGATTCTGCCGTTCAGATCTAAGAATGGCACCATGTGGCCCGTGGATTGGGTTTTTGAGCACCAGAAAGAATTCCCTGAGAGACACTTGCATCCTATGGCACAGGTATATGCACTTTTTGATTATTTTTACATTGTGAAAGCTGGCATAGATGGACTTGATTTACCTGGGTACAGCGCTGGTTCTTTTTTTGATTTTCATTATTAAAGTTAATAGGCGAAACCTGGAAAGGCCAATGAAATAAATATACAGGGTGACTGGTGGGTCACTTTCGAAATTCGACACTATGAGATCATACACGAAGAGAAAAAATAACATAAAAAAACAAATATAAATTATTTACTGAGTAAGCTTAACCGCAAGTTAAAGAATTCATTATGCAGCGAATGGTTACATCAGCGTTATACAGTAGAAACTTAGCGGGTGGTGGTGTGCGTGTGGCGGGAACACTGCTGTGTGCGTGTTGACCGAGGCGTCAGGAAAAAGTGCAGTAATGTCTTTATTTATAGGGAATTCTGGTGAAAAAATAAGAATCTACTTTTATTACATAACTAGCCACATAACAAGGTTTTACCCGCGTAACTTTTGATCCCGTGGGAATTTCGGGATAAAATATAGCCTATAACCTTCCTCAAGAGTTGGGCTATCAAATGCAAAAAGAATTTTTCTAATCGCACTTGTAGTTTCTGAGATTAGAGCGTTCAAACAAACAAACAAAAAAACAAACTCTTCAGCATTATATTATATTAAGTATAGATTATGATCAGAATCGGGTACAGAGTGCTCTCCTTTAATATCTAAAATTTGTTACCAGTCACCCTGTACATTTATTACATTATCAAGGCGAAAATAAATTCCTCAAGAACTTTTTTTTGGGACTAGACAAAAACTAAAACTAAGAAGTAAATAAAAACATATGAATACAGTATTTAAACTAGACACAAAGTTTCAACTAACATCTATCACTTGAGAGCTAATATCTATGGAGAAATAATAAGTCCAGCTACAGAATATATTTTTTGGCCACGTGATCAATCTTCTATTTTCAAAATTCGAAATTAAGTTAAACAGTAAGGTAAAGATTTGGGGAAATTTGACAGTTTTGTAATGCTTAACCCAACCATGATATTTGCTGCCTTCTGTACAATATAAAAACCCAGCTAACTAAAAAACCTCTTTATTTTTTAGATTAAACTAGGCATGTACCGCGAGCCAGCCCCCAACGACGCCCACGACTTCCTCAGTCACAAACTTGGTAAATCCGCCATCGAGCTCTGCCGAGCCAAGGGACCGCACTGCTTTTACTCGCAAGACCAAATCAGCTCATTGAAATTACCTCATCATTTGTAAGGAACTAATACTAATTTTAAGTATTTTTTAAGTTGAGCATTTATATTCTGAATGAGTACTATTATAGATAATGGAATTATATTTCTAACTAAAAACCTCAAATTCACTTTCATAAAGAAGTTGTGATATGGTAATGATACGATGGATTAATCAACATAATAAATATATCTTTGGTGCTTGGTACTTACAGGGTAAGTCCAAAATACTAGTCTTTCAGTATGAGCGTTACAAAATTAAAAAAATTGCCACAATTCAGAACTATTTCTGAACAAAACAAAATGATATTTTTCATATATTTATCATCATCATCATCACAACTCCGTGTAATGAGCCCAGTGTCAGTGGGCTATGAGTCTCTCCTCTGGATGACGAGGAGGTTTAGGCCGTAAATACTAAGCTGGCCCAGTGCTGGTTGGCGGATGTCAGAATTTCCAGGGTGTAGAAATGGTGCACAAACCGTAACGACTACTGTATACAAGTATACAACACCCGGTACCGACTGCTTAGCGTGCACTCCGAAGCACGGAAATCGTCGTGAGAAATAAATGATCGGCGGTCACCGTTTACCGACCGTGCCGAACGTCGCTTAACCTGCGATATCGTATGATATGCACAGTAACCGCGGCGCCACATCGACTTCAACGTTAACATAATCGTTTTTACAGAAAAAAACTAAAAAGAATCTCTAGTTTAAGACATCATGTTATTTATCATGTTTTTACTAAAGAAGAATAAAAATAGAACAACTCGTACATATTATTATATTTGGTAAAAGTATATACTTATCATTATTTAACAAGAGTTCTCATCTAGAATGTTAGGTCGAATCCATTTTGCAAAGCTAGGTAAGTCAAGTTAACTGTATAGTCAAACAAAATTGTTATTATCGGTTTTAATAGATCAATTTTTTTGGGTACTTGTACCATAAAAAAAGCTTATATAGAATAGACCAAACGAGATCCCATTTTATTTGAATAATAGGTGATAAAATATCAGAAAGTGAGCATTATTGAACTTATCATGTAAATACCAAACACCACACATATAAACATGAATATTGAATATGTTAATTTATATACCATATTATAGAGATCCATAACTAGGCCGCTAATATCACTGTTTCTATCACACTAATGCACCACACCAGGGATTTGAATCCAGGGTCTCTGGCATTGGAGACTAAAGAAGTTTTATTCTTAGTTTGATTTTTTATTAAAATTTAAGATGTGTGTCTGTCTCTGTGGTAGCTATTGTAGAAACCAAACCAATTAATCAATTTAAGTGCGATTTTTGGATAAAAATTCTGGACTGCTGAGGTGGTTAGTAGCTGAAAATAAAAGCATTTGTCGCATTGGAACTCTTTAAGGCGGGAGTATTTATACATACTCTTAAGACGACCTCATATTATTTTTTCAAAGAGGCTCGAGAGGCTCAATATTGCAAAAGGATTATCATTCATCAGAAACGGGTCTTAGTGAGACAGAAATTCCTATAAAAGCTGTTAAGTTATACATATAAATTTTGTGCAAGCCTTATTATTAAAATCCAATCATAGTGCTTGTTCTCATTCAGTAGTTCAACCATTTGCTAAAAATATTTAGAACACGCTCAAGTGTTCCAAAAATATCTCGTAATTTTAATATACACACTGTGCAGCTTGAATTAAAAACGATTTTATACACAATAACATTATTTTACTTAAAACAAGGAAACTAACTAATAATTAGGTTTAGTGTCTATACTTTTTGACTTATATTACAATCACTGTTTATTACTGTAATTTGAAGTATTATGCATTTAAATAAGGTTGAACTTCTCTTTGCCTTAACTACTAGAGAAATGTGTATTTTATACATGTTATATTGTTAACTACAAATTCTATTCATGAAATTTTAATTCAGTGTTAATTTATTATTATTAATTGTGATAATAAGTGTTTGAATAGAGCTTTATGCTCGGCTATGTGTTTGTTAATTATTTATGAAATATGTGCCATACCTATATTTTATTAGTTTTTAATAATTTTGATCTCAAGCTACAAATATATTTGTTAAGAGTTGTCTATAGGTACTTTAATGACAATTCTATTGTTGACTTCTATGAAGATATTTGATTGCATTTCTATTTTAGTTTTAATAAGCTTAATTTAAACTGTTTAGATTTATGTAAGTATATTATATTGTAAGAAGAAAATAAAATCTGCAATTTTATTCTAGTCCACAAAGACTTATTTACTGTGTTTTATTTATTAAACTAGGACCTTAACTAAAATAATAATATTGTGTCAAGCTTTTAAAATCAATCTTTTATAAAACACAAACTGATTTAGCATGTTTAATAAAATATATTTATTTGTTCACGAGCGACCAGATCTGTAAAGACAGGAAAACGTTGAGTTAAAATGTAAAAAATAATTATTATCTACTCAGAAAAACACCATTTACTTTACAAGATTATTTAAACCTGGATTTTAAGATAAAGTAAGCAATAAAAGATGTTTTCAAATTTGTTGGGTAACAATGAAATTAAATGAAAAACATTTATATGTAATGTAGGTATGGGAAAATACAATGAAATCAAGAATCAATAAAAACCCACATCATACTATTTCTATTTATTAAGTAAGTATAAAATTGAACCACAATATAAGTTAAGTTCACTGTATTTAAAAATAAAATAAATAAAACTCAATCTTCTTCAAATTTCTCATCCACCACCCCCGGAGTGAATGGTGGGTCACGGACCAGGCTCAGGAGTTTGTCCAACTTCATACTCTGCAGGATAAAATATAGACATATTTTAAAAAATATAATGAACCGTAATAAATGATACAGCAATTTTTTTAAAAGACTCATTTAAAATAAAAGTATTACATATTGATATTTTAATGTGTTCCATGAGCCTACAGTAAATATAATATAGAGAAATATAAACTTACACTGTGGCACTGGAATAGTTATTAAAAATTGAAAATTATTCTAATAGTTGCATTGTAGTGTTGACCATGTAGTTATTACCAATTTAAAAAAAAAGTAAATTCGACCATTAACTACTACCTACTTTTTCAAAAACCTTGTAAGTAATTGTACAATTCATGTAATTTAAGTTCAAAAACAATAAAGGAAAATAAGAAGATTTTCACACAGTAAGATATTATTTACCTACTCTTATAACACAATTTCATCTAGAAAATACTAAGTGAATATAATTAAAACTTAAAAATGTTTTAATTCTGATATAAATAAATGTACAAGGAAGTTAAATTTTGAGTTCATAATTATTTAAAAAAATAAACCTTTTGCAACAATCACCAGTACAAAGATGAATGTCTTTAGAAATATATCCGTACTCAGCACAAAATGTTGTTATACTGCTTTTATACCTTTAAATTGTAAATAAATACCTGAAGAGTTCGTTGAGTCATTCCTACTGCTTTTTTCGGGGGTTTACACATCACTCTAAGGTTTGGTGACAATTTGATCACGTGTGCCGCACCCCTGGAACAAAATAATATAATCTTATTGAATAAAAAAAGTCAAAAAGAATATTTGATAATTGCCTCCAGAGAGATTTGAACTCTCGACCCCTGGTTTACAAGACCAGTGCTCTAACCCCTGAGCTATGGAGGCTACATGTCACGAAGTGAAATAGTAAGATATATGACGATGATGAAATTATTATCATATTATTATTCCTAGTTTGATGTTTTGATAATATTTTTAAACATTCAATTTAGAAGTGTATTTAAAAGGGAAAATATTAAATGATGGCCTAATATTAACAATAAATAATTACGTGGAATTTAAAAAGGGACATCTATCGGCAATATTATGAAACTATTGAACACACAAGGTGTTTCAATGTCGCTAGGTGTAGTAGCGACACCTATTATCATTTCTAAAAACTAATCCGCGCTGGCCTTGTTTTGCCAATTGGTAACATCTTTAGGAAATTAACTACATACAATCAGTTTTTTTCTTAATTGCCTATGAAGTTTTTTTAATTAAGACATTATTGGACGTATTTATTTGACTCACTTTTGTTTATATTATTTTAATCTTAAATCATTGACAAATTTCGTTCAAGCATACAAGATTGTTCCCGCGCGGACCTCTTGGAAACAAATTGAATAAAATTTAAAATTTTATTTAAATAAACAATATTCGTCTCTTGGTTTAAGCATTAGTAACCGAATTTAAAAGGAGGATGCACTCAATTCGTCGGTGTCTTTGTTTCTTTTTGTAAATTTTATTCATTGCTTATTTTTTGGATAAATAAATACCTAAGTATTATAAAAACATTTGTTACCACTACACCAATCGCCGATCGTCAAAAGGTTTCTGTATGTCTGTAATGCGATTATTTATTTATTATGAATCGATCCTGATGACTCTTGTTCCGTTTTATAAAAGATTCTAATAAAGATAAATACCTATAATAATTAGCTGACGTTTCACTTCAGAATAAGCTAAGACTTAAAGTTGTTGGTTTGTTTTTATTGGTCTATTTTTGTTAATAAAAGTACTTGTTTTTATTCAATAGTTATATAACTCAATTCATTAAAGAAAGGAATCTTAAATGGCGGCCTGTACTTACGTTGACAGATAGTAGGTACAGTTAGCAAAAAATATTCGAAAAAAAACGATAAAAAAATTATAATAAAAAGTAATTATGTACATAAACTAAAATATTCGACTGCGGAATATGGTAAGTTTCATATAAAAAAACAGTAAACAAGCAAATAAGACTATAATGCGGCCGGTGGGAGTTTGCATTCCTGACAGCTGTCAAAATCATAGCTTTTTTCCCCTTCGAATCGGAAATAAACTTTATTCAGTGGACATAAGGAGCTGTCAGGAACGCATTCCCGCAACGGCCGTACTCTAAGAGCTTTTAAATAATATTTTTGACAAAAAAAAATAGCAAGGCAGGCGGGACAAGCTAACATAATAAAGTACCTATTAAACTGTATTATTTTGTACTTCTTTGCTAATATAATGCTTACATACGTAGGTCACACTAAAAGTTTTGCGTAACTTAAAAAAACGACATGTTATAACCAAAATATTATGATTATTGCTTTTCAAAATACTCTCCTTTTTTAAACATTCAAACCATTTTTTTAAATAGGAGGACTACAGATCTGAATGCATGTTTTCTACGTGCTGATGGATCGCTATCACTGCCTCTTCAGCTTTGGTAAAACTTAAAACTCTCATCAAATCTTTGATTTTGGGGAAAATACAGAAATCACAGGGTGCTGGGTCGGGGCTGTGCGCAGGATGGGCGACGAATCGTACTTTTTTAAAAGCTAAAAATGACTTTTATTTTGTTGGCAGTGTATGAAGAAACATTATCATGATGTAGGTGTAGGAGGACGCGACTTTTTGGCCGTCTTTAGTGAACTTTTCTAACACCCCGGGTAAACAAATGTTAGAATACCAGTCTGCTTTCACATTTTTATCTTTAACCCCATTTATTTACAGTGCTTTTTGGGATGAAAGGACCTTATGTCCGTTTCTGTGCACCTGACAAAGTAAATGACAAAATTTCAATAGAATTCTTATGGCAGTGTTGGATAAAATTAAACACGAATACTATTTTTAATACTATGTGTGAGAGGGCCTTTCACAGGGATTATCAAAGGTTCTACTCCCAACCTTTCTTCAACCCAAGAGTCCTCGCTTTCATTATTCAGATGACTTCTCGATATTCTCGGTCACAAATTCATATCTCTCTTTATATTTCTTGTCCAGTATTTTGCACGAAATTTAAAGCCAACTATTGAAATTTTGATTTGAATGTCTACCTAAATTCTATAGTTATTATAGTTTAATATAATATTCTATTGAGTTATTTTCAGTTTTGTAAAAAAAAAAATTTATAGTCATTAATATATTTCGAGCTTATGAAACGTAAATAAAAATTAAGAAATAAAAAGCAGATCATTTATAATGATAATTAATTATAATTTTTATATGCATTAACCAATCATAGAGCAATAAAATAGCACTCCTTTAAATTAAAAGATTGATATGAAATCTCTTCCGGTTGCGTGTATGCCGTTAATTCGATGTGCAGTAACTTCATTCCATGTTACATTGCAACACAACGTTTTTAAAAACGCCTACCGATTAAAACGCGTATTTAATACTAGCTGTGCCCGCAACTTTGTTCGCGTTGACGACGCAACTTATCAATGAGTTTTTTTGTGTAGAACGTTACCTATCGAGCATACCGGTATTAATACTTCTGTCCCGGCGCGAGCCCTTTATGGCTAATTACAATAGGAAACCAATTGTGTCTCATTAGTGGTGATTAAGAGGGTATATGATACCTTTACTCGCGGCATCGCTCGCGTTCTGTGTGTTTTTTGTAGTAGATTTATACTTTGGTACCTGTTTAGCAGGATAACCGATAGCGAAGCTGACGTTTATTGCAACGAATGCTCAGAAAGATAATGGTAACGACAGATATTCACCGTAAGACATCAATTGAGAGCTTCGGGTTCGAGTCCCGCACGGAACAACAAAAAAATAATTGGGTTCTGGGCGTTTATATGTAGGTATTTATATTCTAGGTTCCCCCTTTCTTACTACGTGGTAACACTACCATATTAAAAGCTTTACCTAGTTTGGGGCGTGTGATTGGCTTTTTTTTTGCCATAAATAAATGAATATTTATGAAACAAGTCCCTCACTTGGTATCCCCGCAGACGATGACTGGCAGCTTGGTGTTGAAGTCAATACGCGTGAGTTTCTTCGTCTTCTTGGAGACCACGGACTGCACACAGATCGGACGGTACTTGTTCACGTTCAAATCGTACACGTACATCTGAGGAGGTAAAATAAACTTCTTGTACTCCACAGAACATATTTACGGTTTCATATCTTTAAAGACAAACCAGACCCTAAAAAGATAACTGTGTCCTACGTCTGACTGTATGTTCATTCAATCTATCTATGTTTCTAATTGTACGAATACCAACAACAACTCTACATTTTTTTAATGCGACGCCAATCGATCAAGAACATTTTATTTAAAAATGCACTTTCTCAGTAGCCTTAGCTTGATATTTCCGCGCATTTTATTTTCCGCGAGACTGACAGACGGACGGTGATCTTATAAGGGATCCGTTTTATTGTTATTTACAAAACCTAAAATGAAACGAAGTAGAAAATTGGATTACCAAAGACATAAGTACCAAGATCATTGATAACAAAAAACTATATTCATTATGTATATAACTTTTTCTAGGTGTAGAGCTAAATAACAATGCCTCTAATACCTGGCATGGATAGATTTATTATTATTACAAGTTCTTGATGAAAACTAATTTGAAAATAACTCGATTCATCATCATTATGGTCCGTTCGTGGTGTAACGTTGTGGATTGGGGGGGAGTGTTCAGTTTGTGCCCGGAGTGAAGATTGCTTAAGTTGTAAGTAACCAGACACTCCTACCAAAACACAGGTCACAAAATAAAGATACTCTGAGCGTAAACACCCTAGACTCACCCTCGATCCTACTTATCCAAGATGTAGCGGGGTAGGTCCTACTTAACAGGTCTTGTGATATAAAATAAAAGATGTTAATACTGATAAATATCACAGATTTTATTGTGTAATAGTTCAAGGCGAGTCCTGAGTATCTCTACACAGAGAGCGGTGAGAAAAAAGTTTAACTAGCTCAGGAGAGGGAGTTCACCATACTAAATCACCTCACCGTCTCTGTTATACATAAAAAAACAATTTATATAGGTACTTTAAATTACCATGAAGCTAAATTAACAAAATAATTAATAAACTAAGGTTAGTGCTTAAGTCTACTTAAAAACTAACCGCAAGGATTATCTTTTAAAACAATAATTAAAGAATATTCTATCTCTTAATGTCACTACAATAACTAATATCCAGATTCAATATCCAATATCCAATATCAATCTCCAATATCACAGGTACTTTCTTTCTTGATTTTATAGGTAAAAAAAGTGTAACCTTATAATTCCTCTTATAATGTTAGTAAAGTAGTCTTAAGGATTTATCAGAAGTCATTTCAGCGTTCACAACATTCTGACATCCGTCAATCAGCACTGAGCTAGATTTGTTGGCCAACGGCCTAAATTTCCTCGTCACCCAAGGAAGAGACTCATGACCCTGCAGTGGGCTCTTTAAGGGGTAAAAAAGGTTAAAACTGGTGTTACCTTGCCGTCGGCGGTGCAGGCGGCGAACACGGTGCTGGAGTATGGCGCCCACTTCACGTCACCCACCGGGGACCCCAGCTCGAACATGAACAATGGCTCACTAAAACACATTTCTTTATTTTAACAAAAAAGTGTAAGCGGCGTAGGTAGCGAATTAAAACTTAAAATAGAATTGTTTTATTTAAATATGATTTTATACTTTATTATAATATATTTATTTATACAGTTCAAAACTGCAATGGAAATAAGTACATGCTTTTTAAAGGTGTTTAAGGACGCATTGGGGTGACGACGAGGATGAAGAAAGGAAGAAACTTACCAAAACAGAATATTCAACGGAGTGCGATGTGATTAGGTACCAGCAAGAACTGTTCTTGTTTATCGGCTATTCGAAGTCAAACCTCAGAGCGGGTACACATTGGGCGTTCGACGCTGCGTTGAGCGCGCGTTAATATCGTACACACACCGTGCTTTGGGCGGCGTTCGGCTAGCTTTAGTAGAGTGTGCATTTCATTTTGGCTAAGTTTGAAAATGGACATCGAAGCGATAACTTATGTGTGGCTCCTCTATCGGCGCTATAAAAACCGCCGACAGAGACAAAAAAATAGTTGTAAAAAAATTAATAAACAATTACTCATTCAATCGTTTATTTTCTTTCTAAACTATCTTCAAATTTTCCTAAAAATTCTACCGCTTTAATTTTTTCAACAGGTATTTTTATATTCCTCACTTTCCATATCCGAAATAGCTGACTGTTTTTGTATTTCGTCAATAAATAAATCAGTATCGAAATGTTCGATCTCCAATTTCAGTTGAAGTGTGTCTACAATACATGAAAGCGCGCGTTCAAATGTACAGCAACATGTTGGCTCATACATCTCGAAGCGCGCGGCTGACGCCCGCAAAACACGCTCGAAATATATCTCGAAGTCAAAAGAGCGCGCTTGCATGTGTATGCATCAATAGAACTTTTGGTTCTCAAAGCGATTGATATTCAATGTGTTAGTAGCTAAAAAGCATTTTTAACATAGGTACGTTTTAGCGGCATCTTCGGTATTTTTCTCACAACTAAACAATTATAAAACTCACTCTCTTCCGTCCTCCCAAATCTTGACCGTCCAATCCCCCGTGCACTCCAATCCGTTGTGTACACGGGCATGTGGTGCGCCTGCACGAAGCGCACGTAGTTGCGGGTGTACTTCAGCGAGCACGTGTGGATCGAGTTATCCTTCATGCCAATTACTTTCACTCATTTAGGAAAGAATTAGTTCTTCATGAAAAATTGCCGGAATCACCATCATCCAGCGCAAAGGTGAGGGTTAGCGGCAAAATTTAGAAAAAGGGGCACTAACTAGGCGGATAATGAGGGAGTCTTACCAGCAAGCAGGGTGCACGCACATTCAGCGCCAGCAGGGCTATTCTAAGACGATCTGGCGCGGCTAAAATCTATCCAGAAACTCACTCTCTCCCATCCTCCCAAATCTTGACCCTCCAATCCCCCGAGCACGAAACGTAGATGGAGTTGTTGTAGAAGTTGTAGCTGATGCGGTACACGGGCATATGGTGCGCCTGCACCGAGCGCACGTAGTTGCGGTTGTACTTCAGCGAGCACGTGTGGATCATGCCGTCCTCCGTGCCCACCATGAAGATGTCCGGCTTCTCGGGGTGGAAGCAGATGCAGCTGCCGCAGCCTGGAGATGATGAAGCAACTCAAAGGCAAAGCCAATTAAAAATATTCTTTATTTCGTAGGCACTACCTACTTGTCTCATGATTTACTTATTGAAATGAATCTACCACCACTTCCTACACAAGTTTGATCTGTTGAGAAGAAGTGGCAAGGGACTCTATAGCAATCATCTTTTCAAAAATAGTATAGGTACAACAAAGAATTTAGGAATCAAATCATAGGAGGTACTGCATTTAAGCACAGTGTTTCAATGCAGTACATATCAGGTGCTTAATTTTCACAATAGAGTATTTTCTTAAACTAAACCAAAGTCATAGCTTCATGGTAGATTCATGAATGCACTTGAAATGAGTCAAATTTCTTTAGCTGGGCCGCAATTGGCGGCACGCTGGTGGTATGATATAGCCATCTCTGTCTAGCTGGTGCCTGCAGAGCGGGACAGACTGTGTACTGAGATTACTCACTGAAGACAGTCAGCAAGGTGCCGTGCGGGCCGGCAATTGGCGGCACGCTCGCGGTGAGCGTGATGATGGTGGTAGCCTGCAGCTCGCCCGGCATAACGGCCCACTGCACAACGCGCCCGTCGCCAGATATCGAGAAGAATGACGCCTCGCCGTCGAGCAGCCGCGGGCCCCATCGGATCTGAATAAGCGAATGGTTTTTTACAATTTTCTGCACTTTTACTTAATACTATTATATAAATACAAATTTGTGATGATGAATGTATGAATGGATGCTTGTTACCATTTTACACAAAACCCTACATTGTTAACTGAGCAATGCGGTACGTTAAAAGTAAATTCAAACTGGCCAAAAACTGACTAACGTGTGTCAAACACTGGTGAAAATTATTTACCTACACTATTACTATTGTTCATAAAATAAATCATCAATACAATTGTATAAAAGGGCACAAATGGCGACTTTATAACCAAAAACAGATTATTTCAGGATTTTAAAATGTAGGACGAGATGGCTCCAAGAGAAATCCCACAATTCCTTCTGAGTCGTTTTTATAAGACATCATTTAATGACATATCTAGTCGGAAAAATAATAGCAAGCACCGGGTTCTATGCAGGGTGTTTAGTAACAGGATGCAGAGCTAGAAGGAGGTGATAGTCTAGATTATTTATAACATTTTGAGCCATACATGTCTTAGACGAAGTGTGATAGTTTTTTTCTATTAAACAAATAAGGGTTTCCAAGAAAACTCCAAAATTTGAAATTAAACCCCTAACAGTAATTCTGTTACCGAAGGTAGATTTATATTTAATTTTCTGTTTTGGACTGTCCAATGTCTATTATATTTCATTGTTTATTTTGAAGCCTGATTAATACTAGCTGCCTATCATTTTAATTACATACTTCTCATCAATTGTTATTTTTTACGATAATTTTATAAAAAAAGCAAGTATCATGTTTGTTTAATCCATATGTGTCGTACTATAGTCGGGGTTACTATGATGGGATTTTTTTCAATTCGCCAGTTTTTTTCAGTCTCTACTGTCACTAGCCAGACTATAGCAAATTAATTTTGTTTAAGTTAACCATTTCATTTGAAAACTTTATTGCAAGGTTAACAAAAATCTGACATAGTAGTAACGTTTCAGCACGATGGTTGCCCTGCCCATCACACCTTGGCTGTAAGAGAACACTTAAGACACCTGTTTCACGAACAGTTGGGTCGGCCGAGGTGCACCAATCCCTTGGTGGCCTGCTGAGTTGCACCATCTAACCCGTTGATTTTTTTGTTTATTTTTTGACGGACTAAGGATATTCTAAGCTTATTCAGTTAAAAAAATCAATACTGTAGATGAGTTGAGACAGAAAATTCAAATAAGTAATTCAAACTATGCAAGAGGAAATGATTTTGGGAACTATTACTACGGAAGTAGGAAGACGGGCTCGTGCTTGTAATAAAAATCATGGGTCACATTTTGAACACGAATGACGTATGTAAGTATAAAAAATAATTAATCAAATTGTTGTTTTTTGATTTTGTCATAAGTACAAAATAAATCCGTTTGATTAGTTTAGCTTTTTTCCAAAGATACCATAGCTTCTATCGTAAATGATAACTTAAACGAAAGAACAGTTGCCAAGCATGTTTTGAAAATGATTTGAATAACGAGTGTTTTAGTTTTATTTTAATCCATCCCAAAAAAAAAAACACTTCAATATATTTTTTATGCTTCTTTATGTTCAAATCCCTTCAATTTTTTTGAGTCGCAGATGTTTCAAATTACCGTGACTGCATATAATAATTATTTTTATTCATTGTAATCAAAATCTGAATCTAGCAATTCTATATGGAATGAATCGTCAGAGTCACTGGTATCGCTGTTTCCTACATTGGTTATGAAACTATAAAAAAAATTATTTGTAATTATTTTGTACATTTTCAAATATGAAAATTCCAAAATCTCAATTGCCAAAACCACTAACAACTTTTCGATTGACAATAGTGACACCAGAATAAGTTGCCTTGCCGCATAAAAAGTTTGCAAAAACCCCCATTGTCTACTTTCGTTAGCAGACTGTATAAGTGAGGTAAAAAAAAATAAGCTCTTTAGTCGCTTAAGGTAGCTTATTTCCAAAGATACGATAGCTACTGTCGTAAATAAATAATAATAAATAAATAAATATTTCTGACACTCACACAACATTATCTAGCCCAAATTAAGTTTCTCATAGAACTTGTGTTATGGATACTAGTTAACTGATATACTTAAGAAATATATAAACATAAATATTGAATAAATACATATTTTTTATTAGAATAAACTTAAATAAAAATATAAACCATCCATGACTTGACGACTAATATCTGTGTTCATCACACAAATATCCGCCGCCGCCGGGATTCGAACCCAGGACCTCTGGCATAGAAGGCAATTTATGTTACCGCTACACCAGCCGGTCGTCATATAAATGATAACTTAAATGAAAGAACATTTGCCAAGCATGTGTTTTAAATGATTTGAATAAGCAAGGGTATTTTAGTTTTTTTATACATTCCAAAAGAAACACTTAAACATTTTTTCTAACACTTTTTGTTTTTAAATCCCTTCAGTATTTTTTTCGCAGATGTTTCAAATTACCTACTGAGACTGTATACAATAGACATTAGACAAAAACAGGAAATAAAAAATCTACCTCCAGTAACAGCAGTACTTTTAGAGGTCTAATGTCAAATTTTGCAGTTTTCTAGGAAAAGCCTTAAATCTTTAATAAAAAAAAACCATCACATTTCGTCTAAGAAATATATGCTCAAAATGTTCTAAATGGTTTAGTTTATCATCTACTTCCCTCTTTGACTTCTATTACCAAAACCCTATATAAATGGGGTGGATAACCAGGCAGATCCTAAATAGTCTCTACGACCAAGCAGGGTTACCCGGAGGATTATTCAACACAAGAAATGCACCTTCTGCTGACAAACACTAATTCTTATCATTGGTATGATCTTGAAAATCTGTTTCATATGTTCCGTACTAACATCTACACAAAAGTATATACCACAGATTGAAAAGTTAACACCATTAACAACTTAAGCCTTCGAACTGTATACAGGCCAAGAAAATGCTAATTCAAGTTGAGACACGCGTGTCGGTGAGTGCTTGGAGGCGTTGGCTCTTTGCCGTGTAGTGCACTGGATTAAACATGAATATGCATCGTTGTTCGCTTAGGATGAATATTAAGTTACGAGACATTGAATAGTTTAGAATAATAAGAGCAGCGCGTAGTAAAAGCAATACTATTGTTACTGCAGTGTCGTACGTCACAGTGCAGCGCGTCAAGACTACGGGGTTGGCAGGCGCCAAGCGGAGATCTTCATGCTTTTACATAAACAGGATTGTTTTATAGTCACCAGCCAATTTTTACGCAATATGTATCATTTATAGGAAAGATTTTTGCAAAAAAGTATGTATTTTTTTACAAGGTACTTAACATATTATCCAAAGCATGGTCACTCTAAATTATGAATGAATACCATTAGAATAAAGACGACGAATAATCTTAAATAAATATAATCTACCTTGTAGTACTACGACGATAAGTAAGTAAGATAGGATTACTAATATTATAATTGTGAAAGTGAGGACGAAAAAAGGTAGTATACAAAGTAAATATAGAGCAGCTAAGTTATTTATAACTCTCCTTGTGCGATTTAATCGACGTACAGCGACATGTATCGAATAAAAGGCAACTAAAATTTTGTATATTATAAATGTGAAAGTTTGGATGTCTGGCTGTTGTTCCTCAATCACGGCAAAACGGCTTAATGGGTTTGGATGAAATTTGGCATAGTGATAGTTTACAGTCTGGAATAGCAAAAAGGTTACTTTTTATCTCGATATTCCCGCGG
The DNA here is from genome assembly GCA_944452665.1 of Stenoptilia bipunctidactyla. Taxonomy (NCBI): domain Eukaryota; kingdom Metazoa; phylum Arthropoda; class Insecta; order Lepidoptera; family Pterophoridae; genus Stenoptilia; species Stenoptilia bipunctidactyla. The sequence goes on along the minus strand of OX101734.1, from coordinate 19,537,922 downwards.
GATTTGAAATGGTTCGGGTAAAACCGCGCGAAACAGCTAGTTATCAATAAAATGCTGCAGCGTAGTCGCTATGTTATCACAGCGACAATTTGTAAATAAGTTCGTGGTGTCATGTTCTTATTTTTTGTACTGAGCAATACTAAAATAAATATGCAGGTACGTTTAAATAGGTACATATACAGGTAAATATATAAACATACATATTGAATAAATACATATTTTTTATTAGAATAAACTTAAACATATAAACATCCATGACGTTCAATTCAATTCAATTCAATTCTTTATTGCATTCCACAATGGTAAATTCAGGTAACAATTTAAGGTACATACATCATGGACCCTGTTGGGCACAACAACTTGAAAGAGGATAGAGGGGCTAATTTTACATTTACATTTTGATATCAAGTTTCATTATCTATTTTGTAAATACTATTCTTAATGTTATATTTGAAGAATTACAAAATTATTTTTATCATTTATATTATTATTAAGTAACATAGATATATACAATATTACTGATATTATAAGATACAATACAATTTTATCACTATTAATTTATTTTTATTCATCTGTTAAATATTCATGGATGGAGTAGAAGCTTTTTTTTAGAAGATATGATTTTACTTGTTTAACGTGACGACTTATATCTGTGTTGATCACACAAACATCCGCCGCCGCCGGGATTCGAACCCAGGACCTCTGGCATAGAAGGCAATGTATCTTACCGCTACACCAGCCTGTCGTCGAATGTCAATTGGTTTGTTTCGTGGATTATGTTTTCTCTGTAAACTGAGAATAATCCTGCCGCTCCTGCATATCATAAGAAGCGGCTAACCCAGTGACCCCAGGTTGGTGGTAGGACGCCTTCGGTATCCACCTAGCTATAGCAACATATAGGACCTGTGTTCCATCTTCATCATAGTCACTTAATATCAAGCGAGATTTAAGATAAATGCAGATTTGATCATCGAAATAAGTAGAACGATTAATCAATAATTAATTTCAATTGTTTTTAGATAGAAGTCGATTACAAAAAAAGCCTTCATTTTTAGTAGTCAAATGATTTTAGTGCATGAATGCCTGCATGTAGTGTATCAAGCATTATTGTACAAGCATGTGTATGCATTATTGTACAAGCATGTGTGCAATTGTGGTGCATTATTGTACAAGCATGTGTACAATAATGCACCACAATTCCTTTAGTAATTTCCGAACAAACTCGCCATGAATTTCCCATTGTAATATCACCGATGGACAACTATTCCTTGTTCGGCTGTGGTAGTACCTATGTATTATCAGTCAACCTCTTGTTAATTCCATCCTGACAAGATCATTGTGAAGTCGTCGTGGTGCCGTGGTTACTGTGTGTATCATACGATATCATAGGTCAAGCAACGTTCGGCGCGGCCGGAACTTGGATGGGTGACCGCCGATCATTCATTTCCCACGACGACATCCGTGCTTCGGAGGGCACGTTAAGCAGTCGGTCCCTGGTGCTGTATACTTGTATACAGTAGTCGTTAGGGTTTGTCAGAAGCCATTTTGGCGCCCTGAAAATTCTGGCATCCACCACCTAGCACTGGGCCAGCTTGGTGGATTATGGCCTATACCTCCTCGTCACCCAGGGGAGAGACTCATGCCCTGCAGTGGGCTCATTACAAAGAATTGTGATGATGATAATGAAGATCATTGTGCTGACTTGTCATTGCAAATTCATACTTAACTGTGACGAAACACATACTTTTAATGAAACATGGTTTTAAACTTTAGCAATTTAAAAATATTGCTTATAATTTGATGTATCAGATCAAAATTTACAACTAAAAACAAATTTGCAACAGCAAATATTTATCATTGCATTTTAATTAGTTTTGCTTTAAAACGATTGACATTCAAGGCAGTTTTGACGGCATTACGTCTCGACGTCTTCCTTTGTCATTATATTTTTAAATAATTACGATTTGCTAATTGCTTTTGATAAACTAAGGCGCTTTAGATAATGACCCACTATTGCAGTAATTGGCAACTAGCTTTTTAAATATTTGTGACTGCGGCCTGCGCACACATAGCAACTCGAATCTCGGGTTCGCGTGATCGTACTAAGTTAATGTCCAGGTGCCGCAACTAGCAACTGATGAATGTGTACCGGTTTTTGCTGTTTTCCACAACTTCCATGTGTCCATGTGTTAGAAGATTCCAATTTCCACACCATCTCTCCCTCTCCCTGACACTTGCTCACAGATTTCCATAAATTGCGGTAACCGTAAACGTTAGAGATTATCAACTTGTTACAGGATAGTTATAAAAAGTTGATAGTTTTCACAACTTAAGTTGCTCCATGGCCTGGCCACCTTAGGGTCTAGATTGTACAAGAACTATCTGTAAAACTGAATACATACCTCCCAGACAATGTTGCTGTGTTTGTCACGAACCGAATCCGACTTGTATTGATACTTGGACTCCAGTGAGAGTTGAGCGTTGTACACGCACACGTTGCCATCGTATAGACCTAAAAAAATATTGATGAAACGTACTCTGAAGGTAATTTTAGGTCAAGAAGGGTCTTAAGAAAGCTCTTACGGAATTACGGTTCTTATTAATGAAAAGCTCTCAACTCTGAGGGTAAGAATTAACATAAATTAGAGTAGGGCCATTTTAATCGTACTGGCTTTGATTACGTAGCATTTTAGCATTAGTACTTATTTTGCATGTTTCAGAGCTTGGCTATGAATATAGGACAAGCAAGTTGTACAAGGCGAACAATGTGAGTCAGCATTGTAAAAAAGGCCAGCTTCTTCTTAATACCATCCAAAATCAACAATGTGTGTGGTTATAATTTATATCTTTATAGGTCCAAATATGGTTCGGAGAAAATCGAGGCATTATTTGTAATTATTGTTTGCTCTAACGTTCATTGTTTACTATTTTGCTTTTTTAAATAAACGAAATAACTTCTATTTTAAGGCATTTTAACATTGTGCTTAGCCCCACTTTATTTCAAATAACTCAGGACTTCTTTCAATATCGTTTTGTAATTCTTCATGAACATCAAAACCTACTTTATATAACCCAATTTACCCTAATGAACCGATTGAATTTGCCCGTACGCCCAAACATAAAATTTAGATAGGTAATTTTGCTTTTATATTATGAAAACCCTCACATGTTCGTACGCTTCCTAGTTAATACATACATCTTTGCCTATCTCAACATCTTTATTGTTATGCTTTGCCAAGGTAGCGTTATTGACTTCAAAAAATTGCACAGTTTCGGTCAGATTCGTAAGGTTGCTTGTTTTGCTGTATACGGGATAATTTTTTGAAAGTGCGCAAATGCTCTTTTTAAACAAATTGAACCCATTCCATATCTATATTAGCAGATATTCTATAAAACGAACGAATAGCTTTTATAGTAGAGGTTGGTACGGGTCGTCAAGGTGTGAGACGAAATGCCTGCGTCGGTTTTCCTGATAATTAGTTTTCTCGTAGATGTGTAACATCTTAATCTTTATGATCATTTTACACCACAAAAAAACAATCCTTTTTAATAAGCACATTATTTCTATTTCACATTAGTATTTTGTATTTTAACAAATATACAATTTTATTTTAGTTTTTAAATAGTAAAATCCTTTGCATGTTTGAAAGTTTTCAACTACAAACATCAACATTTCTATTTCTAACAACTTTATTAGTAGGCGTAGACCAATGTACTTATCTGTATCGACTTACCCACACAAATCAAATAGGGCGTTTCTTTGTAGACATCTAAGCAAATGACTGGCGAGTCGGTGTCGACGGAGTACTCCGGATAGGCGGGGTTCTTGATGCTGTACAGGCACAGGCAGCCGTTCTTCTGCTGGTGGGTGAAGTCCACTGAAATGTGACACTGATTGAATATCTGACGTCCATAATCCATACTAAGCCTCTTCTGCACACGTGTCTCTATAAGCTTTTTTGACGTCATAATGAGATGCGATTTTACTGCGTGTTCACGATATAAATTAAACTTTAGGTAAAACATTATCATATGGTGATAAACGATTTAATCAGAAAAAACAATTCTATATAGTTTTTTTTGGATTATTTCATGTAATATTTTGATGACATAAGAGATTTTCGTACACCTTGGTGAATTAAAAACTCTCCAGGGGCTAACAAGCATCCTTACTACGAATTAGCGTTATTGTAATCAAGCTAAAGCAAAAATTCAACCAACTGAATTACAGGAACAACAAGGTTTTAAGAACATTTGCCTTGTGTCGGTTCATGTGTTTAAATGCCAATCATTGCATGCATCAGGTGGATCCACATGCGTCAGGTGGATTAGGAACGTCTTTCTTAGAATTCTGTATTGGTCAGGTCTGATGGTAAAAACTTTTAATAATCAACATAAAGGACATTAAAAAACCGACTTCACGTCAAAACATTGGCTGAGGTCGTCAATGTAAATATTATCCGTGTACAAACATATTTTTTCAAAGTTTCAAAATTCTTCTAAGTGATAAAAATTTAAGTTTGATCTGTAGTTTATGTCTAGATACACAACAAGTAATAAAAACGTGTCCGTCGAATTGTGTATATGTAGTCATAAAATCTAGATTAATCTTAAATTTTACTCAAAGAGAACAATTTTGTAATTCTAATTTATGAAAAATATTGAAAAAAAAAATTTTTTTTTTTCGAAATTCTGACCCACTGATACCTAATTTGCTATTAAAATATAATTGACTATTATATGCGGACCCTGTATATCTCTGTGTACATGTTTAGTTTAAAATAACTCACAGGATCCATAAGCCACGGCAAACAGGTCCTGATAGTACGGGTTCCACTGGATGTCGCAGACGGCGTGGTTCCTCATGGGCTCGTACTGGAACTTCCACAGTGGAAGTAGAGAGCCCATGCCTTCTCGGAACTCGTCCGACGGGTCGTCCCAGTAGCGGTAGTCCTGAGCTGAAGTTTAAATTAAGAACAAAAATTATTTCACATCTACGGATCACAAGAAAACAAAGAACGATACACAGGACGAAATCTTGATCAAGGTCCATTTTTGTCCAATTTTTTTTGTCGAAATTTCTGATAGGCAGGCAGGCGAGGATGATGGATATTATTATTTTTATACAGTGTCATTTTGACCCTACTGTTAAGAAACGGCGGCCATTTTAATTTTTGCTTTACTGAGTTCGAATGAGTTTATTTATTTAGCAATATTTACCGATGTAAAGGTCACACAGGTATAAAAGTAATTTCGTTTGACAGCTAAAAAAGATGGCAATAAGATAACAGCATATTTTTGTTTTATGTTAGCAATATAAAGTAAAACAAAAATGTGCTAAGTAATTTTGAGCCGTACCGCCAGGCGCCGGAAGCTCAGTGGAAGAGCACTCGTCCGGCAAACGAGAGGTCCCAGGTTCGTGTCCTGGTCGGGTGATTTTAATTTAACACATTTTTTCAGTTATTTAAAGAGTAATTAAGCATTTTAAATGCAAAAACTTCAAAATATTATTGCCTTGGTAATTCCGCGACTCGCACATGCACTAGTGAGTGATGCAGGATATTTTCCTCGACCTCAGTTCGGTGGTGGTGGTTACACCCTGAGGTTGCTTCTGGTTGAAGCAAAACACGCGTCGGTGGAAGCTTGTGGTGTGGGTTCATTGAATACCTTGCTTCTTGCTCGATGGAGATAGGGTGATAAACCAACGCACGAAAATCCTTTATCACCAGTGAAAGTGGGTGCGCAATTAGCAAGGATACTTAGTTATAGTAGTTCTTTCTATAATTCTGGCTCAGCCAAGGCTAGCTAGAGGTCTTACTACAGACATACATCTACACAGACAACGCAAATGCATGTACTTCACGTGTCCGAACCCCACCAAGCGTCAAGATTCAGTCACCGCGTAGTATGTCGTTAGAAAATCGATTTCACAATATCGATATCGTTCTAAATAATTGATACCAATCGGCAACATCGGTGTCTTTGAATCGGTTTGTATTTCTCAGCAATAAATATCAGCAGTGACGTCACAAAAGGTGTTAAAAGTCGGCACGATTGGTTTCAATACAAATCGTGACACTTGCGTTGATTATTTAGATGCATGTCAGTGGGTCTTACCGATATCATCATAGATGTTCTGGTTGACAAGGCGCTCGAGGATGGCCCACGCCTCGCGCACTCTCTGCGCAAGTTGCTCGTCGTGGATCTGTTGCGCAGTCTTCGTGTGTTTGGTGGTTTTCTTTCGCAACTGCAAATTTTAAAAACTAGTTAAAGGTTAACTTACCATGATATCATGGAACATTGGTGGCTGCTTTGAAGGCCAAGTTTGTTTTCCGACAAGAAATATTGGGTAACAATTGGCTTTAAATTAGTATCACGCTACGCTCTTTGTAAATTTTGGTATATGAAGAAAATTGATCTTACAAGCTAATACATTTAATTTAGCGTTAATAAAACGAATGAAATACACTGTGGAATATTGTAATCTATTATTATATATTTTTATATTAAGTATCATACTAAAATGTGACTTTTATCCAATTGCAGACACCTGATGAATACATAGCGGTCCCTAACGCGTTAGAACAATACAATTCTGACACTGTTAATTGCACCCCATAAAATACCAGAAATAATCCACAATGACAAAAAAACATAACAAACAAGACATAGCACAATAGGTGGCATCAGCGCCAAAAGCGATCGTTTCAGGACAACCCTAGAATTGACAGAGCTAACTGGACGTAACAAATACTCGTAGACATCCTTTATTTTGAGTTTGTAATAAAGAACTCTTTTATTGGGTCTATATAGGGTTGCCAACTTTTTTTTCTAGATAATAAAGAATATTTGAGTATGAAAAGAATATCAAACGTATTTTGGAAAAATAAATAGTAGGTATTCAATTTATTAAATGTTTTCAACACATATTTTCAGAACTTCTTGCACAAATTATTACTTAAAGTTTTTAACTTTTTATGCTGAAAACAGTATTTTGTATTTTTCAACAGTTAACAGTATAATGTAGTGAAATACAGTCAAATACTGTTAAAAACAGTATGGTTGGCAACCCTAGGTCTATATCCACGTTTGGACTTAAGACGACACATCGAAATGTTTTTTCTTGAAATCTTAGCACCTTAACACGCCGAGATAAGGTCGCGTATTGCATAGAAATCGCCACCATCGACACCGCTCAGACATTGAAATCGTTTCAAAAATCGATAAAAAAATAACGGTAAATGCTATGTAAATTTTGAGCAACTAAAGTCCGAACAATAATGTGAAGATTGAATTTAAGTAAATTCTAAGCATATGGATTGCATAACTACGTAGTAATTTTAACAAAATAAAATAAATAAATAACCATGATGGGATACCATGTAGCGAACTAGGGGCGAACCTAGAATATAAATACATATCTAGCGCCCAGACCCGGAACCCTTTTTTTGCTTGTTCCCTGCGGGAATCGAACCCGCGACCACTGGCAGCTGAGGCAGACAGTGTTACCCCATCGCAATAGTGGTAATATTGATGGGCGTTAGTCAATTAAACCGAAAAGGATCCTATCACGAAGCGTGAGAAACTCACATTAGACGCCTTTTACGTAACGCTTATACGGGTGCACCAGGACCTTAGGCAGCTAATTTTTTGGCGGCACGTTTTTTATGACGGTTGATTACTAGCCAGTTGAACCCTGTAGGCGTCCTACCAATTTAGGAGTTGGTAGGACGGAGTATAACTACTCTGGTCACTTTTTATGACTTGCTTATCCAGGAGTGATAGAGCTATTCTATGCCCACGTTACCCTCTTAGGCTTCTCATCCTCCTTTTCCTTCAACTTCCTGGCGTAGTCCTCCTGGTAGAAGTCGAAGATGACGCACTGCAGCGCCGTGGCAGAAAAGTTGGCGCGCGCTGGCGGCACCGTTTGAGTCTCCACTGACTGTAGATAATTTAAGGGAACAATAACTAAAAATATCACCAACATTTTGAGACACTAAGCCTGAGTACTAAATAAAGTAAATAAAGTGTGTTCCAAAATTAACGCGACATTTAAATGTGTCGCCATTTATGTAGCAAAGTTTTCACATATCAACAGGTGCGATTTAATCAAATATTCGTTATGCTTGTCAAAATCGGAAAATTATCATTAATTAAAAAAAGAGATAGGTATATCTATTAAGTACAACCAAAATTTTGCTTTAAATTTTGTTTGACTGTCATCCAAAAATGAATAAAGTGAATACAGATTACTATATAAATTAGTAAAGTTTTGCCTTCGTGTCCGACATATATCTTTACATTTATCTACCAGTGTCCGTGATCATGGCACTTGCAAAATACTGAAGTTTCTCCAAAGGAGTTGTCAGCGACGCATCATAGTTTAAGGTATCGTAAAACGTACCTAAGTACAATGCTTCTAATAAGATTACTTAGAAAGATTACTTAGTTTAGATGCGCTCTAACGCTGTGCGAGAGCGAGAGAGAGATAGAGATAATACTTCCGTTTCTTATTAGAATTCCAGAAAGATTGTATGTTTGTAGGTATTAGTTGCAAGAGCGAGAGAGAGCGCATATTTCTGTTTCACTGAATAGCTTAGAAATTACGAGAATATTATGTTAGATGAATCTAAATCTATGGTACAACGTTTTGTAGGCAACCTAAAATGTTCTTTTTAAAACTTGAGAAGTTTGAGATAAGTAGTAGAAATTTTCAGAATCTTATGTTATATGAACGTACAGGTACAGGTATATTTTAAGTTATAATGTTTTGGCGGTAAATTACGTTCTTTTGAATATTGTTTTGTGAATCTAGAACTTTCTTTTAGGACACTGCGTTGAATTAATAATAGAAGTAGGTATGGATGTATTGAATATTTGGTTTTCGACTATTTTACCTATGTAATTCTATGGTAAAATTGGTAAATTGATGTCTGTATTCATATATTTGAAAGTTAGTAACGTATTTATGTATAAAGCAATGTGGTTAAATGTCTTATTTAGGTATTAATGGACAAAGTTTGATATGGTTTTATATTGTTGGATTATCACGTAATTACGACAGATCTTCTGTTTTATTTCATGTACCTATATTAAGTATATTTCTAGAGAAATGTAATAGAGTTTTGTAAGACAAGTTTGATATTATGGTTATATTGCGAGAAAAGTAAGGTCTTGTTTTACGTTTGGATTTAAATTGATTGAATTGTAAAATTTTATAAGAATAGTAATTTGTCGGTGAGTGGGGGCAACATCGTACGGTTTTTTAATGAGATGAGGAGTGTTGTTTTTGAATCCTTGTGAAACACTAAGTACATATTAATCAAAAATTAAACTTGATGTTTTGTGAATGACGACCAGAGAGTATAGTTTTAAACTATTTTGTAAAAGTTCATTTAAATCAATAAAGTAATGAATACCACACGAAGCATTATTTGCAATGGACACAAATAAAACAGGGGAAAGACGGAAAGGTGACGGGGAAAGAGTATTTTCTAAAACCGTTCAAGAGAATGACAGACATTCTTGTTCAATACTAGTCTATGAAATTTAATGCCCTGAAAACAAAATAACATCCATTCGATCTTTCCCACTCGGGAAAGATCGAAGTGGATGTTCTCAAACATTGCTGAGCGATTGTTTAAAGTAAAATTTATAATAAAGTTAAAGGCAAAATCAGCAACATACAAAAAATCTGATAATGTTACATTTGTCATATTTGGTAGTATAATATTATTCTAAATATCTTACAAGGAAATTTATTATGTTCATCTTACCCCATCAAAATGTAATGGGTAAATAGAAAATTGTGTCAATTCCTAAAATACGAGTAATGGCAAAAAATCTATTTAATAACACAAACGTAAATAAAAAGTGATTATTAAATATCCAAAAGCATCAGTTGTGCCTAGCTTTTAATGAAAGTTACAGGATGCGGGGTAAGATAAAAATACTTGAAAAAACACACAAAAAGTCAGATTGTATAATTTTGTAAAAAAAAACATGTTTCTGTGTAATTGCCTTCAAACGTTGACTATGGCATAGGAGAAAATTAAATGGCGGCTTAAACAGTGCTACAAACACTTCAAAAATTCTGCTAGATGTGGCGTTAATGTTGACTTTCTGTCTTAACCCGTTTTTCATCTTCCCCCAACTTAACCTAATTGTATTCCGATTATGTTAAAAAAAAATAAAAATTAGAAGAAATAGTTTAGTTTTCATTAGGAACCGTTTTGCCTTGGCCATAATGTCTTGTTTTCTTAACCACTTGTGCCCACGGAAACGGTATTATTCTGAAGTTTTTGTTCTAGGAAGTTTTATGTATGAACATATTTTTAACAATGGTTTATATTCAGTTAAAGTAGATGTAATCCTTTTATTTAATGTATCATTCTTGAACAGAAGTTAAATAGTTTGTAAAATAATCCTAGGATAAATCTTACGGATAATGAAAATTAACATGTAATTCGGTTCGAAAGTGCAAACCCCCTTCTGAGACTCCCTTAGTCTAGTAGGTAGTCCAACGTTTCTTTGGCGGAAAAAAAAAACTACGGAGTTCAGTTCGTGTCTACTCGGTGAAAAGTGAAGATCAAGAAAGAAGACGTCAGCAAGCAAGAAGAAGTCAGCTAGAAAGAAGATTGTACTGTGTACTCCACATTTTCATAGATTATACAATGGTATGGTTCCTAGATCAGTGTAATTAGGCCTAATTCATATGACTGCCTATACCCACAAAAGTATATGCCTACATCACTGTATCTAGAAATAAAACGTATTTGGAGTACACGGCGGTTTTATTGAAGAAAACCAAATCACTCTCCCCATCTGCGGTACTTCGGGTTCGGGTTTCGGGTTCGCGGGCAGTCTACTGGTGGGAAGCGTCTTTCTAACTGGCGCAACATTCATCGAGGTAGCGGACGTCTAGCCGCGTAGCACTTGGTACTCGTACTTCGGCACGAGCATCGTGGTCGTCGCGCAGCGGTCGCCCTAGATCGCCCGCCCGACTCTGGTCACACCACATCAGAGTCCGTCCTGAACCACTTTACAGGAGTAGAAATTTCATTTATTCATATTTTATTTTATTAATACATGTTTAACTTACTCTTCTAGGATTGTTAAAGGTAAGAGCCGCGCGTTCGCAGAAGTTGAACTGGTTAGCTAACTTCTTAATTCGGGGCTTGATGTCAATGACCTCCTCAAAATCTTCTGGTGGTGGCCCCTCCTCTTCTAAAAAATTAGAAAATTATCCAAAAATTAAAAGGCATTGTTTTCATACTGAGAGCTTTCGTTTTGAAAATCTTGAGATAAGAGCTTCTTTTACTATTGAAGTCAACTTTAGAAAAGGAACTACTTTATTTAAGCGCCATGACTGGCCAAATGATTTAAAACTCAAAATAAATAAATCGTGGTAAATAGACCGGTAAGTGAAACAGTCATCTTGGGTAACTTTGAATTTCATTCTAACTTTGAATGTTTTATGCGTACAAATGTTTTATTTTTTGCCCTACATACAGTATACCAAAAAATCAAAATACTGTCTTAAATGGAGTATCAATGATGCTTCTTTAAATTAAACAATTTTTCAAATATATCGTAACCGGAAATATGCATTGTTGTAAGGGACAAAACACAAATTTTCAGGAGAGCCAAAAACCGATCTCTTTTTTTTAAAGTGTTACATTTTTTAAGTTTCTAATGCTATTAAAATGACAACTTCAGCAAAGTTCCCTTACATTTAAAGCTCATTAACATAAGTCTACTAAAAATGTTCTAATCTTTATAGTTTTAAAAATAGACTGTCCCTTACGTTATTTTTATTGTTCTAAATGTCACTTTCACAATTTCATTTTGAAAATGAATAAGTGTGATTTAATGTAAGTTCTTAGAAAACTGTACTTGTGTTAATATAAGAAACTCACTTATGTATGTTTAGAAAGAATATAACAGAACTTAAAAGTAAAAAATAACAACGATAACTTCTGTCTTACATAAACTCATAAGTATTTTTTGAACTCGGTGCCTGCCCTTACAAAAGGAAAATAATATATTAACTGGTAATAAGTAAACTCTTGTTCTAGGAGTAGATGTATTTAAATAAGTACATAACGCAAGCATCATAGACTGAATACAAAGAATAGCAAATTTAAAGTATGGGCCCAGGTAAATTTTTTTATTTATTTCTATATTTTTTTTATTTTAACTTATTATTATTATCCATCAGCTTAATCAAACAAATAGTAATTTAAGAGATGGTTATAAAATATCTTAGCCTATAACAGGATATCCTGTTTACAGGGTCGAACAAAAATTTAGGAACAGTTAGTTTTTGTACATACCTATTATTGTGGACTATGCACAGTTATTAACAAGTAATAGTACATAACAATTAAAGAGCTTAATTTAAAAATTAAAAAGATACAATGTTTATTGATACTATTATTTTTTTAAATCATTTGATCAATAAAAAAAAGAGATAGGTATAAGCATTAACATACTTTTAATAATTACATACAAATAAATATACAGGGTTACTGGTTAAGTCGACCTAGATCCGCCTATAAAAGAGCGTATAGTACCCGTCTTTTCTAACTTATTTCAGTGTGAAATACCCTACCCTTTTAATTTTTTTTTATAAAAATTGCCGAAGTTTTGAGAATTAAATGTCATATTTTGAAATTGGTGCGATTTATTATTATTATTTTTTATTTCTTACATGCAGATTAAGATTTCGTAACTGATTACCTGATTAATTATTATAGACGATGTTCGGCAGAAGTGCTTAAAAACATCTACGTTTTGTCAGCTACCCAATAAAAGTATAACAATCTAGGCTTTTATTACACTATTTTCGGTGATTCTGACGATCTGCCTTCTTAATGCATGTCTATTATTTACTGTACATTCCTAGGTTCATGAATGACGGCTTGTTAAAAAAAAATTACTTCTCTTTTCCATAGTGAATAAAAAGGATCTATGGTGGCCACTCATAATTGTAAATTTTAGGAAGAAATGTTAATCTCATATAGTCGGGTATATTTTTTAAGCTAAAACACATCCACAAAGTTACCCAAAAAATCAGATTTAAGACCTAACATAGCAATTTGTGAGGTACGGTAAACACCATACAATATTATCAGAAGGTCATGGTAACATTGAATGAGAACACATGATACCATATAAAACCAAACATATCCAAATGAAAATAACGTAATATTAATAAAAATCTATAAAAAGTATTCAAAGTTACCGAAGATGACTGTAACTTAAATGTAACCATGATATAGAAAAACTCTCTTACTATGCTCGCCCTCAGCCTCCTCTTCTCCAGTACCAACGGCTTTCTCTTCTGTATCCTCCGCCGGTTCATCTGGTGGCTTCTCCGTATCCTCAGATTTTCCCGTATCTACCGGAACCTCTTCTTCGACTACGGGTTCCTCTGAAAATGAAAATGAGAACATGAATGTCGCGATGTCGCGTCAACGGGAAAGTGATTCGTGCGTCCCGCGGTCGCGATGTCGTGCTTACCGGGTATCGAGGGCGACTGGATGGCGATGGATGCATTAAACTTTGACATTTTGCATCAACGATGATACAAAATATTTAGAGAAAAATTAAATATTACAGCTGTTTAATTCAATTAAGTAATAAAATACCCAAACTATCACACCAACAATATTATGTAAACCAAAGATTTAAATCCATAGATTTACCCGTACGTGTCTAAGGTTGTCATTTTTACTCACACAAAAACGGCCCAATAAAAATAAAGATAAATATTTATAAATCATTTATTTATTAAAAACATACCAACAGGATTGTTAACTTACGTATGTACCAGTCACCCTGTGTATCCTACGAATTGCTTCGAAATTTCAGTGCATTATTTGTACCTAAAACGTTGATATAATTTTGCAATTTACATCGTATTGGGTTAATATTGGTCTAGAAATATCTTCCCCGCGAATATTACTACTTTCATTGATATTTTTTAATGGTCTACAACAATTAAGAATAAAAAAAATATTACTTAAAACCTATTATGATAAAAAATATGTGAATAAAATAAACCAATATATTTTTCTATTTCCATAAAATAGCCAGAAAATACGACGGCTTAGTAAAGTAAAATAAAAACTTCAAAGGTTTTCTAATAATATTTTAATAGGTATTGAGTTGATCTTTTACTTGCTATCTGATTACTTATTCTTTGGTAGCCGGGCGCTTCCTTGCCCGACGAAATCGAGAAATGCATTAAATAATATAATAATTACTAACGCATGAAAAGTAGCACCTTTATCCTTGTTTGTATTGCGACTTGAATTTTTACACCCCCAATATGAACGAGACAGCATAATTAAGTCTTTATGTAAATATTTTAAACAAAATTATCAATGTGAACGTGCACGACAAGCGCTCATTAGAGACTGTCACAAGACTTGTGCATGCACCTCTTTCAGTAATGACAATATTTCGTTAGTTCTTTGTACTGAAAGGGCGCATCTATGGATTTAAATCTTTGATATAAACAATACAGCGAAATGGGGGCATTCTGCACGAGACAGCAAACGAACCGGGCCACTCACGACTCGATTTTCTCAAACTTTCACTTGCTTTATAATAGAAAAAAAATATTTATAAAAGAGCTGTTTTATTGCGAACACGTTGATATTTGGGGTCTAACTTTTATTCTACTTTTAATAGGAAAGATGGTAGGACGTAGGTCCTACCATCTTTCCTATTTTAGGCCCCATAACTACGTGTCAAAATAAAAGTGATCGATCAGTCAGGGATGTTTCAAAATAAATATGAATGTTATCGACACAATTATGTATATAGAAGGACAAAAAAGTAGCAAATTATAATAGTGAGAAACATACTTCGATCTTTAATACTTCGAATTATGAAAATAGTGTTATACCTATATAAAATATCTGTCAAAAGAAAAAAAAATCATTGTAATAATCGGAATAATGTTTTCTGTCTAGTAAAATATATGTAAAATAAGTATATTGATAACAAAATGATGTAAGCAAATCAATCTAGCATTTCAAAATTCTTCATTACGTTTTCGAAGTTTTGAAATTCGAACAAAAACAATTCGAAAGTAAGATTGGCTCAATGAAAACTAACGCTCCATGTGCGGTTAAAGAGTTGCCGCCCCGGACCTTTACAACATTTATTATCGAAAGCTATCAGAGAGTATATCGTCGCCGTATACAACGTGTAACATAATGAAGAGATAATACTCAAGGGAATTGTATGTTTGGTGATGTAGTTTATAAGTAACATTAACATAAATTTGTTATCCTTACGGTTCGGCCGAAAAACAAGTTCAAAGCTTAGATCCAAATATCTAAGTGGCAAACCCAATAACAGCTGTTAGCTTTTGATGAAATCTAGTCGATAACAGATGGCGTAAAAATAAAGTGATGGGTAACTAAGACGGATACTACAAAGTTCAGCCGGTGCGAGAAAGGTCGTAAAGTCACTGACTACGGCACAAGTCTTGTTTTAGCTTATTAGGTTGACCAGGATTGTCAAAATATTAAAATAATTAAATAAATTTGTATGAAAGTCTATACCAGCACTAATCATGCTCATTCTTTTACTGTATATTCTACGTATGGTATAGAAGCCAACCCTTAAGTTTTATCTCTCCATTTTGTTACACGTTGTATAAGCGTCACTATATACAGGTTTAATTTTAATTAGCGCATCACCTCTTACAGGAAGCCTCTCCACAACAATCCCAACAACATTTGTTCTACAACTTTTTAAAATTAGTAGTTTATAAGCGAAGCTACGCACCGTGGTACTTCCTACAAAATGTAGAGTAAGAAGCAAAAATTCTTTTGTTTTTATTTTTTATGTTATTTATCAAGATTTGTAAAAAGTGATAGAACAAATGTTGTTGGGATTGATGTGGAGAGACTGCCCGCAAGAGGTGATGGGTTAATTGAAATTAACCCTATATACTCTCCGACGTCAATCACTTCCATGTAGAATCACCCTGGTCTCATCAGTGCAGAGTATGTTAGCCCACTGGTCTACCGTCCAATCCTAATGCTCTCGAAAAATGCTTTCATTCAGCAAGTTTCCTTCGGATGGTATCTAAACTTATAACCACTTGGTGTTCGTCACGCAAACATCTTTGGACTTGAACGGCGTTCAGGCGGAGATTTTGCAAAACAGTTAGTTAGATATAACGATCATCTGATGCTAATATAGCCCTAGGTCTGCCCGTACCTGGTCGGCGATTGACTACTCTAGTCTCTAGGCCCTGTAGGCCCGTTGAATTGCCGATTCGAAGTCTCCAAGCAACAACGTCACGCTGCGAAATGCCTGCTTGAAGTAGTGCTACAGCTTGGGCTGCTTCCTGGGGTTTTGTATCCTTTATTTACCGAAGAAATGGGCAAAACTATACACGTATAAAGTAAATGATGCATAATGAAATAATTTATAAGTAATATTCGACTACCCTTATCAATATATATAAAACTGTTCCGTTACTGACTGAGTGACTGAGTGACTGAGGTACTGAGGTACTGAGGTACTGAGTGACTGAGTGACTGACAGACAACGTACAGCCGTAACTACTGGGCGTAGAGAGCTGAAATTTGGAACATACATTCTTTAGGGGATGTAGGGGTGCACTAAGGAAGGAATTCCCGAAATTCCCAAGGGAACGGGAATGATTGGACATTTTAGTTTGTATGAAAAATCTTATTCCTTGAGTGTACGGATACGATACTTGGCATAAAGGTTTTTAAAATAGTGACTGGTTGTTTTATGAAAGGAATTCCCGAAATTCCCACGGGAACGGGAAATATATGATGTTTTAGTTTGAATGAAAAAGCCTAATTCCTTGAGTGCACGGATGTGATAATTGGTGTAAAGGTTCCTTAATAAGTGTCTGTTTGTATTATGGAAGGAATTCCCGAAATTCCCACGGGAACGGAAAATATAGGACTTTTGAGTTTATGCGTGTACGAAGTCGCGGGCAAACGCTCGTTATATATAAAAAAAAACTCTAATCACGAACTTAAGTCGAAACCGAGCAAATATATAATAATAATAATTTTATTAGTTGTTAATCGAATCAAAGCTCAAAGGTAGCGGGTAGCCCGTTTGTTTGCTGTCCAGTGTATTATTCAGCCAGACCCTAGTCAGTTTTGAAAAGTTCGTTTTCTGTACTGGCTTAGCTGGGAATCGAATCCAGATTATCTCATACCGCTGATGAATATACGACCAACGCACATGAGAATCCTAAAGCGTAACGTGGTCTGACTCGTGACTTTCATTTCACCTGCAGGGCTATTCGTGTATCTAAAACAGCGCTGTGCTCAACGACTTATTCACGCCCTCGAGTTATGTGTTATGTGAATACCAATTATGTCACCCGTCGCTGACTCATCAATGAACTCGACACTGTTGTTTAGGAGGATAGTCCTGCTGATCCTAACTGAAGATACCGTCGAAGCTAAATAAAAGCACACGTGATTAGGAATCATAGTTGAAACACATCACCGTCCATACATTTGCAAATTACTTGGATTTTATATAAAGAATGATAACTAGCCCAGAGCAACCAGAAGAAGAAACCAGCAGTTATCCCACTACCAAGCGGGGAGCACTTGGATAAATTGGCTATTTCATGGACGGTAGATCTATTTTAAGCTGCCACAGCGCCTAAACTAATAAGTGTTAAGCCGGATAAATAAGGTTATTATCAATTCATATCTTAAGAATTAACAATAGCCCTATCATTCCTGCATACCATCCCTGACTCTGATCCTTACCTTCAGCTTTTGCTTCTTCAGCAGGCACAGCTTCCTGTTCGGGTTCTTCTTCTTCCTCTTCTTCTGTGGTTGTCTTCTTAACCTTGATCTTCTTAGGTCCCGCATCATCAAAGCCAACGCTTCCTGTTATAAAAAAAAAACATAATTTTACTATCAACGGTATTACAGAAGGCATCTTGGAAAAAAGAGATTTTAAAATAAATGCTTATGATAAAGACAATACAATATTGGGCTTAAGTAAAATATGTAGATAAACAATGTATTAACGTTTAGTAAAATATAACATATGTGAATAAATACCTTCAATGTTATATGAAAATGAAAAACCTATGGGACGGAGATCTCGAAGAGATCTTATGACGGCACAGGCGACCACTGTCATTTCACAGTAATGTACTTCTTCAATAACCTACATACAGGGTTGTTTTTCAGTCACCAGCCAAATTGAAATGTTACTTTCTTTGAATCGATATAAACGTACCTGTATATTTATTAATTATAGCTTAGTACAAAAAAATAAAGATATCGTACCAAAAACTTTTTTACAAATAGTCGATGTTGTTGAACATAGCTACTATGACGGCATTTCATTGATAATACTACGACGTAGTACTACAAGATGTTTTGTAGTAGCACGTAGCTGTCTTTATTTTAATGGTACTCATTCATAATTTAGAGTGACTATGCTTTGTTTGATATGTCAGTGACTATATTCATTTCCTTGTAAAATAAAAAATACATAGCTTTTTTTTTGTAAAAATCGTTTTTAAAATTATACTTATTGTTTAAATAATTGGCCTGTGACTAAAACACAACCCTGTATAGCTCGGTCCTTAATAAATAGATCAGAGGTAGGCTTTAGTGCAAGTTTGTCAAGTATACCATATATACTGGGTGACTGGTGGGTTACTTTTGGAATTCAAGGACATGATAGTTTGAGATCATACATGAAGAGAAAAATATAATAAAAAATGAATATGAATTATTTACTGAGTAAACTTAACCGAAAGTCAACACGCACACATTTATTTTTTATTATATTTTTTTCTTCATCATGAGATTGACTTCTTCCCGTTTGCAACATCCCTACATCTATTTGCATTTCATCTGCGGTCAAATAATGTCACTCTATGAGTCAAAAAATGTCTAAGAATCCAAATTGATTCAATACTGTTTTCAAATTATTGCTTAAATCATAAAATTGATAGAGAATATTAAATTTTAATAAGCAAAGAAAAGCTACAAAATCCGAACAAATGCATTTTTGAAACTAAATTTGTGTAAAGTCATTCGAATAAAGTCATGCAACTCGCACTAGGCACACAGTTATCCAGGCTTTGTGTAAAATAAGAAACATCTATTTATACAGGGTGACTGATGGGTCATTTTCGAAATTCCAGGACGTGATAGTTTGAGATCATACATAAAGAGAAAAAATGAAATAAAAAATAAATATTCATCATTTACTGAGTAAACTTAACCGAAAGTTAAGGAATTCATTACGCAACGCATGGTTACATAAGCGTTATGCAATAGATTCTTAGCAAGTGGTGGTCGGGAACACCGCTGTGTGCGTGTTGACTGAGGCAGCGCATCGGGAAAAGTGTAGCAAGGTCTCTTTATTTATTCATAGGAATTTCTGGTGAAAAATTAAGTACCTACTTTTATTACATAATTATGATCTGCAGTGCGATCACAGAACTTTATCGAATCGTTTGTTAACGAATGTTCGTATAGTATGGAGACGGTTTTTAAGAAAAAATTGAAATCTATTCATTGCCGCACGGCCAGCTTAAATAAATGTGTGCCTTGGTAATTTTGAATGTTTGTAAACATGTTGTACTCATAAATATCTGTAAAATAAAAAATTACAATGTTACTCAAAACTTGCAACCGACTCCATGCTATACGAGCATTCGTAAACATTCGTTAATATACGATTCGATAAAGTTCTGTGATCGCACTGCAGAATCGAATTCAGAGTGCTCTTTTTCAGTATCTAAAATTTGTCACCAGTCACCCTGTATCTCCATCCATCTTACTTATCTTATTCTACATCATCTTAGATTTCTTATCTCAACTTATATTTTAGGTTCATTACGTTTAATATAGTACTATCAAAGTAACTTCTCCATTATCGGAAAGTTTGCGGAACGTGGAGTTTTGTGGATGGGGAAGGAGTCACTTTTATTACCTTTATTAGTTGGGACACTTATAAAAGATACACGTGTAATGCTTGACTCATAGAAGTATAAGTACACGTGGAAATATTCATAACGTTGAGGCAATTTCATGTACATTCAAATTATAAGTAAGTTGTTTTTTATTAAGGTGCGCGCTAACGGGCCTTTCAGCGGACGCACCGCAGGCACGGCACGCTACGGATTTTGGTTTACTTTGTATGAATTCATATAGAACTGCGTGCACTATCCACCGGCCGCACCGCCGGCATTTGTGAGCAAAACAGCGTTGCGTACCGGTGACGTCACAAAAACCCGTTCACTGCTGTCATCGGCCCCTGCCGCTGTCATTCTCAATGACTGAAGACGACACAACAAGAAACACAGTCTAAAATAAATAATCCGGATACAGTGGATGCATGCCATCGGTAAATCAGTACCTTTACAGACTAAGCCCGCGTTTGACCTCAATCTCATCTGATGGTAAGCGAAGATGGTTCAATTTAAAAATAAAGACTTGTCTATGGTATCAACAACCCAATCTGGAAGTCAATTTTCAATAAGTTGAAATATTTTCACCTTCTTTTTGAGTCAAAAAAAAGAGATGTCCATTTTGACGATATCGCCAGTTTTTCTTTCAAAGATATAATTGAATTTATTCTATTTACCTTGTATACATACTGTAGGTATGTTTATATTAAAAACACATGAACTAAAAATAAAATAATCTAATGTGTTTAGAATATCGTCTACCCGTTTACCAAATTTCATATGAATAAGTTATAGAAGAAACATTCATAAATTTCCAAATTTTTGTTATGTTAGAAGGTTAAATAAGTAACGAACTTAATTCCGCAAACTTTATGACCTCCCTTTGTGCTTAGTGTAGGAATGTATTAAACTATTTTGGAATTTAAACTTTTACAACGTTTTGGTAACTTTCTTATAATACCGCATAGCGTTGAAGTTAAAAGCAGAAAACAGTAAAAGTACAAAATAAATATTCTGGCAAGGTGAAAAGAGGGAACTATGTGGGTATTTATAGAAAAAGTCAAGTGATTCCATCTAATCAAACGTCACAGGACTCATCATAGTTGAAAAACACTATAGGATAAATAAATATCAAATAAATGGCTCAAGATGGTATCCTTTTTTCCAGAGACTGAAGGATTTTTAGAGAAGAAGGATCATTGTTATCCGGGAACAAAAACTTTGAAAAGTTTATACTTAAGGACCCAAATTTATTAATGATAAATGCAGAAAATGTCAACGACAGTCACACAATCAGAGTACCCACATAGACACAACCAAATTGCACACTATTTTCACAAAAAACTAGCCTTTAAACACTCTTTGATATCCGGAAAACCAGAGCCTTACTACCAATACAACCCCAAACCTGTATTAGAGAGTCACAACTACAAAATGTACTTTGATCGAGCTATATCGACCGATAAAACGATACACAATAACCGACCAGATATAACTCTGATAGACAAGGGCCTCAAAATAGCTTACATAATTGACATAGCAGTAACAAACACCCATAATTTGCATAAAGCAATAAATGAAAAAATTAACAAATATACTGAAAGAGGAAATAGCCCGGATTTGGAAAATGAATAAGTTTATATTTTACCAATAATGCTCTGTAGCACATGTGTTATACCAAAGAGTTTATTTAACTCTATAAGAATTTTAAAGGCGAGATCCCATATCCGGCCATCACCTTGTACCGATTATGAAATAAGAGACAAATATATGTACTACATTTTGTACAAAACTATAAATCAATTAAAACAGTATTTTTTTGTCCATATAAATTATTTCAAAATGTTTGGCAAAACTCATCGAAACAACAACAATTTACTTCGAATCTTTGACTCATTGAGGTCTATGGAGTGATTGATTTAAACATTATTTTTTTATTGTGTTATATGTTTAATTATTAAATAAATAATAAATTCTTTAGATTTAAGTTGCAAACATTTATAATTGAATAAATGTTCATGTAACCTAGCTAATTAAAAGTGATTTGAAGAAGTTCTGTCCTTTTGTAATGCTTGTATTACTTTTGCTTTCCAACTCTTTTGCACTACCTATATTTTTCCTGTTATATAAGGTGAAGTTACCTGATAATTATGCCTATATAACTCTATGATAGTATCATTGACTGATTGCAAACATTAAACTACTGGTCACGTCACATTTTAAAACTAATTATCCGGTCATTGAACAAATTCATAAGTAAATATTTTTAAGAAAAGTAACAATGTTTATATATCTGAAGGCAGCGCATAGGTAAATTACGTTTGCGACAACCGGAGGACCGAAAAAAAACCGAACTTGTTTTATATTACTTTAATTATAAAAATAAATTACAATTAACTTTTAAATCTAACTTATACAAAAGATTGATCCTATTCGAAGTATGAAATAAGAATGAAAAATACATTAATAAATTATTTGCGAAAAACTTCTAATTGACGTCATTGCTGAATGCAGTTCATAGGTGCGTGTCGGCAATCCTCGTAGTATAGGTATATGTAATTGGTATGTAATTATTATCTGTAAACAAAAATACACTTTTGTATGTCCTTCAAATGTCAAACTAAAAGTGACATTTCAACTTGTATTTTTTTATTGAGAACAATATGGAGGAGATGGATGTTGCCGCTTCATTACCTACAAGTTTAATTTATTTCGTACATAAAAAGTAGGTTGAAATGTCTAGAAATGTTAATGATATCTTTTAGTCATAACTATGAAGTTTTAATTTATGTATGGTACAAGGTCATGGCCGTAGTACTATACATTTATGGATCTCGCCTTTACCTTATAATATGTATATCACCATGCAAAAAGCAAAATTAAAAAAAAAATTAAATACGTCTCATCTCAACCCAAACAATGATTTTCACTTGGCGTAGCCGATGAATCTCATAAAAACCGAGAAAAAAATCTCGAGAGTGAATTATCAAAATCACAAAAATAATAAAATCCCTAGACAATCACACCAAATACATTGCCTCAAACTAAGCAAAGCTTGTGATGTGGGATACCATGTAAGAACCTAGAATATAAATACATATACAGGGTGTATATGTATTTATACGCATGTAAAGCCAAAGACTGAAATAATTTTTTTTTCGACTTCGAAACTTTGGGGTTAAAAGAAGCCTAAAACAGTATAAATAATAATAATAAAATCTCCAGACAATCACACCAACTACATGGCCCCAAAGTAAGCATAGCTTGTGTTATGGGATACCATGTAGCGAACTAGGGGGAACCTAGAGTATAAATACATAAATAAATAAACACCCAGACACGGAACATTTTTTTTCTTGTTCCGTGCGGGAATCGAACCCGCAACCACTGGCGTCTGAGGCAGACAGGTTTACCCCATCGCCAAAGTGGTCGTCAGATTTATTAATATCAATTTAAATAAGATCAAAATTAGCTGTCTACACTTGATACTTTTCAATTTCTTTATGATGAATTTGGGGTGACAAACAAAAGAAGTTTAAAAATCCTATTAGAAATAACACATGCCTTTGGAAGTTTTAATGGTCAGTAAGCAAAGCTAAAAACCTACTCTACAGGCCATTTCAATTTGGCCGGCGATGGACCAAACACCCTGTATAAATAAACGCCCAGACCCGGAACATTTTTTTTTCTTGTTCCGTGCGGGACTGGAACCCGTGACCACTGGCGTCTAAGGCAGGCAGTGTTACCCCATCGCCAAAGTGATCGTCAAAGTGGCAGATGACCACGAGGTTATTGTTTTTGCAAAAATTATACAATAAAGTTTAATTATTAGCTAAATTGTTAACTCTAGAAGAGTTAATGCAACGAATTTGCCTAAACGTCTCAAAACGTCAAAAAAAACCTATTTACGTCTATGACTGTAACCCAGTACAAAATCAGAAATACTAATTACAATAAAAAATACAATTACCATATC
Source organism: Stenoptilia bipunctidactyla (assembly GCA_944452665.1). NCBI lineage: Eukaryota > Metazoa > Arthropoda > Insecta > Lepidoptera > Pterophoridae > Stenoptilia > Stenoptilia bipunctidactyla. The sequence goes on along the minus strand of OX101734.1, from coordinate 19,513,977 downwards.
CAGCTGCAATTTGTGCTTTAGCTTCATCAGAATCTTTCCGTATAGCTGTGCCTTGGTATATGTACAAAGGATATGCTTTCCCAAATGTAACTCTCGGTTTTATGACAAACTTTGCTAAGCCATAGTGATATGCCACCTCGTCCGCCACCCACTGAGGGTTGATGGTGGAGAGCACTCGTCCTATTTCTTCTTCAAGATCCTGAAAGAGTTTAGTATTAGGATGGGTGACCGCCGATCATTTATTTCTCATGACGACTTTTGCGCTTTGGAGGGCACGTTAAGCAGTCGGTCCCGGGTAATGTATACTTGTATACAGTAGTCGTTAGGGTTTGTCAGATACAATTTCGGCACCTGGAAAATTATGACATCCACGAACCAGCACTGGGCCAGCTTGGTGGATTACGGCCTAAACCTTCTCGTGACCCAGAGGAGAGATTCATAGCCCTGCAGTGGGCTTAATCGACAGAGTTGTGAAATGATGATGACTAGAAAAGTGGCACTTTTAAACTGCCTAACTGTCCTTTACCTAAATAAACGCCACGAAAAATGTTGTCCTTCATAAAGTTTTAGAAGTTTGCTAATGACTTACGCCTTCCGGGACATCTTCTTGATCTTCAGGTTTGATGAGTGTCCGAGGCTTGAGCCAGTCTAAGCCTTCATCTTCTATTAAGTTTCCACGGGATTTCACTCCTTCTTTCTGTTGAAAAATTAAATAATTAATCAAAAACATTTAAATCAAAATAGCTTATTGCCACCTTCGAATGAAATTTTCACCGAATATAATTTGCTTAGTAATTAGTGAAGTGATAGATACTGCAGTCAGCGCAGCGCCAATTACTTTTGGTGGTTGATTTTCCGCCTGCACAATTCGTTAACGATATAGTCTAATATTTGAAGTAAATTGCTATATGTAAAATATACACAATGATGCTTTAATAATGAACTTCCTTTCACTATAAATAAACGACTTAATACGTGTTATGGCTCATTTATTCAAAAATTTTCAAAATTCGAAATCATAAAAGAAATTGATTCAGAAAATTTCAGTGTTTAATGTTTAAAAAAATATTAACATCTAGAAACACTAGCGTTTTAGACAATACGCTGTCCTCGTTCTTCAAAGCTTTCTTGATCAAACTTTTTAACATTTTCAAATCACTTTGCAAAATTTTTAAATGAAAACACGCAAGCTTTTGTGAAGAGCTACCAAAGGCCACTGAAGCGATTCGCGTCTAGAGCCATTATTACGATGTTACCAAAATTTACGAGTTATTAGCATATCTGCTTATTGTCGACTTTTTATTGGGCATGGTCATGTAACCCTGGTATAAATAGAGGTTGTTAATAAACAACTCCCGCTATTTCTGTTTTTGGAAAGCGAACGAAAAGGAACGATTAAAACAGTTGCGTGTTTCAAATGTGGGGTTATTAACTCTTTAATTTGTGATAACCCTGCAGGATATTGTACTTACGTCAGTTTCATTTTCTTCATCATCAGAATTATTATTTAGACTAGACATTACTTTATTTAGAATTTGTTTATCAACGAAAACCTTCGTACTGCAGCAAGCAAGCACAACTGGCTTTGATTTAAGTAACCTGGTTTATTTTCTAGTCATTATTAAAGAACATTAAACTTAGCGTTTGCGTTACAGTGCATTTATTTAACAGCGATTTAGTGTACTGATGCCTAAGCAAGCGTATCCTTTGGCTGTTAGTTTAAGTATTTCCATGTCGTTTGTGGTCGTATTCGGTTTTACGAGAGTTAAATGACTCTTGTCCGCCGTATTTACATCGACGACATTTTTATTAGATACGAGATCTGATACTCTCGGCTACGCACGTAAACGGTCTCGTATCGTTTGTGTCAGAGAAATATTTGTTACTATTAATTTGCTACTAAACCTTTTCCTTCAAAGTTAATGTCTTTCTAAATGCTTTATAGAAGCAATAACTAATTAGCATTTTCTAATTTTATTCAGTGTATTAGTACCGCAGATTAGAAGGAATAAAGAGAGTATAGTTGATTATGAATATGCTTCATGAATGAACGTAAAACAGGAGAATAATGCGAGTGGCTGACAAATTGCCCCTTTAGGTGCGATCTGGGTAGCTCAGGACCATATCAAGTGCGTCACTAACTCCTTGAATCCCGTGTTTCATCGTCATTACCATCGATAAAGATGGTAGGAAATGTAAATCTAATTATATCACACAGGATCTATGATGCTGAAAATATTTTTGAAAGCATTTTATTCAACTTGATGTCGTTTTCATGGACTTGCTTAAATTTACCGTCAAATCTTGAAATTTCTATAAGAAATTTTAACCTGATAAAGGCAAATATCGACCAAAGTACAAACCAAACATCTTAATTTAAATTTAAAACGAAAAATTCGCACAAAATTTTTGCAAAAAATATACCAGATTGATTATTTATTTTTCTGTCGGTACAAACTTGTGAATTATAATCCTATGCGGGGCGTGTCACCAGATTCTAATTATTCCCCGGTGTCTGGCGTAAGCTAGCACTAAGCCCGGTGGCGTCACGGCATTGCGCGCAAATACTGCAAAACTCTGATCTTGGAACTTTAAACTTAGTCCAAACAAGGAGCTTCTTTGCGGTTGTACTCCGGAACTCTTGAGTGTCAACTTAATTCGCGGGTGAAAATAGTTGTCTAAAAATGCAAAGTTATACTATCTAAAATAAACGCTACATAAACTGTTCTTCAAAGAATTGAATTCTGTCATCTCCATCTCCAAGACCTTATTAATGGGTCGTAATCCAAAAATATGTATAGTTCAATGCTGATTGGTTGAATATACTTATTAAATTTATGGCCAATTTCAAACTGTATTTGATATAAACTCAAGAACATTGTATAGAAGTATACAACGAGTGACCTAAGATAAATATGTGGAAGTCGTTGTGGAAATAATTGTATGGCGACAGCTAGTATCAACCGCATCGCGTTTGCCCAATTGTATGAAACGATATTTGAAGACATCTCTAGGCCACGGTCGGTGGCGACACTGAAGAATGTAATTCGGATACAAATATGTAGGTACAGAAAGCAGCACATCAAGCGTTACAAATCTGTCAAAAATGTTTACATGAATCTGAACTCTATGCCCTAGACATTAAGTTTAAATTGATTGGGGAAATTTGACAGGTACGCTTGACCTGCTGCCTTCTATACAATGCACCGTATATTAAAAAAGTTATAATTAAATGTTTTGGTACTAACAGTTATCGTGCTCATGGCACAACGAAATCCATTTACAAGACTAGATTTAAAATTGCAATGTCTAAATATAAGAAGTCGGTTTTAATATTATTTTTGATTGTATCGAAATAAAAAAATAATAAAACGCCTTTTGCGATAAAAACTAAGAATCTCAGATCTACATCCAACGAGTTAGAAATTCAGTCACCTTCTCTGTAATCGTGAGTAATTCAAATGGTAAATACACGTCACAATAGACCCGAGTATTAGAATGTGCCTTTTGACCCACAGTGTCACAGATGTTACTGATGTAAATACGCGCTTTGAAGAAATCTCAGTTCTATTTCGTTCGTTGGTGCGTACTTATTGTTTGTTCGTTTTGGAGTTTTTATTTAAATGACAAGGTAAGTTTCGTTTTAATATTTAAATGAACATGTCTTTAGTGTAAACGTATAATTTACAAATAATAAATTTATATTAGATTTTGCCATGAAATGTCAAGCTGTTTGTAATTTGTGTAAGTGAAATGTTCTGATATTTTTACCGTCAAAATATATAACTGTGTTCAGGATACTTAGTGTTACTGCAGCACCCAAAACTTAATATTTTATACAGGAGAATTTCAAAAACCATAATTTCTTCTAGAATTTAGTAGAAATAACTTAGAAGAAGTAGGGAAATTGCAATTTGTTTTGAAGTGTTTTGGCAACGTTCATTCATGATATATCTTTTTGATATTAGATCCGCGATTAGATTCAATATCCACTTATAATCATCATCATCATAAATAAACAGCTTGTAGACGTCCCGTGCTGGACATAGGCTTCCCTCAAGTTTATAATTCACTTTTAATCCAGATAATTAAAAATTAAGATGAAACGCATAAGCAAACTAAGCTGAGATTTAGTATGTTTAAGGTTAGGGAAAAACAGTTGGAACTATCATTGAGCTTTTGAGATGTTTATGATTAACATACTGATTAGCTAGCACATGTTTCCAGATCCTTGTATTGTTTTGATTCTGGCAATAAAATGTGTTTGTATTGTAGAATTTCTGAATGACAAATGCCAATTCTTTTGGATTTTCTGTGAAAACTCATTCAGTGTGTGCAATTGTATATTTAAAAGATTTACTCAATTATTTAAGTAGCCTAAATTCTCACTTTATTGTTACTTCTTGCTTCGCTTGAACACTAAAATAATTGAATAAATCAAAATTACTTAATAGATTTTCGTTTCTAAATGGGTCGTTTTATCACGCTATTATTAAACACTTTCAAATATCCTCATTAACGATACTTAAGCCGTCACGGTTGTTTTGTATTGCAATTGCATTTAAATCTTCAAATGCTTTCTCAGAGTAAAAGTATATAAAATTAAAAGCAATCACACAAAGGTCATACAAAAATACAAAGCTACAAACATCTGAAAAGAATAAATTACAAAAATACAAAGCTACAAACTACTTATCACACACTTGAAGACGGTATTTTACAATTAAATAGATTACAACGGACAAAAACCTAATGGGAATGATAGCTGTTAGATAAATATCATAATTTACAATCCGTGAATTGCAGTGCAGGATGGGACATTACCACCTATGTTGACATAATATAACCTTCATGCTTGTGCATAAAGCTCCACCCTGTTCATTCCACATATAAATATATCATACACATACAAATGGACGCACAGGACACAACGGGAGCACACAAAAGTAGCATGATCATACAGATAGTGCTAGACGAACACATTCTATGAGTTGCTGGGAGGTGCTGCATATGCAGTTAACACGTTAAGGTTATTGGCACCATCATATCATAATCTCAAATATCACATATATCATACAACACTATCAATTTTGAAGCTATTACGACTAGTACTGCAATTACAATCTGAGCCAATTCTCGGAAAAATCGATATGTTCGCGCCAATAATCAAAAGTTCAGGCGCGTTATGAGTTTTGCAGATACGCACTCGTATTCCAAATTCAAACAAGCGGCTGTTTGACTTCTGTTCGAAAATAGAAATGTTTTTAGTGCGAATAAGCAATACGTTTTACAAACCAGAACACAGTATGTACATGTACAATCACATTTGGCTTGGGATCTTCATGCCATCTAATGTCCTAAAGACCGTACTCACTCGAAGGCGCTTCAGAAGTATTCCTATAGACTTCTCTGCGGTCTTAGCCCGCCAGAGGTCTGGGAATTTTACCGGTTTACTCATTCCTTGGGAGCTAAGGAGCTAGACCAAAAAATATTATTGAATACAACATTGCTTTGTTCTTTCCTGAAGACAAATTACATATACATACATGTTTTTATCTCGTTCACATATTATCTAGAATACGCATAAGATTATTCAGTTTAAAAGTTCTTTCAGATTCAGTAAAAAATGCTTTTGAAGTGTTAGGAATGTAAATGTTGAATGCGAAAATAAATAAGTATTTAGCTTCTGCTTAAAATAATCTTAGTTTACGTTTTATTGTGAAGTTCATGATTTTACTGTAATTTGGAAATTGATGTTATAATTCTTAATAAAAAGTTGAAACGTTTTTTAACAAATGTCTACAAATACTTCTAATTACCCACCTACATGTTAACTATACTATGTAATCTCATTCTTGTTTCGGCCAGAATTTTTCAAAGATTCGGTAATGAAAATCTTCGATATCAAAACATGTGTAACGTATCTACAGCTATCTAATAATAAACATTCGCCGTAGAATATTAACATCTCTTTGCACGCTCTTACAAATATTTCTTAATATATAAAACTTTTCCGTTACTGACTGAGTGACTGACAGACAACGCACAGCCAAAACTACAGGCCATAAAAAGCTGAAATTTGGAACATACAATCCTTAGAGGGTTTAGAGGTGCACTAAGGAAGGAATTTTCAAAATTCCCACGGGAAAGGGAATTATTGGACTTTTTAGTTTGTATGAAAAATCTTATTCCTTGAGTGCATGGATATGATACTTGGCATAAAGGTTGTTCAAAAAGTGTCTAGTTGTGTTATTAAAGGAATTCCCAATATTCCCACGGGCATGGGAAATATATGATGTTTTAGTTTGTATGAAAAAATCTTATTCCTTGAGTGCACGGATGTGATACTTGGTATAGAGGTACCTCAATAAGTGTCTGTTTATATTATCGAAGGAATTCCCGAAATTCCCACGGGAACGGAAAATATAGTTTATGCGTGTACGAAGTGGCGGGCAAATACTCGTATAATTATATAATCTTTATCATTGCGATTCATGGTTATATTAGTCTGTTGCGTTCAGTTTGCGATTTGTAAGAGCAGTTATATGTTACAAGTCAGTTTCATTAATTTCTTTGCCTTTTCTTTATGTCCAGAGTTGCTGTTTATTACATTATAATAATTTGTTTGTAAATAATTCTGTGGCCACTGTCATGGTGTGATAGTTTATGGAAAATACTAGATACTTTAAAATAAAAGTGTTCTTATTATTAATATATTATGTAAGTATTAAAGTAATGACTTAAATATAATTTAAATTGATGATTGTTAGAAACTCACACTGATTCAAAAATTCAAAAATTCTTTATTAGTGTTACAATTTGCGATTACATGATTTGGATTTATTACATTTTACTGATTAATCGTATTACTGACCAATAAACTTTTGTATTATATTTGTTTATTTGTAGGAATACCTAATATTATGACATATTTGTGATATTTTGTATTACGTAAAATTTATCACTTCCCGAAGAAATTTATTTTTAAATAATTATCGTAAAATAAACAGTACCTTACCTTTTTCAATGGTGGTGGCATAATAGTCTAAAATCAGTTACTGCAACATATTCAAACAAAATTCGGAATTAGATTATCAATATAACAAACACTTTCAATAATATCAAATTCGTAAATAACATAGGTCTGTTTAGTTTGAAATTAACGTGCGCGCGCAGCGTCTGGTTGTCATAGCAACGGGAGGGGGGCACCTCCTTCGATATCAGGTCCTGGCTATACAGTATTACAGTATCAAAAAGTTCTTGGCCGAGTTGGTCTCAGAACTGGTTGTTTTCCAAAATTGTGAAGAAATTACCATTCAAGGTCATAAGCTGAATCCGTGGAGTCCCAGGGGATTTCTGGAGCAATAATTTTGGTAAATGGAGAATGTTTTATTTCATTATTTTGACGATTGCTTTGTTCAATAATATTGCCGCCTACGCCATAAATTATTAGGTAGATACAAAGCACACATAGATTGCGTTATTTGTCTTATATTTCTTATTGTTTCGTGTTATTTGGTTTTAGATTGTGTGAGTGTTAGTACATACAGTACGAAGAGATATTTGGAGAATATAATTTTAAGTAAGTCTTTATGCGGCAAATTGTAATGTTAAAGATATTATTTATAGTATAATATCTAAAGTGATTCTGAATAATTGTAAGGACTGCTTTTATTTCAGTTTTTACTATGTTGGCATATATATCATAAACGTAGCGGAGAAGACCAAACTTAAGATTAAATCATATTCGTTTCATGCTTCAAGCGAATGGTTATAAGTGTACATTATCGTGTTGTTATTATTCGATTGGTTATCATTTTCAGTTCTAGCCTCTTTTGCTAATAAAGCCAGTCAACATTAATTCTAGACCAACTTTAGCTTAATTTTATGGCTTTCAGTTAGTTGGTTTATTCCTGAATAAGGGCGTCATAATCGGGAACTAATTCCAGTGAAGATTGTCTAGATTTTGAGCCGTTTCTGCATCTTCTCGACTAGCGACTACCCTTCATATATCGCCGCCAAATTTCGCTGCTCCAGCGGTGATGTGCTCCGGCAACATATTATGAAGGGCCAGTTCATTTCAAATCCCTTATATCTTCGAACTCTTCTTCACTTACCATCAGGTGAGATTGAAGTCAAACGCGGACTTAGGAGTCACCGATAAAAAAAAACAAAAGTAAACAAATGAGTGCACGGGTTAACATTGATAGAACACTTCAAGGTTAAAACCATCGTAAATTACAAAATTTTCCACCTAGGGAATAGGCAGGTACTCTACTTCTCTTACATAACACGATTAAATTATATCAAGAGGTGAATAATGCTTTTATAGTCTGGCTAATGAAAGAAGAGGCTGGAAATTAAAAAATAGTACGAAAGACAGATTAAACAAACTTGATACTTGATTGAGTATTTAAAAAAATAACATAATCAACGAATGCAAAGCATTAAAAAAACCGACTTCACGTCAAAACTTTGACTGAGTTGAGGATGTCATCAACGTAAATATTCTCCGAAATTATACATATTTATTCAAAAGTTTGAAATTTTTAATGAAGTACTCAACCGATTTTGATGAAATTTAAATGGGATCAACTATGAAGTATCCCCTATCGTATGAATCGACAATTTTTAAAGTCGATTCATAAATATCGTGTAGCAAATAAACAAAAAAAAAACATACAGATAAATTGAGAACCTCCTCCTTTTTTGGAAGTCGGTTGAAAATTGGTACTGTCCTATTTTTTGAAGAGAAGTATATTATTAAAATGATAGGCAACTAGTATTAATCAGGTTTAGAAATAAAACAACAAAATAAAATAATTAGTTTTATTCATTGTAATCAAAATCTGAATCCAGCAATTCTATATGGAATGAATCGTCAGATTTACTGGTATCGCTGTTTCCTACATTGATTATGAAACTATTTAAATTTCAATTATTTTATTTATTTCCAAATTCCAGAAATTCCTAAATGTCAATGAGGTTTTCAAAGTGACATTTAAAAGTTAAATAATAATAACCAAGCATTGTACAGGAGGCGGCACACCAAGCGTTACAAATCTGTCAAAAAATTTACTTGAATCTGAACTCTATGCCCTCGACATTAAGTTAAAATTGGTTGAGGAAATTTTACAGGTAATGTAACGCTTGATCTGCTGTCTTTTGCACATAAAACTGAAGAAGGTTCGGAATACAAATAACACTCATAAACATATATTTACCAGCCGGTCCCCGCAGTTTCACCTGCATTACTCCCGTTCCCGTGGGAGCTCCGGGATAAAATAGCCTTCTTCGATTAATGGACTATTCAACGCAAAAATAATTTTTCAAATCGGACCAGTAATTTCTGAGATTAGCGCGTTCAACCAAACAAACAAACTACTCTTGAGATTTATATATTAGTATAGATTTATTTGATCATCATCACCATAACTACGAACCAAAAGTGCGAAAATAGCTTCTGACAACAAATTTACAAGTTTACAGCTTGCTGAATATGCCCGTCGAAGCTTGGAAATTGTCGTCATAAATGAATGATTAGCAGTCACCCATTGCTGTATCAATGGGGCCAAATGTTGTTTAACCAGCTATGTGGACTAATATGCACAGAAATACTCCCTGGCGTCTTTATTAATTTATTGACACATTAGGCATAAAATAAATGACTGACTAAACTGTGTGTACCTACAAAAAATTTTTTTCTCATTCTGTCGCGGATTTAAGAAACACATAAAAAAAGAGATTTCAATGTTGAATCGGGCCTAGTAAGTGTGTTTTCACCTCCGATCAAAATCATCATATCCAAGATACTGGGTCTTCATAAAAAAATACTAATACGATAAATATAGGTTAATATTTAATCAAATGAACTTCAAGAAGTAAAACTCTTGGTTCCAGTGAAGCAGAACCTCCAGACAGCAAGCTGGCGGGCGCGGAGGAGCTGAATGTGCTGCTGCCGGAGCCCGGCGACAGCGGCATCGACAGCGATGAGGATCCCCGCCGGTCGCCGCGACCACCGGTAAACAACGCCATCTTTCTTTTCTCGGTGACTAAACCCGCGCTTGTTCTTCCATGCAGCAAAAGAAAAACACAGAATGTACTATCGAGCCAATTGAATCATGACTCACCAAGAGCTGTCTAAATACTAGTAAGTCGAAATTTGCTTGAAGATAGGTTTCCTTGGTGAGGAATTTGCTATCACTTCATTCGACACTGACATTTACTGAGTACAGAAAACGTACAGTGTCTAAAATGTCCTAAGTGCATTAAACGCGATAGACAAGTTTGACAGTTTCAAACGAATTATCAGAAAAATGGGTCACAACTCAGTTGGTTCGATAGTACCAGCTGCTTTTCTGCAGGAGTCATTTGGCTTTGTCGCCATTTACGACACGCTTATCCACGCTTACAAGCTTACGCTTATGAGCAAACGGACAATAGCTTATTGGACATAAGATTAAGTTTTCGGAAGGGTCGATTTTGTAGAAACCTATTCATATCTGGGTCTTATAAGTAGGCCTCACAAACACAAGTTAACTCCAATGCCTGATCCTTTTTCCAAACTCAAAGTCACCAAAATTAATAACGACGACACCTTTGTTTGTGTAGAGGGGAATGTGCAAACAGATTTCGGTGTCAAGGAGCACCCAGGGTATGTGAGTTTAATCAAGGCTCAGACAGCACACCATTGCCAAGTGAAATGACCCGCGAGCGCTCATCCGGACTCAGACGCCCTCACCGCCTCTCACGTGGGAAATGGTCCCCATGACGGGATTTTATTTTAATAGTAGCACCGTAATTATTGCACTTTTTTGCCTTACTTAAAATCTTAAAAAGTGTTTTTTTAAACCCACAATATCACCTAATAGTCGCCTCCTGGTGTGGTAGAACAATTCTTAGAGTCTGGCTAACGAAAGTGGACACTGGGGATTTTTGCAAACTTTTTATAGCAGTACTAGCAGAATGTCAAAGTCGTTTTTCTGGGGTCACTGTTGTCAGTCGAACGGTTGTTGGTGGTTTTGGTAATTGAGATTTTGGAATATAATGGATTTAAAATATTTGAAAATGAAAATTAGTAAAAATATTTTCATAATCAACGTAGAAAACAGCGACACCAGTGACTCATTCCATACAGAATTGCTGGATTCAGATTTTGAATACAATGAATAAAAATAATTATTTTATTTTGTTGTTTCATTATTAATACTAGCTGCCTATCATTTTAATAATATGTCCTACTTACCAATTTTATTATTTTTAAAGATATTTTTATAAAAAAAAATCAAGTATCAAGTTTATTAAATCCATGTGTTCCGTACTATTGTTACCATGATGGTATTTTTTTAAATTCTCCAAGTTTTCCAGTCTGTACTTTCAATAGCCAGTCATTACCAACAATTTTCTTTTGGTTCAAAGTTTATTATTTATTTCAGGTGAGTGACTCCAGTGACGTGGATCTGATAGAAAGGGCACGGTGGGAAAAAACACTGAGAATGAACTGTGATGGCAAGGTGATATTTTTTATTCATACCTATAAATGCCCTAGATTAAACGATATTCTTTTTTATCTTTTATCAGCAGCGCCTGAGCAATGATGTTTGGCGACTGTCTTTCACTGAATGGCGTCCGCTAGCCGTGTGAACCCTGAAGCGAGGCATCGCTCGGACTAGTTGCCTTTGTCCACGGTACAGATATTTACCGTGTCCAGGGGCGGTACAGCTATCATATTGTACCCACCTACCTTAGCCTATTGTACCTTATCCAGGGGCGGTACCTCATTATAGCGGAACTAGAAGGTAGTTTAATAATTAAACTATATTTTAACCTTTTGATGATTAAAAGTGTAGTATATGTTTGATGGATTTCAAAATAAATTCAATGGTCAATACTCGCAAATAAACAACAATGACTCATGTGTAATGGTGTTTTGTCGTGAGAGTGACTATTAAATCGAATTTGTACATACAGTTGAAATAAAAAAAAATTACTTCAACTTTTGACTTAATTTTTAAGTTTCTTTTGCAACTTTATGATAAACACCTATTTTACTCTGGTAACCAGACCAATAGCTTCGTAGAGTGCAAATACATTTTTTCAACATTCACAACACACTTTGCTTCTTCTTTCGAAGATTTAAACGAAAATTTAAATTTCCAGGCACTCGTAGCAGTATACGACAAGGTTCCAGACGTCGACATTAGACCTCACTGGCACAATTCAAAAGACAACATTTCTTCGGGCTCCTCGTCATCGTCTCTCTCCGAAATTGAATTGACGGCGTCCGAAGAAGATGAAGACGGCTCAGTCCTCGAACTGGTCATCCCTATCAAAAGCAGCAAATACCAGCGAGTCCCAACTTCTTCTCCAAGAAAAGGAGTTACAAAACATCGAAGATCCTGTTTCAGTGTGATATGCTGCTTCCCAGAATAAGCGATCGTAAAATCAAAAATATATTTTTAAAAGGAAATTTCTTGTTTACGGTGGTTATCAAATTTAGGCCTAAGCTTGGAAAACAAATTATTTTTATATAGGTTTCGGTCAAGTGATTTCTAAATATATTTTTTTTATAAATCTGCTATTTCTGTCATGTTAAGATTTTAGATCGTTTTTAATTTAAAAAGAAATTATTGTTTGCTGTTTCAATAACATATTTTAGTTGTAATACCAAATTGCCACAAGCGAGAAGTGTATTTTATGATATTTAATTGAGTTATAGGGATCGGTGGTAACCGTTAATAATTTATACGGTACATATCATAGAATTCCTGGAGTTTCGAGGCAGTTAAATTAATATTTACATAAACTTATATGGACGCCTGAGGATGGCCCTTAGTTATGGTTGATGACTAGATCATCTTTGTTTTTATCTAACGAGAATATTATTATTTTATAATAACATAGAATATTATTATTAATATTATTATCAATTTCTATATTCCATTTAGAAATGATGTCAAAAAGAAAATTAGGTTTACCCGTATATAATATTTTACCGGACTTCAGGCAAAATCCACATCGCTAAAGAATGGAATAGAAAATATTAGGCTTTATTTCTTATTCAGGCATATCTGAAAAAAAAACACAGTAAGGAAAGCGTAATAGCAGCTTCCACATCACAAAGAAATCCACAACAAGAAAAGACGCAAGCAAAATGTAAAAATCGTAAGACGATTTTGATCTGTGTTCAGGGTGAAATAAAATATACAACACGTGAGAAAGGAGATACCGACATTAGGAAAACTCTTCACATTCAAGAGTAGATTTAAATTTTACAACATTTTTAACATTGTGGAAAATTATTTAACCAGCAGGTTTTCGGTTTAAAAGATGTGGATCAAAAAGAAAGTTACTACTGGAAAGGCACTCTTATTAGTAACTTTGCATGTTACTTAGATTTCTTGACAAAACACTCACTTTTACTCAGTTTAAAATATTCTTTATCATAAAAAGGGTGGTGCAGTATTTGGCGCAAAAAATTATAAAAGGCTATGATATACCTATTCTTTTTATTGTAAAGACGGGTGAGCCTACGCCTTTACAACCTTGCTGCATACTTTTTTTTTGTTCTGCATCTGGTTAATTTTTATTTCAGATTTTTTACTTTAAATGCCGTTTTCTCGCAATCGTTATTTTGCTGTTACTGCACATTAGTTTGGTGGGCAGATGTGGAGTTTTGTCAAAAGGCGAGTAGCTGATTGTGATTATTCAACATTGGATCATTCTTATACAAAATATATGTTCTATTTCTTTTGTTATTAAAAATGTTATATAAATTTAACTTTTCATATTCAAACTAAAAAGACAAAATGTAAGCTTACGTTCGAAATAAACATTTGGTTTTGTTATAATATTGAAAAAAAAATAGAGTGAAAAGATTCATGTGTCTGACACGGTTGGTTGTGTTTACAATTTGTAGCACTTTCTAGAATTCATAATTGCTTTTATTTTTCGTGTATACGTACAAGGTTTGTCAATTGATTTTCAATTATTTTCAATAATTAGAATTGTTATTTAAGACTGATTTTACAAAATTTCATCTCATATATTTTCAAAAGTGTAAGAAAGAAACCAATTTTGAATTTATCTAATAAAAATCTCTTTTGGGTTCATAAAATTAGAGGCAATGGTTTGTAAAAAGATTAATTTATAGTACATCCGTGTTGTGGGGTATAAGTAGAGGTTTTTCATTGCAAGTAAGTGTAAAATCTTTCGGTTTAACTTAAAATATTGTTTCAAACAATGTTCCTTTTCTTGGTGTTTATCTGTTAATGTGCTTTATTTTATTATTTTCGGAAAACTTACTGCAAGTTAAAAATATATACAAAAAACCATAGTTTAAAAACGGCCAATTTAAAGTTTTCACAACTAGGAATTTATATTCTAGGTTCCCCTTAGTTCGCTACATGGTATCCCAGAACACAAGCTATGCTTACTTTGAGGCCATGTAGTTGGTGTAATTGTCTGGGGATTAAAAAAACACATAAAATCTTATGGATTTAACCTAAAAGTTAAAACCTTTTTGAATTATTTAAGCATACAATTTTTGAAGTAAGCAAAAGCTGACCTTGTTGAAAGTTTGCATAGAACCCACTAGATATCGCTTTTGAACATGATGAAAAATTACCTACCTACTTTACTATTGTGGCAAATGAGATCTGGAGTTCCTTCAGATAATTTTAAAGCATATCCTCATTTTTTTATAATATATGTAGAAATAATTGAAAGAAATAATTAGAAAAATATAAAGACTTTTTTACTTAAATAGACCATTTGGAAAGGAATCAAAAACTATATTTTGTACATTATATAAACATATTTTTACTGTGGTATTGAAATTATAGAAAATTCAATTAATTAATAATATATTTTAAAAATCGAATTTATTAGTTATTCTGCGTATTGTTTGTGACACAATGAAGTAAGAACATTAGTAAGTAATAAATGAAAAATACATAATTGATGTTTAGTATTTAAGAAGTTCTTAAACAATTAATATAGTGATATTTAAATATTGTTAATCATAGTAATATATGTACACGTATGGTAGAAGTCTCTATTGTACAGAGGATGCTGGCACTATAATAACTGCGTGTAAGGTTGTGTTCCGTATAAAAGGAAGGATCATCCAGTGAAATTAGTGGAACGATCGGCTTTTCCTGCTTGAGTAAGCCTCGGGTTGGCAACACATCATTAAAGTATGTACACGGGCCTGAATGTCACTTATCATTAATTGGTTCTAGTGGTCATTTAATATCATCATCACAATCATTTTAATGACTTCTCTTCATATCCATGAGTTTCTCCCCTGAGTGACGAGAAGGTTTAGGCCATAAACCACACAGTAGCGGTTAAACCACCGGTTGGTGGATGTCGAAATTTTTTGGGCGCCAAAATGGGTTTTGAGTTTTGACAAACGCTTTTGATTACTGTACCCGTACAAGTAAACAGCTCCTAGGACCGTCTTTTCTGGGTGCCCAAGGAGGTTGTCGTGAGAAGTTAAAGATCGGCGGCGGCGGTCACCCATCCTTGCACCGACCGCGCCGGCCATTGCTTAACCTGCAATATCGATTGAACTACCTAAATATGAGTCACCACCACGTGACTACCTTATCACTTTTTTAATATAAAAATGTAATTTCAAAAATCGGTATAAAGATAATCAATATTTTTATTGTAATGTAATTAATTACAAGGAAAAATTAAAATTCAAGATATGCAGTGAAACTGTTATTCTTATATGTAATAAGGGTTATTTATTAAATATGTTCTCAATATAGTTGTGTTTTACTATGATACTTAAATAGTTTGACTTTGGAGGTATTGTAATGATGGATAGAAACTATTGCAGTGACAGGGTCAGCCTATCGCCCACAGAAACACCAATATAACCTCTGTCCCTTTACTGACTTTGACAGTATGCCCGGGAAGAGTAGCAGCTGGTACATTCTCTGTTTTTCTTTCGCTCCCAGTCCAGCATAGAATTAAGATTTTAAAATATTCGTTTCGCTACTCGATACTAGAGGGCACTGTTCGAAATATTTGTACTCGAAATATTGAACTATTCGATGACGTAAGCACCGCATAAAGAATTATTATCTTATCAAGTAAAATGTATTTAATGATCTAATGATAATACTTTTAGACAGTATTACCATTATTTTCACCTTTTATTTGTAGTTATAATTTAAGTATCTACTTCATCAAATAGTTCGCATATGTGAGTTCTCTATTTATTCCAAAGTAGAGTAAATTTTTGAGGTAGATGTGCTTATTTTAACAGGTAAGCATTACGACTTACTCATAAGCAACACAACTTGCATTATTAAAGCTGGATATACAGGGTGTCCCAAAAGTCGAAGATATACTGGAAGCAGGAGATACAGCAAGCAATAACAGTTAGCGGAAAAATGAAAAAAAAATTTAGGCCGAGTGGTTATGAATCAACCCAATTATAGTGCGACAAAACTTTATGTTATTCGAAATAGATTTTGGAGAGCTGTTTTTAAACAGATTGAATCCAGCCAGACCATTTCACTATCAGACTTCTAGACGCAGACGGGGTTTTCATCCCTACTTCCAGACAGTCAAACGATACGTTGTAACTGCTCCATCTAGTCGTTTATTACTTCTTCCGGTGTTTCAGACCATTATAGTCTTGGCTCTTTTAAGAGTCAAGTGAATAGGTATATAGACGTCAGATGAGAAGTACTCTCTACTGTAGCCGTTAGTTTACATCACAGCAACACAGAAAACCATCGCGTCTTCCTTTTCAGCCGAATTCCTAAAGGAATTCGTTCGTATGTTTTTTTTTGTATCTTTGTTATACGATTTTTGCACAGTTATTATTTTATACATTCTTGTTTCATAAGATAGAGGGTACTTCAGAGGCGGTCCCGTATAAATTTCATCGAAATTGATAGAGTACTTTTTGAAAAAAAAATAATTTTCGAAAAATAAGTATAAAAACGGAGAATATACAGGGTGTAACTTGAGGGCTGGATCAAACGTTTCCTAGGGATGGGGGACCTCAATATCTACCAAAATAACCCCCATGTATGTCCAGCAATATTTGCGGTTTAATGATTTTTTGAACAAAGTAGGTTCTCTGACAGAAGTCGTTTATCGTCTGCCCTTATGAGTCCATGGAGTGTTGTCATAAGCGTAGACGATAAACGACTAAAGGCCTACTATTGAGCTAAGCTAAGACCAAAAATCATGACCGTAGACCAAGTAGTAAGGCTGTTTGAAGGGTGTTTTAATTGGCTGGACTACGGAGTGAATGGAACAGGCAATAGGGCAGTGTTGTGTTTTTGGGATGGGGTAGTAAACCAATTTTGAACATTGGGATTTAAGGGAAGAGTTGACAATAATCAAATCAGGATTGTACTCTCGTTTCCAGCGGGCGCTATTAAAGGATGGTGGTAGTTTGGCATTGTGCAGAAGTATAAAACCGCTGGCTTCAGCCCAATCTTCGAATAACCTTCCGTTGGAATCGGTATCTTGGTATCCCCAGGAAGTGCTGTGACTGTTGAAATCGCCTGCAATAATCTTATTTGGATGCTTTTGGAAATTAGCCGGTTCGTGAAAATTTAATGTGAGACATGGGGGTTTATAAATAGAAGTAACCGTTACATTACCTATTTCTATAGTGATTATTTCAGTGGAATTCGTTGTGGTTTGATGAGCTGATTTAACATGAATGTTGGGGGAAGTAAACACTGTATTGCGGTACTTTGGGTGTGGGGTCTCGGATATCAAGACTATGCCTGTGATTGCTGGACATGGTTTATTAGTGTCACGCTGCGTTTCTTGGACGCATAGGAAATTACATTTTGTTATATGGCAAAGGTTGGGGTCACTGAAGCCGTATGGCGAGGGTGGATACAGCACTCAAAGACACCTGCCGGCTTGTTACTGGATTTTCAAAACCTACCTAGTTAGAGAAGATGTACTCATTCGCTGGGATTGCCCCTCCAGACGTTCGCAGATACACAGCGAGTAGTATTGTAAAATCAAAAATGGTCACTGATCCAAAACACCCCATGCACCACTATTCTTCCGTGCCTCTAAGGCTAAAAAGCCAAAAAACTTCTACCACTCGGTCCCCCCAATAAACCCTGGCGATGCCCCTAAAACTCGAGTCAATTTATGGAGCGGAAAATTTGCCTTACTCCCTTTGCGTCTATCTGAACACGTCCTGCCCGGAAAAGATTTGCCGTGGCCAATTTTTAAGTCCCTAAACAGACTCCGCGCCCAGTTCGGCCGTAAGGAAACACGTGAAATGGGGGTTCAGCGTTGACGGAGATGAGCATTGTTTGTGCGGCGCGACTCCACAAACAATGATACTCCTTCTCTCCTGCCCTATGTTCCCGGAAACCTGCACCATCGAGTACCTCGCACTAGCCACCGATAACGCAATAAAGGTGGCAAGTTCCTGGGCGGGCAAAATATAATATATAATTTCCTATTCTTCAACACGATAAGAAGAAGACCTTAAACTTCAGACTTAAAATTTAAATTTTGACAAGGATTTGAATATGTTAGTGAAGTCGGTATTTTTAATGCTGTTCATTCGTTGATTTAGTTATTGACACGACAGTTTACTTTATTCGAAATATACTATTAAACTAGCTTTGCCCGCAACTTCGTTCGCGTTGAAGATTTGATATGAAGGTATATGTGAGATCTCAAGTTTTGAAGACCAATTGCGAAAAAAATGGGGAAAAATACTTTTAACGAGAAATTTAATTTCTTCTTGAAACAAATCTATCCCGTAAAAACCATTATTTTTCGTGATAAAACGTGGCTATTACAGACTATAAAGTAATTCAGTGCATTTCGTCAAGATCCGTGCAGCCATGAGTGAGAAATGTGATTGAGAAATAAACATTCTTTCACCCATACAAACATTCACATTTATAATATACTGGCTGTTACGCTTGGTTTTACCCCCGAAATTTCAAATCCCTAGAGAATATTGGAATAAAAGTAGCTATTCCAGACTGGACACTATAACAATGCCAAATTTCATCTAAATCTGTTAAGCCGTTCTGCCGTGATTGAGGAACAAACATCCAGGAAGTAATTTCGATGGCTTGGCGCCAGGGCCCGGTAGGCGTATTTACAAAGTCTATACCATTAGAGTGAAAGTGCGAACTGAACTGGATTAGCTTTTGTATGACAAAAACTTGCCGAAACCCTAATCTATTCTAGTACAGAAATTGACCGAAGTCGTATAGACTTTGTGAGATTACTTCAATGTAACATTACAGCAACAAATGCTATACCATTTGATACCGATATTTACCGATCGTTAACTTCAATTTGATACTTTGTGCATGCATTATGACCATCGTTATTTTGATGACTTTATGTTTGACTTTTGACCATGTCGGGAATGTCCAGGGTTGACTATAATAGCTGACCAGGTTTATGGCGCTTCGCCGGCCGCTGCCGCGGCACCGCTCGCTTCGCTCGCTCGGCTCGCGCACGTGTGTAACTATATGCAACCTAACATGCTGCTCCTCGCTGCGCTCGTCGTCGCACCTAACCGTACTGACTCCGCCTTCCGGTGCGGGAGCCCTTCTCGTAGCTTATCTCTTTCATCGCAATGTATATCAAACAAAGATATACCTACTTTTCTTCTTGACAAAAGCTTATCTATTTGAGTGAATATGTATTATACAGTACTAGGTTTTGTCTTTGCATTTCTTTGAAAATTACAAGAGCAAAAGCTAATCCATTTCAGTAATTTTTTTTACTGAGTTCGATTAGGTATTGTCGAGTGATATGCATAAACAAAAGCTCCTCTATTAGAGTCTGACTCGTGACTCAAATAGTATAGCCTTTGTATATTCGCGCCCGGTAGCTCAGTGGAAGAACACTAGTCCGGCAAACGAGAGGTCCCAGGTTCTACTCCTGGTCGGGTGATGATTTTATTTAGCATATTTTTTCAGTTATTTAAGAATAATTAAGCATTATTAAATGCAAAAACTTACAAACTTTAACAAACATCCATACATCCAAACTTTCACATTTATAAGTAGGATAAAATCGTTGCAATAAGTTATGATTATAGTATTTTCCAATCCGTTTACAATATGATGACCTGGAAAATGGAAACAAGACCAATACAAACACTGCCATTTTATGTTATCAAATTACGATTATTCTTATTATTTCCTAAACTTTTGGATATGAGAGAAAATTGAGAAAAGTTATCAATTACCAATTCTTTTGGCTTGTTTACGTTGACTTCATAGTTTGTTTATATTTGTTAGGAAGTTGCGGCTTTCAAGCATTTGAGTTATTGATTTTCACGAGTGGGTCACTTGGTAATGTCGCTTTTTACTACGCGATTATCCAGGGCCGAGTGAGGCATGGTTACTTCCATTTCCTGTAGACTACATTAACCTTGAGGTTATCCGAAGATAAGGCAAATGCCCGGCGATTAAGAAGGTACAAGACTTGCTTGCTCACCGTAAGGTTTAAAAGACTATATGCAGTAATTCAACTTTATACAAACGGACGAATCGTGAGCTTTGCCTACGCTGCTCGATCTCGGCATGCGGCCAGTCGCGAGTGTCTGCATGCCGAAACAATTGTTGATTGAGATTTACGTTAATATGCGGATTGTTTAAACTTGAAAATTTAATAATACAACATTTCGTACGACTCAGTCGAGGCGCAAGTACTTTTAGGTCTCTTTTATAAGTCCGATTTGTTATTCAAACGTAAACATGGTTTTTTGACACAAAACGTATTTTTGTTGAACACTTCGTATTCAATGCATTAAGTATTTAATTTGTGTCTATAAAAAAGTATACTTGTAGTCACAAAACTAAATGGAAGTAAACAATGGAAATCTATTTTTAATGCTGAAGGCGGGCAGGCTTATCACATGTGAGTGAACAGATCGCGGCGCTATAGGCATTTATTTCAAAGATGCGGCCGAGTTGAATTACTGTTGATACCTGTACGTGGTGAGGTCGTAGGTGAAACGGGCTAAATACGGAATTGGCTTTTAAATAATATTGCCGGAATATATCACAGCTGGAGCGAAGATGTTTGCCGGCAGACTTTCTATGAAGATAAGAAATTTTAACGACAAAGAGAAAAATAAAACGCTTTTGTTTGCTTTGTTTCTATTTAATCCTGAATAATCTGAACTGTCTTTAAATAGCCTGCCACCTTAGAGTAATAATATTAGGAATAGAGCGCGCGTATTGTAAAGGGTCCGCCAATAAGGGCGCGTGAACTTTAAAATTGAATAAAACAAGTTGTGTGTGAGGTAGAAGCGAAATTTATTTTTCATTCGAAAGGGTATTCGACCCCATTAAGTATGGAAGATAACATCGTTCAAATGACCACCGTGGCTCCGTTTGGTAGCCCGGATCCGGGAGGTCCAATTTTCGATGACTCTGGAGCACATATCGGCCTCAATTTGAGCGATGGCGTTGCGTATGTTGACTTTGAGGTCATCGGTGTTTAGAGGCTTGTTGGCGTAGACCAGCGACTTGAGATAGCCCCAGAGAAAAAAGTCTAAAGACGTTAAATCGCACGATCTCGGTGGCCAGTTGATATCGCCTCCGCGCGAGATGACCATGTCCGGAAATCGCTCGTGCAGAATGTCCATTGTGGCATGGGCTGTGTGGCACGTGGCGCCGTCCTGCTGGAACCACATGTCGTCCGTGTCCATATCATCCAGTTTAGGCCAAAAGAAGTTGGTTATCATCGACCTGTAGCGCTCCCCATTGACGGTTATGGCCGCCCCAGCTTCGTTTTCGAAAAAGTAGTGCCTCGGGTACTCGCGCACACTCTCACGGACAGCAGCGATATTTTCATTCGATCGGACGTTTCGTCGACGTGTCAGTGTTGGCTGGTTGTTTACTGAACCAGTCGACTCGAATTTGCCCACCAATCGACGGATAGTCGACTCTACAGGCCGATCATCGCGACCGTAAAATGGGCGAAGTGCGCGGAACTTTGCTCGAACTGATGACCCATTTTCGTAAAACAATTTAATAATTTGAACGTGCTGCTCGACACTCAAATTTGTCATGGTGATTTGGGGTTATATGACAGCAACTTTGACAGCTCTACCTCGAACAACATGGCCGCACCCTTCCGGCAAACTTCGCGCGTCCCTATTGGCGGACCCTTTATTTCCGCCTAATGCGTAGCGTAGGCAGATGAATATTATGACACATAGGGTTGTGAATCTTATGCAAAAATGTTAATCATTTTATCGATAACGCTGCGAATGCATGACCTTACTGTGTCATACAGAAAAAAATAAAAAAGGGATATAAGTTTCATACCAATTGCAAATAGAATATAAATTTCCTCATCAATTTACTTTTTTTTATTTCTTTACATTTTTATTTAACGCGAGGCAAAAAATAATTTCTTAAGCAACAAAAATACCTAATGATGGCCCAATAAATTAGCTGCGTAGATGATACCGATTTAACGAAATCGTGCAATACATTATTATGCGACAGTAGTTTGATACGATGGTAGTGCGAGTAACACCTGCGCGATATCCTAGATAACTTTTGTAGTGTTACCTTAAGTAATAGCCTAAGTAACCTACTATTTAAGAGAAAAGGTTAAAAAAATAAAGGGAAATAAAGTTAAAGTTGGTATATTTACAAATAAAGATTACAAAGGTGGTATAAAAAAAAGCACTATTTCACTTACAGTCCACTAGGAATTTTTGTATACACTCCGAACTTCCAAAATGAGTATGTATCCAAAATGTTTTCAGGATCCACGGCTCCAAGATTTTATATGAGTATCCGTGAATTATTGTATTAAACTTTTAGTATTCCCTTTCTGTATGCTCTCCTTCTCAGATCGATGTTATATTTTCAAAAGCCTGGAGATCAGCTCGCCACTCCTTTTATAGCCTCGATTTCATTCGACAGCCGTAAATTAAATTATGTTTCGAGAGGCATCCATTCTATAATCGGCCAGCGGCTGTCACTTCTCGTATCAAGGAGGTTTTAGTCTCTGGAGCAGCGGTTGTGGTATGGTAAAAGTGGAGCTGATACTTCTCTTGCTTATAAATGTGCAAGTCTCAGAATAATTTATATTAAAGTAATAATTTAAAAATTAATTGAAAAAGAAATGAATATAAAACATAATAACAGTTTATAAATTATCTGTGCTGAAAAGTGACATAAGCTACATGACAAATTTAGAGTTGAAAGGTAAATAAACAATATTTAGTTTTCATAATAGTTTACAATAGAAGAACAATTCAGAAAAATCATAAAAATTGTGATATCATTGATTTGTCACTAATGTGTAAATACATAAATAGTTATAGTGTTACTCACTCCCTCGTTTGTCTTCAATCTCACCTGAAGGTAAGGGACTGAAAACTGCTCGCGTCCGCAAGGTTTGGCCCTCGATGCCTTGTACGTGGTCCCTGGGTGGTACTAAACGAGCAGTAAAATCTGGTGGTAGGCTTCAGCCGTGGCTTGTCACCACCCACTAGACAAAACCATGCCGCCAAGTAACCTAGTTGCGTTCCGGCATGATGTCTAGTGTAGCCATTGAGGAGGATAGGTCTGAGTAATCGTGCTGCATCGGAGAACAGTTTTCAACTCGTAGGATAATGACTCACCGGGTAACTCGTTTTGGAGGGTAGCGGGATCCGAAGCACGGTGCACCGCTGGCCGACCGCAGGTAGTAGGGGGCCCAAGTAGCATGCCAGCCACATGCGAAAGGCTGCCCCGCCACCTCGCGAAAAATCCCGGGAGGCTCCATCGTGCCGGTTGGCGACCGGTTAGAGAGGACCCGATGGCGACCTCGGGGGGGTTCGGGCGTCCCCGCAGTCTCCAGGCGAGTTCCCCAATGGTGCGTTGTTCCCTACGAGTTGCTTGGTTCCATTTGCAGCGCTTCACTCAACTTCTATTCTCCTCCCTATTCACTCCACTACCAATTCACAATGAAAGGTCCTAAAAAGAGTACGGTTCAACAGCGGTTGCACTTCCTCTCCCTTAAAGTGCACTTCTGTAACATCCGAGGAGTGCACTCCAATCTGAATGATGTCCACCACCATCTTGAGACGGAGAGACCACACCTACTCTTTCTAACGGAGATGCAGATCTGCGATCCGTCAGACTCGGCATACCTTGGTTACCCAGGCTATATCCTGGAGTCTATTTTCCGCCCGCACGCCGGGGTGTGCATGTATGCCAGTGACGCGATCTGTTATCAGCGTCTCCTTTACTTGGAAGTGCCGGACCTTTCAGTCATGTGGGTTCACATAGATACTGGCCTAGACCAAGTGGTTTACGCCTGTATCTATCGTTCACATATTGGAGATCGGGAGACAACGAGGCTTATGGAATACCTTGGCAATACAGCAGATAAGATTCAGCAACGTTTTCCCACGGCGCAGTTGGTGTTTCTGGGGGATTTTAATGCTCACCACGGGCAGTGGTTATACCCGTATCAGGACACTGACCATGCTGGCAGAGAGGCCTTTAAGTTTTCGCTGACTTATGGTCTCTCACAGCTTGTTAACGAGCCTACGCGCATCCCCGATGTTGCTGGCCACGCTGCGTATTGCTTGGACCTTCTGCTGACAACCGATCCTGACAGATACTCGGTGTCCGTCACTGCACCTTTAGGGACATCCGATCACTGTATGGTGAAATCTGTATCGCTGTACTCGCCACCTGACACCCGCCCAAAAGGCTCCAGGCGAGTATGGCGTTACAAGTCAGCAGATTGGGATGAAATGCGACATTTCTTCGCATCTTATCCATGGCGGCAAACTTGTTTTACATCAACCGATCCATCGTGCTGCGCTGATGCTGTCTCAAGTGTGATAATAATAATAATAATAATAAATACTCTTTATTGCCAAATAAAATACAATTTTACAATTAGGTACTAAATAATAAATATATTGACAATGTGGCGGCCTTATCGCTACAAGCGATTTCTACCAGGCAACCAATAAAAGGAATCAATTTAGAATTATTTTAACAAAAAGAAACATCATAAAAGAAAGAAAAAAAAAATTAACAGAAATCTTTGGGCAGAGTATTTAGACGGTAAAACGTTAATCGTATGTACATTACTTACATAATTAATAGTATAAATATAAATTTACAATATAATATAAAATAAACTTAAATAAATATGAATAATATATAAAATAATATAATAAATAAAATATAATAATAATAAATAATAAGTACATATATAAAAATAAAATAGATAAATAACTGTTTAATGCAGGAAAAGTATAAAAAGTAATTGCGTTAATGACGGAATTTGCGTAAGTAGAACTCTTTCAGGTTGCGTTTGAATGAGTCGACAGTTTTAGATGAAAGTATAGAAGGAGGTACAGAGTTCCACAAGCATGCTGCGCGGACCGTGAATGACCTGTGAAGTCTTTCCGAGGAGTGCTGTGGTGTGGATAACAACATGTTGTTGGAAGACCGTAGGTTTCGGTCGTGATCTTCATGTCGAAACCTAAAGCACCTCTTCAAGTACTCTGGTAGACATGGGTTAAAGAGTATCTTATAAAGGAGAGAAAGAACGTGTGTATTCCTGCGAAGGCGAATCGGAAGCCACTTGAGCTTATCGCGAAATTCTGAAATGTGGTCGTATTTTCGTAATGAAAATATGAACCGTATGCACAAATTTTGAAGGCGCTCAAGTTTATCAAGTTGCTCCTCGGACAAATCGAGATAGCTGATATCAGCATAATCCAGTATTGGGAGGAGAAGTGACTGTGCTAACGCAATTTTTGTTGGTATGGGTAAAAAGTTCTGTAGACGCCTTAATGATCCAGCTGCAGCGAACATCTTTCTGCGCACAGTATCAACATGGTGTTTCCATGACAAGGTAGTGTCAAAATATACACCAAGGTTTTTAACTATATTGGCATAAGGAATATGCACACCGTCAAATTCAATATGTGGTAGCGAATTTACATTAATTTTACCTAGCAGTTTCGGACTACCTATCAATATGGTTTGAGTTTTGACTGGGTTGACTTTTATGCCGTAACGTTGACTCCATTCCAATATTTTATTCAAGTCGCTGTTCATCGTATGGATTGCCATTTGAATGTGATTAGGGTGAGCTTGAGTATATATCTGGAGATCATCTGCAAATAAATGGTAGGAAGAAGCTAAGGAATTTGTGATAGAATTTATAAAAATAGAAAATAAAAGAGGAGATAGCTCGCCACCTTGAGGGACACCAGCATTAGTGGTACACCAATCGGATACACAATCCTCTAAGCGTATTCTTTGCCGGCGCCCTTGTAGATAACTACGAAACCAGTCAATTGTCGTTGGAGATATGTTAAGCGAATGAAAAACACCAAGAAGAATATCAAAATCCACCGTGTTAAAGGCGTTACTAAAATCGAGCAGGGTTAACAAGGTTAACTGTTTGTTTTCCATGTTAACTCGCACATCATCAGTTATTTTGACAAGGGCAGTAACCGTGCTATGACCAGGACGGAATCCGGATTGTAAGGGATTCAACAGTTTATTGTTGTTTAGGAAAAGTTGGAGCTGATTGTGGATAAGGCGTTCTAGGACCTTTGAAAGGAAAGGAAGAATAGATATCGGGCGGTAGTCGGACAAGGAATCAGGGTTGCATTTTTTAGGTAAAGGAATTACGTTCGAGTGTTTCCAGGATTCAGGGAAAGTGGCCGAGGAAATAGAAAAGTTAAATATTTTCGTTATAACAGGAGAAATAATGTCGAGTAAAGGAATGATCATAGCACGACTAATGTTGTCATGTCCTACGGCATTGGAAGTAATGGATAGGATATTCTTCTTTACATCACAAACCGAAAATTGACGAAACTGAAATGTAGGATGTTCAGGACATGGCAAGGATGAAAGATGTTGAATGGTTTGATTTTTATCTGATCTATCCATTAGTGTAATATGTCCATAGTTCAAGCAATGGAGTATTTCATTCCCCACGCTGATCTATCCCTTGAAACCAAAGCTCGCCCATGGTTTAATACTGCTTGCCTTGCCGCTGAAAAGCGAAAGCGGGAAGCATTCAAAGCCTGGGCAAATGCTCGCAGAAGCAAAGCCCTGGATTCGCATGAACTTAAGAAAAGATACAATGCTGCCGCCAAGTCCTGCAAAAAGGTAATCAAAAGAGCTCGTTTTGCCCACATAGGCCGTATCGGAGACAGAATAGCAGCATACCCTTCGGGAAGTAAAGCTTTCTGGTCCCTTGCCAAGTCGGTCGAAACGAACTTTTGTCGCCCGTCGCTGCCACCACTGAGGAAACCCGATGGTTCTCTGGCCCACACTGCTAAGGAGAAAACAGATTTTTTTGCTAGTATCTTCGCGGAAAATTCTCGCCTAGATTGCCAAGGAAAAATCCCACCCCAATTACCTCAGTTCGGACCTACAATGGGTACCGTTCACATTCGCCAAAAGGAGGTTCTTAAATGCTTGCTGCACCTAGACGAGAACAAAGCTAGTGGTCCAGACGGTATTCCTGCAGTGGTCTTAAAACGCTGCGCAGCTGAGTTGTCTCCCGTTTTGACGCGTCTTTATCGACTTTCGTTGGAATCCGGTAAGGTTCCCAAGTCCTGGAAGCTTGCTAACGTACAGCCAGTACCAAAGAAGGGAAGCCGTGCCGATCCTGTCAACTATCGACCAATTTCAATCACCTCCATACTTTGCAAAGTCATGGAACGTGTATTGAACAATCGACTCCTGGCATACCTCGAGACCAACGAGCTCCTAAGCGATAGCCAATATGGTTTCCGCAACAGGCGCTCGACCGGCGATCTTCTCGTGTATGCCACTCACTTATGGAGCGAGGCCTTGGAGGGTCATGGTGAAGCAATAGCTGTATCCTTAGACATTTTCAAGGCCTTTGACAGGGTCTGGCATGATGGTCTCTTAAGTAAGCTTCCAGCTTATGGCATACCGATTGGGCTCTGCGACTGGATATCTGACTTTCTGAGGGAACGGTCAATTCGAGTAGTCTTAGATGGCTTCTCCTCCGACCAAATGGCAATTAATGCCGGGGTACCTCAGGGATCTGTTCTCTCTGCAACATTATTCTTGCTGCACATTAATGACCTTTTAACACCGGGCATTATTAGTTATGCTGATGACAGCACTGTTGTAGAGAGATACGTATCCAATGCGCGAGCGAGCCCCCGTGAAATCCAGAGTTTAAGAAAGTCAATGATTTAGCGCGTTGATTTGACCTTACGGAAAGTATCCGATTGGGGTGAGTCGAATTGGGTCAAATTCAACGCGTCCAAAACTCAGGCGTGTCTATTCTCCGCAAAAAAGAGCACCTTCACATTGACGCCCACTTTCCAAAATGTATCTGTCCCCATCACTGACCATCTAGGGCTTTTAGGCGTAACTATAACATCCAGTTTAAACTTCGGTCAACAAATTGTGTCCATGGCTCAAGTAGCTTCGAAAAAGTTGGGAATCATCTCGAAGGTACGGCGGTACTTCAGCCCTGCACAGCTTCTTAACTTATATACAGCTCAAGTGCGATCATGCATGGAGTACTGCAGTCATCTTTGGGATGGTTCAGCCAAATATCAACTAGAAGCGCTGGACTCCGTTGACCGAAGAGCCCGTAATCTAATTAACAACGTCGACCTTACGACCAAAAAACTACAGACCCTAGACCATTGTCGTAAGGTTGCTTGTTTAACCGTGTACTACAGGATACATTTTGGTGAGTGCGCGAGTGCTCTGTTTGAGCAAATTGAACCCTCACCCTTTTACCATCGGACTCCGTCCATCCATATCATCCGTATGTGGTTGATATTCCGAAAAGTCGAACTAAGCGCTTTGACAGTTCCTTTTTGATACGGGTCGCCAAGGTTTGGAATGAACTGCCTGCGTCTATTTTCCCTGACCAGTATAGTCCTAGTACTTTTAAGCGTCGAGTGAATAGGTTTCTCGTGGATGGACGTGTACCACCTTAGTCTTCATGTTCACTTAACATCAGGTGTCATGGAAGACAAACGTCCCATCCATATTTTATAAAAAAAAAAAAAAAAGAAAAAAAAAAAAAGATGAGGTCGAAGATGACAGAACAAGGGCTTAGGATGTAGCTGTCGATGGCGGTGGGGTAAGCCTATCTGCCTCAGACGCCAGTGGTTGCGGGTTCGATTCCCGTACGTAACAAGAAAAAAAAAGGTTCCTTGTCTGGGTATTTATCTATACCTATGTGTATTTATATTAGATACTAGCCGTTGCGCGCGGTTTTACCCGCGTAATTTCGAATCCCGCGGGAATTTCGGAATAAAACATAGCCTATGTGCTATTCCAGACTGTAAACTATCACTATGCCAAATTTCTTCCAAATCCGTTGAGTCGCTCTCCCGTGATTGAGGAACAAACATCCATAGATCTAAACTTTCACATTTATAATATTAGCTTTGCTTAGTATGGAGCCATGAAGTTGGTGTATTCGGTCGGGGATTTTAAATATTTTTTTTTGCCGAAAAACAACAAAAAGTCTATCATACTTACGGGCTCAGCAGCTGCGTGCAATTTTGCTGACGTTACTTTTGACAACACATGTATTTATTGTAAAACCATATTTTTATCTACCCCTTTTTCTAGGTCTCCATACCTATTATTATCTTCCACGCTTAGGAAAACACACAAACCCTTTATTATACTAATACTTGTATAGATAATTATTTCCGCAATACGACTCTAATTGGAATGTTATAAGTAAAGATACTCGTACCTATTTTAAAATATAAATTTCCGTTGTTAATTATCTGTCTTTCTTGTTTACCTTCAGTGCTTTTGTGATTGCAAAATGTTATTAAGTTCGTGTATTGTTCTTTATTTTATTTCTGTAATAAACTTCTGAATAAAGCAACGCTGACTGAAGAGTTATGTAGATCTATGAATTGTGTTTGTATTATTATGTTTATTAAGGTAGAGTGGTGACTTCTTCCTGAAGTGTTTTCAGGTTACCCGAAGGCACATGACGAAAGTTTGATGGACCCTTAAGGATTCTAAAATATACTAGGTGTTACAGAAATTTTACTGCTCTATGATACACACGTCAATGGTTAATGTTTTCATTCAAAAAATTGACCACATAACGTCGACCCGTAAATAGACCCATGTAGGGTGGGATTAGAATATCTCCATCAGCTTGGATATCATCATCATCATCATCACAACTCTTTGTAATGAGCCCACTGCAAGGCATGAGTCTTTCCCATGGGTGACAGACGAGGAAGTATAGGCCATAATCAACCAAGCTGGCCCAGTGCTGGGTGGTGGATGTCAGAAGTTTCAGGGCGCCGAAATGGCTTCTGACAAACTCGAACGACTACTGTATACAAGTATACAGCACTCGAGATCGACTGCTTAGCGCCAAGCGTTGCTTAGCCTTTTTTTATTTTTACTGGAGGAAAACGTGCAATCACGTCCCCGACCGCCCCAGGGGGAGCGGCGGGGTATGTGGGGATGATCCGGCAGAAGGCCGGACCTACCCACTAAAAACCTCCAGGTGTACCTCACCCGCCATAGATGGAGCTCACGGTACCACCATTGGTCCAGTACACGAGACCATTTCCCCTCACATAGCCCTATGCCGCAGCAGGTCCCCTCACCCGCTACGGCTGGCTATCGGGAGGGAGAAGGTGAGCGTATCTCCTTCTCCGTCCCCCCCTCCGCCTACGGCGGATCGGTGCCGACGAGGCGTCATCCTCTCGGCACCGCTCCGCCGCCTCCTTCTGCGACATTACGTCCTCGCAAAAGGAGGTCATGGC
Organism: Stenoptilia bipunctidactyla; assembly: GCA_944452665.1. Taxonomy (NCBI): domain Eukaryota; kingdom Metazoa; phylum Arthropoda; class Insecta; order Lepidoptera; family Pterophoridae; genus Stenoptilia; species Stenoptilia bipunctidactyla. Next base: position 19,483,187 of record OX101734.1, on the reverse strand, counting down.
CACCCAAGCCTCTCGACTCCCTAACATGGCTTTAGCCACGCTAGGTAGCGAGAGGTCTTCTCCGACGACAGACGTCAACCCGTGCCGCAGCCGACCCCACGCCGGACACACCACTAAGGTGTGCTCCGCCGTGTCGTCGGCCACCCCACAATGGTGACACTCTGTCGTCACCTCCCTCCGGGCGACCCTGTGCAGGTAGTGACCGAAACAACCATGTCCGGTCAATACCTGCACAAGGCGGAAGGTCAGAGGTCCCCCACCTTCGCTGCACCCACTCAACGAGGACCGGATGAATCGCATCGATCGTCCAAGCCCCGCTAGAGGGCGCGACGAGGGACTCTTCCCACCCTCTAAGGAGTGCCCTCCTGGCACTCCTGCGGACGCGCGCCACCTCCTCGGGACAGGGCAGCTCACCCGCATCCCTCCTCTCGGCTCGGTACTGGTAAACAGCACCGAGCACTACCGCCTCGAGTTCCCACGGGGGGGCGCTTGCCAAGACGCAGGCAGCCCCATGGGAAATCGAGCGATACCCTCGCGATGCTCTCACCGCCATGGCCCTCTGCGGTTTCCATAGCAGTGCCCTATTTGGCGGTTGAGGGCATCCGCCCAGATGGGCGCTCCGTATAGGGCCATGCTTCCCACAATGCCGAGGTAGAGCCTACGGCATGGGGAATCAGGCCCCCCCACGTTTGGCAGCAGCCGCCCTAGTGAACCAACCGCCTTGATGAGCCGTTCGGCCAGCATCTTAAAATGCTGACCGAAGGCCCAGCGCCCATCAAGAATGAGACCCAGATACCGCATTGCCCTCTTTAGGGGTATCCGGGTCCCATCCACCATCAGAGTCGCGCCTCGAGGAGGACCCTGTCGAGGCCCGTGAAACAAAAGGGCCTCGGTCTTCTCCAGGGCGACCCTGAGGCCCAACCTCCTTATGCGGCCCACCACTAGGGCCGCACCCTCCTCCATCCGAGTCGCTGACTAGGCAAACGTCCTCCCCTGGGCCACTATAAGGGTATCGTCAGCGTAGCAGAATACGCTGACGTGGGGCGGCAGTGTGCCCCTCAACACTCCGTCGTAGCCCAAGTTCCACAAGAGCGGACCAAGCACCGACCCTTGTGGAACCCCACACCTCATCGTTCGCCGCGTCAGCGACCCCGTCCCATCGACGTAGAGGACATCCCTGTCCCGGAGGTAGTCCTCCAACAGCCGCCGCAGGTACAGAGGCACTCCATGAAATCGGAGAGCCTCGAGAATTGCACCGAACGGCAGACTGTTGAAGGCATTGGCAATGTCCAAAGACCTCGCGGCACCTTCCGCAGTGAGGGCCTTCAGGGCAGAGACGGCGTCCAACGTTGACCGCCCCCGCCGGAAACCGAACTGTGCCTCGGACAGGTCGGGCCCTACCCCCTCGAGGTGCTGGACAAGGCGAGATGCCAGAACAAATTCCAGCATCTTCGCCATCTCATCCAGCAAGACTACGGGCCGGAACGCCGATGGATTGTCAGGTGGCCGTCCTTCCTTCTTGAGTAGACAGAGCCTCCCATCCTTCCATATCTTCGGAAACCGTCCAGTCCGCAAGGAGAGGTTGAACAGCTCCCGAAGCTCGGACCCCAGAGACTCCACCGCTATCTCCAGAATCCGTTCGGAAGCGTTGCTTAGCCTGTGATATCGTACGATACACACAGTACCCACGGCGCCACGACGACTTCCTAAGCTTGGATAAGCGTGACTCAAAAGGCAACTGATCTAAGTGATAGGACCTCTTGGTGGTAGGACCCCTTTAGGATTCACCTGTGTAGAGACCGTCCTTATCATCAGTATTTTAAGAAGAATCAGTGCCTTCCATAACCCGTGTACTTTCATCTTGGGCCTCCTTTTTTGCTTGGTGGTAGGATCCCTTCTGGGTCCGCCTGGCTAGCGACCACCCTTTATATAAAGTCTGCCGCCAAATGTTACCGCTCCGGCGGTAATGTGTTCCGGCAATATTGTATAAAGAGCCAGTTCCTTCCTAAACCCGTGTGCTTTCATCTTCGACCTCATCGTCACTTACCATCAGGTGAGATTGAGGTCAAACGCGGGTTTAGTCACTTATAAAAAAAAAAATCTACACTTATCATAAAGCAAGAACGAAAGAAAGAAAAGATTTTTACTATCACAAATAACTTAAAAAAAAGAATACAATGCAATGAAATTTAAAGATATTATATGTGATTTCGAACTTAGGTTCGGTTCATAATCACGATAAATATGGTATTACACATTAGATATATATACATTTTATGATAATAGGTTTAACCTCAGCATTGTGCTGCTAAAACCATATTTTTTTAATATAGGTACAGGTAAGTAGTCGAAGGTTCAGGTTTATTTCAGCATTAATCTTGAAATTCCAGTAAATTTTTATGTAATTTTATACATGTGATAATCTATAGAGGTACATAATTTATTGGTAAAGTAATGGTAAAAAATTACAAACATTTATCAATATATATAAAACTGTTCCGTTACTGACTGAGCGACTGAGGTACTGAGTGACTGAGTGACTGACAGACAACGTACAGCCGCAACTACTGGGCATAGAGAGCTGAAATTTGGAACAAACATTCTTTAGGGGATGTAGGGGTGCACTAAATTCCTACGGGAACGGGAAATATAGGACTTTTTAGTTTGTATGAAAAATCTTATTCCTTGAGTGCACCGATGTGAAACTTAGTGTAAAGTTTTTTCAATGTGTGTCTGGTTGTGTTATGAAAGGAATTCCCGAAATTACCACGGGAACGGGAAATATATGATGTTTTAGTTTGTATGAAAAAATTCCATCCCTTGAGTGCACGGATGTGATACTTGATATAAAGGTTCCTCAATAAGTGTCTGTTTGTATTATGGAAGGAATTCCCGAAATTCTCACGGGAAGGGGTTAGACTTTTTAGAATATAATGAAAAATCTTATTTCTTGAGTGTAAGGATGTGATACTTGGCATGAAGGTTCTTCAAAGAGTGACTGGTTGTGCTACGAAAAATATTCCTAAAATTCCCACGAGCACGGGAAATATATGATTTTTAGTTTGTATGAAAAGAACTTATTCCTTGAGTGCATGGATGTGATACTTGGTATAAAGGTTCTTTCAGTGGGTGTCTGGTTGTATAGTTTCTGAAATTTCCACGAGAAGAGTAGTTAAGCGCATACGAAGTTGCGGGATAAAGCTAGTAATAAATAAAACAGTTAAATACAGTTAACAAAGCAAACATATAACATAAAAGGTGACATGGAAGTCTCACCTACCTGGTGAAAAGACTCCTTCAGGATCCCTTTAGCTATTTCTTCTTTTTGTTAAATTTAATTAAATCTGCAATCATAGGAACTGATTTCTTCCACGCTGGACTGATAGCGAAAGAAAAACATAGAACGTGCCAGCCGCTTCTCTTCCCGGGTATACTGTAAAAGTAAGTTAAGGGACGGAGGTTTCATTGGCGTTTTTGCGGGCGATAGGCTGACCCCCTATCACTGCAATAGTCTCTTTCCATCATAATGATACCTGCAAATTTGTCAAACGTGACATCAGATGGTTTTACAGCCTCTGGTGTTCTGCCTACCCCATAAGGGATACAGGCGTGAAGTTAATCAAATCAAATCAAATTATGTATGTATGTACTGCAATCATAGCTCTACCGATGATGTGCTTTCAAAAGCTTTGTTTGATATGTCCACTTTTAATCTCTCCAACTACTCTATTTAGAAAAATGTATTGATTTTTGAAAGTTTAATCCTTGAGGAAAGTTATAGGGAAAAGTTATAGAAAAGGGAGGAAAGTTATAGAAAGTAATTTTGTCAAGAAATTCCCATGGGTTCGAAATAACGCGGGTAGAATCACGTGAAGCTGCTACTGTTGCTAGTTTAAATAAAAAGTCGGAACCATCCACAATTATGAAACATTATTAAACTCCTCCCCATTTGCCAAAAGGTGAAATTGAGGTCAAAAAATTTTAAAAGAATTCTAAGTCTAAGAAATCAACATCTGATTTGATAACAGAGCCGGGAAATGAAAAGGGTACTAAATAAATAAATAAAAATAATATAAATTTTTATTTCCTCTACAACAAATCGAGTTTAAATAGCTAACAAACTTACTTGTCTTTTTTAAATATCATCTCCGACAATATTCCAAACAAAGCGGTACTTAATGAAGGACAATTAAAAATAATTTATAATTGTTGTTCTTTATTAATTTTGCAACGCAGAATAAATAGGTAATTAAATTTTAAAGATGTCAGTTTAATTAGCACCCAAATACACAGTTGAAAGGAAAATGAAGAGGAAAATACAAAGAAGAACGTCTTAATGACAGTTTCCATATTCGATGTATAAAAACACATCATTTTAAAAACTTTAAGGGTAAAAACGTTAAGCATTTGGTCCCATTGTCTTGGTGCTGTATATTTACGAGCTTTTCCCGCAACTTAATTTTTTTTAATTCATTTTTTCCAATTAAGTTTTTCGTACAAAACAGTATTAACCTTATTATAAGCTACATTAAAAATAAAATATTATTTTTTAATTATTTGAGCACACACTAGGATTCCCTGTGTTGTGGGTGGCTTTTTTTTAAAGATTGCAGTACTAATCATGATTAAAATAACAACATTAAAATGACACAAATCAAACAATTCAAAGAGATAATAAACATAGCACACATGAGTAAAATTGTTAAGTCCTCTAAGTAGGCAACACAAAAAACAATGTACAATAAAGCCAATCCAAAATCTTAATATGGTATAGTATAATGTAATATAAGTATAGTATAAAGTATATAAACTAATTAATTCTCATCATTATAATGATGAGGGTAGAGTTTAATAATATTAGGACAGTAGTATACTGGGCTGAATCTTATGAAAAATATTATATGTACAAAACATTTTCGATCTGACAAAATAGTAAAGTTAGCTATTTCTTTGCAACATATACATACATACATACCTACATATACATAACCTCACGCCTGTCTCCCCTTGGGGTAGGCAGAGACAAGGGTACACCAATTGCTGCGATCCAAACATACCTCTTTCGCTTCTTCCACGTTCATCAATCTTTTCATACATGATCGCCGGTATACAGAGCAAGAATGGATAATGTCGTTGGAAGGGGCCGGCCTAGGCGAACGTATGCCGATCAAATTGGCGACATTTTGAAAAAGGGCCTAGTCAAAAGTACCCGTAACCGGCGATCATGTATGAAAAGATTGCAACATATATATATATTTCAATTATTACAGTTTCTACTTCGTACCCGCTAAACTACCCTTCCTGTGGCAATTACAGAAACTCCTTCCATAATACAACCAAACACCCATTGAAATAACCTTTATACTAAGTTTCACATCCGTGCACTCAAAGAATAGAGCAAACTGAAAGCTGTAAACCTGTCTTCCAGAGTAAAAAGATACTGACCGTGCCATGCATGTACATAATGGAGATGTGTAAGTTAAAAAATACCCTGAATTCTTTACTAACAGACAGGACCTACCTACTAGATATACACTTAGGAAAAATAGACCACATCCTGGTTACAACTACACGCAAATAGTCCCGCTGTTATGGCAGTAAAAATTTTCAATAATCTGCCTAATGTATTAAAATCTCAAACACGTGAAAAAATATTATTTAAACAGCTCAAAAATTTATTAATTACAAATAGCTATTACACAGTACAAGAATACTTAAATGATAAATTTGTAAATTTGTAATAAGACAGTAAATTTAATTTATCTATAATATCTCTACGCCTCCTCTCTCCTAATATTGCAATACCCAATAGGGTCATAATGTATCCTAATGATTTGTGTATATTATGAAAGCAATAAAGAATTGAGAATTGAATAAGATTTTTCATACAAACTAAAAAGTCCTATTTTTCCCGTCCTCGTGGGAATTTCGGAAAATCATTCCATAATACATCAAGACACTAATTAAAGAACCTTTTAAACCTTTTTGAAGTTTGTTGGTGCCCAGTAAATTCTGAAATCAACCAAACAGCGCTAGGCCAGCTAGGTGGTATAAGGCCTTAACCTCCTTGCCACTGCAGTGAGCTTAGAAAAAGAGTTAAAAAACTCAACGAATAACTGTACTAAGGAAACTCAAAATAGTATATTATGTAACAAGTGAACTGTTGCTAATTACAGTCGAGGCTGTGATTTGAGCCCGAGCCGCAGGCGAGAGCTTAATAATGAGCCGAGACTGTAATTAGCAACGCTCACGAGTTACATTACGACGTTTTTTTTTTAAATTTATATGGATTTGAAGCGGTATAAAATCTCTTTGTTGTTTCTGAAAATATTTAATGTATAACCCGGATCAATAAAATATGCTCTGTTTACTCGCATGTAATTTGCACAAAGGTACAATTCAACTTTGTAGGATTCATTATATTATGCACTAGGGTATAATATATTATGCACGCGTGACTTATAGCCCAGTTTATAGTTCTAAATTCAATAGAATAACGCTCACTTTACGAGCAAGTGTGTTGAAAAAGATTTTACTCTATTTAGTTAGTGTACACAAGTTATTCGGGACAGACTGAAAACTGGCAATGTTAAAAACGTTACAAATAAGTACATAAAATACCACAAACACGCCTTCTGTTCCATCATTCTGCTTGTACTACTTATGTTTGAGGCAATTTCTCAGATCATACAAACACAGTTTTAGTTTTTATGATCTGAGGGCAATTTTTATGTTTTTCTTCTTTTCCGTGTGTTTTTTATTGTTGCGTCTATTTTTCTTATTTCTTCATTTTGAAGATCAAACAGTGAAAATAGGGTATTCTTATCGAGAACCATCGAAACATTATTGGATGCTCTCTGACGCGCTTTTAAGTTAAATTACCTATTTGTTGAAACTGGCATTTAAAAAACGTCACACGGTAAAAACCTGCTTAAAATCTATATCGAGCTGAAGAATTTGTTTGTCTAAACACGGAAATCTCCGTAACTTAACTATTAATCGTATTTGTAGAAAGTTTAACTGTTAAGGATTACTATTACAATGAAATTAATGGCTAATATAAGGTATGTTTTGTTTTAAAAAATATCAATTCTAAATTGTCTTTATTTTACTTTTTCTTAAAACATACATACATACATACATAACGTCACGCCTGTATCCCTTATGGGGTAGGCAGAACACCAGGGGTTACAAGACCATCTGATGTCACGTTTGACAAATTTGGGGGTATCATAAAGATGGAGAGAGACTATTGTAGTGACAGGGGTTCAGCCTATCGCCCACAAAAACGCCTTTAAAACCTCTGTCCCTTAACTGACTTTTACAGTATGCCCGGGAAGATAAGCAGCTGGCACATTCTATGTTTTCTTTCGCTCCCAGTCCAGCATGGAAGCAACATTGATTAGGAATTGGATTAGTTAAAATATCAATAAAAAAACTAACATACAAAATGTAAATAATTTTACTAATATCTTTTTTAGAACAAAGCCACTCTTCTGCCTATACAATACGTTGAGTGAGACTGCGTTATTATGCACGTTTTGTACCAAATTAAACTTGCGACCGGCGCACGCGCCTACACTTGACCAAAAAAAACTGCAAATGGGTGCAATCACCTCGTTACTGTGTAAAATGTTACGAGTATTCAACCTCCTTTAATCACGGTCTGTGGTACAAACAAAAAAAAACTCAATGTTATGTAATGTTTTGGATTTTTTCGTAGTGGATATACTGTTGGGTAAGATTAGCTTATAAGGTAATGTCCTACGGGATTATTTATTATTTTCATACTTACCTATAGATATTTTTCGATAACAATTATTGTCTACTGTAAACTTTAAACTTTACTGTAACCATGGTGGGTTTTTAAAATATGATTATTACACGAAATTATTACAATTATAGCCAATTTTATAAATAAATAATCTTTTGTTACTACTGACTTTACTTACGCCTGAGTCAATCCCGACACGTGACCGTGTCGATTACGCGTTGCGAAATCAATTCTTTAACTTTCGAGTAAGTTTACTCAGTTAATAATTAATATATATTTTTTATTTTAATTATTCTCTTCTTGTGTGATCTCAAACTATCAAATCCTCGAATTTCAAAAGTGACCCACCAGTCACCCTGCATAGCTTGTACATAAGAATAATTTATAGCCTATAATTTATGAAGATATTTAGTCAAAGTAGGAGACTTAAAATTCAAAAGTTGCTAACAAAAACCGATTTTAAGGCTTCTACTGACATAAGAGATACTTAAAATTAGATATTGTTACGTCGAATTGGTTGTTACGGCCCATTGGTTACATACTGACCCTGTGCAGTTGCGGGCACCGGCTAGAGATAATTTAATGTTTAGGAAATATGAAAAAGCAATTTAAAATATCGTGTGAGCTTAGTAAAATAGTTCTTGGACGACAATTGACAAAAATCTTTCGAAAATAAGTATTTTTTTTCTTTGATGTCTTATTTGTAAATATACGTGCTTGTGCAGTTTACATTACAGTTACTTTTTAAATAACGCTTTACCCGTATTCAGAGAAAGATTGAGTTTACGGGTAGGAACCGGATAGTTATAGATAAATGGATGATCATAATCAACGAATGCAGAGCATTATAAATACCGACTTAATGTCAAAACTTTGGCTGAGTTATAACACATGAGTAGATAAACGGAACAGAGACAAAGCTTCTTAAGAACGTGCAAAATTGTTACCTATTTTGGTAGGGTTGTCACAATAGGCAAAGACAAACTAAAAAAAACATTTGTTAAATAGTTTTATTATTCAGTATATAGAATACTTTACAAATACTTACCCTAATAATTTTCTTTTTATAATTTTTGTTTTTTAATAATTTATTGTTTCTTTTGACGGTGTGGTAAATTCTGAATCTAACATATAGTTTTTTCAAATACTCTAATAGTCTAAGATCCGGCTGCAGGATTAGTGCGTTCATCTGTTTTTTGCAGAAAACCGATTTTTTATGTATTTTTATAATTAGGAGAATATATATTTATCAGGTTGCCTATCAAAATTTGGCCGCCAGTATTTTTAATTTAATTATTTTTAATTGATTTTTGGGAAAAAATTTCGTTCACTTGTTTTTTAAATAAAATAACGTCTACATCACAGCAATTTATATGAAGACTCAAAAAAATCACGGTTGCCGTTGCGCACTTGGCCGCACCTCTTCGCAGCCATGTGTAAATAGGTATGATTTCGATACATTTATACGTTCATAACGTTTATTCATTAATTATATATCAAAGCTATTTTTTTTCTATTTATTATAATATATGGTTGCCTAATCAATATTAGTTCAATATTAAATATATTAAATGAATATTATAATTTTTTTGTGATTTTTAAATTTGTCATTTTGAAAAGGAAGACATATTTTTTGGAGTATTTATTAAGTCGTCTCTATTACTCCTCGGTGGTTGAGAACACTAACATTCGACGCATGCGCAATGGCTTAAAAGCGTCGCACAGCTCGCAAGATTGCCATTAGCCTATGATGACACCACAGGCATACATCTACATAAACAACGCAAGTGTCACAATTTGTATTGAAACCAAGCGTGCCGACTTTTCAACACGTTTTGTGACATTACAGCTGATATTTACTGCTGTGACGACCGGCTGGTGTAGCGGTAACATACATTTCCTTTTATGCCAGAGGTCCTGGGTTCGAATCCCGGCGGCGGCGGATATTTGTGTGATAAACACAGATATTAGTCGTCAAGTCATGGATGTTTATATGTTTATTTAAGTTCATTCTAATAAAAAATATGTATTTATTCAATATGTATGTTTATATATTTCTTAATTATATCAGTTACCTAGTATCCATAACACAAGTTCTTTAAGAAACTTAATTTGGGCTCGATAATGTTGTGTGAGTGTCGGAAATATTTATTTATTTATTATTATTATTATTTATTACAGCTGGCAATCGCTATCCTCGTCTGACAAATGATGTTACGCGCTAACTCTCTTTTACTCTACTATATTTGATATTTTTAAAAGCCAGCAACCCTTATTTGCGAGAAGTTTTAATTAGGCAACCATATATTATAATAAATAGAAAACAAATTGCTTTAATTTGATATATAATTAATGAATAAACGTTATGAACGTATAAATGTATCGAAATCCTACCTGTTTACGCATGGCTGCGAAGAGGTGCGGCCAAGTGCGCAACGGCAACCGTGATTTTTTTTAATCTTCATATAAATTGCCGTGATGTAGACGTTATTTTATTTGAAAAAACAAGTGAACGAAATTTTTTCCCAAAAATCAATTAAAAATAATTTAATTAAAAATACTGGCGGCCAAATTTTGATAGGCAACCTGATAAATATATATTCTCCTAATTATAAAAATACATAAAAAATCGGTTTTCTGCAAAAAACAGATGAACGCACTAATCCTGCAGCCGGATCTCGTACTATAACGGGAAACACTCACATGGCATATCAAATTTACAATCTTTAATACGTTTAAGTATTTCATTGCCAATATTGACAATATGTATTTCAAGATCGAAATATTCGCGAAACTTTTGCTCGAGCAATTCAACAAATGCGATAAAGTTATCAGGAGGTATAATTAAAAAACCCAATTGTACATTTCCATCATTAAAATCCTTGTAATGGCTGAATAGAGAATCTTTGCCCATATTTATAGGTTGTTCAGATCTCTTAACATACAGTTTTATTTTTTCGCATTTGTTGTGTTGTGTGACTTTCCCGAAGAAATTTTCAATTACGTCTTGATTTAGGCGTCTCGTTAGTATAAATTTAATTCCTTCTGATTTTAAATCCTCAGATAGTAGTAATAAAGATTTTATGGACACTTGAAACCCGTTGATAAAATTCATAATATTCGTAACGTCCTTCTGACTATTGATTCTTATTAAGTTTAGGTTCTTAAAAAATGACAACATTCCCTGTTATTATATTATTTTTTCTATTATTATTCATGCACACACTACAATAAACAACCATTTTAAATAATAAAATACCACGTTTTTACTTTAAAATATTCAAACTTCCAACTAACAAAAAAATCAACGTGCGTCGCGCTGACCCTGAGATTGTACACTAGCTGTGACAGCGTAAACCGGTTTTTACCAGTGTCGCCGCGTACGCGACAAGCGGCCAGTGGTCACGCACACATGCCCCGCGTGCTTGTAGTATTACAATCGATTCGTGCGGATGTATGAAGCTTTGTCTCTGTTCCGTTTATCTACTCATGTGGTTATAATGTCATCAATGTAAACTTTCTCCGAAATCATACATATTTTTTCAAAAATTAGAAATTTTCAATGTAGTACTCAACCGATTTCAATGAAATTTATATGGGACCAACTATGAAGTATCCTTAATCACATGAAACAAGAATTTTCAAAATCGATTCATAATTGTCCGAAATATCGTGTAGCAAAGACATAAAAAAAAACATACAGATGAATTGAGAAACTCCTCCTTATATCTACAACTAAAACTTTTTTAATACATCGGTGATATTAATAAGTTTGAACGGTTTTAGACGCGCTCAGTTAATTTAAGGGTTGATTAATATCTATAGAATCAGAATCAGAATCAGAATAAATTTATTGACAACTACAACAAACACATACACAAAGCAAATACAAGAAACACAAAATAGAACAATAATAACAGATTTAGTATGTTTTTATGTATAGCAAATCATGGTTGAAATTTTAATGTAGGAATTTGCAGTAATTGCCTATTTTTCACTTCGTCATAATTTTCAAATACCGCGGGTATATTACGATCCAAGAAAATCCAAAGTTTGAGATGAAACATAGCCTAATATAATCAACGAATGCAGAGCATTAAAAAAACCGACTTCACGTCAAAACTTAGGCTGAGTTATAATGTCATCAAAGTAAACATTCTGCGAAATTAAAAAAAACAATCTCAATGAAGTAGGTACTCAAACGATTTCGATGAAATTTATATGGGACTAACTATGAAACTATGAAAAAAGAATTTTCTAAATCTGTTCACAATTGTCCGAAATATCGTGTAACATAGACACAAAAAAAAACATACAGACGAATTGATAACCTTTTTGGAAGTCGGTTGAAAATATATCAAATCTTTTCTATCTCATGGAGGTAAAAATTTGGCTATAGTTTGGCTAAAAATATTTTGGCAAACGCCAATTTGGATTTTGGAAGCAACAGCACGGCGATGACCTCAGTTTATGACGATGCTTCATCACCACAAACTTTACTAGGCAACAGAACATAAGCATGAAGACAACCTAGTTCATTCTCAACTTTGAGGGCAATCTTAATTTCAGTTCACCATTGGAAAACTTAAAAGCGCGCTCAGATGTATATTTTTATACAGGCCGTAATAACCCCATCACCCCCGTAAATTCATGCAGTTTTTTTCCTAATTTATGAAACTAGCAAACATCTTTCTAATTAAATCTGTAGCCCAAAATCATCTCGCACCGGCAAAGCTTTTTCCGGTAGTGCCTAAGAATTATTGATCGTGTAAGAATAGCGAAATTGTAAAGACGACTAATCCTAAAGCGAATGACTCTACTTACTAATTCAAATAACCCGTCGGGCTATTTTTGGCAAGATACTAGCTTCAGGGTTCATCTGGACAGTGACCATACATCATGTAAAGATTGCCTAAATTTTGGCCATCATCATCAGGCGTAACAAGGAGAGTTTGAGGTCAGTAACAAAATAAAAATATAATAAAATTAATTAACGTTTAAACAGTTTTTTCTAGCAATCCAATTAATTATAATTCAAAGCAATGCAGAGTTTTATTTTAAAAATAGTTTCATTTTATGTTCATATTTTAATCTTTATAGCTTGATATTTAGGTACCTATTTTATTTCTAATATTCATGCTTTACTCGCCGTTTCGGTGGCTTTATAGATGCCGTGGTCAAACGTGATACTAATAATTCGTGATACTTATGATGTAAAAAATAATTAAACGCAATTGATGTTTATAATAATTCTGGTCAAAAACATCTTTTATACGTTCTTAAAATGCAGTTTCTTGTTGAAATCTATCAAAACCTATAAAGCTCTGTAACTACTCAATTTAAATTTTAGTTCTTAGATGTTTTATTGTTATCAGTTAACTGTAACTCTATTTTGCAGCTCCTGATTCGTCGATCACAGTTAAATAAAATCCTGATGCTACTATTCGACTGCCCAAATCTCACAAATTCCAATCACACACGAAATGTCTTCAGCAAATCGTAAAATAATAAACTCATTATTTTCGCGTAAGTGCTCAAACTGCGGTGCTATAGGTGTATTATCCGAGCACGTGAAGAAGGCTTCGCGGCGGGGCGGGATGGCGGGACGTTGCCGACACCCTCACTCAGTCGCGCCTCAGGCCTCATCCAGGCCACCCGTGTGTCTCTCGCCCCGCCACTTATGTAACCCGGCGATTTTACATCTATTATACACCTATCTTACCAATACCAACAAAAAGTGCACGAGTGATCTGTGAGACTTCATCAGACCAGAAAAATTACCAGGATCGTTGTTGTTCCAGGTGAGTTATGTAACGGGAATGGTTCGGAAGACGGTGATCTCAGGACAGGATGTGTTACAAAAGTAAGAGTTCACAGAAAAAGCTTGTGTACTATCGAGATGAGCTTCCGATGTGCTTTTCCTGCTAAGCTAGCAACCTCACCTTAAAAGTCCGTTGATAAATAACTTTTACATAACAGATGATAAGTTAAGGTTAATTTATATGTTAGGTTGTTTTTTTAGGGCCGGCAAGTTCCACTTAGCAGCCGATTATAAGATTAACACTCTATCTGGGATACCTAGGTAGTGTTTATGTAGGACCTTTAGTGAACGCAAACGAATGAATGAGAAACAAAAGATGAGTCATTCATTTGTTAACTTAAGTATTTTTGGGACCGTCTGATGAATTACGAAAATTGGAGAAAAGAAAACGCTGACCGAGGACAATCGATACGGCTTTCAATGAATAAGTAAATTACAATTCGAAGATATTTTGTTTTCGCTTCCTTCTACAATTTGATTTTTTTATAATATCCAATTACTTAATAATAAAATAAAAATAAATAAATAATAAAATCCCCAGACAATCACACCAACTACATGGGCCCAAAGTAAGCATAGCTTGTGTTATGGGATACCATGTAGCGAACTAGGGGGGAACCTAGAATATAAATACATAAATAGATAAACACCCAGACACGGAACATTTTTTTTTTCTTGTTCCGTGCGGGAATCGAACCCGCAACCACTAGCGTCTGAGGCAGACAGGTTTACCCCATCGCCAAAGTGGTCGCCAAAAATAATAAGTAAGTAGTATGTTTTCAAATACTCGATAAATCAAAAAACTAAGCTTACTGCTTCAGGAAAAACAAAATGATCAACAACCGTTGTCTCAAGTTAAAATTATTGGTAGAAATCACCTTAATATATAATCTATATTCAAAAAAAGCCTCAATAGAATTAAATCTTACATATGTTTTTTTTTCAGTAACCCTCTACTCCATATACGCGTGACTATTATTCGTCCCGATAATAGACTTTTGCGTTAACATTAATCGCTAACTTATTTATATTGGTGATAGAGCACCTGACTTAATTTTATAGACCAACCTTATTTAAAGTCTGCCATAAGTATCATTGCTTTTGCTATTATGTGTTCAGAAAGTCCCTTCCTAAGTCCACATCACCGGCCTTGAGGTCGAACGGCTGAGTCTGAATAAAAAGTATGACTTAAGCCATGACGTAAGATATTTCATAGATCGTTGAACACAAGGCAAAAAATAATAATTTGACGTTACCTTTTTAAGGTTATCTTTACTGAAAAATCATAGACATGTACTAATTAAGCCCAAAAAGTAATAATTAACACCAAATAATCAACGAACGCACAGCATTACAAAAACCAAACTGGTTTACGTTTGAATCACTAACAACAGAATTGCTAATAACTAATAAACGAATGCAGAGCATTAAAAAAAACGACTTCACGTCCAAAACTTTGGCTGAAGTAGCTATAAGGTAGCAGCTATATAATGTTTTTAAGTTTTTGCATTTAAAATGCTTAATTATTCTTAACTAAATGAAAAATGTGATAAATAAAAATTGCCCGACCAGGATTCGAACCTGGGACCTCTAGTTTGCCGGACGAGTGCTCTTCCACTGAGCTGCCGGGGCCTGGCGGTACGCCTCGAAATTACTTACTTACTTTTGTTTTTACGTTATATTGCTAACGTAGTCGAATACTGGTCGGGTAATTTTTATTTTCTTATTTTTTTTATTTATTACATTTTTCATTTATTTAGCTATAAGGTCGTCAAGGTAAATACGAGTCATATATATTTTGACAAAAAAATCAATGTTTTCATGAGATACTCGATCGATTTCGGTGGCTTATTATATTGAACCACCTTTAAAGAATCCTCTATCTTATGAAATAAGAATATTTAAAGTCGGTTCATAATTGTCTCAAAAATCGTGTAACAAAGTCATAAAAAAAACATACACACGAATTGAGAACCTTTTGGAAGTCGGTTGAACATAAGAACATCGTCAACTTAGTCTAAATGAATTAAATACACATTATTTGAAGAATAAGGCAAATACCACTTATAAAAAAAAACATTAAAATACAAAGATTCATCAAAATCGGTTCACCAAGCAAAAAGTCATGACGTAAATACAAAAAAAAACTCAGTTTGCTCCTCCTTCTTTTCAAGTTCGGTTAAAAGCAGGCTACTACGTTTGTTATATTAAAAAATTAATGTGTAACAGTGAATGTAGAGTCACTAAAATATCGGGTAAGACATAGCGTATTTATTTAATATCAGTTATGTCAATCACTTCAATATTGCCAACCGTTGGGAGTATATTTTTATACAGATAAACAAAAAGCGGACCAATTAACATTACTTATCGACTTGTGTATAATGTACAAGATTTTGTTTTCAAAGAATATTTTCCAGTTGACCTATGAGTTATGTAATACTATAAATGTCAAATACATGAAGTATACAAATGACATAAAGTAATGCTTATAAATACAAATAAATACATATTCCTTTACACTTTTCTCTACATTGCCAAAACTTTTGAACTAATGATCCGCAGACCAACTACTCATATAAAAGGTTATAAGTATAAACACTTTTAAATACATATTTATTTACTATTTTAAAAGCACTAGAAAACCATAGTTTAAAACATAAAATCCTTATTTTCAAGACTAAACGTGAACTACTGCCACTCGTTTCCATAAAAATGAAATATGAAACCTTCGCAGGGAGCATGAAGCGATACTCTTCTCCTTGGCGCAACACTTTGCTCCCGTGATTCGAATATTGCGTTAATATTGATTTCAGGCTTTCCCCCGTCAAATAGAAAACTTTTTGTTAGCCATTGAGCTTTTAAGCTTTATTGCCGTTTTACTCCTTTGCAAAGGTTCATGTAAAAGGTTACACGTGAAGTTATCCTTAAAAAAATAACTGAATAGAGGTTATCAGGTTTTGAACAAATTTGTTGACTTTGTTTTCTTTTTATTGTGTACTAGCTGTTGCGCGCGGTTTTACCCGCGCAATTTCGATTCCCGCGGGATTTTCGGGATAAAAAGTAGCCTATACGGATTCGGAAGAATCCCTCTAAGTAATGGTAAAAGAAATTTTGAAATCGGTCCAGTAGTTTTTGAGCCTATTCAATACAAAAATACAAAGGTTTCATCTTTATAATATTAGTATAGATAATAGAAATAGTGGAGATTAATTTATTATCAAGACAGCGCCACGCCGTCTGGTCCAAAGATAACTTAAGCATGATAACGAATAAATACTAACATTAAATTTTACAAATATGTATATCCTTATAAGTATCGACCTTCATCTTTGAAGATGCAAATATCTATAGACATTACCTTCAACCTTAAAAACTTGTTTACGGATATGTTCCCCTTAAAAAGTCAACAACTGGGAATTATTAAGCTGTAGCAGTCTATAACAGCTATAATATCTTAAGCAATAGCAGCTATTAACAATATTCCCGTACATTGTTCATTTTAATACTGAACTCCAATGAAACATTGATAGTCAATATAACTAAAGTTCAGCAGTATATAACAGAATACATTTAGGGGCGTGCGCTAAATCTTCTTGTAACCGTTGATACTTCGTTTACCATCGAAGTTGTGAATGCGGCTGAGCTTTGCTTATGAGTGAATTTTCTAGAGATTTAAACTAGTTCTTGTTTGGTAAGAGTCAAAGTCAAAATAGCTTTTAAGTGTTGTTCCTGAACGTTACGGACTAGAGGTTTTAGACGGAGATAGAGTGTACAACTTGTGTAATTATTTGTTTGTACTTAAGGCCATGAAGTAACTAAATCGTCGAGTTAAATTCATCTTGACGAGATCTAATACTTTAAAAGTTTTTTATTTTATTTTTTATGCTTGAATATAGATAAGATAAATAGTATATAAGTTTGTCCGGATCGGGGATCGAAGCCTAGATTTAAATCATGGTTAAAGTGGATATTTGTGTGATGGGTACAGATATATCAGAAATCTTACTACAAACACCGCGGCTATGACCAGTTTCTGCGTCACAATTATTACGTCATATATATTAAACTATAATAATAGTAAAATTTTCTTTCACACCTGTAAGTCCAAGATCTATTTTACATATTTCAGAATTCCAGAAATGTATTTTGCGCTTCTCAATCTTCTTGTTCCATTATAACTTATCTTTGGATGACGTCCAGGTTAAATAAGGGTTAGCAACAAATAAAAAAGAAACTATAGCCGTTAAATCTTAGGATGCTAGAAGTTTCGTCGATGCCATCGTAAACGTTTATAATTCAACGTAACTTTTAGCGCACGTGGAAATAAACCACGGGGTGACTTATAACATTAATATAATAATTATATTAATATAACTAGCTGTTGCCCGCGACTTCGTCCGCGTGAATACCGGTTATGGGAGTTGGATAAATAATATTATAATATCGTCCTTGAAGTTCAAAGTCAAAATCGATTCAGTTGTTTAGCTGTGAAAGCGTTACTGATAGATAAACAGAAAGAGTTATTTCAAAAACTGTTGCAACAAAGCTGTCATTCGCAGTTTCACCTAGGTTTTGTGAAAAAGACCTACAAAAAATAAAATAGAAAAAGTAACCTACAAAAAGTATATACAAAACAGGAATACCCTATATATTATGGTACGCATATTAGCTTACTCTAGCCACCGCGCGCGGTTTTACCCGCGTAACTTTTGATCCCGTGGGAATTTCGGGATAAAATATAACCTTTCCTCAAGAGTTGGGCTATCAAATGCAAAAATAGTTTTTCAAATCCCACTTGTAGTTTCTGAGATTAGCGCGTTCAAACAAACAATAAAACAAACTCTTCAGCTTTATATATTAGTATAGATAATAGGATAAAATAACAAAATAATATTTATCTTGTCGATTCGACTATTTATCGATGGTTGCTAGCCCTGCTAGGCCGTTCTCGACGCCAGCGGGCGCTCGAGCGATTTGTCGCGGTTTCATACAAACTCAATACTTTCTATCGTGTCGCGGAAATCGCTGCTCGCGTCGTTGCCCGCGCCGCTGTCGCTCTCGCTGTCGCTGTCGCTGCCGTCCAGTTTGCAGCCTTTGTATATATGTATAAGATTATTATAGTATGTATAAGAGTAGGTTTATATGTAGGTAGGTTTATTACATAGATGGTGCCCGCGACTTCGTCTGCATTGAATTAGTATTTCGAATAGGTTATTTTCTTCTCCAAGGTCCTATCTAAAAAAATAAACATGAAGAATCTTCCCCCATATAATATGTAGGTATAACTCCTAACCAATACATTACAAAGGCACATTCTAGGTAAAGCTATATTACTGTAAAGTTTCATAAAAATCCATTCGGTAGTTTTTGCGTGAAAGAGTAGCAAAAATCCATCCGTTTAGCCATTATCAGTGTATAATATGTTTAGTAACCTATATGTTTGGCTGTTTTTCACGGTCAAACGGCTTAGCCAATTTTAATGTAATTTGGTATGGTAGTTCATAAAGTCCTGTGTTGAGTTTTGACACTTACACCACTTTTTATTCGGAAGAATTCTACGGGTTCTGAATTCCAAGAGGCAGAAGCGATCAATAAAGAAAACCTAAACGATATTGAGTTCTATTATTTTACGTTTAACTTTTTTACAATATATCTCTGTATGTACACTACCTACATTAAATCTAGCAAGAAGCTTTATTTATTAATGATTTAGCCCTATCAACATAGTTAACTTTTATACTACATACCAACTATCTTTCGGATTTATTATAATATAATATGTCAGCCACAGATGTCAGCAGAATAGAACAACAAACAGACAGACACAAAAAGACATTTTTTTCTTTCAAATTCTTACTTTTTTTTTTCATTTCTGAATAACCTTAGGTACATATGTTTTTTGTAATTATATTTCATGTTCACACGTTATTGTTTACTGTTTTATATAAACATATGTATGTTAAGATAGATGCATGGTAAAGATTGATACAAAATAAAAAAATATATAATAAAAAAAAATTACGCGAGCAGGATCGAACCCACGACCTTAGACTCATGGTCGGTCTACGCGCAACTGAGCTATGAGTACTTCTGATCTGTATGCCGAACATCTCCACCATATTCTAGTAAGTTTTAGGCATTACTTTTAAAAATCTATTACAATATTTTTAGATCCTAGATTTTTTTATGTCTGCAGAATCTGCTCATCATCCTGGACAACTTTTGTTAAGGCATCATATCTATATTTCTTACAGTTTTGATGATCCCTTAAGGGTTCTGCATCAGGTGTTCCAGTAACCGAAATAAAATATACCCTATATGTTGCCCCGGCTTCACAGCTATACATCAAAAAAAGTTTCATTCAAATCCGTCCAGCGGTTCCAGAGATTAGCGTGTGCAAACAGACAAACTTACAAACAAACAGACAAATTTTTTTTTTCCGATTCTTACTCTTTTTTCATTTCTTTATAACCCTAGATAATTTTTTTTGTAAAAATATTAAATGTACAGACACGTTTTTTTTACTGTTTTATTATATGTATTGATAAAATTAAAATAATATTATCCGTGGCTTTACCTAAATTAAGATCTCGATCTCGTTGTAATATGAGGATGGAAACCGCGAATGTAGAGCACTAAACACTGACTTGACTTCCCTTTAGCGACCGGCTGGTGTCGTTGTAACATACATTGCCTTTTATGCCAGAGGTCCTGGGTTTGAAACCCGGCGGCGAGGCGGAAATTTGTGGGATGAATATAGATATTAATCGTCAAGTCATGGATGTTTATATGTTTATTGAAGTTTATATTCTAATAAAAATATATATTTATTAAATACTAGCTGTGACCCGCGACTTCGTCCGCGTGGATACCGGTTGTTGGAGTTGGATAAATACTATTATTATATCCTCCTTGAAGTTTAAACTTACCTTATTCAAAATGTCGTCAAAATCGATTCAGTAGTTAAGCTGTGAAAGCGTTACTGATAGATAAACAGACAGAGTTACTTTACAACAAAGCTGTGATCCGCAGTATCACCTAGGTGTTTTGTGAAAAAGTACAGGTAGGTAGGTATATTACATAAATGATGCCTGCGACTTCGTCTGTATTGAATTAGTATTTCGAGTAGGTTATTTTCTTCTCCAAGGTCCTAAGTACTATCTTTAATAACAATAAAATAAAAATGAAGAATCTTCGCCCATATAATATGTATAACTCCTAACCACAAACATAGGTAACTATATTAGGTACATTACAAACATAGGTAACTATATTAGGCACATTGCGTTATAAACAAATCGGGTGCCAAAGTGTCTTAAATTTTACATATTTCATGCAATACCTATCTTCATTAATTATAGCTTATTGTTATTCTAGGTAAAGCCATATTACTGTAAAGTATCAGAAGAATACATTCGACAGTTTTTGCGTGAAAGAGTAGCAAAGATCCATCCATCCAGCCATTATCAGTGTATAATGTGTATCTATCTATAGTTATGATTGGCTACTTTTCACGATAAAATGGCTGAGCCAATATTAATGTAATTTCTTTTGGTAGTTAACACATACCTACGGTACTTTTAATTCTCCTTCTAAATCTACGGTTTCTAACTTCCAAGAGCTAGAAATGATCACGAAATAAATAAAACCTTGAGTCCTATTATTTTAAGTTTAACTTTCTTACAATATTATCTCTGTTTGTACGGAAGGCAGCACATCAAGTATTACAAATCTGTAATTTTTTTTTTACTTGAATCTGAAATATATGCCCTCGATTAATATCTACCTGTATTAAATCGCGCAAGAAGCTTTATTAATGATTTAGCCCTATCAACATAGCAAAATTTTCTACTGCATACCAACTATTCTTCAGATTTATTATTTTTAAGCCCCTAGTACTTTTACCAGGAGTATTTCCTTAGAATTCTTATTCCCATGTTTATTTTTAGTGTAGTTCAGTTTTTTTTTCTTCTGGCTATCCGAACGCTTTTACATCTATCTACTAATGCCACGTTACAATATCAAAAACACCGTTCGTTCGTTGCTTCCACGCTGGACTGGGAGCAACAGAAAATCATAGAATGTACCAGTTGCTTCTCTTCCCGGGCATACCTTAAAAGTCATTTTAGAGATAGAGGTTTTATTGGATATAGAGTCTTGTCAAATTACTACTTACTATTCTTATAACTACCTACCATTCGTTTGTAGTAGCTTTTACTCATGTAAAATATTGAAACCCAGCATTCATTGATTTTGACGACAATTTAGTTATAATTTAGGTACCCCTAGAATACCGCCTCTGAATAATTGACTAATCCGAGTGAGCCCCGCTTGGTGGTAAACTGACTGTCTCGGCTGACTGAAATTTGCCGTCAAACATCACTACTGTCAGCGGTGACGCGTCCCGAAAACATTCTATAAAGACCCAGTTCTAGAGCCGCAAATGGGTTTATGATAGAACTGGCTTGGCTTCGGTATTCGACCTCATTTGTACTTACCATCAGGTGAGAATGAGGTCAAATTCGGGCTTATTCACCGATTTGAAAAAAAACTTAGTATTTTTATATTTTGGAATAGAAAGTTATAAAATTAAACTCGTGGGTAGTCTGACTCCCAACCGTTACACGAATTTGGTGGTTCATTCAGAGAAATCTTATTTCCAAGTGAAATAATAAAAGTTGGGTGAATATGGTCATAGGCACCCAGAGTTTGGTAGGTATCTCGGACAATTAACAGCGTGAGTGGCCGGCCATGCCAGCGAATCACTCGCTCGCCTGCCCGCGTCTTATCGAACATACCTACCTATTTTATTACGGAGTTATTTTAAAATTATTACGATATCTCTTTGGATCTTGATTGAAATCAAGTGGTGTCAAAGACAATTTTGTTCACAATTAAATATTTATTGTAAACAAAATAAAAAAAAATATATAAAAAAAAAATACGCGAGCAGAATCGAACCCACGACCTTAGTCTCATGGTCGGTCTACGCGCAACTGAGCAATGAGTACTTCTGATCTGTATGCCGAACATCTCCACCATATTCTAGTAACTTTTAGGCATAACTTTTAAAAATCTATTACAATTTTTTTAGATCCTAGATTTTTTTATGTCTGCAGAATCTGCTCATCATTCCGGACAATTTTTGTTAAGGCATCATATCTATATTTCTTACGGTTTTGATGATCCCTTAAGGGTTCTGCATCAGGTGTTCCAGTAACCGAAATAAAATATACCCTATATGTTGCCCCGGCTTCACAGCTAAACATCAAAAAAAGGTTCATTCAAATCCGTCCAGCGGTTCCAGAGATTAGCGTGTGCAAACAGACAAACTTACAAACAAACAGACAAATTTTTTTTTTCAGATTCTTACTCTTTTTTCATTTCTTTATAACCCTAGATATTTTTTTTTGTAAAAATATTAAATGTACAGACACGTTTTTTTTACTGTTTTATTATATGTATTGATGTATGTTTAGATATTTCTTAAGTATATCAGTTATCTAGTATCCATAACACAATTCTTTAAGAAACTTAATTTGGGCTAGATAATGTTGTGGGAGTGTCAGAAATGTTGATTTATTTATTAATTTTCAAGTCCTCATCAAAATTTTCGCGGAAATCACAAATCAAAACGTGATTTATGTACTTTTGTTTATTTATTTGTGGATTCCCTTAACTGATTTTGATGAAATTTATATTGGACCACCTCTGAAGTATGGCCTACTGAACGAAATAACAATCATCAAACCGATTTATAATAGATGAAATAATCATGCAGTAATCATACAAGAAAACATACACTTGGTTTGAGAATGTCCTCATTTTTGAAGACAGTTAAAAGTCGGTTAACAAGTTTCTTATTTGACCCCGGGGCTCTACCTATACAGCTAGAAATCACGTTAGATTTTACTTTGCCACAGAAATCTAGTCTAATTGCCGTGACTCGAGGCGTGCCCCAGGGATCAATTCTGGGACCGTTCCTTTTTATTTTATATCGCGCCAAGCTAGACAAAGTTATTAAGAAATGCAAATTGCATCTTTATGCAGATGACCTTCAAGTATACATTCCTGTGAGCTACGATGATGTGATCGCCTCTGTAAAGGATTTGAATGGGATCCAGAACATGATAATTAAATGGAGCATAGAAAACACTAGTGCTAAGACCCGAAAAGTCTAATTTTATGAAAATTTAATGACTTTTCAAGCCTCAGCATAGATTAATATAGTTGGTAATATTGTAATATGGTTGGTTGGTGGTTAATATGATTCAGCAAAAATAATTAGTTACTAAAGCAACCACAACCCTAGTATTTCAAATATTTATGGTATTGATAAATTGTATGTTACTGGTGTAGCGGTAAAATACATTGCCTTCTATGCCAGAGGTCCTGGGTTCCAATCCCGGCGGCGGCGGATATTTGTGTGATGAACAACAGATATTAGTCGTCAAGTCATGGATATTTATATGTTTGTTTAAGTTTATTCTAATAAAAAATATGTATTTATTCAATATGTATGTTTATATATTTCTTAAGTATATCAGTTATCTAGTATCCATAACTCAAGTTCTTTAAGAAACTTAATTTGGGCTAGATAATGTTGTGCGAGTGTCAGAAATATTTATTTATTTATTGAAAAAGTTTCAGAATTTGCTTTTAATTTAAACGGAAGATCGTCAATGAAGCTCATATCACACTCCTCTACGGGTTTTGTCATGTTTTTATCTTGTTTAGAATAAGACGTTGCGAAACTTTCATACTCTACATAAATGCTAAATTATTGTGATAGTAGTCGAGCGCGGTTCAACCGCGTGTCTTCATCCTGCAATAATTTATCAATACATCAAAATACATATTATAAGGTCGCCTTATAATAATCAATAATATTTTAATAGCAGATTAAGAATGATGAGTGGGTCATAACTACAGGTTTTTTTTTAATTTTCCATAAATTAAAATTTCAAAAAGTTTGATCCGTAGTTTATGACTACACAGCAAGTAATAAAAACGTTTCTAATCTAATCTATGTAGTCATAAAGACCGTCATAATAGATCAATCTTAAATTTTACTCACAGAGAAGAATTTTGAAATTTCAATTTTTGAAAAATATTTAAAAAAAAAAATTTTTTTTTCGTAATTCAGACCCGCTCATCATTCCTAATCTGCTACTAAAATATAATTGACTATTATAAGTGGACCCTGTATACCTATTACTGTCCCTAAGGCCTGTACTACCAAATGATTTTTATTAAATTACGGTGTTTTTAAATATTTTTGTGTCTTTTAACTCACCTGACCAAAAAATTATGTTCACGGCTATCCATGGCGCAATACATACCCATTGACTCTACGCGTGAAATCACCGGAGCTATATTGCTGCATAGAAATGGTGCTGGAAACTAATTTCACACCTTGTCAATTCGTATCAAAAATAAGCCATCAAATCTGTTGGTCATCTACCTTATAATAGTGGCGTTCATGCATACTATTTGTAGTTTGATGTTAAAGGGGTGAATTATTATTATTTTAATTAGTTTTATAACCTATAGCCTGGCTAATGAAAGTAGAGATTGGAAAAACTTCGCGAATTAAAAAAAATTAGCGTCATGGCAACCCCGACAATAGTTCGAAATACATGGATTAAACAAGCTTGATACTTCATTAGTTTTTTTATAAAAGTTTCGTAAAATATAACAAAATTGGTACTGTCCTACTTTTTGAAGACAAGTCAAAATGATAGGCGACTAGTATTAATAAGGTTTAAAAATAAAACAACAAAATACAAAAAAAAAAAAAATTGTAATCAAAATCCGAATCCAGCAATAATATATGGAATGAATCGTCAGAGTCACTGGTATCGCTGTTTCCTACATTGAATGAAACTATCTAAATTTTCATTTTTTAATTCATTTTCAAATACGAAAATTCCAAAACCTCGATTACCAAAACCACCAACAACCGTTCGATTGACAACAGTGACACCAGAAAAACGAGTTTGACACTCATCCTAGTACTGCCACTTTTATTAGCCAGACTCTACTAATTTTATAAATCTCAATTGTTCGTCCCGTCAAATACGTCAAATTTACAGATAAATACACCCTGTATTTATCTGTAAAAAATTATATATTTCAAAAACAAATTTTTGAAATATAACAAAGAAAAAAAAAATCTGGAATTGTTCGATGACAGTGTTATTCTAAGCCACCCATACACGGATAATTTCTACCTAGAAACTTATTTAAGAGTTTCTAAATACTGTCAGGTTTTGGTTTCCGGATGATGGAAAATAATTCAATGATAATTATTATCTACTGACAGCATCCCGTCATCTGAGGCCTGTTGAAGCCACAAATTGCTAAGAGGTCTGATTTCATTCGTTCATGTAATTACGGTTAACCGCCAGTAGTAAGTAAATTCGAAATTCAAATGTATGTAACAGGATTTCGTCATAATTATTGAGTCGCTGGAATAATCACACTTGTATGTAAAAAAAATGTCTTTAGAATTCACCATCCACCATGATGTACGCAAAAGATAAGAAAAGTTTTAGCTCGTCGTGATAAATTCACTCAATAACATGATTTATTTTGTCTATTCTTTCAAAAGGAATCAGTGCAGTGGTTTGAAACAAGAAACAAACACATGTTTTATCATGTAAATTTATTTTTACTAATGCTCACGTGGACTTACTTTTATTACAATGAGGTTAAAATGAAGCAAGAGTTAAGGAGGTAAGAAGTCCTCGTGACCATGATATTTGGCGGCATATTTAATAATAAAAATTAAAATCCGACTACTAAAAACACGCTCTAAAAAGTACGAAACAAGAAAATAGTCTCCTTTGAAATTTTTATGTATTTTTATACATCATACTAATAGAGATATGTTTAAAGGAGAGTCGTGATCGTATGCTACTTTGATTTTATTTTTTTATTTTAATGAATCTGTTTTGCTGCAATAGGAGGTTTAGCAGTAGGGTTTTAGTTTTTGAATTTTTGTTATTACCTAAGTATTTCACTTGGTTTGGAGTAATAATCTTTACATACCTGAACTGTGCTATCAAAGATCTTTTATTTGATACCCCACACAAAACCATCAAGTTTTTTTTTAGTTCTTTAATTTAAGTCTCCTGGAGGGCGCTGCAATCAATTTAATGCAACTTCGTGTAGCCTATAACACCATTCATTTGTCCAATTATGATAACTAGTTTACAAGTTATAAGGGAATTGAAGAACATCCATACCCACATACGTACATACAGGTGAGAATCATAACCCTCCTTTTTGCTTCGCCGTAGTTGAGTAAGCACGAGAAAGCGGACCGCCATGTCACCGCTGTTCTTCAAACTAGTCACCTTCAACGATATTTTATTCCTCCCAGTTGAGCTATTTTCGGCTGACTCTAGACAGACAAAAATTAGGCCTCAATTTCGCCAGACGCCGAATGAATATAAATACTACTTTTATGGAGTGTCCCAGCTTTGATCTGATCTGAACGTCACTTATTATGAGGTTCAGATTGAGGTAAAGCGCGGGATTAGTTATACATTTTAATTAACGCTACACCTCTTGCAGGCAGCCTCTCCACATCAATCCCAACAACATTTGTTCTACACCTTTTAAAAAGAAATAGTTTTTAAAATTTTAGTTTTCCCCTACAAAAAATATTTATAGCCTCTGTTTAGAGGCGTAACTCTATTAACTTTGAGCGTTTGCAGTTTGCGCAGTAAAATATCGCTTCAAAATAATAATAGGTACTTCTTACAAAATGTAGAGTAAGGAGCAAAAACTTTTTTGTTTTTATTTTTAACCTTGATATGTATAAATTATTTATATTTATATAAATTAACCTTGTATAAGGAATATAGCTATTTTAACTTTGGCGATGGGGTAAGACTGTCTGCCTCAGACACCAGTGGTCGTGGGTTCGATCCCCGCACAATGCAAATACTGGTGTGCATGTAACATGATTGGTCTTGGTTTATTATGTATGATGTGAATGTATTTACCTTATATTTAATGAGCAGATTTTCATTTAGATTGCACCACTGAAAATTCGTTTAGGCCTAGATGGCGCCGTTTGAATATGTCCAACAACAATATTTGTATGTTCGAGATATTACTGAATTACTGAGCAGATTATGATGTAGTTTGCAACAGTGAAAATTCGTGTTCACTTTAAACTATTCATCTTTACGTCATATTATTGCCTATGAGCTGTGTTATTACTATATTTGTCAAGAAAGTGCAAAAGCGATTTACAAAATTTTTTTTTTTATATCGAAAGCATAAGACGTTTGTCCTCCATGCCACCTGTTAGAAAGTGCGCACGAAGACTTTTCCTATCCACTCTACACTTAAAACTGCCAGGACTACAATGATCAGGAAAAGCAGTCGTAGGCAGACCGTTCCACACTCTGGCAACCCGACCAAAAAGGAACTATCAAAGCGTTTTGTTCGACTGTTTGTAAATTCACTAAATAGGAACAATACTTATTTTGATGTAACTAGTAATAAGTTAAATACTGTTTTCTACGCAAAACTTAATTGGAGAAATTGAATAAATTAGGAAAAATATTATTATAAATTATTATTATTATAAAAAAGCCAACTGCACCCGAACCGAGACAGATTGAGAACCTACTCCTTTTGGAAGTCGGCATTTATTAACCGACTTCCAGAAGGAGAGGTTCTCAATCTGTGTATTTTTGTTCAATTATTGTTTTGGACAATAATTGTGAATCGATTTTGAATATTTTTGTTTCATATGATAAGGGATACTTCAGAGGTGGTTTATATAAATTTCATCGAAAACGATTCAGCGCTTTTCAAAAAATTTTAAACTTACAAAAAATATGTAATATGTAAATATGGAGAATTTTACGAAGATGACCTTAGATTTCTGCTAACGTTTTGACAAGGCTTAAATTGTTTACTGAAGTCAGTATTTTTAATACTCTGCATTCGTTTATTATTTGACACAATTTAGCACACAAAAAATAAAATACCAGGAAGTTCAGTAAACAAGAGATAACATTCCATTATTCCTTATTATTTTGCTCTATATTATAATGATCGTATTCCTAAAAATCATTTAACAGCCTTGCCTGCAGCTTTTTTACGACCAATTGTTGAAAGTCACGATTCTAAAATTGCTTAGTAAAAATGTAAGGTCCTAATCGTTATTTGCATATCCTTAAATAATAATACAAAAAAGCATCTGCTGTAGGCTACAAGGTTCCGAGATTTTGAACCACTTTTGATCTTTACAAATATCATGTTTTTTTTGTTTCCTTTAAGATTTATCTCAGATTCGTATTTCGAGGAAATAATTTGTAAATCTTTGGTCAGTTTTTTAAAAGAAAAAGATTTTGTTTAAATTTTTAATTAGCTTATTTTACAATTGGTAGAAATACTGCTAGAAGCACAAATGAATGTTTGGATCTTGAGTTGTGTGTTGCTCATTATATTTTATAAGTTATATTTTGGAAATATGTTATGCGACCATTGATGTTTGGGCGGCAGTAAGTAGGTATATAAAAATGGCACCCTTTGTAACTATAGTAACTATACGTAAACTGAGCAAAAAATTATATATTCTGAAAACTCAAATAAGGAAAAACATTTTTATAGATTTACATAAATTATTTTTATTCTAATAGATTTATACAAGGTGTTCTTTTTGAGGTTTTGTTCCTTACTTAAAAATATACTTACTTTACTATACTATACTTTATTACTTTTTGCTAAAGAATATGTGGTTCAGAAGAGCATACTTTCCAAGATATCATCAATCTTAATAAAATGTGGTCATAAATTATCACCCTTGTAAAATCTCTTTAACATTCATTCAATAGATGCGTGTCACTGAAGCCACACAAGAAACAACAAAAACATTTTAAACGTTGAGGAACGTTGCATACAACGCAAAACGTTGTGAACTGTACCTGTGCATAGCGATAAAAAATAGAAAATGCCTCATTGTCATACTTCCCATAAAGGTGTTTTACATTAGATGCTTCGACTTAATTAAATTATTTTGTATGAAAAACATAAACCAAAAAAAAATGAAAAAAAATTCACGTTATTTGATTCTATTACATGGTCCTATCAACACTCTAGAGGTTTGGGAAATCAAAAGGAACACCTTGTATAAAATATTAAATTTTATAAATTACTAGCCACCGCGCGTGGTTTTACCCGCGTAACTTTTGATACCGTGGGAATTTCGGGATAAAATATAGCCTATAACCTTCCTCAAGAGTTGGACTATCAAACTCCAAAAATAATTTTTCAAATCCCACTTGTAGTTTCTGAGATTAGCGCGTTCAAACAAAAAAACAAACTCTTCAGCTTTATATATTAGTATAGATTAGTTTTCAAGAAAAACAGAAATTCATGAAAACTATTGATTGAAAAATTTCACAAGAAAGGTCTATGATGAAATAGTATATTATGTAACAAGTGAGCGAAGTTGCTAATTACAGTCGAGGCTGTGATTGGAGCCCGAGCCGCAGGCGAGGGCTTAATAATGAGCCGAGACTGTAATTAGCAACGCTCACGAGTTACATACGACGTTTTTCAACACACTTGTGAGTAAAAGACAGACATACGTGATCATAAAATAACAAACACACTTGATAACAAAGCTGTGAATTGTGATTGAAAAATGGCGCCGAACTTCGCGCATGCGCGTAGGTTTTTTTTTCCGTTAAATGTGTCAATGTCTGTATAGCATATACAGCCTATTTAAAGTGAAAATGTTTAATTTGGAGAGGTAAATGCAAATATTTTAATATTTTGTAACAAATTATTGTAAATTGTAAATAATTTGTTTGATATACAATTTTGTTTAACTAATATAAGGCGTAAACATTTAAAAATGTATATGGATTTGAAGTGGTATAAAACCTCTTTGTTGTTTCTGAAAAAAATTAATGTATAACCCGGATCAATAAAATATGCTCTGTTTACTCGCATTTAATTTGCACAAAGGTACAATTCAACTTTGTAGGATTCATTATATTATGCACTAGGGCATAATATATTATGTACGCGTGACTTATAGCCCAGTTTATAGTTCTAAATTCAATAGAATAAGGTTTACTTTACGAGCAAGTGTGTTGAAAAAAATCATACAGTTCTAACATTCGTTTTTAGTTCTTAACGGGCAAGAGAAAATCTGGATTTCACCCTCATTTGATTTTCTTCTCTAATAAAATATTTATCTCCCTTGCTTTTTCTTTAAACTTTCATAAGTAGGTCAGTATTTATTAAATAAACTAGCTGTTGCACGCGGTTTTACCCGCGCAATTTCGAATACCGCGGGAATTTCGAGATAAAAAGTAGCCTATGTGCTATTCAAGACTATCACTATGCCAAATTTCAGCCAAATCCGTTTAGCAGTTCTCCCGTGATTGAGGAACAAACATCCATACATCCAAAATTTCCCATTTATAATATTAGTAAGATAAGATACTTTAAGATGGTCCAAGGTCAGTTCAAGGATGGTCAAGTGGGACGATGTGGGCCGACCAGCAGCGTAGAGATATTTGAGGAAGATCTTTGAAACACAGTGGGCGTTTCCGGAATTATGCAATGTGCGATGATATGAAATAATAATCAACGAATGCAGAGCATTAAAAATACCGACTTCACGTCCCACACTTTGGTTGAAGTATAAGGTCATCAAGGTAAACGTTCTCCGTACTCATACATATTTTTTCAAAAAAATATGTTTTTTCATGAAACACTTAATTGCTCAAATTAATATGGGACCACCTCAGCCTCTATCATATAAAAGAAGAATATTTAAAATCGGTTTACAAGTGTCCGAAAAATCATGTAACAAAACACAAAAAAAGACGTGTGGCACTCGGAGACTGCCGCGGTAAAGCTATTGCATAGCATTTTTTATCAACTTATGCAATTATAATTATTTATTTATTTTATTAAGGGCCTACACTACCTCAAACACGCTCCGAATCCAAATTTTGATCTCAAATATCTATCAGAGTACTGAACTAATAATTTTAGAAAAAACATATAGCAAAGTTAAGAGTATGAACTAAGAACCATATGTTTTGAAAACACGATTAATGAAAAAAATCTCGATAGAAAAAAATCACAAACTTACCTCTAAAATTAACAAAGAAACCTTATTACTTAATTAGTACTTAACCTACACTAATGTAACTTGGTATTTAGTTTCAAGGTATGACAATACGTGTACTATATGATCTGATTTTAAAATAATTTTACAATTTTTTTTATTATAAATCTTAAATCTAAAATAATGTGTTTGGCACGACGGGTGACCTGCGCCCGCTCAAGGATTCAGTTGCGCTCCGGCATTCGTACGAAAAACCTGTGTCGCTTTCATGCTTGCCGCCGCCGCTACAACATCACGTAAATATCGTGTTTTCCATAAATAAATTTGTGGTGTGTTTTATTTCAAAATGGGAAATGAAAGAAATAAGATACGGAAAAGGCAGAGTTGGAGAAAACAAAACGTGAGTGAGTAAGATAGCTCCGACGCGCGTTGCGGGGTGCTTCACGGCCGGGCGGTGAGGTGGGGGCGAAATTCAGATTCTAGCTGGAGTAGTATGGGCTCTTAATGCAGTAATGTTTGATCTAATATGAAGTTCCACAAGTTCCTAGTAGATGGCGCTGATTGTTTATTAAAGGCCGCATGTAATGTTATGAAATCAAAGTATCACCGCTGTGCCGGTCGGAGTGGGGGGTGTTAGGTCTTTTTCGTTACGGAATTTCTGGATTCGGTCCCCACTCTCAAGGCCCGCGATAGAAGCTATGCAATAGCTTAATAAAATTTGAACAGCGCCATCTAGTCACAAATTACAAAATGTAAGCAGAGGATAAAATAGATCACCTTTTTTAATCGATCTTACACGTTAGAGCAATAGAAGATAGAAAGATGGAAGAGAAGAAGAATGAAAACGAAAGCTGTCAGTTTGGCAGCATTGAAAGGTTAAACAGATATTATTCTCACCAGGAACTGAAAGATAACATCGTCCCTTCGGAAGGTTTGAAGTTCATAGGATGATCGGATGCAAATATTTCCCCAAGGGATTATTCAGATGTAGTCATCGTAATGGGCCCTTTGTTTACAGATTCAAATACAAAAAGGTGTAAACAAAGTTTTCTTTGCGTCGCTTGAAAAAGGGAAATAGTATTTATGCAAAGTGTCACTTTCCCAGTAATTTTTTCTTTTAGTCCTCATTATTAGCCAGATACGTATTTTATACATTTATTTGCAAAAATAAAGGGTTGTCAGCTCTGACAACATCTTTATTCATCATAAAAGAAAATGGCCTCTGCACCAGCACAAGTCACTTATTCTAGACATCAGACGTCGGTGTGGCGTAGGGGCCCCGATGCATACTGTACCTGAGCGAAAAAAGAGCTCCAAGATCTCTTACTTAGGTAATACTACTTCTTTCTTACCTAAATCGTTTAATATAACTTTTAATATAAGCCAGTGAAGATCAATCACTGCCGCACCACAAATGTTTTTTAAGATTAGCAGCCCTTTGCCATGGGTGTGAGCTGAAACTGGACGGCAGCGACAGCGAGAGCGACAGCGGCGCGGGCAGCGACGCGGGGAATTTGGGCCGTTCTCGACGCCAGCGGGCGTGAGAGCGATTTGTCGCGGTTAAATACAAACTTAATACTTTCTGTCGTGTCGCCGAAATCGCTGCCCGCGTCAATGCCCGCGCCGCTGTCGCTCTAGCGGTTGCTGTCGCTGCTGTCCGGTTTGCAGCCTGAAAATGTTTATAAATAAGTATTCGTGCGCGTTATCTGATTCTGATAAGACTACACTTAGTGGCATAGTTGGCGATACAGTTTGGGTAACCTAAAAATGTTAAACTTTCAACGTAATAAAAGTAAAATTACAGATAAAAGTAAGTATTTTCATTTTGATGCGACCCTGAGTTAATTCCCTGAGTTAAATTGAACCGCCGACTTCTAAGTGCCGAATAAAAAGATTTATAAAACTTTAGAACACCATGTTTCAAAGTTCCCAATATATTTTGAAAAGCTGTTACTTTCGCCAAAGCTCGTTGACCGAGGCATCTATCATTCTTGACGTTTATTGCATCCTGTGTGAGCCTGTCTTACGCCAAGGTTCAACACCTGGGTGGGGCTCAGATTAAACGAAGTGTAGGTATTTATGGAGTTAGATTTGAAAAAAAATTTGTTCATATCAAGTTGTGCTTTTTGAAAGATATATTATTTGAAACTAGGTATCATATTTGTTAATTGATTCATATGATACACCAACAACAAATGTATTGCAATAATTCTAGGTTAATTATTTACTAGGTAAAAAAACTGATACTTATGTCTGGATTTAGGTAGTATGTACATGCATTTCATATGTGCTCTATGAAAAATTTATTTTCAAATAGAGAATTACATAAAAATAGGTTCATTTATTTATGTGCAATTTTATAAATATTATTTAATTATATTTTAAAGATCCTTTTAATTTTAAACAATTGGGTCTCCTCAATCTGAAATTGAAAACGGGTCAATAAAATTAATAGGTATTACTTAGTATTCATTGTTCGACTGCTATATTCCACTACTATAATAAATACAATGCACTGCTTTTTATTACCTGTACTTACACATTTCTAAGAAGCACCTTGGTTTGGAACCTTTTTTTGCTCTAGCGAACTCAAAGATAAATCTTTTGGTGAGCTTGTCAAAGTACTCAGTTTGTATAATTTACGCCAAAAAGGTTGACATTTGCGGACAGGGTAAAGTTTTACGAAGCACGTAAATCTGACGGTGACGGCGTCTGCGAGGTTAAGCCGTACACTGTGATGGCACCAAA
This sequence comes from Stenoptilia bipunctidactyla, assembly GCA_944452665.1. NCBI lineage: Eukaryota > Metazoa > Arthropoda > Insecta > Lepidoptera > Pterophoridae > Stenoptilia > Stenoptilia bipunctidactyla. Next base: position 19,448,723 of record OX101734.1, on the reverse strand, counting down.
AGTGGACACCTTAGTTTAGAGTTGAATGTGACTTTAGAAGTTGATAGTTGGACATGCAAACAGCATTGATATTTAATAAAATGATATCGCAACGATATCATGCAGATTTTTCGTTGATATAACATTTAAATTACTTAGGCATACGCGGGTAATAAAAGCAAGGTGCAAGTTCTTACAAATAAAAATTTAAACAACCATAACTTGACGTTTACAAAGACGGCTAGAATTTTAACGCTACACCGTGAAGGAATGAAATGAAAATGAAATGAAATGATCGTTTTTTATTCATCATAAGAGCATCGAATGGCCGCTTAATGAAGTCACAATTTTGTACTTCGGCTTTAACAAGGTGTTGATAGCCGGCAAAAAAATACAAAATAAAAAATACAAAAAAAGCCGGCCGAAAAAAACTCTTGGCACTCTTTTTCAGTCAGGATTATACGAATTAATACAAATAGGTACATACAGTACAAATTGATCATGACATAAAAAAAAACAAACACAAGACAGCTAATTGTGAGAGCCAATGTCATGCCACAACCAAATTGCTTACATAGTAGGTGCATTGAGCTATGGATGCACAAGACGACCATGACAAACTGGGACCAGAGCATTAAAACAAGAATGGAATAAAATAGTCATTGTATCATCAGCAATCAATAGTATATGTTTAAATGATTAGGATGTTGAGAAAATATCGCAACATAAGTATTTAGGATATATCATCGATCGATAAAACCGGATTAAGGACATGTCGCGCTAAAGTAGAAGATAAGCTAAATGGACCTGTCCCCACAAATGTAGTTGCCGTGAAACAATTTATTTATATGAACTGTTTTATTAATCGTGCGTTGGTTTAAAATGAACCCGTTACATTAGCTGCTATAGAGGCTGTATATTGTATAAAGTATAGGCAATGAAATTAATTTTATTTTCTTTATCAAAAAAATAATGTACACAGTAAAGAAATAATGACAACAAACAAATAAAAATAAAAGTTAATTATAAACGGAAAACTCCATTGCATATATTTTTGTTGAAAGAGCTGATAAGATGACGAAATAATTTGATGAAAAAGTAATATAATGTTTGTTAATTGAGGTGCCTGTAATAAGGATAGAAAATATCGACCTATTTTTTTTGCAAATCTAATATAGGACACATCCTAAGTACGTGATATTATAAAACACGCCATTGCAAGCGACTTCAGCCTAACTATGATGAAATACATGAAAAAGGGGTGTCAAAGGAAAATAAACTGAGATCAGTATCGCAATATTTTGAGTGGAAAAGATTTAGAAGTCATCAATAACTGTCTTTTCATTGGTCATTTATAGGTTAACATTCCCGAAAGTGTGTAGTGTATTCCCGGAAACGACACGTTTCCTTAACACAGGAGGTACATGGACCTAAGGCCTTTCAGATAACATCAAAACAGGTCGAGTAAAACAGGTTTTCGAGATATTACCACTTTTGTGATTTTGAAGAAATTTCCACTTTTGGTCAATTTTGCCTACAGCTGCAATATGTATTTATTAATGCACGTTTTATTTTTACATTTTATTACATAATCTTAAAAGATATGCTTAATTCCCTTTTTAAATTAGTACAGAAGTAGCCCATTTTCCAAACCAAATCTTAGAAAAGTTTATTTTTGTCATGCAAGCCGTGCTAAATAAATAAGTAGCTTTCTGGGAACTACATCTGGTCCTATTCTGGTTAAAACAAAGGTTCCAGATATCTTTTGTGGCAACATACCTAAAAAAATATTATCAGATCTACATAGTTATTTACCTCTGTTTCTCTTTATTATTTTTATTGGGTAGGCAACTACCTAGCTTCTGGAAGTAGGTACTTCAGTTAACAGATAAAGGTTTCTTTCTTTACGGTTCTAGTATGTATCAAAGTTATTACTGGATCATCTCAAGTGACTAATAAAGATAGACCTAGTAAAAATAAAACATGCGTTACCAAATATATATTAAATTGCCACTGCAGGCAAGAAAGGACCTAAAGTGGAAATTTCTTAAAAAATCATAAAAGTGGTATTATCTCGAAAACCAGAGCACTTTTACTCAACCTGTTTAGATGTTATCTCATAGTCCATCTACCACCAGTAGTGTCACGGGAACGCGTCGTTTCTGGGACATCCTGTATATAAAGGATGTTGTAGGATCTGTTGAGATTATTTTGATGTAGTTATTTTTTTTTTCTCATTTATGTAAATGAAACTTGTTTATTTGTTTGTTTGAAAGTACTCTGAAACCAGCCATATTGATAAACAAAACCATTTCGCAACAGCTGTTTGTTCTTAATACATAGCATAGCATTCTATAGCATAGCATAGCATACTATAGCATAGCGGTATAACATTTACGGCCGCTGTCTGTAGAGAAGGTACAGAGTATTCGCCTGCGGTATTTTGGGGGTTCAAGTAAATCGAATTCATGCTTACACTTAAGTTTTTATAACTTGTTGATTCTATTTAGTTTAGGTCAAAGCCTATTAAATTTCATAATTTATACATTTTAATTAGCGCAAAATCCTCTTGCAGGCAGCCCCTTCACATCAATCCCAACAACATTTGTTCTATGACTTTTTAAAATTAATAGTTTTTAAAATTCTAGTTTTCTCATAAGAAAAAAATGTATAGCCTTGGTTTAGAGGAGTTACTCTATTTACTCTGAGCGTAGGTATGTACCTTGCGTAGTAAAATATCGCTTCATAATAATAATAGGCACTTCTTTCAAAATGTAGAGTTAGGAACTAACATTTTTTTTTGTTTTAATTGATGTGTTATTTATCAAGATTTGTAAAAAGCCCTAGAACAAAATGTTGTTCGGATTGATGTAGAGAGGCCTGCAAGAGGTGATGAGCTAATTAAAATGAACCCTGTATATATTACATTTAAAGATCTTAAGTTGCCTGAAATAAAGTTAAATAAAAATATTTTAATAGATTAAAGGTTTTCTTAAGATTAAAAGTTTCTTAATTAAGGCCTGTAAAATCGTTACATATAGATGTTGAAAAACTTTTTTCCCTGTGTCTTTGAACCTTTTTTTAAAGGAAATAACAAATTATATGTTTCATTAAAAGTTAAACAAACACTGCATTATAAAAATTTCATATAAACATTTCAAAAGTAATGTTATCTCGCAATTAGTTACGATCGATGGTAGAGGCAGATATAATATTATCTCCCGATATGTAAATCTGTGCTATCGAACCCTGGTCTGATAATTAATTTAATATCCAGTTGATTGCACAACCGCAGGGATAAAATTCAATTGCTTTTGCAAACTGTGAATAACTAGCAGTTCATGTTTAATATAATAGCTGCTTAAAATTATATTTCAAAAATAATTGGACAGGAAAAGTATTGGAAAGTATTGTATTTCTGTTAAGCTTTGCAGACTGGTTAGTTACAATCAAAACGCAAACAGCCCTCGTGACAGTGGTGGAACATGACCTCTCCTTCCTGGCAGTGGTCAGAGCCATGGTCAGCGACAAGAGGTCGTCGGAGGCAGCCGTCTCTTTTAACAACGGAGTTATGTAGCAAAAAGAGGCCGCAGAAAGGACTCGAGATGATGACCCCCTCTCGGCTCCAATTCATCGCAGAAAGACCGGTCAGAGAAGAAGAGTTGATGCCAACCTAACGTGATTCGGTCAAGTGACGGCTTTAGGCGGTGGATACGTAGGTATCCGCCGCTCACTTCCAAAGGTCTTCGCTGGCAGCAGCGTGCTACGTGTTTCTGGAATGCCGCTGAGCGAGGGAGGTTCCGCGCTAATAAGTATAGGACGTTTGTCTTCCATGCCACCTGATGGAAAGTGCACATTAAGACTGTGGTGGTACACGTTCATCTACGAGAAACCTATTCACTCGATACTTAAAAATACCAAGACTGTAGTGGTCAGAAAAAACAGACTCAGGCAGATCGTTCCACACCTTGGCAATCCGTACCAAAAAGGAACCGTTTTGTTCACTCCTTTTTATCACCGGACTACCAGAAGCAGGCAGAACTTCCATCCCCATATAGTGGATTTACCTAGAAGTCGAACAAAACGCTTCGATAGTTCCTTTTTGGTACGCATTACCAAGGTGTGGAATGATCTGCCTGCGACTGTTTTTCCTGACCACTACAGTCCTTGTACTTTTAAGTGTCAAGTGAATAGGTTTCTCGTGGATGGACGTGTACCACCATGGTCAACCACTTTGGCGATGGGGTTAACCTATCTGCCTCAGTCGCCAGTGGTTGCGGGTTCGATTCCCGCCCGGAACAAGAAAAAAAAATGTTCCGGGTCTGGGTGTTTATGTATATGTGTATTTATATTCTAGGTTCCCCCCTAGTTCGCTACATGGCATCCCATAACACAAGCTATGCTTACTTTGGGGCCATGTAGTTGGTGTGATTGTCTGGGGATTTTATTTTATTTATTATTATTAGTCTTCAAGCGCACTTTCCATCAGGTGGCATGGAAAACAAACGTCCTATCCTTATAATCTATATAAAAAAGCAACCAATTTTTCCATTTTGCAACTTGTATCTATCAAATAATATTGTGTTGTCATACTTACTTGATTGATTATATATTACAATATGTATAATGAATAATGTATATCGCTACTATCATTGTGTTTGCTAATTATGCAACATTATGCAGAGTTAATACTCAATTGAATAGATAATCATATTCTGACAATAACTTATGTGTGAGTTGTAAGTGAAGACGTCGTGGCTCTCGTGTATGTACATTATACGATGTTGCAGGTGAAGCTGAGTTAGGCCCGGTCGGTGCAGCGATGCCCTGACCCAGAACCTACATTTATCATTACTTCTGTGCTTCAGAGGGCACGTTAAGCTCTAAGTCCTGGTAGTCGTAAGGTTTTGTCATTACGGCGTCTTGAAAATACTGAGATCCGCAAAGCAGCAATGAGTCAGCTTCGACCAAAAATTTTTCATATCCCAAAGAAGAGGCTCAATAAAAATATGAATATAAGCAATGCAGTGAGCTTATCGAATAGGGCTGTGACTGAAAATTACCTATGTGTTAAACCCCGTTCTATCCGTTTATCGTCAAAGTCTGTTCAGCCGTTCGTAAAAGCGAAACTAATCATACTTTGCTAACAAAAAGTACCTTATCTGCCTACTTAATACATCTCATGAAGTATTCAAGAGTTGACAGCCCTAGCGGCATCGACAGTAGGCAACAGGGGTGCGGGTGGGGAGAGGAAGTCATGGCGGATACAAAAGAAGATTTAATTCTATTCTCGTAGAATTATTTATTCATATGCCATTAGGTAATGTAATAGCTTGGCCCGGGTTAAATCTACACAATATAATTTAAGTATAGATACGATAAATGTAAAAACATGATTTTCTCAGTAATTTTTTTACAAGCTTTTTTGTACAGATACCAAACTTGATGAATTAAAAGTATAAAAAAAAATATGTGAAATGTTTTACTTTGCCAGTTTATTAATAAAACGGGGGATTCGTTGTTTCATACCAAGGGGGTTTCATACCAGTGTGGTATGAATCGCCGAATAGCGTTTTTGAATGCGTCATTTCATACCAGTGTCCAAATTTAAAAAAAAAAAAACACGATTTCTTGGAATGTCGTGTAGAAAACGCTTAGTAGAACCATTTGCAATTCAATATTTACTAGTATTTAAATCTTATTATTCTTATTTAGACTTAGTATTTAACTTTATTATTCTTACTACATACCTACATACTTTTTATGAGTATTACAAACTATAGCCCGGTCAATTTAGACATTTGAGGTTACATTAATGCCAACCAAGCTGGAAATCGGTAAGATTGTTTAAAATATGATAAAAAATAAAACTTGAAAGTTCCCCATCTTTCCCCTGTATGGATTTTTTTTATTTAAGATCCTTTTAAAAAGAAGAGTTATTTGAAATTTTCAGCAAAACGGTAAATACTTGAGACAAAATTGTAGATAATAAATTTATCTACAAAAAATATATAATAACTTTGCTGCAGTCATTAATTTTTTGCTACAAGCCACCGTTTCTGAGATATAACGATTAAAAAATTTGGAGAAAATCGTCACAATAGGCACACGTTTCTACGCCACCTATGCACATTCATATCATATCATAGGCACACGTTTCGCCTATGCCATGGGTCAGGTTGTGATCCTGTTTAATTTGAAACTACTGCAAAGTAATGGATGTTAGCAGAGATTGAAAATATAAAAGCAATTAAGCAAAAAAAGTAGTGAAAATGTGAGTCGTACCTTTCAAATTTTTCTTCTGGTTCTTCTTCTTGATCGTCTAGTTCTTCTTCTTCTAGTTCTTGTCCTTCTTGTTATTCTTCATCTTCATCCTGAGTATATGTTAACTGCTTTAGTAGTCCATTGAATCAAAAGGATCCTCCACTGTTTGTGGGGCAATATTAGAGTGCAACCGACCTTGTCAATTGTACACGCCAGAGACAAAACAGACCGACTTTTTGCAGCAAAAATAATGATTTCTGGTATTTTTATATCGATTGAACAACCTAGTTTTCTTTTAAATATCCCCATAGTATTTGTGTAAACTTTCTTGATATAATACAATCGTTACGACCAAGTTTTACAACAATTATAACATAAATTGAAAAATGAAAATTCTGCCTTGATCAGTGTTCTCGCTCCTGTAACTTAAAGATGCTTGTAAACTTTACATTATTTTATACCTAAATTGAATCTACATATACTACACAAGTTATTAAGATTATTGGCAGCTATAGCATCATACTATTTTTGTCACAGTAGCTGAACAAAAATTGACACTATGAAAAACATGAAAACTTAAACATGAAGTCTTAAAACGACAACCTAAAATGATGTTAAAATAAATTGAAACAAGTTTTGGTAGTTGAGCAAAAAATACACAAAAATACCTAAATTTGATAAAATGGCAGTGAAATGACAAAAAAAGTTAGGTTTATAAAAAAGTATAAAAGTCTACGCTATTTTCATATGGTTGAGAATTCTGGGCGGAAGATGGGATTTTCTTACAGGCTTACATCTAGACTTAACTCCAGTTAACGGGTTATCCATTCATTACGACAGACCCTAAATATTACTACAACTATAGAGATACTCGTAGTCATGTATATTATGTCGATTACAACTTTCTGAATCCTGATATCTCAAAAACGGTGGCACGTAGGGAAAAAAAGTAATGGAACATTTTTTGTAGATAATTTTGTGATGTGCAATTGTGTCTGAGGTATTTTTATGATAAGATGATACTTACCCTTTCGCTAAAAACTCTTTTTTTTTGACGTTCGACCTTAAATAAAAAAAAAATCCATACAGGGGAATGATGGGGAACTCGCAAGTTTTATTTTTAATCATATTTGAAATAATCTTATCAATTTTCAGCTTGGTGGGAATTTATGTAACTTTTCTCTACTTTTTGGTCTAATTTGACCGGGCTATAGGCAATCTTTTGAGTTTATAATAATTCATAATATAGGTATTTTAATAAGCCCTCTGTTGGCCCTTGAGTCCCTGATGGGTAACGAGGAGGTTTAGGCCATACCTAAGTCACCAAGCTGGTAAATCTTAGTTGGTGGATAACAGACGTGATTAATTACGTTCTGAGGTCAATTATTTTTTAACCCACGATTTGGAGGTTGTATGAGCTGCTTTAACGAGCTGTATGGAAAATAAAAACGAAATCATCTAATATTGCACAAGAATGTAATTCAATTCGAAAATCTTTTTGCACTTTTTTATTTCATAACTTATTGATTGCTATAAACTTAGTTTCAGAACAGCTTAGGACACATCTTACTAATATTATAAATGTGAAAGTTTGGATGTATGGATGATTGTTCCTCAATCACGAGAGAACGGCTCAACGGATTTGAATGAAATATGGCATAGTGATAGTGTACAGTCTGGAATAACACATAGGCTACTGTTTATGCCAAAATTCCCGCGAGATTCGAAATTGCGTGGGTAAAACCGCGCGCAACAGCTTGTAAATTAATAAACATAAAGCAAAAAAGCGCAAGCCTTTGTAACCGACTCAATGAACATCTTCACATTGAAACAAGTCGGCTTCATAAATTATCTCAAACAGGGAAACAAGTCCAAGTAATTTGCCACACTTGTCAACTGTGTGAAAGGCTGTGATGTCGAATGCACACTGAGTGGGCCCTTTGTCGCCGGCTTTCATACAAAAACGGGCTGAATACATCATACCAGGCAATGTCGTGTTTAGACGTATCATAATTTATTGCTATACAAAAACGACAGGCGCTAGCAATTTCAGCTGTCAACATTATAGATGAAATTCTCGCTTGTATCGAAAGCTTATTGGTGGGAATTGTATAAAATCAGATGAATATTATGAGATTTCGTTATAAAATAAACCCTACTACTTTATTTATGAGGAAGGATGGATAGACGTATATATATCATTCGATGTAGCAAGTTCAGCAACATTTGGCCGGGTCGATACAAGAATGGGCGACCGCCGACGACCTATAATTTATCATGAAGACTTCCGTGCTATTTCGGGTGCTGTATAATTGTATAAAGTGGTCGTTAGGGTTTGTCAAAGTCATTTCGGTACCCTGAAAATTCCAGCATACACTGATCAGCACTGTTTCGTTTTTTTGTCGATTAGGACCTAAAACTCTGCATTACCCAGACATCAAACAGTGTCTTCAATGGTATTAAGAAAAAGCTTTGTAATTAAATTAATATCTACTGAAATAATAAAGGAACTAAATAATCCTTAAAGTAACATAACTATGTTAACACTCTCACAGTTTGTTTGAACCTGTTTTTGATCTCATTCTGCATTTGAGTTGATTTGATAACTAACCTTTTATAGAGGAGATGTTGCATCACAAAAGTAACTGAAGATTTTAAGCCGGCTATTGACTTGCTACAACATGTTAAAATGTAATGTCATACTTAGATGACATCATCGAAGGCAGTTCGTACTCTTATTATGGGTTTCACATTTTGCTATTCGACAGTCAAAGCCTTTTTGTAAGGTCACTTTCAATCGATTTGTTAGATGACAAAACTTGTGCCAACGCTGCTTCACGCGTTCAAACGCGCGTTTCATACAAAACTGCCACGTCCGTACCATACGCACGTACGGTACGGAAAATTTTATGAAAGTTTTTATGTTTGAATCTCTCTTAGCAGGTCTTATATAAATCTATGGGCCTATTTGAAGATACGGACGTACGGTACGCGCGTTGGAACGCAAATGAATGAAACTATATACATAGAAATTAATGAAACAAAGTAATGAAACTACAACTTAAGGGGTTTATTTTGATATCGTGCTCTAGTGTAACTCAAAAGAACAACTGCATACACAACTTTAATTAAAACATATCATGACCATGTTTGAGTACTGAATTACTGCTATCAAAAGCACCTTTTATTATTATACGACTTTCAGCAATTCTCTTTATGTTACTGTTCTTTACTTTCATGCAAAATTAACAGAATAATAAGAATCCTTATAAGCAAAACAATACTCTGGGATCTACTTTAACCGCTGAGTATAAATGAAAGTAATTATAACCATTCCCAACGGACGATACGGACGTATGATACGTGCGCACGGTACGGAAAATGTTATGAAAGTTTCTTTGCTTGAACCTCTCTTAGTAGGTGTTATATAAATCTGTGGGTAGGTGTGCCTATATGAAGATAAGGACGTACGGTACGCGCGTTCAAACGTACGTTGGCAGCGTTGGCACTTATACTGCAGTACAGTTCTGTAATAGAAATGAAACTACAACTTAAGGGGTTTCAAATTATAAATTCCAAATCTCGCCATACCTACTATACTGCTTCTGAGTTAGTTTTAGTATGCAGTCAGAAGTGGTGACACATTCGCAGTGGAATCAAATTAATTTCGATGTATTTAACGTTACTTTTTTATATGACCTAAAACAGTTGATTGGAATAAATCTTCTGAGTACCTATATGAATATATTTTTTAATTTTCTGTTTATTTTCATATCTAAAAAATTGTGTGTCTAGAAAAGCCTTCTAACAATAACATAATAAGACGTATTTACGGTTTTGAGAGTGAAGCCCAAAGAATCTAAATTTAAATCGCATCAATCCACAAATTCCACGTAATCAAAACTTTTTGCAGAAAACTCATAACTTCATCAAACTGTTTTCCCTCAAGTTCTTTTTTTAAACTCTCAAAAACAAGTTAAAACAGTATCTTCCGAGTCGCAATTTTTTGTTATTGCTCGGTAATATTTTTCAGGATTTTTCAAATGTAATTTCCTTGGGTAGTCCGGAAAAAAGGTTGGCCGACGAGGAATTAAGGCACTTAGTAGCCAAGCCCTGACACGGATTGATTTTACCCTCTTACGACCTCGTATGTTTTATCCTACATTGCATAGATATTATAGTATACGTAACTAGTATAAGTTAAGTTTCTTTCAAGAGTTGGACCTTTGAAAATATGAGTGGTTATTTTTTTATTTCAGCAATGAGACACAACATTTCTCTTAGCAGTGAGTTTGCATACTTTATGCAAAAATCTCATATTTATGGCCTTTTTTACTCGGTTTGATGTGTAAACCAGGACAAAGATTGCCCTTAGATATAATTGCCCAAGGTATAAGTACAAACTTGAATGAACCTTGACTTTAAATAATGTGGTTTTAAAATGAGAATTATCTTGGAAATATTCGATATTAAGTGGGGAAAGAAACTCGGCAGCTATCGGTTAACCTCTACGTCTGAGTTAACTTAGCTTTAACCACCGGCGGCAGGTTAATTGACTCATTGCTCAGGATCGATTTTAGCTATGTGCCCTTAAACTCCCGGTTGACATGATTTGATGATGGAATCAACATTGCATTAAATAAATGTTCATGCAGTCAGCTTGTGGAATTCACTACCTCACATTATACGGGAGTCTCAATCTATATCTATTTTCAAGAAAAAAGTAAGACCTTTCTCTATGCTAAAAGTATGTATTTTGTGTGTATTTTTATGTATGATATAATATGTAGGTATTTATTATATATCTTATGTATGTTTTTGTATTTAAAATTTGTTATGTAGGTTCTTAAGTACATATTAGTATATATTTCATTACATCATATAACTACATACTTTACAACACTTATATTTACCCCCTCTGGTCATTACATGTTAAAGATTTTATATTATGTTCTTTAATAACATTTATAGGCACAGTTTTAAGTCTAATAGGTTACTTTGAGAGATTTTGCGTTTTAAATTTGTTAACACTTTCATTAAGCCTGCTAGTACTAATTGGTTTGGTCGGAGAAGGTATTTATCAGCATAACACACTTATTTACACGTATTTGTATTCTATTATATCACTACAATGATTGAGTTAAGTTCTTTACGCATTTATTATCAGAACACGAGGGGTTTGCGCACCAAATCTAATTGTTTTCTTATAAATGTATTGCAAAATGACTATGATTTAATTATTTTAACCGAAACCTGGCTTACAACCGACTACAGTGATAGTGAATATTTCTATAATAAGTACGACGTATATAGAAGAGATCGTGTTGTTAGTGACGAGCGGGGCTCCCGTGGCGGTGGTGTACTGATTGCAGTGCGGCGGGGCATGTGCACGCGCCGCCACGCCGCCGCGACGACTGGAACACTGAGCGCGGGGCCGAGCTCTGGCTCAGTTTGGAACTCGGGGCGGCGGCGGCGCCCGCGCATGCCTCCCCTGGCGCCTCCCAACCAGTTCATTCAAAAATATTGACTCTAAATATCGCGTGTTGCTATTTTCCGCACGGCAAAAATCACACGGACTCGCTTTTAAATTTTTATGACAATGCTTCTGAAACTATTATAAATAATCCAAATGATTATTTTATAATATTAGGCGATTTTAATATCTCACACGATATTTGGTACTTCGATAATAATAAAATACTTAATTTAAATACAAACAACAATTCAAATGCTATCTCACTTGAAGATTTCATGCAATTTTCTAACTTAAAACAATATAATAGCTGTACCAATTGTAATAACAGAATCCTAGATTTAATATTAAGTAATTGCGATTGTATTGTTACTCACTCATCCCACCCATTGACTGCAGAAGACCCGCACCACAAGGCACTCGATGTAAACTTTATGTTACCTACCACAGCCTATATTCAAGAGAATGAACATTTTAAATTAATTTACTTTGCTGCGGACTCTACCCAAATAAGCACGGGACTAAGGGAAGTTGATTGGGAGAAGGAATTTCTAAATCTAAACACAGAAGAGTCTGTTAATTATTTTTATAATATTTTGTATGATCTAATGGAAAAATTTATACCCAAAAAAATTGTTAAATTAAATACAAATTCTCCTCCGTGGTACTCTAAAAATCTGATTAAATTAATTAGAAGAAAGAATAAAATTCATAGACGGTGGAAAAAATATAATAATTCTCTAGATTACCAACTCTTCTCCGAACTGCGCACCAAAGAAAAACAATTACAAAAAGAGTGTTACTCTAATTACATAAAGTTTTCAGAAGAAAACATCAAAAGGTCGCCTCGTTATTTCTGGTCGTTCATAAGATCAAAGCTAGGAATTAACTCAGTGCCTGCTCACATGTTGTATGATGAAAATTTTCAACAGATTCGGCAGAAATTTGTAATATGTTTAATAACTATTTCAACTCAGTCTTTGTCCCTAGTGATAGTTCTATGCAGGACAACGATTCAGTCGCAAATTAACATTCATAGTTAATATTTCCTCAATTGAAATATCACAACCAACTGTTATGAAAATGTTTAAATTGGTAGATGTACATAAAGGCGTTGGCTGTGACAGGGTTCATCCACTACTTATTAGCAAATTGCACAAGGAATTTTCAACTCCACTTACCATAATTTATAGAAAATCTATTTCTGAGGGATGTTTTCCGAACATTTGGAAAAAGGCTCTTGTAACCCCAATATTCAAAGGTGGCGACAAGCATGATGTGAAGCAGTACAGACCTATCTCTAAAATTTGTGTTTTTGGGAAGATTTTTGAAAAATTAATTACAGCTTCTTTAAACTCTCAACTGCTTCACGTACTGTCTGATGAGCAGCATGGATTTTGTCGGGGTCGTGGTGTCAACACCAATTTGGTCTCATACGTGGACTTTATATTGAATGCCATGGATGCTGGATATCAGGTGGATGCCGTGTACACCGATTTCTCGAAGGCATTTGATAAAATTAGTCACGCAGTTCTCATTAAAAAGCTTTGGGAGATTGGTGTACATGGCGATCTCCTACGATGGATCAAATCCTATGTTAGCAACCGCTCTCAGGCAGTTACTTTAAAAGGTTTTCAATCTTCTTTTCTTTTGAACTCTTCAGGTATTCCACAGGGTTCAATTCTGGGTCCTTTTTTGTTTGTCCTGTACATTAATGACATAGGAAGTTGTTTTAATAATTCACTACATCTCCTGTACGCTGACGACACAAAATTTATAAAATTATCAAAACTATAAATGATTGTCAGGATTTGCAGAGTGACATAGATAGATTTGAAAGCTACTGCAAATGTAATCAACTACTCTTGAATATTGAAAAATGTCACATAATCACTTTCACGAGAAAGAGGGTTCCCATAGTGTACAACTACAATGTTGCAGGGCGGGCCCTAGATCGAGTCACTTCAATACGGGATCTAGGCGTAACTCTGGATTCTAGACTGCATTTTAATGAACACGTTGATATCATAACAGCCAAAGCGTTCAAACAATTGGGTATGATACTACGAATAGGAAGACCTTTTAAACATGCCAGCACTCTCAAATTACTGTATAATGCATTTGTTAGGGGCGTGTTAGAGTTTGCAAGTGTAGTCTGGAGCCCACAGTATGCTGTCAACAATTGCCGTATAGAAAGAGTCCAAAAGAAATTTGTGAAGTCGCTTAATTATCGAGCCGCTTCTCAAAGCACAGACTACGTTGAAAGCGCTTTGAGACATAATATACAAATGCTAGAGTTAAGGCGCAGATACCTGGATACCATATTTCTATTTAAGATAATAAATAGCCATGTAAATTGTTCTAACCTTCTTAGTAAAATTATTTTTAAAGTACCTCGACCTTCCTCTCGTTCCACAGATACCTTCTACATAACACCTTATCATACTAACTATGCGAAAAATACCTTCTCCAGGCGCTCTTGCTCTTTCTATAATAAATCCCTGAAATCTCTCGACATTTTTTGTGATAATATACATAAATTTAAAAAAGATACAAAGACGATCTTGTTTGAATGATTACTGCCTAATCATTTATTTCTGTAATGTTTATTCAGAACCTATTATGTAATTATTGTGTTAATTTCCTTTAGTTTGCTTTTGTGTGTTTACATGTTTCTATTTTGTTATATCGTATATGGTACTTTAGGTCAAATTGTATTCTTTAAGTTACAAAGATATGTTAAAGACTGTATGTTACCTTAATAAATAAATAAATAAATATTTTAATAGTATAAGTAATTTATTCGATTTATATTTATACGTACACACTATTATTGCATTTTAACCAAACTCTCCAGTCTCAGATCTGCTGGAAGAAATTTCTTTAGAAATAAGCTGACCCTTGTAAATTTATTCTATGTTTATTTTCAATTGTCTTTAATCCTGTGTACAAAAATTGTTAAATAAATAAATAAGTAATCAAAACATTACCTGACTAAGACTTATCACTTATTATAATACCGAATGGCTGTTGTGTAAGGATTGACTGAGAGGCATTACATTTTAATTGCTATTACAGGCTTTTATATTACGATTACTTAAAAATATGCCAGTTGTAGTTGTAAAAATATATCAAAACCATTAAGCAAAAGTTTCCGAAACTGTCACATTTAACAATATTGTACAACAAATATTACATTGCCATTTTATTTATTTATTTATTTACACTTCAGTTTTTACAGGTAAAGTAAAAGAAAAAAGAACACTTACACTAAAAATAAAAACTTGGCGGTCTTATCGCTGAGGAGCGATTTCTACCAGACAACCATGTTTGTGGAAGAGACAAAAAAAAAATAACTTAAACTAAAAATCACACAAATAAAAAAAAAAAGAAAACTTAACAAACTAAATAAAAAACGAAACAAAAAAAAATGACAATTTTGTTAATTATTTCGTTATAAATAAATGTAATACATGCGTAAAATTATAATACATAAATACTAATATTGTAAATAGAATGCATAAATACTATTATAATAAACATAATATATATATATATATATATAATATTAGTTAATTATATATATATATATATATATATAATTAACATATTGCATAGATATTACAATAGCATACTTCTTTATGACTGTATTTGACTCAAGTATTGATTTTTATTTAATTTTAAAAGAGTGTAGAGATGAAGCAGATTTTACGGCAGTGGGAAGCTGATTCCATAGTGACACAGCCCGAACCGCAAAGGATTGGTGGTAACAGTGCGTTAAATGTAAAGGGGTGTAGAGCATTAGGTTGTTAGTAGAGCGCAGGTGTCTCTCGTGATTCTCGTGTCGGAACGTGAAGTGATGACTAAGATAGCTCGGAACTACAGGATTAAACAGCAACCGATACAGTAAAGAAAGAACATGAGTATCCCGGCGAAGACGAATAGGAAGCCACTTGAGTTTAGCACGGAATTCGGAGATATGATCATATTTACGTAAACCAAATATGAAACGTATACATAGATTTTGAAGCCGTTCAAGTTTATTTAAAAGTTCTTCTGTAAGGTCAAGATAGCTAGCATCGGCGTAATCGAGAATGGAGAGTAAGAGAGTGTGTGCTAATGAAATTTTGGTAGGTATTGGCAAAAGATTGCGCAAACGTTTAAGGGAGTTATTGACAGCAAACATCTTCCTACTCACTATGTCAACTTGTGGTTTCCAGGACAAGGTCTTGTCAAATGTTATTCCCAAATTTTTGACAGTGTCGCTGTAAGGAATTTTTACACCATTAAATATAATAGAAGGAATAGCTTCATAATTCATCTTGTTAACTATGCCAGTGCTACCAATTATGATGGCTTGTGATTTTGCTGGGTTGACTTTAAGCCCATGAGACGTACTCCATTGAGAAATTCGTGCAAGATCGTCATTGATTTGCTGTATTGCAACATTAATTCCATCGAGAGAACTGTGAGTAAATATCTGCAAATCATCTGCATACATGTGGTAGGAAGAAGTTAAATTCTGTGATATTGAGTTTATAAAAATTGAAAAGAGGAGAGGAGACAACACGCCACCCTGCGGGACACCGGTTTCGAGTCGGACCCAAGATGAGGATGCGTCGTCCAAGTTGATACGTTGCCGGCGTCCACGCAGGTAAGTATGAAACCACTCAATTCCTGATGGAGATATGTTAAGAGAGCGCAAGATTACCAGTAAAATATCAAAGTCGACGTTATTAAATGCATTGCTAAAGTCTAGTAAGGTTAATAACGTAACTTGTTTGAGCTCTTTAGCCTTGCGAATATCTTCTGATATTCTTACCAGAGCTGTAACAGTGCTGTGACCCGGTCGAAAACCAGATTGAAAGGAATCAAGAATATTATTTTTATTTACAAATAAAAATAACTGCTGATGAATAAGACGCTCAAGTACTTTGGAGAGAAAAGGTAATATGGAAATGGGTCGGAAATCACTACAGGTCTGGGGAGAGGCTTTTTTAGGAAGAGGAATTACATGAGCGTCTTTCCATAATTTTGGAAAAGTATTGGAGGTGACAGATTTGTTCAAAATTAAAGTGATTAAGGGAAGCAGGAAGTCAAGAAGAAGGACAATCATTTTTCGACTTATACCGTCACAGCCAACTGCATTTGAATTTATGGAAATTATTGCTTTCCTAACATCACATTCAGAGAATTGTGATAAAGTAAAAGGAGTATAATTAGGTGTAGGCAAAGATGAAATGTGATTTAATGTAGAAGACTTAATATGGGCATTCATAAGACCAGCAGAAGAGAAATGACTATTTAAAAGGTTAATATCAATGTGTTTTGGGACTTCGTTATTTTTAGCCTTTCCTACACCCAAAGTCTTTAAGAATCTCCAGACTTTAGCTGGGTTGTCATTTGTGACTGATTCGTGAATATAGCGTCGTTGTGCGTTTCTACACATAGTATTACAGCGATTACGCAGTTCTCGATATTTGTCACAATTAATTTGATTCGGATCCTTTTTATAGCGCAAACGTGCTCGGTTACGTTTCCTCATGAGCAATTTAATTTCATCGGAAAGCCAAGGAGCAGGAAGATGTTTGATTTTCACAGGCCTTATGGGGGCATGGCGGTCATAGAGTTGAGTCAGTAAGGAATTAAAAATTTCTACCATTGAATCAACAGTCTCAGCATTTACAACGTTGTGCCAGTCCATTTTGTGAGCATCCTCTAACAAATTATTTAAATCAATACTACCAAAATTCCGTTGCAGAAGGATTCTCGGTTTGACTTTAGGAGGGCGAATCTTGTAAGATAGGAAAAGTAGATCATGATAAGAAAAGGCGTCAGCATCAAGTTGTCCATATTTTTGAACATGGTCCTTGGAAGAGACTACTATAAGGTCAAGAAGGGATGGGACAGAGTTAGGAAAATGGTGTGTTGCATTCAAAGGCAAAATATTTAAATTACACGAATTTATAACAGAACGTAATTTATCTGCCCGGTTATTGTTTTTGAATAAGCAGGTATTAAAATCACCCATGATTATTGTGTGCGCATATAGGGGAACCAGCTGTTCAAACATGTTTTCTAAACTTGGAAAGTAGTTACGTGTTGTTGGAGGAGAGTAAATAACACCTAGTAGTACTTTTGTGAGGTAGAGCGAAATTTCAATAAAAAGATATTCAGCTTCGTCGGAGTTAACTGACATGTGTGAGGATACCTTGACCACCTTGTACGGGATATGAGAACGTAGATAGATAGCAGTTCCTCCTCCAGTTCGTGCAAGGCGATCATTGCGTATCAGTTGGAAACCGGGCAGGGAGTAAGATGCTGACGGGAGACAGGGTTTCAGCCATGACTCAGAAATAAGTATGGCATGAACACCTTTACAGTCAAAAGATGCTAGCAAGTCAGGATAGTGTGCTGGGATACTTTGCGCATTTAAGTGAAGGACATTTAAATTTTTCAGTAATCCTGAGAATTGAGATTCAATTTGGGAGCAAAGAGGGATTGATGAACTGTAATAGCTTCCGGAGCTGTCTAAATCTGTAGATGAGCACGAAACGAAATCTGGAAAAATATCCTTATCAGAAGAAGTATGCATAATAATTACAATATAAAAATTAAAAATAAATAAAAACGAGGATAAATACTAATAAATATACAAATAATATAACTATAAATAATAAAGTTTAATCAAGTTTTTGGGAACAACCCACCAGCATTTTAACTTTTTTGTTGGAATTCACAAAATGAATTTTAATAGACACAACGAAAAAATAAATAAAACAATTGAACTCCAAACGTCAAAAAAAAAAAACAACAGGTACTCATGGCAAAGTCAATGCCAGTTAATGTCATTTAAAAAGCCATGTCACAGAGTTTGATTACGTATAAAAAATATAAAATAAATGGATAATGTCTATAATAATAAATAAAATAAGATGATAATAAATAAATATGAAATGGTATCACTCTCTGTGCTGTATGACTATGTAACCTTCTTTTGAGATTGAATTTGACATTGACATGACATATACGCAGATCTTACATTGACAGTTGACATAACAATAAATCATAAACAAACAAAGTTGAAGGTGATTCATACAAATACTAATTAAAAATAAATAAGTAAAGCAAGGGTATACATAGAAAACACTAGCACTTTAAGAAAAAGATCAAATGTGACGTCATTATCTAATAAAATACTGTGGAAGTAAACTATTTTTTAACAACACGGCGAGTTTTAGAAACAGCTTTGTCCGGCTTCGAAATTGGGACGGGTGCAGGCGAGGTCGTGTTCGAGGAGGTCGTGGGTTCTACATGGGTGATGGAGTCTAAGTCGGCGATTGTTACTACCCGATGGCGGGCTCCCTCCGAGTCAAGGACAATGATGTTCCCATCCCGCGTCCAACACTTTGCCACCCCAAAACGCTGTCGTGCTGCTAAAAACGTCTGATGCCTGAGTTTTGTTAGAAACTCTGATAAAGTGACACCAGACCCCTTCAACGCAGTTTTGGCAAACCACATTTTACTACGGGCTTCTTTGTTTCTGAATTTGATAAGTAATGGTCTTGGTTTACCTTGAACTTTTATTCCAAGCCGCTGAGCACGAATGATATCATCTTGTGGAAAGTTGGGGAGCTTCATTTTATCGGTTAAAACACTTTTTACTACACAAATGGGGTTTTCACCTTCAGATTCTGGAACTCCATGAAGCAAGAGCACTTTTCGACGGCTATACATATCCAGCCTGTCACACTCCTTGGCCAGGAACTCAACTTGCCTTTGCAAACTTTGCATAAATGTAAGAACAAAGACTTTGAAATTGGCAAAATCTTGTGCTAATGAATTGGAAGAAGAGGATTTCTGTAGTTCCTGTTCAAAATTTGCCATCCGGGATCCGAAAAGCTCGTTCATAGTCATAATTGATTTGTACATGTCTTCCATTTTGTTTAAAGTTCACAAAGTACTGTTGGTGTTAATGAATTGTGAAGTGAGAGACAGTTTTAGGAAAAAGATGCTGGCAGGTTAGGCACAATTTAATATTGCATAATATGTAAAAATATTTAATTTTTATACATTCAAACTATTTTATTTAATTAAAATTGTAGCAGAGAAATCACAGTAAGTATACTTGTTTTAATGCCTACCCCCCTTTTTTACTTTAAATAGCCTCAGGCTTAATAACCCAATATTGTTAACATGCAGAATATACACATGACGTTATCCTATGTAAATATTTGTGTCGTTTGATCTCCGATATATTGTATTATTTATTTCTTTACAAATAGTAAAAATCCCAAAGAGAACACGATAGAACTAGCTTTATCGTCATTGGTGAAAATATTGTGTGAAACATTTCGCTACGATTAAGGAGCTACCGTGCTCATTGTTAACGATTTTTTTACAACTTTTGTAAAGTTTTTTTAGAGTAAAAAGGCATACTAAAGTGATGTAACAATTGTATGTCTAACACAAAGTTTTTTTTTTGCCCTCGCGTATGACCTCCACCTCACTTCAGCACACCGGTGGGTGGAGCACAAGGAACTGGCTCTTCAGAAAACATTACCGGAACACATCACCGCCGGAGTGTTGATATTTAGCGACAGATTTTATATGAAGGGTGGTCGCTAGCTAGGCGGATCCTGAAGGGATGCTGCTATCAAGCGAGGGTCACTTTGGTTAGTCGCCTTTTAAGGGTTCTAACCACACCAATCGATCGACCGTAGATCGAAGGACGAATGGAACAGTCAAAACTGCAGACCTTAGAGCATCGTCGTGTCTAACCGTGTACTACAGGATACATTTTGGTGAGTGCGCCAATGCTCTGTTTGAACAAATGAACCCTCACCCTTTTACCATCGGACTAATAGACGCAGACAGAACTTCTATCCGTATGTGGTAGATATTCCGAAAAGTCGAACTAAGCGCTTTGACAGTTCCTTTTTGATACGGGTCGCTAAGGTTTGGAATGAACTGCCTGCGTCTATTTTCCCTGACCAGTATAGTCCTAGTACTTTTAAGCGTCGAGTGAATAGGTTTCTCGTGGATGGACGTGTATCACCTTAGTCTTCATGTTCACTTAACGTCAGGTGGCATGGAAGACAAACGTCCCATCCATGATTTATAAAAAAAAAAACCCTAAGACACTCGATCTAGAGGCAGTAGTACTATTATTAGCCGAACCTACATGGTTAAAACTGTCTATGAATGTGAGATCGAGTCTATATTACTTACTTAATAAAGTCCTAACTCATACTATTAAATGTGTCGAACCGAGGAAGTTTGAAAAAGTAGCTCTCACTTTTTCCCCAAACATCGCGCAATAATATCGTCCGTTAATTTGAATGTGCACATTTACAAGCCGGCAATTATATTTCGCAGCTTAATTCTTTGCGATTTATTAGGTTTACTTATTGTAGTATCGGTCCCATGTGTCAGCCTTACACGGTTATTTTAGAGTCTTTTTTTTTTTTTGTATTGGCAACACTGCTTCACCTCTGGCTCCTAATTAACCGGCCCCTTTTGGAATCATTGTTCGTTCCCGTGCTCAAGCCTTCGCACGTGTTCCTGGCAACGCTCAAGACTTCATTGTAACGGTCATCTAGTGTTACACAAAGCTCTCAAGATGGGGAAGAAGCGCAAGAACGAAGATAAGAATGAAATAATACGAAAAAAAAAAAAAAAAATAAGGAGACTCGAAAATAAGCTGAGATCTGCAGATATACTTACTTTATAACCCAATTTGTTCTTATTTAAAGTACTCACTTGTCAAATGACACAAATTTGTACCACGCCTGAGGGTAGGTACTCACTAAAAAATATAATATAAAATAATGCTTTACTTAAGCACAACATACTTACTTTATAACCCAATTTGTACTTATTTAAAGTACTCACTTGTCAAATGACACAAATTTGTACCACGCCTGAGGGTAGGTACTCACTAAAAAATATAATATAAAATAATGCTTTACTTAAGCACAACATACTTACTTTATAACCCAATTTGTACTTATTTAAAGTACTCACTTGTCAAATGACACAAATTTGTACCACGCCTGAGGGTAGGTACTCACTAAAAAATATAATATAAAATAATGCTTTACTTAAGCACAACATACATTATTTGTGCCCGGTAGCATTTATGAAATAAAACGTATTCATGATAATATCAAAAATTATACTACAGAACTAAACCTATTTTAAAAATACCCACAAAAAAAATACGAACATGGTGAAGTTCTAATCATAGCTTCACCGAACAACCGTGAATCTATCGTGGAAGTCATTCCCGAAAGTTCACCACATCACGAAGAATCGCTTGAAGAGGAGGCATGTATGAACGAGGCAGTTCCTCATACGTCGTCGTCGGCACAGAATCCAGTACCTTCGACGTCGGATCTCACAAAGGAGATACGAGGAGACAGTGGTATTGATGTCGAAATACTGTCATTATTAGGGGAAGTTCCCCAGTCGCAAGATATTTTGGGAGATGAAATTAATAAAAACATATCCGATAGATGGCAGCTCATACTTACCAAGGGTCTCATCAAAGAAACAAAACAGTCCTTGTTACAAGAATATCGGGTACCCAAAAACTGTGAAATGCTATTAACGCCTATCCTCAACCCTGAAGTTAAAGCGGGTATTTCAGAACTGACAAGCAAAAAAGATTTTTCCTTAATGCTTAGTCAAAAACAAATCAGCATTGCTTTGGCTGCATTAGCGCAAACGACAGAGAAAGTCATTACAAAGAAATATTCATCGCAGGATATTCTAAAACCCTTAAGGGAGGCAAGCAAATTGTTGTGCGATTCCTTCTACTACCTAACGAAGGCCCGAACAAATTTAGTTATTAATACTATCAATGCAGAACTAAAAGATACCCTTCGTCAGACCACCAGAGATACATTTTTATTTGGGACCGATTTACCAGAAAAGTTAAGGTCCGCAAAAACTATACAAAAAACCGGAGAATCCCTTAAGCCTTCACAACCATTTATTTCAAACAGAAACAACCAAAATTATAGGATTACTTCTCAAAATTGTTTAAACTGGAAGCCCCCGCAACGGAAGCCTACTGCGCGGCCCGAAGCGGGGAGACCTCGCCCGGTGCAGCGCTCGGGATCGCCGCCGCCGCCTCCCCCGCCGCCGCGACACACCCCGAACTACACACGCTCACGCTCGCCGCCCAAGAAATACAACAGGAGATATTAACATCTGAGGTCAGTTATTCTGGCCATCTAAAGCTATTTTACAAAAATTGGTTAAAAATAACTAATGATCCTATAATTTTGTCCTGGATTAAGGGATATAAAATACCGTTTATTAAAAAGCCCTTCGGAAATAGTAATCCTGACTCAAGATATAAGCCAGATAAAAATTTTAACGATTTTAAAATTTGCATAGATTACTTGATTCGAATAAAAGCCATACCTAAGTGTACATACGATAGTGAACAGTTTGTATCCGATATATTTTAGTACCTAAACCAAACGGAGACAAAAGGTTCATATTGAATTTGAAAAAATTAAACAACTTTGTTGAAACCGTCCATTTTAAAATGGAAGGCTATAAAACTGCATCTAAATTCATTACTGAGCGATGTTTGTGTCAACTATTGATTTAAAAGACTTATATTTTTTTCTACCAGTTCATAACTCGCACAAAAAGTACTTAAGATTCAAATTCAATAACAAACTATATGAATTTAATTGTCTACCTTTACAAAACTTTTAAAACCTGTTATGGAATTTTTGCGATCACATCAAAGAAATATGATATCAGTTATTGATCTCGACGATATTTTTTGCGTTGGTAAAACAAAGGCAGATTGCTATAATAACGTACTTTTTACAAAGACACTTTTAGAAAGTTTAGGCTTCTAGAGTAATTGTGATAAGAGTTCTTTACAACCCTTAAACACATTTAAATTTCTAGGCTTTGTATTTGATTCCCAAAACATGGTTTTAAAATTACCTCAAACAAAGAGGGTAAAAATAAAACAATCTCTTTTAAAAATCTTCGAAGCAAAAACAATTAAGTTACGTAATTATGCACAATTGATTGGACTTCTCATATCGGCTTGCCCTGCTATTCAATATTCGTGGCTTTATTCTAAACGTCTTGAAAGTATTTAAGTTTATGTGAAAATTCATCATATGAACGACAGATTAGTTTATCATTAAATATCCGGGAAGATGTTTATTGGTGGCTAGACAAAATTGATAATGGTTATGCTAGCTTAAGATCTGATGATTATAAAATTGAAATTAATTCTGATGCTTCTCATTCAAGCTGGGGTGCCTCGAGTAATAACAAGGAATGTTTTGGTTATTGGAAGGAGTCTGAAATGACACTTCATATTAATTAATTTGAATTAAAAGCGGCATATTTAGGTTTAAAAACGTTTGCTAAAGAATTATCTGACTGTCAAATTTTGTTACGCATTGATAACGTAACCGCGATATCTTGCATTAATAGAATGGGCAGCATAAAGTACCCAAATTTAAATGATATGTCCAAAAAAAAAAAAAAAAATATGGCAGTGGTGCGAAACACGTAAAATTAAAGTATTAGCTTCTTATATTAATACGAAGGACAATTTTTTACCCACGACATTGTCTCGCAAAAAGTTTCTAGATACTGAATGGGAATTAAGTGAACATGCTTATTGTGGTATTAAACGGGTATTTGGTGAAATAGACCAGAAATAGATTTGTTTGCCAGTAGGTGTAATACAAATTGCCCATTGTACATTACGTGGAAAAATGAACCCGAAGCATTTGCTGTTGATGCGTTCACCATCAGCTGGACTAACTATTATTTTTACGCATTTCCGCCATTTGCCCTCATTTTAAAGACACTTAGAGAAATAATAGATGATAAGGCCGAGGGTATATTCGAAGTACTAAATTGGCCCACACAGCCATGGTTCCCATTATTGAAAAAGATATCTATTTCTAAATCAATTTATTTTGAACCCAATATTAGCCTTCTTCAATCTCCTTTCAGATTGACACACAACTTACACAAGATACTCGGTTTGATTGCCGTGAAGTTATCAGGCAGGTTTTATTAAATAAATCTTTATCTGTTGATTCTACAGAAATAATGTTATCTTCTTTATCTAGTAATACTTACAAGCAATATAACAGCTGTATCAAGTCTTGTTTAGTTATTGTTCCGAAATGCAGCACAATTACTTGACCTGTTCAGTTCATGTCGTAATTAATTTTTTAACCGATGTTTTTAACAAAGGTGCAAAATACGGAACTATTAATACATATTCTGCCTTATCTCTATTATTTCCGTTAGATAATATATTGATAAAGCGCTTCATGCAAGGAGTCTACAAGCTAAGGCCTACAAATCCTAAATATGAGTTCACATGGAACACAAACATAGTCCTTAATTTTTTGGCTCAAAAAAAAAAAAAAAAAACAGCAGACATTATCTTTAATGCACCTCGATACTATAAGTAAATGTAGTGTTGAAATGTTTATAAAAATTCCAGACATAATTAAAACCTCTTAACTACATTCACCCCAACCATTATTAAGGCTCCCTTTTTATAATGAACGTCCAGAGATTTGTCCTGTCCGGTGTATAGAATCATTTATTAACAAAACAAGAGAACTTCGTAAAAACTGTAAATATTTATTTATAAGTTATAAAAAGCCACACTCAAAACTATCTTCACAAAGATTAAGTAATTGGATAAAACAGACTCTGTATGAAAGTGGAATCGACACTTCGCTGTTCAGTGCTCACAGCACTCGGCATGCTGCAACATCTAAGGCCAACAAGCTTGGAGTTAATTTAGATACAATTAGAAAAGCCACTGGCTGGAGTAACTCTTCCAATGTATTCGCTAAATATAACAAAGAAATTATTGAAAATTCTAGCAATTTCGCAACAACTATTTTGAGTGATTTTATGCCTACATAATAATTAATGTAGGTACCTAATTATGTTGTTATATTTTGTATGGAAATTGATTTCATTGCTATATTATAACTAAAAATGGATAATAATTGTTGATCATGTAAGCTATTTTACTTATTTTCTCTCTGAACATCCTACAATAAGTAAACCTAATAAATCGCAAAGAATTAAGCTGCGAAATATAATTGAAGATCAAACGAACTTCTAAGTGAAGTTCGATCGAAATTATATGAGCAGCTTAATTCGAAGCGATTTATAATCACCCTCCCAGTTTAAAACGAAACATATATATTACTTATTTATTTACTGAAAATAAATATCCCAACCCTTATATCTTAATATAAGTAAAATACTTACCTGTGCTTATCGATTTTTTTTTACCTTACCATGCAATGGTTTATCCTATAAATAGAATAATCCATTACATTTTTATATAATTCGGCTTTAAACAAAATGATTCCAAAAGGGCCGGTTAATTAGGAGCCAGAGGTGAAGCAGTGTTGCCAATACAAAAAAAAAAAAGACTCTAAAATAACCGTGTAAGGCTGACACATGGGACCGATACTACAATAAGTAAACCTAATAAATCGCTTCGAATTAAGCTGCTCATATAATTTCGATCGAACTTCACTTAGAAGTTCGTTTGATCTTCAATTTTGTGAAAACTGTTATCGATGCGGAATTCGTTTGTTCGATTGGTTTTTTGGAGTTTCATTATAAAATACACACTATGGCTGACTTTTGCATTTATGTTTTTCAACGCGGGTTTTTTTAAAGGCACCGTCAAATTAAAACTATTTGTGGAATATTTAAGAATCTTCATATAATATGTCGCCAAATAGCTTAGCGTCCTTTTCTAATCCTTTTCTTATAATAAGAAAAAAACATTGTTAAAGTACTCGATAAGGCCGCGTTACAACCACTCTGGACTCACCACGGGGACTCACGATATTGGAATAACCTGTCACCCAGGGATCAGTCACTTTCTGTCATATGCGTAGCATTTTATACATATAAATAAGTGCAAAGTACGTATTAAAAAGCATTGGGAATGATTATAATTACATTAATTTATACTGAGCGGTTAAAGTAGATGCCAGAGTATTGTTTTGATTATAAGAATTCTTATTATTCTGTTAATTTTGCATGAAAGTAAAGAACAGTAACGTAAAGAGAATTGCTGAAAGTCGTATAATAAAAAAAGGTGCTTTTGATAGGAATAATTCAGTACTCAAACATAGCCATGATATGTTTTAATTAAAATTGTGTATGCAGCTGTTCTTTTGAGTTAAACGAGAGCACGATATGAAATAAAAAAAAAATATTTTCGCAAAATATTTTATTAGGAAAATACTTGTTTTCTTAGCTGCATGTTAGAATATTAATGGCTAATTTTACATTTCTGTCGCACATAAAAAAGAATAACAAAAAAAAGCATTATATTTAGTCTATTGAAATCCCCTGGTATCCCCAAAACCTCAACAAAAAAGCCTAAAAGTGATACCAAATAAAAAATCAAGAAAACATCTTGCATAATTCAACCTTGTCCTATTCATCCCTTATCAATCCACAAGATATTTTAATTTAACAAAATTACCCTTTAAATTCTTAAGGCTATATTAGAATTCGTGAAAAGGTCGCAGCATCTCTGATCATCAGTATCATACCATTAAAAGATCGTCAAGAAGACGGAAAAAATCTCGAGACCGGGTCAAATAGATAAATGATTCGGGGATCTTCAGGTGAACCGTGTGTACTGGACGCCATTATTGTGGAAAGGATAATGCTTGAATGGATATCACGAGCTTGTGAAATATCAAGCATTTGTTAAGGTTGTAAATGTTTTGTTTGCAACAACTTTTTTATTCGTCAAATTGACGTTTATTTACGAAACAAAAGGTTAGAAGATCGAAGAATTGGTTCAATAAAATAACACTACTTAATTGGGCTTTTTTAATCGCTTTCAATTTTGATATAAAATAATTTTTAGATGAAATATATGCAACTATCAGTTACATTGATTTTCCATTTCGAATTATTTTAGCAGCAAAATTTGCAGCCTGGCGGTATGCCTCGAAATTACTTGTGGTCTTAGCTGCAAAGCTATACCATTAGATGGAGCTACGTTAGCAATATAACGTAAAAACAAAAATGTGGTAAGTAATTTCGTGGCGTACCGCCAGGCCCCGGTAGCTCAGTGTAAGAGCACTCGTCCGGCAAACGAGAGGTCCCAGGTTCGAGTCCTGGTCGGGTAATTTTTATTTATCACATTTTTCATTTATTTAAGAACTTAAAAAAAAAAAACATAATTATTTGGGCATTTAATGCGAAATATTTGACATATTCTAATAACACTTTAACCAGTGTCCAGTAATTATTTGAATTTCATTTCGAAACCAAAACTTAATACAAAAAGAACCTGCCGTGAATAGAATTCAAGGTAAACTTGATGTTAAAGTTGGTCTTCATGATAGGTTCCGCTATAAATTGAATCACGTTAGGCCAATTGCCCCTATTTCCCCACGGGCGCTTACAATCCATTCTGAGAAAATGTAGACTTTCTTTTCTATGCAAGACTCATGAATAAAAACATTCGTATTTTAAATTGTTAAAATTATTAAGAACTAGCTGTGCCCGCGAATTCGTTCGCGTGGACGACGAAACTTATCTATGAGTTTTTTTGTGTAAAGTGCTATTTGTCTAATAATATTTTTTTTATTTCTGACACTCACACAACATTATCTAGCCCAAATTAACTTTCTTAAAGAACTTGTGTTATGGATACTAGATAACTGATATACTTAAGAAATATATACAGATACATATTTTTTATTAGAATAAACTGAAATAAACATATAAACATCCATGACTTGACGACTAATATCTGTGTTCATCACACAAATACCCGCCGCCGCCGGGATTCGAACCCAGGACCTCCGGCATAGAAGGCAATGTATGTTACCGCTACACCAGCCGGTCGTCAAACTTCTCGGCCACTTCTAGGCGCGGGCCCGCTGTGGCAAATTACAACAGAAAACCAATTGTGTCTCATTAACGGTGATTAAGGGCGTTACCACGTCAATCGATAGACTGTCGATCGATGGTAGTCTATAGTTGAATTGTTTTCGAATGATTTTCGTGACAGTTATCATTTTCCATTACGCGCAAACTATTCACAACTAATAAAATATAAATTGGCGCGTTAAGAAAATAAAAACTATGCCAATAAAATTGTTTATTTTAGAATTATAAATTGAACTATTAATAAAGTGTAATTGTTATTATTAACTGTAAATAAATTAAGAAAATGTGATAAAAATATTCATCCTAAATGGACAGATTAAAAGAAACGGAACGTTCAGTTGATACTGATTGACACTACTGAATCGACATTGAATCGATGGATATGAGCGGCCATCTTGTAATCGGAACTTTGTATACATATTTTTCACCAACTGATTCGATACATCAAAGCATCAAAGCTGGAAGCATGGAAGATCGAACAATTTCATTCCGCCAACGTCACAAAGATTGTCAATTTTGAACTGTCACAAAAACCACTTGAAAAGAATTCAACTACAGACCGTTCACTATAAGATGTCCCCTGCCTGCTGATGTTGGCAGCATTGTGGCAGCAGTGTTACCAATAATATGTGTCCATTTTAACCCCGTAATCTTACTTTGTTTATACCTACCACGAATAAATATATGTTTAATTTTCTGATTTGTAAATAATAAACAACTATAAAACTAGGAAGGTTTTGAATGACAACACAATTTATATTATTCGAGGGCGAATCAAAAAATTCTTAGAATGAATACAAAAAAAAAATTTAAACAAGAATATTTTATTTTTGTACGTAATCTCCTTCTAATCTAATACCGCATCTCCAAATTTCTTATTCCTTTCGCAAAGAAATCATTTTCTCGACTATTAAAAAACTCCTCTGCGGCAGTCATAACCGCGTCATCATCGTCAAATTTAGTTCCACGAATATGCTCCTTTAATTTTGGAAATAAGTAAAAATCACTCGGGGCTAAGTAAGGAGAATATGGTGCGTGATCAAGGACTTCGAAGCCAGCACTGCGGATTGCGGTGAGCGCAACTTCCGAACGATGAGGTGGAGCGTTATCCTGGAGAAACAACACGCCCAATGACAATTTCCCACGACGTTTTTCTTTAATCGCTTGACGGGATTTCGGGATTAAGTTTGCATAATAGGATTCAGTTATCGTTTGCCCTTTTGGCAAATAATCAATAAAAACGATTAATTCACTATCCCAGATAACGAAAACAGCTTGACAAGCAATAGTGCCAAGATAACGGCAGGGGACATCTTACGATGAACGGACAATATAATGGATTAGTCGATATTGATCGATAGTTTTTACTACGCAGAAAAAATCGGCCAACAGCTTCAAACTGTTTTATTGACGTTTTAGTGGCGATAGGCTGACCCCCTGTCACTGCAATAGTCTCTCTCCACCATTTTAATGCTTCCAAATTTGTCAAACGTGACATCAGATGGTTTTATAGCCTCTGGTGTTCTACCTACCCCATAACGAATACAGGTATGTGTACAACGCGAAGTTATGTATGTATGTGTTTAGTTACTACAATCCGTCCCACACATACTATACCGGTGCAAACCTTATTGCGTCTCATACAGTAAAATTACAGCCAAACAAAAGCTATTCCAACTCAAGTTCGTTACGTATTCCATCATACATAAATGATGTCCGTGAGCATATTCCACTTATTGTCAGGTGTTAAGGTGCGTATTTGTTCGTGTATAAGCTAAAAATAACCTTTCTACTCGTTGATGAGTTTGTTTTCAGTTGCAACTATTCCGAGTTATCTCCGCAAATTTTTATTTTTATTTTATAATTTTAGGAAAACTTACAGCTAAGAAACATTTTTAAATAATAATATTTACAAGATAAGGCAAATTACAAGTTCTCACTTATAAACGAGTTTACACGTACACAATGAAACAAAAAAACTAAATACAATCACAAAACCGAAAAAAAAAACAATTGAAATTATTATAAAGAAAACAAAAAGGAAAAAGTTCTTTAACATTTACCTATAAACTAAAAAATAAAAAAGATTATTATTGAAAACATTAAATTATGAACTAAAATTGATTGATTACCTTGAAAATTTAAAAATTTAAAAAAATTACAAACGGTATATAATATGTATTTTACTAATTAAATTTTTGCCCTTAACTTGGATATGTTCAAAAAATTATCTTTTTATGATTGCTCGCAGTCTCAGAACGCTGGTCTCAGACGAGTCCAAATCATGGTCGCGGCTTAGCTGATTAAATAAAATGATATCATTGCTCACGGCATCGCTCTAAGTTTTTTATAGTAGACTTGGGTACCTTACCAGACTAGGTTAGCTTCTATGCTAGACTGGGAGCGAAAGAAACCATAGAATGTGCCAGCTGCTTCTCTTCCCGGGCATACTGTAAAAGTCAATTAAGGGACCGAGGTGTTATGGGAGGCTTTTTTTTGGGCGATAGTCTGACCCCTGTCACTGCAATAGTCTCTCTCCACTATTATAATGCCTCAAAATTTGTCAAACGTGACATCAGATGATTGTATTACCTCTGGTGTTCTGCCTACCCCATAGGGAATACAGGCGTGAAGTTATGTATGTATATACTTGGGTACCTGTTTAGCAGGATAACCGATAGTGAAGCTGATGTTCATTGCAACGAATGCTCACAAAGATGATGGTAACGACATATAGTCACCGTTAGATATCAATTGAAATATGAATTAAGTTTGTTTTTTATTGTATATACTTTTTCGGGGTAAAACAACCCAGTGTGGTGCCCAGAATACGAGTATTAAAGAATTAAGGGACCAAGTTTCATCGTATTCGAACCGGTAGTTTTTGCGTGATGCCTAAACAGACAGATAGACGGACAAAAATTTTTTTAATCACATTATGGGGTTCGGTGTCGGTCTAGTAACACCTCTTGATATTTTTTTGAACAGCATTTTTACTTCT
Organism: Stenoptilia bipunctidactyla; assembly: GCA_944452665.1. Lineage (NCBI taxonomy): Eukaryota > Metazoa > Arthropoda > Insecta > Lepidoptera > Pterophoridae > Stenoptilia > Stenoptilia bipunctidactyla. Next base: position 19,417,038 of record OX101734.1, on the reverse strand, counting down.
TCAGATTTATTATTAGTATAGATACGGCATCACAATATGATATGCTTTAATTTATGTTTAAATAATTACAACGACGACGTTTCGGTGAATATTCTGACGCCATGGTAGGTAGTGACACAAATATCTATCTCTCTCGGTGACTGGTGGGGCACTTTTAAATTATTTCAAGGATGTGATAGTTTGAGATCATACACGAAGAGAAATATAAATATAATAATAATAATAATTTACTGAGTAAACTTAACCGAAAGTTAAAGAATTGATTACGCAACGCATGGTTACGCTAGCGTTGGCAGCGATCCGCGTGCCAGGTCACGTGAAGCGATCGACTCAGTTGTATGTAAAGTAAATAGTAACATAGTAGTATTTATTTATAGGGAATCCTAGTAAAAATAAAGTACCTAATTTATTATTACATAATATGATCAGAATTAAGTACAGAATGCTCTTCTTCAGTATCTAAAATTTGTCACCAGTCACCCTGTAGGTATACAGGGTTGAATTTAGTCACAAGCCAAATTTTAATATAAGTTTCTTTGATACGATGTTAACGTACCTGCATAATTATTTTAGCTTCGCTCAGTACAATAAATAACAAAATAAAAATTTTGAAAAACCCACGACGCGACAGTTAAAAAGTAATTGAAAAAGAATAAAATAATTTAAAATCCCCCAACTTGTCGCAATAACATAGGTATTCAACTCCCTATGAACTTTATAAGAAGAGCAAGAAAATCCGTCTGGGGCTGCCATCAATATTTTAAATTTCAATATAAAACCACAAAACGAATTCATTCAATGGCAGCCCCAGACGGATTTTCTTGCTCTTCTTATAAAGTTCATAGGGAGTTGAATACCTATGTTATTGCGAAAAGTTGGGGGATTTTAAATTATTTTATTCTTTTTCAATTACTTTTTAACTGTCGCGTCGTGGGTTTTTCAAAATTTTTATTTTGTTATTTATTTCAAACTTTTTAAAGAGCATAATATAGGTACCATACATTACATTACACAACACCTCATTCCTCATTACCTATTTAAGAACATTATACCAATCAAATCCAAAGCGATAATTGAAAACGGCATTCAAATCGGACCAATGGTTTGCAAACAAATATTTACTGCAGCGCCCCCTGGTGAGTTGTTACCGCAACACCTATCTCAGAACATACGCTAATCAAATCCAAAGCGATCACTGAAAACAGCATTTAAATCGGACCAATGGTTTTGCAGATAAACGGTAACATTGGCTTTTACAAACAAATGTTTACTGCAGCGCCCCCTGGTGAGTTGTTACCGCTACACCTATCTAAGAACATGCACCAATCAAACCATAGCGATTACTGAAAACCGCATTAAAATCGGACCAGTGGTTCTGGAGATAAATGGTAACATTGGTTTGCACAAACACCCTCTCACCCCAAACGCATATACCGTCTCCGTTCCGTCGTGGGTAAAAAAGTAGAAATATGGAACCACAAACTTTATTGAATTTATTGAACGCGGCATTTCATTGATAATACTACGACGTAGTACTACAAGATGTTTTGTAGTAGCACGTAGTCATCTTAATTTTAATGGTAATTTAGAGTGACCAAGCTTTGCTTAATATGATATCGGATATATTAATTTCCTTACTAAAAAAATTAATACTTTTATTATGCAAAAATCGTTTCTATAAATGATACATATTGTGTAAAAAAAAAATTGCCGGTGACTACAAATTAACTCTGTATAGCTCATGCTTCAACCTACTTATTTTTATATTAAATGCAAAAATATTTTCGCGTTGAAATCAAACAATCAAACTCTTCAGCTTTTGTTTCGAAGAACAAAGATGGAAAGAATAGGTATGGTAAATTAGATTTGTTGGCAGTTTTATTTAAAGGAGGTTTACTCCCATTATCAATTTATTTAATCAGCTAAGCCGCGACCATGATTTGGACTCGTCTGAGACCAGCGTTCTGAGACTGCGAGCAATCATAAAAAGATAATTTTTTGAACATATCCAAGTTAAGGGCAAAAATTTAATTAGTAAAATACATATTATATACCGTTTGTAATTTTTTTAAATTTTTAAATTTTCAAGGTAATCAATCAATTTTAGTTCATAATTTAATGTTTTCAATAATAATCTTTTTTATTTTTTAGTTTATAGGTAAATGTTAAAGAACTTTTTCCTTTTTGTTTTCTTTATAATAATTTCAATTGTTTTTTTTTTCGGTTTTGTGATTGTATTTAGTTTTTTTGTTTCATTGTGTACGTGTAAACTCGTTTATAAGTGAGAACTTGTAATTTGCCTTATCTTGTAAATATTATTATTTAAAAATGTTTCTTAGCTGTAAGTTTTCCTAAAATTATAAAATAAAAATAAAAATTTGCGGAGATAACTCGGAATAGTTGCAACTGAAAACAAACTCATCAACGAGTAGAAAGGTTATTTTTAGCTTATACACGAACAAATACGCACCTTAACACCTGACAATAAGTGGAATATGCTCACGGACATCATTTATGTATGATGGAATACGTAACGAACTTGAGTTGGAATAGCTTTTGTTTGGCTGTAATTTTACTGTATGAGACGCAATAAGGTTTGCACCGGTATAGTATGTGTGGGACGGATTGTAGTAACTAAACACATACATACATAACTTCGCGTTGTACACATACCTGTATTCGTTATGGGGTAGGTAGAACACCAGAGGCTATAAAACCATCTGATGTCACGTTTATAATTGTGGAGAGAGACTATTGCAGTGACCTATCGCCACTAAAACGTCAATAAAACAGTTTTTTTTTGCATTGGTTTGGATGTACACATACAACATCACGCCCGTCTCCCTTTGGGGTAGGCAGAGACTAAGGAACGCCAACTACTCTGATCTAGACATACCTCTTTCGCTTCCTCCACGTTCATTAATCGTTTCATACATGATCACCGGTTACGGGTACTTTTAACAAGGCCCTTTTAAAGCATGTCACCAATTTGGTCGCCTAAGGCGGCCTCTTCCGACATGACCATCCAATCGTGCTCTGTACACCTCTTTCGTAAATCTACTTTCACTCATCCTCTCTAAATGTCCAAACCACCTTAGCATACACTTTTCAATCTTACTTTCTACGTCTTCTTTCAATCCGCATCTCTTTCTTATTTCACTGTTGCGCACCCTATCACTCAATTTCACTCCACACATGCTCGTCTAAGCTCTCATCTCCACAATATGTATGTATATCCGTTACCTAGTGCCTATAACTCAAGCATAGCATACTGTTGAGATATTTGGTGTCGTGTTTACTTATTACTCGTGTTTGTACTTTATTAGTCCAACAAAATCCAACAATTATTTATTTATTTTATTGATTGATTTACAATAACTAAGTCGAAGCGTAGTAGTTTTCTGGGTATAGCGAAGGTTGAGCTAGTAAAATTACGAACAAAAATCGAATTATTAGTATAATACGATAGGTATGCTTCTCAAGATTAAAATAATTAAATCATCTTTTTGTGATTAGGTACTGGAGTTATATACCTACACATAACTTCAGAATACAGTGTACCACCTCAACTTTAGAAACGAATTAAATGTTGACCTAGAGAAAAAATCCGACGGTAAAAGGCTCTCGGTAATCTTTTGTCAACAGTGCTCATTATAAAATTTGGCAGAAATACACTTCGGCGGACATGAAAGATCATACACAATATAGCTATGCGTGCGTACTAATGTCATATCCTTAGATCGGCAACGCATCATTAATCCCAGTATAATTTGTCTAATAAATATTGTCTGTAAGTATGAGCCCTAGTGCCTGTTACATTCGTTGTCCAAACATCTTGAGGGCATCTTCAGAACGTCTAGACTCTTTACTAGTTCATGTTTTTTAAAGAATTGCATACCAATGTACGTAATAAGTATTATATTTCATACTCACATTTGTGAATGAAACGTAAAATTTTGATATTTAATGCCAACATAGTTAAAAGTGTGTTACTAACTTAATATGCTATTTTAGTCGAAAAAAATATATTTCTTTTTATTACGACACAAAACAATAAAACTGTACATACTCCTCATTCAAGTTTCGAAGCCAAAAAGCAACTATACCTTTTACGTAAATACAAATTGGATTTCGCCCACACTCGAACTGTATTCCACAGAGTCTGCGAGACGCGCAGAGCAAAGATTAACGATGTCCCGTCCTTCCGACACGAGACTTATAGAAATAAGGAACACCCACACTCGCACCTCGCGACGTGACGTGTTAGGGTGCGTCTCCATTGACGCGGAGCTGGGCGGTGGGTAGCGGAGAAGAGCTGTGAAAGAATGAGTGTTTCCACTGAGGCGGAACGTCGCGTGATGCATCGCGATGTTCTTCTCCTTTCTACTTTAAATTTTATTCGGTTCTATGTATGTATATGCATGTATCAATAAATATATGCAAAAGTTTTCCGTTATGTTATGGCTGATAGACAAAGTAGGCCATAACTAATGGGCGCAGAGAGCTGAAATTTAGAATATACATTCCTAGGGTTGCAGTAATGAAGGAATTTCCGAAATGCCCACGGAACAGGAAATATAGGACTTTTTAATTTGCACGAAAAATCTTCAATGGGTGTGTAGTTGGTTGCAGTATGGAAGGAACTTCTGAAACTCCCTCAGGAGCGGTAGTTTATGCGTGTACGAAGTCGCGGGCTAAATCCAGTTTTATATGAAGTTTTGCGTAGCACAACTCCGCTACGTTTCCAATGAAGTGGAGTGGAGATTTCGAGCATTATGATTTGTCAATTAAGGCGAGGATTTTCGACCGCAGTAGGCATTAACGCTATATGGGACTGCGTGGCGGGCAGTCGCGTAAATGAACACGTCAGCGCACTGAAATGTCACAGTATAATTAATAGCAGCAATATAGTAGTACTATACCTATGGTGTGCCTTGTTATACGAAATTCGTTTCTACGATGACTAAAACTTATGTCAAGGATGATATAATAGAATCTATATTTTTTATTTATCTGGATTTAGTATTGCGATACCTATACTTACTATTTTATTTTTTATAAATATTGTAATTGCCATTTTATAGATGAAATCTTTTTAAATTTATATCCTTACTGAATTCTGTTGTGAAAATCGTGCTATTTTGACTTGAAAGTATATCGTGACGTTAATTTATAACTTTCATAAATTATTTGTTCCAAAATTCATTAAAATCAGATAAGTAGGTAGTTGAGATCTTTTACGTAAGCTTTTATCTCTCTCTCATTCCAATCCAATAGGGCTGGTGTTTGAAAAAAAGTAGGGTTTGGGAGCTATTTTCATTACTAATTTTCTACAAATCGGTCGGATGGTTTGGCTGAAATAAAGGAACAGAAAGATAGACTTTCGCATTTATTATTTAGTATGGATCCGTTATTTAGTCACTACAACACGAGTTAATTTGAGCTAAATAATGTAGTGTGAATGTTACAAATAATTAATTTTTTTATGAAATGAAATTCAATCCACCCCTTCGGAATGTGCACCTGTTTACACGAAGTAGTAAATTTGTAGTAGTTAATTATATCAAAAAAATAGTAATGTATGATTATATTCTTAAATGTATATGTATCGTCATAATGTATTAGCCGTCTAATCTATAAAGCCGAAGTTTGAACTTTGAACTAGATTATTCGTGAAATAACCGATCAGATATAATTTAATGTTACTAAAGTTGATGTATAAAGGTCCAAAACACTATATTTTTGAAAACATAGCATATTAAAGTTTAACCACAAAATACATAAAATGTGACCAATTTAAACTAACTTTTAACACTGTGAAATTATAACTATCTGGAATCATAATTTCAACACACAGGAAAATTGGTGGTAGATGCCATCTACATACCCTTTCAAGAACGAAGTAAGTACTTTTTATATATTAATAACTAGGTACATCAAAAGAATTGTAGGTGGCAGCATTACTCAAAAACATATTTGTTGAAATTATAAAGATACCAAACTAATTTGATATCTGGAACTTTTGAAATAGAGTCTATTTTACTCGTGACGAAAATACATACAAGAAGGTATTTTAACGGACAGACATTTTCAATCCATTATTTTATTTGACGTTTAAGTACAGGCAAAGCAATATTATTTGAACGTAACCCATTCAAACAAATTAACTAACAAATTAACTGATATTCTTTTCGATATTAATAACTAATACCCATCTTAATCTCACCATCAGTGCTAATGTCTTATCAGCACTCATCAGTACCTATAAATTACCATTAGTACCTATCAGTAGTTACCCATCTGCACCGATAAACACCTATGAGAAGCCATCAGTACCCATCGGAACCCAATAGCATCTCTCAGCATCCTTCATTACCCATCAGCACCTATCAGCACATCTGAGCACCCAACCTATCAGTACTCAACAGCATCTATCAGCAACCATCATTACCCATCAGCACCTGTCAGCATCCATCAGTTACAATCGTCACCTATCAGTAACTATCAGCACCCATCAGCATCTATCAGCACACATCAAAAAGAACACCTCTATAATATACAACTTTGCATAGGTGTTCTTTAATACTTATATAATATTATATATCCCATAACTTTGAGGTTTTGTTCCTTACTTAAAAAATAATACTTTTTGCCAAAGAATATGTGGTTCAAAAGTGCATACTTTCCAAGATATCCTCGGTGTTAATATAATGAGTTCTAAAATATCACCCGTGTAACATCTCATCCACTCAATAGACGCGTGTCACTGAAGTAATACAATAAACAACAAAAACATTTTAAACGTTGAGGAAAGTTGCATACAATGTACACCGCAAAACGTCGCAAACTGTACCTACCTGTGCATAGCGATAAAAAAGGAGTAGAAAACGCCACGTTGTCATACTTCGCATAAAGTTATTTTTGACTTAATTGAATTATTTTGCATGAAAAATAAAAACCAAAAGAAAATTGAAAAATTATTCACATGTTATTTGATTCTATTACATGGCCCCATCAAGACCCTAGAGTTATGGGAAATAAAGCAGAACATATTGTACATAATATACATGGCAATTTTTTTTAATGTCATTTGGGGGTAAAGTTTTCTTAATAATAGAGATAGCAAATTCTACTCCATAAAACATTCCTTTATTTTAGGAAAAATTTAAATTGTATTCAAAGAGTTTTCAAAAACTCGCTTCTTCACCCAGGAATCGAACCGACTTAAATCTAAAAATGAAGATTTCATGGTTTTCCTTTCAATGAATTAACCTAGTATGTGAGAGAGATTTTATTCTTGTGATTGGCTCTAACGAACCACACAATAAAATTACAGGGTGTCATTTTTAGATTTTAGTCGGTTTGAATCCCAGGTGAAACGAGTGAATTCTTAAAAATCGTTGAATGCGGTTTTATTTCTGTTCAATAATAAAGGACAGTTTCTTTGGAGTAAATTTTGCTATCTCTTCTTTAGAGTACTTTCCCTCCAGATGGCATTAAAAATTACACCCTGTATATTTATCGATGTGCACCTATCAGTATCTACGTTGGAATTGATGTGGAAGGGCAGCCCACAAGAGGTGATGCGTTAATATTAACCCTGTATACGTACGTATAGAATAATAATCCTCCTTTTGTTTTCGTCGGGTGATTACGTAAGAAAAGATTTATCGCAAAAAAAATTATATGCTTTTTTGCACTTGTTGTCTAATAAACTTAAAAAAATTTATCAGAAACAAGTTTTTAGCTCTATATTCAGAAGTGATAATTGTTTATAATACTACTTTAATTTATCAATCAAAATATAAAATGTGACTTAACAAAAATTAAATAATTAAATTGTCGTACTGTTATGTGTACGCTATGTTCAAAAAGACGATCAATTACGCGGGAAAATCGGGAGCAAAAGCGACACAGGTCCTACCTCCATGACGCCTCGCGTGGTACTGAATTGTATTGCACCGCCGTCTTTATTATATTATAAAAAATAGAACGGTTTAAGAAAGAAATTATCCACATGAATTAATTTTATGCTTCATTACCAATATTATGACAAGTTTTTGTAAGTATAAGTTTGATATTCTCTTAGAATATCGGAAAATCACTTAAAATTTTCATCTTTTTCGTAATTTTTTATGATCGAGTAAAGTTTTCAGTATCGTGTTTTGATCCACAGATTTATAAAATATATTAAACAAACTTCAACATATATTTTTATCCGATCCAGTCAAACAATATTGGCCGGTTGTAATGAGTTTGAAAACGCATAGATTTCGCGAATGGGGCCCTTAATATTCCGTTAAGCTCCGCTCTGCCCAGCTTCGCAGCAGTAGAAACGCACTCCGACACATCATGTGTATGAACGTTTAACTTTCTTTAAACATTTATGAGTAACGTCCGTTTTATGAGACGTGTAATACGTTAAAAGATTTTTGTTTTTGTATTCTTGTTGTATGTAGATGGGGAATGTTTTTATAGGTTGCTTTTTTATTCTGCGCTGCTTTTAGTTTGAACTTATTTTAGTTTGAAATATTCAACTTATTCTTCATATTTATTTAAGGTGAGCCATTTTCTCACTTTTATAATAAATAAAGTATACAGAAAATAATGTATGATCAAATGGCTTGCTAAACTTTAGTGATATCTTGTCTGTTGTATTTTTAAGAACATCTTTGATATTGTACTGTATTATTCTCTTAATAAAACATGAATTATTAAAGGATTTTTTTAAAGGATTTAAGACAGTTCCTATACAGGGTTACAGGTTAAGTCCACCTAGATCCTTTAAAGGCGTGTAGTACCCGTCTTTTCTAACTGATTTCACTATTAAACACCCTATCTCAAACCTAGTCCTTTTCGAGATAATTGACTTTTTAATTCACATTTATTTTATTTTATACAAGTATATGGTTTCTTGTATATTGCCTTGGTATCTCAAACTGACCTGATGCCAATAGAATCTTGGGCCTGTATGCGAGTAATTTTTACCAAGCCTTAAAAAAGTAACCTCTAAAAAATCTATATCAATTTCAAATTACAACTCGTACAGCTATAATTATACACCACAAATTAAAAATTAACATAATATTTTGTTCACTACGCCTCCGTAACAATCGAAAAGATATCTAAATAAATAAAGTACCCGAACTAACATACCAAGTTTGTACCCCCGAAGTAAGCTGTTATGTAAACTTGTTTTATGGAGACTGCACAATGGACCTAGAGAGTATCCTCCAGAAATAAATAAATAAATACATTATACACCCAAATATGTATTTATTGATGTATTGATCAAATACACAGGCCGTATGCTGAAATAACGAGACTTACTTAGTGCCTAATCCATTTAACAACAGACAAATCTTGTTAACATATTTAGGTGTTCAATTTTCCTAATAGGCATTAGGCTTTAGGTTAGGTTAGGTCTAGCCTAATATATTGGGAACATGAAAGTTTGTAAGGTCACCGTATTGCGTTGTTCGGTTGTAGTGTGAGAGGTCCTGGGTTACATTTCCAGACGAGCCTATTCTTCCATGCTGGACTGGTAGCGAAAAAAACATAAAACGTACCAGCTGCTCCTCTTCCCGGGCATACTGTAAAAGTCAGTTAAAGGGCTGAGGTTTAATTGTCGTTTTTGTGGGTAATAGGCTGACCATCTGTCACTGCAATAGTCTCTCTGCATCAAATTTGTTAAACGTGACATTATATTATGGTTTTAGATCCTGTGGGGTTCTGCCTACCCCATAAGGGATACAGGCGTAGGGTTGCCAACTATACTGTTTTTAACAGTATTATACTGTTTTTCACCTTATTATACTTTTAACTGTTGAACAAAAATAAAGTATACAAAATACTGTTTTCAGCATAAAATGTCATCATCATCATAACTCTTTGTAATCAGCCCACTGCAGGGCTATGAGTCTCTCCCCTGGGTGACGAGGAGGTATAGGCTATAATCCAACAAGCTGGCCCAGTGCTGGGTGGTGGATGCCAGAATTTTCAGGGCGCCTAAATGGCTTCTGACAAACCATAACGACCACTGTATACAAGTATACAGCACCCGGGACCGACTGCTTAACGTGCCTTCCGAAGCACGGAAGTCGTCGTGAGAAATGAATGGTCGGCGGTCACCCATCCAAGTACCGACCTCGCCGAACGTTGCTTAACCTGTGATATCGTATGATACACACGCCACGACGACTAGACTTCAATTAATAATTTGTGCGAGAAGCTCTTAAAATACGTGTTTGAAACATTAAATAAATTGAATACTGTGTATTTTTCCAAAATACTCTTTGATTTTCTTTTCTGACTCTAATATACTTTATTTCTAGAAAAAAAGTTGGTAACCCTATTCAGGCCTGAAGTTATGTCTATACGGGCTTGTTGAGAAAATGAACTCTTCTAATGGTGACTCTTAGTTCCTCTGTGTGGTCATCATGACCATGACACAAGGCTGTATAAAAGCTCACTTTGAAGCCATGTGGATAAGTATTGTCGTTAGAGCAACATTATTATATTTATGTACATGCTCTGCCTAGTTCAGGTCCCAGCCTTCACGTTCAACTTCTTTTTCCTTTATATTAAATGTTTCCACGGAATGTGAATTCTGTGGAAAAAAAAACAAAGATTTATTTATTGATTTTGATTATTCTAAATAAGGATTTTTAGAAATCATTATCTTCGAAATTATTTAGCGATTTGAGTTGGAACTTGTATAATAATAACTAAGGAATAACACATTGGATATATGGCCTCCGCGGTGTATTTATCAAGTATCCTATACAGTGTGATAGGTCCAAGATCAAGTCCTAGTCAATCCATTTTCAGACTTGAACTTTTCCAAATAGGTCCGGAATTTATTTTAAATATTTTCCTATTATTATATATTAGGAACTAGTACTCGGAAATCTTTTAGCATATATTTTTGACTTTTAAAACTCAAGTACTTATAAATACTTCGGGTACATTAAGTTAGTGTCACTTTCGGTAAATTATTTTCAAAGATCTGAAAAATGTTATGAAAAAGTCTAATGCAAAACCATAAAATAATGTTTATTTATTGGATAACTTTTACCATGATATTCCCACGAGTTAAAATATGTTTAAGTCTACGTCGGTGAAGTCAGCTGAACAGTTTATAATACAACTTAGATAAATTAAGTTTCAATCAAAAGTCATTATGAAAAAAAAGAAAAAAAACTGTATTTGCCAGAAACGTAATTCACAAAAATAACTAAAATATCTAGTGATTGCCTCACTAGGCCATGGCCTGTATCGAAGCAACTATTTCCGGTATTTTTTAATTATAAATGTATCCTTTTGTATTTAGTAAGATACATGTTAAAATTGAAAGTTCAATAAATATCTTTTCAACACACTTGCTCGTAAAGTAAGCCTTATTTTATTGAATTTAGAACTATAAACTGGGCTATAAGTCACGCGTGCATAATATATTATGCCCTAGTGCATAATATAATGAATCCTACAAAGTTGAATTGTACCTTTGTGCAAATTAAATGCGAGTAAACAGAGCATATTTTATTGATCCGGGTTATACATTAATTTTTTTCAGAAACAACAAAGAGGTTTTATACCACTCCAAATCCATATACATTTTTAAATGTTTACGCCTTATATTAGTTAAACGAAATTGTATATCAAACAAATTATTCACAATTTACAATAATTTGTTACAAAATATTGAAATATTTGGATTTACCACTCCAAATTAAATATTTTCATGTAAAATAGGCTGTATATGCTATACAGCCATTGAAACATTTGGCGGAAAAAAAAACCTACGCGCATGCGCGAAGTTCGGCGCCATTTTTCAATCACAATTCACAGCTTTGTTATCAAGTGTATTTGTTATTTTATGACCACGTATGTCTGTCTTTTACTCACAAGTGTGTTGAAAAACGTCGTATATAACTCGTGAGCGTTGCTAATTACAGTCTCGGCTCATTATTAAGCCCTCGCCTGCGGCTCGGGCTCAAATCACAGCCTCGACTGTAATTAGCAACTTCGCTCACTTGTTACATAATATACTATTACTTTCACTAAACTAAATATGTTCTTGTTTATTAGTTTGTAATGTGGATTGAAAATGAAAACCTAGTAACAAAGGTTTATTTAACAAAATTATAATCAAAATAAAAGACACAAAAGAAAAGAAATATAGACCACACGCTAGAAATAGGGCACAACTCAGCATGTTGTTAACTGTAATAATTGCGTGTTCATAACATGAACATATTAACTGTTTTATACAGGGTAAAACGTTAAGATCGGTCAGTATGTGAAATCTCAAACAGAAAAATATAAGACGTGTTCTTTTCATTTCATTCATTTTTATTGTAAAACTTAATTACGGCCTACTTTTATCACTTTGATAATTGGCATCCTCAAATAGATGCCTTGCCAATCTAGATATAAGGTTCAACGCTGCAACAGGCGTTTCCACGCGCGTGCTCACGCGTGACGCAGTTGTGCCAGTAAAATTTAATTAGTGTGCTTGTATAGGGTCGCCTTATAATAGTCAATAATATTTTAAGAGCAGATTAAGAATGATACTCACAGAGAATAATTTTGAATTTTGAATTCACGAAAAAAAATTCATACCCACTCCTCTTTCCTAATTTGCTTTTAAAATATAATTGACTATTATAAGCGGACCCTGTATAATCGTGTCAATGGAATCATTAATCTTACTATTTGGCTAAACCTCGATTAAAATCGAAAAACGATGTACGCGCGTGTAGTATGAACACTCGGGAGATAGTCACGTCCCACGCGCGCGTAGCTCGTGTCTTACGCGCGTGGCCAGCGTTAGCCCTAATTCAAAGCAATGAAATCTAAGACCCATACTATGATAGCTTATTTAAGCATTGATCAAGACTCAAGCATTGATACCGCTCAATTCTCCATAGAAGACGTCCAACAATCCATATCTTCGAGTTCAAATCTGTTAAGCGTGAAACTTTTTATAATAAGGACCTTAGAAGTAAAAAATATGCTTCACTTCTCTTTGCAGCCGCAAAAAACGTTGTTCGAATTCTTATTTTAAAATACCGGAAGTGATTTTATTCCGGCGAGTTGTCGGAGGCGCCTACATTCGTCGCTGATATAAAAACATGTACAAATACTGAATGCACAGCAATTTTCTTCGAGTGCAGCCTACGAGATTTAACTCGTATGAAGCGTAGGGCTGTCAGAATTTATTAATCTATTTGATTCAATAATTTATTTTCTTTTTATAATTTTTGTAGAATGTTTATTATTTCTTTTATGTAGAAATAAGATTTTTAGTTAAATTGAAACAAACAAAGACAAAATTTAATCTTTCCTCTTTAGAATATTTTTATAGGTAATGTAATAGGTACTTATTTGACATTGTTTTATAATTTTAAATACTATTTTAAAGTCTTTAATTTACGATTTTGTTTCCTCTAACTTCCCCTAATTAAGTATTTTGAAACTCTTTTATAATAGGTCCGTTTTAAGGGGCTGGTTCTACGATAAAGAAAATATATTTTAATTGTCTGTGATAGTTTTAAGAGTCCTAGCAATTGATAAATTGCTGTAATATCAAATTTGTGTTTGTAATTAAAATAAATCTATTAAAAATATAATCCTGAAAACAACTTCAAAAAATATGTAATAATTTGTCGGCTTAGTTAATTTCCAAAAAGAACATTTGAACCACTGACAACCCTATCCACAGATACAGTGTGCTTCACAAAACTTGTCTAAAGGCAAATTGAACCATACAATGCCGTAGGTTCACTGCGGGAGCCCGCGAAAATAGCTTGAAGAAAAATCGATCCGTACCCACTACGCAGACAGTTTTCCACAAACCTCAATTTTTACCAAGTTTTGGCAATATTATTGTTTTACTTTGTACGCAGAGTTCTTTCGAATTGTGTCAAGATTATTATTACCTTACAAGTGACGCAGGAATTAATTTTGATTTTACGTCCATGTTTAGGAGATTTAGGTTATGATAATGGTAATAAGCTATTAATTATTACGTTGTTAATTAGATTTCGCTTGCAGGGGTTGGAGAGATTGGTTGACGGTATTATCGTTAAGATTCAGGCTGGCACAATTAGATGACATTTTTAAATTTTACTATATTCATATAATAATCTCCCATAATTTATAGGACTTGCAAAATACAAATAACAAAAGTAGGTTAAAAGAGTTTAGACCTCAAATTCCTTATTTAAAATAAGCAAAGGCCACTAAAACCTCTCTCGTCTAACGGCGCAATAGAATGAAACCTGTCCTAGTTGACAGATCCATTTGACAATCAAATTTCAACGAGCGAACTTAGCAATTTAAATGGGCATCCATCACTGTGCCTCGAATCAGCCCCAAGTTTCGAATGCCTTTTCATACAGCATATGATTATTATGATTATCCATTATATCCTGATCTCCAGTAAACTACACCTTTAGTATCATACAGAGACCTGCATATGCTGGCCAAAAAACCCCTTTTCCCCGAAGAATTTCATATTTGCCTATGAAAACTCGCTTTTTGTTGTGTATTAAAAAGCATTGAGCAATGTAATCGCTTAAATGAGGGTTTTTTAATTGCTGGTGAAAAGAGGTTGCGAGAGATAGTTTTTTAATACTTAGTTTCGGTTTAATGAATTAATTTAAAAATCAGCTCCAGCTTTCTGTTCAATTTGTCTTCTAATTACTATAAGACAAATGCCGTATTTATAGGCATTTGAAAGAATTTGTTTTTTTTTGTCGGTGATTGAGCCCTTACCTACAATTTATGTATATGTTAGTTTAAGATATATATCTATGGGCCTTTTGTTTATATTTACCATCTTGTAAACTTTATGTTGCATGAAATAAATGATTTATTATTATAACCCGTACGGGACACATGATTATAGTATTGCATGAATTGAATTGTTCTTTGACAATGCGTACAACTGATCGAAAGAGTACCTAAGGGTAGGGACTTCGGATCAGTTGTTCCCTAGTTATTCTATTATAAGGTTACCCAAAGGCTATTTATATATTACAAGCTATTCGCTTACAGCTTTTATGGAATGTATGTAACAATATGTGGTTGCATATGAAACAAAGGTACCGGGTTTCATTGAGTTACTATGTACTGTAGTAATAATATCTGAATGCTGGGTTTCGATTATTTACTGTTTTATAGCCCTTTCTCTAAAATGAAAACTGTGTTGTTTTGATCTACTTAAATCTAAGAACTGCACACAAACTATCCTGCAGGAAGATGCTTAGTTGGTTATTAGATTTAGACATAAACAATATTTGCAAATGAATCTTAGTGTGCTAAATTAAATCAGCGACCACATGAAAACACATAAGCGCTTTCAGCTTCAGTCGCAATAGAACAGTTAAGAACGAGACCCAAGGAAAGCAAAGCATAAATTATATGAGGGCTCGCAAAAAGAAGATGCTTATAAAAGGTGATTTTTGAACTTGCAATGAAATAAGAAATAAAGAGTATGCTCCTGCACAGAGCTCATTTTCTTGCCCCAAATAAGGCAATACTTATAAAGACTCTTTTGGTGCAACTCTCTACGCCAGCCCTGAGGGTTTCTACGATGCCCTTCCGGTGTTAACCAAGTTCGCTCTCCTAATTAGGAATCTTCAGCAAGCCCAACCATTCCAGACATTCGTTTGCTTCCCAGCCTTCCTATCTCAGATTGAGTCTCATCGCTCTAGGTAATCACTTAATCCCAGCTTAGTCATTTGAGCTATCAGCTAGTCCATGCTGGTGACCCTTCAGGGTGCCGCCAGCTGCGCAGCCTTTATCTACCGACAAGCTTTTGCGCGCGGTTTTACTCGCGCAATTTCGATTCCCGCGGGATTTTCGGGATAAAAAGTAGCCCATACGGATTCGGAAGAATCCCTCTAAGTAATGGTAAAAGAAATTATGAAATCGGTCCAGTAGTTTTTGAGCCTATTCAATACAAACATACAAAAATACAAAGGTTTCCTCTTTATAATATTAGTATAGATTGGCTGTCGCTCCGACGAGGATTCTTGGTCCCTAAAAAGGCACGATCAGCAAAGGGAAATGTTACATAGGTACGCTCAGCTCAGCCTGAGAGAGTCTTTCCACACTGTCATGGAAATTTATGCCTGCTAACCTTCCCTTTTCCAGTCCTTCGGATATTTCGTGCGTGGTATTCATCTTCCTCCCAATAGAGCTTACTTAATTCGGGGCCAAATCTTTCCTTGGAGGAAAAAAAGAGTAGGTACTATGCCACTTACCCAACGGTTTTAAAATCATTGGGAATACATTTTTAGGGCATAGTGAATCACAAAAATGCATAAAATCATGACTCGCAATATTCATTAAAGTTGTCGTGGCGCCGTGGTTACTGTGTGTATCATAAGATTTCACAGGTTAAGCAAAGTTCGGCGCGGTCGGTACTTGGATGGGTGAACGCCGACCATTCATTTTCTCACGACGACTTCCGTGCTTCGGAGGGCACGTTAAGCAGTCGGTCCTGGGTACTGTTTACTTATATACAGTAGTCGTTAGGGTTTGTCAGAAGCCATTTCGGCGCCCTGAAAATTCCAACATCCACGGATTATGGCCTTTACCTCCACGTCACCAAGGGGAGAGACTCATGCCCTCGAGTGGGCTCATTACAAGGAGTTGTGTGATGATTCACCGAAAGTTAAAGAATTCATTAGGCAACGCATGGTTACATAAGTGTTATATAATGTATACTTAGCGGGTGGAAATGTGTGTGTGGCGGAAACACTACTGTGTGCGTGTTGACTGAGGCGGCGCGTCGGAAAAGTGTAGTAATGTCTCTTTATTTATTTATAGGGAATTCTGGTGAAAAATTAAGTATCTACTTTTATTACATAACTATGATCAGAATCGAGTACAGAGAGCTCTCCTTTAACATCTAAAATTTGTCACCAGTCACCCTGTATATTACTCATCATACCTATCCTACAATAGGAGGCTTCTGTAGTAATAGTTTTCTATTTAAAATTAAATGAAAATGAGTCTGAATATATAAAAAATGGCATCTGCTGTACCTCTTTTCGGGTATTTTTGGGATTAAACCCTACAAATATGACGAACTTTTTTCATGTAAAGTTGGCCACAAATACGATCCTATTCTTATTTACTTCGCATACCAAGTAGTCCAAAGTAGATAATATCAATAAATTATAAAAAACAAGGAAAATTAATAAAAATAAAATATAGTTCTTATGTGCATAATGATAAAAGGTTAAAGTTTCCTCAAGTTTGTTAAAATAAGCAGAATGTTCTCTCTAAACCTGTAACTCATACAAAATAATTCATACAAATAACAACAAACTTCAAAAGTAACATTTGTGTAACTTGAACTTTTAGTAAACATCCTCTTTGCGGAACTTTCCATGCACTTTTTAATACATACATAACTTCACGCCTGTATCCCTAATGGGGTAGGCAGAACACCAGAGGTTATAAGACCATCTGATGTCACGTTTGACTTTGGAGGTATTACAATTATGGATAGAAACTATTGCAGGAGGTCAGCCTATCGACCACAAAAACGCCAATAAAACCTCTGTCAGTTAAGTGACTTTTACAGTATGCCCAGGAAGAGAAGTATATGGTACATTCTATGTTTTTCTTTCGCTCCCAGTCTAGCATGAAAAATGGAAGGTTGAATATCAGAATATTAATGAATAACCGATATTTCGATGCCGATCCGCGATCATGGTGCTTGTAACAGTATCGAAATATCGGACATGCGAAATAAAAATCTGAAATCGTGGTAAGAATCCCGTGAATTCATTAAATTATAGTAAAAAGAAACGAGATAATTTAAACCAGTTATGAATATTAGAATGGTTATAACGACATTGATGGAAACAGTAAGTTCATTAAGCGTATCTATTGAATTATGTTATTTTTACCTGTAAGTTCTTTAAAACATAAGATAAAATACTTTTTAAACTGATACGAACCCCGTTGGTTTCGATTAAAACATATCAATTTCTCTCTGGGTCACAAACTGATTCATAAATATCGTGTTGTTTACCTAGGAGCGTCACGTGGGTGTTATCTAACAACAAACAGTTACGTTCATTGAGCAGTATACAATTTCTTAATACCAGAAAATTGTCATGGACTCTTCATTTGTTTTTTATTTATTTACTGTTTGTGATAATTTGTAGATAACGACACGTTTATACAAAAATAGTTTTCCTCATTCATTGTAGAGCGTCTGTTTGTTATTTTCCGAAACAAAATTTGATAGCATTTAATTATATCGAATTGAATTATTTCAAAAAGAAATGTGTTAACAAAACATATACACATATTGTTGTAGACATTAGTGTTTTTAAAAATAAATAAGTAAGTGGCCATCTTATCCGACCCGTCCGTGTAAGATGGCCGTAGCAAAGCGTATAAGATGACCATATTATTTCTTCGTCCTTTTTCCTCTTTCTTTCCCCTTGCCATTGATTTTCTTTGTCTGCAGTCTTTTTTTTTCCTTTCTTCCACATGCGTCACAAGTTTTTTCAAACGGAGTACAATTTTCATGCATTTACTCAAGACAATAAATACACTGAATCCAATCTTCGATTTTTTCAGTTTTATAGTAGTTCTCACCACACCTTATACAATTATATTCGTAGTCTTCTCCAGCTGTATCGTCACTATCCAAATGTATATCACATTCTTCTTCAGAAGTTGATTCTGCGTTCTTGTTATACAAAAAATAGAATGGCCATATAAGCCTTAGTAAATATATACCTTACCATGCAAACAAAAGCACTAACCCAGTAAAATAATTATTACAATTTAGATTTTCTAATAACAACAAAACATCAAACTACAAGATTAAAGTGAAATGACTACAAAATCGATTATAAAATCACGTTCACAGCGTAGGAACTAACATATTAAAAAAAATGAGTTAGGTTTAACATAAAACCAATAATATGATTGCCTTTTTATTTTTTTTGGCACAACAAACTGCGTCACTTATGATCTCTTACGAACGTCGAGCGCGTATTGTTATTTGTTGACACTTAGTGCCATATATAGGAAAAAGTTGGAATTTTTTTGACTGGCCATCATAAACGACCGGCGTTAATTTTCAACTTTCATGATGTTCATTCAATACTGGCGCCTATTTTGTTGAGCGTTTATGTGTAATATAGTATTTTAGATAGGTAGATTTTGAAAATCTGGATATGGTGGTCATCCACCTTTGATGCTGAGTGTAAATAAAAGGCCACACAAAAATGTACCTGAAAATGAAAATAATATTGAAAAAAATACAGCTTTTGACCAAACTTGAACTTAAAGAATCAACAAATTTTGATTCACCTAGGTCTAGAATTTAAGAACATCGATATCTTGAAAAGTACTATAGTGAAACGAGTCCCTCATTAAAATATACGTATGTTGTGTGGTATACCTATTCTCATTTAAACATGTCTGAATTAGTTAGTCATGAATTAGTCAAAGAATGAAGTTTTTGAGAAATACCGAAATAAATAACTGCAACTCTATAGAGTATCCACTACCAGTGCGTGGTAATTCCCTGACAATAAGATGATAAGTCCCCATGCGAATAGTTAAATCGTCTGTCTTTCTATCTCAACGGAAAATCTGTTAGGAAGGAAAAAAAGAAGTTTGTTTACTTTAGCATGATTAATTATAGACTACTTACCGCGTTTTACCCGCGCCATTACAAATCCCGCGGGAATATTGAGTTAAAAAGTCAATTTGCTATTCCCGACTGTAAACTATCACTATGCCAAATTTCATACAAATCCATTAAGCCGTTTTGCCGTGATAGAGTAACAAACATCCAGACATGCATATACATCCATCCACCCAAACTTTCACATTTATAAATACAAAATTTTAGTTTGCTTTTATTCGATAGATGTCGCTGTACATCGATTAAATCGCGCAAGAAGAGTTATAAATGACTTAGCTATATTTATTTTGTAGACTACCCTTATTCGTCCTCACTTCCACATTTATAATATTAATAGGATGTTGTTTATATTATATTTAAGCTAAAATGTTAGTTTGTATTGTTCATACAAATAAACATAAAAAACAAAATAAAAATTTTGAAAAACCCACGACGCGATGTTTAAAAAGTAATTGAAAAAGAATAAAATAATTTAAAATCCCCCGACTGAAATGATTTATGTGACGAGAGATAATTAATGTGAAAAGCTTTTTTAAAAGTTCACTTGATCTCACACAGAGTCGGCCATATTATGAACAACATACTATTCGTTTTCATAGCACTTCCCTACACTTACCTATTCGGTTCTCGAAGATGTAGATGTCGCAATAACATAGGTATTCAACTCCCTATGAACTTTATAGAAGAGCAAGAAAATCCGTCTGGGGCTATCATTGAATGAATTCGTTTTGTAGTTTTATATTGAAATTTAAAATATTGATGGCAGCCCTCGACGGATTTTCTTGCTCTTCTTATAAAGTTTATAGGGAGTTGAATACCTATGTTATTGCGACATCTACATCTTCGAGAACCGAATAGGTATGTTGTTCATAATATGGCCGACTCTGTGTGAGATCAAGTGAACATCTCGATCAAAGATCAATGAACTCTCGTCACATAAATCATTTCAGTCGGGGGATTTTAAATTATTTTATTCTTTTTCAATTACTTTTTAAACATCGCGTCGTGGGTTTTTCAAAATTTTTATTTTCTTTTTTATTTCAAACTTTTTAAAGAGCATAATATAGGTACCATACATTACATTACACAACACCTCGTTCCTCATCATCCCTCTAATGTGGGGACACACCGCTGGAAAACCCATGTAGTTTATTTAAATACATAGTGAAGTATTATAATAAGTATTTACGACTCAACTTTGCTGGTGGCTCAACTTTGCTGGGGCTTTGTATCAAATCCAAAGCGATAATTGAAAACGGCATTCAAATCGGATCAATGGTTTGCAAACAAATATTTACTGCAGCGCCCCCTGGTAAGTTGTTACCGTAACACCTATCTCAGAACATGCACCAATCAAATCCAAAGCGAATACTGAAAACCGCATTAAAATCGGACCAGTGGTTCTGGAGATAAATGGTAACATTGGTTTGCACAAACACCCTCTCACCCCAAACGCATATACCGTCTCCGTTCCGTCGTGGGTAAAAATGTTTGAACGCGCTTGTCTTGGGAAGTACTAGTTGGAATAGCAAAATTCTGCTTTTGATTAGGCCATCTTTTGAGGATGAATATGAAATATTTTATCCAGAAATTCCCACAGGAAGCAGAGCGTGACTGCCTTTTATTACAGATACAATGATAATAATACCTGAAGTACTAACTGGTTGGATTGCCTGGTAGAAATCGCTTCCAAGCGATAAGGCCGCCCTTTATACATAATGTGTTCTGTTATTTGTGTTTTTTTTTTATATTCTGGATTTGTTTTTGTGTATAATAAAGGGTAAATAAATAAATAAATTAATACTACAACAGTAACTAAAACACCCTCTACTAGTCAGCTAGTAAAATTTATATAACCTCAAAAATCGGATTTCACTTTATTTCCCTTCGCACAACTTCAAGGAAATCTCCAAAAACAAGCCTTAACTCACCGAAATGTCAACCTATTAAACTATTAAAACGAATTCCAAAAGCCGATTTGTCCCAAATGCTTTAAATTTTGATAGCTCTATGATTTTAGAAGGGCCCAGAGCTTAACTTTTAATGAAAAATTCAGTTGAACGATCGCTAATCTCCCGGGATGTTGTTGAAACTTTGTTAGCCGGCGGTGTATGATGGAAGAATTTTCCTTTTTTGTCTGGTTGCTCATTACTACCGCGGATTCTTTATTAACTAGGTTTGAGTTTCGTTTCTGGATGGAGTTTATTTTTAAAAGTTTGTGATGATACGTTGCAAAATACTTCTGGTTTTACGAGTCATAATTATACAGGTTCCATTTTAATTAGCGCATACCCTCTTGCAGGCGGCCTCTCCAGATCAGTACCAACAACATTTGTTCTACGACTTTTTAAAATCAATAGTAGCATAGCTTGCATAAGCGAAATATCGCCACTTGCAGTTGGTAGAGAACATGTTTTTCATTGCGGATTAGAAAAAATGAAAGCCCAAATCTTGTTGAAGATAATGAAAAATTCAGAAATACTTATTAAACCCTTTCAACTGGGCAGATCAAGGTCTACCTGGGCACATCAAGATGTGTCCATACCACGACGAGTCCATGCCACAATGTGCGTGATGACATTTTGTGATTTGATCGTTAATCAGTAATCTGGAAATGTAATCAATACTTAACTTTATTTGACTAGATGACACTCTATGAACATACATCTAAAAATATATTTCTTTTGTTTCAGATAAAAAGAAGAGGCAAACGGCTAAAACCAAACAAATCTTACAATTATACTTAATTACAAAAAAAAACGAATCAATCAAAACGCCTTAAAATCGAAATAATCAATTAATTAGTAACTAATCTTAGTTAAGTAGTTCGCGTGTAATTTCGTATGCGTGGTTAGTTCGCGGGCAGAGTGGAGCGGAGCGGGTGGTGCGGCGCGCCGGCCGGCAAGATTGAAGTGGTGGCTGGGTGCGGGTGGGGCAGGCGAGCGCGCGTGCGGCCGCTAGCGGCGCTGGCGGGCATGCTGGCGGCGCAGCGCTCGCAGTCCTGCAGCGAAGAGGGGGCGTTCTTCGGCGCGCGCGCGCTCCGCCGGCCAAGAGGCAAAGGGAGTGGCAGTCCGCCCTGCTAGGGATACGCCATGTCGCTGCGCAGCCTCCACCGAAGGAGATCCTCGGCTAATAACACGTGAGTTTTTTTATCTGTAAAAAGGTTTAGGAAATAGATTTATTGGAGAAGAGGCAACCTGTCTACTACAGATAAGACTAAATTTTGAAGACTCCTGAATTCTTGTTTGAACTAGTATTCATAATACATGAATAAGCTTGACAACCGGCTGGTGTAGCGGTAACATACATTACCTTCTATGCCAGAGGTCCTGGGTTCGAATCCCGGCGGCGGCGGATATTTGTGTGATGAACACAGACAGATATTAGTCGTCAAGTCATGGATGTTCATATGTTTATTTAAGTTTATTCTTATAAAAAATATGTATTTATTCAATATGTATGTGTATATATTTCTTAATTATATCAGTTATCTAGTATCCATAACACAAGTTCTTTTAGAAACTTAATTTGGGCTAGATAATGTTGTGTGAGTGTCAGAAATATTATTATTTATTTATTAAGCTTTTTTAAGTAAAAAGGTTTTGCAAAATAGGTTTTAATACAGTGGAACTGCAATTTACCCACAAAATAAAGCCTGTTGTTTGTTATGTAACATTTAATCACACGGTATTTTCGGAGGTGTTCGACTAGGTTCCTGAAAATGAGGTCTGTTTTTAAGTAACGCTCTATGTGACCAACATACTCGTATATCAATTACAAACAATTTATAAACTGAAAGCTAATTTACGTAACTTTTTGACAGCGATAACGAAAGGTTCCGTTGCATTCCTGGCCGCAACCTGTGCCAAATTTTAGGATCGTGGAAATTATTCACAAATCAACCCACAATACCACATTTAAAGTTGAATCAGTAATTTGGGTGTACAAATGAAAAAACAAAATGAAAAACAAAATGTGGCCATAAATCTCCACAGTTACACAAAATGGCCGTAAGTACTTACTGTATTTACGTACTCAATCTATCAATAAAATGTGTTCCAAACCTATAGAGATTTGTCTTTTGTTCTTAGAATGTATAAAAACAAAAAAATATGATTATATGATTACTTCGAAGCATACGAGTTTTAAAACAAAAAGTTATAAACGATTAATGAGAGATGACCCTGAAAGTTCAACATAATGTACGGAAGTGACATTTCACCACTCCTACTATTTATCAAAAATATACAATATTTTATGAATTCAGTTTGTTTTTCTAGATTTTTTTATTGAATTCATCTTTTACGTCCAGGCAGAAATCAAAATTATAGGAATATCAGTGAAAATATGACTTAAATATGGCGTCGTCAGTCACCTGTGGTCATTGTCGATTCAAATAGTTTTTCTTAAACACGAAAAGTAAGTAACAATTTAATTAACAGTTATTTTTAGTGTTTTCATAATGGTATTCCACAATATTTTATTTGGCACGGGTGCTGGCGAGACTTACATCCTAAAATGAAACGTGTTTTTTAAAAATATCGCAATGAATGCTAGTTTGAATTGAACGAAATTTGATATTCGGCTTGAATAATATCTCATTGCGTTATCATTTCCTTCTCTTGTCCATCACTTATCTATAAGTACAAAAAAGTGTTATGTGAATACCAATTTGCAATGTTAAAGTTTAGATATGATTAGCTCTTTCCGATTGGCTTTTGACGTTTAAAAACGTGTCACGTACCTACGTGAATACCATTTTGACGTTTAGGAGAACGCAAAAATTCAGCATTTAGGCATAGGCGAAGCCCGACCGGAATTATCCATCGTTGCGTGAAATACCGGTCAAAGACAGATTTTTTTATTTGTACCAAAAATAATTAAACTAGTGGTGTCAAGAAAATTACTATTTGAAAAGAATTATTTATGTTTGTGTTTCAAATTATTTTGGAGAATAAATGATGTATGATCATTTTGCCTTAAGTGACTTTTCTCCCCTACTTGACTTGTAGGGCAGAAATACTGCCAGTTTATATTCTTAATTTAAAAATAATACCTACTGTTATAGAAAACTGGTTGTTGCGCGCGGTTTTACCCGCGCAATTTCGATTTCCGCAGGAATTTCGGGATTAAAGCCACTACGCCAAATTTAATAATTTGCCGTTTGCCTTTGGGCCGTTTTGCCGTGATTGAGGAACAAACATCCATACATCCACACATCCATACATCAAAACATTCACATTTATAATATAAGTACGATAAAGTTTTATAACAGGCAAATAATCGACTTATTGTTGATTAGTAAACATGTTTCAATTTAATTGTTAGCCCTGCCAGTGCCCGCATTGTGACGTCATCAACCCGAGTGGTAAGTGTGATATCACTGTTTTCATCCTCGATGGGTTTAATTGGATTGCATCGATAAGATATAACGAGCTCAGATATAATTCAGTAGATATACATTAATATGTATGCGTTTCACAGTAATGTGTCGATGAAGTGATATGTATTAGGTACTTGATTGACTTGACGATAAGTTTTTTGACATAAAATTGGCGACGTAATAGATATATTTTCGATGACCACTTTGGCGGAGGGATAACACTGTCTGCCTCAGACGCCAGTGGCTGCGGGTTCGATTAACGCATGGAACAAGAAAAAAAAATGTTCCGTGTCTGGGTGTTTATTAATTTATGTATTTATATTGTAGGTTCCCCCCTAGTTCGTTACATGGTATCCCATTCCCATTGGGGCCATGTAGTTGGTGTGATTATCTGGGGATTTTATTATATCCTTACGTAATATAAGTAAATAAATATCTATATCTATAAATATCTATACTTTGGATCCCACGGATGAATTTTTTAACCGTATGTTAAGGTAAGTTTAGTTACTTAATTTTATTTTACATGTTTTATTGAATTCCTTTAACTACGAGGCCTAAGCAACGCTTGTTACAGAGGACAGTATCACTTGCTTCGATCCTAAGTAATATGCAAAAGTAAGAACAAATTAATGTTAATAATTAACATATAAAACTAATACTGAAATAAAACATCACCGTCGTCATTTGCTTCTTGATAATGCATAAATTGAGTACGTCTTTTGTAATGTCAGAACGAAATTTAAAAGAATTCTCTTTTTAAAATCACGTCGCGACCAAAAAAGCGCAGCGCCAAAGTTCTCAGTCACAAAGGTTTTGTTTTTTTCTTTTTTGTATATAAACCGCATCAAAGAGTATAATTGCGCATTGGTGCCTTTTAAGAAAGAAAAGTTTGCAATTAGACCTAGAGTGGGCATTAAGTGCAGTGCAACTGCTTAATTGCCATTTAAATAAAATGAAGCCTGTTTATAAGGTATGCTGGCAACCCGGAGGAAATGTGAACGAATTAGACGGCTTGTTAGCTTTACGTAAATTGTTATAATTGTTACAAACAAAAAGAAAAGACAAAATAATGCTTCGAGTAAATAGACTCGCTTTATGAAGAGTTTTTTATTTTTAATATTAGTTATTTCTTTTGGAATTTTGCCAGTAAAACGTGTACGATCAGAAAAACATATTGGTTGTTTTTTTCGATAAGGTCAAATATTTATGGCCTTTAAATTTCAGCGTAGATACTTGAGGCTTTACATAGAGGGCACTGCAAACTATTTAATACATATGAAACGCCTTCCCTAGATAGTTCTTTTTATAAGACCCATAATAATAGTCCGAGACTCGACTTAAGGCTCTGTATATTCTATTACTATGAAAGTTTAGAAAGTGACTCTATTAACAGGAACAAATTATTTATATGGAAATGCAATAATTACTAGAAATCTTGTTAATAATATTTATTTTACTAAGTCAAGCACCTCCCTGTGATGTCGCGTCAGACTCTTAAAATTCTAAATTAGAAAAGTTTCTTAATTAAATCTTCTAAACAACAACTGGGAGACATCCCAACCGAAGACCTTCTGTCTTAATCATGTTTAAGTATACTGGTTTGTTTTTTAGTCACCGGTTAATTTTTTGCGCAAAAGGTATTATAGAAACGATTTTTACCATAAAGGTATGTATTTTTTTTCAAGGAAATTAAAATATCGAGCAAAACTTGGTCGCTCTAAATTATCTATGAATACCATTAAGATACAAACGACTACGCGCTACTACATAACATCTTGTAGTACTACTTCGTAGTATTACCAGTGAAATGCCGCATCTATTATTAAAAAAGTTTGTGGTGCCATACTTTCATTTTTTCGTACTGAGGGATGCTAAAATAAATAAATATGTAGGTACGTTTATATACATAAAAATAAATGATTATTTAAATTGGCTGGTGACTAAAAAACAATCCCTGTACATAATATAAAAGTAAGATGAATAAATATCTAGTTATCTTATGTATTATCTTTAATTTGTCAATAAAAATACAGTTATTTTGAGTTATAATTAGAAGTGCCAAAAGGGAAGATATACTCCACAGTTGAGGCATATATCCTGGGACTAGGGGCTGTAATCAATTAAGTCTATCTTTAGTTAGATAATAAAGCAAAGAGGTTTGCCTGAACGCTCTAATCTCAGAAACTAACAGTCGCATTAAAAAAATTGCATTTGATATCTCTTCACGATTGATCCAGTACCATCTATACCACTGAACAACGGAGACCGACAAACTTTGCTTTTCTTTCAAACAAAATCTAACACGTCATCAACTGATTTCAGAAGTCATTCATCCAAACAGCGCTCGAAACTGCACACAGAGGGAATAACAACAGTAGATATTGATCCCATAAATTAATGTATGCAAACTGTGCATTGATGCTGTAGACTTAGTATATTAAACTGACACCAGAGGGCTTGCCTTTGTACCGCTTAATGATCTCATTCTACCAATTATTCTGTCGTTCTCTTTACTAAGCGTTTACATTGTTTAATTATTTAGCGGCTTGCGAGGAGATTTGAATATGTAAAACGTGTTTAAAGAAGAAAAGAATATGGTTATTGCTTGAGATACTAGGTACTTACTTTTAATGGAGAAATAATAAGTCCAGCCACAGAATATTTTTTTTTGCACACGTGATCAAGCTTCTATTTTCATGACTTAGCCATGCATAAGACAATAACTTTTGCGAAAAAATTTTCTTGAAGCAATTTATACTATAATTATACCATAATAATTTATACATACATACATACATACATAACTTCACGCCTGTATCCCGTATGGGGTAGGCAGAACACCAGAGGTAATAAAACCATCTGATGTCACGTTTGACAAATTTGGAGGCATTATAATAGTAGAGAGAGACTATTGCAGTGACAGGGGGTCAGCCTATCGCCCACAAAAAAGCCTCCCATAACACCTCGGTCCCTTAACTGGCTTTTACAGTATGCCCGGGAAGAGAAGCAGCTGGCACATTCTATGTTTTTTTAATAATTTATACTAAGTAATATATTCATTAACATTGCGATGAAAAATATTATGCGGCAAAAAGGGCTCCCGTTTCAGAAGTAGTCGGTACGGTTAGTTGCGACGACGAGCGCAGCGAGGAGGAGCAGTTAGGTTGCATATAGTAATATACATGCGCGAGCCGAGCGAGCGATGCGAGCTGTGCCGCGGCAGCGGCCGGCGAAGCGCCATAAACCCTAGAGCTTTTTTAAATAACCCCGACGTGGTTTGTGGTACGGATTATGGCTGACTTAAAAAGATATTTGTTTAATAAGCACCCTTTTTAGTTAGTAAGTAAGTTTAAATAGGTTTAAGTCGGCATACATAAAACTATAGTTGTTTGAGTCCTTACCTTAATGTTAATTAAATAATAGAGTGTTGAATAAATTTCAATACAATATGAAAAATAATAAAAAAACCTTAGAATTCGCTTAAGTTTTCACGATTCTTTCATCATCGTCATCATCACAACTCCGTGTAATAAGCCTATACTTTTTAACTTGATTTCATCGCGTATGATTATTCTTTATATCTTAACTCGTTTCGGTGTTTTTACAGAGGTTACCTGGAAATGTCGACTTAAAATGTATGCAAACATTTATTATAATTAATACAGAATTCTTATTAGATATATCTACCATAGCTGTGACTAAGATGAAAGGGTGAGATCAGTCGCTACAAACCTTTATGGCATACAATATCACAAAATATTACAAGCAGTAGAGAATTTTGACCATCTTTGTGAGATTAATACACCTTTTATATTTAAAATAAACGTTTTAACCCTAAAGAAAAATTCTCCAAAACAAGAACATTAAAGACATTAAAAAATAACCGTCAAAACCTTTTATTCAAAGTTGCGTTTCGTGATAGTCTCAAAGTACCTTAGGGAACCGAAATAGTTCCTAACTAAGCTAAACTCTTATCTCAAAGACAAATACTAAGAACTCCGAAGTTGTTAAGAAAAGTCAGACAGAATCTCCCCTAAGGACATAGGAATCCACCGCATCCGATTCTCGAACTTTCTGCTGATGCATGCTAGCTCACAATTGGTAAACATTAATAATATAACTTTCAAATAATTCAAAACTTTGTATTCCCCATGAAACTGACGGTCGTGTTTTGTTTTCGCATTATTATTGGCCAGTACTGTTTTGACTTTTTTCTTTTAGAAAAAAATAAAAGTATACAGCTTTGGATTCTTCCTTGCTGGACTGGGAAAGGAAAACATAGAATGCCAGCTGCGTCTCTTCCCGAGCATACTGTTTAATTTGTAAGTTAAGGGACAGAGATTTTTGAAGATTTTTTTGTGTCACTGCAATAGTCTCTCTCCACCGTTATAATGCCTCAAAATTTGTCAAACAGAACAGAACAGGTTTCATAAGCTCTGGTGTTCTCCCTCCCCTATAACAGGATACAGGCGTGAAGTTATATATGTTTGTTTGTATATAGCTTCGGATCTTTAAGTGTAAATTTATAAACACACAAAATTAAATAGACAATATATGTATTAAAACAACACATTATAAGTTAAAGTACATCTCCGCTGGCTGGCAGTCATGAAAAGGTTTTAGTAAATCTAAAGCACTGATTTTCAGTCAGCCAGCACCGATGTAAGGTTTTGACAGATTGTTGCAGGATCTATTACCTCGGTCCACAGATTATAAATGTTTACAAGCAAGTATCGTCACAGACCCCCATTTCTACGTAATATTGTCAATATAGCGTTTTAAATATTGAGCTTTCAATTCGATATTTCAAAGCAAAGAAAAAAATATCTACTAGGTTAATTTATTACTTGATTACATTAACTAGGTTTACAAATATGAAAATTAGTATATTATCCTAGGAAATAAACATTCTTACACGTATTTATGTACATGTTTATATTTTCGTGTCTGTGTGTACGTTCCTGTATATGTAGGTTATGCAAGTTTATTGAGTTGTCCCAGTTACTGTGGCTGTGCTTTTGTTCCCGACACTTGACTTTTTTATTTCGCTGGGTTTAATGCTTCAATACCTATGCGTTTTATTGTAGTGCGCTTCGAGATTGTCTGTCTTTCGAATGCTTTTTTTTTTAATTGTTATTAGTAAAAGAGGTTGCATTGTGTAAAATACTTTTCTGTGTAAAAAATGGGCGTTGAGGCGATTGTTTGATTTTTCTTATATTAAAGTTAAATTAAGTTAATTAATAAAAAATAATTAAACTTAATTAAATATTTCTTAAAATAGCACCACTTCTTTTAGTCCAAGTTAAGTTAATGCATATTAATTATTGCATTGTGCGGGGATCGAACCTCCGAACAATAACGACTGAAACCTACCGTCGATTTTTCTTAACTAAAAAACATCATAAATAAAAAGAAAACCCGAAACAGCTACATGCCCCCAAAGTAAATATAAATTTATAGATAAACACCCAGACAAGAAACATTTTTTTCTTGTTCCGTGCGGGAATCGAAACCACAACCACTGGCTTCTGAGGCAGATAGGTTTACCCATCGCCAAAGTGGTCGTCAAATAAATATTGTTTAATTTAGCACGTGGTATCAAAATGTCATTGAAACTAAACAAAATACCAAAATTTTGAATACATAGTAAAGGTAAACATAACTTCAATATTAGCCGATCCTCGCTTTAGTTCAAATGAGAGCTTGAATCTTAAAGAAGTTTTAACTTGAAGAAGAAGTTGAAGAAGCTTTAACTTTAAAAAAAATATAATACCGACCTACAAAAAAAAGAACCACACACTGGCATCTATGTCAAACTTTTAACACACCACTTTCGCGTTTAAGGGTTAAAAAATATTACAGTTAAATTGACAAGTGCTTCCATTTTCAAAATAAAGGTAAAGGTAATAAACTTAAAGGCAATAGGGTAACGGATTTGTTTCATAGCTCTGAGATTTTTATCGGCAGCCTCATAAAAGGCTTATAGGATAGAAGTGTTCCAAATTTGAAATAAAATAAAGTAATTCTTTATAAATGTTTACACAGTTTCGTCTTCTTCTTATTTATCATATCTCGGTAAGTGTTGATGCTGTCAACTTGACACTTGACGTTTTAAACTAAATTGAATTACATAAACTGTCTAATATCTAAAGTCGTCGTGGTGCCGTGGTTACTGTGTGTATCATAAAATATCACAGGTCGAGCAACGCCATAGAACACATATACTCAAGAGAAGAAGTACAACTTCATACATTAAAAGTTAAGACTAGACGCCATCTGAAAACGGTCCACATAGCTAATATGGCGGGAATTTCAAACAGTTCAAACGACTTCGAGATTTCAACTTACTCTGGTCTGAATAAAAATAAGCAAATACTTACAAACTTGTTAGGTGAAATACCATATGTATCAGTTCTGTAAGGTTTGCTATTTTTATTGCGACTGGCTAAATATAAGGTTAACTTGATGAACAATAAGTAAAACAATAAATAAGTTTTTGATACTTTTATTTTGTTCAAAGTAATACAACAAAAGGTGTGGATAAATTGACACTCTTTCTTAAAAATACGAATTCACACTGACGCGAGTTTCTTCAAGCAATCAGGGGGAGAAAAGTTGATTAAATCACAAGAAAACTCAAAACACAAACACACTTTAAAAATATCGCAAAACCGCAATCGCGAAAAAATATTTTCACATTGTGAAGTAGACGTTAATTTTTGACATTTCTTTTTATGTCTGTGTTGCTATATTCAAATAACATCGATTCGCTAATTCATTCGATTATGTAATACGGTCCCTTTAAATATTTGTTAAATTGTTTAAAAATTATGAAGAAGTCATGAAAAAGTTTTCGTTTAATGTTATTTCTAATAAAAGCGAAGATGTCTTGAAGAAAAATATGAATAAGTGTAAACTCAAAAAAATACTGCGATGTATTCGAACAATCGATTGAGTATTTTTTTTCACAGGCTACACTGGTATCATTCTTGCTCTTTTCCTCTTATTGTGTTCTGTCTTCTTCACTCTATCTCCAGTATGTAGTCTGCACCATCTCCATACATTGTCGACGCCCCCTGAGCAACGCTCAGCGCGGTCGGTACTTAAATGGGTGACCGCCGACCATTCATTTCTCACGAATTTGCTTCGGAGGGCACGTTAAGCAGTCGGTCTCGGGTGCTGTATACTTTTTAACAGTAGTGTGTCAGAAGCCATTTCGGCGCCCTCAAAATTATGACATCCACCACCCAGCACGGGCCAGCTTGGTGGATTATGGCCTATACCTCTACGTCACCTAGGGGAGATACTCATAGCCCTGCAGTGGGCTCATTACAAAGAGTTGTGATGATGATGACCCAAACTGTCACACCAACTATGTGGCACCAAAGTTAATCACTGTTTAAGATAAGGCTTCTTAGATTGTGTTATGGACACCACCCTGCGGATCTAGGAAGTAAAATAATACACACCCAGACCAGCCATATTAGGTAAGTTTGTTCCCTTGCAAATATTTGCTTTTAAAAAGTTTTTAATTTAAACGTCGAATATAAGTAAAATTAACTCAGTTTCACAGTAAAACTTACATCACTTTACGCCTGTATCTGTTATAGGGTAGGCAGATCACCAAAGGCTATAGAACCATCTGATATTACGTTTAACAAATTTGGAGGTATTATAAAGATGGAGAGACACTATGGCAGTGATAGGGGGACAAAAACATCTTCAATAAAATTTCTGTCCCGTTACTGACTTTTACATTATTCCCGGGAAAAGAAGCAGTGAAGAAGCATTCTATTTTTTTCTTTCGCTCCCAGTCCAGCATGGAAAAAATATAGAGTTTACCTTCAGTTTACATCTTACTAATATTATAAACTTACAAATGTTAAATGATAAATCTGAATTTTTGGATGGATGTATGGATGTTTGTTCCTCAATCACGGAAGAACGGCTAAACGGATTTGGATGAAATTTTCATGGTGATAGTGTACAGTCCGGAATAGCGCATGGGCTACTTTTTATACCGACATACCCGCGGAATTAAAAAATAAATATTTTTTTTTGAGACATTTCAGTAGCTTATAGTTCTTATATTTATATGCCATTATTTCATAACATACCTTCATATGTAGATAACCTTATGTGGATTATTCAAAACAATGTAAGGACTAAATGATCGCAGCCCGTTCAACAATTTTAGCTTCCAAAGTAACGAACACCCACGTAAACTCGTAACTTTAGAGCTTTCATATAAGTCCCATTGGGTATCCTTGAACAAACACCTAGCGAGAAGATTTTGCAAATAGTTATTCTTTTTTTTAATCACCCGTTTATATTTTGAACCCTATAAATAAGATAATAAAGATGTTAATTTGCTATTCCAGGTAATGTTTTATGAGTGAGCAAAATTTCAGCCTAATCCGCCATTTGTACAAGTCAGTTAAGGAACAGAGGTTTCATTGGCGTTTTTGTGGGCAATAGGCTGACCCCCTATCACTGCAATAGTTCCTCTCCATCATTACAATACATCAAAATTAGTCAAACGTGACATCAGATGCTTTTATAGCCTCTTATGGGATACAGGCGTGAAGTTATGTATGTATGTATATAATTGTTACAAACTATCACCTTTTTAATGAAATTTAGGTTTTCTTCGTTGCCAATAATTCAATATACTTTATTAAAGTCCATGAAAGTACTAACCAAACCACATTCCTGCGCCGCCCGTCGTTTGATATTCTCATTTTAAGTGTAAGTGATCAAAAGGGCTGTATTTGAAATTACACTCTCTTCTCTTTTTTTACACCCAATTTTAAATCTCTCTGAGCTCAAAACTTCCCAAGGTTGATTTTGAAATCAAATTTTAATCTTAGAAAGACCTAAAATAAGGCAGTGTAATGTCGAAAAGAGTTCAAAAGTTGCTTTAACCTCAGTTCGCTTTAAAACAACACAAGCTAACTGGCGGACCTTGTAAACCTCTTTGCACAGAAAATCTAATTACATACACACAAGGGTAACAAAAGAACAAAAAGTGTGGTTAAAAATTTAGTTTCATTTTTGAATTCTTGACGGAAACTACGAGTGATTGAGTTATCTTTCAGTGGTTGTATGAAGTTTATTTGTTGTATGCATCACGTGATCAATTTGATGACTAGCAAAACAAACACACGCAGTTCTTTCAGCGAGAACTGAAAAACAAAGAACTGTCTAAACATTGGTGGGATGTATTATTAAATGAAATCATAACGTATCTTATCTTACTCTTACTTATATTATAAATGTGAAAATTTGGATGGATGGATGTATGGACGTTTGTTTTTGATGGCGGAATGGCTCAACGGATTTGGATCAAATTTTGCATAGGTATATTGTTTTTTTACTGAATTTACTGCTTTTTAATAAAACAGAGTTATTAATTAGCAATTTATTATTTATCCCAGAAATAAATAAATAAACACTCAAATCAAAAAAGTACAACAAATAAAAACGTCAATAAACGTAAATACTACAATTCTTACTTAAATATTTATGTCAGCAAGAATGATAAAGGAGTGTAATAGATGTTTTACGTCTCACAATATCAAAAAGGAAAATTCTTTATCATCAGTAACTTAATAATGGAGATATAATATTGTGATACAACAATATTACCTGGCATTTGTAGATAATTGTGTTTACGCTGTGACATAGGATGTTAAGACATCAATACCACAATTTTAATAGAATATCGTGTGTAATGTGTCTGATAATGTTACATACAAATCACAGTATTGGGGTGAATGTGGAAAATATTAAACGATTTTTATTGGGGACTAAAACCACGTTTTAGCATAAATACACTTTTTAGCGTGCGTACGAAAGATGCTGAAACATTAAGTTAAAAAGATATTCAAAATCATGAGGTTTTAAAGGTTTAATAATTAATGTCGAAAAGTAAGGCCAGCTGAAACATAAATAAATCTATTATTTGTCAACGAGTTAAAGTTCAAAATTATGATGGAAATATCTACTCAGAGAAGGCTTAACATCAAAAGCGTATTATAAATATTATAAAAATGCCACTAAACCGTATTAACCCTTCCGAGCGCTCGCATACATTTCCGCGGCGCTTAATCTCATTACGACTGCCACAAAATTTAACAGATACAAAATTGACATAGCTTTAAATAATTCATTTGCGGAAGACATTTCTCATACAATGAGGAGTTTCCTATTATGAATTAAAAAAAGGAACGTAGAATATGAAGATGGCTGTGTACAGAAGGCAGCACATTAAGCGTTACATATCTGTCAAAAAAAAATTACTTGAATCTGAACTCTATTAAGTTAAAATTGACATTAAGTTAAAATTGGTTGAGGAAATTTGACAGGTAATGTATCGCTTGATCTGCTGCCTCTTAGGGCTATGTCAGTGCCTTCTAGTAAATTTGACATAGGGCTTATGTCAAAGTCAACTGTAACAAGCGATTTTTTTTTATCTGTCGGCTGACTGATTAGCTGAAATGTCGTATTTTCACAATTTTTGACAAGATAGGTACTCCATCATGAGTACCATCTACTCCGAATTAGTTCACTATGTATTTTCTTTCAATATTATACTGAAAACTCAAAAAAAGTTCAGAGATAGATGTAGACCACCGCTGTAAAACTCGTAGCTTTTACTTTATTTTCAAGCAAACTTAAACATTCATGGCTACTGAGTCTAAATTTAGACAATGCTGAGCAATGCGGGTGATACAAAAGGGCGGACTGCTTATTCTGTAACTTTTCACAAATATTTTTATATTATAGCTGAGACGTTTATTTTTATAGCAAGTGTGTACGAAATATCTATACGCATCTACCTATGTAGAGAAGATGAATAAATTGTTTGTTATGTTAGACTTATCTCGAAAAGTGACATAACGGACATTTTGCATTTGAAAGCCTGATTCTTGAGGTTTAGAATATTGCGTATTTAGCATAAAATACACGGTTAGAATATTAGAACAAAATATGATAAATTTTCAACGGACTTCCAAAAAAGGAGGAGGTTCTCAATTCGTCTGTTTTTGTTTGTGTGTTTGTTACAAGATATTTCAGACAAATATGATAGAGGATACTTCATAGTAGGTCCCATATAAATTTCATCGAAATCGGTTGAGCACTTCATTGAAAATTTCAAATTTTTGAAACAATATGTATGATTTCGGAGAACCTTTACGTGGATGACACTATTAGTCGGCCAAAGTGTTGACGTGAAGTCGGTTTTTTTAATGCTCCGCTCGTTGATTATTATCTTAACCTTCTTCTTATTTAATAAAACCTAGATTTATTTAGGTATTATGCAAATGAGGTTTATTTATCCCAAATTACTCTCGTTTGTTATGCAAAGCGATTAGCTTTGTACGAAGCGTTGCAATAAGACGAAAAATAAATTGTGTTCTGAGAAGAACAACCAGTGAAATACTAGAACGGTTCTAACTTAAGCCTGCGGTTGACATCGAATTATTAATCGCACTATCTTCAATTCAGTTTTCCTGTCGGGAAATAATGCTTCTATAAATAATTCCTTTTCCCTCAAAATGGTAGTATCGACAGTAGTGTACATCAAGACTATCAAGAATCATCTTGATCTAATACAAAAGTTTGCTTGTATGAGATCTTTTGGTGATGAGGCCGCCATTTGTTATCTGTATACGTATAATCGGATAACTTCTTTGTGTAATAGTGTATGTATACACATAGTTTGACGACCACTTTGGCGATGGAGTAACACTGTCTGCCTCAGACGCCAGTGATCGCGAGTTCGATTCCCGCACGGAACAAGAAAAAAAATTTATCCAGTTCTCGGCGTTTATCTATAAGTATTTATATTCTAGGTTTCCCCCTAGTTCGCTACATGGTATTCCATATCGCAAGCTCTGCTTAGTTTGGGGCCATGTAGTTGGTGTGATTGCCTGGGGTTTTTTTAAATTTTATTTATAGTTACATTTTTATATAAATTACATGTCAGCGAACTTTATATATGGCACTTCCCGTTTGCGTTCGCTCCCGAACGGTCGTGTCTGCGGCCGCTCCCGAGTGTTCGTATTGCGCTGCCCTTGTTCCCTCCCCCGCACTCGTGCGGGTCAGGTGCCAAGTTAAGCTCTTTCGGAAAGTTTTCTCTTGTGGAGGCTGTGTGGTGTCGGGGCTAATTCATTCATCTGCCCTTTTCAGGGCGGACCCGACTGCTGCCGGCCGAAGCATCGCTGTTCAGGTGGATACGTAACCGTGCCAACGAAGCCTGATCGTCCGCCGTTCACCGGCAATAGGTCCGTGTTAGGTTGATCCTTCTTTCAGCGCAGTTTGTGTAGTCCTTTCGCCGTTCATCGGCACGCATCTTCGTCTTGGCTAGATAGACTTCTCTCTTTCAGCCCAGCACAATGCCTCGTCATACTGAATCCAGCAGCGAAGCCGCCCGTCGTCGTATCCGTGAGCTTCAAGCTGACAAAGAAGCCCTTGAGGCTCAGGTCAATTCCTTGAAAAAGCGTCCTGATAACTGGGCCATCGTCGATCACTTGGCTAATCAGCAACTTGAACACGATGCCGAGAAGGATACCCTTCTGGCTCAAATCCAGTCCTTGCAAGAGCAATTATCCGCTCGTCCCTCGTCCTCAGAATTCAGACAGTTGTCTTCAGAATTCAGACAGTTATCCAGCGTTAAAAAATCACTGGAAGCTCATTATGCAGCCGAGAAGGTAGCCCTTCTCGCTCAAATCGAGTCCATGCGAAAGCAATCGTCCGCTCGTCCTCAGGTCGCCTCCATTTCACAGGGGTTCCAAACCGATTCTCCGGCGTCTCCAGATCCCTCTGAGTACGTCGATCCCTTTTCAGATTGCATGTCGGTAGATTCCACTGCATGCAAAAGGAAAACTACCCCGCCAGGTAGTGACTCCGACACCGTTCCTATCGTTCCAGAATCTCCTGCTCCGTTCAGCGAGGTTCGCAAAAAGTCCAAGTCAAAGAAGAAGAAGCAAGATGCCTCTTCAGTCTTATTCCCATCCGTTTCAGCTGCTCCAGCCGCTGTTCCTGCTCCGCAAAATGTCGCACCGGCGTCTGCTCCTGCGCCTTTTGTTTCAGCGATCCCGGCGTCACAGCCTGCGTCGCAATCAGATTCGGCTCCGCCGAAAGTCAAGTCTCCGCCCCCCGTCTTTCTACGGGACAAGAGCCGCTGGACCGAGGTCTCAGCTCTCTGCGGTAGACACAATCCCAAGATCCAGTATAGTAAGGCATCCAACGTGGGTGACTCTATTAAGGTCGTTGTCAATTCCATTCCCGATTTCAGGAATCTCACTCGGCTTCTTGCTGATCAAAAGCTCGAGTACCACACTTACGCCCTCCCTGAGGAGCGTAAGATTCGTGCCGTCCTCAGGAACGTGCCGTTCGAACTCTCGAACGAGCAAATCCAAGAGGACTTGTCTTCTCAAGGCTTCCCCGTCGAATCTGTGCACAAAATGCACAGCCGCCGAGGCAAGCAGTTCCCACTAGCGCTAGTAATCCTAGCGAGGAGCCCGCAAGGGCAGTCCATTTTCAGAGGCAAGCTCACCGTGTGCGGTCTCTCCAACATCCGCGTCGAGGTACCACACAAGCGTGGTTTTCCAGGTCAGTGCCACCGCTGCCAATTGTATGGTCATGCGGCGGCAAATTGTCATGCTTCCCCTAGGTGCGTCAAGTGCCTAGAACCGCATGGGACTAAGGAGTGCTCTCGCACTCCCGAATCGCCCACCGCTCCGTCCTGCGTCTTGTGCGGCCAGTCAGGCCATACAGCAAACTTTCGCGGCTGCCCCAAGGCACCGCGTGCTGCCAGGGCTACCGTGAAGCCCATCGAGAACTGGAGAGAGCGACCGCAGCCTAGCTCGGACGCCCCTCCAGTCAGTTCAAAGGCCCCTAAGGCCTTTACTTCTATCGTTCCAGGTCAGCGCAGCCGGGTCGCGACTCAATCGCAACCGGCCGCCAAATCGGCTTCCCAGTGCCAGAATGCAAATGGTTCTCAAGACCGCATGGCGTTCTGGATCCAGCTCGCTCCCATCGACGAGATCCTGGCTTTCGGCGCCGCTCTTGACGCCAGCCCAGAGGGTTTCAACGGTGCTCTTCCGGTCCTAACCAAGTTCGCTCCCCTTATCAGGAAACTCCAGCAAGCTCAACGTTTCTAAACGTAGTCCTTCTTTCCAGCATTCCTATCTCAGAGTGAGTCTGATCACTCTAGATAATATCTTAGTTTCAGCTTTGTCATTTCTGCTAATCTTAGCTTTGTTTTTTTTCTCACTTTCAGTTCCTTTTGGTGGCAGCCGTCTGGATGCCGCTCACTGCGCAGCCTCTCTCTCCAATTGGCTGTCGCTCCGATAAATGATCAAGAACCTGGATTAAGGTAGGTCGTAAAGGGGGATGTTTAGTGGGTATGCTCGGCTTCACTGAGTGAGTCTCCACACTGTCTGGGCATTCTATTTGCCGTTAGCCACTGGGGTTAACAGCTTATAGAATGCCCATTCGTCCGTAATAGGATTCATCCTCCTCCCGCTAAAGCTTGCTTTACTGGTTAAAGCTTGTTTTAGGGGGTGCCCAAAATTTTCTGTGGCGGAAAAACAAAAAAAAAAAAAAAACTTTATATATTTACATTCAGTAGTAGGCAGGCATAGTATATGTTTATTAAAGCTAATTGTTTTTTGTTTTGTTGAGCGCGCTAATCTCAGAACTTCTAGGCAGGTTTGATAAATCTTTTTGCAAGGAAGGCCCTATTTTATGAAGAAAAAATATTTAGTGAAACTACTCGCGACTGCTAGTGGTATACAAAGGCAAGTAGCAACCAGGGAGATTACCAGGTTTTCCAGTTGGCTTAGAAAAGCTCTACCACCTCTGAATGAACGTATTGTATAAGGCGACTAATCTCCAACCTTTAAATGATAATTGTAGCCAAACAATAATAATAAACATGGATGCCACTATTTAAAACCAATGCTTGTTTGATAGTTTTCTAAACATTTTCCTGATCCACCCAAAATGTAGAAGCGAAAGCGGATCGGCTATCTTAACAATTTCCTGATTCACCCCAAACTCTAGGAGCGAAAGTGGATTATTCAAAACGCGCACGATACTGAATAGCACTCCGGATACTTTGTGAAAGTAGCCTGCAAACTGCAAACGTCATTCTTTGTGTAGCAACGTCACTCGACCTTGTCTGCTGTTATTAATTCTCTTGAGGAGCAGCCAATTTCTTGCTGTTTCGACCTTTTAGAAGTCTTACTTAGTTGATACTAGTTTTATTATGTTTTGTTGCCACTAGAAAAAATTGCTTAAGTTTTCTTAATTCGAATATTTGAAGATTTATATGATTGTAACGATGTCGAAAAGCATAATTGTTGTTAAGATTTCTGGATTTGTTTTATTCACCGTATTATATCGCGTGATATTATAATTATCATATTAACTAATTCATTCTCGGTATATTTGATAAGGTACAGTTTTAAAAGTATATTTTTTAAGGTGCTTTAATATTGAATCAGAATAATTTGATTTGAGGAATATGAACTTATTATTTCTATGATGTTTTAGAAAATATTTGCCGTATCATGGAGGTAATGATGTATATTACTCGTTCAAGCTCATGTATTGGCGAATGGGACTAAAATTTTGCACACGGGTGGGTAATGTGAATGTAGTCGATACGAGAGCCGAAAATATATTTATATTCAATTCTAAATACGGCTCTTCAACCTCTTGCTATATTAAGTCAGATGTATTGACGTCAAATTCAGTCAGACAGAGGCAAGTACTTATTATGAAAGCTCAGAATTTAATATATTTGAGAATTGAATTGAGAATTTATAGGGAATCTATGCTTGGGTATATAAAATTAGCTGAGAAATAAGGAATATTATGACTTATATTTTGATCAACCCTTAAAATAGGTTTCATAATTAAGCCTTATGGCACCGATGAAGGTAAAAGCGTTAAGTAAATTTCTCGGTATAAAGTCTTAATTTATAATAATATGCGCACAATATTGATGTTGAAATAAGACTTAAATTATATTCACAACAAATTTCGATGCGTGTTCAACGCGTGTAGGAGTTTAATGCGCGAGTGCGTATGTTTCGAACGTGGCCTAAAGCTTGAAAACATTGTAAACAATGAAAGGTTAACCACTGAAACAGTATCAAAACAGATTATTTTTAATTCGTTGCCCAAAAATACTGCAAGATACGAGAATCGCATATTATTTTTTATTGCCAAGCTTAAAAAAAACATATAGCTTTTTTCAGTGGACAAAGGTCAATGAAATTTACTGGAACGACGCTGTGTTGCCATCATAACTCTAAATATTCATTGAATAATAAAAATGAAAGCTCTCTTTGGAGGACACAGATCTAATTTGGTTAATGGATAGCGGATTTATTTATTTTGAAACTGCTTTAAAATGTAGCCCTTATTTAAATTATGTTTTAAATGACAGACAAGTTATTTCAAATTGATTATGTTTTAGTTTCTTTTGAGGCAGTTATAATTTATAACGTATAATTGTAAAGTTTATTTTAAGTACCTACAGTTTTAAAATAAATAAATGTTGCAAATGTAAACTTAGTGCCCGCTAAATTTGTCTTTTTTCACACTTTCCACTGGCTATAAATACGCTAAACCTTTGATCAATTTAGCAGATATCTGTTTTAAATACTTATAAAGTTTTAAATAGAAAATTATTTTAAAGTTCAACTCAGCTTATATTATTTGGTAAATGATTAATGGTGGAAGTTCTATCAATCAGATTAGCTAAGTTTAAAAATAGGTAAAGAAATCTAAATTAGTTAATGAAAAAGAAGCCCTATCCTACACCGAAACAATCAAATTCAAAAATCGAACTCTGAAGTCAGTTAAAAGCTCGTTTGGGTCACAGCTATTCAAACTGTTTACATTTGAAGTGGATTTATTTTCATAACAATATTAATTTAATTGTGCTCCCGTCAATAAAACCTATGAATCGACGGCGTGTTTACACAGCTCACCCAACGGAAAATGAAACAAAGGTCGTATTTGTCATACGCAAATGTAGAATTCGAAATTTTAAACGCAGAACGCGAGGTGTGTTTTTTGGCGGGAGAAGCAATTGTATGAAAAAAAATCATCATCACAACTCCGTGTAATGAGCCCACTGCAGGGCATGAGTCTCTCCTCTGGGTGACGAGGAGGATTAGGCCATAATCCACCGAGCTGGCCCAGTGCTGGGTGGTGGATGTCAGAATTTTCAGGGTGCCGATATGGCTTCTGACAAACCCTAACGACTACTGTATACAAGTATACAGCACCCGGGACCGACAGCTTAACGTGCCCTCCGAAGCACGGAAGTCGCCGTGAGAAACGAATGGTCGGCGGTCACCCATCCAAGTACCGACCGCGCCGAACGTTGCTTCACCTGTGATATCGTAAGATACACACAGTAACCACGGCGCCACGACGACTTCGCCAAAAAAATTGCTGATAATAAAAACAGTATTGACAACATAACATACTGTATTTAAAATGTTTCCTTTATCAGGCTATGCCTATGCAATGTATCTGAACTCTATAGCTTATTGACAACACATTTTTTTATTATCACGATTTTTTTTTTCATACAATTACTTCTCCCGCATACGATTGACTTGCACATAATTAACTTTGAACGCGAGGAGTGTTTATTTGTTGTTAAATAAAATTAATTGAAAAATAAGTACTTAATGTTGTTTTAAGTTTTCACCACCATCTGTTTCTCACTCTACAAGCGTAGGTAGCGTTAAGGATTTAAGCAAAACAAGCTGACAGCTGGGCGCGCCGCGCCGCCGCCGCCGGTCGTCTGGAAAATGAAACAAAAATCGAATCTGTCATCATAAGCAAATCGGAATTCAAAATTTTAAACGTAGAATCCTCGCGGTTGTTTTTCGTCGAGCAATAATAACTGGTCGCAAATATACCTGACTACCAATTGAAAAATATGTGTGGTTGCTGTATGACTTAGGTTCATTGCCTAGCCTTAGAAATTATAAAGGATACATTTTAAATACTGTGTGTTGTTACTCTATTTTGTGCATTTTTTGTGTAATAATAACATTCTTTTAAATATTTCTTGCGATAAAATAAACAGTCTAATTTTTTGTTGATAAAATTACCATATACAGGTTGGAATTTTTTAATGCCCCCTGGGGGGGGAAATTGATTTAAATAATAGTCATAACAAAGAAATATTCCTTTATTTTGGAAAAGAAATAAAACTACATTCAAAGACTTTTCGAAAATTTGCTTTTTACACCCAGAAATCGAACCGACTAAAGTCTAAAATTGAAGATTTCATGACTTCTCTTCATTAAATTAACCTAGTATGTTAGAGAGATTTCATTCATGTGATTGACCCTAACGATGGATGCAATAAAATTACAGGATGTCATTTTAAGAAATTTTAGTTAGTTCGATTCCCGAGTGAAGCTAGCTAATTTTCGAAAATCTTTGAATAAGTTTTATTTCTTTTTCAAAATAAAGGAATGTTTGTATGGAGTAAAATTTGCTATCTTTATTATTAAGAGTACCTTCCCTCCAGGGGGAATTCAAAAATTCCAGCCTGTATATAGCGATCCTGGCTGGATATCGAACTCCGATCCCCCGCAATCCAACTGAGTTACCGGGTCTTGGCCCTTTTTTATCTTGATTTTTTATATGCTAACGTAGCTCCATCTTATGGTAATGCTTCAATTCAAAAATTAGATATGTCATAGTAATAAAACAAATATATATTTTTCAAGCTTCAGAAATTTCAACTGTTCGATCATGTATAGTACCTATTAGAGCATCATTCTTTAAGGGGATATAGTACAGGTCAATTACATTGGCATAACTGTACAATTATTGAGATAGGTATTTAATTTCAGTGGTTATTCGAAAAAAATAAGCATAATCGTAAAAAAATAATAACATAACATAACCCTTATGCGGTA
Organism: Stenoptilia bipunctidactyla; assembly: GCA_944452665.1. Classification (NCBI taxonomy): domain Eukaryota; kingdom Metazoa; phylum Arthropoda; class Insecta; order Lepidoptera; family Pterophoridae; genus Stenoptilia; species Stenoptilia bipunctidactyla. The sequence continues at coordinate 19,372,982 of OX101734.1, read as the reverse complement.
GGCAGAACACCAAAGGTTATAAAACCATCTGATGTCACATTTGCAAATTTGGAGACGAGAGACTATTGCAGTGACAAGGAGTCAGCCCATCGCCCACATAAACTGACTTTTACGGTATGCCCGGGAAGAGAAGCAGCTGGCACATTCTATGTTTTTCCGTTGCTCCCAGTCCAGCATGCAAGATTAAAATAATAAAATTAAGTAGAATATCAGAATTGACTTGCATTTTTTATCATTAAATAAATAATAAATAAGTAAATATTTCTGACAGTCACACAACATTATCTAGCCCAAATTAAGTTTTTCAAAGAACTTGTGTTTTGGATAATAGATATACTTAAGAAATATATTATAAACATACAAATTTAATAAATACATATTTTTGTTAGAATAAACTTAAACAAACATATAAACATCCATGACTTGACGACTAATATCTGTGTTCATCACACAAATATCCGCCGCCGCCGGGATTCGAACCCAGGACCTCTGGCATAGAAGGCAATGTATGTTACCGCTACACCAGCCGGTCGTCAATCATCATAGATAAAGCAAAAAAAATATCCAAAATAACACAACACACCAAGCCCTAAGGGATATCTTAGTGCAGACCGAGCCAATATAATGTAGAAACATGCACTTTTCAAATGAAAAGATGTTGCCTAGATCAAGGTAGTGCAGTGGGAACATTCTATCATGGATATTACGTTGCGCCAGTTTTAAGGTATGGTAACACTGTTTTAATATTCATTGTATTGAAAGTCAAAGTCTATTGTTTTGATTTCCGCAATTAAATTAGACTTATTGATATGTCAGTGTTTCATAACATTCTTATTTTATTAAGCTATTGCATAGCTTCTATCGCGGGCCTTGAGCGTGGGGACCGAATCCAGAAATTCCGTAACGAAAAAAACCTAACACCCCCCACTCCGACCGGCACAGCGGTGATACTTTGATTTCATAACTTTACATGCGGGCTTTAATAAACAATTAGCGCCATCTACTAGGAACTTGTGGAACTTCATATTAGATCAAACATTACTGCATTAATAAAATAAATAAATAATTGTAATTGCATAAGTTTATAAGTTTCTTAAAGAACTTGTGTTTTGGATACTAGATAACTGATATACTTAAGAAATATATAAACATACATATTGAATAAATACATATTTTTTATTAGAATAAACTTAAATAAACATATAAACATCCATGACTTGATGGCTAATATCTGTGTTCATCACACAAATATCCGCCGCCGCCGGGATTCGAACCCAGGACCTCTGGCATAGAAGGCAATGTATGTTACCGCTACACCAGCCGGTCGTCAATCATCATAGATAAAGCAAAAAAAATATCCAAAATAACACAACACACCAAGCCCTAAGGGATATCTTAGTGCAGACCGAGCCAATATAATGTAGAAACATGCACTTTTCAAATGAAAAGATGTTGCCTAGATCAAGGTAGTGCAGTGGGAACATTCTATCATGGATATTACGTTGCGCCAGTTTTAAGGTATGGTAACACTGTTTTAATATTCATTGTATTGAAAGTCAAAGTCTATTGTTTTGATTTCCGCAATTAAATTAGACTTATTGATATGTCAGTGTTTCATAACATTCTTATTTTATTAAGCTATTGCATAGCTTCTATCGCGGGCCTTGAGCGTGGGGACCGAATCCAGAAATTCCGTAACGAAAAAAACCTAACACCCCCCACTCCGACCGGCACAGCGGTGATACTTTGATTTCATAACTTTACATGCGGGCTTTAATAAACAATTAGCGCCATCTACTAGGAACTTGTGGAACTTCATACTAGATCAAACATTACTGCATTAATAAAATAAATAAATAATTGTAATTGCATAAGTTGATAATAAATGCTATGCAATAGCTTTACCGCGGCAGTCTCCGAGTGCCACACGTCTTTTTGCTTATGCCTCAATAAGGCGTTATTATACTCTATAAATTCATCAGTCAACTTTCAATTCTATTTTCATTTCATAAAAATCTCATTTTACATAACTGATCGTCCGCATACCCCATTCATATTTTTCCTACCATTAAGCAATTCAATTAAGTTAGTGCCGCTCCGTATTAATTTGTATGCATCAGTCGGTAGTCGAATCCTAGACTAGATGTTACACAAGTATAATATGTCTGCTTAATTTTACATTAAACCATTAGGCAGAAGCTTCTGGATCGTTGCCAGAAACCATATTAATCAATACCATATCAACTGTTCCGTTTGAAGCTTTTTGAGGTTGCCATATAAAAAAAATGTGGATTCGAAAAAAAGTTTTGAAATGGATTTTATTTAAGTAAATATTGTCTTAAAATTGTGAAAACTTTTCTTTCTTTTTTTAATTCATTATAAAAATATCGATACTTATCGAGATCGAGATTTTTCAAAAATTGGTACGTTAAATTGGTGGAAAAGTTATTTATTTAACTATGTATCGCGTTTGATTATATTACCACCAGTTAGTAATCAGCTCAGCGCCAGTTTATTTGACTTTTGACCCAAGGGAGAGACTCGTGACCCTACTATAGGTTCATTAAAATAGGCTTGTGTTAATGAAAATTATACGTCTGAACTGAACGTTTTAGTGACGTTTCAGATACCTCGGTTTTGAATTAAACGTCACAAGGTACAATTATGTACATTAAGACACAAATTTGCATACATCTACCAACAGTAATGAGAAAGTATTACAAAATACCTATAGGTTTATCTGAATTATATTTTTTTACAATATGTGCCACATTTGGCCTTAGTATTCCAGTTCAAACTTAGTATTCCAGTTCAAACCGACTAAGTATTCCAGTTCAAACTTTTGCCAAACTAAGAAGGTTAAAAATCAGTGTTTGTTAAAAACATTTTTGGTAGACCCCAAGTTTGATATTAGAAAGAATTAATATAAGTTTATATAATTTCTTTTCGTAGGAAACTTTGTGTAAATTATTGTATATGTGTAAATTCTACCCAAAAATATTAAAAAAATAGCTGTCATTCAAGACACTGACATAACAACTTTTGAAGAAAAACATGATACGCTAAAGAAAATAAAATCTTAACCATTTTATATTTCAATGTCATTTTAAAAACCCGTCAGTAGGCCATTAATAAAACAAACCTTATCTTTATATGGAGGAATTGAAAATAATTTATAATTAACCGATCACATGGTATACGAATGCTTCTTCTTGTTCTTTTAGTTTAATGGCAACCAGCCGTCGTTACTAGGCGACGTGCTATTACTGCCAGTATCACGTGATGAGATAGACACGGAATTAAAAGTGATGTTTAAAATCAATTTGAAATGACATATACGAATGCTATTCTTTTGTTTACTATGATTATGTCAGAGTCAAACGAGGAGACCACGGTCAAAACCAGCCTTACCATTTCAGGACGGCGGATAATTCCCTCTCAAACAACACGGCCAAAATTTGACAAATATCATCTGTCAGTCAACATAATAACAACGAAACTTTCATGTTTTAAAAATTCAGAGCCGACTATCGAATGACCCAGATGCAGACACCTGGCTAGTAGCCAAGGCGACTTATCAACCAACTACAGTAAAATGCAGGCCGCTTCTGATATTCACTCTTTTTTTATTAATTACCATCTTGACTTTGACGTTTCGGTTTTGGCGCGCTGGTTGTCAATTAAAAATAAATATTTTGCATTTTTTCGTCTGAATGTTGGCAATGGTTTTTGTTCTAATTGGAAATATTTGTAGAGCATAAAGTTATTAATATCCATGCGGGGGTTTTCAATAACCTTCATTTTGTAGTATTATCCTTTTAATTTATAAAAATGTGAAAGTAACCCAATTAATGTAACAGCTGTGTTATTAGCGAACCAATTCAACACCGCCGCAGTCAATCTCGTCGGTAATAGTGGAATGGGTACAATAACTATAATTGATAAATAAAGTCCAAATTCCAATAATTTTCATTGGGTATGGTTTGTTTGAACTCTATTTGCCAATGCTACTTAATCTTAATTTACTTAATTGCTGCTATGTCACTTTAATTAAAAAAGTAATATAATCGTCACAAGAGTATGAAGTATTATCTGGTTTCCCCGAGCAATGCCACTGATGCCAATTGTATGGTCACGCGGCGGCCAACGGTTTTGCTTCCGCTAGGAGCGTCAAGTGCCTAGAGCCACATAGGACTAAAGAGTGCTCTCGCACTCCTGAGCCGCTACCGTAAAGCCCATCGAAAGCTGGAGAGAGCGCCCTCAGCCTAACTCGAGCGCTCCTTCTCCAGTCGTCTCGAAGGCTTCTAAGGCCAAATCCTATTCCGTTTCAGGTCCGAGCAGCCGTGTTGCGACTTAATCTCAATCTGCCTTAACTAATTTCGCTCCCCTTATTAGGAAACTCCAGCAAGCTCAACGTTTCTAAACGTAGTCCTTTCTTTCAGCTTTCCTATCTTAGAGTGAGTCTCGTCACTCTAAATATTCTCTTCGTCTCAGCCTCGTCATTTTAGCTTTCAGCTCACTCATGGGGACCAGGGTGTCCCCGCTTCGCAGCCTCTATCTACCGATTGGCTGTCGCTCCGATTATGATCAGTGGCCTACATCAAGACGGATCATAAAAGGAGGATGTTTAGTGGGTATACTCAGGCGTTCTGAGGAGTCTCGTGGCCGCTCTTGCGGTCCCCACACTGTCTGGGTACTCTTTATCTATTAGCCACTGGGGTTAGCAGATTATAGAATTCCCTTTCGTCCGTAACAGGATTCATACTCCTCCTGCTAAAGCTTGCTTTAGTGGGTGCCAAAGACTTTCCTTAGCGGAAACAAAAAAAAAATAGGAAGTATTATCATACCATAAGCGGTTCAAATTGGAATGAAAAATTAAAAAGTATATTAAATTTGCATATTAATACATTAAAGCAGATCATTTAATTATTGTAGGCAAAGTATGAGGTTCATGAGGAGGTTTATTTATTTAATGTTTAATTAAATTCTTCTGGCGGTAGTTCCACCGACTTTAGCTGAACATGATGTACCTAACTATTTCTCCTGTCTAATTTTTATAACCAGATGACAATTGCTATCACATGTATTCTGATTTTAATAATTTACATTAACAGGAAAACGATTTTGGCACAGATACCTCAAAACGAAACCGTTTTTCAGCCAGGAAATATAAAAGCTCAGTACCCGAAGAAAACTTGAAGTATCTATAATGGTGTAAACTTTTTAAAGATTTTGCCAAGTTCCAACTGTTTTTAAGCGCTGTTTAGTTTCAAATAGTGCTTTTAAATAGAGGGAGCATAAAAAGTAAACGTTTGGACTGTTAAGTTATCACTAGGCGTTGATGTGTCCCCTGAGGCTTCGTGCAACGACTTCAGTTTATTGCTTTAAAATACTGTTATAAAGCGAGTAAAGGGGCTATCTTTATGTGAGTTAAAATGTTTAGATAAGTGGATTTAAATTTCGAAGTTGTTCCTCTATTTTTAGTAGTTGAATCTGTGTTTGACCTTAATTTTACCTAATCATAACTGACGCGGAAGTCGAAGATGATATAGGGCACGGGTTTTTTAGACAATCATACCAACTTCATGGCCCCAAGTAAGCATAGCTTGTGTTATGGGATACCATGTAGCGAACTAGTGGGAATCTAGAATAAATACATAAATAGATAAACACCCAGACACGGAACATTGTTTTTTTCTTGTTCCGTGCTGGAATCGAACCCGCAACCACTGGCGTCTGAGGCGGACTGGTTTACCCCATCGCCAAAGTGGTCGTTAGGAAGGAACTGTGTTTTTATAAAACAATGGCAGAACACGTCACTGTCGGAGTGATCATATTTGGCTGCAGATTTTATTTAAAGGGCGGTTGCTAACCAGGCTATCCCTGACGTTACCACCAAGCGGAGTTCTCTCAGAATTATTTACGATACGCTTTTAAATTTATAATAATAATATAATTATAAATTTAATAAGCAGTACCTTTGTACTAAATCTATTGTAATTTTCTTATGAACTGTTTCGTAATGTACATGAATTGTTAAATAAATAAAAATAAATAAATAAGACTCTATGCTGCGTTTCCCCAATTTAATAAACTGTACCTACCTTATTGTTGACTCTTAAGCCGTACTAATGGTCGATGATGAAAAAATGGGCTTCTATGAACAACTTCACGGGGTTCTTCTAAATATACCCAAATCTGATAAGGTGATCCTCCTTGGAGATTTTAATGCGCGTGTCGGCACGGAAGCCTTAGCCTGGAAAAATGTGCTTGCAGGGCATGGCTTTGGGAAATGCAACTCTAATGGCTTTTCTTTACTTACCCTGTGCGCAGAACTTGAGCTTAGCATTACCAACATGTTTTTCCGTCTGCCGAACAAATACAAAACTTCCTGGATGCATCCCCCGTTCAAAACACTGGAATTTGCTTGACTACATCATCGTCCGAAGGCAAGACCTGAAAGATGAGCTTATCAATCGAGCAATGCGCGGTGCAGAAGGTTGGACAGACCATCACCTTATCCGATCCAAGATGAGACTTAACATCAAATCCCCGCGCAGAGCACAACACAAATTCCCCAAAACGCTGTTATTCTCAAGGCTTGCTTTCAACTAAGAGGTCATACAAATTCTCGACGTCAGATTCAGAGCCACATTATCAGTGGCAAATGAAGACAGACCAATTCAAGATGAATGACACTTCTTCGCCGAGAACTTGCATGTCATCGCCCAACAAGTTGTGGGTAATCTGCAGGAGAAAAACCAAGATTGGTTTGATGATTCTGATGCAGAAATACGCAAACTTGTCGCAAACCATAGGGCTGCCCTTAGAAGCGTTCACGGTAAGGAGCAACGAAGAGAATTACAACATAATCTGAAATCGAAATATCATGAGCTGAAGAATAATTGGTGGCTAAATAAATCACAACAACTACATCTCGATGATCTCGAAAAGAAACGTAGCCTCCGAAAAACCCGTCCAAAGCCTTCCTATCAATAAACCTACAACACATTCGGGGAACTTCATTGCGCACTATGCGATCGTGTATTAACTAATGCCGTCGACTAATACGTCTGAGAGAACATCATCATCATCATTATGTACATACATACATAACTGTACGCCTGTTTCTCTTATGGGGTAGGCAGAACACCAAAAGTTATAAAACCATCTTATGTTACGTTAAACAAATTTGGAGGGATTCTAATGGTGGAGAGAGACTATTGCAGTGACAGGGGGTATAAAAATACTGCAATAAATCCTCTGTCTCTTAACCGACTTTAACAGTATGCCCGGGAAGAAAAGCAGCTGGTACATTCTATGTTTTTCCAATGCTCCCAGTCCAGCATGGAAGATAATGGTATGTCTGCTAGTAAAACAAAAGTCATAATTTTATGAAGGGACTTACCGTTTGGAACGTTAGTCCAAAGTTTTCAGCGAATGAATTTCTGTATTTTTAATATGCAATTCAATATCTATAACTACTTCTAAAATAAAACAAGACATATGAAATCCAATTTAAATTAATATGTGTTTTGAGTTTCAGTTACTTACAAAACAAAAAAATCCGTTGTATGCATATAATTACCTATTTATTACCTTTCATCTTATTGTGCCACCTTTCAACTCTGAAACGATGCTCAGTCTTAACGTTAACACGCTGTATAAATATGTATGTATGTACACATTTTTTTTGAACTAAAGCTAATATACAGGGTTATTTTTCAGTAACCGGCCAAATTTTTTTTACACTGTAAATTTAATTTATAGAAACGATTTTTGCAAAAAAAGGTATGTATTTTTTACCATTAAGCAATTACCATTTTACATATTAAGCAAAGCATCGTCACTCTTAATTATGCATGGATACCATTGAAATAAAGACGACTACGCGCTTCTACAATACATTTTGTAGTAATACGTCGTAGTATTATCAATGAAATGCCGAGTCGTAGTTCCTGTGTTCATCATCATCGACTATTTATAAAGAAGTGTGTGGTGCCATATCTTTATTTTTTCCACTAAGTACATTAATATCGTAAGAAAAAAAATTTGGCTGGTGACTAAAAAAGAACCCTATATTGTTTTAGCTATCATAGGTATACAAAGCGTCGCCAATATTGAGGGAAAGTCAGTAACGCAGCAGGCTTCTCTTATAGTTTATGTTGAGAAATTCTTAATAACCCTCACCACGGTTTATGAGGATTGAATGACTCATACTTAGTAGTAAATAAAGTTTAATTTGTAAATTAATTCGAAAAACAGTGTCAGGGTTGAAAGAAAAGTGCTTTTGTATATTAAATTAGTATTTTTATGTAGAACGTGAATTATGAGGAATTGGAAAAGTATGTTTTAAGCTCTATTAGCAAATGAAATGATTGTTATTATGTAAATTAAACTTGTAGGTTAGACTATAATTTTTCATGTTTAGGAGATCAATTAAGGAAAAAGTTTGGGATTTTAAATAAAATTAATGTTTGTTTATGTTTTTTAAAACAACTTTATCATTTTTATAAACCACACTTAACACAGCGTAGGTGTCCAGTTCGATTAGTTACTGAAACGGGAGCGGCGGAATCCATATGTCGGAAGCAGTCGTCAGTGAAAAAAAAATCGGTATACGGTGAAAAATCCGGGTCGTTAGTCAAACAATAACACAAAAAAATAAAAACAGCACAATCGAAGCGCACGAGAACAGTTAAGTCAGTCAACTGAGTGAAGTTGACTGGACCATAGTGAAACACGATCTAAGATGGCGATCGAACAATGAATCAAAAAATCGATTTTCATAGCATAAAAATATCGATTATTACAAGCAAAAAATACCGCCACCTACTAGAAAACCTATTTGTTTTTGCTGCTTTGAATATAAACCTGCTTTGATTTACATACTCTTCTCAGTTTTCCAGATTAAATAAAATTAAATCTTAATCGATTACGACAGCAATCAACAACAAAAATCAGTATCTAACTTACCTACTATAAAAAAAAAACCATTAAGTGCTTTTATTTCTAAAAAAAAAAACCATTTTTTGTGGTAAAAGAGAATTAAGTTTATTTATTAAAAAACGTATTTTTTTTATCAAATTACTTTAATTGGCTGGGCGAGTAAACTTTTAAATTTATTAAGTCCCAATTCGTAGCCATATTTGGGCATCCCTCTTACTCATGTACCCATTCTTTGTGTTAAGAACTTTATCAAATGTTACAATCATAGAATGCGTTGTTTTTCCAAAATCAACTTATTTAATTCGTAGCAAAAATTAAGTTTTATTTTAATGTAATAATGCAGTTTTCGTTTGTACCACTATTTCTGAGGGGTCTGTTAAGACGTTTTTGATGGCTCGAGTTACAATGTTTTGCCATTTGTTCTCTTTTTTTTCTTTTTTAAAACTTATCACATATTATTAAAAAGAAGGAATCATATTCCTAAATTCAAATCCTTAAATTCAAGGAAATTATACTTTATTGGTGATTTGTCACAGCGTTCATAATTATGTGAACCCTCCTCCAGTAATTAAATTAGGGGATGCTCGTCAATCAATTAGGGGATGTCGCGTGGCTTAGTTAATCATGTTATGATTGTATACACCTAAAGTGTCAGCAGCGGTTTGATTTGCATGAACTGATTTAATTTTGCTTACCGCTAGGTCAACATTGGGGTATACTCGTATGATGCAGTGAGCTCATTAAAAACGGTTTTATTACAAAACTTCTGACTGTTGAAACATAAGATTTTTTCTTTTATTTTGTCTTTGTGTTTTTGTCTGATTGCATTTATCTTTAAGCACACTGGTGACCGGACACACTGTATAAAAGTATTTGGACCGTATTGGACAATTTTAAGTCTCAACAATGTCAAACTTAGAGGAATTTGTGAATTCGACATATTTGTCAAAAACCGACATAATTGTAGAATTATCACGCTTAGGCTGCTTAATAAACGTGACAAATATGTACAAAATCGACAGATGAAATCTTGACTTTAATATAACTCGAAAAAACTTGGCAAAAAAATACAGTCGAATTATATTTAAGAATTGTCGCTGACAATTGTCGGATTGTCGTGACAAATATGTCGACTTTTGAAATATTTGATAATAATTTTATTTTATGAAGCTTAATGTGGGTAAAATAGAAAAGATGTTACCAAAGTAGAAGAATAAAGACTCATTTTCATCTAGAGGAATTAACTTACCTTCCACAATACCAGATATTCTAGGTATCCCCTTATACCTCATGAAAAGTGTTGGTATTTGGTTACAATTATCAGGCCACCGAACTTCTTCTCCGAGTAAATCAGTAAACACGGACACATCACATACCCTTCTTATACGGTGATGTACGGTGGCTTGTGGTACTGTAAACTACAACCCATCCAATGCAAAGCGTACAAAATTTGTTTATCAGGGCCCTGTTTAATAAAACTGACAATCCGACATATGTGTCAAAAACTAACAAATTTGTCGGATTGTCACCCTAAGCTTGTTTAATAAAGATGACAAATATGTCCGACATTGACAGGTAAAATCACGACAAATTGTCACTACTGTAAACGCGTTTAATAAAACTCGGGAATTGTCGAAAACCATTGTCGAGTTCCATGACAATTGTCCTTGACAAATTTGTCGCATTGTCACGACATATATGTCAATTCCTGACATATTTGTTTATTTTATGAAGTGACATGAGGGTAGAATAGGAAAAAGATTATGAAGCATGAATGGACGAACGAATATATCTAATATCCGGTTGTTTGTTTTGGTTTGCTATCGGTTGATTTCCTTTGTCGCAAAAGAAAATGTCTAAGTTTGGCCCACACACCACCATAGCATTAATTGAATGGTTTCCATCTCTGTCTACAAACGCGGATTCATTTTGATAAGGCGCATCTAGTGGAATTAACGAGCCGTCAACAATACCCGCTATTCTAGGTATATTATACCTCATGAATAGTGCTGGTATTCGGTTGCAATTTTGAGGCCAGCGGACTTCTTCTCCAAGCAATTCACTGTTCATAGCTCCACATACACGTCTTATGCAATTATGTACGGTACTTTTACTGAGTCCATGTGCATCACCAATAACATGGTACTGTGAACCACAACCCATCCAATGCAAAGCACATAAAATTTGTTTATAATTTGTGTGTAATTTCAAATATTCGACGGTAGTTTTACATACCCGAAATTTTTCTTTAAAAGTGAAGTCCGTTACAGAAAAGGAGAAATTGATTCTGTTTTTAAATGATCGTCGATGCCGCCTTGGTTGTATTTGAACAAAGTATTCATCATCACTACTTTCACTGCTCGACGTAAGCACCATCTCTTTGAGCAAACGTTTCGAATTCCTTCAAATGATTATGCGACACACGGTACGGCCATCTGTCAGGATTGTCCGACAATTTTACAAATATGTCGATATGTCGTGACAATTTACTGTTCAATAAAGCAGAATTGACAAGTTTTTCACGAAAAATTGTCACCTGTCACCTGTCGCGCTAAAAGTTTTATTGAACAGAAAAATGTCGGATTGTCATGACAATCCGACATATTTGTCAATTTTCCGCCTTGACAAATTTGTCACCTGTAATGTTTATTAAACAGAAACTTGTCGAATTGTCGAATAGTCACCCTTGACATATATGTCGGATTGTCAGTTTTATTAAATAGGGCCCAGGTGTAAGTGCTAGATTTCTGTTTGATTCGTGTTCAACTTGGCGACCGATTTTATAAATCAAATATTCTACGGTAGATTTACACCGAAATTTTTCTTTAAAGCAAAAATCTGTAATTAAGAAAGAGAAATTGATTCTGCTTTTAAATGTTCGCAGTTGCCTCCACTTTTGTATTTGTTCCAAGTATTTATCATCACTAATCTCATAAATAAACACTTCAGCACGCCTGTCAGAATAGTCGGTCAATTCTACAAATATGTCAACATGACAATTTTATGTTTTATAAAGCAGATTTGACAAGTTTTTCACGAAAAATTGTCACCTGTCACTTGTCGCTTAAAAAGTTTTATTAATCAGAAATATGTCAAATTGGCCCGACAATCCGACATATTTGTAAATTTTCCACCGTGACAATTTTGTCACCTGTCGGTTTTATTAAACAGAAGAATGGTCGAATTGTCGCTTTGTGACATATGTCTACTTGTCGGATTGAACAAGGCCCTGAAATTAGAGATGAGAGACAGATTTAACATCAAGGTGCCATGAGATTGAGAAAAATTTTCGCCGACCATTTGTTTTACTTCATTTCTCCATACAGCATGTTAATCCATCTAATCATCCTGTGTTATTGTATAGAATCTTTCATATTACTGGAGTAAACATGTTTTTGCATTAATAAGAAGTGCATACTATGCACCTACTATCTCTCTCCCTCTTAATATTCCCATCTGATGGTGGGGTCTGCCTTTCTTATTTTCTGCTTCCACTTCGACCTATTGGACGTATCGTTTTCAGAAGCTTCGCAAGATGTCAGGTCTTTCTTGACTACATCTAGCCATCTCATTTTCGATCTTCCTCTTCGCCTACACTGGATGTTTAAATTTGCTACCATATTTACTAAGCATTACTTGGATATTAAATGATTATAACGGTCGTAATAATTTGCTAAAAGTTATTTTGTCAAAAGTCAAATATTCAACAATTCATCGATTGTAAATATATTCTAACAAAAGTAAAAGAAGATATGTTGAAAGCTCCAGCTATCAAACGTCATCAAAACGAATAATAATACCACCTGCATAAAGCATAACTGCATAAAGAAACTAATATTCACAGTATACTAGCTCCACTACGCAGTTACAATGATACTCAGCTTCAACAACCTCGCTACAAATACATAATACGACACGAGGGCTACTCTACTGCAAGCACCACTGTGATAAGCCTTTACTACCGGGCTGTACAGCTTTCACCATGCCTTTTTATTTTTTTATGCGAGATTAAGGCGCGCAAATTTAAATTTAGAATTCTGTGCTTCATATTTACGTGCGTTTGAAAACTGGTTTAGAATTTGAAATTAGTTTGAATTCATACGTGTTTTGTTTTAGATTATTTTGTGATAGTCAATTGTTTTTAATTTTATTCTCAGATTATTTCTTTGGCTCGTATTATATTAGAGAAAGAAAGAAAGATTAAAGAACATTTATTTCATAGCCCCACGGATACACAGACCGATATACAAGACAATACACAATCTATACACAAAAGAAATAAAATTGTAATGACGTAATTTTAAGTACACACAGTAAAATGTATGATTTAATAATCCCCCGCAGCCATGAAAAATGAGCTGACTCAGCAACCGCTGCAGATCCAAAAGATCTACAACACTGATTTTCAGTCAGCACCTATAACCTGATGTGAACCCTGTTTACATAAAAACATGAAAATATTTATATCCGCCCATTGTAGTATGCTATTTTAAATTAATGATAAATCCCTATTACAAAAATGCTTAAAGATAAAGACATTTATTTTAAATTATACGAATAAGTCACTAACATAAATAGAAGGAAACTTTACAGAAAACAGATAAATCAACTAGAATAGTAGAACTTAACAAAAAATGAATAAAAATTAAACTGTGTAAAGAATGGACACGGCTAATTAAGGGAGATAGGGCATACAGGTAAGGCATTAGGATAGGTTTAGGAATAGTTCTAAGCTTCTAAGTGTAATCTAAGCTTCCGCTTAAATGTAAATCTACCGGCCACGTCTCGGCCGGCCAATGAGCCAATGATCATTCCAACACTTTATTATGTGCTTACTGCAAAGTTCTTGCCGCTCATGTCTGAATATCGTTAAGAAGTCTATTTATTTATATGAATATACATATATGTATGTAATAACTTAATCTACTAATGTAAACATGTCTATAAGCTGTGGTGATCTTATAATGGTTTGAAAATATAAAAAATGCTATTAAAATATTTTGATCGAAATACTTACCGATTTTTGCATATTACGCTCCAAATGTACATATTACGCTCTTCCTCATTATCCTGCGTTCGAATTAACACTATATCTAAATACAACAACACACAAACAAGTTACACAACCCCAAATAAACCTATAAGTAGATACAATTAATGTTTGTACATCCTATACATATATTCCCATCGAACAGAGCCTCCATTGAAACCCGTCGGGCAGCCAATGAAGTAAAATAATTGATTTATTGCTTCGGCCCGGCTCTGACTAATTCTAACAGGCTGTAAATAATTGTCACCATTGAAAGCTGTTTTTGTGGGAAGCGACTGAAATGTGATACTTAGGGATGTTTATTTTCAAAGATTTTGGTATAGGTACCTATCAACTGACGTTTTCATTTTATTTACATTTTTAAAGGTCTTCAAATTAATAAATAAGTTCAATTGAATATGCCGTAACTTTTTTAGTTTAGATTTCAGAAATCGTAATAGAATTTAGTAGGTAAATGAATATGAAACCGTTTTTACAATGATAAGTACTATGCCTCCCCTTAATTAAGATTTGCCTAATAGACAAGCATGACCATATTTGGCCCATAGATGTTCTAGGAGATACGCTAACAGTTTAGATTCATTAGTCTTCATTTTGCGATCACCAAATGCTTGCTTCGAGTGAAGATTATGATATTACTCTCCTTTTTTCAAGATAGCATTGTCCAACTGTAGACGTAATGGACAAACGTAATGGACAAACGTGAAATGGTGATAACCATAGTTGGAAACCCTAGTTTTAATAATGTTTTTAGTTTTTTTCATTTAAAATGCTCAATTATTCTTAAATCAATGAAAAATGTGATAAATAAAAATTACCCGACCAGGATTCGAACCTGGGACCTCTCGTTTGCCGGACGAGTTTTATTTTTATTTTTATTTATCACATTTTTCATTTATTTAAGAACCCTAGTTTTGCATAGAACTAACTTACTGACTATTGCTTGCTTAATATAAGTATAAGTTACAGTTTCAATTCATGTTGTTCATTATTATAAGACTTGCGCAACATCGTATCGTCTATTGTAAAACAAAAGTATCACTTCTACTACTTTGACAATCGAAATCAGGACCATTTGTGAGACTAGACCCAATAATTGAGAACACAGAAATCACTGTTGTTTTGCCCCGCTTTCTTAGATGTCCTGAATTTCGCTACCGGTCGTTGAGAAAACTTAATCTTCCATCCAAGTCTGGGGCTCTGGTTAGGCTATTATAGATTTTTCTCATGAAAATCGAGCATCAGACAAGGAGGTTCGAAGTTTAGGTTAAATCAAGTTAAGTCAAATACATTTTTATTTTTTTATTTTTATAAATTATGGATAGGAGGTTTGTCTTCCATGCCACCTGATGTTAAGTGAACATGAAGACTAAGGTGGTACACGTCCATCAACGATAAACTTATTCACTCGACGCTTAAAAGTACTAGGACTATACTGGTCAGGGAAAATAGACGCAGGCAGTTCATTCCAAACCTTGGTGACCCGTATCAAAAAGGAACTGTCAAAGCGCTTATGGAAGTTCTGTCTGCGTCTAGTAGTCCGATGGTAAAAGGGTGAGGGTTCAATTTGTTCAAACAGAGCACTGGCGCACTCACCAAAATGTATCCTGTAGTACACGGTAAGACACGCAACCTTACGACGATGCTCTGAGGTCTGCAGTTTTTTGGTTGTAAGGTCGACGTCATTAATTAGTTTACGGGCACTTCGGTCAACGGAGTCCAGCGCTTCTAGTTGATATTTGGCTGAACCATCCCAAAGATGACTGCAGTACTCCATGCATGATCGCACTTGAGCTGTGTATAAGTTAAGAAGTTAAGAAGCATGATCGATTTTCTACATGATTGTAATACTTGAAATATAGAAGTAATACAGTAAATCCAGTAAATCTTTCCGGGATTTTATTTATATTTAAATCTTTCTTATTTGTTCAATAGCTAATAAAAAACACCCAGGGTTGTAAGAAATGGTACGATATTGTAACTTTACTTTAAAAACAATTAATTTATGTTTAATAAAAAAACGCATACATTATCCAGTTAAAGCTATTCAGGCTCATGCTAGTTTTCCAAGTTTTATCATCTTTCATTTAGCCACTTCTTCAAAGGATAGTTTTTGAGAAGCTATTGTATTAAACAATGGGTAACCGGTTTCCATTTTAAAGTTTATGCTCAATATTTTAAGGGATTATTTCGACGTCTAAATTTATTTGATTTAATTATGATGTTACAAGTAAATATTTTTTGACTATACAGGGTGTCCCGTAAATAGTGGACCAATCGAAACTGGAGATACAAAGGGTTGTCTGGAATCCGAAACACCAAATTTTTTTTCCTAGGCTAAGTAGTTGTTGGTATATACCGATTTTGAATATTTATAGGATTTTCCCCTACTGCGTGCAGAAAATGTATCAAAAAAATGACAGTTCGATTAATTCAATTAAATTTAAAAAAAACATATTTTTCTTAATTGTTCATATTGCTCTGTTATCACGAATTAATAGAATTCGATTATTCTCGATTTCCGAAAATGTCCGCTGTTTTTTGTATTTTATTTACGGTTTATTGACGGTAATGATTGGGAGGCCGCACGTAGATAGATATCGTGTGCGGTATCCGAATTGCGAATGCTATCCCGATCATCGAGTTTTTGTCCGCGTTAGTAACGCGTGTTTGGAGGGTCGAATCCCTACAGCTACAGGCTACAGCATAATGTTGCACCCGCTCACTATTCACGGCAAGTAAGAAATCACTTAAACGAGTCGTACCCGAACCGTTGGATAAGACGTGGTGGTACAATTGCATGGCCACCACGCTCGCTGCATTTAAATGTACTTAATTATTTTCTGTGGGGCTATTTTAAAGAAGCCGTGTATGGAACAGCAAACGACAATGTGAGAGCCTTACGTGAAAAATTGAACCATGTAGCTGAATTGGTGAAAAATAACGGAGTGGCGGAGCTGGCTATGTGTACGAGCGAGAGGTAGACACTTCGAGCATTCAATGTTATAAAATAAGGCTAAATAAATGATAAAAGCTCGATTACTTTACTACTTTTATTTTATTTTACCTCGACAATTAGGCCTCTCATCCATATCTGAGTAATGATAAAAATACATTTAAAATATTTTTGTATATTGTTATACTTTTTTAAAATATGTATGAATTGTAGATGTATTTAAAATAAAGTTTAATTAAGTTTGTCATACATTTTTTTTACACCAGCTTAGTTTAAAAAGACAAATTCTTAAATAAAAAAATCTACACGTTTTCACAATTTTTTTTGTTACAGATAAGTATTCGTTATAAATAAAAATAATGATTTTCCTTAATTATCTTACGAAATAAAATATGGGAAAAATGCATGAAAAAAGAATTATGACACATTTTGTATACGCAGTAGGTGAAAATTTTCAAAATATTTAAAATCGGTATATCTCAAAAACTACTTAGCCTAGGACAAAAAAAATTATGTTTCGGATTCCAGACAACCTCTTGTATCTCCAGTTTTCCGTTGGTCCACTATTTTCGGGACACCCTGTATATATGACTATTTTTTCATTATAAATTTTGACATTCTTTCTTTATATTGAAAACAAAATTGGTCTTTTAGTTTTATTTTATTGGACGCACTTCACATTAATTTCTAACTCACTGTTTTAACTTACCCATATGTTAATCACAAAAACCATTTTATTTGGTTTGATGATATCTAGCGCCATTTATAATGCTTAGTCGCATCGTGGAACTGACACAGCCCGAACTGCGATTACACAAGACCTAACCCGATTCGATTAAAATCATGCTGAACGACCAGACTCGAACCCGCGATTACTGTCAACGTCACAATCGGTCCCGGCAATCGGAACCAGCTGTCAAACGATGTCCTTCTACTAGTTCTAGTTCAGCTGCGAAGTCATAGTTGAGATGGAGTGCTAAATTTAAGTGTGTTTCACAATACGACACAATAACACAATAATATACGAATACATTTTGTTGCCAGAATCAAAATGATACAAAACACTTCAACATATTATACACAAAAAGAAAACTGTAATGATATGGGTTATTTTGTCTTATTTAAGTTTTATACTAAGCTGGAGTTTATTAATGATACAGTTAACGAAAGATTATAACACGTATTTAACCTTAAGTATAAAAATGCAGTGTTAATGTTATTCGTCTTAAAAGTAAATAAATGATAAGAAGGATGGCAAATGTTTGCATGATAAAAAAAAAATTATGTATTCGTAATTTGCAAAGGTCTTTGAATTTTAAGAAATATTACAAGGGTACATAATGGTAGTGTAAATCAAAGATCAGAAATTATAACAATACCAAAGTAACAAATATAAGCAATTATGATGGTGATGAAAAGTGGTACTACTAGAAGCGTTTTAGTTTTATAACCAACCAAAATAAATAAACAAAGACTTTTATAGTACAGGCATAAATTTATAGTTCAAACTTAGAAATAAATATTTGAGCAATAACACGGAAACAGCATATGCTATTCCAGACTGTCCACTATCACTATGCCAAACATCATCTAAATCCACTGAGTCGTTCTAAAGTGATTGAGGAACAAACATCTATTCAAATTTTCACATTTATAATATCAGTAAGAATTAAAATGATTCATTTTTTTTAGTCACTGCCATGAAATGCTATAAAAGTCGTAGGAACTATCGTACCAACTGAATCATGACCCACCATAAGCTCATTTTGGCAAACCGTCTAAATGCTAGTAGGTCAAAATTCGCTTGAAGATAGGTTTCTTGGTGACGAGCTTGTTATCATTTCATTCGACATTGACATTTGCTGAGTACAGAATTCGTATAGTATCTAAAATGTTCTAAACCCTTCATATGCGATAGGCCCTACAAGTTTGACAGTTTAAAACCAATTATCAGCGAAATAGGTCATGATGCAGTTGGTTTGATAGTACTATTTTTAGGATCCTCACTTTAATGTAGAGACGTTCAGTATTCACCATAGTTTAATATTGAGGTGTCAAAGTCGATTCGACCTGGAGTAATATCAAACGTCAAATATATAGCTTCAATATAAAAACATACCCATAAACGAGTATAAAGAGCATTTCATAGTTTGCAAATTTATTGGCTTTGGATTGAAATAGGGGATTTCAAACATATAAGGTTCACATTTTGGTGGGAACTATCTATATTCGCATTTCCCGATGAATGGCTGCCTTAATGCAGCCGCCCACGTTTTAAATAATATTTTTTGTTTTCGTTTTCAATATATGCAAGCATTGAAGCAATTTTCTATTTTTTATTTAAATCAATAACCTCTCTAAAAGGTCAGAAATATAGCACTCCATTGCTTAACCATCCATGTAGTCTGTAGTCTCTAGAGATTCAGATCGATAGTCAAGTTGAGAAGATTTAGAACGCGCCTGGCAACTTGCTGGCTCCGGTCCAGCAGCCGAATACTTGACAACTCGACAACTTGCGATAGTTCGTGAGAATTGACGTAGCGGACGTACTTATTGTTTAGCGGCGTCGCAGTTTGGACCACTCTAAGTTATAGGAGAGAATTGTTGCATATAATGAAAATTCATATGAAACGTCTTTAGTTATTACAAGACATAAAATTAAATATAAAAAAAAACTATTCAACCAGATTATATTGCAATATTTCTGTATTTTTTCGGACACCGTAGTCTTTGTGTCAACTCGGTATCAAAAAAATAATTAATAAACGGGTTGAAAATTAAAAAGGGGATAATATTGGGCTTAATACGTAGTTTCTGTAGTTAAATGTAATATTAATAAGTATGAAAAATAAAATTATGAAGTGTGATAACTATGAACACAAATCGGTAGTTAGACACATCATCATCATCATTCAGGCAGGGGACGTCCACTGCTGGACATATGCCTTCCCCAAAGTTTTCCACGTCGCTCGGTCCCGTGCCGCCCTCATCCAGTGTTTACCGGCAACTTTGACCAGGTCGTCGGTCCATTGTGCGGGGGGCCTGCCTACGCTGCGTCTCCCAGTACGTGGCCGCCACTCGAGAACTTTTCTGCCCCAACGGCCATCTGTTCTGCGAGCTATGTGCACTGCCCATTGCCAATTCAGCTTTGCAATCCTTCTGGCTATGTCGGTGACTTTGGTTCGCCTGCGAATCTCCTCATTCCTGATTCGATCTCGCAGGGAAACTCCGAGCATAGCTCTTTCTCAGCATAGGCACAAAAAGGAGTTAAAATTTTATGTGCGCCGACATGAACCCTGGAAAGTCTTATGTTCTGTTGAGTTTTTAATATTCAATATTGATACAAAAGAAACATTAAAATACGACATTTCAGTGTCTTATCGGGCACTTTGGTCACTAAATAGGATTGGAACGTGTGAAAAATTAAATGGCGCAATAGAGGGCTAAAAACGCAATTTGTCACACAATTTAATACAAGATGCAAAAACCCACCTTTCCTACTATTATATCTATCTATATATTTATTATTTTTCATGATTTTTTTTTCCTAAAATAACTTATCATATTTGTTGAAAAATTATTAATTGGTGTATATGAATATTTATATTCAATGTCTTTGAAAACGAAATATCATATTACAAAGAAATTTTTATTGAATTATATTAATATTAATAATTTTATTAAGTTATATTAATTCAAATCGAAGTTTCAATATATTTGCCAGGTATTTACAGACACCGGTCATGAGCTCATAAATATTGATAACTGTGGAAATCAAAAGATTAGTAATTTGATGCCTACTTAAAATTTGATTGAAATCGATGATATATTATTAAAGAACCTTTAATTGTTTACAAGGATTACCTTGTACAGAATATTAATATAGAAATATTATTAAAAAAATTAAATGACAAAATATGTTACGACAAAAAGGCTAGGATTCAGAAAATGTCATTGATTGATAGTGATTGATTCAATCCAACTAAAGCGATGGTTATTTTGTCTTCGTCTGCTGATAAAACCCTCACTTCACATATAAGCAATACGTTCAATTAAGCTGCTGGAACTGCCAAATATATTAAAAACCTATGGAATGAAATAGCATTTTTTACGCCGGCTTTTTTCCTCCCGGTCTACATTAAAAGAAGGCTCTTGTCAATAATTACTGTTAAGATTTATTTTCTTACGAAATAAACGCTCATTATTATAATTGAGTATTTTAAAAGCTACACGCCTTCTTAGGCGGAAGGACCCCACAATTTGACCAGTCGGCCGGGGATTAGGGCAAGAGGGCCAGGTTCTAATTTCATCGTTTTATAAAGCCGAAGAAGTAGCTAGTATTTTTAATGTTGGGCGATCATCGTCTTCATGAGCCGAGAGACACACACTGCTGGACGGAGGCCTCTCCCAGGATTCTTCACGTCGCTGCGTCGTCCGGACCAGCGCCGCCCTCATCTACCGTTTGATCTTCGCTAAGTGTAAAAATATTTTACCAACAGTAAAAAAAAATTGATTTTGATTTTATTTATAAAAACTAACCACAATCTTGCATTCCGAAAAAGCTCTGTATATTTATAAATATAATAGACATCTTCTCAGATACAGACTTACGTCGCCATTACCAAAACCTTATATGAATTGATTTTTGAGTTTCCAAAATTATGCCCATACTATCCCCCCGTTCACACATGGTACGTTTTACTGGATACGTTTTTTTTCATCGATGGCGCATGGAGTTGTATGGGCAACTTCACATATGGCACAGTATTCAGTATGCGTATTTTCGATACAAAAAAGGTATCCAGTAAAACGTATCACGTGTGAACGGGCTGTAATACTTCACTGCCTTATTTATCGTAACAAAATACTGATAGGTTTCTGACTGCTAATTGTCGAACTAGTATAAAAGCACACAATAAAATATACCTAATAGAAATCGATAATCAATTTGAAACAAACAAAATCAAACAAGTTAAAGCATAATTACTTACTTTCAAATAAAATACTTCAAAAAATAAATCTATAAAAAAAGTTCCGAACTCCTTTGTCAAACTGGAAAGTATAATTTTGCACAGAGCAGGCTTTCGTTTGACAACAACGTTACATCGCTCGGCATGGCAGGGTAAAAAGTTCAGGGCGGGATATTCCCGGCCTCGGTCGGTTGTCGGTACATAGATTGGGTGACTGCTGACAATTAATTTATCTCGTAGGCTTCCTAGATCAAAGTATATGATCAATGTTACTATGTATCTAATGACGTATGGTAGCTTTCGGTTTTAATGTGATAGAGTCGGTTTTTAAAGTTGTTTTGATGTAGAAACTGCCTTTTAAGCTTAAGGGAAAGTGTGGTTCGCTGAGAAATACTTTATCCAGATTTTCTAGCATCTAGTTTGAAGTCTAGTCGAACCAATTGCTTTTCTTTATCCCCAATTGCTTTTATTCGATTTTATTTGGTATTTTTAACTATACAGTAAAAAAAAATGATTTAGATAAAATTTGAGACACCTCTAAAGAATGTTTTACCAAATGAATAAATATATACATAATTGACAAAATAATCGTGTAATAAGCAGACCATCTGAATTGAGAATCTCTTCCTTTTTGAAAGCGATTGTTAAAAATTGAAATAATTTCTTGAAAGATGCACAATTACATTAAAGGTTAGAAAGTCCATGTTTTATAAAGTCTACTTTGTCGAACTTGAGGCTACAGCCTGCCATTTATTCTTTGTACATATACGCCTGTAACTTTTACAGGGTAGGCAGAACACCAGAGGTTATAAAACTATCTGATGCCACGTTTGCGACAGGTATTATAATGGGGAAGAGAGACTATTGCAGTGACAAAAAAAAAACCTATCGCCCACAAAAACGTCAATAAACCTCTTTGTTTCTTTGAATTTATGTATGCAACAAATATCTCTATAAAATCTAATTACTATATTCTTCATGAACTCTATTAGGGCTACTATGTGCCCAACAATAAAGCAATCTGGTGCTAAATCTTAATGCGATCGAGCACATAGCTCAATACTGAGTATAGTACCTATTAATCTCACGTATGTTGATATTGTTTCAGTAATTGGACTGCATATCAAGCTATTGTGATTCTATATTCTAAGGAAACAAAGGTAATTTTGCCTCTGCATTCAAGTTTTCAGGTAGGTAAAGGTTTTCAGGTAAACCTATTATAGAAGGTTTAAATAAACACGAGTAACCACAGAATCTGTAAAGACACTAAAAGCGTCGAGTTAAAAATTGCGGTTAAACCGTCAAATTTTTTCTTATATTTAAGATGCTGTTGGCCGCGACTTTGTCTGCACAGAAAGAAACCTACTCAAAATACTATTAGTATTTCGAGTAGGTCATTTTCTTCTTCAAGATATATGTATAGTACTAGCTGTTGCCTGAGACTTCGTCCGCGTGAATGCTGGTAATCGGAGTTGGATAAATAATATTATAATATATTTCTTGAAGTTCAAACTTACACTATTCTAAATTACCTCAAAATCGATTCAGTAGTTTAGCAACAGACAGAGTTATTTTAAAAACTGTTGCAATAAAGCTGTGTTCTACATTTCACCTGGTTTTGAAAAAGACCTACAAAAATAAAATAGAAAAAGTTACTAAACAAAAAGTAAATATCAAACAGGATATTTGTTTTATATGTAGTCAGGTATATTACATAGACTGTACCCGCGACTTCATCTGCATTGAATAAGTATTTCGAGTAAGTTATTTTCTTCTCCAAGGTCCTATCTATTAAGGCTCTATCCTTAATAACAAAAAAATGAAGAATCTTCGCGCATATAATATGTATAACTTCTAACCACAAACATAACTACCTATTACATTACAAAGGCACATTGTAATGTAATAATAGGTTATAAACAGATCGCTAGTGCCTTAATTTTTCTTTAATACTCACAATATCTTCATTAATTACAGCTTATAAATGTTATTCTAGGTAAAGCTATATTACTGTAAAGTTTCATAAAAATCCATCCATCCAGTCATTATCAGTGTATAATATGTATCTACCTATGTGTTTGGCTGTTTTTCACGGTCTAACGGCTTAGCCAATTTTAATATGATATAAAGTACTGTGCTAACACATATGCTACTTTTTATTCCGAAGAAATCTACGGTTTCTAACTTCCAAGCTCACGAAATAAAGAAAACCTAAACGATATTGAGTTCCATTATTTTAAGTTTAACTTTATTACAATATATTTCTGTATGTACCTATCTACCAACATTAAATCGCGCAAGAAGGCCTT
This sequence comes from Stenoptilia bipunctidactyla, assembly GCA_944452665.1. Lineage (NCBI taxonomy): Eukaryota > Metazoa > Arthropoda > Insecta > Lepidoptera > Pterophoridae > Stenoptilia > Stenoptilia bipunctidactyla. The sequence continues at coordinate 19,348,748 of OX101734.1, read as the reverse complement.
ATAAAAGGAAACCTAAGTATCTACCTAATTAAAAAAAATAAACTCAATAACAGAAAATAAAATAACCTATGGTCACTACGTACAATAGCAAATATACTACTTATTATAGAAATAAAACTAAGTAAAAACTAAAAGGAATAAAAAGGATTTGAAAAGCACGGTTTAGAATCGCAAGTAGCAGTTAAAACATACAATTTATAGAATGCTAATAAGAACAAACGCTCGCCTCTTGGTGACTTGTTGACACGTCTTTTCAAATCATAGCTCAAAAAAGCCATCCTTATGTACGGTAGCGATCCGTTGCGGCCACATACCCACCACACGTGTGTTGCGAACAGTGCAAGCCAAATCAAACCTACAGAACTACATTTACAGCATAAATTAGAACTTAGTGAACTGCGTGCGACGATAAACTTATTATTTGCGGTTGGTACAGTACTCGGGTCTAGGGATCGAACCGCAAAATTGAGTTTGTTTTTTATTGTATATACTTTTTCGGGATAAAAAGTACCCAGTGAGGTGCCCAGGATATTTAAGAATAATAATACCAAATTTTATCGTAATCGAACCTGCAGTTTTTGCGTGCTACCTGAACAAACAGACAGGCAGACAGACAGAAATTTTTTTGATCACATTTTTGGGCTCGGTGTCCGTCTAGTAACAACCCCTGCCTTTTATTTTTTTGATATTTTCAATGTACAACATTTTTTATTCTACAGATTTTTTTATAATATAGAATAGATAACTATTTTTGATAATAACAATTAAATTTAAGAATCTTCTTTAACCTATAACTCTTTACCACAAATTACCAATAACTATGTATTACATTACAGAGGCACAGTGTGTTTTTCGAATCGATTGTTATTTTTTTTTTAATTCACAGAATATTTTCACATATTATTCTGATGTATAAGATATATTATTATAAAGCTTCATAAAAAATCAATTCAGTAGTGAGTGCTTGAAAGAGTTACAAACATCTATGCATACAAACTTTCGCGTATATAATAGTAGCAATCATGAAAATTTAAGTAAATATGATGTGAAGGTTTGTAAGGTTGTATGGATATTTTAGACTCGTTTCTGAAATAATTATTGAAAGGATTTAGATTCTGTCTTCTAATCGATTCATATTATTCTTTATTTAGATAAAAACATTCTGTGGGCCTGTTTCGGGATTTAAATTGAGTCGTATCTGTAGTATCTAAATAAAACTTTTCGACGAGCAGTATTGAAGTAGTTATGCTAATTCTTGTTGAGATCTGAGATATAGTAATAAGTTTAGGTACTTAAAGATTCGCGAATAGCAAATAACTGGTTTCTATCATACTTGTTTCCAATGGTAAGTATAAGATCAGGATCTGGCTCCAAAGATAAGTGAGACATTGGAATTTTTAAACTATACAGGCGGTAAACAAATAAGAACTACAATTAGAAAATCGAATTCCTATACCTCTTATTACTGCAACAGAAACCACGAACTTTACTTTAACCAATCAGCCGTCGTACCAGTAGTTAAAAGCACGATTTTACCATATCTAGGTATGTGTCAGTGCATAAGAGATTGCGTTTGAAACCGCAGTCGAACTAAATCAACTCGTGGGGATGCCGATATCGACGTTTTCGTCTAAATCGCTCGTATTTCAATATTCATTAGTGAAATGAGGTTAATTCAGCAGTGATGATAATAAGTGATCGGATATTCCCAAGCACCATAAGGTTATACATTACCGTATACATTACGGCACCGGATACATTATACATTACAGTCTTATGGCTGATTTAAGTAGTTGTGGGTATTAAATTGATCATTAATTTTACGTAGTGAAATTTATTCTACGCAGCGTCTTCTAACTTCCATAAACACGGAACTTTAGAGCATAGGAGCCATACTATGAATTAACATGTACATATTTTTTATCAAACAAATAATAAGAAAAGAACACAAATATCAAACAGTTTCAAGCAGCGAGAATCAAACTTGCGACCTCATCCATATCTGTCGGTTACGCCTCTGTTTGCTGAAAATTCGTTGAATTTTGTATATTTTCTATTTTCTTACCTATCATACCTATAAATTAAGCTAAGTAAATTCTAAAAACAACTGAATTATTCAATTAATAAGTTTAACGCCTCTGTAATGAATATGATTCAGAACTAGGGCACTCGTAACGAAATGAATGTGTGTTCTTGAAAGTTAGGACAATTATGCGCTTCTAATACTATGTAATTTGGGAACACTGAGAAGTAACAGTATTGTTGTTCAACTGAGTAGATAATCAGCTTTGCAACTAAGTTTTGTGTTCTGATTTCAAATATTTTTGAATTCTATTCAAAATTCAAATAAGCGAGATAACGAGACCAGTGACTGATATAAAAACATTTTAATGAGTTATTTACATACCTTCTTCTTCACGCCTGTATCTAATCTGATGTCACGTTTGACTATGTATTATAATGATGGAAAGAGACTATTGCAGTGACAGGGGGTCAGCCTATCGCCCACAAAAACGCGAATAAAATCTGCACCTTAATTGACTTTTACAGTATGCCCGGGAAGAAAAACAGCTGGTACATTTTAAGATTTTCTATCGCTTCCAGTCCAGCATGGACTTCATTTTTTATTATTATTTTTATTTATTTTGTAAATACGTAAGTAATATATTAGAGTAATAGAATGAGATATTGAATTTACCTACTAATTCATCTCCTACTGCATAGGGTTGCCTGGTAGAAATCGCTGCCTGGCGATAAGACCACCCTTTATTCATTGTTTTCTTATTATTTGTTACTTTTGTTTTTTGTTCTGTATTTTTTATTGTGTATAATAAAAGATAAATAAATAAATACAACTCCTAATGTTTCTCTATCGCTTCCAGTCCAGCATGGACGTCATTTTTTAATATTAATTTTGTTAATACGTAAGCAATTTATTAGAGTATTAGAATGAGACATCGAATTAACATATTAATTCGTCTTTTATAGAATAGAATACAACTCCTATATTAATAAAAGGTAGTTTTTTTATAGTTAGTCAGCTTTTTAGTCTTTTAGTCCATCATGAACATGGCGTGATCATAAGAAAGTATGACGTGAAGAACCTTGGGGGAAACTCATGTTTAGCCGTGGACGTCTTTTACTTAAAACGAAAAAAAATATAACCTATCACTATTTATTCAATCAATCTAATCATTAACCACTCATTTTTATATACCACAAATTTTATATAAAATGTTTTTTCAAATGTTACCACACTTTTTTAAATAAAGCTACTCAATATTCAATCAATTAATTCAGCGAAACATATTCAACAAAGGCAGAGTTTCTTTCATTCATTCACCAAAATGAATACATCACTCAATCCGGGGCGGCTCTAAAACCACTCCCAGAGGGGCGCCGGAATAAAGTTGTACACCACTTCGTCAGGTAAACACCTTACGTATTAGTTTGTTCCACTGAAACTAGCAAATAACTGTTAATGATAAATAGTAAATAAGCTTTCAGACGAGGTACTTAATGTTAATTTTAACTTAAGCTTTTAGTAAAAACGGAGGCACAAATGTTTTACAACTGTGGAAGCTAGGATTACATACCTATTTATTTTACACTAATATAATAAAGATAACAACTTTTTTTATTAAATAATACATTCATACATATCTTCACGCCTTTATCTCTTATGGGGTAGGCAGATTAACAGAAGCTTTAAAACCATCTGATATCACATTTGACAATTTTGGAGGTATTTAAATGATTTTTTTTTTTATTCTTATTTTTAAGAGGCTTTTATTCTAGGAGAATATGTCAGCCTCATCGTAACCTAAACTTAATTTATAACAAATAATTCTCATTATAATAATCATATTTATGAATCACAGAGAGAGACTTGTTTGTGCAAAAATATGTGAATTAAGTTATTAAACACTTCTGAGTTTGGATTTGATAATATGGTCAAGAATACGCCGACATCTAATCTATTAATATCAAATTTTTGCAAAAGGTCTTGTCTTTCTCTCTGATACTTAACACATTCTGAAAGTATATGCTGGACGTCGTCTACAGTATTACAGGTTTCACAATAAGGCGATTCTAGTTTTTTCATTAAGAAGCCAAATTTTCTAGATGGATAATGGTTAGATCGAAGTCTGTGGGATATAATAATATATTGTCTACTTTTTGGCGCACTGATAAACCATGGGATCCTTAGAGGCTGACACTGTATTGTCTTATACCAAATTCCCTTTTCTTTACTTCTTTCATCATAGTATTCTGTAAATTTGTCATAACATTTGTTTTTCAATTCATATAGGATCTCTGTAAAAATTGGTAAAATAGATATTTCTAAACCTTCTGTTAAAGCTAAGTTTGCCAATCTGTCAGCCTCTTCGTTTCCCCTTAACCCTATATGAGAAGGAACCCATTGCAACCTGAGAGTAATATCACGTGTACTAAAATTATGGATAATGTCAAGAATTCTGTAAGCTACCGATGTACCTCTGCTGTATCCAGAGGCGCATCGAGCTAAATGCTGCAAGGCACTTTTGCTATCTGTAAGAATAACAAATTTGTGACATTCTAATCCGCCTATAAATTTCAATGCTTCAAAGATTGCAATGAGTTCCATCGTCATAATAGAAACATTGTATTTATTCCTAAACATAGCTACATTTCCCATACCATCACAATAGGCTGCGCCCAATCTTAACCCATTCTTAGATCCGTCAGTATATATTTGTGACCATCCTATATATTTTTCACTCAACTCCTTTAACACCTCTACTCTTACACAATCCATAATATAATTCTGTTTTGGTTTTGTAATACATTCCATGTTATCTACTATGATGTCGTTTACATTAATATATGATGCCCAAACTGATAATTTAAACATTTCTAAGGGATATGATGTATGAATATTATAGTTTTTACATTCTTCATATGCCAATGTCAGTAACATTTTGTTTTATTTTGCCAATATCTATTATTTATTTCTGAGTTTAGACAATTTAGTAGCTGACTGGTATTGTTATTCTCCCAGGACATACATTTGAGCCAATTTTTAAAAGCAAGGTATAATCTCCTCAAATATAATGGTTGGACGCCGAGCTCGCTCTCCATCACATGGATAGGCGTGCTTTTAATAAAACCCCCTATAATGCGAAGTGCCTGGTTTTGTATTCGGTCTAGTTTACTTAGATGTGTTTTTGCACTAGTATTATATAAAAAACACCCGTAGTCGAGTCTGCTGCGAATCAATGAAATGTAAATAATACGTAGGTGTTTGGGATGTACACCCCACCCTGGCCCCGCTAAGACTTTTAGCAAATTTAGGAATTTAGTCGTTTTTTCTACGATTTCGTTTATATGCTTATTCCACCTTAAGTTCTTATCCAACCATAAGCCTAAATACCGGACATTTTCCACTACAGATAAAATATTGTTATCAATTACTAAATCCATCTCTCTCCGTTTATAACCTCTATTAAAAACACAGCAATAAGTCTTAGTAGTAGACACACGGAGTCCGATTTTATCTAATAAGGATATAATATCATTTAGGGCTTGCTGTAACATATTTTGACAATAATTTAAATTTTTATTACTTAAAAATAAAACGAAATCATCTGCATATTGAGCAATCAAAACATTCCGCAACTGACGACAGATTTGAAATGTGACTATATTAAATAAAAGGGGTGACAAGGGATCTCCTTGAGCCAGACCTCTGCTTGTGCACCTTATATTTTCATCGCCTCTAATCATCAATTGCCGACTGCTAAGGAAAGCCCAAAGATATCTACAGATATGGCTTCCAAGTCCTAAATCATCCAACGTCTCGACTACCTTTTCTACTAAAATATTGTTGTAAGCATTTTCGATATCTAAAAAAACGGCCGCTGTAAGATTATTTTTTGAGAAACCTATCTGAACATATGAAACAAGTCTTGAAAGAGAGTCTAAACATGATTGTGCCCGTCTGAATCCGGTTGTACTAGTTGAGAGGACATTGTGTTTCTCAATGTACCATTCCATTCGTCTTCCTAACATACAATGAAATATTTTACATAGGCAGGAAATAAGTGAGATTGGTCTTATTTTAGTCTCACAATCACTGTTTGCAGCAATATTAGATTTAGGGATTGGTACAATTGAGATTTGCCGCCACTGATTTGGTACTACGCCTGTTTTGAATATAGCATTATACAAGTTTAATAGGTAAATTTTAGCTATTGCAGGTAGATTGTAGATCATAGAATAGGTGATGTTGTCACAACCTGGTGCGGTGTCTTTTTTTTTCAAGCAACTCTCTAACTCCTGTAATGTGAATGCAGATTGTAATTGTTCCTGAGTGGAATTAAACGAAGGTGGGGAATTCATCACATAATCTGGGCTAAGGGATCTTAAGAGTTCTTCTTTTTTCCTTTGGATACATTAAAGTTGCTCTGTCGGAATCCTTTGAACCATCGCATTCTATTCCACATATTAGCGACTGAAATGGATTCATCGACACTACTGCAGAATTCTCTCCAGCTGTCTGATTTGGCTTTTTTTATTAGTTTTTTTGCCTCTAGAACTTTAAGCTCAAAATTGTTGAGATTAGTAGGTGTAGGATTTCTTCTAAAAATGCTTAAAGCCAGTCTACGCTCAGCTACAACTTGCGACAGTTTCGGACTCCAATAAGTTTTAGGTTTAAACGCTTTTGCCGGATTTTTGCTAATTTTGGTCATGGGAATATTTTTGTCAGCGGATGTTAAAATTTGGTGTTGAAACTCATCATATGACTTTTGGATTGCAGATGGTTGAAAATGATCGCTCTGAATTATTTTTTCTTTAAAGGAATTTTGAATATCCTCACGGTATGATGACCAGTTTGCCTTTTTAAAGTTCCTATTTTTAGTATAAAAAGGTTCAGCATCGAATTTGATAGCCGTTTTAATTATTAAATGATCGCTTCCTAAACTTTCACATAAAACTTGCCACTCAAAATTAATGCTTATATCAGTTGACGCGAAGGAAATATCGGGTGATGATTTCTGAATTGAACCGTTAACTAATTTTACTCTAGTAGCTTGACCATCATTAAGGGATATAAAACCGTTATCTAATGCTGCGTTTAATAGTTGTATGCCTCTCTGATCTGTCTTGTAAGACCAATTCGTGTGATGCCCGTTAAAATCTCCTAACACCAATGTTTTTTTATCCGCAAGAGCAAAAAGTTTATCCCAGTCTGCTTGTTGGGTGCGTACAGAAGAAGGACAGTAGACACCTATAATATTTTCTATCCATCTAAAGTTTATTATTTTAATACGAATAGTTTCTATGCCAGAATGGATGCCGTGAGTCGGACAAATATGAGCATCAACAGATTTGTGGATAATAATTGCTACTCCCCCGTAAGAGTCAGATCTGTCCTTCCTATATACATTATAACCATTAAGATGGAGAGAAACCCCTGAGTCCAACCATGTTTCGGAGATAATAGCTATATGAATCTTTTCTTGATAGAGTAATGCATCAAATTCGGCTAGCTTCGGCATTAAACTTTGTGAGTTCCATTGAAAAATGTTTAAAAAGCTTACCTTATCCATTGATAAAATTTAAAAAACCTTCAAATAAACCCACACTTCTCAAAATATTGGATAATAACAATTTACATTCTTCATAAACAACCTTTAGCACTAACACTATCTTATCCTCAAATTTATTGTCCTCTATCACAATTGTTTTTATTTTTAATAATAATTTCCATATATCAAACTTTTTCTTCATTGTTCTCCTTAAGTTATCTCTTGCTTCGTTATCATCTTCTTTTTCCTTAGATGTTTCTACTTCTGACTCCATGTTTATAATTTGTTCTTCAAAAATCATTCCCGAATTCTTTTCACTATTTTTTTTATCAACCGTCTTCTTATTTATTACTTTGTTTCCGATTTTTTCACCCATTTCTTTTTCATCGTAGTTTCTATGCACCATAGCTGTAGTTTGAATGATACTGCTATAGGTTTTTTCTGGGTTAGTAGGTGACATTTCCTGGTTTTTATCGTGCTCGGTCGCTGTATCTCTTCTTATTTGGTCTAAGCGCTTCGTTTGGCTTTGCGAATGAAATTCCAATGCCTTTTTATAGGTTATGTTGTTCTCGCTCATGATAACACGAAGTTTTTTTTCTTTGGTAAAGTATGGACAGCTCTTATCAAGGGCCATGTGGTTACCCCTACAATTAGGACAGTTAAATGTTTCTGTTTCACAATTGCTATGATCCCCTCCACACTTCGGGCATATGACCTTACTCAATCTACAAAATTTTCTAATATGACCAAATCTCCAGCACCTTGAACATTGTGCTACAGGGAATATATACTTTTCTAACTCAACTCTACACTTGTACGCATAAACAAACTGAGGAGGAGATGGCCCTCTGAAACATAGCCGGATAGCTTCGCTATCAATCCATTTGCCATCATTACTCATCCTCTTCAATCTTTTTATCGAGATAATCTCTTGAGAACATTCCAAATTCTCCAGTAATTCAGTTTCATCCGTATCCAGGTCCACGCCCTTGATGATCCCGTATGCCAAATTACTTAAATCGGTAAACTGTGTTCTGATGTCTCTGTCTGAAAGTTTCTTACAAGCTATGAGTTTTTCAGCTTGTTTCTTATCACTAAATTGAATAAATACTTTATATGGGCTTTTGTATCTATCTTTTCATCTCTCAAAAATCTAGCCAATGCCATTTGTTTTGGCAGCATTTGTAACGAAAATAAACTGACTTCGTAAAAACTTATATTATTTTCCATATTATCAATATTCATATCCTCACATACGCTTCTGATTATCTTCTTAGATCTTCTCCTCGAGACTGTAATAAACCCATCGTCTATACTGCTTTCGCCTTCACTTTCTCGCTTTCTTTTGTCCGCTTTTTGTGCTGCTGACGATAAATTCTCGCCATCGTGACTAATTTCGGAACTATTAGCGTTTGTCATCTCCATCAATTCTTGTTCACACTCATTTATAATATCAGAGTCACTAGCATCGTCCTCATCCATTTTTTTAAACGTGGGTAGTTGTAAAAAACTTAATTTACGCACAACGTGAAGTATCGCAACGCTACGTGCGTCCGTCAACACGACTCGCGCGCAACTGAATAGTATTTAAATGATGAAGAAAGACTAATGCAATGACAATTTGGGTCTCTTCCAAATTGTGGTCACCCTTAACAGCGAATTCATAGGGAAAGAAAGTGTTTTTTTTTTCAGAAACCAGAACCAAACATAACACTGCTGAATTGTACAGAAACATTTAGCATGAATTTCGGCTAAATGTTAGTATCTCTCACTTTTGATTCCGTTGAAATCTCAGGTCGCTACAGTCAATCATATAAAAGTAGAACGTCATTATTGAGGAGCCACAAAGAATGCGTTCATGTACAAAGTTGGCGCAATTTTTCTACTTTATTTCGGTACTGCAAAATCAAACACAGCACCTGCTAAATGATCATCATATCGAATATATTAATTGATCTCTTAAATCCTAGAAATATACACCTCTTGAATATGGATTGAGGAGCCACATTAAAAGTATTGTATTTTTTTTATTTCAGTATAGTATAGAAGCCCAATTTAGAGGTTCTCTATACAATTGCTGCTAAATGCTGCCAAATTTTCAAAAGAATTCGTTTATTACTTACCGAGTTCCAGGTGGCTCTTCAATTCAGATGTTTAGATTGAGGAGCAACCTTTAAATTTTTATAACTAGTGATATTATATTTTGCTGCTAAATCTATAATTTGTGCTGCAAATAAGCTATATTGCTGCTAAATAATGGTGAAATAAGAATTTAAAAACCAGATGTGACATGATAAGTGTACTTAAAAGAAACAAATGCCTTTTTCAGGGTACGAAAAGGTTCACACGGGGCACTATTACTAAAACTCCGCTATCCTTCCGTCTAGAGATGTTATATTAGGATCGGATTTTCATATGCCTGTTAACTAATATAACGCTTTATCAATAATATGCTGTCATACCCGTTACTGGGTAACATTCAAATAACAGTGAGAGTTTCTGATCTAGTTCGTAAAATGTACTATATTCATTCTATTATATTATAACATAATGATTATCGCGCGCTTTGATTGGTAATTATGACAACGTCGCATTTTCCCAAAACGCGAGACGTCATAAGAACACGATGACTGCATGCAACGTCGCTGACTGCTATTGAATAACTTAATAAAGAAATGTTCGTATTACCGAATATGACATTTTTGCCGTGTACCTGTTATGTTACAGTAATATGAATACATTAGTCACACCTCTACTTCCGTCAGTGTGTATATCACGCGCTGATAGACTATTGTATTGTAATTTATAACAGATAGAGAAACATGGTAGTCATGTAGAAATCGCTGTCCAGCGATAAGACAGCCAATCGTTTATCTAAATAATTTGTTTATGTAGTTACTTATTTTTTATACTATATGGTATACAATAAAGTGTTAATAAATATATAAACACACCTGCCTATCCGCTGCAGAAAAAACTCTTGTTCAAAAATATAGTTGTGCCAATGAGAGTCGAACATCTTAAAGTGGACGATGTTTTACTCTTTAACAAACCACGGGATCAATAAAGACTAAAATCTTTAAGAAGACCATAGGGTCAAATCCGAGAAAAGAAGAAAGAAAAGCCTTTCCGGTTAGAAAATAGTCTTAAATTGACACAAATACCAACTAAAAATATCTCTCTTTTGCATTGGGTGCTAAATACGCAAATCAAATACATTACACAACTAAAAATCAACAAAACTAACATTTATATTGAAAGTCGTATAGCTCATTAGATAAGTAGAAACACTCAAAAACTTTAGAACTAAATCAAATAACGCCAAAAAGTAAAATCAGAACCGACTCACTGCCATTTTAATTTGGCAAATACAGACGCGTTCAAAAGTTATCTCGTAGCCAAAACATCGTTAGGTGATAATCTCACTTCGGTAATACCTGCCTGGTAGACTCCGTACGAAGTGCAAACATAACGGGGCGAGACTCTGACCTACTTACTAATTCCTTCTGCTCCGGAACTTTATACCTATACATTTATATCTATGTCATTATAATTACACTTTTCGTTGTATATGTATCTAAAATACTAAAACGATTATGATGTTTTGTGTAATTTTGGTGACAAATGTGAGGTTTCCAAGATTTGGATGGATTTTGAATGGGTGTTACTTATTAAATAAAACACTTGTTTAACAATGGTGATGTCGCTCGTATATTGTAATCAAATGTACAAATATTTTTTTTAGTTAATATTATGAATCGTGAAAAAAATTATAAATAAAACTACCTAAATAAATAAATTAACCATATTGATACACCAAGTTTTTGACCCCAAAGTAAGCGTTTTTTTTATGATAAGGATAGGACGTTTGTCTTCCATGCTGCCTCATGTTAAGTGCGCATGAAGACAATGGTGGTACAAGTCCATCCCCGAGAAACCTATTCACTCAACACTTAAAAGTACTAGGACTGTACTTAATAAAAACAGACGCAGGCAGATCGTTCCACACCTTGGCAATCCGATCAAAAAGGAACTATCGAAGCGTTTTGTTTGACTTTTTGGTAAATCCAAGTTTTTTATTAGAGCGGAAATAGGGGATATACTAATATAAGCATCATAGTATAAGTAAAATACAATATTTCCATGCGTTGGACGTCTTTGTGCACTTTTCTTTGTTTTTTATGATTTTACTGGAGATCTTTGGAGAGGACCTTATCGAGATCAGGACTAATGTAAAATTAAAGAAGCAAGCATAGCTGAAACGCATAATTTCTAACGCTTTGGTTGTTTTTTAGACACCCGCCATTTTTTTACACACAATAAGTAGCATTTATGGAAAAAAAATTGCATAAAAAGTTTTGTTTTTTCTTTACAAGGAAATTAATATATTCACTAACATATTAAACAAAGCATGGTCACTCTAAACTACATAGAAATACTAAACGACATTGATTAAAAAAGCAAGCATAACTGGAACGCATAATTTCTAAAGCTTTGGTTGTTTTTTAGTCACCCGCCACTTTTTTTTACACACAATAAATAGCATTTATGGAAACTATTTTTGCAAAAAAGCTTTGTATTTTCTTTACAAGGAAATTGATATATTCACTAACATATTAAACAAAGCATACTCTTAACTATGAACCTTTAAAATATAGACGACTATGCGCTACTAAAAAACATCTTTGTCGTAGTATTCACAATTAAATGCTTCGTCGTAGCAGATGTTCACCAACAGCAACTAAATGTAAAAAGGTTGTTGGTGCTATACCTTTGTTTTTTTATACTGAGCGATACTAAAATAAATATGCAGGTACTTTTGTATCGTATCAAAGAAAATAAAATTTAGAGGATGATGCATAATTTTGGTACCCACCTCCAATAGCCACGTAGGATATGCCGTTGGATAGGTCTTAGTAACCCGAATCAAAGTTACTATTGTGCCAAGTTTCGCTCGTTAGTCCGTTCAGAGCTATAAGGTCCGAAATGTCAGACTATACAATATATAACAATATAACACGCATTTGCATGTACACTGTAATTTTTTAATTGTTTTTATTTTTCGTTGCTCCTTTGTACTATTAAAATGCTAGCGATGGCTAGAGGGTACGTAACCAGAGCGGTAGGTGGGCCAGCAGCAGATTAAGGACTTCGATTAGTATTTTTTTTTACGTGGAATCCGGCTTTCTCTTGGACTAATGGTGATACTTATATTGACGATACTATATATAATGAGCCGGGAGGCAAAATAGCAGACGGGTAAACTATAGCATAGATAATTGGGGACACCGTCGTTATCCTGATTACCTGTTTCACACCAGAATTATGGTTTCTTTAAATTTTCGCTTTGTAGAAACTATATAATGCGATTCAATTTTTAGTAATTATATTAGGTTGGTTATCAGCTTGGACTTAGAAGCAGGACAGGCGCCATACCAATTCTTATTCTACAGGATGAACTCTTTTCAACGATATATCACACATGTCTATTGAAGCGAGTACCAGGTCTCATGCAAAGTTATGCATCGTCCTTTGGCTGGTGACTAAAAAAATAACCGTGTTTTTTGTTGATCTGCAAGAGGGTTGCAAGGGTTTGCAGGGGTTTGCACTTCGAGGGGTTCTACAATCAAGTTGTTAATTGATTTTTTGTTGATTACTTCAGCTGTCGGTGCTTTGAACGATAAAATGAAAATGAAATCAATATTAATTATATTTTGTTATGTAACAAGGTTATGGTGTTATTTCAACTCCAGCTGTTCAACTGTTCCAGTTGTTAAAAAAATTAAAATTTATAAATGTCTGTGTACCTTAAGGGTTACGATTCCGACTGGGGCCGATTATTTTTATCAATAAAATAATATCTAAGCGTTATAAAATGCAAAATGAAGCTTTTGAAATATTTATTTGATCTGAAATAAGATCTCAAAATTTCTGTAAAGAAGTTTGCTCTCAGGCGGTAAAGCTGCTCAAGATGGAGCTACGTTACCATATAACGAAAAAATACAATATACCAAATAATTTTGATGGTCAAGGACCAGGCCCTGGTTTGTTAAAGGAGTGTCTGCTCGGAATGCGGGAGATCTGGGTTTGTGTCCCAGCCGGGATCGATTTTATATGGTATTTTTTTTCTATGTTTTAAGTCAATTTCAAATAATGACGTTTAGTGACCATCCTTAGCCACTTCTCTTATTTATTGAATAATTTATATACACAATATAAACTTGAAAATAATATTGAATATCAAATTTCATACAAACGAAAAGCATATTTTGAATGGGCATATGTAGAGCGCATATGTGCTCTGCATGGCGTATTCTGTAAGAGTCCTCTTTGTTTAAACTCAAAAGGACAATTGCTTATTGAATTGTTTACAGCATTTTTTACCACGATTTATTTATGATTAATCCACAAGGCTATTTATCACTAGGGAGGTACCAGAGGGGGAGAAATGGATGACGTCCGGTTCCGGTAAACCCGAATTGATAATTTTAATTACAAAAATACAGCTCAATGTACGTGCTTGAGTCCATTTTGTAACTTTTTCGTAAAGTAGCAATGTCCGAAAAAGTACAGATCAAGGGGTAGATTATCTCAAGTAGAAATAAGGTTTGAATGAGCTTTAATAAATATTTCGAGGGTGAGGTACTCATTTGGTAAAGTAAATTCATTAACGATCCTTGTCGTGTGAGGGATTTTGTAAAGCTAATGTGGTCCCATTGCAGTAGGATTAGCCTCTTTGAGGGACGAGTTGTGGACTCTTACTCTTAAGAAATTGTACGACTGATTGTACCATACCATGAACAATGAGGAAGTGGTGAAGTGGTGAAATAAAAGGGATTTCCCTTTTATTTAAATTAAGAAGTTATTTCAGACTTTGGGCTCTTTTGTGGCATGAGTGTAAATTGATTGTTCATGATTGCGAGTTTCTGGGTTTATCCTTGGCCCTTAAGCTTTCAGTTTCAGTTAGTTCATATAATCGACTGCAAAGTGAAAGGCCAGTCTATTTATTATGCAATATTTTCCAGCCTTTATCTTATTCTCACTCATCATCGGTAACAAAGTTACTCACATAAAAAATACTGAAGAAAATTGATAGTTCAAACATTCGATAGGAATATTTTTGAAGATAATTAAATAATTATCATGAAGTAACTTTGTTAGATTGTGACCCAGCTTTATAAGGTCTTGGAAATACCAACCAAAGTCTTCGTCCATTAATGGTAGATTTTAGCCTTGTACCTAAATCAACCATGCCAGATCGCTTGTCTAATGTCTCGTTTCAATATCAAGAAAACTGTTCGTTTTGCCTACAAACTGTAGCATTAGCTACAAGGCGTACCTAAAATGCATTTCAATAACCAACGTCCTGTCGTTTAAAGTTCTACTCACTATTATTTTACTTAGGTACTATTCGTTAGTTGATCGGTTACTTATTAAAGTCTGTTGTATATTGAAACCCGCCATAAGCCATGACGACTTATAAAACCTACATATATTGTAGGTTCCAATTTAGTTAGCAAAATAGCTATGCTTGGTGGTAGGATCCCTTCTGGGTCCGCCTGGCTAGCGACCACCCTTTATATAAAGTCTGCCGCCAAATGTTACCGCTCCGGCGGTAATGTGTTCCGGCAATATTGTATAAAGAGCCAGTTCCTTCCTAAACCCGTGTGCTTTCATCTTCGACCTCATCGTCACTTACCATCAGGTGAGATTGAGGTCAAACGCGGGTTTAGTCACTTATAAAAAAAAAAAAAGCTACATTTTGGTGAGTGTGCGAGTGCTCCTTTTGACCAAATTGAACCCACTCCTTTTTACCACTGGACTACCAGAAGCAGACAGAACTTCCATCTCTATATAGTGGATTTACCAAGAAGTCGAAGGATTGCCAAGGTGTGGAACGATCTGCTTGCATCTGTTTTTCCTGACCACTACAGTCCTGGTACTTTTAAGTGTCGAGTGAATAGGTTTCTCGTGGATAGACGTGTACCACCATAGTCTTAATAAAATAAAAATAAATAAAATCCCCAGACAATCACACCAACTACATGGCCCCAAAGTAAGCATAGCTTGTGTTATGGGATACCATCTAGCGAACTAGGGGGGAACCTAGAATATAAATACATAAATAGATAAACACCCAGACACGGAACATTTTTTTTTCTTGTTCCGTGCGGGGATCAAACCCGCAACCACTGGCGTCTGAGGCAGATAGGTTTACCCAGACGGTCGTCTTCATGCGCACTTTCCATCAGGTGGCATGGAAGACAAACTTCCTATCCTTATAATATAGAAAAAGATAAAAAAGCTGCCATCTTAATACAAATAGGTAAACATTTACATTAAATACAGATAATGTCGCTATATCATATACATCAGATAATGTCAATAATCAAGTTGTAACATAGACAAGCGCTTATCTCCGCCCTTTGTTCTCATACTAGGACGTTATCAGACACATAATGAAAGCAATATGGCGGAACAATTAACTTTATGATATATGCAACGTAGATATGCGGTCAGATGGAAACCGCGACTTTAATGTGTCGGTTATCGGCTTTGAGTTTGGCCACCATTAGGTATTTATTTGAAATGTTATACGTTTTGTATGAAATCGTTGCTACTAGTTTTAAGGCGCATATGGTCCTAAAAGACGACTAATCCTAATCTTCGCCTTAATTTATATTGTGTATAGTGTGCCGCGAAATATCACCGCTTTAACGATGATGAGTTTTGGCTATTCGGTTAAAGGTTTTTCGTAAACCCATCACCTTCGTCAGATTTATTTACTTATTATTTATTATTATTTTTTTTTACCATCAGGTGAGATTGAGGTCGTAAGTCACAGCTCAAAATAAAATAACTCCCAACGCAAAAGAGAGCTTATTTATTATTATGTGTTTGTCTTTTGCGTTTTAGTTCCCAAACGAATGAACCAATAATATTTTTAAGTTTTAGCATTTAAAATGCTCAATTATTCTTAAATAAATGAAAAATATGATACATAAAAATTACCCGACCAGGATTCGAACCTGGGATCTCTCGTATGCCGGACGAGATTCCACTGAGCTACCGGGGCCTGGTGGTACCAATTTAAGTAAATTTAAGCGAACCAATTTAAGTGCGAGTTTTATATGGACTGTCTTGTCCGAAGTGATTGTCTTAGACTTGTGGTAAGATCTCAGCTAATATATCTATAGCTATATCTAACATCTCCAAAAGTTATTTATTTAAATGTATGGTTAGTTACATGTTTGATTGCTACTTTAATTCTCTTTGCCATTCGCTTAGTTGCAGATTTTTAAGTTAATTCATTTTCTCTATCAATGTACAGAAACGAAATTAAAGCTGAAGAGAAGCCACCTTAATTCATAAGAACTCAGGTTTTTATATGAAATTCCTAACTTCACGGCTATAAACGCTTGTTTGCTACGTTAGATATCAATTTGAAAACATTATCAAGAGCTAATTCAAATTACTTAATATTACATCACCGTTAACTCTGAAATTGACTGTATCTAAGCGATTTCTTTGTCCACATTATGAGGTTTACTGACGGCTAAACGCAAGGCGCTAACATTTTGGTTTTCTCAGTAATAACGTGTTTCAAGAATTCCTTTGTACTGGTTTGTTCGAGATTGCTTTAATAATTGCAACATTGTTCCAAACGTTGACAAAGTCAAATAGTTAACTAGTTTGGTTAATAAATAATACTTTTATTTACTCAAAATAGTCTTAATAACTTGCTACAGGTGCGATTATAAAGTATGCGAGAAAGGTGAACGAGTTAGGTATACAATGGCGCTCTCTGTCTAGTTCTTATAGATTTAATAATCTTCATTGTGTTGTTGCCGCCCCTGTAGAGAGAAATATGAGACTTATCAGCTAAAGAAATAAAAATATATTACGTAGAGTTATGGTAATAAATATTAAGTAAGTATACAATTTTATCTGCGCCAAAGAAAAGTCGCACCAACCCGTATGGTATATCGCAGTAGCGATAGTACCTATTTGGTGGCAGACTTTTTTATAAAAAATAAAAAAAACAAAAATCCCCAGATGACCCACTATATGGCCTCAAAGTAAGCGAAGCTTGTGTTATGAGATAACATGTAGCGAAATAGGGGGGAACCTAGAATATAAATACATATAGAGGGTTCATTTTAATCAGAGCCTCTTGCAGGCAGCCTCTCCACATCAATCCCAACAACATTTGTTCTACGACTTTTTACAAATCTTGATAATTAACACAGAAAATAAAAACAAAAAAATGTTTGCTCCTCACTCTACATTTTGCAAGAAGTACCTATTATTATTATGAAGCGATATTTTACTGCGCAAGGTGCGTGGCATACCTACGCTCAGAGTAAATACAGTTACGTTTCTAAACAGAGGCTATAAATATTTTTTGTATGGGAAAACTATTAATTTTAAAAAGTCGTAGAACAAATGCTGTTGGGATTGATGTGGAGAGGCTACCTGAAAGAGATGACGCGCTGCTTAAAATTAACCCTGTATAAATAAACACCCAGACCCGGAACATTTTTTTCTAGTTCCGGGTGGGAATCGAACCCGAAGCCGCTGGCATCTGAGGCAGTACGTTTACCCCTTCGCCACAGTGGTCGTTACCTTATGATCATAATAGTTTCTTTAAACAGTCCTCACTTGTTTGTAATTCTACATTTTGAACGCTTACAAAATTTAAAATAGCTGTAATAACTCAAAATCCTCGAACACACCGTGTGTATTTAATTACAAATTAATCCCTCTAATGCAATTGCACATTCCAATTACGCCGAAATCACCGACGTTGCTCCAGTCGAGCAACCGTTCAAAAGGTCAACGTCCATCGATGTATGACCTTTGATGACCTAGTCTTACTTACTCATCTTAATAGCTTCTGAACTCAACTCTATTACGTACGATTTAAAGATTCTATTGTTTAAACGAAAGATACATGTTACTTTTAAGCCTGAAGTGGCGAGTGGTTGGTTTTAAGTTTTGTGAAATCAATTGGGCGTGTGACCTTTGATCAGTGGTGTGAGGGTGGAAGTGTAGGTTAAAACTGAACCCAAACTTTGACGTTAAATGTCAAAGGAAACGTTTGTGCTATTTTAACTCTTTTACTTAGGGCGGGTTGTATCACAACTACTTTACGTGTCTGTCAACGTTAAAAATGGCGTTAACCACTGTCAAGCTAGAAAACGGGTTGTTTCAACTATAACGGACGTCAAAAATTAACGATTACGTTGACCGTCCATCCACCCACTGGTTAACGTAACTTTCTTTGGTTGAAAGCTTTTAACATTATGGATTCTGTTTTATTTTCATATATTTTAAATGATAGTGATGATGATTCAATTGTGGAAATAACTCGAATAACATTGACGAACAGTTTTTTTTTGTGATGAAACAACGCTTTGTATTTGACGTACGTTAAACATCTGATGTAATCGTCAAAAAGTTACGTACGTATGATACGATGACCAACCGTTTGATACAACCCGCCCTTAGTAAGTAAAGTTGTGATATTTTATCCTTTATGGCGGAAAACTACTTACATTCATCAAAAATTTTAACAGGGCCATACACCTGAATATTGAAATCAAATTTATTTATTTAAATCTGAATTAATTTTCATTAAGAAGTTATGGATAAAAAGTTGCCGTATACATTAACTTAAAAATAATATATTAATACAAATTTAATATAGAAATAAATACATACATACATTCATAACCAGACTGTTAATGTCTGTGTTTATCACACAAAAAACCCTAACCCAAGAACTCTAACATATATCTATGAAAGTCTGACCGTACTGCATATAAACCTAGAGCCGTAATAACAGCATACACACGAGCAGCCACACTAGATCTGTAATTACTTACTCCCGAGGCCGGCCGTAACAGCAATCTGTCCCTAGCATGTTATTTAAATGGTTTCTGTTCCAAGAGCGCCTTACGCCCCAGTTTAGGTAACTTGGACGCCAAGAATAACAGTAAACTTAAGCTGATGTAAGCAAACTTTGTCTACTTTTATCTATGTGTAAAGTTAGTTTGCTATATTGATATTTGAGAGGCAAAAACTGTGCAAGGTTTCAGGTTTTTTGTGGAAAATCCAGATTTTTTTGATTTTAATAGAGATTTGTAAGTAATATGGCATTGAATATCTATGCTAGTAATATGCTGGTATTCATAAAATTGTCCTTACGAATTAAAGAAACAGATAATTTAGTCGTATTTACATAAAGGTTGTCAAAAAATATTTTTTATAGGAGCATTAATATAATCAGAATCTCATATATTTAAATATAAAAACCAGTGGATCAATTTATATTAGATACATACATACATAACTTCACGCCTGTATCCCTTATAGGGTAGGCAGAACACCAGAGGTCATAAAACCATCTGATGTCGTGTTTGACAAATTTGGAGGCATTTTAATAGTCTCTCCACTATTAAACACTATTACAGTGACAGGGGGTCAGCCTACCGCCCACAAAAAAAGCCTCCCACACACCTCGGTCCCTTATCTGACTTTTACAGTATGCCCGGGAAGAGAAGCAGCTGGAACATTCTATGTTTTTATTTCGCTCCCAGTCCAGCATAGAATCATTATATTAGATATTTTTATTTAATACCGATATAAAAAAACTGCCTTGTTATTAGATTTTTTTGGACTCCCATAGGTGAAGAATGAAGAACTCAGACCACTTAAAATATTTTTATAGTACCTATAATACAGTATGATTAATCAAGCTGTATAAGATGGCACTTTTAGAGAAGAATCGTTAGATGTATAGAACTGATACCACAGGTCGAAGCGAAAATCAAGTTTAACTCAAAAATTCGTTAATTACTATTACTATATTTTATGATTGTGGAAGTTTATAATTAGAGAATGCAATTTCAAATGGGTTCCAGAACCTCATAATTTATAACCGCCATTAGAGTAACGTCAAACAGAATAATTTGGTATATGCTACGCCGTAGTCATAGGCCGCGTAGTCATTAGTGTTGTATGAAAGTAAGCTTGTAACCAAAATGGTACTTAGCTGCAGTTACGTAGTAATCATGATGTAGTAATCATAAAGGGTGTATCAGAATTTGTTTATTGTGCTAAAATGTGTATAACAGCAGTATTGCTAGTCGTAAGGGCCATTAGTTTTGGTATTACGAAAGGCGTTTTAAACTAGGTTTCCTATGTAGGTTTCCAGGTAGACAATGTTCGCATTTGAGCTCAATCTCACTTGATGGTAAGTGAAGTCGAGGTCCAAGATGAAAAGGATTAGAAAAAAAATTAAAAAAATTAAAATATTACCGGAACACATCATCGCCGGAGCGGTGATATTTAGTGGCAGAATTCATATCAAGGGTGAACGCTAAACTATCGGACACTAATGGATCACTCGGATTAGTCGGCTTTAACGACACGCTTATCCAGCGGTGGTCGGACTATTTATTCTAAGCCGACCTAAATTTAGCCCGTGTATTTAAGCTCTAGATAGTAAGGTATCGTGTTCGTTTTTTTTAATAAATATGTAGGCTCCTGGCTTAATCAGAAGGAGCGTTCATTTTCTTGGGCGTGTTTCTATAGTTTCAGTGGGTGAACAAAGTAAAAAACTTGGATTTCATATGAACGTATAATCAATTTACGATTGTAATAGCTCTGTATAAAACAGTCCAGCACACACGTCACGGTTTGAAACAGCCATTTTTGTCAGGGTTTTTCAATGCTTGTTATTTACTCTCTTCATCTTCATCGCCGTTCATCTCATAATCCTAGTGATCATTGGTCACTAGGGCTTGGGGTTCTGTCAGAGTGCAACTACATTAACGCTGGACAGGCACGCTCTTTATTTATAAGGACGCCGCGTGCCGTCAAATACAATTATAAAAAATGTAGCAAACTATAGGGGAACCTAGAAAATGCAACGTATTTCTGTTGATTTCCCATAACTCTAGGGTATTAATGGGACCATGTAATACAATCAACATGTTAATAATTTTTCAATTTTGTTTTCTTTGTTTTTATTTTTCATACAAAATAATTCAAGTAAGTCAAAACTTCTTATGTAAAACACCTTTAAGCGAAGTATGACAACGTGGCATTTTCTATCCCTTTCTTTGTTATAGTTCTCAACGTTTTGCGTTGTACGTTGTAAACAACGTCCCTTCAACATTTAAAATGTTTTTGTTGTTTATTGTATGGCTTCAGTGACGCGTCTATTGAATGACTGTTAGAGAGATTTTACAAGGGTCATAATTTATGAACTCAATATATTAGTTTGATGATATCTTGGAAAGTATGCACTTTTGAACCATATATTCTTTGGCAAAAAGCATTATTTTGTAGTAAGGAACAAAACCTTAAAGTTATGGGATATCAAAAGGAACACCTTGTATATATAAACACCCAGCCATGGAGAATTTTTTTTCTTTTTCCGTACGGTATCGAACCCGCGACCTCACAAGGAAATTCTTATACCTCTGCAGCACGGAGGCTGCCACATAAATCATTAATCTAAATACAGTATTGTATAACATACTTACTAAAAATAAGTTACTCAAACTAACTTATAAACTATTTGTAAACCCCAAAAGTAAGTTTGTAATAGCCTGTGTTTAAGAGAACAAACAGTAGAATTAAGAGGTATAATAGAACCAGACTCGAGTCTGTTAAGAGAATTTAGTTAAGTAATGACCCGGTTAGAAGTTGAATGTTTTGCGAAGAGAAAACCTTACATAATCTTGCTATTTTTTGTACATTTTTATAAGAAGAAAACCTTTTTTTACATTTTCTTCATATAAACAAATTTTTGATGTAACAGAATGCTAATTAGCACAAACTATTCTGCTGATTATGTTCACCAAATCGGGGTTGAATATTTGTTACCCTTTTCACACTTATAGGGTATGCAGAATACCAGAGGCTGTAAACTATTAGATATGACGTTTGAAAAATCTGGAGGTATTATAATGACGGAGAAAGACTATTGCAGTGATTGGGGGTCAGCCTATCGCACACAAAAACTACAATAAAACCTGTATACCATAACAGACTTTTACAGTATGCCCGGGAAGAGAAGCGACGCACTGGCTGTGAATGATGATGATGAATTTATTTTGTTGGGGCTATCAGTTTTAGCAGAATGAAATAAAAATGACCTGAGAAGTGAGCCGATAAAATGACTGACTCCAAGTTGATAAGAAAATGCAGCTAGTTTGCGAAATTCCTCATATTTTTTCTGATAAGCTCGTAGTGCACAAGCGCTTCTAAGCGGTAAAAAAAGTTTTTTTTTCGTGTATTTTGGAGTAATAGTGTTTACATATTTGAACTCTGCTAACAAAGCTCTTTCATTTGATACCCCACACGAAACCACAAAGTTTTTTTTTTGAAGTTCTTTCCTTTAAGTTCCCTAGAGAACGCTGTATTCAACTTAACGTGACGTCCTGTAACCTATAACTAGCAGACGATCAAGAGACTTTGAACGACTTCTCATTTCTCCAATTATGATAACTAGTTTAGAAATTATGAGGGAACAGATGAACATCCGTACCCACATACGTACTTACATACGTACGGGTCAAAATCATAATCCTCCTTATTGCTTCGCTGTAGTCGGGTAAAAAAAATGCGTTCCTAACTCGATATTACTGGACCTATCGGTACTTTTTCATTTTGCTCATTCAATCTCAATCGTCGCTCATAATTCACAAACACGTTATAGGTAATGTGCGTTGTCATGACAACCGAAAGGGAAACTAAAACAAATCTTGAATGGAAAATTGAGATTCAATAAAGAAAACTACCTGTAATCAAAAATAAGCAGTGCACCATACACTGCTCAGTTAAATTGCACCCTATTGTCATTCAAATTAAGCTTGATTATGCTTCTACAGTTTCAGGTTATATCGTGAATAAGCTTATAAATATTGACGTACCCCATTTGTTCAGTAGGGCTGTACCAATCTATCTAAATAATTTGCTTGCGCAGTTCTACAGAATTGAAACGCTCGGTGAAGATAAAATTGGCTCATATAGAATACAATTAAATTGAAAAAAACCTATATAAAATAGGTCACAAAATAATCTACAACAAACAGAAAGCATTTTGGTTTGCGCCATAATGAAAACGATTAATTCCAGGTAACCCTAAAATCTTAATAGTCATTTATAACTCACTGGCATATTCAAAAAATGCTCAGAATTGGTCAAATTATTTACGCAATAATAATATTTTAAATAACTATAAGCTTTGAAAGCTGATTTGGAGCAATGGGCGATTTAGAAAGCTGATACACGAGATAAATCTTTCATATGATCTTCTGGTGTATGGACACGTCTAAGAAGCTCCCGTTATCTTCATTTCTCATTTGCATATACTGACAAGCTAGATTGAGTTGAGGTAAAAAACAAAAGAGATTTAAAATTAGAAAAAGGTAATGTCAAATCGAATACTCCTTGGTATCCTCATATTTCTGGCCATTTAAAAAAAGAACCCACAAAAAAAAAGGAAAAAGACTCAGGCCTATATCGGTATAGGTTATGTAAAGTGAAGCGAGGGTGTATGTGGAGCGCCTTGCGACCTTTTCTTGGTATTTAGAGTCTATTGTTGAAGACACACAATGATATGCGCGAGTTTGGAATCTTTTTAGCATTAAATATGCCCCTTTTTTCAACCAACTCGAAAAAGAAGGAGGTTTTATATTTAATTATATATTTTGTTTGTTACTGGATTATTTTGACAATTTCTAGTTGATTTTATTGATATTTTAATTATTTAGTGATCATACTGTAGGGGTTATTTCGAATAAATTTGATCTCAATCGTAATAAAACTTTTTGAAAACAAATCATGATGGTTTACTTTGTACGAGTAAAGTTTTGATGAGATTCGATAAAATGGAAGAAGTATGTACAACAATAAAAGCAAAACACAAAACACAACATAACTGTATGTGAAATTATGGCTAATTTTTTGTTATTACTATTACCTGTATCTACAATTGTTTTTAAGTGATCCGTGGCCATATCCGCTTTAAAAGATGCTTAATAAATTTCATAAACCTGAAGAGTATGATCCGATTATGAATAAAGTTTCTAAAGCATTTAAAAACATAGAATGTGCAAGCTGCTTCTCTTCCTGGGCATTCTGTACAAGTCAGTTAAGGGACAGAGATTTTACTGGCGATTTTGTGGGCGATAGGCTGACCCCCTGTCACTGCAATAGTCTCTATCCATCAATTCAATACCTCCAAAGTCTAACGTGACATCATATGGTCTATAACCTCAGGTGTTCTGCCTACCCCATAAAGAATACAGGTGTGAAGTTATGTTTGCATGTATGTATTCTTGTTGGATTAGAAATATTGCGATTTTTACTCAAGAATTTTTTGACAGATAATTATTTATTAGACGGAGGATCACCACCGTTTTGCCACCAATGATTGGCACTTTATTTTAGAAAGAGTTCGCTTAACCTCCTCTAGACAGAATATTTTCTACGTAACTATAACGTGAACATGGCATCTCATAATATTGAGTGAATCGAAGCTATAAATATGGAAACTGGAACCATAATAATGGCTATCTATTCAATATCCCAATTTAAAAATACCATTTGGAGAACAAGGCAAACTATAGCAAGAAACCTTTATCGACTCGTACTTGTAGTATTCTCCGTTTAACTGTTCTTTTCCAATATCATACAATCGTCGTGTAACCTACGTATTTATCAATTACTTTGCTTGCAGGTGAAAATAATGAAACATTTAGGCTTATGGAAAAAATTAACTATAGTTCCAAAAAAAACACCAGGACGAAAGTTTACAAATATCATTTATTTCGGGTTATTTCTTGAAATAGTAGATGCGAGAATAATATAACTATTATAAAAATATCGAATACTACAATAAAATAATAAATAAAACTGTTTTCGTGTTTACATTGTAATATCGTCGATGAAAAAAAACCGTGAAAAACTGCTATATCAAGATATTTCTCTTACTCAACTCCGAATGGTTTATTTTATATTACGACTGACTGTAAAGAGTGGGCGCTAAGCTTTGCTTTATCTCTATAAGTGGTTGAAGACTCTCTTGTTTTATAGGTCACAAGAAGAGCTAACCTAAGAACTTTATTTAATTTTACTTTAACCAATCTTAACATTAGTGAGTTATTCTTCAAGAATTTCAAGACGGATAAGATATGTTGTGCGATAAAAAAATTAAATGAGTATATCAATCTAAAATCTTTGGAAACTGTGATAATCAAGGAATGCCAAGCCTTAAATTTAACATTATAAATATTTGGAACCACCTCTGGAATGTCTTATATTGAATCCGGGTTAGGTTTATCTTCGTACCGCTTTTTTTTTGTACTGTTTTGGGATAATTTTTATTTCGGTCATAAGAAAATATGATAGACAAGATTTCTAGAAGTTTGGACGTAAAAGTTAAAACCAGTTTCATTTAAGTACTGACTAAGTTAATTCAACACTAATTAAACTGAAAACCTGGGACAGACCAGAGAGAAGATATTCATGGTTTTTCAACTATTATGATTTTATACTACAATAATGCATTTCTAGGAATAAAATATGAGTGTTTTGATTATATTTATTATTAATTCTTACTGAAACGGCGTTTAGTTCACCATTTTGTTACCGTCATTTGCTGAAATGTTTTTAATGTTATGATACATCAATCCGAATTCTTAATAATCAACGAATGCAGAGCATTAAAAAAACCGACTTAACGTCAAAACTTTGGCTGAGTCATAATGTCATCAACGTAAACATTCTCCGAAATCATACATATTTTTTCGAAACTTTGAAATTTTCAATGAAGTAGGTACTTAACCAATTTCAAATAAATTTACATGGGACCAACTATGAAGTATTTTCTATCATATGAAATAAGAATTTTCATAATCGATTCATAATTGTTCGAAACATCGTGTAACAAAGACACAAAAAGAAACATACAGACGAATTGAGAACTTCCTCCTTTTTTTGGAAGTCGGTTGAAAATATTTTAACTGCAGGACAACATTAGGTATACCTAACAAAACAAAATCCAGAAGTATGATGTACGAAATATTTCATACACTTCACGAAATAAACAGTTATAAAAACATAGAGGCTAATGGAGAACATCATCTTTTTTTAAGACGTTAATTATTCCGCCATTTCGAAAGAAAATAAACTATAACTGTAATACTACCCAAAAAATAAACAAACGACACGTACAAAAAGAACGTATTTTGTAAATGGAACACAACATTATAATATGTACTTTTGAATTCCATTCCACAAGAGCATAAAGAAAAAAATGAACATTCCTCTTTTGTTCTTAAAAAAAGCTAGATATCCGTTCGATTTTTGAAACAATGATTTTTCCCGCCAACTCCGATAGGTTCTCCCGGTAGCGCTTCGTAATGAGGGCACGGGGCACGAGACTCGAGCTAACAAACTAAGTGTGTTGTATTAAAGCTGGCCCTTGATATTTAGTCTTAGCTATAAGGCTTTATAGTATAGTATACATTGAAGAGCTTTTTGTTTTAAACCTAGTCTTGTTGTGTGAAAAAATGTGTAAAGAAATTGTTATATGTTTGGAGCCAAAAACAAAAACGCTATTAACGTACCTATATTTTTGGTTTTCATGTTTTTTCCAAAAAGCGCATTTTTTAAAAGCACTTTATTGTTTCAGATTTATGTTATATGGGTCCTTTGTCCTTTTTCTAGCAAAAATCATCAAAATCGATTGACGGAATAATCCCGTGACAAACATATTAAGGCACAAACAAAATTCTTAAACTACTTCTTTTGGAAGCGAGTGTAAAGCCGCAGAAGAAAATTAATTTATCGGAACAACTTACGTGCATCTAGGGCACATATGCAGCACTCGGATAGCTTGATGCTAGCAGTGCGACTCAGTGTCCTGCAAAGGGTTTCTTAAAAAAGGTTTAATTATAATGAGGTAGCATAATAATCCTGTATCACCCAATTAATTACTTTCTTTGTTCTATTTCAGGTAAGTTCTCAACAATTTTACTGGATCAGCGAGCTCCTCTGTAAGTTTTTCGTTTATAGACATTTTGAAACAATATTTTGGGGAAACTTTTAATTACTCGTTGTCAGGTTTATAACTTGGATGAAAAGTTTAATGAGGTGGTATTTACGAAATTTATCGTTCACTGAAAAACTGTATTTAAAAAAATCTTCTTAGAGTTTTTTTTTATAATGTCAAAAAGGAAGTCTGCTATATTTTGTGTGCCTGAATGTCTATCTGTAATGAGATCGTAGCTTCCAAAAGGATCAACTAATTTGAATGTGATTTTTAAATCGAAGGTCTTGTGTATATGACTATTTCTTTTATCTTACAAACAGCTTGGCATAAAAACTGTATTGAAATGATTCGGAATAATTTTTGTCATAGATAATAACGTTATTATACTTAAACTGTTCTAAACCGGAAATCTACAACTGTAACAACCCAAAATATGTTGAAATTTTTTATGACCTATTAAGACAAGACTAGGAAGATGTCACTTTTAAGCGATAAGGCTGCATTATTAACTTTGATATTTCTTCTATTTTTTTAAATTATAGTTTTACATTGAAAGTAATCACTATTATTCGCAATCAAAGTTAACTCTCATCGAAGCAGCAAAACCTGAGATATAAAAAGGTCCTTACCGACAAATGAAAGTCGTTCGATTTTTGATTTTGCTCCGCATTGAAACAAAGGCTATTTTGTTAAAAAAGGTGATATAACCCTTAGCCTGCAGGTAGTAAAAAGCTGCTTGTTCCAGAGTAAGCCGCCATGGAACAATCACGCTGCCAATACCGCAGGCAACACTTGGATGGTCAGCAAAAAAGTCGTTTTATTTTTTCAGATTTAACCTTAAAAACAAAAGAAGTTGAGAAAAGCCTTTCGTAATAGAATAAAGCCTTGTTTATCATATTCGTTGTAGCGTAAAAAATAAAATCAAAGAAAATAAAAGTAAACATACATGAAATACTACGTGGCTATATGTATACAAAATTTTACGTTGATCTGTGAAACGATGGTAAAGCGTGAAAGAGTAACGTTTTATTTATGAGGTACATTGTCTCGGAAACATTTGCATTATGTAAACAGGGTTATTGGTTATTAGACCAAGATCTTTTAAGGTACCTAATAAAGGGTAAAAAGTCATTTGCTATCATTTGAGCCCAAATCCCGAAGTTTCAAAGAGTACCATTTTTAAAATATTTCGGTTTTTCCTTTTTTCTTTGAAAATCCAGTTTAACTCCTTCAAACATCGATTGTAAAAAAACTAATGGTCCGATTTCAGTTCCAAATCAATAATTTAAAGGTCTGTAAGTATGGGAAGTTAATACCAGCATTCTATTTCTTAGTATCTTTCATTAAATAGTTGGTACCTACGTATTTTAAAAGACATCTTCGTTATAAAGTGTTATGTATGTTGACAACCCTAAATTTTTAAATTCAATTTATGTTGTTATGCGAAAAGCTATAGCATGAAGACAAAACATGTAAAAGGTACTAAGGAGGTATTAACTTATGAAATCAAAATATTGTCGAAAATAGCAATGTATCCTCTGTAATTTTACATGGTCCGCTATCGTGGCGTCAGAATGGCGGACCACTTTGTAACGTAGATATCTTTCAAAATTCGTAGCTACCAACTATTTAATGAAAGGTATTAAGAGAATGCTGATATTAACTTCCCATACTTACAGACATACGTCCGTATCTTCAAATAGGCACACCTACCCATAGATTTATTTAACACCTACTAAGAAAGATTCAAACTTTTCATAACATAACATAACATTTTCCGTACCGTACGCGCGTATCCTACGCGGCGCTTGGCGCATTCCGAACGTCCGTATCGAAAGCGCGTATGGTACGGACGTTGCAGTTTTGTATGAAACGCGCGTTCGAACGCAGCGTTGATGTTTTATTTTGTGTTTTTTTTTTAAATCTAGATTAATTCTCTATTCGGGCATATGTCCTAATGTCTAATTCGGACACATGTCTAATTCTCTGTCGGGCGGGCGACACCTTTGGAAAAACCGTATACTCTGGCTTGACATGGCTCCACAGCTATGATCGATCATGTCATTCAGTAAAAGCCAACTTTAAATTCAGTTCACTTCCAAAATCACAGAAAGAGAAATAACTTGGTCCACTGTAATCCAATTCGAAGGGATATTGCTACAATGGGTGAATAGGGCAAGTACCAATAGCATGATTCGCCGAGTTTATGTTCTCCTCTCGTTGCAATTCGTCAAATTATTGATAAAGATCCCTATTAGCATGATTTACTAAGATTTTGACAGCGAAAAGTTAGCGTTTTAATGAACACTTTGTTTGAGATTTCTGCAACTGTGCAATTAAATGCTTACTGTTTTACTTCGTTAAGTAGCCAGAGAGGTATGAATGTTTTTAAAAAAAGTGCACGAAAAATTCATCAGCACTTTTTTGGAGAAAAAATAATGTTTTATTTGACTTTTCTCCAAAAAAAATAATGTTTGTATTATAAAACGTCCTGTAGCTTCTGTCTAGATTCACATTGAAACAATTTTATTTTTGTTTATTTATTGCAAAGTATAAGCTATCCAAAACTGATAATTTCACCAAAATTTCACCATTTTTTTTTTTACGATCGTTGTTTAAAAGAATTAAACTGGATTTTCAGAAAAAAAGGAAAAACCGCAATATTTTAAAAATGGTACCTACTCACTTCAAAAGATTCCGGTCTGATTACCAATAACCCTCTATACCTAATCGTAGATTTATTTTCGATTACACTCCCAAAAAACAAGTTTAAAACAACTATTAAGTACCTACTCAACTTGAGTAAATTTTTAGCGCTAATTCTTCATAGAAACCGAAATAAATAAAATGAATGCGAATATTATTTCTAGAACGAATTATCTAGACAATAACAGTTTAAATTAAAAGCTTTGATATCAAATTCCACTATCAATTTGCAGCAATTAAGATAAACGCGAATAAAATAAGTTACTTCCGCTTCCATTAATAAAAAGGACCTACAAACAATTTTTTTTGATAAAAGTCGATAAGTATACCATAGCAACAAAAGTACCAAATTGAAAGAAGATAAATAATTCGGTCATACGATCATGATGAATGAAATCGAAAAACCAAAACAACCTCAAATGAGCCCGGATCAGCTTATGAAAATATAAACTGCATAATCAGCGAATGTATGTACCACTTGCAGCCAAACCACACTTTTGCGCACCGTACCACATAGGCAAATAGCTAAGAATGTATGGATCTATGTGGGGCCAATTTGGCAGCTGGCCAATAGGAACGCCTCGATAACTGAATATGCAAGTGGACACTACATAGGATTAAGCCTGACCACAGATCCGTAAGAGTCGAGTTTGCGTCATTGCATCGAGCTTATGACCGAGTTTAGTCAACTAAGGAGGTATAAGTAAAAAAAACATTTTTGTTTTTAACCAGTACGTTTAACAGCGTGGGCATTATTGGGAATTCTAAAATCAAAATCGTGTTCAGAAGTTCGTGAATTCGTCAAAATGTAGTTAAAACATATGCAATCGTTTTGAAAAATTAATCGTATTTGTCTGGAAGAGACCGATTTAAAGCGATAAGAGTGCCCATTGTACCTTTTTTATCATTGTACATTTTCCTATAATAGAATTATAACATACATAGAAAAAAATAAGTTTTAATAATAAAAGTATACAGGGTGTGATTTTATTAGAGCATTATCTAAAGTACCTACAGGTCATTTGAGATATTTTAACTTTAGTGTTTTTTTCGGAAATCATACCCAGAATGTAATTTAGAATTTATTTGAAACAGATATTGATTTCTTTTTAAATTCCTATTGACCACTATTACCTGCTGATTAATAAGAAAACAAGCTTATAACCTACTCTGTCTTAAATCTACTCAACGAGATTCCTTTCGCATTTTGAATACTTCATAATGTATTCTAAATACCTACAGATTAGAATACTAGCATCATAAGTAGGCCGTCTTACGTTGGCAGTTATAAGTAATATGAAATTGGCGTTTTGTATGGGAGGAATAAAAGTCGTTTTTTATCTTTATTTAGTCATAGTTTGATCCATTGCTATCTATGCACTTCTGCCATCTCATAGGTAGTTCATTTTCTAAAAAAAACATTGGGACGAGAATCAATAAAATCTTTGAAGGCGGTTTGGATCTCGGAATTGGAATTGAATTCAACTCCGATGATGAGGATGATGAGGCATCATCGGAGTTGATTTTTTTCCCCTGCAAAAAGTTATCCAAATTTCTAAAAAAATGGCAGTCTGTTGGAACAAGGTACGGTGGATGTCTTAAACATTCTAATTGAAGCTCCTTTAATTTGGTAGCAGTCTGTTCGGATGTGTGTGCTTGCGTTGTCCTGAAAAAGCAGTGGCCTTGTGCGATTGACCAGTCTCGGTTATTTAGCGGCTAGTTTATCCATCATTATTTGGAGCTGACTACAGAAGATATCTGCAGTAATCGCCAGATTTAAGGAAGCTGCACCACACCGGCACTAGTCCACCAAACGCTGACCAATAACTTGTTTCTAGTAAATTTTCTCTTGGGGCAGAATTTGGATGATTCACCGGGGTTCAGCAATTGCAATCTGCGCTTCCTGTTGTCATAGCGTATCCACTTTTCATCACAGGTAATGATTCGATTTAAAATCCCTTCATTATTGTGTCAGTTCAGTAATGTAACGCAGCAGTCGACGCGCGTTTGTCGGTTTGCTTCACTCAATTCATGCGGTAGCTACCTTTCGAGATTTCTTATCTTCCCAATTTGTTTCAAGTGGATTAAAACAGTTTTATCACTAACACATTAACATTGCTAATATTGTAAGAAACTGTCTCTTTCGACTTAAAGTTATACATAAAATCCGGGATCTTTTAAGCATCAAGTTACGTGAGCGACTATGTGAGACACTAATTTTGTCAAATCTTATTTATGCTGATGTTTTGGTCGGTCCTTGCCTCATGAATAAAACACAAGAGATGATACAACGTGTGCAGAACGCGTGTGCGCGATTTTCAGTTTTTACATTACGCTTGTTTGTCGTGATGTCATGAGTCATAAAATACCTGAATATTTATTTGCTAAGTTGGATTGGATGCGCGCACAAAACCGTTACAACACTAGGGCAGTCCTCTGCCAGTTAGTTACCCCCAAACATCGGACTACCGCCTTTAGTTTTCGATATCAGGCCAGCAAGTGCCGGAACAATCTACCACCCCTAATAAGACATACAGATAACAGACTCACTTTCACATCAAATAAAAAAAAACATCTCCTATCTCAACAGTTATTGGAATAATCGAAAACCCTCTAAGAAATATTTATCATAATATTGTTAACTTTATTATCATAATACTGTTATCGTAACTTAAAATTTTAAGTAACTACTAGTGTATTGTTCAGCTTTTTATAATGTAAAAATACATATTTTATCGACAGATTAATTGTGATGTGGAAAAATAACATAATTTGAAAACGAAACCCTCATCCCCGATCTACCGTGGGATATCCCTTCAATTGGTGCCGACTGAAAGCCAGCGTCATGAATCCTCTAGGTTTCCGACTAAATGCTGAGATGGTTTCCATTTTTTATAATAGTCATTGTTGGTATTTGTTACAATCATAAAGTATTTTCATGTTTATTAGGATAAGTTTTAGTTGTAAGTATTGTACAAATTTCAGTGGTGATTGTTTTAAGAATAAAATACTTTCTTTCTTTCTTTCTAATATTTAATCTATCAAAAAAGATCAACCTCAGCAAACTAACACTGGCACAATGTGATGCAGCCTATCAACACAGAAAAAAAACATCGACCTCTGCCTTTTCGAAATTCGAACAATATGTCATAAAACCTCAAACTTGACCGTCAGAAAAAGGTGCAGTGTACAACCAATCAGCGGTCTCCTTGCCTAATGAGTCCCCCACCCCCGCCTCGTCAATCATCTAGTCAGAGACTGGTCTGGAACCTTTTTGCGAACATTGTTTCCTCACCGACAAGGGACTGAGGTATCCGTAGCGAAGAAAGGACTATTGTTGAATACTTCAAGTCATCATGTTTTTTGCACCGCTTTGTTAATAAGGAAAACATTTGAATTGTATTTTGCGTTCTGGGTGGAATTTTTAGGTGGTATTTTGAAGAGGTTATGCTGCAGGACCAAATTTAATGGAATTTAAAGGTTTTTTTTTATCTAATTAGAAGTATCTTTCAGTGTTTGCAGCAATGAATTTTAATATATAGTGTCATCTGTCCTTCATCCTGGCCTAGTCAGCGACCATTCTTCATGTAAAAAAATCTGGATGCACTCCTGCAATTTTTATAAAGAGCCAGTTCTTTCCTAATCTCTGATGCTGTCACCTACGACGTCATTGTCAATTAGGTAAGGTGTAAATAAAACAATAAAACCCCCAAACAATCACACCAACTACATGGCCCAAAGTAAACATAGCTTGTGTTATGGGATACCATGTAGCGAACTAGAGGAAACCTAGAAAATAAATACATAAATAGATAAACACCCAGAAAAGGAACATTTTTTTTCTTGTTCCGTGCGTGAATCGAACCCTCAACCACTGGCGTCTGAGGCAGACAGGTTTACCCCATCGCCAAAGTGGTCGTACATGTAACAGTCACATTGCTACATGAAAAAACCATTACCTCCCGTCCTTCAGCTAATTTCAATTTCAAACATAGAACATGAGTACAATTAAAACTGCTGTATGAATTACTCCATATTTTCATACAAACTGTATAAAAATCCGTTGGGATTTAAAGGCTGCCGCGGTTCAGATAAACATAAACAATTATGGGATACTTTATTTCAATGTATTGAGTGATATAAATAACATTTTTATACGACTCAATTTCTGCGTTTATTTCTAAATACAGAACAACAGCGTAATCAATAGACACAACAAAGTGTCATATCTACGAGTATTTATGTTTGCTGCCATTGTATCGTATGAAACAGCTATTTGTATGTATCATAACTTAATTGATTTGTCCACGTTAACATCGAAATACTTCGTTGGGATACTTACTCTGCCTTACGAAATAAAATAACAAAAATCAGTATTAACTACTGCTATTTAACAGGTAATGAATGAAGGAGTTACTGAAATTAGTTAAAAACAGCACGGATCTTTAAAAATAATTACAATATTTTTGTGATAAAAGGCAAAGACTCAGCATAATCCTGTTATGCCAGTTACTTTCTTTAGCGAATCCTAACTCTATACAGCGTGACTGGTGACAAATTTTAGATACTGAAGGAGAGCACTCTGTACTCGATTCTGATCATAATTATGTAATAAGGTAGGTAGTTAATTTTTCACTAGAATTCCCTATCAATAAATACTACTTAGTATGTTACTATTTACTTTACATACAACTGAGTCAATCGCGGCACGTGACCTAGCACGCGGATTGCTACCAACGTTAGTGTAACTATGCCTTGCGTAATCAATACTTTAACTTTCGGTTAAATTTACTCAGTAAATATAAATAATAAATAAATATTTCTGACACTCACACAATATTATCTAGCCCAAATTAAGTTTCTTAAAGAACTTGTGTTATGGATAACTGATATTATAAACATAGATATTGAATAAATACATATTTTTTATTAGAATAAACTTAAATAAACATATAAACATCCATGACTCGACGACTAATATCTGTGTTCATCACACAAATATCCGCCGCCGCCGGGATTCGAACCCAGGACCAATCACTAATCACTTGGTCCATAACATATGTATGTCGATGTGCGTAGTATTTGCTAAACAATTAAAATTAAAAAACGAACTCTATTATACTTCAATGGTGTGCAATCAAGCTAATAAACGTTTCAAAAATGATTAATTACCATTATTCATGCAGGGTTTGTTTGTGAGCTACCTCGATTTAACCAAAAATTTATCATTATATTAACAAAAAGGTTAGAGTAATTTTGATGAATTTAGACAATATTAAAGTAACGAGTTATTATATCAACAATTAAAGGCTGAAAATTAAAGAAAACACCTTTTTACCCAGATTTCATGTAAAAAATCCTTAAATGTAATAAACTAATAATAAACTTTATTGACACAATTATACAATTTTCTTATATAATTAGTAGGTAGAACATTTGTTTTTTGTGATATATTTTTGATCTCTGGCGTTTAAATTAGGCTGAGCCTGTACCATAAACGCCAGTTATTTTCAGTGGACTATAACAAAGAGATTAAGTACCCTTACAGTTGATAAGGATATAAGTAAATATTATGCTTGCAATCAGTTGTACAGTATGTAGTTTCTTAACTTAACAATGAGTATGATAAATAATAATAAGAATATATATCTTTGGTTTAATAATATGAAGGTATTCCTAGTTTAGTTCAGATGAATTCTCTTATTTTTGATAAAATGTTAGTAATGATCAAATATTGTATATTATGGTCTGGTGGCTAAACTAAAACCATCTCAACCGCTTTATTTAGCTCAGAGCCACAATAAACTTGGATGGCAGGCGGCGAAAAAGGAGACGAACAATTATACCGTTGACCCGAGACTCAGCTACTCTCCTACAAAGAAGTGATACTTGTTTGTGACAAGCGGGGTTTATATCTTAAATACATATAAGTTTAGTTTCAAACGTGAACAAAAATTAACTTTAACTTTAACTCGACATTACACTCTGTTATTCAAGGTCTGTCCTAAGTCAAATACCAGAGTCCATGTCAGGCCATTTTAGATTTCAGTACTTTTTGCAAATAAAAAATAATGATTCGTATTACATTTAATAAAAAATACTTAGAAAAGGTCTGACTGAACCAACTAATGCAGAATTCAATTTATTAAAATTAAAAGATATTAAATAGTCGTGCTACTTTACCGACCCAGCAGGGTTCTTGAATTGATGGGCAAATGTGCATATGAACGAGTACCCTGATGTGTCAAAATCGTAAAGTAGACATTTCATAAATAATATTTTTAAATAAAATATCGAGTAGGTACTACAGAAAATATACGTTATTTTTTGTTTATACGAAACCTGAAAACAGTTTGTTCAGAATCGGTCACAGTATCGATTGCAATAGTTTTTACCATGGTTGATAATATTATAATTTTTTTGTACACCGATTGTTTAGAACGGTGACCGATAGATGGCGCTGATAGTGTATTAAAGCCCGCAAGAACTTTTGTAATTGATTTGTATGGGTTATTAAAGATGTTTATTTTGAGTGTGGCTAATATTAGTTTTTTGTGGTGAATATACCTATATCTATACGTGTGTGTTTCATTTCTACTACTTGTTGGACGAAAACGTACATGGTGCCGAAACCAGGGAATTTGGATTTTATGGACTTGGAATAGACGACAGTGAGTGAGTGTGATTAATTGTGCGAAATTGGACCTTAGAACTGTGAGTAAAAAGACTTGCAAATTTAATGTGAAAGTGTAAAGTAAATCTTGGACTTAGAAAAATTGCGTTAAAATTTAGACTTGTAAAAATTTAAAGTGTTTTATAGACTTAGAAAAATTTGAAAAGAAATTAACTTGGACTTGTAAAATTTTGAAGTGTTTTACGGACTTAGAATAATTTCAGATAGTTAATTTGGACTTGTAAAATTTAAAGTATTTCATTGACTTAGAACAATTTCGAAAAAAGTGAACTTACATAGAATCAGTGCCGGATTTTAAGTGTTGGAAAAGTTTAAAGACATAGAAAAAATTAACGAAGAAAATAATAGAGTGAAATTTGAACTTTGAAATTGAAATAAAAATAATCTATTTTGGACATTAAAACATTATTTTGTGTTTTTCAATAGTTTGGACTTTTAAAATATTTACAACTTTTTCATACTTTAGTGCCTCGTAATCAAAAGTGTAATTAGATAGTTGGATTCAGAAAAAAAATCTGTGTTACATTGTTAATTTCAAATAATTAATAGAAATATATCTTTTGAGAGAATTATACATATATAAACATGGACACTATAATAGCACATTTGTCACTCCAAGATGATAGATTTTTATCATTGAAAAGAGCAGAGCGAAATTATAAGAAAAGCCCAAAGGAACGAATTACCAAGAGTTACATAGATACCCGCCTAGAATCATTAGAAGGTCTCCGCCGAGAATTTAAGGAAACTCATTTGCAAATATCTATGGCTATCAAACCTGAACAACGCAGCGGTGTTGATTATTTTAAAAATGAGACTGCAGATCAATTTGAAGAGTACTATACTATTTATAAGAGCCTCTTGAGAGAAGATTTACGTTCCTTCAGTTCATCACCTAAGTCGCCTGATACTAAACCGAACATCACTGAAGTGAAATTACCTAGGATACAGCTGCCAACATTTAGTGGCAAATACAACGAATGGCAAACATTCTTTGATTTATTCACTTCACTCATTCACAATAACACAAGTCTATCAGCGGTTCAAAAGTTACACTATTTAAAGAGTACATTATCGGGTGAAGCAGAGAGTCTTATAAGGAACCTAGCAACTACAGATCTCAATTATGACGCAGTTTGGGAGCAGCTGACGAAGCGTTACAACAACAAGCGCTTCAACTGCAATGCTACCTTGAAGGCACTATTTGGGCAGCGCCAAATCAATGGAGAGTCAGCTACAGCACTGAAACATCTCCTTGATACCACTTCCTCGTGTTTGACATCACTAAGTAATCTGGGAATACCGACGAACAGCTGGGACGTTATCATCGTATATTTAGTGGTGTCAAAGCTGGATCACGAGACACTGCGCCAATGGGAGATGAAGATTGGTGAATCTACATCAAATACTTTGCCTACTTGGAAGGAGTTACATGAGTTTTTGGAAACTAGGTTTCGTGCTCTAGAGATGATCGATTCAAGTAAATTCCCAAAAACTTTTAGTAGTAATCAAAGAACGGAGAAGGTTCGTTCTTATGCAGTGATGAAATCAGATAAATTGAAGTGTAGTATTTGTGAAGAAGATCATTATCTGTTCAATTGCAAGGGATTTAGTAAATTAACACCAAACAAGCGACATGAATTCGCTCAAAATAGTAGACTATGCTATAATTGTTTAGCGCCATCACATTCTGTAAAGAATTGTAAGCAGTCAACTTCGTGTAAAAGATGCGGCAAAAGACACCACTCATTACTACATTTTCAAATTGAGAACCAGGTCGAAAGTAGAAATATAAAAGAAATACCCACATTAGAAGCAACGCGGCCAAGTGAACGAGCGGAACATAGTGATATGAAGATTATCACTAACTTTGTGGAGAAGCCGTCTCAAGTGTTGTTAGCCACCGCCGTGGTGAAAGTTCAATCGCGTTTAGGTATAAGACATTTGTGTAGAGTTTTAATTGATCAAGGCTCTCAAGCCTCATTTATCACTGAACATACTGTACAATCACTTGGACTAAGGCGTACACCGGTAAGTGGTCACGTGTCAGGATTGGGAAATGGTGAGTTAAACATTAATTATTTTGTTACTGTGTTGTTAGAATCACGCCATAACCCTAAACATACAATCCAAGTGAATGCATTTGTGTTAGGATCGTTGACAGCTCTTCTTCCATCTAGGTATATCAACACGCCTGATTGGTTAGATAATGTGAATTTAGAACTAGCTGATCCAGGTTATACAACACCTGGTAAAATAGATATTTTACTGGGAGCTGAGGTTTATGGTGATTTGTTATTGAGTGACATGGTTAAACACCCCCAAGGACATTTAATAGCGCAGAACACAATCTTTGGGTGGATTATTTCAGGGAAAGTGTCACAATCAGCCTCAGCGAGCGAGAAAATCATTAATTTGCACATACGTGCAAATGAAGATCACTTATTAAAGAGATTTTGGGAAGTAGAGAATGAGCCTAATATACTAGAGAAAAAATTAAACAGTTCAGAAGAAAGGTGTGAAAAAATATTCTACGAAACTACTACAAGAGATGAAGATGGTAGGTTCGTTGTGAGGTTGCCATTTAGCGATAATGATCCTGAATGTCAATATGGAAATTCAGAATTAATAGCAGAAAGAAGGTTTAAGTCTTTGGAAAGAAAATTAAAAGTTAATCAAAATCTTAGAACAGAGTACAATAAAGTAATTAAAGAATATTTAGATTTGAATCATATGGTATGCATTGAAGATTTTAGGATCAAAGAAGACTTGAAAGCAGTTTATCTACCTCATCACGCAGTAGTACGGGAAGATAAACAAACTACTAAAGTGCGTGTTGTTTTTGATGCGTCGGCAAAAGGTGCCAATGCTATCTCACTTAATGACAACTTACTTGTAGGCCCTAAGATTCAACAAGATCTTAGACACCTTTTAATGAGATGGCGTCTGCATCCCATATGTATTGTCGCCGATATTATCAAGATGTTCAGACAAGTGAGAGTCCATAAAGAAGACAGACGATTTCAGCGAATCTTGTGGCGGAACAATATCGACGAACCGGTGAGTCATTATGAACTACTAACTTTAACTTTCGGTACTGCATGTGCCCCGTACCTTGCTATTAAAAGTTTACAAAGGTTGGCTGACGTAGAAGGAAGTAAATATCCTGTGGCTGCTAAAATAACAAAGGCCGATTTTTATGTCGATGATCTTATGACTGGTTGCGAGACTAAAGAAGAGGCAGTAACAATATATAATCAAATTAACGGTCTGTTAAACTTAGGAGGTTTCCAGTTGCAGAAATGGAGCAGTAATGATACAGAACTACTTCAACATATTGTGCAAGGTGAACGGTCAAAAGACGAGTCTTTAGTTATAAAAGAAGATAATACAGCAAAGGTCCTAGGGATTCAATGGAACCGCGATACCGATACATTTCATTATTCAGTTAATTTGTCTACAGTAGATGGTAAAATAATTACAAAGCGTATGATTCTTTCAGACATTGCACGGATTTATGATCCTTTAGGGTGGGTGGCACCAGTGGTGGTGACAGCCAAGATTTTTATTCAAAAGTTGTGGAAATCAAATTTACAATGGGATGATGAATTATCTGGAGATCTTTTGGACGAATGGCTTAGTTTCCGGAGTCATCTAATTTATTTGAAAGATATTAAAATACCTAGGTGGATGCATCATAAAAAGGGTGTTAAAGCTGAATTGCACGCGTTTGCAGATGCTTCGAGATCGGCGTATGCAGCTGCTATATACTTGAGGACAGTCAGCGTTGAAGGCATAAATGTGTTATTGATCACGGCTAAAACTAAAGTATCACCAATCGAAAAGGAACTGTCAATACCAAGATTGGAATTATGTGGAGTAGTTTTAGCCGCTAAATTGATCTTTGAAGTATCTCAAGTCCTGTCCATTCCGAAAGAAGATTTATACGCATGGACGGATTCTACAGTAGTCCTAGCTTGGTTACGAGGGTTACCTTCGAGATGGACTACATTTGTGAGCAATCGTGTTTCCGAAATTTTGACAATGTTAGATGCACAACAAATAAGACACGTCAAAACTAAAATGAATCCAGCAGATATTGCATCTAGGGGTATGCCACCAAGACAGCTGAAGGATCTGTCTCTTTGGTGGAATGGGCCTTTATGGCTACATCAATCGGTTATTGAGCTGAGTGCATCGGACTATACAACTAAGGAAGAGGAAAGAAATAAAAAGGAGGTCGAATTGATGTGTTTAGTTTCCGCTCATAAGGATTTAGTTAAGAACGTCTTAGAAAAAGAAAAACAATTTATTTATGCTAAATATTCATCATTTTCGAAAATGTTAAGGATAATAGCTTACTTAAGGAGAGTATTGAACTTCAAAAAACCGGATATAAGAGAGAAAATATCAAAGACTGTATCCCCACAAGAAAAGAACGAAGCATTAGAAACGTGTATAAAGTTATTGCAATGTATGAGATTTCAAAATGAAATGCGGCAACTAAATACAAACGGGGGTAAAGGCACCGTTGCTAAATCAAGCGAACTACACGCTCTGAGTCCCTTTATTGACGAAAAGGGCCTTTTGAGAGTTGGAGGTCGCATTCATTTGGCAGATCTGAGTTATGATAGTAGGCACCCTATAATTTTGCCCGAGATAAGTCATCTTACCCAGGTTATTATTGCAGATGCCCATAACACAGTAATGCACGGTGGACCTCAGGCGATGCTCAACTTCATTAGAAGTAAATTTTGGATTGTGCACGCGAGGAGACAAGTCAAAAAATATTTTAGACAATGTGTTACTTGCCTACGTTACTCACAGAGAAAAAATACGCCGTTAATGGGACAGATACCGAAGGTGAGGCTAACACCAAGTAAACCATTTTTATCTTCTGGAGTAGACTATGCGGGCCCGATTGACATTCGATTCTCACCAGGTCGTGGAGCCAAATCGTATAAAGGTTTTATATGTCTCTTTGTCTGTATGGTCACCCGCGCGGTCCACTTAGAAGCTGTTTCGGATTTGACATCTAAAGCTTTTATAGCTGCGTTTCGTAGATTTACTGGTAGAAGAGGTCGTTGTTTACACGTGTACAGTGATAATGGCACGAACTTTGTGGGAGCCGAAAAGGAATTACGAGAGATGTTGCACAATTCTCAATCGGCTGCCAATAAAGAAATAGTCGAATTGCTCACCGCTCACAACGTAACGTGGCATTTCATCCCACCACATAGTCCAAATTTTGGTGGCCTGTGGGAAGCGGGAATAAAATCTACTAAATTGCACTTGCGTAAGGTAGTAGGTAATAGCACTCTTACTTTTGAGGAGCTGTCAACAGTTTTGGCACAGGTGGAGGCATGTCTAAACTCGCGTCCTATTAGTTACATTAGTGAAGATCCAAATGACCCACTCCCCCTCACACCTGGCCACTTTCTGGTAGGGGAACCATTAATTAACTTAGATGATATAGACTATTCTGATTGTAATGTAATTGGCTTAAATAGATGGAAATTAATTCAAAAAATAACTAATCAATTTTGGAAGCGTTGGTCTAAGGATTATTTGTTATATTTAGAGAAACGTCAGAAATGGACCAATGTAACACCCGAACCTAATATTGATGACGTTGTACTAATTAGAGAAGATAATATCCCACCCGCGAAGTGGTTGTTAGGTAGAATTATTTCAAAATTTGTTGGTAAAGATAACATTACTAGAGTTGTTGAAATAAAGGTTAAAAATAAGATATTAAAACGCCCAATAAATAAACTATCAGTATTGAGTAAAGAGTAAATTTTGATCTTTTTTGTTTAATAAA
Organism: Stenoptilia bipunctidactyla; assembly: GCA_944452665.1. Taxonomy (NCBI): domain Eukaryota; kingdom Metazoa; phylum Arthropoda; class Insecta; order Lepidoptera; family Pterophoridae; genus Stenoptilia; species Stenoptilia bipunctidactyla. The sequence continues at coordinate 19,305,879 of OX101734.1, read as the reverse complement.
TATATATATTTTTGTATACATCACGGTGGGCGGTATATTTTACTAGTTGTGTAATAGAATATTTTGTAACATAAAGGTTTTATTTATAATTTTAATAACTTAGACTTACCAATGTTCTAATATTATTAGGACTGTATTGCAAAGTGTAAAGGACAAGTCCTTGGTGGGCGGGATGTTTAGAACGGTGACCGATAGATGGCGCTGATAGTGTATTAAAGCCCGCAAGAACTTTTGTAATTGATTTGTATGGGTTATTAAAGATGTTTATTTTGAGTGTGGCTAATATTAGTTTTTTGTGGTGAATATACCTATATCTATACGTGTGTGTTTCATTTCTACTACTTGTTGGACGTAAACGTACACCGATTTTTTAGCGAAATACAAAAACAACTTTGTATAATATCAATATCGATGTTATTTAACCAAAATAATACAATTATTTAATTTGAAATGTTTAGGCGGGATTATTTGCCGAAATGTTTTCTTCAATCGGCAACCCTCTATTAAAAAAACATTCGCTTTGTTATTGTTTGGTTATTGTGCAACAAGGGAATTTAATTTTCGTTTTCTTTATTTCTTCTCATCAAGGAATATTCTTTTTACTTACGAGAGCTACTCATATTCGACATATTATTCTCAGTAGATCTGGATTTTGCCAGTTTTTTTAATTGTATTTTTTTCGGTGGGTTGTTGAGGGTTATAAATCGTACAATGACAAAATGTTTTTCAATTATTTAAGCAGATTTTTTCAATAAAGACCAGAAATAATATGTCATGGAGGACAGTAAGATGCCCGGTAAATAATGCATCAGTAAATAAGTTATGCAGCCAACATAATTTTACATAAAAGAATTCAACAGCAAATGCAAACCTAAAACTTGGGAGCCTATGTTGTGGAAAATAACTGCTGTGGAACCTATCAAATAAAACAGTCCTCACAATTTCATCAAATTATAATTTTAAATGGTAACTAAACCTACTTCTTAGAAATATGGGATGGCATCAACCTACTAGTTAGTTTAGTATTCAGTTAATAAAATGGAACAAGTAGACATATAAACTGAAAACTTACTATTTATATTGTATATTTAATAAACAAATAGGTACTTCACTTGTATTGTAATTGCTTGGTTGCCTGTAGAACAGTAGGCTGTTGTGCACCTGTGTGAACCATAATATGGTATATGGTCTGGTCAAGACAAGAAACCACAATATATCTTGACGCTACTCATTAGGACAACATACTTTGAAAATATAGGAAATGAAAAATGTCAAAAAAACCGCAGACAATCATACCAAGTACATTGGCCTCAAATTAAGTAAAGCTTGTGTTATGAGATATCATGCAGCGAACTAGAATATAGAATACATTTATGTCAAATCAAGTAAAAAAATAGTATTATGCCTTATTTGTTACCTATATTTAGCGTGAAACATGATAATTTGCATTTATTAAAATGAAATCGAAGTTGTTTTTTTTTGCGAGATCTTGCAACCTTAATTGTTACTTAAATAAAAACCAAAAATTTTGTGGTTCAGATAATTGGACAGTTAAGTATTGCACTAGATCTTTATTCGTATAAAAGTAATTATAACATGACATTATGCTGAAACATTTGTAGCCGATGGCTCAAACACTCTAGACTCAGCCCTTTGCGTACTTAACTTAGCCATTTGCTAACAAAGCTATTTTTTTGCCTTTTTTTATTGAATACAAGCTGTTTCGCGCGGATTTACCTGCGACATTTCAAATTCTGTAGGAATATCGAGATAAAATTGCTATTCCAGACTGTAAACTATCACTATGCCAAATTTCATCCAAATCCATTGGGCCGTTTTGCCGTGATAGAGGAACAATCATCCGGACATGCATTCATCCATCCATCCAAACTTTCACATTTATAATATACTCCTTGCGCGCGGTTTCACCCGCGCAATTTCGAATCCGGTGAGAATTTCGGAATAATAAGCAGCCTATGTGCTATTCCAGACTGTACACTATTACTATACCAAATCTATAAAAGGAATGCTTGGCAGGCATACGGACTGAACAAATCCAGACGGACAGACAGAAAGACAACGAAGTGATCCTAAAAGTATTTCATTCGTCTTTTTAGGTACAGAACCCTTAAAATTGCACAATATCGAGATTTTTTTTATATTTTCCGGGTTATACAATATTATTTTTTGTTAATACGAAACCAGACTCGATTGCAATAGCTCTTATACCATGCTATATTTTTACTCAATAATCTTTACAGATCCTCAAATTATGCACCTACACCCTCAATCACACGCGTATTGTACGCAATCCTAGGATGTATGTAACAACAGTCTCGCACTACAAAAGGAAGACACCTCAAGAGGCTTGAAAATTGAGGCTTGAAAATTGCGTACTTTATGCAATTCGAATAATATTTTTAACTAACTTATTATTATAATATAATAACATGTAAAAATGTTTGTGAATTCTGATAAGAGGAAAGTGAAACATATAATTCTCTTACCCCGATCATACCTGTTCTACTTCCCCCACTTACACTTTTTGTGGTTAAGTTTTCACCAACAACAAAATCAATTTCCCATAGGTTTTATCTAAATACGATGATTGAACCTAAAAATATACACTTTTTATGCAGTAATTACCATTAAAAGGATTTAAATACATTTATTACACTTCTAATAGATCGAAAATCTTGCCGCTACCACCTCGTATATCGTGATATGAAGTGTTACGAACTTCTAATATCTCCAGAACAAAAATCGTTTTTTATTCACTCGCATAATTTATTATTTACCTATAGAATAAATGGACGAATGCATAGGTGAACGTATCTTGTTTTCATCCGATGAGTTTGAGATAGAAAGTCTCATCTATCAATCAATATACAGGGTGTCCTCGATTCTGATAATAATTATGTAATAAAAGTACCTAGGTACTTAATTTTTCACTAGGATTCCCTATACATAAAGTGTTTTCTCACGGCACTTACAACTCTGTAAGCCGCCGCCACAAAAGTGTGGAAGAATGAATTAAAATAGCTAGTGTAACCATGTTTTGCGTAATGAATTCGTTAACTTTCGGTTAATTTTGATCAGTAGTTAATTAATATTATAATATGTAATATTTTTTATTTTAGTTTTTCTTGTTATTTTTTCTCGTATCTCAAGTCACCCTGTATTTAAAACTGTTTCGTTACTGAGTGCCTGGACTGACAGACGTAGAGAGCTGAAATTTGGAACATACATTTCTTAGAGGGTGTAAGGGTGCACTAAGGAAGGAATTCCCGAAAATCTAACGGGAACGGGAAATATAGAACTTTTTAGTTTGTATAAAAAATCTTATTATTTGAGTCCACGGATGTGAAACTTGGTATAAAGGTTTTTTCAATGGGTCTGGTTGCAGGTATTATTCAAGGAATCTCCAGAATTCCCACAGGAAGGTTTATTTAGCGCGGGAAAAAGCTCGTTACTTAATAAAATAAAATGTAACCACACACATTTCTAGGTTTTTATATTTTCTGTTATTTCATCATTCCACCTTATTCAATAATAGAGTAAGATCCCAGAGCGATAAGACATAACTTATTTTCTAAAAGATGAAACTTTAAGTTCTCAGTAGTGTCTCATGTACTTTGTATACCTGCGTGTTTGTGAAGTTTGCCCAGTGACACCTGGGCAGGTACCAGGTGAGAAAGGTGACTAAAAATAAGAGTTACTTTACTTAAATTTAGATGGCTGATTTTTAGATATATTTTATAGAATATCATTCTCAAATGGTATCGCAAGTATCAGACACTTTTCATGGACCAAAACTTTTGTCAGACGCTTTAAAGCTCTACCAAAAATAAATGAACTTTACTTATTTTTTAATGTCTGATTTTTTAATATGTTATCAAGATAACTATTACAAAATTATATTTAGTCAGTCAGACAAATTGGAATGACCAAAAATCCACTAAACACAAAAATTATTCGGCCGTGAGTACGAACGCGAGAGCACTATGCGCATGCGTGTCAGAGCGAAGAATTTAAATATTCCAAACAGTACTTACTGCTTTCGATAAAATATTTCTGCATCTCTTTTCAAATAAAATGAATTTCAACATTAAGGTAATAATTAATAATTTTTAAAATTAAAATAATTTATTGCATATATTCGGTAAATTAATTTTTTTTCGGAGTAATTGTATTTTATAAAAAAATATTTTTATTTTTTAAACCAAAGATAACACTTTTTACATTTTAAAAAAAAATATTTATATAAATCATACCTTATGAAGTAACTTTTGCAGAACGTAAACGTAAATTGTGATTGAGATAATTTCTTGCAAATGTTATGAATTGTTATAATTCCAATGGAACATAATTTTATTGGAATATAGCTACGTAAAATAAATAAATGCCATTTTTAGAAGCCTCCAATACGATTCTAATGTAACGGTGACGGCACTACAAGGTTATGTTGTGGAAATTACTGTAAGTGTCATAGGGATCAAGGTTCGCCGCGCCGGGTATAATGTATACTATACATTGCGCGCACATACACAGTAGACTGAAACAGAATGTGAGTTAAAGAAGGAGAACCGGGTTACTATGGACGTCTCACTCGCTCTGAAATTCATGCATAATGCTCTCCCGTTCGTACTCACGGCCGAATAATTTTTGTGTTTAGTGGATTTTTGGTCATTCCAATTTGTCTGACTGACTAAATATAATTTTGTAATAGTTATCTTGATAACATATTAAAAAATCAGACATTAAAAAATAAGTAAAGTTCATTTATTTTTGGTAGAGCTTTAAAGCGTCTGACAAAAGTTTTGGTCCATGAAAAGTGTCTGATACTTGCGATACCATTTGAGAATGATATTCTATAAAATATATCTAAAAATCAGCCATCTAAATTTAAGTAAAGTAACTCTTATTTTTAGTCACCTTTCTCACCTGGTACCTGCCCAGGTGTCACTGGGCAAACTTCACAAACACGCAGGTATACAAAGTACATGAGACACTACTGAGAACTTAAAGTTTCATCTTTTAGAAAATAAGTTATGTCTTATCGCTCTGGGATCTTGGACTATAAATTGTCGATCGCGTAACCAACTATGTAGTTCCTTTTTCAAAAAGTATTGCAGCTAAATCATGATTATTACCTGTTTGACAGCCGATCAATTACTTTGTTTATCTATTTAAACGTAAGACAAGTACATCTTATATCTCGCAGCGTGGTAAGCAATCCATTACCTGGTAAATATCTTGCGAGTAACGCCTCACTTGCAAATACAAGTAAGAGAACAGTTTGACGTAGTTATAATGGATGGCCGGTATTTTATGAAAATAATACTTTCATTTATTTTATATTCTAACCTAAATAAAATAACTTTCGTTTATTTTACACTCTAACTTAAAGTACGATTAAATCATGAAACTATCAATGTAACTTAGGAGTACCTATAGCTATTTTTATGTTTATTGAGCTTTGGCTGTATTTGGACTTTTGAACAAACTCATAATTTTGTGTTGACTGTTAATTTTTTTTATCAGGTGAGTATAACACGCAACATGCTTTGTGCTAATGAAAATGTTAACATTCACTGTTATACTCGTACGCTGCAACTGAACCCTTTATCAGCTGATGTTAAGTTAGATAAAATAACAATGGAAATGAAAATATCAAGAACTTATTATGTATCTATATATAAAAAAGTACATACATAACTTCACGCCTGTATTCCTTATGGGGTAGGTTATAAGACCATCTGATGTCAAGTTTGAAAAATGAGGTATTAAATGATGGAGAGAGGCTATTGCAGTGACAGGGGTCAGCCTATAGCCCAAATAAATGCCAAAAAAACCTCTGTCCCTTAACTGACTTTTACAGTATGCCCGGGAAGAGAAGCAGCTGGTACATTCTATGTTTTTCTTTCGCTCCCAGTCCAGCGTAGAAAAAAGTCTTTATGGTTTAAATATTATACATAAATATAAATGGCTACCTACATCTATGTGTTCTCACACCTATACAAACAAGTTTAAAACGATTTATTCCATTTCTCCCGAAAGTAAAGCTCACGTCCTTACCTGTAAAGCTGACGATTTTCGCCATAAGGATAACAAAGGATGACACAATTATATGAAAACCCATGTCAAAAGAGAAAAGATTATTTGATTTCAATATCGCTCATGTTGAACTGAATTCATTTTATATTTGTGTCATATTTCCTGCAAACGTTCCGTTTCACTGAAAGATTAGAGAAGTGTTTGGTGGAATTTATTTTAAAGCATTTTTGATTTATCAGCGCACTTTGATGTTGAAAATGTACAATCACGTAAATTTACACCGCAATAAATATCTGTTTTCGCCATCTTTATGGTATCAGTTGTATTGTGTTATGGAGTCGAATAAAGCACATGATTTTAAAATAAATGATCAAGTCGTTTTCGATTCGTATATTATTAATTTAGTTATTTATTTACACTTCAGTATACAGTACAGACAGTAAATTTGTTGAGTAAGTACAACTAGGCGGTCTTATCGCTGACTAGCGATTTCTTACACACAACCATGACAACCACATTTAAATTATTGTATGTTTGTCAAGTTGTATTATGACCCTAAACAATATATCAATTTGCAAATATTTTTAGCTATCTCAGTATACAAATCATAGGCACGGCCCCGGGGCATGACATTGTCTATATTTGATAGTAAATAACTTAGGCGAAGACAATTCTGGCGGGTTTATATATAAAATCACTCTCACTTTATAAATAAAAGGACAAATCATAAAGTATCTTCATAAAATAGTGTAGGAACACCTCAATTTGACGCCATGATGGAAATCTCCTAATAGAGGTTTTTAAAACTTAACAGGAGATTTCCAAATCATGTAATCGCAAATTGTAACCCTAATAAAGAATTTTTTTTTTTTTTAATTTTAAAGAATTTTGAATGATTGTATGAAGGATGGTCGTTGGCTAAGTGAGACACGTATAAAAATATAGCTATTGATTGGATATTTATATATTTTTTTATTATATTGTCTTAAGAATAGAAACCGTATTATATTCTTGTAATGCTACTCCAATATCTTAAATATACATTTCAATCATTTCAATATGCATCAAATTGAAAGCACTCTTCATTTACATTATAAAAATTCAACGTCCAGATTTTTTAAACGAAGGGCCATGGTTATCCAGCAAAGAAACTCACTTGCCTTACAGTCCGAGGGTCCTCGAGTGAAGTGGGTCGTCTAATTAGTGCGCCGCGTCTGTGTCAACCCTGATACAGAAGTGACATTTAAATTTCAAATTTGGAACTTCCTTGGTTTTCTTTTTTTTTATTTCAGCAAAAAGTTTTTGTTGATTGTCATTGCCAGGCGTTCCGATTAATTAAATAGAAAAGAGGTTTCACTTAAAACTTTTTCATTCATGGAATTTTGCGCTTAATACTGGTTGCGCGGTTTTACGGTTTGCTTGGAATGTCAGGATTTATAAAAAGAATTGAAAACAGAGTATAATCCGAAGTTAATATGTACGTATTTCATGTTTAATTTACATTTTACCACCTACTAAGCAATAACTGGTTTTCTGAAGGAACTTACAGTTATTAACTTTATACACGCGATTAGATATTGTTTACTACAGGGCTTCATTTCTGTATGGACGTTTATTCGTAATATTATTAGGCAAAAATTTGACTCAAACAATATGAATAAATAATTATTTACTTCAACTATGGGAACGTATAATTTGCCATTCAGACTCTTGGATAAAACTAACTGATACGAAAAAGGTACTAGGATTCCCACTGCATGATAAAATTAAGTAGGTACCGTCTATTTTAAAGTGTACTTACACATTTATTAAACATATAATATAATTACATAATATCCTATTGAACAAGTTTAATTTCATTTGGAAGTAGAGACTGCAGCACTGTTTGAAAAATGTCTACATTTTTTTCACTGAATTGCTTGTCATATAATAATATATTAAATCTTATAAAACACCGAAACGCGGTGTTAATAGTTAAATCTAGACGCGCGCAGCGTGTCCAGCCAAGTTCATGCAAAGAAGCTGGCTAGCCAGCGCCCAGAATAATATTACACGAACCACTTGGTGCTACTTTAGGTAATTTTTGTATTAAACTTGGCTCTCCTTTTTTACATGTATGTTTTTGGTGGGATATAACATTACGCGATAGAACTTGGTTAAAAAGAAAGTTATATAGTATTTTAAATCGGTAAACTTTGCATTATCTTGCACAGGTGCGATTGTCTAATTCCAGTAAAGTCCTGTATGCTTTTATTTTCGACTCCTTCGTCACTGACCATTAAGCCCCAATTTTACTGATGTAATAAAACGCGATCAATTCGAGTTGAACTCGGATTACATGTTAAAACGAGTTCCGTCTTCAATTTTATTTTTCATCGACATAAATTAATCTTAGATTAGTGAGAATGAAGTCTAAAGTGAGATTAGACAAATATAAGAATACAAAAAACCAAGAATAAAAAAAAATTAAAGCCATACGGTAATTATTTTAATCAATCAGAATACGATATGATTTTCTACCTGTTTTTTTACTATGCCTACCTACTCTTAAGCCTATTGAATAAGGTTTGATATCATTCAATATTTAATTGAGTATAAAATGATAAAATACAAAACAATTTAAACGCCTCCTTGTTGACATTCCCTTTTAGAAAGGTCCGGTCTCGATTGCTTATTTAATATGTTAAAATTCAATCGGAATTTTGTAAACGATTTCGTTTCCCTATCCCCCGGGCGCCATAGATCGATCTACTTCGGATTCCAAGATTGCAGATTAAAATGGAAAAGACAGAAGTAAATATTGCTATTTTGAGCATTAAAATTACAAAACGCTCTAAATAAAACAATAAGTCAAGTTCGAGCTTGACTCCTGACCAAGGATGTCTTATCATTCATTTTTAAAAGCGTTTTTTTTTAGTTTTAAAATGTGTATTTTCTTTCGAAAAGTATGTTTACTTAGAAAAGAAGTGGACAGTTAGACACACAGACCATGTATTGGATTTCCAAATATTTGGAATCTAAATACAAAATCTTAGAGTGAGCGTTTCCATTACAACGAAAATCCAGATAGGTTTTTGTATAAAAAAATCTTGAATTGAAATTAAGATTCGATATAGAAACCCACTTGCGAAGTATATTTTACAGTGTTACATGATACCTACCAACTTTCAGAAAATTAATTGTCTTCTTTTAATAGTAACTCGATATTTTCTTGTGTATTCTGTAAAGCTTTTGCCGCAGCATTTAGGTACAAAGGAATCCTTTGTTCCTACAGGATCCACTTTACTTGTATGCCAAATATGAGGGAAGTACATTAAGCGGTTTTCGAATGTTTATAAACATTCATACATTTTAATTCGTATGAACTAGACGCGATAAGGATAACTTTTTGAATGTTTGATTTTTTATTTTGGTAATGTGTTTATTCTATCTACTAAGTCTTATGCGTATTTATAGTAGATACACTATGATAACATAACAAAATGCATAAATGTTACAGTTATAATATTAAAATAAAAATTGGTTATAAACCATTTAGTTAAATCACAAGAGTTTGTAGATCTTTAAACACCATTTTCAACCAACTTCAAAATAAGAAAGTGGTCCTCAATTCGTCTGTATGTTTTTTTTTAAATGTTTGTTACCTTGTATCATTTGACTGGATGAACCGTATTTGATGATTCTTCTTTCATATGATAGAGAATAATTTCCATTTGGTCCCATATAACTTTCATCGAAATCGATTGAGTACTTCATGAAAAATTTCAAATATGTATGAATTCGGAGATCTTTTACCTTGACGACCTTATACTTCAGCCAAAGTTTTGATGTGAAGTCGGATTTTTAATGCTCTGCATTCGTTGCTTATTATTTCATCAAAAGGCTGTATAATAACCGTACTACACTGTTATTTCAATCAACAGAAACCTAACGTACAAATTACGTCGGAAAAAGAATTTTTAAAATAAAAAAATAACGGTCAAAAGCGAGTTTAAAAACCGAACCGAGCGCCTTCCGCACTTAAAGGTACACTTCGAATTTTCAATATTTATGAAGTAACTTTTGTGGCATCAAAATAAAGTCCATTTTTAAACGCGTAAAGTAAGTTTCGTAGTTCAGGAAATGAATTAGGTAATTCCTTCTAAAATATGATCGTGGCTCTTGTTTTTTTATCAGTGAATAAACTGGCGTTTGAGTTCCATCTCAACTGATGGTATCTAAGTAAAGATGAGGCCGAAAATGAAAGCACGCGGACTTAGGCCGTATACAGAAAGAAAGCTGGAAACTTATAAGCGCTTACCAGCGCTTCACAGCGCTGGTGACCCGCGCAGGAAAATATATGAACGCGCGCTGATAATCACTGAACGGTGCCGACAAGTTTCGACAAGCTTCAACACGCGCTGGTCAGCGCTGGGAAATCATCGTCCGATGAGTCCGACATTTTGCTTGGTCTACCTCAACCTGCTTCCTTTGTGTGGAACGGACCAGCGCTGTCAAGCGCCGATAAGCGCTTATAAGTTTCCAGCTTTCTTTCTGTATACGGCCTTAGAATAGCTGATCTTTATAAATCATTGCCGGGACATATTACCGCGGTATACTACGACCATTAATTCAAGTCAAAATAATCAACGAATGCATGGCATTAAAAAAAAGGCTTCACGTCAAAACTTTGACTGAATTATAAGGTCGTCGTTGTAAATGTTCTCCGTAATCGTACAATTTTTTTTTAATATTACTTCATTTAATTTGGTAAGTACCTATTCTTGTTTCTTATGATACTCTGAAGTATCATATGAAACAAGAATATTCAAAATCGATTCGCAATTGTCCAAAAAATCGTGTAACAAAGACACGAAAAAAACATACACAAGAATTGAGAACCTCCTCCTCCTGGTAGTCGGTTGAAAAAAATTCCAAATTCTAATTTTTGGAAAAGCGAAAATCACAAAATATCTCAATCTGACATTTAAAGCTCATTCGCATTTTAAAGTGTTCCAATTTTGAAAATAATTTTGATTAAGGCGCGAAGCGTGTAAATTGTCTTAACTGTATTTTAATGCCGCCTGCAGCTCCCATACGGTAGTATGGCCAGCATCCAAGTAGAGAATGTTGCCACTATATTATATCCTAAACTACTTCAAGATGGCACAGTAATGGCCGCTAACATTCTGGCTCACGTGTTCGAAACAACTTGCTGAGAAAAATTTATTATTTAGGCTTAGGGAACTTTAGACAGTTTGTCGTTAGGGCGATGTTGCTATCTTGTGTGATTAATTCTCTTTTTAAAAGATTTGCTTGTTGCCAGTTTTATTCTTGTTGTTTCATATTAGGAGTGTGTAAGGAACTGAAGTGGTGATAGTCCAAAGTTCTTAAAAATACGGTACTCTAATTTTTATGATCGTTCTTTCTTAATTGCTTCATATCAGAAACTTGAAATTGGAATATTATTTTACAGTAGGAGACACGAACTTGAAAAGATCTTCACCGGGCTGTTAATAGAATGAAATGTTTTTTATAACAAAATTTGTATATTATAAAATATGTTAACAATGGGTTGCCTTTAAAAGCCTTTATTAAACTTCACCTCTCCGTTGTCTGTAATCAAATCTAACAAGTTACATTTGATCCACTTCCAGGTTTCCGTTTGAGCTAAAATTTGGCATGCATCTATAAATTGCATGACAATGCAATATTATTATGACATATATCTGATCTGATGATGGAGGTGGAAGGTGGTCATAGGAACTCCGTAATTAAATGACGCAACCCCATGCAAAAATTTAAAATCAATGAAACGAACCCAATTTCATTTTAAATGAAAAAACTTAAAATTTAATTAAAACATTGCAGTGCTTTACTTTAACTGAGATTCACAATTTCTGAAAAGAAATTGGTCTCGGGTGGTCTTAGCTGCAAAGCTATACCATTAGATGGAGCTACGTTAGCAATATAATGTAAAACAAAAATGTACCGCCAGGCCCCGATAGCTTAGCGGAAGAGCACTCGTCCGGCAAACGAGAGGCCCCAGGTTCGAGTACTGGTCGGGTGAATTTTATTTAACACATTTTTTCAATTATTTAAGAGTAATTAAGTATTTTAAATGCAAAAACTTTAGAATAGAATATTCTTTTCCAGTTTTTAACCTTATACATTTGCGTTCTGTGGTACTGACTGTATATTCTTTCTACTCAACAAATTTAAATTTTAATGATACCTTTTATGTAAATAATATCTAAAGGAAAGTAAAGATAGTTTATATAATTTTATTTATACAGCCTAAAAAACTACATAAAAAGGATCAATAGAATATAAAACACATCTACGAAGATTAAAAATGAACAAATTCCTCCGGCGTGGCGGGAATGTGTCGCCGCCGGAACCAAGTGGTAGGAAGGAACTGGAGACTAAATAATGGCGTAGGATGGACTAAACCACAGGTTTATCTATAAACTGGTTTGTAAACTTTGTATACTTATTTACAGTTTTCACAGAGGTTTTTGATAAATAAGAAAAAAATATATAATAAACACTCCTAACATTCACAACAAAATGTCGAATTAAGTTTTACTTGCTTACAACTTAGGTCGAAGTCGTCGTGGCGCCGTGGTTAGTGTGTGTATCATACGATATCACAGGTTAAGCAACGCTCGGCGCGGTCGGTACTTGGATGGGTGACCGCCGACCATTCATTTCTCACGACGACTTCCGTGCTTCGGAGGGCACGTTAGCACGTTAGCGCTAAGCAGTCGGTCCCGGTGCTGTATAATTGTATACAGTAGTCGTTAGGGTTAGTCAGAAGCCATCTTGGGCCCTGAAATTTCTGGCATCCACCACCCAGCACTGGGCCAGCTTGGTGGATTATGGCCTATACCTCCTCGTCACCCAGGGGAGAGACTCATAGCCCTGCAGTGGGCTCATTACAAAGAGTTGTGATGATGATGATGATGACAACTTAGGTTGTTAAATAAATTGTGTATTTAAATTTGATAACACCAAAGTCGCTCGCGAACATGTTATCTACAGGATGACTGGTTACAAATTTAGATACTGAAGGAGAGCACTCCATACTCGATTGTGGCCATAATTATGTAACAAAATTAGGTACATCATTTTTCACTAAAATTCTCTATAAATAAATAAAGTTTTGTAACTATTTCATTTATATATATTTATATACCTGAGTCAATCGCGGCACGTGACCTGGCACGCGGCCCGCTGCCAGCGCTAGTGTGACCATGCGTTGCGTAATCAATTCTTTAACCATCGGTTAAATTTACTCAGTAAATAATTAATATTTATTGTTTATTATATTTTTTCTCTTCACGTATAAATGTGTATAATACCCTGTATAAATAAACCGAAACATAAAAAGTAATATTAGATATGCTAAAATCCGGTTCAAGTCTGCTTTCGTGTAATTTAATGAATTTTTGAAATTTAAGATAATTTCAACCTTGTTATGTGAACTAGCAGGATTCGATCGAACAGAATTCGAAGCCAGAACCTTTGATATAGAAGGCAGCATTATTAGCTTTACACCAATCTCTGCCATTTTATATCATTTTTGTGGATTTTTACCTAGTGGATTGGCTGAATCATATCGGCGAAAGGAAGGTACCGTTGTGCCTAAGTCATGTAAGTTTTCTTTTCATTGATAAGTCTTAGAAAATAATTATAAAAGTAAATGTTCAAACCAACTTCTGTATGTATAATTTGTCATGTCATTTTTAAAAGCTATATGTTTTGCTTACTTCGTTCTGCAATCAACAATGTCATGCAAGCCCAAATGTGAATTCAATACCGTCCGTCACCATATAGGATTGAAATTAAGACGAAAAATGATCCATCGATAAAGGGTTGGTTGTTGGTTTTTCAAGAGAAAATTTTCTTTCCCATAAATGGAAGAAATTAATTGACTACAATAATAACACCTTGCTGGGCTCTTTTTATCATTTACTTATAATTTACTATGGTAAGTATGAACACATAAGTCGAAAACCTTAAGTTTTAACAATTTTACAGACTATTATTTCGATCCACAACGTAACTCCACGTACGTATTCATAACGACTCCGCAACTTTGCATTCGTAGATTATATCCAAACAAACATTATAACAAACCCACAGGCGTGTTACACAAAATAGCGTGTCATAATAAGATCGCGTGCGGCCGTTTGCGTTCCGTTTTATGTTTGCTCTGCCCGCCCGTTTTGTCACATTGGATGCGTTCCGTTTCACGTGAAAAACGCGGTAAATTTACACACAGGGTCCCTTCGAGCACGTTTCTGTTTGTTTGTGTTGCAATTTTAACGAGGTTATGTGTTGTGTAACGCTTTTAATAATTTATGTATGGTGTTTAAAAAGTTGATGCGTTATTTGATGCCATGGTTGTACTTTTTTGTAAGTATTTTGTTGCGGCAAAGTATCAATTTATTTATTCCTGCATTCTTATAATAGCATAAGTATTGCACTCTTAAATCTATTTTTTTTTAATTCAAACTATATTCAGATATAAACGCAACTTAATGAGACTAATTCACAACTGCATTTCCTAATTATTAGCCTCTCTAAATTAAAATTTTAGGACGGCAGACTTAAAATTGCTAACGAGACTAAATGTTATTTCCTTTGATACTATATAAACGTAACTGCATATTTATTTAAATAACGCTCAGTAGACCAAAATAAAGATATTGCACCACAAACTTTTTTATAAATAGTCGCTGTTGATGAACACAGGCACGACGCGGCATTACATTGGCAATGCTACGACGCAGTACTACAAGATGCTTGTAGTAGCACGTAGTCGTCTTTATTTTAATAGATTCATTCATAATTTAGAGTGAATATACATATAAAAAGTAATTTAATACTTTATAAAATATAAGATTTTGAGATGTCAGATCGTTTCAGCATTATATACGAATAGGTAGGAAACTAAATAGTAAAGATCATTATTGAATGCAAATAACTTAAAAATATAACTTCATCATCATCACAACTCCTTGTAATGAGCCGACTGCAGGGTTATGAGTCCAAGCTGGCCCGGTGCTGGTTGGTGGATGTAAAAAAATATATATATAACTTCATAGTATTTTATAGTTTACAGGTGAAAGTGAACAGTAAAATAACGAAGAATTGTACTCAACAAAATATTTTTTAATCGAATTTAAATAAAAGCTTCGTACCTACTGTGGTATGGAAAAACAGTAAAACGTCAAGATAAAAAGTGAGATCCTGTTAAAACCTATTTTATTTCAGTAACAAACATCCTTCCATTCGTCCTTATAACAGTTCACGTATTAATAGCATCAAATAATAACAGTAGGCGCAAATAATGTAGAAAGGCAATATTTTTCTCGCTCAACTTTAGTCGATGACAAATTTTCCTTTTCTCACCCACACGATAAATTTGTCGTGCGAGGGTGCGAATCGGGACTTACGGCTTGAAAAATGTCCCGATTGGAGCCAGCTTTTGGTACGACGTCGTTTAAGATTTTGAGTTGACATCGTTTTCTGTGAAGTGTCGGATTAACTTATGTTAATCTGATGTAGATTTAAAAGTAAGCCTAGAAAGGTGTCTTTTAATCTTAAAGCCATTTTAAAAGCAAAGATTAAAAGTTATTTTCAACTTTTTCAACCGACTTCCAAAAAAGGAGGAGGTTCTCTATTCGTCTGTATGTTTTTTTGTGTCTTTGTTACACGATATTTCAGACAATCATAGATCGATTTTCGAATCGAATTCGAATTCTTGTTTCATATGAAATAATATACTTCGTAGTTGGTTACGATAAATTGTATCAAAGTCGGTTGAGCACTCATGTAAGAAAAATATGTACGCGTTCGGAGAATTTTTACGTGGATGATATTATAACGCAGGCAAAGTTTTGACGTGAAGTCGCTTGTTTTAATGCTCTGCCTACGTTGATTATTTTGGATCAAAATTAACGCAAGACAGTACAATTTATTGCTACAGTAAGCACATTATAGAAATAAAGGCCATTTTTTTCTGAAAACAATAAATTTCTATTAATTACAAAATTCAAGATTCCATCAATATCAAATGTAACCAATCCCATATTATCTGAAAATAAAAGAAGATTAAAATAAAATTCAATTTAAAAAAAGTTTAGAGTTCAGGAAAATTATCTTTACCTACTTAAATTTAAAATACTATATTAATATTCTTTATACCATAATTACAAGTTAAAATAGATAAAGGGGTTTTTAAGGGCTTTAATTATTACATTGTAATTTCATTGGAACATTTATAATTATTAATTAAAGTTGTGTTGAATTACTTGTACATCAAGTAATCAATATACAGAATACAGACTAAATACTAAGAAAATAACCATTTTATTGATTATAAATATTTTTATATGTAATTCCAATATTATGTATCTTTTTTAGCAAGCGAAAGGATATTAATTTGCATTTTTGTTAATTTGACTTCAGTTTCTTAAAATATTCCAACACTCACGCTGTAACAAAAACGGGCATTGTTGAAATGTACCAAATAACATCCATCACACTAGGTGCAGATTTGGATGCAGTCAGATACAGTCTGCGTTAAGAATAACCGGACTCATCTGAGACGTAAAAATTAAATTATTTTAATATAATATTTAGAAATGAGTAATTTAGTATTTTTTTAGTATTCGCTGCCGGCGTCGCTGTCGCTCTCGTTGTCGCTGCCGTCCAGTTTGCAGCCTAAAAAAACAACCATATTTGAGGATATGAAATTGTCTAAGAAACCTTTATTCTTAAGACTTTTGGCAACATTGATCTGTGGACTTTGTTGGGGCTTAATTGTAGATAAAATATTAATAATTCAGTTGCGTTGCTAATGTAAGATGCACCTTGGTTTATTATATTAAAAATGAAAATCGCCTGGGTTTGATATCTTCTGTTATTAGAAAGAGATAAAAAGTCACCTCTTTCACTACGTATACGCTAAGTTCCACTTTTAAACATTGAAGATAGGTTTAAAAACATTCGTTATCAAAAGTACAGCACACAAGAAAAAGAAAACGTTTTCTGCCGTATCATTTCATAGAAAATAATGACGAAAACTTGGTATATTATTAATTAAAACTTGATTTTACATTTGTAACTCTTGGTCCTGATTATTTCTCAAGCTAGGCTGTCAAATGTAAAAAAACGACTAAACAAGGCTGTAAATTAGTAGCATAAACTCGAGTATAGTCTTTAAAAAGATTCATATTAATCATTAAATATTAGTATACGCCCATCACATACGATCCTGGCTAGTACATAAGTTGATGAACACATTGAAATTTTTTAAGTCACTTTTCACCATAATAACAACTAATATTGACTCACTTCTATGTTTTATTATTACAACTATACATGTTTTATTATTACGACTATACATAGAAGTTAGTTAATATTAGTCGTTATTTAGGCAAAATATATCCAAAAACGACTTTGAAAGAACAGTAGCGGCGGCCCATATATGACTTTAGTTGATGTTATTTTTTAGCGTTTAACAAACAAAAACCTATTACGCTATTCGGAATTCATTCCTGAGCAAAAAATGCTCGTAGTCGAACGTTACATGAAAAGATATTGCATTTTAAATATTTGGTGATTATGAAATAATTTGAACTTGTTTTGTATGTGTTTGACACTTATAATGAAATTTTTGGACGAAGTGGCAACCGGCCGTGTCGATTTGACACTTTATGTCGTAAGAATAGCAATTCACACGTCAGATTTTAGAATAAATCAAACACATTTACAAATCTTAATCCAATATTTGGACTGACTTTAGTTCTTATATTGTTAGAATTAGTCTTTAAATTTGAATTGAGAAATAACAATAAACGTCAGCTTTTGGAAAAAATCAAAGCACATTTTCAAATAAATATGTTTATTTTAAAAACGCTACACACTTCAAACCAATGTGTTGAAAATTATTAGAAGAATAAGTTATTATGATATGTGATGATTTGATTTATAAACTCACACTATTTCACGTAACTAAGGATCCGCCTTTGTTCTTTCAATATTCACATATGGCGACCACTTTGGCGATGGGGTAAACCTGTTTGCCTCAGACGCTAGTAGTTGCGGGTTCGACACCCGCACGGAACAAGAAAAAAAAATGTTCTATGTTTGGGTGTTTATCTATTTATGTATTTATAGTCTAGGTTGCCCCCTAGTTCGCTACATGGTATCCCATAACGCAAGCTATGCTTACTTTGGGCCCATGTAGTTGGTGTGATTGTCTGGGGATATTATATTATTATTACATAGGTACTCGGTATCCTATTTATTCTCAATATTCATTAAATAATCTTTTATTATCCTAGTTCTGATAGTTTTCATGACAGTTGCCCTGACATATACCCTTATTATACAATGACAAGCAATGGTAGAAAACAATGTACAGTCCGACAAGACTTTTTTGGCGCTTGGATGATGACGTCAGAGGGGCGTGAGGGTCAAATAAGAGTTACCATTCATTAAAATTTCCCTTTTAAAGTTTTTTCATGTTTGAAAACAGAAATTATTTAATTTTATTTACTACAAAAAGGCAAGTCGCGGAAACTTTGAGAAAAACGTTAGTTCAAAGTGACGAGGATGACGTGGAAAACAATTTATCCTAAAAACATGATATAATTTTTATGATACTCTATTTTTAATACTTTTATTTTCTTGCTTAATCTTCTATTTATATCTTCAACCCTGTGTTTTTGTACCACTAACGTTTTTCTCAAAGTTGACGCGGCTTGCCTTTTTGTAGTACCTACATAAAATGAAATAATTTCTGTTGAAAATGAAAAATGAAAAAACTAAAAGTTTATACATTCATATTTTTTCCTGCTAAGCGCCAAAAAAGCCTTGTTGGACTGTACATTGTTTTCTACCATTGCTTGTCATTATATAATAAGGCTGTATGTCAGTGCAACTGTCATGACAACTATCATAACAAGGATAAAAAAGATTAGTTAATGGATACTGACAATAAATAGGATAGGTACCCATTACCTGGGTGCATATTGAAAGAAGAAAGGCGGACCGTTAGTGACGTGAAAATGTGTGCGTTTATAAATCAAATCATCACATTTCACAATAACTCATTTTTCTACGAATTTTCAACAAATTAGTTTGAAGTGCGTTAAAATAAACATATTTATTTGAAAATGTGCTTTGATTTTTTCCAAAAGCTGACGTTTATTGTTATTTCTCAATTCAAATGTAAAGACTAATTCTACCAATATAAGAACTAAAGTAGTCAACAGCATAATATTGGATATAGAGATTCTAAGTTTGACTTAGGACAAATGAATAAAATACAATAACTGCGACATAGTGAGTGATGTAGAAAATACTACTGAAAAAATCAAAAAAATCAAATCAAAAGTCATTGCTTCAATTTTGTTTCACATTCACATGTCATTAGTTCCAAAAAAAGTTGAAAATCTTGAAATGACTGCTTTAATTTTAACGAAGAATAATAATATAATAATAATAATAATAATTTATTCAATTTCTCCAATTAAGTTTATGTAGAAAACAGTATTTACCTTATAACTAGTTACAACAAAATAAGTATTGTTTTTTAATTATTTGAGCACACTAGCCCCCACACTAGGATTCCCTGTGTTGTGGGTGGCTAGTTTTTTATAAAGATTGCAGCACTAATTATGATTTAAATAACGACATGAAATTGACACAAATCAAACAATCCTAAGAGATAATAAACATAGCACACATTAATAAAATTGTTAAGTTGTCTAAGTAGGCAACACAAAAAAACAATGTACAATAAAGCCAATCCAATATCTTAATATGGTATAGTATTATATAATATAAGTATGGTATAAAGTATATAAGCTAATTAATTCTCACCATTTGATCGATCTTGAACATTTTCAATTTGTAATTTTATTATATTGATGAGGGTAGAATTTAATAATATAAGGACAGTAGTATACTGGGCTGAATCTTATGAAAAATATTATATGTACAAAACATTTTCGATTTGACAAAATAGTAAAGTTAGCTATTTCTTTGCAACATATTTCAATTATTACAGTTTTTATCATGGGTGTGTAATTGTGTATGTAGGTACTACATGTATGTATGTGTGTATGTAGTTTAGGTGTAAAGTGTCATATTCAGGAATTGAGTTAGAATATTGGGACGGTATGTATATGAAGGAATAATTGTTTTTTATTTTTGATATTTAAGTAAAGTTTCAGTTTGCAAATAATTGAACCCTCTTAACCAGTTTTTTAGTTTCCTTTTGCAACGGGTTTTAAGGTTATGAACTAAATCCAACTTTGAATGGGCAAAAGAGTAGAGAAAAGGACCCAAAAATGATTGGGATCTTTGAGCGAAAGAAGTTTTGAGTAGAGGTACTTCCCATTTTAGATATCTTTGAGAATGTTTCTTTGGTTTTTTTTGCTTTAGTGAGATGGAATGGAATCGAAGAATGCTCGTCATGATAAAAATTTGTCTAACCCTAAGCAGATTGCAGTCCTTATATAAAAGATCTGTATCATACCTGTAAGGTTTCCTGAAGGCAATCTTCAATAAACTTCTTTGAGCACGCTCCAATTTGATTAACTTAGACCCACATGCAGACCCCCACACCACTATGCAGTACGAAAGAATTGATTTGCATAAAGCCATATAAATATTCCGAATGAGGTCTTGTTCTGCAACGTTCCTAAGTTTTATGAAAACATGTTTGAGTTTCCTTATTCTAACTTTTAGGGATTCTATATGGGTATTCCATGTTAATCTATCATCAATGTGAATTCCTAAGTATTTGATGGACTTCAAGTTCTCAATATAAGGGCAGTCACAAGGGGGAGCAGAATCGGACCATTGACATTTGTGCAATTTTAGTTTGATTGTATTCAAAGGAGCAGTTCGGTTTGAGATACTAAAATTAAAAAAATTGGTTTTAGCGGTATTTAATGAAAGAAGGTTTCGATTTAGCCAGGATGACACTATATTAAGGCCATGTTCTGCACTATCAGTGACTTTATGCCAGGTTTCGCCATAGAAAATAAGTGCAGTATCGTCTGCAAACGCAAGAGTTTCAGTGTTAGGAAGGTTTAGTTCGCACAGGTCATTTATGTAAACCAGGAAAAGAGTCGGGCCCAGCACACTTCCCTGGGGAACGCCAAAATTTACACGAGAGAAGTCACTACACCAATCACCAACGCGTACCCTCTGCTTCCTGTTTTCAAAATACGATTGAAACCATTGCAGTGACGTTCCACGCACACCAAGGCTTTCTAGTTTTTTAAAAAGTATTTTTCGGGATACAGTGTCGAATGCCTTAGCTAAATCAAGGAACACGCCAAGGCACTTTGTTCCACTATCCAATTTTTTAGTTAAGAAGTCGGTTAGATAAGTAACCGCATCTTCTGTAGATCTGTGCCTTCTAAAGCCAAATTGATTAGCAGCCAATAGTTCATTACTCTCGAGGAAGGATAAAAGTCTTTTGTTTACCAATTTCTCTAGAATCTTTGAAAAACAGCTAAGAAGTGAAATAGGTCTATAATTTGAGAAACAATTTGGACTACCTGATTTAAAAACTGGAATAACATTTGCCAATTTAAGGCAGTCCGGTACTACACCGGTAGACAAACTTAGGTTAAAAAGATGGGTTAGCGGTAATACCAGTAGGTGTTTATTAAGTTTGATGAAATGGTTACTGATATCATCAAGACCTGAAGCCGATTTCCATTTGAGGTTACTAATAATTTTGAGCACCTCAACTTCATCGGTAGGGTTAAGGAATAGAGTCTTATCAAACTGTTTATACTTGGCATTTGTCGCAAGTTCAGTTTCGGAAGTGTTTAATTGACTGAGTATATCATTTGCTAAATTATCACCTACTGAAGAAAGAAAAAGATTGCATTTGTTTAGGGATTCTTTGGGGCCAGGGCAAGTCTGTAGCAAAGACGAGTTAATTGACTTTTTCTTTTCCATGTTGCAAATAGATTTTACCGTCTTCCATGTTTCTTTACTATTTCCTTTGCACTCTTTTAGTTTTGATTTATGATTATCGATCTTAAGCTTTTTCAAGATATTATTGCACGTGTTTCTGTATCTATTGTAGTTATTTTTGAGTTCAACGTCATTGGGGTGTTTCCTAAGTTGCATGTGCAGTTGATCTCTTCTCCTAATACACTTCATTAAACCAGGTGTTATCCATGGTCTTCTACTTACTTGGGATTTTTGTACGGTGCGCTCGGACTTGTTTGATTCAATAACACTAGTGAGTTTAGATGTAAAGTTATCAAAAGCTACAGTGACGTCAGTTGATTCAAAAAGAGAGGTCCAATCAATTGATTCAAGCTCTTTGGTTATACCTGGATAGTTATATGTTATTTTAACATGTTTGGTTGATGAGTTGATATTGTTGACTGGCTTATTTTTTATGCCGATGATAAATGAGTCATGGTCAGTGATAGCTGAACCACATACCAGAGTCTTCGCCTCAAAGTTAGACTTGATGAGGGCATGGTCAAGGCAAGTTCTAAAATGAGTTGGAATTAGGTGGCCAGGAACAAAACCAAAGTGGGCTGTTAATTCAAGGTATTCCTCGTGATTAACGTCTTTGGAATTGGGCCCAATGTCAATATTCATATCTCCTGTGAGAATAACAGTGCCACAGCTTAAATTATTCAGGACATTTTCCAGAGATTTAAAGAAGTTATCTAATTTTTTTTGGGCTGGTGACCGATATATGCAAACTATACTATGAGAGTTATCAATATTAACTACTAAGCAATTACCATCAACAAATGTAGGTTCATGAATTAAAACATTAATGCCAAGTTTCGTATAAATTACAAGGCCATCATTTTGGTTGAGGTAGTTAAGTGATTTGTGGTAAGCATATTGTTCAATCGGAAGTTCTGCAGAATCTTCATCTAGCCAACATTCTGAAAGAAAGAAAGAAAATAAAAACGGACAAGATTTTTGACAAGAAAGAAGTTTCTTTGTTTCGAAGCTACGATGCTACTGCCAGGTACCTACTCAAAGAGAAATGTCAAAACTTAAAATACACTATTTTGCATGAGAGTAAAAAAAAAAATTTCAGTTTGAGCCCACATGTAGTTAAGCTAACTAAAATAGTTATAACAAAGCGCCTATTTGAAGTTAAACCTCTGAACTCACTGTTCCTACACATTTGCGCTCCGCGGTACATTCCGTCCAATAATTGTTCACAGTTTGGCAAACTCCGGGAATGTTCCAACATGGTAAATTTAGGTCGGAAATTATAGGCCGACCTGTGTTGTTGACTGATTTTGTTAGATCTCTCAATTTATACCGTCCTGGTATGTTTGGATTCCATAATTTGAATCTAGAAAAACTTTGGTTTATTTTTATTCTATTTAGGGAACGACTAGACTATCCATTTTTAAGCCAATTTTGTCTAACAGTGTGAGTTTTTTCACAATTCTAACATTCTAAAACAAGTGCGATTAAATGACAAATACATAAAGGTAAAGGTATTAAAGGTAGTAATACATAAAGGAGATACAGAGTTTATCACTATTGTCTAAAGTTGTCACATCGTTAAATAATTGACTATTGTTTATCGTATTTAACGGTAACATTGGCGTATCTGATAATACACCGAAACGTCGAGTTAAATGTAAAATTAAATTTAAAATGTTAAAATAATATTAAAAACATCTTCAATTTCATACAAATATCTCATTGAATATTGATCCCTTGATAACTTAATAACCATGCTGGACTGGGAGTAAAGGAAAAACATAGAGTGTGCCAGCTGCTTCTCTTCCCGGGCAGACTGTAAAAATCAGTAAGGGACAGAGGTTTTATTGGAGTTTTTTTTGTGAGCTATGACCCCCAATTACTGCAATAGTCTCCCTCCACCATTATAATGCCCCTAAATTAGTCAAACGAGACATCAGATGGCTTTATAATCCATGGTGTTCTGCCTACCCCATAAGGCGTGTAGTTGAAGTATAGGCGTGAAGTTACTTACGTATAATCTCTTGATAAATATTGCGAAATATTTGAAAGCTCAAGTCTAAAATCAGAGACGCTTAAAATTAAAGAAAGCAAAATCAATTTGTCCCCATTGTGTAATTGATTTATTTGTTTGTCAAAAATTAAAAAGAAAAGTTGTAGAAACTTGGCCCTAAACGGTGTACCTCGTAAATGGAGAGTTCCATGATTTTCTTTACATTGTCAGCAATAAAGAATTACGTAACCTTTGAAAAAGCTTTTCTTTTTTCTCCTGAAAATGAGATTATACAAAATGATCATTATTCAAATAACATCGACGGAGTATTTTTCAACTTGTCAGCTACATAATGTCATAACAGAATAAATTACTGGTTCTTTTGTTGGAAAGTCTTAGGACGCGTTTAATTTTGTCTAAAATTAATAATTAAAAAGGAAACTTTACTTCTAAATATCAAACACTCATGTTTATTCGTTTTATATCGGATACATATTTGTTTACTTGTGAAAGTCCTATTAAATTCCTTTCGAAATGTTTCATTGCCTTTTTTACAGTTACAATTAGTTCATAATCAATGAATGCAGAGCATTAAAAAAGTCGACTTCGCGTAAAAAGTATAAGGTCGTAAAAGTAAACATTCTCCGTATTCATACATATTTAAAAAAAATACTCATTTCGATGAAATTTATATGGGACCACTTCTGAAGTATTCTCTATCATATGAAACAATAATTTTCGAAATCGGTTCATAATTGTCCAAAAAACCTTGGTTGTCTGGTAGAAATCGTTCCTCAGCGATAAGACCGCCAAGTTTTTATGTTTAGTGTAAGTGTTCTTTTATCTTTTACTTTACCTGTAAAAACTGAAGTGTAAATAAATAAATAAATAAATTAGTCGTCAAGTCATGGATGTTTATATGTTTATTTAAAATTTATTCTAATAAAAAATATGTATTTATTCAATATGTATATGTATATATTTCTTAAGTATATCAGTTATCTAGTATCCATAACACAAGTTCTTTAAGAAACTTAATTTGGGCTAGATAATGTTGTGTGAGTGTAATACCAATCACCTTAATTTTAATAAAATTGTAATAGTAAAGCCTTCTATGTAACGAAAACGCGCGAAGCCCCGCGCAACGCGCCGCCTAGGCCTGTGCTTAAACTTGCCCTTATGCGCACTTTCCATCAGGTAACGGAAAGGCATGGAAGACCCCTTTTTATAAAAAAAACACTTAAGCTTTAGTAAATTATATGTAATAATTAAAAAATCGCATTTATACTATCCATTCTATAATGATAATTTACTTTTATATCTAAAACTCCTAGTAGTACTAAACTAACTCTTAAGAAAGGCTATCAACATTGCCTTAGAATCAAAGACGGACGAAGTTGTTATATAAGTAATCACGTTATAATTTGACACGTCATGTTTTTTAAGTTCACCAATCAGATGAAAAACCCACCCTAATTCTAATATACTATTGAAAAATCACATTTTATTCAATCACAGGTGCTCCTTTCTTAAAGTTTGAGTAGCATATTTTTCAAGCATTCACAAAAAGTTGAAACGTGAACCATCTCATGTTTCAACTTTCATTTTTCAGCCGATATCATAAAATTCACTAAACTCACATCCACAACATTCAAAAAATGAAACTGCTAACACTTTCAGAAAAAATCACCAATAGCTTGAAATTTCACGAGCCCTAGAAAAAACAAAGCCTTCTTAATCTTATATATTTTTGGCAGTACTCCGCGCTCCCGAAGTGGCGAACCACACTCAGGCCTTCTTCAACACGAAGAGGCCAAAGGGAGACTTGTCGAAAAATTATTAGAAGCTAAACCGATTGCAGGCTACAAAGAATTTTCTTTTGTACTCGCACAAAAGCTTCCAAGGCCAGTGTACGCCCTTCTTTCGAAGGTCAAACGTTTGTGTAGCGCTAGATATTGCAGATTAAACCCTAACTATAGACCCACCTGAAGCTATTCTAAAAATAACCCGAACTTACCGATAAAATCTAAACCATGTTACGTTGTAACGGACTGCCTCACTTAAATTAGAGTTAAAGTGCTTCGTAAAACTTCCGCTACTGCGTAATAGATGGCGTTGAATTGAGTTTTGTTCATTATCATGTTTTCTTTATAAACTAGTCTCCGGTGTTAAAGAAGATCTCTAAAAAAAGGGTACAAATTGATAGTAGAAGGGTTTTGAATACAAAATTAAATCCGTCACTAGTGATTACAATGTGACAAGCGTAATCTAACGCTAAGTCAAGTACTTATGAAATTTTAAACAATGCGATTTTTTTTTGCAATTTACTATGTTTAATGACTTATGAACTTAAGTTGCTATTAACGTTACTATGTTCGAGTTCTTTAATCACTCCTTACTACCTACCGCAACAAATAAATTAAATCTAAATATTGAAGCCAGCATTTCGTGGCAGAATTTCCACTAAAACACGCCCCCGTACGGTTCGTGTTTGTTTTGAAGGTTATATTATAATCCTGTATGTAAAGGTCTCTGCTCGGTTCCTAAGTAAACAGATAACTTGTCACACCTGCAACAATTAACCACTTGAACCCTACTTTTCCTTAACGGGAAACATACAAATATTTAACTGATATTTTTGACTATGTTTATTTTTTTACAATAGCGCATACTTAACTAACAAGTACTTAATTAACGACCAATTTTTGTGGGATTTAACTTATTATAAGTTTGAAATTCGAATAAGAAAGGAACTTTTTTATGAAAATTAAAAAAAAGGATACCGAAAACTTTAATAGCGTATAAACCAGTCATCCAACCTAACCCCAAAGTCATTCACCGGCGACATCACAAGATTCCAACAACACGATTTCTCCAGTCAAATAAAGGACCTGAGGATGCCTAATCGAATGAAAATATCAGACGTCAACCACAGCGGGGGGAGGGGGGAACGTCCCACTACTGGCTCAGTACTCGCCCGACCATCGACCCGCGCGCATGTCCTATCCGACTCCTCAAACCCCAAACCGCGGCTCCGTTACATAACCCCACTCGGGCCAACTTAGTGATAAGGCTTACCGTTCTGTGATCGTAATTTTTGCACATAGATAAGTTAGGATAAGATTACTTAGTAGTTACATAAGCCGCCGCCGTCCACAAAGCTTCGCTTGCAAATGCTTTATGTGATATAAGGTTGTGATTTAGGCTAGCTTTCGCATTTTTTATACGGAGTCGCGTTCCTTGGTCCTTTTCCTGTGTCCTTTCGGGTTGACTTGTTGATTGATTGGTCGCGAGGGATGCGGAGGTAGTGATTGATCAGCGAGAGTGGCTCGTCACGGTTTCGCTCGCCTGGTGGCCGCCCGCCACGCCATCTGGCGGCTGCGGCGCTCAGCCTCGCAGCAACAAGAGAACAATGACAACGAACAAACAAACCAGCTGTATGTCTTCTTCTCTATCTTTTCACTGTTTAAGCTTTTACTGTCAACGCTTTCAATGTTTATTTTACTATGTGCTGTCCGTTTTCATTTTTGTTTATGTCCTCATATACAGAGAAGATACTGTAAATAATCCTGACATTCCAAATTAATGGTGATTTTTTATTAACTTCCAAATACAATATTGTTTCTTTGTTAGAATCTGTTATGGTTCTTCTATGTCAATGGTTTCATTGAACTCTTTTGTTAAATCTATTTATTTTAACGACTTTATTTCTTTTTGAACCTTCAGCTGTCCTTTCGTGTATCGATTGTCAGTAGGTACACACATGAACTCATGCTAAAAAGCTACTTCGGAACGCACCGCTTACACAGATAAAATAATAACTCATGCTTATATAACGATAGGTAGGATTCGAAATGGGGGTCGATTCGAGTTTGTATTCTTTCGTTTTGAGTTTAAGGTTGAATTTTGAGATGAAATATTTTTATTTTCCAAACATTTTGACAACGCAACGTAGCGGGTAGTATCGTTCGATATAACAAATTAAACAAATTACGACCTGGTCAGAACTGGTTCATTTATCACGACGATCTGTGTAGATAGATATGATTTAATATGATATGGTCGACATGAAATCGGTCTTGGATGTGCTGCTTTCTTGTAGGTATTCAGACCAGGGTCCTTAGGGTTTATCAGGAGCTTTTCAGTACCCTGAAAATTTTATAATCCACTAACCCTGTACTAAACCAGCGTGATAGTTTACAGATACTTTAAATTAAAGGATCCAAAGTAAAAACAACCACTTTGTCTCAACGTGTTATATAACGCTTACGTTGTTTGTCAAAAAATTGGCACCATTTCGGCGATCTTGTGTTTTGAAGTATTTCATATAGAGTCAGTTCTAAGTTGAATACATAATCGTTTTTAACCATGGATTATGGTAGAGTTGGGATGAACTTCAAGTTAAAACAAAAATAAGCAATCCCAGATAATAATA
Organism: Stenoptilia bipunctidactyla; assembly: GCA_944452665.1. NCBI lineage: Eukaryota > Metazoa > Arthropoda > Insecta > Lepidoptera > Pterophoridae > Stenoptilia > Stenoptilia bipunctidactyla. Next base: position 19,277,395 of record OX101734.1, on the reverse strand, counting down.
ATACGTATACGTAATAATACTATACACTTAGAGGAACAAAAATACTTTTTTAAATCTTTTAATTTAAAGCTTTAAATATTTTTTTAATAAAGGAATGGTAAAAGACAAAAAGATTTTCAAATAGGTACTATTAAGAAATATCTAACAAATGCGTAAGAGGTACACTATCTGCAGGTATCTAGTATTTTATGAAAGACGAGGTAAATCAATTATGAATCTTACATTCCAACATAAATAACACTTAACCATAAATAAAACACTTTTTAACCGGATTTATCGCGTATATTTACATTTGACTGACAGTCGCTCGTGACCACGGGGTCTGCAAAGACACCGAAACGTCGAGTTAAAATTTAAAATGTAAATATACGCGATAAATCCGGTTAAAAAGTGTTTTATTTAATAGTATGAATCGCGAAAACTTAAGACTGTATTACTTAACCATAACCTTATTTTATATCAAAAAATTGAAGTAAGTAAGTACTTTGGAAACAATTTTCTCATTACCTCCATTTCGACGGACACTTAGATAGAACCGACTCAAAGCTAAAATACACAAAAAAGTTGAGCACACACTACAGCATAAATCTATTTAGGCCACGTGCACACTGTGTCCCTTGCGACGTGTACCTCAACGCCACTTTTCCTTTAGCTTTTCATCCCAGCAATCATCTGCGCGGCCTGAATGCAGTTCATAATAAATGTTGCGAACATAAATGTGGTTTTATTTTGCGCTTTAATGTCAACCCCAGGAAGTCGCTTTTGTGAAAACTACCCGATGTTGGAACTGCAAGTTTGTCATTCATAAGTTTTGTATTATGTAGATTTGCTTGTTCTCAATGTTTATAATACTATTGGTGTTTATTTAATAGTTTTAAGGTAGGTGGTGTAATAGAGCTTATTCTAAACTCTAAAGTTTTAAGTGTTCTCCTTGACGTTAAATTAGGTTTTGCACTTAGGTATAAGAGATGATATAATCAACTATTCAATTTACCAATTTTACTCTTAAAGAAGCTAATTCAACTTATTTTATAAGCAGGTTTATATAATGTACAATGAAGGAATTTTTAATTTGAAAAAATAATTAAAAATCTTCAGCTTAAAAGTGATATACTTTCGAAATGTAATAACATAAATTCATTTTCATAAATATCTAATAAACTAGTGGCTTGGTTATACAAGCTTGCAGGACAAAAAAATTGTGTCAGGCTAGTTTAAAAATCGAATCTTCATAAAAAAAATATACAGGGTTAATTTTAATTAACGCATCACCTCTTGCAGACACCCTCTCCACATCAATCCCAACAACATTTGTTCTACAACTTTTTAAAATTAAAAGTTTAGTTTTCCCATACAAAAAATATTTATAGCCTCTGTTTCGAGGCGTATCACTATTTACTTTGAGCGTAGGTATGTCACGCACCTTGCGTAATAAAATATCGCTTCATAATAAAAATAGGTACTTCTAACAAAATGTAGAGTAAGGAGCAAACATTTTTTTGTTTTTATTTTTTGTGTTGTTTATCAAGATTTGTAAAAAGTCGTAGAACAAATGTTGTTGGGATTGATGTGGAGAGGATGCCTACAGAAGGTGATGGTTAATTAAAGTTAACCCTGTATATTAGGTTCAAACAAAGCACCACTAAGAACTCGTGTTGTAAAAAAAAGTTTTGTCGATGATAAATAAACTACTACAAGAAAGATTATATATATTCTTTTGCAAACATGCTAACACTATAATACCTAGTTGTGCTCATCAAGGTTTTAACCTCGGACCGCAAAAAATTTTTGTTTATCAACTTCTACACTAAAAACATGCAACATAAATAGATTTTTCGTTTAAGAAACTTGTCGGGCGTGCGCAGAACACTCTTGCAAAGTTTCATCACAATCAGATCAATGTTTTAGATACCTTGAGCGTAAACATGCAAAAAATACTCTATCAACATGTAGTGATAAGCAGAGATCGTATGTACTTGAGTGTTGATAACATGATTCTTCTTCCCCAACACGGAAGAGTTCCAGAGCTTCTAGAATATTTCAAAACACAATGGCAGTTTTGAAATGTACAGAGGTTTTTTAACTATACTTTAAAAAATAGATTCAAAGAGCGCGGTTTAACCCGCGTAGCATTTAATCCCATGGTGTTTTTGTGATAAAAATAGCTTATGAAAAATTTAATTTTCTAATTATAAGTTATTCTAGTTATTGATTTATTTATTGCAAAGTTCTAAATCTTTCCCCTATTTAATGTAAGTTTAAATAGGTGTACAGAATAAAAAACCATGAATTATAAATTAAAATATGCAATGAGGTCACAATGAGCAAGAATTGTGAGATTTATGAGTGCAATAAATCATATAGTGAATTTAAATACGTAAAACGTGACATATTTCTGCTTGATCTTTATTAATTAAAATGAATGTTAATATTTAATGGAGTCAAGCGAGGAGACTGTGAAAAATAACCTTTAAAATGTATGAATGTGGACGGTAGTTAGCAAAAAATGCTGATTGTACTGATATTACCTTATACAGCTCAGTAGGGCTTATACAGGGAGGTGCCATTGATTGATGGAGTTGTCCCGCGGCAAAGAAGAGCCAAGAAAGAAAACTCTACACGTCGCAACTCTATACAAAAGTCGAAATAAACGGTGGCGTTAGTTGTCATGAATACAACCTTTGAAAAATATATACGACCTCTTTTAAGAAACTGAAACATCCATAACGTAATTGGCCTGTACAACTGCATACACACATTCAATCCACATCTCACATAATACTTTCAAATATCTCACGTGTACAAATCCCCAGTGGCATAGGAAGTAAAAAATAAACTTCTAAGAACCATACTGACAATTTCATTTAAAAAACCTAGAAAAAATACCGAAGTAATGGCGTAAGACCTGAGCCAATTCAAAAGCCGGTCACGTAACGCCTCCGCCTGGCCGTCGGAACCTATCCTATAATGGCTGGGAAAATGAAAAGTATTTTTTAACTCCCACGAATAGATTTGAACTTTGAGCACTCTGTATTAATAGTTAAACTTAGTATGAAGCTGGAGTTTGCTTTTATGATTGATTTTACTTTGATTAGTAGTGTTTAGATATTTTTTTTTTGATGTGTGATCGATGAAGCTTTTGACTTCAATTTTGAGGACAAAAGACAATCGCTCTTCAAAGTACTATATCGCCGAAAATGTAAGAAAGGTTGCATGTCATGTGGATCCTGAAAAGTTCTTACAATCCAGTGGAGGTCACATGGATAAGTCGTCGCTTACTACACCATTATCCAGGAATGGTAGGAATATTCTAAGCATTTCGTACAGGGCCGTACGGGAGAAAATTTCCTTATAATGATCATTATTTTTTTATCTAAATATAGACCTTATTATCCTAGTAAAAGTGTTTTTAAGTTTTTGCATTTAAAATGCTCAATTATTCTTAAATAAATGAAAAATGTGATAAATAAAAATTACCCGACCAGGATTCGAACCTGGGACCTCTCGTTAACAATATAACGTAAAAACAAAAATGTGGTAAGTAATTTCGAGGCGTACCGCCAGGCCCCGGTAGCTCAGTGGAAGAGCACTCGTCCGGCGAACGAGAGGTCCCAGGTTCGAATCCTGGTCGGGTAATTTTTATTTATCACATTTTTCATTTATCCTAGTAAAAGATTTTGGTGGTTAATAATTCTTACTCACGACGACGTCGTCAAAGAGTGTGGGTTTTGCTTTAAGCTATATGTATTAATCACAAAGGTCCTATAGGTGACATCATATAGCCAGTTACGTCACTCGTGGCTGACACCAACGATCGCCGTTTTTCAATGGATTGCATTGCTATATAGCAAGTTTCTACAACGTGTAACAAAATAGAGAGATAAAACTAAAGGGTTACCTTATACAGGGTGACTGGTGACAAATTTTAGTTACTGAAATAGAGCACTTTGTACTCGATTCTAGTATAAATTTGTTACTAATACTAAGGCCTCGTTACTAAGCACAGGCGGCGGGTCGCGCGGGGATTCGTTACATCGCCAGCTTCACTCTAAACCAGCGGATGGTTTCATACCAGTAAAGCCGGCGATGTAGTAAAAACGGACAACACGGCGCCGTCTGTGCATAAAACCCCTGGCTTGTACTGACGGAATGCGCGGCTAGACAAATGTCGAAAGACGAGAGCCGCGAGAGACCGACAAAGCAGCGAAGTAGATGCTAACTCGCAGACTAAAAAGTAGGTAGAATTACTATTAAACAAAAATATTTTAAAGCTTTGTTGTACTCGTTGTGAAAACTTTTGATAAAATTGTTTTTGTTTTTAAAAAAATACTTTTTAGCGCAAACGGCATTATTCAATAGGTATGAAGATATTTGCAACAATGGTTTTTATATTCAGTTAGAGTACCTACATTTAATCCTATCACAAACAAAAGCCCTTTAAAAATAAGGGAAAAAAAAATCCTTTCTTTTGTTGTATAAATCTTGAGTAGGTAGGATTATCTTATCTTACTAATATTATAAATGTGAAAGTTTGGGTGGATGGATGTCTGGATGTGTGGATGTTTGATCCTCAATCACGGCAGAATGGGTCAACAAAAGTATTTGGATCAAATTTGAAATAGTGATGGGGTGCAGTCTGGAATGACACATAGGCTACTTTTCATCCCGATTTTCACTAGGGATTTGAAATTGCAAGGGTAAAACCAGACAGATTTAATAAATATCTTAGGACATAATCTCACGGATAGTGAAATTAACGTGTTAATAAGAAGTTTCAGAAATCGATACACTGTGATAATCGCACACATTTACTTGTGAAAATGTAATTGGTAAAACTTTCCCGAGACGTTGTCGTCTAATTAAGTAGGCATAGAGTTACTTTGTAGTATTTGTCTCAGTTACCTATTAATTTATTTTTACGCCATCTGTTATCGAATAGATTCCATCAAAAGCTAACAGCTGTTTTTAGGGTCAACACTTCGATATTTTGTTCTAAACTTTGAACTTGTTTTTCGGCCGAACCGTAAGGATTACAGGTTTGTGTTACTGTTACTTATAACCTACATCACCAAACATACAATCCACTTAAGTATTATCTATTCATTACGTTACACGATGTATTAAAGTTTTAAGTTGGTAACATCCCAAGAAACCATTTCAGTATTTTTAAATATATTTTTATTAATGTATGATATTGAATTATAGAATAAAAACCTTAATATTTTTGGAGATATTTCGTTAAAAGTCTAAAACAACGATAGATAGATAGGTAAAAACTTTATTGATACCACAAAATTCACAGACACATAACACTAATGTACTTAATATATATTATTGTATGGCTTAAAAACTAGAATAAAAAAATAAAAAAAGGACAAGTTAGTGTGATGTTTATGTGTACCGTAGCAGCGCAATAGGAGGCAGCTCAGCGTTGGCATTTGCTCGGAAGAGCAAAAACGCTGATTTTCAGCTACATCCTGAAGGGAGCAGCATACCGATAAAATGTCATAATATTTAGTTAGACGAGAAAATAAAGGACCGATAAAGGCCCTGTTTTGTTTTGGCTCTCTTTTATCGCTCCTGAGTTTATGTTAGTTGCAGTCATCCAAATTATTCGGAACTAGTAAATACTCACAGAAACTAACATCAATGCGTAGTCAACTAAGTTCCGCGATAGACTTTATTTTAGAAATTATCGCCAGTGAAGTCGATTCGATAAGGATCACCTCAAAGACTTGGCATATAAGTATGCAAACAAATACTAGAATATTTTAACTAGATTCTTTCGCGTATTTTACACTTTCACTCGACATTTCAGTTCTGACAGACACCATAGTTACGAGTGAGTGATATAATCCTATCTAGAAAGGTGGTTTCTCAAATATTTTGAATCTCGGAACTACGAGACTCGAGATAATGAACATATTAAGTGGACAATCAAGCAAGTCAATCGTGACTGGGTCTGTAAAGTTACCGAAATGTTTAGTTAAAATGAAAAATATAATTATTAGCCACAAAATCTGATAAAAAAGTTTTCATTAATATGAAAACTGAAGTCAAAATGAAGTGAAATTTATATAAGTTGAATCTTACGACACGCAAATTCACGAGGTCGAGTGCTTTCTCAGTGCGCATTGAATATTTAATCAATCTTTATTTAGGCGTGCGAGCAATAACCTAAATTATGTGCCTTATTCAATACCAACGTTACGCCAGGAAAGCGATTTATTGTATTCAATGTTATTTTTTTCTATAAATAGTTTGAGTATCAATAATGGAAACCGTTTTCAGTATATATCAGGTACCTACTTAAATAATTATAATTATTTTATCGTAGATTTACTCGTAGTATGTTTATTTGTAATTCCCTGTCCATTAGTTCTTATTTGATTAACAGTCTAATTATTTCTAATTATTTCCTATATGATATAGTAGATATATCGGTCACCGTTTGTATAATAAATGACACGTAAAACATGTGAGTTCGCCAACTTCAATGAGGTAAAGAATATGAATATGTCAATGGCCAACCTCCACAGTCAACTCAAATAACCTTCTTTAACAATATACAAAGGCAAAACTGCTTAGTAAAACCTCCTTAGATGAAAAAATAAAGCTCTACCTACACAGACATCCCTAATCGCAAATATTTAAATATTAAAGTAATTTCCTCGTCTCGCAGAGCCTGAAAGCCATCTCCGTAGCTACAATTACGTAAACCAAAATCGATCGAAAGTGAATCGAATTTTATTCATAACAGGTACAACGCCTCTTCAAAAATATAACTTATTCATATAACTAAATTTCCTTGAAGTAGTTCCAGAGATATCTTTATAGAGCATTGTGGAGTAATAGCTTTATTTGCATTTGATTTAAATATAACTGAAGAGAAATGTATGGGAAAATGTTGTGATGTAGCTTGAATGAGTGAGAAGTTGGATATTTTTTTCTTTTGTTTGTGAGTGAAGTTGCTATTTTGAAAGGAGAAGGGGTTTTATGTTTTTTTTATTTATCAATAAAATTAAAATAGGCTGATTATTTTGTGAACCTTTTATAGGGTCTTTCAATAAAGACGGATCAAAACAAGCTGTGTGTGAGGTAAACGAAATTATTATTTTATTAGAAAATCCCATTTATATACGTAGAGGTAGTCTGCATTTGAATGATGTTATATCATACTACGTTTTCAAACAGTCGCTCAGATCTGCAAAGTCCAATTTTAGTGACTCCTGCCAATTAATCCTGCTGAATCTGAATGATGCCCTGAACTATGTTGACAGTGCATCAGTGACCATTTGACTTCAAAAAACCTGCAAAAAAAAATCTAGCGGGGTCAAATCTCCCGATTTCGGAAAACACACAATACGTGTGCGAGAGATAACTCTCCTCTCTACCTTGAAGTCGTTATGCAAAATGTCTATCATTTTGGTCGCTCTGTGGCTCGTAGCGCCATTTTACTGGAACCACATAAAAACGACCAACTTTTTTAAAAAAGATGCAGTCGATAATGCAGTTTATAATGTCTCAATTTTATAATGTCGATAAAACAGTCGATGATGCAATCTGGTATTTTTACACAAAACCATTTCTCTCATGAAACTGTCTGCTCTTGCTTTGACTGTAACGCCTATTCGTGTTAGAATAAGTCAAAAGTAGATTTGTTCAGGAATTGATATTAAGAATTTGAAAGAAAGAAAAAGAATCAAAACTATGCAATAATAACTTAATAAAATCTCTAGAAACTAAAGCTAGTATTGTAAAGACTTATTCTGACTTTACCTATACTTGAGTTCTTAAAAAGGGCCAGTTAAAAGTGTAAGTAAAGTAAAAACCGGTGATTATGTATGAGAAGATTACTGAACGTGGAGGAAGCGAAAGAGGAATGTCTGGATCGTAGCAATTGGTGTTTCCTTGTCCCTGTACCCCAAAGGGAGACAGGTGTGAGGTTATGTATGTATCTACTATACTTGAGTATAGATTTTTTGACAGCTACGAAGAATTGACAACGAGTCTATGCTCGAGTGATGAGCATATCATCATCATCATCACAACTCTTTGCAATGAGCCCACTGCAGGGCTATGAGTCTCTCCCCTAGGTGACGAGAAGGTATAGGCCATAATCCACCAAGCTGGCCCAGTGCTGGTTGGTGGATGTCAGAATTTTCAGGGCGCCAAAGTGGCTTCTGACAAACCCTAACGACTACTGTATACAAGTATACAGCACCCGGGACCGACTGCTTAACGTGCCCTCCGAAGCACGGAAGTCGTCGTGAGAAATTCGAGCATATACACTTAATAAACTTTCTAATACGGCCCGTTAGAAAGTCTAAGTCTGCTTCTCTTCCCGGGCATACCGTAAAAGTCAGTTAAGGGATAGAGGTTTATTTTGCCGTTTTTACAGGCGATAGGCTGACCACCTGTCACTGCAATAGTCTCTCTCCATCATGATAATACCTCTAAATTTGTCAAACATGACATCAGATGATTTTACAGCCTTTGATGTTCTGTCTACCCTATACGGGATACAGGCCTGAAGTTATGCATGTATGTATGCGTCTATTACTGGGGATATGACGAATCAAAACTAGATTCTATGATTACAATTGAGTTACTCTGAAAGAAGTTATCTTTAATTGCTAAATTTCAATATCTAAAAAACATTTTGCCCAGTGACTACAGAGCTACCAGGCGTAGCGAAAAAGCGTTTCAATATTCAACTTCTTGTCATTTAAGCGACTACTAACGTATAGAAGAGTTACTAATAACTGTTTTATATGGAATATGTGAACTTGGTGTTTCTATACCCATCAGTAAACATACTGTCAGTGTACGGATATTCGTAGCTGGAGGGAACTGTGAAACGCATTTTTTAACCCACTATTCGTTGCTGGTAGCTTTTATTTTAATCGTGACAGCCCGTTGAAAATTCATTCCCGAAATTACCAACTCAGCATACTAGACTTGAATCTATTGTATACATATTATAGATTTTATTAAGACTACAAACAAAATTTAAGTAATATCCAAAAAATATTCCTGAAATTCATTTTTCACGACAAAAATTTAATTTCAATAAAACTTTTGTCAATAATAGAAAAAATTCAACTATGACAATCATTTCAGATGGAAGCTATTTAAATAGTAGGTTCGATCGAAATTCTATTATTGCTTTATATCTACTTAAGAGCCGCTCATTACATTCAATGGCTCTAAGCCATTAAATATATGAGCCATATACTTAATGGCTTAGTACATTGAGTTAGTTATAAATTCAATTACCTTTATTACTATGTTACTATGTGGTTTTATAGTGTTACTGTTTCCCGCAGTATCTGAAGACAAAGGTTTTTGACCAGTGTGCGTTGATTTTGGCACTGAGACGTGATAGCTAACTATGGATGGCGAGATCGAATCAGAAATGAGGAGATTCGTAGGCAAACTAAACTTACTGACCCAGCCAGAAGGATTGCAAAGCTGAAGGAGCAATGGGCAAGGCACTTAACCGCAGAACAGAAGTTCTGCCACGTACTGAGAGATGCAGCGTAGGTAGGACTTTCAAGACATTTTTTGCAAAAAAAGTAGCATTTAACTTTTTGCAAAATCTAGTCTATGCCTGTGCCAAAGTTCGTCGAATTTTGTTCAGTGGCATAAAATAGTAAAAGACCACCATATGTAGTTACTTCCGCCCATATTATATTATAGGGTTTTTTTATTAAAAATAATTATACAGCTTTCTGTTCTCCCAAATATTAATGTTTGTAGTTTAATAACAGATAATTTTATTTTTTAATGTATGTATTTGAAAGAACTCCTTTACAACTTGTATTCATCAAAAATAGCCTACATTCTTACTAGTAAATAAAATATTATAATCAAACTTCGCCTCCATTTTGAATATGACCGGCTTCTGCTATTAAGTCTAGCACGACGTAGTCAGCACACGTAGCCGTCTCCGAAGACTACGAATTGCCGTAGCATATTTCTCGCTTCATAATAAAGTTTTGCTTCTTTAGAAATTTTCCGGAAAATCCGATTATGTAGAAAGAAATTTTGTATGTTAAATGTTGTTGAGTTGAAATTTGTGTTATTTTAATATCTTAAGAGACAATTTAGTAGTAAGGACTCGTCTGTCTAATAATAGATTTTATTCGTTAGGTGATCGAAAAGCTATAGTTTTTTTATCGTTGGTATTTAAATCGATTTAACGATGAGGTCGAAGATGGAAAAACACACAGGTTTCTGCGAGTGATAGTTGGTGATACATTTAATATGAAAATACCATTGCTCTCTACCATCAAGCGGGCAGTAGCGCTAACTAATTCACTGCCACACAGTTCATACTACTCTATTACCTTTAAGTATGAAAATATGTGGATGTAAGATTAGTTTACTCATAGTGATAAATCCGCTAACAAAGTCTTAAGATTGTTATTAGTTTATCTATAAAACACTTTAAAGTTCCACAACAGTATATATAGGGCCTTATAATATAGTCAATAATATTTTAATAGCAGATTAAACTGATGAGTGGATCACAATTAAGAAAAAAAAAATATTTTAAAAATATTTTTCGTAATTTAAAATTTCAAAATTCTTCTAAGTGATCAAAAAAGTCTGATCTGTAGTTTAAGACTACATGGCAAGTAAGAAAACGTTTCCATCTAATTGTATGTAGTCATAAAATGTACACTAATCTTCAAAAAAATATTTAAAAAAAAAAATTTTTTTCGAAATTCGAACCCACTCATCATTCTTAATCTGCTATTAAAGTATAATTGACATTATATGCGGACCCTGTATTGGTAATAAACTATATTTACATCGCAATATTCATAACACAAAAAATTATCAACACATTTGAAGCTAGCTTTGGAACGCTTCATATTGATTTAATGATTATGGCCAACTTGGCAAGGACACGAGCCAACTTACGAATTACTTGGAAATCACTTTGCTGATAAAGTTAATGACTTGCTGTTCTATACGACCTGCAAGGGTGACCTTCAAACGACTTCAAAAAGGAGTTGGTTGTAAGTTCGTTTCGCGATTTACTTATCATTTGTACGGTTGAAGACAAAAATGCTATTAGAATATAGTTCAAATGTCAACAAATAGTGGTCAAATTTCAACATTTTCTACTGTATATTGATGATGATAATCATACTGCTAGCTGGAGAGGAGCTGGTGTGGCACTTTCGAAAAATAATTTACTTGTGATACAGTTACGACGTAGGTCACGGATAAATATAACAGACTAGACTTACAAAACATACTTAAAGCTTACAAAGACACCAACTGAGAACCGAACCATAAACCTACGTAATGAAAATGACAAATAAAAAATTAAATAAGTACGTTTAATTGCATAGCAAATAAACAACAAAAATTACTTCAGAAAAAAGAAATATTTATTCTTCATTTCTGATCAAGGAATAGAGCATAAAAAAAATCTACTTCACCTCCAAAACTTTGGCTGAAGTATAAGGGTATTACCACACCTAAAATAAATAAATAAATAAGTCGATCGACCGTTGATCGACTGTCGATTAACGGTGTGGTAATACTCTAAGGTCGACAATTGTATTTATATTTATACAATACATATTTATTCAAAAACTTAAATTTTTCATGATGTACTTAATCAATTTTGATAAAATTTATTCGGGACCATCTCTGAAGTATCGTCTATCATATGAAACAATAATATTTAAAATCGATCTATTATTGTCCAACAAACTGCGTAACAAATGCACACAAAAAATACACATGAATTAAGAACTTCCTTTTGGAAGTCGATTGAAAAGTTTCAACTCAGTAAACATCATGTATTGTAGTAATCAAAAAAATATCATAAGACGCTTTGTACCCTCATAAAGTAAGTTTAAATAAACAAACCAGAGTTAATAACAAAGATTTTAAATTTTGGATTCTCCATAGTTTCCACCGATATCAAGTAAATTTAAAAACCAAACCACAGCTAACTATAAAGCCTTACCTCTTTTTGAATTCAGAGGGATACCCTGTCTGCAAGCCGTCGCACTATTGACCCGTCTATATATAGCCTCCGCGTAGACTCGCAGGCTACATAACAAAAATATCATTGCGATGTCTAGCCGGTAGGGCGATGCCCATTTGCAGGAAATTGTCTATGAATGAATGAGTTTATTGAAAGGTTCAGGGCGAAATATATAACTCAATATCAATAATGAGAACAAGGCTTATAAACAGAATATGAATTACAACTAATACATTTAGAGATTTATCGCATCATTGTATGCACAAATTTATATTATATTATATTTATAGCATGTGTGTATTATAAAAGCATTCTTCGCAATAGAAAAGTGACAAAAACACTAAACTCAACTAAAGCTCAAATCTAAGTAAGTTTTCATGATTAGAAGTTTCTGGATTCGATTTCCGAATCATCGATATCGATGGTCGAATGCATAAGTAGACTTCGACCGATGGTTTTTCTTGGCCAAAAAAGCCGATCAACGTCAATCGGCGCCGTGTGGTAATAAATACCCTAATGTACATTTTTTCACCTACACCTGCTGCGTAGATAGTAGACGTTCAAATTGATAGCGATGTACCCCGTTACTTAGAGTATATAAAAGAAGCAATCATAACAGCGACCTAAAAAGCATGATCATGACAATGCTCATAATGTTTTTTTTTTTTAATTTTATGCATAATAATTTTTAGACTATCTTTTTCGAACAGGTTTAAGGTAAAGAAGAGGAGAGAATACTAACATTTATATGTTTCCAATTGTGATTAAAGACTTCATAAAATAAAACCTTTAACAAATATAATTATTTGTAACAAACATCATATGTGAATATATTTTATTCTCGACCAATTTTCTAAACACAATTACAAAGTATCCACTAAAAAGCTTCAGAACGAAGCACAAATTAGTCTAAACACCACTAAAGACCGTTCCCTAGAGTCCAGACAGACAGTGTCCGAAGCGTCTCACGCCGAGGGGACCTCGTAAAACAGACATAAACGTCCCGTGGGATAAATGGACCAATTAGGAGGCTACATAACTACAACTGTATACGATTTGACGATACGTAAGTTTGACCAATATTGTCGAGGTTGTAAAAATGAATCAGTATTTTTTATAGTACTTGTTTTTGTATGTTTTTTTTAATGTTAATGAAATGGAGATATTGAAGCTTGTATTTATTTTATTTTTAGTATCTGTAAAAGTCCCCGAAAAAAAGCATTTTTAAAACAGATTTTTCTGGAAAAAAAACCTGAATTTAAGAGTAAATATATTTGTGCACGCACAAGTGAATTTAAAACAGATTTAAAATAAATAAGTATATAAAAGCACAGATTCTTTCAATACAATTAATTTATGTCGCCATGCTCAAAGCTTAAAAGATTTTTTTTTTGTAACGTGAAAATTTGTTTGTTTAATAGTTGAAACTTCATATTTAAACAATCAGAAGACACGATGTATTCTGGTTTCTCAGTCTTATGGAAGATGTACTGAATCATCGAAATGAACCTTTTAAGGATGCGTTTCCGAAAAGGCTAGGTATCGAATTCTACTACTACATGTATAAGATTCACGCACACAAGCGTGCCGTGAAAAAGACGAAAGGTTTTGAACAGTTTTGATACTTTAGTTTTAAATATTTGCAAATTCTTTTATTAAAACGATTAAATTGGGTAAGATTAATTAAAGTGCTCGGAAAGTTTGAGCTCGTTTTATTCGTAACGATAAAACCTCACCATCGAACCTGATGAGCTGGTGGTACACTCGAGGGCTTCTACTGGAATTCCTATTCCTAGGCATGTCAAGTTCGAGTTCATAAGACGAGACATTACCATCAGTCCTGGTAGTGGGAGCTGAAGGTATGCCTTGAGGTACTACTGGAACTCCTAGACGAGTAGAGCTAGGCATGTCGAGTTTGGGTTAATTTTGATTCTTAGGACGAGACCTTACCACCCATTCTGGTAGTGGAAGCTGAAGGTATACCTCGAGGTGCTACTGGTACATACACCTAGACGGATAGAGCTAGGCATGTCGAGTTTGGGTTCATTTTGATTCTTAGGACGAGACCTTACCACCAGTTCTGATAGTGGGAGCTGAAGGTATACCTCGAGGTGCTACTGGTACTCCTAGACGGGTAAAGCTAGGTATATCGAGTTTGGGTTCATTTTGGTTCGTAGGACGAGACCTTACCACCAGTTCTGGTAGTGGGAGCTGAAGGTATACCTCGAGGTGCCACTGGTACTCCTAGACGGGTAAAGCTAGGTAAATCGAGTTTGAATTTATTTTGATGCGTAGGACGAGACCTTACTACCAGTTCTGGTAGTGGGAGCTGAAGGTACCATATTTTAAAAGAACTGAACAGGACACAAGGAACTGAAATCTATAGGCGGTCAGATTTGGTGGAATCGGGTTTTCATATTTTAAAAGAAATAATAAAATTTATGGACAAAGGATAATGCAAGTGATTGGGCTCCAAAAAAAAAGTCATTGTGCAGGGATGAGATGAAAGTCAGATTATAGATTAGACACATGTCATTCATATTTGTTAGGACGCTAAAAAAATTAGCCCTGGGAAAAAAAAGATATGACCAAAAATACATTTTGCATTTAATAGAATAAAAATCGTTTTCTTTTATGATACAGAAACTGAACGCCCGTAGATTTCTACGAGTGTATTCGTATAACCTTTACAGCCATTGACTACGAAACTAGTGAATATTGTAAATAAATACGATTATTGGTAAAAAAAAGTGCTTGTGTGATTCTTATAAGTACCTAATGGGTTGGCTACACAGTTGTAAACCGCGATTAGTTCGTCTCTTTTCTTAGTATAGTGACTTCCCTTCTTATTATCGTCGACACACAAAAGAGATGTTATTATTAATCTGTCTCTTTTCGTACTATAGCGAACTTTTTGCGGCACTGGTTCGGCGACATTGGAAGCACGGTTTACAACTGTGTAGCCACCCCTTTTGATTTGATTTGTCTTTTTTCTTACTTTAGTGATGTCTCTTATACGGCACTGGTTCGGCGACATTGGAAAAGCAGTTTACAAATGTGTAACCACCCCTTATGAAATAATGGTATGTATGGTTCATTTAATACTGCCGTTTAGAATAAGCTAGTATGTTGCTATAAGTGGTTAATAAAGTCTAATAGTGGTTATATAATTATTACAACTAGATTTCATTAACGCTCTCTATCTCTTTCTCGGAGCACATTATTAGCGCGCATTGTCCATTTTATTCGAAATATTTCGGGGTTCGAGTCGAAAGTCGAACTTATTTTATGATTATGATATTTAATTGTATTGTTAATATGAATCATGTGTTTAAAAGTACTATTCCTTTTATAATTTATGATGTTTGTTTAATTGTACTGAAATAATGAATAACGTCTTCAAAAATAGTACTTATTTTATGTTTAAGAACTCTTACCAATGGTAATGAATGAAATAATAAATCATGTGTTTAAAAGTCTTACTTTTTTCATTAACGATAACCACTTATACCAACACATTAGCTTATTCTAAATGGCAGTATTAGATAAACCATACATACCATTATTTCATAAGGGGTGGTTACACATTTGTAAACTGCTTTTCCAATGTCGCCGAACCAGTGCCGTATAAGAGACATCGCTAAAGTAAGAAAAAAGACAAATCAAATCAAAAGGGGTGGCTACACAGTTGTAAACCGTGCTTCCAATGTCGCCGAACCAGTGCCGCAAAAACTTCGCTATAGTAAGAAAAGAGACAGATTAATAACATCTCTTTTGTGACAGCGCACTGCTGTCTCGCTCGACGATAATAAGAAGGGAAGTCGCTATACTAAGAAAAGAGACGAACTAATCGCGGTTTACTACTGTGTAGCCAACCCATTAGGTACTTATAAGGATCACACAAGCACTTTTTTTTACCAATAATCGTATTTATTTACAATATTCACTCGTTTCGTAGTCAATGGCTGTAAAGGTTATACGAATACACTCGTAGAAATCTACGGGCGTTCAGTTTCTGTATCATAAAAGAAAACGATTTTTATTCTATTAAACGCAAAATGTACTTTTGGTCATATCTTTTTTTCCCAGGGCTAATTTTTTTGGCATCCTAACAAATATGAATGACATGTGTCTAATCTATAATCTGACTCTCATCTCATCTCTGCACAATGACTTTTTTTTTGGAGCCCAATCACTTGCATTATCCTTTGTCCATAAATTTTATTATTTCTTATGAAAACCCGATTCCACCAAATCTGACCGCCTATAGATTTCAGTTCCTTGTGTCCTGTTCAGTTCTTTTAAAATATGGTACCTTCAGCTCCCACTACCAGAACTGGTGGTAAGGTCTCGTCCTACGCATCAAAATGAACCCAAACTCGATATAACTAGCTTTACCCGTCTAGGAGTACCAATGGCACCTCGAGGTATACCTTCAGCTCCCACTACCAGAACTGGTGGTAAGGTCTCGTCCTACGCATCAAAATGAACCCAAACTCGATATAACTAGCTTTACCCGTCTAGGAGTACCAATGGCACCTCGAGGTATACCTTCAGCTCCCACTACCAGAACTGGTGGTAAGGTCTCGTCCTACGAATCAAAATGAACCCAAACTCGATATATCTAGCTTTACCCGTCTAGGAGTACCAGTAGCACCTCGAGGTATACCTTCAGCTCCCACTACCAGAATTGGTGGTAAGGTCTCACCCTGCGAATCAAAATGAACCCAAACTCGACATGCCTAGCTCTATCGGTCTACGAGTACCAGTAGCACCTTGAGGTATACCTTCAGCTCCTACTACCAGAACTGGTGGTAAGGTCTCGTCCTGCGAATCAAAATGAACCCAAACTCGACATGCCTAGCTCTATCGGTCTACGAGTACCAGTAGCACCTTGAGGTATACCTTCAGCTCCTACTACCAAAACTGGTGGTAAGGTCTCTTCCTTCGAATCAAAATGAGCCCAAACTCGATATACCGAGCTTTACCCGTCTAGGAGTACCAGTAGCACCTCGAGGTATACCTTCAGACCCCACTACCAGAACTGGAGATAAGGTTTAGTCCTAACAAACATAATGATTCCAAGTTTCCAAATTCAATCCTAATCATAAAAGGTTTTGTAATTTTTTTTTTCAAAAAATTATATTATTACCTTTTCAACTCAGTTCAGAGAGCGTCAAGTATCGAGACTTGTTTGATGTAATAAATTGTGTATGTACAGCGATGTTTCTTAGCACGAAAAATAACTCAAAAGCGATACAGGTCCACTCTCGACAGCGGCTGAGCGCAGACTGAAGATATCTAGTTTTTGTTTGGCATGATATTGACATTATTTGCTAAAGTATAATAACCCTTACCACAGTGTGTTAAGATTTACGCATTTATACAAACATGAAGAAAATTACGTGTTTGGTTTTATTTTTTTTTAAAGGGTTTTTAGTAGTAATTTCAAAGAAAAAAATGCGTATTATCAAAAATGAACATGTCAACCATCGAATAGTATTTTTTTTATTCATAAATACTTGTGTTTTCATACCAAAAGTGGTACCGTAAATTGGCTTAAAATCGTCATTTTCGTGCGACGAGGCATCGCAAAATTAGTTTTTAAGCCACAAAAACAAATTTATTTATATTATTTTTATATCATAAATGGAGATGAAAGTCTTATCTATCTATTAGTACTTGTAATTATACTAAACTTTGCGCCATTTTATCACAATATGTACCAGAAAATACCCTATTTTGAAGATTTGCGGAAACGCGTCCTTAATAATAATACCTAAGGATTGCAATGACTTGCCAGCGTGCAGCGCCAGTTTAACTCAGCGATAAAATTCCATAGGTGAGTTGGACAGCAAAAAAAAAACAATTTAAAAAAAGAACAACTATTTTAATCTTTCGAACTTCACGTAATTCTTTCCGTGCATTATTCAGGTCACTCTTTCCCCTTCCATTCACGAAGGAGTATCAATATCAATTGAAACTTTTACAAACTCTTTCCCGACAAAGTTTCGCAAGTTCCAAGGAAGACAATAAAGGCAGATACTCGTTAAATATTAATACGAGACTTAGGAAAGCTAGACCTTAATGAAGCGAAGTTAAAGTTGTTTTTATGATATCATAACAATCGATAATACTTTTTATTGTTTACTTTCGTTAATTAATATTTCTTGTTCTTTACTTTATAAATCAATAGGTTAAAGCTTTTATTGAGTTATATTACGGAAACCTATAACATATTTACAGATAAGTTGGAAATGAAAATCCAGATAGCTACTTTCAAGTTTTTGTTACTAAAAATAAATTAATATCACCGCTAAACTATTGTGATTTCTACAATCAAAAATGATTAAATGGGTAGACTAATTTACTTTAAATTTCTTAAAAAAAGATTCACCTGTGAGATTCACTCGAAAAAACAAATGCGTTTATTCCGTAGCTCAGTATCTACTAAACCAATTAGCTGTATAGAAAATAATTTACTTCATACATATAGAACATTCATTACTAATTCAATGCTCCTAACATTAGAAGAATTCAATACATTTGTAAATGTGATTGGGTTTTAGGTTCTATTTTCGTTTCAAATATTAAAGATTGAACTCGGTTTGTACAACAAACATGTTTAGAACTCAAGCTATTGTATTCAAGTTATTACGGAAAGCCAGTTGTGTCTGAAAAAACTTAACACTGAAAAAGTCCATTGTTATCGTGCACAATATATAGATGGCGCAAAATCAAACCTTTGGAATTTCTACTCACCACTAGATGGCATTGTTTTCCTTTCTATTTTTATAAATTGGCGCGTGTTGTAGTTGAGAATTGCACATCTCTCGTTTCTTCCCTTGGGTGTTGTATGAACTGGCTTAGGGATTTAACCTTGGAGTATGAGTAGCAGAGTCTATCGGGATAGATTGTGATCGTTAACATTGTCTGTGCTAGTCGGTCATGGAGTCTTTGACCAGCTGCGGATTGCAGTATGATAAATAAATACAAAAAAATGCTTTGTTGTTAAATAAAGAATTACACTGTTTACTAAATTAGTAAACAGTGTAATTCTTTTATTAAATAAAATGGCATCATCGGTAACTGTTCATTTCTGTGGAATATTGCACCCTTTCTTAACTAATTTCTAGTACAAATAGGACTGGTTGGTGTTTAACTATAGTGCGGTCGGTGAGAGTTTGCGTTCCTGACAGCTGTCAAAATCATAGCTTTTTTACCCCTTCGAATCGAAAATAAACTTTATTCAGTGGACATAAAGAGCTGTCAGGAACGCATTCTCGCAACGGCCGCACTCTAGTTAAATAATTCTGGCTTTTTCCCAAGGTTATGTCCAATGGACCAAATAAATTAATAAGATAAACAAAACTACTTAAAAAACCCCTTAGGTATGAATTTTTTTACCACGACCACATTTACACGTTGGTTAAAGAATATGCCGCTTTATTTTTTTCTATTTTTCGTATAATATTAGGTATGTACCTTATACTTATAAATATTTGTCGGGCACATAGATTCAATGCGCGACCTTCATAAGGTATGTACCTACTTGAGAATTCGGATCCCATATGAAATCGATATATGATTTAGAGATGAATATTACTCAATATGTCGGTTGAGTGAAGTTTAAAGTGCTGAAATCACATTACTTTTGCTGAGATCTTATTTATTTATTTAACTTTTTATGTACACTACAAATAATAATAGAAAACAGAAATATAATTCAAAGATATAAACACTTTCATATACAGATACCATTGTTTTATTTAAGGAAAGATTCCTAAATCATCTACATTTCTATCATCCATCTCTACAAGAAAAACTATGACTATCCACAATCACGGTGAAAAGCACTCACAGTCTATCATATCAGGAACAGTTCCACAAAGTATGCTAAAGTATCTAGTACGATACAATATATCTAGTATCTAAATAAAGTGGGGCAGATACGGCCGTGACCCCGCCACGCGAGTTAGCGTGCTACCTGTACCAGGGTTAGAACAGCCTATGTTCCCTACATAAGTAAGTTCTTATAAAGGGTGTTACAGAAATCTTTTATTCATACAAAATTTTATAATACCAAAAAGTTAAACGAGTAACTCAAAAGGAAGGGTTAATTAAAAAACAATACAAGTAAAAGGTTAATAATTGACTCTTCTGGAAGCCACTTAGTGTTTGTTAAACATATATTTAAGCTTTATCCTCGTAGGGCTGATGAAAGAAATAGAAATATCTTTAAAACTGAGAAATACCTTTTATTTTTGATGTGAAAATAAAGTTCTAAGTAAAATTATTTATTTCATTTTAAAAACTAGGTGAGCCTTACCCGCATAGATTCCGATCTTGTGATAATATCGAATAAGAAGTCCTATCTTTCGAAGTCGGAAATATTCAGTTTATACGGTTTTATTTTTACATATCTTTTTTGCTGAAATTCAATATAAATTCTCTTTGTTCGCTTTCATATCAGAAAGAATACAATATATGTGCGTTGCCATTATAACAAAACAGAAAATTAATAGATCGCTTTTTATTTCCTATGGCAAGAATCTTCGATTGAAACTTTGAATTCAATATAGAAATCTGCATGTTAAAATGGTATTGTGACATGCAGATTTTAACCTTAACTTCTTTTTGCAACACCCTGTACATTTAGTGCAAAACTTTACACGAAGGTTGCCTATTCTCTTCCATTTGAAGGGCTTTTCTGATAGTAGGGCTAATTAGCTACCTTGAATGGAGTGGGTCTGGGGTAATAAGGCTTTGTGGTTTCGTGCTGATCGGATTTTTACCAAGAGTTGTTTCACTTTTTTTGTAAGGTGTCATTTTCAGTTTGTTTATATTGTGTTTTAATATTCTCTGCATATTTGACGCCCGGTATAACAGAGAGGTGTTATTTGGATATCTGTATGTGTGTATCTCTGTGAGATTTTAGCTCTCAGATGTATACGTATGCATTGGTTTGAGTCCAGCTTTTTTCAAATGAAATTATTGTCAGTGGACGTAGTTCCTTACTTTTTTAACGGAGGACGGCGATAGGTTCTGAGGCTACTTACTTATAAAAAAATGGTTTATTATCTATCCAACTCACTGTATTATTTTTAATATAATCCAGTTTTGGTTTTGGCAAAAGTCAAATGCTGCCATGGTAGGCTCATGACTTAACTACGGAATTTTAAATGAAACTCATGGCAGTGGGCTCATGAAAAAGTGTTTTGCTGACCGATTTCGTAGACGTTATTCGTTAGACATCATTCCGTAGTCATTCCTTGTATTATGATTCACCATTTATATCACCACTTTGGCTGTGATATGATCCATCTACTTTAAAAAAATCCAGTTTCCATGCTTTGTCCTTTTTCTCATCGCGACTCACCAGCACATGTCAATAAGGTCAAAATTGTATTTTAAATATTAATACGTATCCTCAAACATTGGAAAATTGAATACTACCCTATAAATAACTTAATGTAGAAAATGAGAGAGTCTGTAATTTAACCGAGCGATAGATTAATAATTACTATCCACTATTTCTATCCGGTGACACATATTCGGGAATAAAGTCAATAACTTATCAATTTATTTTCTCATCACAATAATGTTTACATACAAGCAATTAATATATTATAATATTTTTATTTACAAAATTTTTACTCTATGAGACCGGTGCCTAAGCAAGGCTCGAAGCCTGTGTTGCTGGACACCAGGTCTCCATAAAGTAAGTACATTTTAGAGTTTCATTACATAGGCGCTTATAATTTTTAATTAAGATGATTTGACATTTAGAGTTATATTTAGGCTTAGGGAATTTTAGCAAACAGACAATAAAAAGTGTAAAAAATTTAATTAATCAATGGATATATAATACCTATATGTATATAACTTTATATTACCCAGTAATGGTGGTCAAGACAGTAGCATGGGGGGTAGGAGGTCTCGATCCACTTGATTTGTTTTTTTATTCTGGTTCGTTTGCGCTCTACGCCATTTTTTATAAAATTTTGAAAATTCTTACTTTTCTTCACATTCATAGGCATCACGTCCGCATTTTAAGCCCTAAACTAATATTTTTTTGTTTAATGAGTTTCGTGATACTAAATTACAGTTCAAAAATCTCAACTACTATGACTGGTAATTCACAAACCATCACTGAACATAAATTTTATTTTTAAAGTTTATTGAACTTGAAAGTTTGAGTACGTAAAAAAATGTATGTATATATGTATGTTTGGTGTAAAAAAATGTATCGGATTTGTGTGCCCAACCGCCTAGAAAGTTTGCCTACATCATAAGGCTATATAGTAGTGGCATACCATGTACTTAATTTTACTGTTTACTAAGCTATGGCCACTAATGTGCAATAGTAATTATTTTATTACAGAGACTGTGTGTGTGTGTGTGTGTGAGTGTGTGTGTCTATAATAAGTATACAGGATCCGCTTATAATAGTCAACTATATTTTAATAGCAGATTAGGAATTAAGAGTGGGTCTAAATTTCGAAAAAAAAAAAATTATATATATTTTTCATAAACTAAAATTTCAAAATTCTTCTCTGTGAGTAAAATTTAAGATTAATCTACACTTTATGACTACATACAATTAGATGGAAAAGTTTTTATTACTTGCTGTGTAGTCATAAACTACAGACCGAACTTAAAATTGATCACTTACAAGAATTTTGAAACTTTTATTTATGAAAAACGGTTTTTATTTTTTTTTCTTTTTCGTAATTGTGACTCATTCATCATTCTTAATCTGCTATTAAAATATTATTGACTATTATAAGGCAGCCCTATTATAATACATATGACTAATTACCTAACTTTGATCTAAATTTAGAAGGCTTCTCTACCAAAGAACTAATAAACAGTTTTCAGGAACTTCCGGGTCGGGTTACATTGAAACCACAAGCTAAAATTAAAGGTAAACTCAAGGGTTCATGCTTACCTTAAAGATCATCAAAGTAAAGCACCACAAGCATATATCGATTTATTATCACTTGGGTCAAAATAGTGTTGAGAATTAAAGGTAACAAAGTACATCATTAACAGCAACTAATATCCACCGCCGCCGGAATTCGAACCCAGGACCTCTGGCATGGAAGGCAATGTATGTTACCACTACACCAGCCAGTTGTCATAAATGTTACTTTATGTGAGACCAATTTAGAATACAACACAGATATATTTTTGGGGCTTTTGAACTCCAGTTTTATCAAAGTCAAAATTTCTAATCTCGAATATACTGATACATACACTAGCCACCGCGCGCGGTTTTACCCGCGTAACTTTTGATCCCGTGGGAATTTCGGGATAAAGTATAGCCTATAACCTTCCTCAAAAGTTGGGCTATCAAATGCAAAAAGAATTTTTCAAATCCCACTTGTAGTTTCTGAGATTAGCGCGTTCAAACAAACAAACTCTTCAGCTTTATATATTAGTACGAGCGCCTTCCCGCGACTTCGTACGCGCAAAAACTAAAAAGTCCTATATTTCCCGTTCCCGTGGGAATTTCGGGAATTCCTTTCATAACACAACCAGACATAGGTACATTGAAAAACCTTTACACCAAGTTTTACATCGGTGCACTCAAGGAATAAGATTTTTCATACAAACTAAAAAGTCCTATATTTCCCGTTCCCGTGGGAATTTTGGGAATTCCTTCCTTAGTGCACCCCTACATCCCCTAAAAAATGTATGTTCCAAATTTAAGCTCTCTACGCCCAGTAGTTACGCTGTACGTTGTCTGTCAGTCACTCAGTCACTCAGTACCTCAGTCACTCAGTCAGTAACGGAACACTTTTATATATATTGATAGATATAGATTAAATCAATTTATTAACGAATTGGAATGGACATTTTTGGACATGCCATAATTTAGAGAAAGTTGAGAAGAAGTGGCAAGAAATTCAACAACGATAAGCATATAAAAAAAAATTGGTTTTAAACAAGGACTTTTATTGTTCACGTATTCCGTAGTTTTATAGTAACCATTACACAACTTTTATTTCACAGTATTTTTAGAGGTAAATCTTGAATAGTTTTGGGAGCTTTATTGTTAAAGCGTATCTATATGCACATTGACTCGTTGAATAAGTTAGTGATAAAAAGTTTCAATAAACAGTTTATAACTGTTCTGCACTTAATAAATAAATAATCAACGAATGCAGAGCATTAAAAAAACTGACTTCACGTCCACAACTTTGGCTGAAGTATAAGGTCTTCAACATAAATGTTTTCCGTACTCATCCATACATATATTTTTTTTTTTTTTTTCTGCTCAATTTATTTCAATGAAATTTATATGGGACCACCTCTGAACCTCTGAAATATCTTCCATCATATGAAACAAGAATTATTTAAAATCAATTCATGAGTGGTCATAAAATCGTGTAACAAAGACCCAAAAAATACAAACACACGAATTGAAAATTCCCTTTTGGAAGTTGGCTGAAAATATGCCCTTCTATCCATCTAAGAGCCGGCTTCACAATGTTTAACGAACAGTCGGTTCCTACCTTAGCCCGTATGCTGTCATCTCCGGTTTATCGTCACTTGCCATGAGGATGTGATTGAGGGTTAACATAGCTTCATTCACCGATAAAAAAGACTATTTAGTTTTCTTTTCTTTTAAATCCCCAGACAATCACACCAACTACATGGCCCCAAACTAAGCAGAGCTTGTGATATGGGATACCTTGTGTATGGGAACTAGGAGGGAACCTAGAATATAAATACATATACCTATGCGACAACGGACCCGCGACAACTGGCGTCTGAGGCAGACAGTGTTACCCCATCGCCAAAGTGGTCGTCATTTGCTAAAGTTTTTTTTTAAAAGTAAGGATGGGACGTTTGTCTTCCATGACACCTGATAGTAAATGAATATGAAGAGTAAACCCGCCATTCGCCTCAATCTCACCTCATAGTAAGTAAAGATGAGGTCAAAAACTATCACACCGGTTTGGAAAGGATTATATTTATATTTTAGATATTTTATTTATAAAATACGAGCGTTTTCCCGCGACTTCGTACACGCATAAACCCAAAAGCCCTATATTTTCCGTTCCCGTGGAAATTTCGGGAATTCCTTCCATAATACAAACAGACACTTATTAAGGAACCTTCATACCAAGTATAACATCCGTGCACTCCAGGAATAAGGTTTTTTCATACAAACTAAAACATTATATATTTCCCGTTCCCGTGGGAATTTCGGGAATTCCTTTCATAAAACAACCAGTCACTTTTTGAAGAACCTTTATGCCAAGTATCGTATCCGTGCACTCAAGGAATAAAAAATTTCATACAAACAAAAAAGTCCTATGTTTCCCGTTCCTGTGGGAATTTCGGGAATTTCTTCCTTAGTTCCCTAAAGAATGTACATATGTTCCAAATTTCAGCAAATTTCAGCACGTCCAGTAGTTACGGCTGTACGTTGTCTGTCAGTCAGGAGTCAGTAACGGAACAGTTTTATATAAATATATTGATTGCAGGAGCAGTGATATTCGGGGCACATTTTATAGAAACGGTGGTCTAGGTGGACTACCAAGCGGGGATCGTTCGGATTAGTCGCCTCTTACGACACGCTTATCCAGGAGTGTTAGGGCTATGCTAAGCCATCCCTCCGCGGGCTAAAATACATGAAGAATCTCGACGCTTAAATGTATCACAGGACTAGGAAATATAGACGCAGCTCGTTCGTTCCAAAGCTTGGTGAACTATACGGGTCGGTAAAAGGAACTTTAGATGCGAAGCAGGTTATTAACAATTTTAACCACGCGGTTAAATATGCATTTTTCTTTATTAACGGTTAATTAACCGCATTATATGCTTGTTACGGTTAAATACCACCGCCAGATGTCGCTAACGGATTGAAATGTGTATCGTTAGTTGCGCGATGATGCTAGCTTCGAATGGTAAAACAAGTCGGTTAAAATTCCCTATCTCAAAAACTTCATAACCGATTTTATGAAATTATAGTATACCCTAAGTTGAACAATACCTAGTACAACAAAAAAAGAGTTACTTAGATCGGACGTGTAGTTCCGGAGATATGTGAATACAAACATTAAAACATACATATACTATTAAAATTTGGCACATTTGTTCAGACGTTGATATAGATTAACATATACGAAAACTGGGCAATTCTGGAAATATTACATACACCCGTATGGCGGAATTGACAACCTCTTTTTTTGAAGTCGGTTAACAAGATAATACTTTTAATACTTTTTCGTTGTCGCTGTCAGATATTTAACCGTTAATAACTGCATTTTATCGGTAGCTAACCATCAATTTGGTTAATTAACGGTAGCTAACGGGTTTTTTACACTATCAAGGCGTGGTCCGACTTTTTGGCTGAGTAAGTTTTTAGATTACAAGAGTACAAAACTTACTTATTTTAGGTTGTCTGCTATATCAAACAATCCTATAGTTCTTTTTAAACAAAACATATTGGCATCCAGGAACCCAAACCGCCAAATTGCATTCATTTTTCAAATAGAAGGTTGAAAAACAAGGGCAAATGAAATTGGGTAACGCGGTCAGCAGAAACGTAACGTTAAAGAATTGACTTTGTGATGTGAGTGGAAAATGTTGAATTCAAACGCCTGCAGGTGTAGTATTATTGTATCTGTGATATTTTTGTATTCACAGTAGTTTCTTTTATAAGTGGACAGTATTCATAAAACTTGTAAGCAGAGAAATGAGTTTGAAAACCATACGTAGAGTACCTACTTAGATTAGGTACGAATTTTAAATATGAAATAT
Organism: Stenoptilia bipunctidactyla; assembly: GCA_944452665.1. Taxonomy (NCBI): domain Eukaryota; kingdom Metazoa; phylum Arthropoda; class Insecta; order Lepidoptera; family Pterophoridae; genus Stenoptilia; species Stenoptilia bipunctidactyla. Next base: position 19,250,601 of record OX101734.1, on the reverse strand, counting down.
CTCTTTGATTACTGCACTCACAAGCGCAAGGCGCACTTCTTAATTTTTTACTGTAATTTCATTAAATAAAGTTAGATTTTAGAGTACTTTTGGGTTATGTCTTTTTTCTATGATTTAATGTATTTACGGGATTCTTACCACGATTTTTTATTTTATTTTCGCACGGTAAGAATCCCGTATATACATTAAATCATAGTGAAAATAACCGCGATAGTTTAAAACAATTATTACGTCTTTTTTGTAACGATATTAGGACGCTAGTAGGCCAGATTTTTTTCATAAATATATATCTATATTTTTGAATCGATACCTAATCCAAGTAACTAACTAATTAATTATAAAATCAAGTAAGCCATTTTAAATCCATCCATTCATCAAAATATTATTCACAGTGAGTTACCAAATTGTAACTTTCAACCTCTTGATTAAGCTGCGACCCGAGTACACCACACAATTAGGCAAGCAGAGGTTTACATGCATCACGGGATAAGGGATACAATTTTGCGTTGTGAATCGCAATTAACGACGTGATGAAAAAGTGTTGTTGGAGAACATTAGTGCGGGTGTGCGTGCAGTTTGCGATACGACATAGTTTAGTCTATAACGTTATAAATAGCAAAAGTAATAATTTTTTTTAATTTCAATTAGTTTGAGCAGCTTTTTTCTAGATTTTCTGCCAACTACAAACAGAAATTTTGATGACTCCTCTTTTCATGTGTTGAGTACCCCAAGAGTATACCTATGAGGATAATAAGTTATGAGGTCTCATTTACAAAAAATCACTTTTGAGGTTGGAAAGATTGTATAGCACATTGAAAAAATATATATTGTAAAGAAGTAGTAGGATTAATCGAATATGGCCTTTGCACTTCTAATTAATAAGAGTGCCAAAATAATAGGTAATATAATACAATAAAAGGATTCTCAACTAAATAAACTAACATTTGGAACTTAATCAACATACTATAAAAAATACTATTCTATTCTATAAAACGGCAGACTGATATAACAATTATTAAGTTTATAAATATTTTCTAAATTAACACCACATTATTAAGCTCAAATTAAATTTAAAGAAATTGTCTAGTCACGTCATTTGAAACTTTTAATATTATTACAGCCGCATAAGTTGCGAAGTGTATACAGGGTGACTGGTGGGTCACTTTTCAAATTCAAGGACGTGATAGTTTAAGATCATACATGAAGCGAAAAAATATAATAACTATTAATTATTTACTTATTAAACTTAACCGAAAGTTAAAGAATTGATTTTGCGACGCATGGTTACACTAGCATTGACAGCGATCTGCGTGCTAGGTCACGTGCGATTGACTCAGGCGTAAGAAAAGTAAATAGTAACAAAACTTAATTTCTTTAAAGGCAATTCTAGTGAAAAAAGAAGTACCTAATTTAATTACATAATTATGAGTAGAATCGAGTACTAAAGTATAGATGGCCATCTTATGACTTGAAAAGTTTGGTAGCGCCATCTAGCGCTCTTACCCCGAACTAAATCGAACATTCGAACGCCCAAAAAACGTAGTGCTAGCTACTTTTAAAATCATTTTAAATTTTAATTCTATGCGCCCTTTTATTTCACCGATTTTTGCCATAAAAATGACAACACGGTTTTTGTGATCGAAAAAGGGCGCATTACATTATTAAAGGAAATCGTGGTCAAAATAAAACAACACACAAAATTACTTTCCATTTGTTTAATTCTGTCTTCTCTATCCCAATCTATTGTTTTACATAACAAATTGTTGACTTCATGGCACCAATCTTTTATACATAAAGAAAATACTTTTTTATAATAATATTCTTAATCTTCGCATTATGTTCCTCACACAAGATGAAACACAGCACAATTTTTGAAGCATTTCTAAGTGTCAATATCACACAAACAAACTTATCAGAGTCACTACTCAACAAAAAACACCAAGTTCTCGTATTCCTTCGCTGCAATGTTTTTTCCAGGCAAAATGGAGAAAAATATTTTTTAGATTGTGAACAAATCCGGAACAGCAAAAACAGATTTCTTTATCTCAAAAATCAGGCTATCTTAGTTAGTGTAAAAATCAAAACTAGTCGAATTAAAATATTGAGATGAACTTAACTACCCACACCGAACGCATTTTTTTTAGAGTGGAAATACTTCGAGGCTTGTCAACTAGGTGGCGATAGTATCCTTTGAAAACTTGAAATTATATGAAAGACAAACTAGCATGATTGGCAGAGAACCGTTAAATCAGGTCAAAAAGGTATTTTATTTTATTCAAAAGTTCAGTTCATTTTGAGCGACACACTGCTGACAAACAAAAACAATAGATTCATTACAATTTAAAAACAATACCAAATACTCTGGAGCCCACGAGGCCAATTAAACCATATATTCCCAAATTAAAAATCTCTCCTGTATTGTCGACTCCATGATAAATTATCCCATAGGGATAAAATTTGAACATTGTAGATTTATTTTATTAATACGAATGTGTCAGTTAAATGACTGTGAATGTAGCTACTCAAAGCAATTCACAATATCATTTCGACGATTAAAAAGATTTTTTTTACTAAATGCAATCGTAAGTTACTTAATTCAATTTTATTTAGTGAAAAACCTTTTCATACAATTAGATACTAAGGTTATAAAAGTTGAATATTAATGTAAAGTGAACCACCTCATTATACTGTAGAGTAGATGCTAATTAGTACCTGAATTATATTTATTATGACATTATTTTATTTACACTTTAAAGCCAAACACATGAAAAATATAAGAAAAAAAACCCAAATTTAGGATTTTTTACTTGAAATATGTTCTCCTATTCAACTAATCCTAATCTTATGATAATTATTAATATAATAAAGCTAAGGTTTGTTTGTTAGTTTGAACCCAGAAATTTCGGAAACTTTCAGCAGAATTTGTTTGTTTGCATTTGACACTTTGACACTCCAGCTCTTGATGAAGGTTCGATTGGAGAAAAGTATAGACGACTTTGCGTGGTTTTGCCCGCGCCATTTCAAATCGCGCGGGAATATCGAGATAAAAAGTAGCCTATTTGCTATTCCAGACTGTAAACTATCACTATGCCAAATTTCATCCAAATCCATTAAGCCGTTTTGCCTTGATAGAGGAACAAACATCCAGACATGCATACATCTATCCATCCAAACTTTCACACTTATAATATTCAAAATTTTAGTACCTATGCTTTTATTCGATAGATGTCGCTGTATGTCGATTAAATCGCGCAAGAAGAGTTATAAATGACTTAGCCACATTTACTAATGGCGGGTTTCAATATTCAACTGACTGCTATGCGTAACCGGTACAGGTACAAAACTGGTAGGAAAAAAGTAGCGTTTCACAATATCTACTAGCTACGGGCTGTAAGTTCTCAAATTTGGCCTCCTTGCGTGACGTTCTTCCAAGAAAATAGGTGATATGTGATTTATAGAATATCACGCATTCGCAACTTATTTGTATGATATTTGAACTAAATAAACATATAAACTTATTCAATTTATGTTTGCTATGTTTTAGTATTCGATAAATATATTATAGTATGTTTTTAGAGCTTTTTATTAATAATTGAGTTTAACTGCTTACGTAAAACGAAACGCCAATCCTTCGACTAATTTTGCTATTGGTTGAATCACATTTTTATGACGTCAAAGTAAATATTTAAGAGAAAAATTATGTAATTCAATAATATTCGTCCTTTTTTTCAAAAACAGTTATAGATAAGTTAGAAAGAGAAAACTGGATTATTGATATGTTGACAGATATTTGATAGGACATTTCGTTAAATGAATAAATTGTTACGTCGTTGGCTAGATAAAATGACCTATTCTTTAATTGGTCATACGTAATGAAAACATAACTCCTTATTGGCCGCAGCAGACTGCCATGCTACCTTTACCTCATTGGTTTAAATTAATAACTTGTTACGTCGTCGTTGGCTAGATATAATGACTTATTTTGTAAATGGTCAAATGTAACCTAGCAACCCATTACAGTCAAACAGTTCGTAAGCAGTGGTTTAGATGTCAAGATTTTGAATATAGAAAGGCATTTTGGTAGTGAATTCTATTGTTCGTAGGCAAAACGAATAGTTTTCATAATATTGAAACCCGCCATTAGTAAACTTCTTTTATTCATACTCACGTTCACAATTATAATATTAGTAGGATATACTTTATAAGTAATTTACGCAGGTATAACCGCAAGTAGCTGCTAGTATAAATATAAAAGGTTGTGAGGATGAATGGATTGGCATTTTTAAAACTTTTACTTCAGGGGTGTCACTCTTAAAGTACTTCAACTTGACAGGAAATTTTTATCACATGCAACGAAATGGACCGGTCGTGCTGTTATTTTACCACACCAATAAAAAAAAGGTCTGCTGCAGGGACCGGAACCGGTTACCCTTAAAGAGGTTTTTGATTGGGTTTTTCATAGACTTGTTTTAAAAAACCCTATCAATTTGGTAACCGTATCGAAGACTTACCCTAATTTAAGGCTTACCATATCAATAGAGTTAGCTTCATGTAAGCAGTAAGCCTATCGAAAACCCTATTGAAGGTTACCGATTCAATAGGGTTTTAAAACCTGCAGACAAATTTAATCTCTAAGAATATCAAATTATCAAAAATATCACCATCTATTCAATCTCGCACTTCGAATTATACTTCCGAATTCAACAGCATGCGCGGAAAAGAGATAGAAATAGGCAACCCTATCACAGGGTAAGCGCATCCGAAAGTAGTTAACTTTATTCAAAGTGTTACCACGTCGATAGGCTTACCATATCAATAGGGTTACACTTCCATATGGTAAGATTTTGATAGGGTTACCCTATCAATAGGCTTAATCAAATAAAGGGGTTTTCCGGTCCCTGGTCTGCTGACAGTTGTGAATTGTGACAGGTCCGTCCAGCAGGCAACCATCTAGTCACAAAATGGCTGCTCCTCCTTGTATGTGCATATGTTGATGTTCTATTTTGTGATCTCCTTGTTATCTTGTGGTGTTTTCTGGTAATTTATGCGCGGCTGAGTTGAGATTCCGGGTTCAAACCCCAGTAATGTAAATTAATCTGGGCGAGATAATGTGATGTTTACAATATTAGAAAATATTTATAATACCATCCACGTTATATTATTAATTATTGGACCGACATTCAGATGGCAGCACGGTAGCTAAACAAAATGGCAGTGCGTCAATTGGGGTGACAAGTTGAGGCATTGAGTAGGCTCTCTATTCCTTTTGGTATATTAATCTTTCTCTATGTTGTACTCTATCACGGCTGGCGATGCCATGAATATAAGAAGGACATAGCCAATAAACTAAAGGATAATTTTATTCTGAAATTCCTACTACGTAGAATCGCCTTAGAATTATAGCCCTACGGCTATAATATTCCGCGTTTTCGATTACTTTCATTCCATTTAATGGTCAAAATTCATTTTCTGAACAGTCATCGTCGTCGTATAGTGGTGGCATGGTTTCTGTGCTTTTTCACCATGCATCCTCTTTACTGTCGCGTGTAAATAAAGTTTAAAAACTAGTTAAATAATAGGATAAAAATTATTAAATAAGGTTTTTATTTTTTCTCGCTATAATACTACTTTGATAAACAAAATAAGTAAAATAAATAGTCATTTTTACTAATTTCTTTTTGCAGACCCTACTTTTCAAGTCACTTTTGACAGACAGAGGTCATTGACGTTCCTATTCTCATTTGAATCGCATAGTACCTACCTCGCGAATAATTCAATGCTGTAAAATCACAGATCCAGTGTGCCCACTACATAAAGTAACTTTTATAGGTTGAGATAGAGATATCAGCTAAAACGGAGCTCTAGCGCCATCTAGAACTTAGTGACGGAAACTTTTACTAGAACCAGTCGGGAACTTTCCCTGTATTTTTCTTTAAGAATATTTAAGACTCCTCAAATATGTATAATATTATCATGATTATATGAAATAATGTATATATCAAAAAGTCGTTATCACGATCAAAATTCCAATAAACATGCAAAGGTCGAATTGCAGCGTTGTTTCCATGTTTCCAAATGGTGGCCGGGTTGTGGGTAAAAGGAATCAAAGAAAAAAGCGATAAAAACAACATTCGAAAACGGGTGCGCAGTAACGAACACAGGTAACGAATGAAAGATAGATTTAATGAGTCAGTTAGGTGATTGATTGAATGAACCGAAGAATGAAAGAGACATTGTCTATGGCATTTTTCTAATTTTATTAATTATAAACAGCGCCATCTATATCTTAGTCATCATCATCATCATCACAACTCTTTGTAATGAGCCCACTGCAGGGAATGAGTCTCTCCCCTGGGTGACGAGGAGGTATAGGCCATAATCCACCAAGCTGGTCCAGTGCTGGGTGGTGGATATCAGAATTTTCAGGGCGCCAAAGTGGCTTCTGACAAACCCTAACGACTACTGTATACAAGTATACGGCACCCGGGACCGACTGCTTAACGTGCCCTCCGAAGCACGGAAGTCGTCGTGAGAAATGAATGGTCGGCGGTCACCCATCCAAGCACCGACCGCACCAAACGTTGCTTAATCTGAGATATCGTATGATACACACAGTAACCACGGCGCCACGACGACTTCATATCTTAGTGATACTAACGAAATTTAGTGAAAACACCGTGGCCCACTATAAGAGGGAAAAAAAATGTGATGCATTTTCTTCTTTTTCCTTTTCTTCAGTTTACTGCATGTAATTATTTGATATAGACATATTTATGATAAAAGCTTTTAATTTAATGAAGGTTTTAAACAAAATAATCGCAATGTTGTATGTGAAACTTATTGAGGCTAGTGCGTTCGCGAGCATACGTCATGGGCACTGACATTTACCCTCCCGGGGGATTAGTCGACCTTGTAGAACCCGACCCCCGTTTCTGAATATGTCACTTGTCACATTTGAAACGACCTGTTATACTTTTGTTCTATTAAACTGCTATGGAAGGTATAGTTGTGAATTCCAATAATGATTAAGATTTGATATTTTGTTTTTTGAAACAAAAAAAGGTTTTTCCCTGGTTTTGCGCAGCAAGAGCCAATTCGGCAGCCAATGCTGCGATCTTTAAAAAAACATCGAATATAATACAAAATCGCACCTAAAATTCCGCCATTCGTGAAATCCGTTACATATTCGGTTCAGTAGCTATCACTTTATTTTACACTATTAACAATACCTTATGAAAGTCAATAATAAATAAATTGTTGACTTTCATAACGTATTGATTAAAATCAAAGCTGTTATGAAGTTCCGTATGTTTACAATAATTATGTGTGAAAATAATATCGTAATTAATTGACGAGAAACAACGGATGATATGACATATTATGCATTTGTGGCAGGGATATTATAAAAGCCGTGGTTTTATAAACTCACTAGTGACATTACAGTAACACGGGTTTTTGTCAATGCATTATAGTTCTTACAATATAACGGCCTTGTTTTAGTGACATTATAATTTCACTACACCGATACAGAGAAATTAATATTTTAAGAATATGTGATGATTAAGTAAGTTACGTTACTTAGTAAATATAAAAGTCTAGAGGTAACATAATTGAGTAAGTAACTTACATATAACAATTAAAAAAAATGGACAATATTTAATTGTTTCTTATTTTAAGTACATATTTAAATTATAACAAAATTTTTGATTGTCATCCAATTTCAACAATGGTGCTTCACAGGGTGCTGCCGCACCACGCTGGCTTCGCTCGCTCAGCTCGCGTATATATAATACATCTTAACATTACCCTAACCCAAAACCTATTATCATTCCTACGCATTTTTAGATTTAAATGACTATGATAAAATTTTAAGACTCTCGTATTCCTTCGCTGCAATGTTTTTTCCAGGCAAAATGGAGAAAAATATTTTTTAGATTGTGAACAAATCCGGAACAGCAAAAACAGATTTCTTTATCTCAAAAATCAGGCTATCTTAGTTAGTGTAAAAATCAAAACTAGTCGAATTAAAATATTGAGATGAACTTAACTACCCACACCGAACGCATTTTTTTTAGAGTGGAAATACTTCGAGGCTTGTCAACTAGGTGGCGATAGTATCCTTTGAAAACTTGAAATTATATGAAAGACAAACTAGCATGATTGGCAGAGAACCGTTAAATCAGGTCAAAAAGGTATTTTATTTTATTCAAAAGTTCAGTTCATTTTGAGCGACACACTGCTGACAAACAAAAACAATAGATTCATTACAATTTAAAAACAATACCAAATACTCTGGAGCCCACGAGGCCAATTAAACCATATATTCCCAAATTAAAAATCTCTCCTGTATTGTCGACTCCATGATAAATTATCCCATAGGGATAAAATTTGAACATTGTAGATTTATTTTATTAATACGAATGTGTCAGTTAAATGACTGTGAATGTAGCTACTCAAAGCAATTCACAATATCATTTCGACGATTAAAAAGATTTTTTTTACTAAATGCAATCGTAAGTTACTTAATTCAATTTTATTTAGTGAAAAACCTTTTCATACAATTAGATACTAAGGTTATAAAAGTTGAATATTAATGTAAAGTGAACCACCTCATTATACTGTAGAGTAGATGCTAATTAGTACCTGAATTATATTTATTATGACATTATTTTATTTACACTTTAAAGCCAAACACATGAAAAATATAAGAAAAAAAACCCAAATTTAGGATTTTTTACTTGAAATATGTTCTCCTATTCAACTAATCCTAATCTTATGATAATTATTAATATAATAAAGCTAAGGTTTGTTTGTTAGTTTGAACCCAGAAATTTCGGAAACTTTCAGCAGAATTTGTTTGTTTGCATTTGACACTTTGACACTCCAGCTCTTGATGAAGGTTCGATTGGAGAAAAGTATAGACGACTTTGCGTGGTTTTGCCCGCGCCATTTCAAATCGCGCGGGAATATCGAGATAAAAAGTAGCCTATTTGCTATTCCAGACTGTAAACTATCACTATGCCAAATTTCATCCAAATCCATTAAGCCGTTTTGCCTTGATAGAGGAACAAACATCCAGACATGCATACATCTATCCATCCAAACTTTCACACTTATAATATTCAAAATTTTAGTACCTATGCTTTTATTCGATAGATGTCTCTGTATGTCGATTAAATCGCGCAAGAAGAGTTATAAATGACTTAGCCACATTTACTAATGGCGGGTTTCAATATTCAACTGACTGCTATGCGTAACCGGTACAGGTACAAAACTGGTAGGAAAAAAGTAGCGTTTCACAATATCTACTAGCTACGGGCTGTAAGTTCTCAAATTTGGCATGGGCCCTCCTTGCGTGACGTTCTTCCAAGAAAATAGGTGATATGTGATTTATAGAATATCACGCATTCGCAACTTATTTGTATGATATTTGAACTAAATAAACATATAAACTTATTCAATTTATGTTTGCTATGTTTTAGTATTCGATAAATATATTATAGTATGTTTTTAGAGCTTTTTATTAATAATTGAGTTTAACTGCTTACGTAAAACGAAACGCCAATCCTTCGACTAATTTTGCTATTGGTTGAATCACATTTTTATGACGTCAAAGTAAATATTTAAGAGAAAAATTATGTAATTCAATAATATTCGTCCTTTTTTTCAAAAACAGTTATAGATAAGTTAGAAAGAGAAAACTGGATTATTGATATGTTGACAGATATTTGATAGGACATTTCGTTAAATGAATAAATTGTTACGTCGTTGGCTAGATAAAATGACCTATTCTTTAATTGGTCATACGTAATGAAAACATAACTCCTTATTGGCCGCAGCAGACTGCCATGCTACCTTTACCTCATTGGTTTAAATTAATAACTTGTTACGTCGTCGTTGGCTAGATATAATGACTTATTTTGTAAATGGTCAAATGTAACCTAGCAACCCATTACAGTCAAACAGTTCGTAAGCAGTGGTTTAGATGTCAAGATTTTGAATATAGAAAGGCATTTTGGTAGTGAATTCTATTGTTCGTAGGCAAAACGAATAGTTTTCATAATATTGAAACCCGCCATTAGTAAACTTCTTTTATTCATACTCACGTTCACAATTATAATATTAGTAGGATATACTTTATAAGTAATTTACGCAGGTATAACCGCAAGTAGCTGCTAGTATAAATATAAAAGGTTGTGAGGATGAATGGATTGGCATTTTTAAAACTTTTACTTCAGGGGTGTCACTCTTAAAGTACTTCAACTTGACAGGAAATTTTTATCACATGCAACGAAATGGACCGGTCGTGCTGTTATTTTACCACACCAATAAAAAAAAGGTCTGCTCAGCTGACAGTTGTGAATTGTGACAGGTCCGTCCAGCAGGCAACCATCTAGTCACAAAATGGCTGCTCCTCCTTGTATGTGCATATGTTGATGTTCTATTTTGTGATCTCCTTGTTATCTTGTGGTGTTTTCTGGTAATTTATGCGCGGCTGAGTTGAGATTCCGGGTTCAAACCCCAGTAATGTAAATTAATCTGGGCGAGATAATGTGATGTTTACAATATTAGAAAATATTTATAATACCATCCACGTTATATTATTAATTATTGGACCGACATTCAGATGGCAGCACGGTAGCTAAACAAAATGGCAGTGCGTCAATTGGGGTGACAAGTTGAGGCATTGAGTAGGCTCTCTATTCCTTTTGGTATATTAATCTTTCTCTATGTTGTACTCTATCACGGCTGGCGATGCCATGAATATAAGAAGGACATAGCCAATAAACTAAAGGATAATTTTATTCTGAAATTCCTACTACGTAGAATCGCCTTAGAATTATAGCCCTACGGCTATAATATTCCGCGTTTTCGATTACTTTCATTCCATTTAATGGTCAAAATTCATTTTCTGAACAGTCATCGTCGTCGTATAGTGGTGGCATGGTTTCTGTGCTTTTTCACCATGCATCCTCTTTACTGTCGCGTGTAAATAAAGTTTAAAAACTAGTTAAATAATAGGATAAAAATTATTAAATAAGGTTTTTATTTTTTCTCGCTATAATACTACTTTGATAAACAAAATAAGTAAAATAAATAGTCATTTTTACTAATTTCTTTTTGCAGACCCTACTTTTCAAGTCACTTTTGACAGACAGAGGTCATTGACGTTCCTATTCTCATTTGAATCGCATAGTACCTACCTCGCGAATAATTCAATGCTGTAAAATCACAGATCCAGTGTGCCCACTACATAAAGTAACTTTTATAGGTTGAGATAGAGATATCAGCTAAAACGGAGCTCTAGCGCCATCTAGAACTTAGTGACGGAAACTTTTACTAGAACCAGTCGGGAACTTTCCCTGTATTTTTCTTTAAGAATATTTAAGACTCCTCAAATATGTATAATATTATCATGATTATATGAAATAATGTATATATCAAAAAGTCGTTATCACGATCAAAATTCCAATAAACATGCAAAGGTCGAATTGCAGCGTTGTTTCCATGTTTCCAAATGGTGGCCGGGTTGTGGGTAAAAGGAATCAAAGAAAAAAGCGATAAAAACAACATTCGAAAACGGGTGCGCAGTAACGAACACAGGTAACGAATGAAAGATAGATTTAATGAGTCAGTTAGGTGATTGATTGAATGAACCGAAGAATGAAAGAGACATTGTCTATGGCATTTTTCTAATTTTATTAATTATAAACAGCGCCATCTATATCTTAGTCATCATCATCATCATCACAACTCTTTGTAATGAGCCCACTGCAGGGAATGAGTCTCTCCCCTGGGTGACGAGGAGGTATAGGCCATAATCCACCAAGCTGGTCCAGTGCTGGGTGGTGGATATCAGAATTTTCAGGGCGCCAAAGTGGCTTCTGACAAACCCTAACGACTACTGTATACAAGTATACGGCACCCGGGACCGACTGCTTAACGTGCCCTCCGAAGCACGGAAGTCGTCGTGAGAAATGAATGGTCGGCGGTCACCCATCCAAGCACCGACCGCACCAAACGTTGCTTAATCTGAGATATCGTATGATACACACAGTAACCACGGCGCCACGACGACTTCATATCTTAGTGATACTAACGAAATTTAGTGAAAACACCGTGGCCCACTATAAGAGGGAAAAAAAATGTGATGCATTTTCTTCTTTTTCCTTTTCTTCAGTTTACTGCATGTAATTATTTGATATAGACATATTTATGATAAAAGCTTTTAATTTAATGAAGGTTTTAAACAAAATAATCGCAATGTTGTATGTGAAACTTATTGAGGCTAGTGCGTTCGCGAGCATACGTCATGGGCACTGACATTTACCCTCCCGGGGGATTAGTCGACCTTGTAGAACCCGACCCCCGTTTCTGAATATGTCACTTGTCACATTTGAAACGACCTGTTATACTTTTGTTCTATTAAACTGCTATGGAAGGTATAGTTGTGAATTCCAATAATGATTAAGATTTGATATTTTGTTTTTTGAAACAAAAAAAGGTTTTTCCCTGGTTTTGCGCAGCAAGAGCCAATTCGGCAGCCAATGCTGCGATCTTTAAAAAAACATCGAATATAATACAAAATCGCACCTAAAATTCCGCCATTCGTGAAATCCGTTACATATTCGGTTCAGTAGCTATCACTTTATTTTACACTATTAACAATACCTTATGAAAGTCAATAATAAATAAATTGTTGACTTTCATAACGTATTGATTAAAATCAAAGCTGTTATGAAGTTCCGTATGTTTACAATAATTATGTGTGAAAATAATATCGTAATTAATTGACGAGAAACAACGGATGATATGACATATTATGCATTTGTGGCAGGGATATTATAAAAGCCGTGGTTTTATAAACTCACTAGTGACATTACAGTAACACGGGTTTTTGTCAATGCATTATAGTTCTTACAATATAACGGCCTTGTTTTAGTGACATTATAATTTCACTACACCGATACAGAGAAATTAATATTTTAAGAATATGTGATGATTAAGTAAGTTACGTTACTTAGTAAATATAAAAGTCTAGAGGTAACATAATTGAGTAAGTAACTTACATATAACAATTAAAAAAAATGGACAATATTTAATTGTTTCTTATTTTAAGTACATATTTAAATTATAACAAAATTTTTGATTGTCATCCAATTTCAACAATGGTGCTTCACAGGGTGCTGCCGCACCACGCTGGCTTCGCTCGCTCAGCTCGCGTATATATAATACATCTTAACATTACCCTAACCCAAAACCTATTATCATTCCTACGCATTTTTAGATTTAAATGACTATGATAAAATTTTAAGACATTAATTAAATCAACCTATTTAGTCTATTTTGTAGTTTAGTTTGTACTAACATTATCAAGAAATCTTAATTTGAACAATAAAGCCATGTATTTATTTTTGCAATTCAATGCTTTGTGACACTTGGAGTTGAATAAAATTTTTACATGCACATCACTTATTACAATATCACTAAAAAGAGACAGTGAAATTATAGTAACCGGTCGTTATTTACAATAACCCATGTAATTATAATCGCACTAGTGATATAATAATATCACGTCTCCGACAAAATCCCTGCGACATATGTACTAAAATCCAAGCTGCACGAGTTTTTTTTCAAATTAATACTTACGTACATTCAAAGCTTCACGCCTGTTTCCCCTGGGGGTAGACAGAGACTAGGGAACGCTAATAATATAAAAATAAAAAAACAACATTCAAGAAATATCTTTATTACGCCATCTATATTACATTGAAAGAACTATTAAACTATCATGCAAAGTTTTGCGGTAGATTCATGAAGCTGTAGAACGCTTAGCGCTCGCGTTTCTACCTTGCAAGATCGCGAATTAAGCCACCCTGTATAAAATGAATAATGTTCGCCACGAGGGCATTATGGCTTTATTTTAAAACGAAGATTTTTCTTACGACTTTGCTGAAATGATTTATCGATGCTGATATTATAAAGGGGAAGCATTTGTAGTTTGTTTATAGTGAATAAACAAAAACTAGTGGACGATTTGGAGCATTATTATTTCTGACAGTAAAATTAATTTAGAAGTAAGCAGTAAGTCTTAATACTGTTCATATAAAATAATACGGTCATATTTTATTCCAATTGACATAGGAATTAAACAAACGAGTTGTTGTCATTCGTTTTGCATAAAATGTAAAAGCAATTTATAATTAATTGAATTTGAGGTGTTTACTTTATGTTTAAAGTAACTTAAATGAAAATAATTATTTAACAACCATACCTAACCAACCTCTTTAAAACGTTAGTAGAAGTAAAATCGACTTGACAACTTCTTTATTTTTAAACTTCTTTAGCCATTAAAAAATAAATTTCAAGAAGAGTTGCCCTTACTTATTTGCTAGCTCACTTAAACCACATCACTATTTTTTTCTTACGTTAAGTGGGCACACTGGAACTGTCATTTTAATGCATTGAACTATTTGCCAGGGTATAGATACAAGCACTCAAGTACTCATGGGATACCATGTAGCGAACTAGGGGGGAATCTAGAATATAAATACATAAATAGATAAACACCTATTTATGTATTTATAGAATATATCTAGGCATCAATTGAGAACACCACCAAATATAACGACGTAGGCCGCACTAATGATTTGTAGGGCTTTGTGTAGCAACAGCAGTCCCTGCAAGCAGGCCTTGCAGGCAGTGCTTTGAGTAGGGCGCGTAAGTAAAGTAAATATGTAGTAGCAAAACTTTATTTATTTATAGGGAATTCTTGTGAAAAATTAAGTGCCTACTTTTATTACATAATCATGACCAGAATCGAGTACAGAGTGCGCTCCTTCAGGTTCATAAATTTGTCACCAGTCACCCTGTATATTTTAAGTAGTGTCAAATTTTATGGTCGAACCAGCTTTTAGTTTTGACTGAAAGTTACCGAACTGTGCATTATGTTGCAACGACGACGGATTATTAATTATAAACAAAGTTTCACAGTAATTCTACAATTAAGTCTTCAAGAATAGATTTGAAATATCCTTTCCGCCCCTTTGCGTGACTTCTTCGAATAATCATCCTACGCATTTTAATGTACGCCTCACCACAGTTGTGTTCCAGATAAAGAGAAGTATTGGAGAGTAAAATTACGGACAAAGTAGGGTTTCCAAATTTGATCTGTGCTTTCAGAACGAATCTGCAGGGGACTGGTGACAAATTTTAGATACTGTACTCTATTCTGATCATGATTATGTAATAAAAGTAGGTACTCAATTTTTCACCAGAAATCCCTGTGAATAAATAGAGGCCTTACTACACTTTTCCCGACGCGCTGCCTCATTCAACACGAACAAAGTATTGTTCCCGCCACACGCACACCACCACCCGCTAAGTATCTATTGTATTACGCTTATGTAACCATGCGTTGCGTAATAAATTCTTTAACTTTGGGTAAAGGTTACAGTGTTACCTTGTTAATAGTTAATAGTTAATTTTTATGTTTTATTTTATTTTTCCTCTCTTCATGTATGATTTCAAACTATCACGTCCTGGATTTCGAAAGTGACCCACCAGTCACCCTGTATAATAGAAACAATGAGGCGCTGTCTTTATTTTAGACACTATAAGATGGATCCTATGCTTTAAACTTATTAGCAGTGCAGTATATGATATAAATTGAATTATATCTTACAATACCTGTATATAAAACAAGTTGATATAAACTAAAATGTAGAACGTTTTATGAAATTAAGCTATTAATTGAACCCTCAGACATGCTTTGCATTTGCCATGACCTGAAAACATTGCAAAGTTTTAAGACTGATTAAAATAATTAACTTGCTACAAGCGATAGAAATAGTTTTTATTCTTATAGAGATAATATTATATTTTTTAAGTTTGCTTGGTACGACGAACGACAAACCCGACTAGAAATTTCTTAATATAAACCCAGAACATAAAACCAATGGTATTATTGTCTTCTCCCATTACATATTATTGGTGATTTAAAATACTTACCTTACCGTCAAGTGTGGCGCTGACCTTAGGTAATAATCAAGGCGGGCGGAAAGTTCCTTACTAACCTTTTCGGACGAAACACTTGGTATAATTGTGATAGAACTTCACGTACAGGTAATTTCGTTTAATCACCAATTATTCTATATTTATTTTCCTCTCCTTTATTTTATGATTACTAAATACTTTTTAAAAAGTTAATCGCGTTAAACTATTTTTATCACTACGTTTCACTGTCTTAAGAGACATGTCGTTATGAGCGAGTTAGGATTATGAATCGAGAAAACTTAATACACATACACGCAGATGATTATTATTCTAAATTTAAAAAATGAGTTTATTGCATTTAATAATGCTCAATCATTCTTAAAAGCCTGAAAAATGAACTTTCTTTTTCGGTTTACGGTCGGGTTTTATTTAGTACATTTTTCAGATTTCTATTAATCCAATTTCCTAACTTTTTGTAATTATAGTAATAACAATATATCCTTTCACTTCAACCTTCCCCGTACTTTTCACATTTCTGTATTTCGAAGTTCACCTCGAAATGAAACTTGGATTCTTAGTAACCCTGGTTCAAGTTTGCGTTGGCTGTAATCGATTACCTGAACTGAACTGACTGCGCGAAATAAGGATGGTGGGTGGCTTTTAACTCGAGGTTATGAAAATAATATTTGTTGAATGATTAGATTATAATAGTATTGTAGGTTAATGCTTTATATAATAGATGCTTTCTTAAATAAAAATGTTTATTTGTTACAAAGGCTTAAGTATTTTTAAATACATGAAAACCAATATTAATAGCTCGCAACTCAGCATGATTCAGGTAAACTAAGAGCTTTTCTTCTGCCGGTATTTTATTTTTCATTAGATTTTGAAGTAATTTGCTAAACTGTATGTATCTAAAATTTCAAGATTTCGGATAATATATTCTTATTTTAAGAGACTGGTAAATGGCGGCCCATATAGTTCTGTTGTGAAATTTGATAAAATTGGTCGCTTACGCATCCAGAAATTACCACCTAGTAATCTAGCAAAAAAGCATCTGTTAAATAACTACTGGTCAAGTTTCAAAATACAGGATGTTTTGTTACTTAAATTACGCATGTGTGAAAATTCTACATGGAAAGTGTATAAATGAAACCCTTTTACGCAATTAGGTAGGGGCCAGTGTATTATGCACGGTATTAAAAAGGAGACAGGGGTTTCTAATCTTTATTTACTGAACTTTTACTAATTTATGCTCCAAAAATGTTTATATGTATCGTGCATTGTGCCTCTACTAGACGTAGAATTTTGACAGCCATTGTTTTACAAGTAATGGTAAATTTATCGGAAATAAAAATCGCTACTGAAAGGCAGGGTTTTGGAATTGACCTCCACATATGGCGTATTTTCGGCGATGAAATTGTGGATGTGACTGTTGTCAATCGAACGGCTGTTACGGATGTTTAATTTTCTACAGGATGTTTTGTTACGGGACTTACGGGCGCCGACCATATTAAGGAACTTATTATTTTGACCTATATTCGACCGTGATAAGTTTTTCTGGTCTATAAGTTTTTGTGCCGGAACACTGGAGAATAGATCTACCATATAAAAATATAATATATAAAAATAATTCATCTCTAGAATAATGGACCAACCCCTATCTTTATTTCTTAGTCGTATTGTATGAGGCACGCATACAGGTCAGATCCTGACTGGCCAGTGATACTCGTATTGGTTATTTAATATTTAATACAAAATTGTAATAGAAAATGGTAATCATAGTTATGCCAACGCTTATACAATGTGTTTTTTTTTAAAGTTTGATGTCTAATATTGAAATACAGAGATTATGTTCAAAAGCGAGTTCGTCTCAAGTACGGGAATAACGTCATTTCCAACGTCATTAAGACTAAATTTTAAGTTAATTCTTAAAAATAAAATTGCAAAGCAAGAGCACCCTTTAGAGCGCAGTCTGGGACATAGTTTGTTTATTTTTCAAGTTTCTGAATATCCCATTACAGCGATGTTTTAACGATTGAATAGACACGATAGACACAGGCCGTTGAAGCGATTAAAATTCCGAAGGTTTTTATATTTTGTTAAAGCATTTGCATTAATTTCACGTGCCGAGTTTAATTATTTGATATGGAGATAATTTAGACAACTAAAATGCAATACAGAATATTCAACGTTGCAGTTAATAGAATTTACTCGGAAAATAATTACGCAAACATCAATATTTTAATGAAGCAATTCATATGATATTTTAAACGATATCTATTTAATAGTGTAATTTTCTCGCTTTAGACAATATAAAAGTGATTAAATAAAGTATAAATAATAATTACCGCTACAGTCCTGGTACTTTTATTTGAATAGGTTTATCAAAGTTGGACGTACTCATCTTATTCCTCATGTTCATGTGACATGGAGGACAAAAGATACAGCCTTACTATGAAAAACTAAGTAAAGAATTTGAATTGAATATGTATTTTTATTGTACAGTCATATTTCTTCTATGCTGGACTGAGAGCAAAGGAAAAACATCGAATGTGCCTGCTGCGTCTCTTCCCGGGTATACTGTTAAAATCAGTTAAGGGCCTGAGATTTTATTAGAGGTTTTTTGTGGACGATAGGCAGACCCCTTCAACTTCAATAGTCTCTTTTCATCATTATTATGCCTCACATTTAATTTAACACTGACAGCCAGTTACGGACGTACAATTTTTATATATTGCTTTAACAGACTACATGAAAAATGGGTTGTCTGGAAGAGATTGTCTGTAGATGATAAGGCCGCCTATTGTACACTGTACCTATTATATTTTTAATAAAGTTATGTCTTACTCCATGTGTACAATGAAGAATAAATAAATAAATGATATACTTATACAGAAAATTTATTATATGCTTCAATTTAACAAAATAATTACAAAAGATAACAGAGAAAGGAAACTGGTCAATCAATTGTGTAGATATGTGTTTAAGAGTGTACATAGGTATGTGTGTGTATGTGCGAGAAATGTGTATGCGTATGTGGTAGTAATTTTATTTCATGTATTATGCTAATTATTCGATTCAAATGAATATTAATTAACTCTTAATGAGTAATTGTTGTATTTCTCGCTTAAACTCAGCCTTACTGTTATGGAATATATCAGTGACTTGGGCGAATTTCTTATTGTAAGTATTTTGTAATCTGTGTGTAATGGAATTCTGTTTTGTAAATGATGGTGATTTTTTTCAATTGTGAGTGTAATTTGTCTTCCACCTCACCTGATGGAACATATAGAAGAAGTCAAAGATGATCAGCGATAATCCATCGTTATGTAGGTCAAAAAAACTGCAGCTCATGAACTCATCACTTGGAAATTCATATCTAAAAAGACGTATTAAATCGTGTATCGAATCAACGTCTGCAAAAATAGATTTTAATTTAGCATTTCAACAACTTTTCTTGACTGCAAACAGGGCATTATCATAATAAACGCCTTTTTTTCTGCGCTAGGGACGTACTATACCAACAATGTCTATAATGCAAGACTATGGGGTAAAATTGAAAAAAAAATGAGGTTTGTAAAATTGCTTGCTACATTTTTACTTTTACTTTATAAAGGTGGTTTAGCAACAACGATTAATACTTTCTGAGTTACTCAATTGTAATCATAGAATCTAGTTTTGATTCGTGATATCCCCAGTAATAGATGCAAATTACGCAAATATCAGATTATACGGCAGAGATGGCTAAAACTATGATGAAATGTAATGAGTTTTCTAACTCTGGCCTATCAATCGCTTTATCTACTTTATTGCTTATAAACAATGCAAGTACGAACTGATGCAGACACGGTGTGCTTCAGAAATGTTGGTTGAATGATTTTTCCAACACCTTCAACAAATCCATCGTCGTATTTTAGCATATTCACACAATAACTTCCATATGAATTACTTCATAATTTGGTGAAAACCGTATCGAAATGGGTTCAGTAGAGTCAGACAGACTGACGCACTGGGTAAATTTAATTTTATAATACATACTTAGCTTAACTTTTTCTTTGGTCCACTCAAGAATTATAAGACTACCGTAGGTTACGAGTAGTTTTGTGGAATTTACTTCTGAGAAACCATAACAGCAACTAAGTATATTCAAGTACACATCACCCGGGCATACATACAAGAATCCATGCCCTCCCAAGCATACATGATGCCATGATCGTGGGCGTGGACTTAATTTTTATAAAACCGCACGCGCAGTTTTTGACGCCTAACATTTGATCGAAATAAAAAGTAAGCTATCATATATTATTCTAATCATAGTGGCAATTTATGAGATGAGCGCTTTCAAATAAAACAAACCGACCTGAAATAGGTTTTCATTTGAGAGAATTTGGCAGATCAAAAGTTACGTGGGTGTGCCATGTAAGCAGGAAATCTTAAAAAACATTAAGGCGAGGTTGCAGCGTTTTAACAGTTTTATAAATGATATACTCAGAAATATGGACATGTTGTGTTTGAAAAAAATTTTCACAAAAATTGAACATAATAACCAAGCGATGTATAAAGATAGAAACAAGATTTATGAAAATTTTCTCGATAAAAAAGAGTCACAAACAAAACACTAATTTACCATTACTAACGGATATTGCTACAAAATGCCATAATGGACTCATGTAAAAATACATCAAAACAAAGCGTACTTCTCTTAGCCGATGGTTAAAGAAAAACTGTTAAATTGTTAAATTTTTTGAAAAATAAACCAATTCAACCTAGTTTCGCTCGATCACGTCGGCGAAATTCACTAGCGATATCTGGGCGGGAAGTAATAATTATTTATTGTACACCAACATAGTTGCACAGTTTAAATTAAAATAACAATCACAATTAACAAACAAAGGGCGGCCTTATCACCGAATTCTGCCAGGCAACCTACACAACCTACGTCATGCTCCCTCAGGCGTCATGGCTAGTGGTAGCGTCGGGTATCGGGTCACCCTCTTCCCTAAAATATGGTTGAGGAGGGTGATGGCTGGTGCTTGCATTATACTCGTGAACGGGTGCTACTAGCGGTGCCAGGTCGTTTTGCTAATGATACTATGACTATTTTATTCCATTCTTGTTCAAATACTCTGGTCCCAGTTTGTCAAGTTCGTGTTGTGCATCCATAGCTCATTGCACCTGTTATGTAAACAATTTGGTTGTGGCATGACATTGGCTCTCACAATCAGCTGTCTTGTGTTTGTTTTTTTTTTTCATGTCTCGGTCAATTTGTACTGTACCTACCTATTTGTATCAATTTGATAATTCTGACTGAAAAAGAGTGCCAAGAGTTTTTTTCCGCCGGCTTTTTTTGTCTCCTGGTCTACTGTAATATCTTATTTAACAACTATCAACAACTAGTTAAAGCTGAAGTATGTGATGACTGACTTGATCAAGTGTTTTGTGAAATTCCTAAGATGAATAAAAATTTTTGATTTTTTTTTTCAAGGCGCTTCAAGGGACCCTAAACTAAGAAAGATATATTTCTTCCCACAGATGCGAGGACGGTGGCGGCGGCGCGGCGACGGGCGGCGGCGGGCGCGCGGCCTCGCTCCGCCTCGCCAACGGGCGGGTGTCGGCGCAGTCGGCGGAGCAGCTGCCGCACTCGCCCGCGGACTGCGCCTCGGTGCGCATCAGCATCGACAACACCAACACCTGCTGCACCGACTCCTTGGTCACGGCGCTTGATGATGAGACCTTGCTGCTAGGTAAGTTCTTGCTATTATCGGCAAAAGTGTCTGTAAGAATTAGTCACTTAAAATACTTGCTGCTCGGAATTCTTGGTTACTGCACTCGATAGTGAAATCTTGCTTTACGGTAGGTTTTAGAAAGTAGGAAAGCTTCTTCTGTTAAGATGGATTTGAGGGTGTCTAAGTTACCTAAGCACACCAATCCAAAAATACTTATATCAACTTGACGCTTGGACTTCTTGGTCACTGTTTGTGATCACCTATAAAAGCTGCTGTCTTTCTCCCAAACCCGAGTTTAACTTCAATCTCACCTGATGGAATGTAAAGATAAGGTGATAAAAGACAGCAACAGTTAGTATTGTGGACTCGCCACCACGTCCCGGCTCACCAAAAGGCGGGTGTCGGCGCAGTCGACGGACTGCGCCTCGGTGCGCTTGCTTCGACAACACCAACACCTGCTGCACCGACTCCTTGGTCAAGGCGCTTGATGATGAGACCTTGATTTTAGGTGAGTTCTTGATATTTGCGGCAAAAGTGTCTAAGAGTTAGTCACTTAAAATACTTGCTGCACAGAATTTTTGGTTACTGTACTCGATCGTGAAAACTTGCTTTAAGGTACGTTTTAGAAAGAAAGCTCCTACTGTAATTGGCGTTTGGATGTGTCTCTAAGAAATAGTCACTTAAATTATATAGCCAATAATACTAATATCAACACGAATTCCTCAGTCAATGTTTTTAATAGTCACCGTTAAAAGATTCTGCTTTTCCTTTTCGGTGGCCTAATCCACGTTTTAACCACCAATTATTTATACAACACTTTCATCACAGACTCCTTGGTCACAGATCTTGATGAAAAGACCTTGTTTTTAGGTAAGCCTTAGAAAATAGTGAAAAATACAGGGTCAAAGCATTTTTTTTCCAAAAATCAACCTCCGGAGTGTTGAAATAGGTAGGGGATGAAAGTATGAAAAAGATATACAAACCGTTTAACTGACTTCAATGATTTTGAAATAAATATATTTAGTATCCCAGAATTGAACTAATAGAGTAGGTACTTTTTTATTGTACACCGTATAACACTATAATCTAAACATGACACGTGAAAAACTGCTCATTTAAATACAACCTCAAAACATTAAAAACTACAATGACAGTACTCAACTTGCCAAGTTAGGGCTCGTATATAGGTATCTAGACTTGAACAGTACTTGAACTCTACTTAAACATAGTTATAAACATTTGACTCTGTACTTGAAATTTTATGAAGACAGATGATTATAAATATTTATTTCAAATATCGAGCTAAATAACACATAGGACACATAAACAGCGAACAGCAGCTAGTTATGCAGTAATTTTTTTAAGTATTGAGTGCGACTAAATAATTCTATGTTATTTATTAACTTATTCAATCTGTAAATCGTGCCTTTAGCTTCTGCACAAAGATACATCAATAGTATTAAAACAAAGAGACCAACTAATATTAAATACACAATATAGCCATTCTGCAGCAATTTTCCATCACTATGTTGTATGTATTTTGCGAAATAATAATAGATTCTCTTAATTACTTACCTACTGTACATTTTGCAGGATGATAAATGCAGTGGCGTTTGCCGGAATATTAAACAAGGCCCTGATAAAATATGAAGATTCCATTTCATTTTCATTTGCAATTTAATATTATACATACAGCGCATATATATTTTATCAAGATGATGGATTCTTACGGACGCTAGCTTGGTGGAGGGATCCCTTCAAGGTCCGACTGGCTAATAACCGCCCTTTATACAGGGTGACTGGTGAAAAATTTTAGATATTGAAGGAGAGCACTCTGTTCTCGATTCTGATCATAATCATGTATTAAAAGCACGTACTTATTTTTTTACCCGAATTCCCTATAAATAAATAAAGAGACATTACCTACTACACTTTTCCCGACGCGCTGCCTCACTCAACACGCACACAGCAGTTTTCCCGCCACACGCACACCACCACCCGCTAAGTATCTATTGTATTATGCTTATGTAACCATGCGTTGCATAATGAATTCTGTTACTTTCGGTTAAGTTTACTCAGTAAATAAGTAAGATTTATTTTTTATTATGTATGATATCAAATTATGACGTCCTTGAATTTCAAAAGTAACCCACCAGTTATCCTGTGTAACATCTGCCGCAAAATACCACTACTCCAGCGGTGATTAGTTCCGGCAAAATTTTATGAAGAGGCAGTTCTATTCGTAGGCTATCTTCGACCTAATCTATACTTACCGATAGAGGTCAAACGCGGGTAAAGCCACCGATCAAAAAACCCGACTGTACTTTTGATCAAGGACTGCATACCGGTATGAATTTCTGTACATTTTATTTCTGTATGACGTCATACCGTTAAATTAAGTGTATTTAAAAATAACAGTACAGGAATTCATACTGAAATTATTCGTGTACCTTTTTTATTATTGTATTGTAGCATAACTGATTTTTTTTCAGTTAACTGAAATTTTCCGGTATTAATATTAATATTAAAATTTTATTTTTAAATAACTGTAGAGTATTCGATAGTTTAGTTGCAAGGCTATGAAGCGTAGTGACATACGAGTATGCTGACCATTTCGATACAGAAATTAAATAGGTTAAAATGTTTCTGTACTAAAAACATCTACAGAAATTAATCCGGTATTAATTTGGGTACTGATATAATTAAGTTAGATTTTAATAACTTGTACAGGTATTGTGTTTGATGAAGCAGTACACTAATATGGGTACTGAAATTTTATTAGTACAATTTAAATAAATTATACCGATATGCATCCCTGCTTTCGATACGATACAGACGATATGTGTAAAAACGGCATAGAAATTATTAATTTAAAAATGAGAATCACAATGGAAATAAAAATGTACCTATTAGAACAATTTATTTAACAACAATTTATTAATTATTCCTTTAATATTTCGTTATTTAGATGTAGGTAAATACGTAGTCGATATCATACGATATCACAGGTTAAGGAACGTTCGTCGCGGTCGGTACTTGGATGGGTGACCGCCGAGCATTCATTTCTCACGATGACTTCCGTGCTTCGGAGGGCACGTCAAACAGTCGGTCCCGGGTGCAGTTTTAGTGTATACAGAGTCGTTAGAGTTTGTCAGAAGCCATTTCGGCGACCTGAAAATTCTGACATCCACCACCCAGCACTGTGCAAGCTTGGTGGATTATGGCCTATACCTCCTCTCGTCGCCCAGGGGAGAGACTTATGCCCTGCAGTGGGCTCATTACAAAGAGTTGTGATGATTGTGATAATGACGATGAAATACGTAGTTACCTTGAAATATTTTCTAAATACGCACCAAGAAAGAAAAGACGTAATTTATTAGACGTAGTATATTTACTATTTTCTAGAAAAGTATATTCGCACACATGTACTATTTTATTAGCAAATATATATCTGACATAATGCACTAATGCAATCAAAGATGTTTATACAGAAATGATTAAATTGCGCGGGAATCGAACCCGTCGCGACCTCTGGCGTCTGAGACCGATAGTGTCACCCCAGCGCCACATTAATTGTCGTGTATTTGATAAAGTTATTAGTTTTCGCATGTTCCTTAGTAAGCAGTGGGCTTTTGACATGCTTTCTAATAAAAAAAAACTTTATTTGCGTGGAAATTGGTACATTGGAGGTTTTACTTACATAAAAGTTTCAAAATATCTTACCGACAAGGTTTCAGTGCGCAAAATATTAAATTTAAGATAGGTATGCCGATATGCATGATTAGATTATATTGGTCAATTATTAGAGTCTAATGTGATAATTATTTATGTCACAATATATTTGCAATGTAGAAAATCGTTATTAGAATAATATAACTTATACAGCAAGAATTCAAACAGACTAGTTTTAATTTGATTAAATGGTAAATTTTTAATTTTTTAAAGATCTTAACATTACATTTAACTTAACATGTCAATCTTTGGGCAGGTACATATAGTTTTTCTGCATGTCTCTTGCAACCAGAAATCATTTCCCGATTTGTTGGAAAGAAACACAAACAAATAAGCTCACTTCATAAATATATAAACAAGGCAACGGTAAAATTCTGAGGTCCCAAAAAAATGATAAGAGTGCCACTTAAGGCTGCAAACTGGACGGCAGCGACAGCGGCGCGGACAGCGACGCGCGGAATCTGGGCCGTTCTCGACGCCAGTGGGCAGCCGAGCGTTTTGTCGTGGTTTAAGAGAAGTACTGAACAAAACAAAGGAAGCAAAGAGGCGAGTTTCATTGTAATTATGAAGACCAAAGACGAAATTCAATCAAATTCTTTAATAACACTAGAATGTTTGTGAAACATTTTTGATAATGTCCTGCAGAATATTTAACCAGAATTAGAATCGGACTATAGTTAGTTACAAACGTATAATATCTCCAGCAGAAAAATCGTTTTTTATTCTCTCGCATAATTTATGAGTTATTATTCAATTTTTGATTGAAAGATTTATTAAAAGTCGCTTCTCCGTACATAGACATTCCATTCCTTCGTATTTCAAATGACAGATTTGTACCATACGACATGACATAGGACATGACCGTGACAGTTTTGACAGTAAAAAGAGTATCAAAAATGGCAAAATTTAAAGACGACCTAGCGTGGCGGTTGCCATTTACATTAATTTTTTTCATCTTTGTGCGCCATTCATTAAGCTTATCGTATTTTTCAATATTTTTATCGAGAACAGCGTAATTTTCGGTTATTCCCGCTGGCCACGACTAGATGGGCCACCACTGCTGGCCAGCGAAACAAATTTTAACAAATGTGCCCGTTGGCCACCAGTGGTGGACAACGGCGTCAATTATAAAGTTGTTTCGCTGGCCACCAGTGGTGGCCAATCTGGTGGTGGCAAGCGGGAATGATTGTGTAATTTTGGCTACATTTTGGTCAAGTATTAATCTAATATTCCAATTTAGAAACATGACCTTTTGGCGCCCGCCGTCGTTACCGTCCAGTTTGCATCCTGGAAAACTCGTTGTTGTGCCCAAAAAAAGTAGGGTAGAGCCACCAAAGAGTACGCATTTTATAAACTTTTTATTATTTTTAAATCAACTTTATTCATTCACTTTGTAATTTACATCTAATAATGACTTTGGTCATTTAGGAACATAAATCTTAAGTAACAATCTCAAATTTAAAAAAAATGTCTTAGACTAAAAACTTGTCTCATGCGCACCCTTAGGATGCTTTGTTGCAAAGAGTACGCAGCCACAATCAATATATATAAAACTGTTCCGTTACTGACTGAGTGACTGAGTGACTGAGGTACTTAGTGACTGACAGACAACGTACAGCCGTAACTACTCGGCGTAGAGAGCTGAAATTTGGAACATACATTCTTTAGGAGATGTAGGGGTGCACTAAGGAAGGAATTCCCGAAATTCCCACGGGAACGGGAAATATATGACTTTTTAGTCTGTATGAAAAATCTTATTCCTTGAGTGCGCCGATGTGAAACTTGGTGTAAAGGTGTTTCAATGTGTGTCTGGTTGTGTTATGAGAGGGATTCCCAAAATTCCCACGGGAACGGCAAATATATGATGTTTTAGTTTGTATGAAAAAATCCCATCCCTTGAGAGCACGGATGTGATACTTGATATAAAGGTTTCTCAATAAGTGTCTGTTTGTATTATGGAAGGAATTCCCGAAATTCCCACGGCAAGGGGTTGGACTTTGTAGTTTGTATGAAAAATCTTATTCCTTGAGTTTACGGATGTGATACTTGGCATGAAGGTTCTTCAAAGATTGACTGGTTGTGCTACGAAAAAAATTCCCAAAATTCCCACGGGCACGGGAAATATATGATTTTTAGTTTGTATGAAAAAAACTTATTCCTTGAGTGCATGGGTGTGATACTTGGTATAAAGGTTCTTTCAGTGGGTGTCTGGTTGTATAGTTTCTGAAATTTCCACGAGAAGGGTATTTAAGCGCATACAAAGTTGCGGGGTAAAGCTAGTCATTTATACAAGCTAAGAGTGCGCAAGAAAAAAAGTCAGTTATCCTAGGCAATTATCACAAGTGAAGGTGCCAAAACCTAAGTAGTCAGTGCATTCTTCGTGCCACTAAGCTTCACACCTGTTACACTGGATCCAGTCTTCTGGCTGCGGTTCCACGTAGATTTCCATACAAAGGGGACATCTTATTATTTGATCTGGAGCAGTCGTATTCAATAATTGTGGATTTTTTCTAGAAGCCTTGTTTATTTTATTTATCTTATCTGTTGCTTTCTTACTTTTAGTTCTTTCTGTTCTCTGTTTTTCTTCTTCCAACTGATTTTTATACGGTGTGCTGGTTAAAATCTCAAAAAACACGTTTGCTATATATTTTAGCTTCATACAAGCTAAGAGTACGCGTGCACACTCTTTGGGTGCGTACTCTTAGCAAATACCCAAAATTTTGATATAAACCATAAAATTTTCGAAATCACGTGTCATGGCGGCATAACCTCTCATGAAAAGCAAAGTTTGGAATATAATATTTAGGTATAATAACATTCGCTAGACGAAAATTAATTGCAAACCTTGTAAAATATGATTAAAATTGTTGAAAATTAAGATCAAACTAATGAAATTTTAATTTTTTGCTATAAAATTAAAAATAAATACCTTTGTGTAGCGAGTTGTTGTCCAGCACTTTGACATAACATATGCCATTGACAGATGACAGAAGTGTTACCTACCATATAAAGAAAAAATAAAACAACTAAATGCACTGCGTACTCTTTGGTAGCGCGCACTCTTTGGTGGCTTTACTATATTTCTTTGTCACACAGAAACCGGGATGCAAAATATATATTTTACAAAGTTTCTGAATGTATGTCCATGTGATAAAGTTCTAATTAACTTATTTGAACTCTCTGATAAATAAACATTGCTCATTTATATATCGCTTTGATATTTTCCTGTTGCGCAAATATTATTATGTAGGTATTTATTTACCTACTTTTAGTTTCAGTGAACGTTGCAATGTCTATTTCAAATTTAATTTAAAAAAATCTTTATTAACTTAATTGGTTATCAGTCAAATTTCATGCATAACTTTTTAATTATAATAAATATTTCTTAATTAATCAAGTTTCTTAAATATATGTATAATGGATAATGAAATAAAGGACAAATAAACTTGAGCAATCTATAAACCTGCATATAGGCACAGGGTTGGTTTTTAGCCACCGGCCAAAATTTTTTACTTATAAAAACGATTTTTGCAAAAAGGTATGTATTTTTTACCAGAAAATTTATATATTCGCTAACATATTAAGCAACGCATGGGCAATCTAAATACCATTAAAATAAAGAAGACTACGCGCTACTACAAAACATCTTGTTGTACTACGTCTCAGTATTAACAACAAAATGCCTTGCCGTAGTAGCTGTGTTTATCAACAGCTACTATTTGTAAAAGTTTATGGTGTCATATATATTTACTATTTTTCTACTGAGCGTTACTAAAATAAATATGCAGGTTCTTTTATATCGTATCAAAGAAAATAAAATTTAAATTTGGCTAGTGACTATAAAACAACCCCGTAAGTATATCAAATTATAGAAATAAACATAAAGCAACATACAAACATCCATGACTATGTGGATCCCCCACCGGGATACAAACGAAGGACCTCCGGCTTAGAAGGCAACGTTTTTATTGCTATATCAACCGACATTCATTCTGTGTTAAATTAGTATGGATAATTGTATTGTGAACTTACAATATATAAAATCGTCGCGTTATTTAAATGCACCCAGTAAAAGTAGTATTAGATATTACTATAATATGTGACAATTATTTAATGACATATGTAACTCAAATTGTGAACACTGTTCCGAACTTAAAATATAAGCTCTAAGCCATATTATAAATTACATGTTATACTTTATACAATACGAGTAAGTACGTTTTTAACTTTGAATTTTAATACAAAATCGAATAAACCTTCTAAAAACAACTCCCATAAATTACACAGATAACTGTGAAATCACAAAATGGAATTTATTAAATACTTAGCGGTATTAATTTTTGATTAAATTAATTAGTTTTACTATTTTATTTAGCTAAACTTACCTTATAACCACGGTACTTGCGCATTTAATTTATTTTTCAAGCACAAATTCATGTTCACAAATAATTGATAAAACTGCATCCACACTTCCGACACTGCAACTGCTGTGAAATAAATTGAAACGTCTCCTTCCCACTTTCTACTTAAATGAAGAGATACACTACTTATATATTTAAATCCGTTTAAGTATCACATATTCTATTTGAACATACCCAGCACCAGTAGGTACAGAAGGCAGCACATCAAGCGTTACTAATCCGTGAAAAAATTTACTTGAATCTGAACTCTATGATCTCGACATTAAGTTAGAATTGGTTGGGGAAATTTGACAGGTAATGTAACGCTTGATCTGCTGGCTTCTGTACCAGTTACTTGGCTAGTTTGACCATTTTCGAAGGCTAGCTTGACCGGATATTAAAACCCTGATCTGATTTCCTGTCATAATTCATCTCGGCAAGAAGCGACTAAAATCGTTTAATTCTATCAAAATTCTCTTTAGTGCAGCGTCTATAGCTTTAACATGTTACAGAGTAGCTGTTTTCCGCTTAATTTATTATTTACCTAGGTATATTTATTGAGGAAAACAAATAGTCGCTTACAAATCTGAATAATTAAAACTACTGTCGGATAACATAAAAACTGTTGATGGCCTAAGGTGTTAGTTACAATCCAGCTTCTTTGTTTGCCTTAAAATGATGATTCATGTAAAAATCTTCTGTATTCCTTTGCGTAAAACGAAGCGTTTCAATAGATCTGCTATAAAAATCATTTATTGAAACCGAAATAAAAACAAAGCACTAGAAAAATATTTTTTACGACATGTGCAGTGCGAAAGGCCAAGGCCATGTAGAGATCAAAATTATTGAAAAAGTACTGTACCTACCATCAGTTAAAAATCAAACACAAATGCACATTTTGTAATAAGATTATCGTCCAACATAGCATGTAGGTACCTAAATTTATTTAAAACACCTAAATACGATACCAATGGCAAACACATACACTTATGATATCCCTAGTTATTTCGTGCTAGTTTCTAGCCACACATTCATAGATAATAATAAAATGTTTTATGTCCACAAAATAAAAAATAATATAGAAATTTTATTTGGTTTTGAAGGAAAACTTACAGCTTACTTTCTACAGCTAGATAAATACAAAAATGCTACTTACAATATAAGCTACTATTTTTTTTTCCGCCTATTCACAGTATGAGTGCTCAAAGAGGGGAGGAGGAGAATACGTCAGAAGTACGACAGTGTAAGACTTTACTCATTGAACTCCCCTTAACGATCTTTTATCTTTTTACCGACAACCGACCGAAGAAATGAGCGACAGCCAGTCGGCGATAAATATAAATATTTTTAAAACTAATACTAATAAAACATTTTTTTTCACATTTATCTTGGAAACAGGAGAAGACTCTATGTTGCTGATAAATACAAAAAAAAACTTTGACCTGTTTTCCAATGAAAAACGTTCTTTCAGGTTATAAAAATCGTAAACTCCATAGTTTTTCACGATTCATTGTATAAGATATCGATGCTATGAAGTTATTGATAGTCGCTTATGGTCATGGCTTCTGCAAAATACCGAGTTCAGGTGAATATAATTGTACGCGGTGGACCTCTTGTACTGGTTAACTTCGCTTATTTAGACTTGTGAAATTTTCGTAAAACCTCTACTTATACCTACTTTAAATCGCATTTAGGAAATATACAGGGTTAATTTTATTAGCGCATCATAACATCTATACATATAATAAAATGGTAGGAAAGTCAAAACTGTACATTGAATATTTTTTTAAAAGAATACTTGGGGTATGATCTACAATCGAAACAAAAAACAAAAAATATAGTTTTTAGATTTTTTGTCTGTTTGTCTGTTTGTCTTTCCGGGATAAACTCAAAAAGTACTGCATGGATTTACTTCAAATTTGGCATGAAGATAGTTAAGAAGTCGGGTCAACATATAGGCTACATATTATTACGCTAGCAGTGTTATAATCGTAGGTGCGTTTGGTGCTGCATAGCGTTCACGCAGACGACGTCGCGGGCAGCAGCTAGTTTGTTCATAAAATTTTTGCTCCTTGTAAAAAAGGGAAAAAAAAAATGCTGTCTGACCGCTGCTCTGTGCGTGGCATACCTACGCACAGAGTAAATAGAGTTACGCCAGTTTAAAAGGCAATAAATATTTTTTGTATGGGAAAACCTAAATTTTTAAAAGCTATTCATTTTAAAAAGTCTTAGCACAAATGTTGTTGTGATTGATGTGGAGAATATGCCTGCATGAGGTGATGCGTTCATTTAAATTAAAATCATAGTGTCAGCTTTGGATGTTTGTTAAACTCGCAAAACGAACTCCCACTGAATAAATTGTCCAAACTCACACACCAACTATGTCACCTCAAAGTAAACCGAAATTAACTTATGTAAGTATTGGACACTGCAGAACTGTACGTAATAAAGCTGTATGGCAGCAGGGAATGTCCATGATTAATATTGTTCACCTGGGAATCAATTTCAGGATTTTTTTTTCTGACACTCACACAACATTATCTAACCCAAATTAAGTTTCTTAAAGAACTTGTGTTATGGATACTAGATATAAACATCCATGACTTGACAACTAATATGTTCATCACACAAATATCCGCCGCCGCCGGGATTCGAACCCAGGACCTCTGGCATTGAAGGCAATGTATGTTACCACTACACCAGCCGGTCGTCGAGGATATTTGATGCCACAGAACAAAACACAGGCATTGCGCTACTAAAGCCAGCATAATGGCCTAGGGTAGAGCCGGCCTTACATAGACCTGTGCGCCCCTTGGAGATACATATTATAAGTCAACTAATCCACACGACTCTAGGAGAAAAGGGCCAGTCAGGGCAAGTCCTTCATAAAAAGTCGTATCTTACAGCAATGTACGAAAAGCCAAAAGTTTTTTCCTAAGCCTAGACGCGATTGAAATATATGTTTTTAGCTTTTTAGTAATACCATTAACCATTTAACTACTTAATTAGGAATGCTCTGCCATTCATAATGGTATGCTAATTACAAACGTCAGTTATTTGTGTTTTTAACAAATATATAATTTGTTTAATATTTCGGCAACATTTGAACTACGTTTAACATTGACCATGAATTCTACAACATCTTGAACACCGCGCATGTGTTTTCATGGCTAGTGATGTGACTGTCGATGAAGAATATCGACATCACTATCTGATTATATCTGAACTGTGGCTTAATAATTATTTTCTGCAATTCAATCAGAGATATTACATTTGGGAGAAAAATATAGGTGTTTATCTCAGTACATTTAGACTTAGGTACTTTGTATAACATTGTCTTTTTATTGAATTTTCATTTGTCGGTTACAATAGGTATATAATTTACTATTTACTTTTATAATTGAAATAAGCACAAAAGGTAGTTAAAATAAATACTTTGTACTTTAACCTATTTAATTTGGAACGTTTATACCATGTTGGGAAAGAAAAATAATAGATGTCAATATAAGAAAAGTAGGTAATCAGAATATAAAATAATATTCAAATAAATAAGAAAATACTTAGTTGTACTTTACAGCCTAAGTTCTACATTTAACAAACGGACGTAAACAACATTTAATCGACTTATCTCAAACGCGTTAAATCATACACTTACATCAATTAGATATAAGGTAATCTCGTCTGCAGTAAAGGTCGATACGGTTCATACGGTAGCTCATTATATCGATGTATCGATACTACACATCACTAAGAAGGCCCGAATCGCGTGCAGTCCAACTCGGTTCAGGCGAGCGATATGACCTACCGCATAAATCATTGCTTTAGCCTAAAAACATCGCTGTACCTAAGAAAATAGTTCGTGTGAATAAAAAAAAAACAATTCTATTTTTAAAACGTGTAGTGAAATGAAGAAAAAAATGAAGACAACATTGTACCGTCACGTTCGTAAATTAAAATAAAATTTTGGTGCTTTTTTTGTTCAATGTTGCATTCTAAATTTTCAATTGGCACGTAAGTGTGGTAATAACCAAATATATGTGGTGTGTAATCGTATCAGTTTTAAATATGCTTTTAAGTTATCAATAATTGAATTCATTGAAAAAAGAGAGCTTTGAGTGATTTCAATAGGTTGGTATAACATATTTTTATAATGCAATGCTTAACAAATTGGTGTGCTGATTTTTCTCCAAAACATTTCATTTTAACATTTCGTTATGTGCTTGTCATATTTAAAAAAAGTGGTTTAATTAAGCCGTGAACTCATTTTTTAAATAATAAGTTCTAAAATAAAAATGCATATTAAGTCAATAAAAGTTTAAATCAGAACATTAGCTTAGTTAAGTTGGCAGTACTGCCCCCTAGTGCCAAATTGTGCCATCAGGGCAGATGTCTTTGCCAAAATAAATAAGCTTTGAGACCGCTCACAAGGTTGTTAAAATGTTACATTTAATTGTGCTTATCAAGGTTAGCTTAAAATAGACATAAAAAATTAGCTCCTATCTTTATTGGTAATCAATAACTATCAAGGATATCTATGCAAAATTTACATAAAGATAATTATAATTCAAGTGAACATAAAACAACTGAAACAAAGTTTATAAATACATAAAATTGTGTAAAATATATTCTTCTTACTTATTTTAACAAATCAATAATAAAAGTTTAGCTATAATTTATTTTAATGGCACCAATCGTTTTCCTGCTAATGTTTATGTTATGATAATTATCTATCGCTCGTGTAACTACACTCAAAGTTAAATAGCAAAATTATTATATTTACACACACTGTTTTATTTTATAAGAATTCATGATTCCAAAAAACGTACGGTTTTACAAATGATCTGCTAATATCCGGTATATCACAACAATTGGCCGGATTCATTTCGTACATGCACCTAAACATTTTATTAAATAAATATTACTAAATATATTTTGTTTATACAAACAATTAATTAATTATTAATTTCACTTTATGTATACAATATTGCAATATTTACTCCACATAAAACAATCATTTTGTATCTATACTTTATCAACAATAAATACACACAAGCAGAAAAACAAAAAAAGATGATAACATTTATTCTTGCCACAAATTAAAACACAATATAGTGCTTCCACGCTGCCTATTATTCAATTATAAAACCAGCAACATCTTATTAACAAAAACGACTATTTTGTAATAATAATAGGTCCCGTTATTATTAAAACATAATCTGTGGTCTTTGTTCTCAATACAGTTAGCTGACTTCTTACAACAACATCGAATACTGACACTTCTGCACGTGTCTGCATTTTTTGTTGAGATCCGTTTTTGCCGCCAAATCCCAGTGACAGATGTCAAGCAGTCCGGATGTTTCGAAATTTGAACCAGTGCAGATAAAAAAATAGAATTCCCCGCCTCTATGAATCATTTTTCTCTCGGCACTCACAATTATGATTAAGGACCACACACATATTGTTGGTTTGAAAATAATCCGCAACGTGAAACCTGTTTCTTACTAGTCACTAGTGATACTCCAGTTCGACACTGAATGGCTTGCAACTATTTAGCTAAATGATCATCATTGAGTATCGTATCAATTGAATCCATTCAGAGAAAATATAGAAGAGTCTATACCACAGTTAATAAATAAGTAACCTTAGTAAAAGGTCATAACAAAACTTTATTGAATCCTAACTTTCACGTTCACATATAGGTTTTTTTTTAACTATGTCTAAACCTGCGTTTGACCAAAAATAAGTAAGTACAGGAGGCAACATATCAAGCGTTAAAAACCTGTAAAATTTCTTTATTAAGTATTTTTTCTTTATTATGTGAATTAACAGTGCTTTTCGTCAAATATTTAAGAAATATACTCTACAAAAGCTCTCAATAGGATATGGCTTGTGGGTATTCACATTCCATTATTCAGAATTTTATCAAGTCTTCTCTCTAAATTTTAATTTTCTCTAGCTTTATCCTTTGAAGATCCTTTAATGCAATCAGGATTCTGACTTTTTTGGCAATCGCACGATGAAACGATGTTAAATGTCTCTTGTGTAAGTCTCTTTATAATTTTTTCACAGTTTTCAATACATTTTGAAACTTTAGTTCCCTTAAGTTTCATAATATATTATTGCAATGTATTATTGTAAACTTTTCAAAAATCGCTGCTGCCTAAAACGCCGGTAAACTCAGTATTACTGACGAAAGTATAGTCATTACTACGCACACAATGTTTCCAAAATTATTACCGATACTCTAATTGTAATTAAACTGGTCGAAAAGCAATTAGCACTACTCATGCAAAAATAAGCTTTCAATCATCAAAGCCAACGAAATTCCAATGTTTAAAAGTAATTTAACTGTATTTTGAATACAGTTTTCGAGATTTCAGATCACCGATTCATAAGTTTTAGTCAATGACTTAGTTCAATTGAAAACCATCAAAAATCTCAAAAGATCAAACCATTTAAAAATATTAGGAAACGGGTTTCCTCTTTAAATAACAGCAATTAATTTTTTTCATAAAAGTAATTTCAGGGATCACAAATCAAATATGCCCTTGTCCCGTTGTAGATACTTACCTATAAAATGACATTGCTCAAAAACCAACAACACAAATAAACCACAGAAATATGTAATAGAAAAGCAACATAGCCAATATTAACCATAACTTCCCAAACCATCAAAATAACAAAGACAAAATACCGAAAAAAAAAACAAAAGCTGATTTGTCCAATTTTGACAGAACGTCAGCCGCACGTCACACGTCTCGAATTCTAAATTCAAATTCGACACGTTTATAGTAACCGATTAGTTGTCGTTGTACATAAATATTTAAGCAATTATCCACATCAGTAACTGGCCAGATCTGAAGCGGTAGAGATATTTGTTTATAAATAAGATTGGCTTAAAGACTTGTGTCCACGCCGTAATAAATATTTTAAAAAAGAGAACTTGTGTCTTGACTATTGACACTGTGATCGTTAGAGAGACGTACTAATAGCTGCGCAGCGGTCACATGGACGCAATTAATTTGTGTTTATTAAACAAAAGTAACATTTTACATACGGCGATGTTTGATGTATAAACAAACATTATAAATATAGATGTAGGAAAATAAAAGATGTTTTATTCGGACTCCAATATAATCATACTTTTTATACAAGTATAATACTAGTATATAAGACACCGAAATGTGTAGGTAGTGAAAGAGATATACATAATAATATAATATAAATAAATAAATATACCTTCACCCTGAACATCTTTTTGTACCACTCTCCAATCTGGGACTTAAACCAAATATCAGGCGACCAATGACTACTTTATATTTTTATGTAAGTATACAAAATTTTAATGATTGCGATATAGATTTTGAATAGCAAATCTATGGTAAAATACAAAATTACAAGAAAGGCTCAAAAACGCTTGACAAACATCTGCATATGAGCAAACATTTGTTTCACAGTGACGATCCTAAGCTTCTCTTCACTATACACAATAAAAACATTTGTAAACCTTTAATTACTAGTTTAAGGATCAAAAAATGTCCAACTTTAAGTAATGTTTTCGTAGCTGCGAGTAGCCCAAATGGTCGCCATACCGCCCGTAGCCGCTGAAACGCTAACAAAAAATATTGTATTAAAACCAATGTCATAGTTACTTTTATTATTCCAGCAAAAATTTGTGAGAAAATATGAGTGTTTTCTACTCTTTCACTTACTTTGACGAGGGAGTTACATAATTTACACATAAAATAATACACATTAAATAACTCTGCATGTGATAGAGTTATGAATTTGGTCTTCATTACATTGAGAATTAATTTAATAGTACTTATTCCTGTACTAGTTATAATATTATACATTTAATACACCTTGTTTTCTCAAACTTCATACTCAAATCTATGAAATTTTTAAGTTGAGCAGAGTTGTTTGAGCAACTTGATCGAAACTTGTCAGAATAATAACGCGTAAACAACACAAATAACAGAACCTTGTTCGGATGCATACTTTAACTTTATAGGTATTTCTGTTCCTTTCTTTTTGTATGAATTCAATTATTTCAGGCATCTTAAATAAGTCAAGTTAAAAGTGAAACAATATTAAACTTCCATGCTGGACTAGGAGCGAAAGAAAAACATAGAATGTGCCTGCTGCTTTTCTTCCCGGGCATACTGTCAAAGTCAGTTAACGGACAGAGGTTTCGTTGGCGTTTTTTGCAGGTGATGGGCTGACCCCCTGTCACTGCAACAGTCCCTCTCCATCATTATAATATCTCCAAATTTGTCAATTTGTGACATCAGCTGATTTTATAGCCTCTGGTGTTCTGCCTACCTCATATGTAGGCATGTCATATGTGTATACATATAAAACTATACCTTGGCGATAAGTTAATCTTGAATACTTAAGAAAAATTTATTTCAGGCATGTACATATTTCGATACAAATCACATTATTGTGACGTATAAGGTTAATATCTGAAAGAAATACACTTTCGGTATAGAGTAAAAAAATTAACATTTGCTTTCCAACGATCCCTTTTAACGCAACAAATTGACGGCTCTCTATCTATAAACAGTAAAATCAGGATTATAATAATACTTACTAATAAATTACTATGTCTTGTGTAATAGTAATAGTACAGAAATTGTATTCTTGTTTCCATATGAATAAGACTTTACGGTATGTAATTGACAATAATTGATCTTATTGCAATGATTGTCACAATTTTATCTTTTCCTCT
This sequence comes from Stenoptilia bipunctidactyla, assembly GCA_944452665.1. Lineage (NCBI taxonomy): Eukaryota > Metazoa > Arthropoda > Insecta > Lepidoptera > Pterophoridae > Stenoptilia > Stenoptilia bipunctidactyla. Next base: position 19,212,010 of record OX101734.1, on the reverse strand, counting down.
ATGAGAAAATAAATGTATAAATAAGAAGAAAACAATCGTATGTTAAAATAAACACTTTCTACTACTTTTACTGGTAAGAAAAGAAGCAAGCCTAAAGATTTTCCTCGATCATCTCGTATCTCAAAATCGATAAATTGGATTTGGTGCAAATATCATGTGAACGTGCGTTATAAGTTATTCTCGTTACTCACAGAGCTTGTTTGTTTATCATTCCGAAGTATGGGAATTTCCTTAACGATATATTCTCAGTGCTAGCCATTGGTTTATGCAATAAATTTGTAAAGTCCAGTTAATTTAAACAGCACTTCTATTTAAAAAAATACATAGTAGAAAGCGCAGAAAAGAATATCGTCATCGTTAGTATCAAAGTAAAAATCTTTTCTATAAGCCCACATCCCGGTGGTTTTCCCGGAGGAAGTTAATTAATTATTACTTAAATTATACAGTTATCTCACTATTTTCAACGGCCACGATTATTTTCAAAGATTAAGTTTCTATAATCATGAGTGGAATAAGTTCATTTGTAAATAAATTATTTTACAGTATAGTGTTTTTTTGGAAAATTGTCTGTTGCTTCCTAAGTTTCTGTTTTCATCTTCAACCTGAAAGTTTACATCTTTTCTTAAAAATATCAATAACGGTTCAAACAGCTTTATATCTACTGTGACTTAGTAAAAGAAACTAACTGTTCAATTGGATGCTTTAAAAAGAAAGACAAATTTAAGCAATTTTCTAGTTTTTCTAGAATTTTCTTTCGTAACAAGAAGTTAGCATGTTGTTTCACACTAATGTACTCTTCTGCTAGTAAAATTGGACTATGCCTAAAACATGATTCGCGAATTTCAAATATAGAAACAGAACAGAAAGATATTGGATTCATTTCAATATACACCGAAACAAAATCGTTTGACCAATTCAAGAACTGTTGAGATATCGACGAATTCCTGACGACATTGTCGACTTGTTCAGTAGCTTTGAAGATATGATAATCCGTGGCGAAATATTGGCTTGTGATGTTAATTCACCCGACTGTTGAGAATTGTCATGAATATTCGTTGAATGCGTGACGGCGAGTACAACTCTTTATATTTCGTAATTTTTTTGGTTGTTTTCCCCCGTTTTACCCGCGTCAATCGTGATCTTAATGATGTATCACTTTGAAATTAGAATAATTTTCGTCGAGATTTTTCTACCAATACCTACGTTAAAATTTAAGTTAAACATAAATCCATACATTCTCGCGAAAGATTAGAAAGATAACATTTGCAATATTTGTAACATAGAACTTGTAAGTATTTAATTTGAAGGCATTAAAATAATTATCATATAAATACATTATATGAACTGACACAGGAACAATGTGAACCCACAGTGAGCTCGTATTTTGGAGTCTATTGTTCATTTTTGCCACCTTCGTAAGCTGGGTGTTAGTGGAAATTAATGATTATGACTGTTACTTAATCAAAGAACCAACTGTAGATACCAACATTACTTTTAGAACAACAGTATAGTACCAACTGAAGTCCTCGTGACTACGATTGTGATGCGGTGTCTGAAAAGACACCGAAACGTTAAGTTAAAATCGGATACAAAACCTTTGTGAAGTCAAAACTTGGTGGAAACAGCGAGGAAAATAAAGTTCCTATGTAACCATGCACGCGATTAAGCCCTGACTTACAGTATCAATATTAAAGGCCTACTTTCATTATGTCCTTTTTCAACAACGGATCACTTACTTTACTGGCCGGACTAAGTCCAGTAAATCAGTTATGATTAAGTTTGGAATGGTTTTAAAGAAAGCTAGTTCGTGTTCCATCTTCTTTCTTTATTATAGTCAGGTGACATTCGAAGCAGAAAAGAGTCAGTCATTGGGGTAGTCAACAATAGAGAAGAAAAACACCTTAAGCCTTTTTTATTACGTAATCTTGCGTCTCATTTTTTACTGATGTATTATGCTTAGATTTAGATTAGCTCTTACCAATACGAGTTCCACTAATTCCCTGGGTAGAAACGGACTCCCCTAGCTTCTATGCTGGACTGGGAGCAAAAGAAAAATATAGGATGTACCAGCTGCTTCTCTTCCCGGGCATACTGTAAACGTCAGTTAAGGGACCGACGTGTTATGGGAGGCTTTTTTGTGGGCGATAGGCTGACTCCCTGTCACTGCAGTAGTCTCTCTCCACCATTATAATGTCCCCAAATTTGTCAAACGTGACATCAGATGGTTTCACAACCTCTGGTGTTCTGCCTACCCCATAAGGGATACAGGCGTGAAGTTATGTTTGTATGAATAAAACTACTTTTAACCGGATTAATCGCGTATAATTTATATTTTACATTTTAACTCGACGTTTCGGTGTCTTTGCAGACCCAGTCGCTCGTGACCACGGGGTCTGCAAAGACACCGAAACGTCGAGTTAAAATGTAAAATATAAATTATACGCGATTAATCCGGTTAAAAAGTAATTTTATTTAAATTATGAATCGTGAAAACTTAAGACAATATTATGTATGTATGTATTATGTAATTTCAACAGATTGAAGCCCTCGAATCCACCACCCAGCACTGGGCCAGCTTGGTAGTTTACGGCCTAAACCTCCTCGTCACCCAGAGGAGATACTCATAGCCCTGCAGTGGGCTCATTACAAAGAGTTGGGATGATGAAAACTAAATATTCTGTAGATTTCTTAAGCATACATTATAGTTCAAACAATATATTCTTTGTCAATTCTCCATTGTAAACTGACAAAAATCCGATATTTAAGTAGAATTTCAGTCTGAGTTAGCTTTTAAGTTTAGAAATGACGTAATAAAATATAAGAGAATATGCTGCATTAAATTAATACAAAAAAAAACAGTTATAGATCAGGAAGTTGCTACTCAAACAATGGTTCCGCTCAAATCTGAGACTTTTTTATACATTTACATAATAATTAAATTTACTTGTTTGTTGGAAACAATGTCTTATCTCAACATTATACAGGCTGTAACAAAAATATATTTTTAACGGTTACCAAATCCTTTTTTGAACTCAATCTCACCTAACTTGATGTGGTCAATGATGAAGGCACAGGAGCTTAGGAAGTTACTGGCTTGTTATAAAACATTGCAGGAAAACATAACCGCCTTAGCATGGTAAGGCAAAGGATTGTAAGCAAGCCACTGATACCCGCAGAAAAATTTGGTAAGTGTAAATATTCAGTTCAAGTGTTCCAGTTTATTTGGCAACACAGGGCAACTTAATGATGTCCGCATACCAATTAGTATAGTTTGAGAAATGTGAGTTTGCCATTTTTATGGCATATTATTGACAAAAATTGATGCTTCTTGCAAATTGAAATTTTTAGGTTACTTTATTATCTATATTTTATTTGTGCAATCGTAAATCAGTTTATAGCTATAGGGAAGCCACAAATAAAACCAAATAAGATAAAACGCTGCGTAAAAAATAGATGCCGCATCCAATTTGGAAATTTCCAAACCGCATTTATCCGGTACAGTGAGGTGGTTGCGTGTGGTTCCTTTGCAAAATGACAAATACCACCAAAGATTAAATTGGCAACCTTCCAAAATGTCTATATAAAATACTAGTTAATTTCAAATTAGGAACCTTTTTCTGTGGTGATGGTTATTTTGTTTTTTTTTTTTTGTTTTGGAATGTATTTTTTTTTTTTTATAAGTGACTAAACCCGCGTTTGACCTCAATCTCACCTGATGGTAAGTGACGATGAGGTCGAAGATGAAAGCACACGGGTTTAGGAAGGAACTGGCTCTTTATACAATATTGCCGGAACACATTACCGCCGGAGCGGCAACATTTGGCGGCAGACTTTATATAAAGGGTGGTCGCTAGCCAGTCGGACCCAGAAGGGATCCTACCACCAACCAACTATATTTAGACAATATAGTGTAAAAATTACTATATCCATTATTTTACATATTTTTACACAAAATCTGTTTTATTTCAGGCTAGGTAACGCTGTATCAATATATGTTCACAAACAAAAGCTTGTTTTGTACTTACTTTCGTTTCAATTATATAAAAATAAAATATACTTATGAATATCAGACCAAGATCTATATTTGGTTAGTGCTGAGAGACAATATAAAACTAACAAGCTATGTAAGTATATTAAAATAGAATAAATTGAAATTAGAAATAAATAAAAATCTAGATATACCTAATCAACAATTTTAATTAAAATCACAATCAACAAAGAAATTAAATAAGAAAAATTAAAATCAAATCAAAAAATTTAATAAAATCAAAATCAACAGAAATAGAAGTCAAAAGTAAATTAAAGTCAGAGTTAAAATGGAAACGTCAAAATAAAACAAAATAAAATAAGATGTCAGAATTTAGATATTATAAAAATTAGGATTTATAATTTAGTAGTGATATTATTATTTTAATTACTAATTTATTCACATATAATATGATTATTTTATGTATATTACTACTTATTCTATAAATGTTTTTAAGCCATTAATGTAGTTATTATTTGTGGAGTACCTAGTCATCAATTTTATTTTGTTATACCGTAGAAAAATGTATCCTCATCTAACTTAAATCTACATATAAATATCACATTTAAAAAGAAACTACCATTGATAATGAATTATGATTCATAAAAGATGAAAACTTTTATTCAGACAGTTAATGACACTCTACAATAACTTGAGTCCTAAATAAGACAGCATTAACTATTACAAGCATCAAGTTACGTACCATAAGAAACTAAGTCAAGATTATGTAAACACAGATCTTATTCGACCTCATTCATGTCTATATCTGAGTCAATAACTTAGTCATCAAGTTATAAGTTCAACTTAGAATAGTAACTAGGGACAATTCGATTTAACGTTCTCTAATTTTAAACCTCTATAAAGTCGATCTTAAAGGCATGAAATTTAATAGTTGTTAACATGTATTGAATTTTAAGTCTTTAAAGGACATTGCCATTAGCCAGCTCATTTTGTGTCTCTTACTATCATTGATTTATAAAGTTATTTTCCATTGTATAAAATTTAGCGAAACATAGATAAAGTACTGGATATGTTTAAAAAAATATAGGTATTATTATACTTTTTTGGTCCTATTAGGCAATTGAACGAAGAGTTGTATCAATATGGTAGACTGACTTTTTATTGAGGCGGGAAGTACTAAGCGAAAATGACGAACCTATCGAAGTTCGTCCTTTTGATGTATATTTAAAGAAAATATATTTAAAAATAACTACATTTGGCCCATTATAAACATGCAAAGAGTTGATACATTGACAGATGGTAGTAATACAACATGATTGTTTTATTTAAACTTTTAGTTAAGTAAATGTGTTTTTGTGTTCGTTATATTACTTTTTAGTAACTTCTCCTTTTCGTCTGCAAATAATGGGCGGTCACCTCTGAAACAAACTTTACGAAACTGACTCCAGCTTGCTCTTTTACTAAAACATCCCCCAATTTATCTACGTGGTCTTCATTGGAAAACAACATTTTACAGAAGTTTTCTTAATTTTAGGACCGTGCTTTCAGATCGCACTCTCAATTTATTAAAAAGCTCTTTGTGGCTTTAACTACCTCTAGACATCATCATCATCAGCCATCCAGCAGGGCTAGCATGCAACCATCGAAAAAGACTCGAATCGACAAGATAAATATTATTTTATCTTATCGTGTAGGCCTACATGCGCACCATAATAGAAAAAAATACTGGGTTCGATACCATGATAAAGCCTACAGAACCAAAGCTATATTCTAAGAAAATATCGATATATAGACCCGATAAATAAAAATCGATGTCCCAAGGTTCCCCACACCGATGAAACATTTCTCCTATAGACATACTTAAATATAAAAGTTTATCAACTTTTCAAAACAATTACTGTGCAATAACCGTTAATTAAAAAAAAACAATGACAATTTTTTTTTAAGGAAGTATTAGCTTACCTTTTTAATATTCTTTTCATCAGCACATTCTTTGCTGTTCCGATCATTGATCCAATAACTTCTAACTACCTAGGTACTTAGTATTATTTTCCGGCTGAACTAACGAGCACTTGTTTGATGTTAACGGTGTTTAATGCTAACCGAGTTTAATTATGATAACTTTTCTTTATGGTGGTTGAGTGATCAATTTAGTTCTTTCTGGTGGTTTTTGAAAAGATGCGTTTACGCAACGGGGACCTTTTCACCATGTAAGCTATTTATTTTCTTTTGCCATTTTAATATAAGTATGTTACTATTGCTTATTTGATCATGAAAGCTATTAAGGTCAGTATATTAATAAGTGTATACTAAGCTCTGAAATTATTTAACCATATCTTTTTTCGTATTTGTTTATTTTAACTCACTTTTCAAGGAAACTACTCGTGACTTTGTGAACAACGCATTTTAGGTTGCCTTACTCATAGGGAAGATAATATGATATACATTATCACGAAATTCTGACGGTTACAATTTTTATTCACTTTAATACAAACCTGAATCAAAGTAAAACTAAAACGTAAGTTTTTGCGAAATAAATCCTGAAAAATAATTTATTGAAAACCATTCGTTCAGTATGACGGTTACGCAAATCATACATCATACTACAATATATTCTGGCAACGCTAAGGTTAAAAATAGTACTTTAGTGTGAGATTTATGAACAAATCAAAACAATGAGTGAAGGCCAACTGAAACTTTATTCTTCGAATGAGTTTGCTACGACTTTTTAGTATTATATAATAAAATTAAAATAAAAATAAAATTGACGACCGGCTGGTGTAGTGGTAACATACATTGCCTTCAATGTCAGAGGTCCTGGGTTCGAATCCCGGCGGCAGCGGATATTTGTGTGATGAACACAGATATTAGTTGTCAAGTCGTGGATGTTTATATGTTTATTTAAGTTTATTCTAATAAAAAATATTTATTTATTCTATATGTACGTTTATATATTTCTTAAGTATATCAGTTATCTAGTATCCATAACACAAGTTCTTTAAGAAACTTAATTTGGGCTAGGTAATGTTGTGTGAGTTTCAAAAAAAAACCCCGAAAATTACACCAATCTACATGGCTTAAAAGTACCTATAGCTTGTGATATGAGATACCGTATAGCGAACCTAGTATACATATAAATACATGTGACCCACCAGTCACCCTATATTACTTAGGTAAATATTAATGAAAAATTTTATGCATATAAATAAATAAATATTAATTTTATGCAATTATTTATTATTAATAAATATTTTCTGTATCAATGAGTATTTCTACTGTCATAAGGTCAAGTTGAAGATTGAAAAGTGTAGTTGATTGTACTGGTCACGAATATAGATACGATATATTACCATGGCATATGTTGGTTGGATAATAATCTTGTAAGTTGACCTTAAAGGAACTAGAGTTCCGGTTTGAAATAAGTTGTGAGATTTTTAGGTATAAATAATTATTCATTTTGTTTTCATATTTAGAATGATGTTTAAATCATTAATCATCACAGTACCGTGTAGACTGAAAATAATAATTAATGACAGTTTCTCCTATCACCCATAACGAAGATTAATTTTTTTTTTCGAATGTCTCCGAGGTGCATAGATATATGTACATAGTCGCTAATCTGCCATTCCTGAGGTCGCGAACAAAAATAAATGTCCGTGTCTGTGTGTTTTGTATGTGTATTTGTATTCTAGGTTCCCCCTAGTTCGCTGCATGGTATCCCATATTACAAGCTGTGCTTACTTTGGGGCCATGTAGTCAGTGTGATTGTCTGGGGATTTTATTTTTTATTTTGTTTTTATTTATAGTAATGTTACCTAGTCTATGATCTTAATTATCTTATTATAATTATCATATAAAAAGTAATAAGTACGTCAACTTATAAACATACATACGATTTGAAATCTTAATCCTCTTTTTACCTCAAGTTAAGTTCCGTTACGAAACTATATCATGATAATTACTCCAGATCAGTCAATTACGAGTTATTTCAATAGCTTAATATACATAATTGAATCACTTAACGACAGCCACCTTGGTTTCGCCTCTAGTTACAATGGCCCGGAGAAGGCAGTAACTACATAGGTCATTGTGACAGATCAAGTATATAATGTCAATGTGAAATGTACTGTCACTCCTTGACAGGGCGGAGTTATTGTCTTGTTGTGAGCAGGGACCGGAACCGCTTACCCTTAAAGAGGTTTTTGATTGGGTTTTTCATAGACTTGTTTTAAAAAACCCTATCAAGTTGGTAACCGTATCGAAGACTTACCCTAATTTAAGGCTTACCATATCAATAGAGTTAGCTTCATGCAAGCAGTAAGCCTATCGAAAACCCTATTGAAGGTTACCGATTCAATAGGGTTTTAAAACCTGCAGGCAAATTTAATCTCTCAGAATATCAAATTATCAAAAATATCACCATCTATTCAATCTCGCACTTCGAATTATACTTCCGAATTCAACAGCATGGGCGGAAAAGAGATAGAAATAGGCTAACCCTATCACAGGGTAAGCGCATCCGAAAGTAGTTAACTTTATTCAAAGTGTTACCACGTCGATAGGCTTACCATATCAATAGGGTTATACTTCCATATGGTAAGATTTTGATAGGGTTACCCTATCAATAGGCTTAATCAAATAAAGGGGTTTTCCGGTCCCTGGTTGTGAGTTATCTGGCAGGAAAGTGGTTTTGTAGAGGTAGCATTGAAATGGAGTTGTGCTTGACTGTACCGCTTTATAACGACTTCGATTGACACAATAGACTGCTTAGGTCACAAAAAGATTGAAACAGGAAAGAAAAAAATGCTCTTTGTGCTAATATAATAAAAGTAGAAGATTTTGTTTGTTTGAGTTCGCTTATATCACAAACTATGTGTCAGATTTGAAATAAAATAAACTTTTCAAAAATAGATAAATATTTTACACTAATAAGATTAAAAAATGAATATCTATCCCAGGAAAAAGTTGTAATATCCATAGATGCATTTGTAAATGGAATTATTAGACAAAAATCACTAAATCCAAAACATTTGTTAAACTAAAGGCAGGCTAAAGTTCGAACTTATTTTTCAGTTTTACCTGTTTGTCACCAAATGTTTTTTCCCGTTTCCTGACGATATTATGATATGTAATGATTGTCAAGATGGATTCTTCTTTGCTACTATTTCAGGCTTCAAATTAACATCTTGACGGATTAAACTGATCTTTCTTAGTAAAGGCCATTACATTATACATATAGTACGTTTTAGATTGCATAACTAAATCAGTATTTGTATACATACATAACTTCTCGCCTGTATCTCTCTTGACACGTTTGGAGGCATTATAATGATGGAGAGACTGTTGCGGTGACAGGGCGTCAACCTGTCGCCCACAAAAACGCCAATGAAACCTCTGTCCCATAACTGACTTTTATGCCCGGGAAGCTATGCTTCTTATTACTCGATGTAAATTGACAACAACGTCTCAAAGACATCTGTTATTGATAAAGTAATTGCTTGCAACATTAAGCTAGTTGATTGGAGCATTAAAAACAATTTGTTCCGCCATTTTTTTATTTTCTATAATTACTTGTTGTGGTTATTCAACGTCATTTTAACGGGTTTTGTGGACAGAAAATAGCCAAATACTACGTAGTAGTATTGTTAAAATATTGAATAAAAAAATTGTTTATCATTGAAATATGGACCTCTAGTATAGTAAACAGTGTTATGTTATGACCTCTACGCCAAGAATACTCAACTACGACCAAATATCGTACTGTATATACGCGAAGCAGATGGATTTATTGGTACAGTCAGCATCAAAGGTTCGTAACCACATTAAAATTTTCAAAATCGCTAGTCACCATATTGTGCCTAAATGGAATAATATTGATTAACTTCTATGTTGTAATAATAAAACATAGAAGAAAGTCAATATTATTAGTTATTTAGGAACAATATGAGTAGCCATTTTGAATTTTTTTATGTGGTCATCAACTTTTGATGCTGACTGTACCTACCGCTCTGTATGTGACGGCACATCACAAAAGGTCGGACTGAGCTTCCATCATCAAATAGCTTTGAGTAGTTTATGGTGGTTCCGATTTGAATAGGTTCGACCTGTGCGTTCGGCCACGGTTCGTCCGCCTCTTTTGGTGTGTACAACTACAGCACGACAACACCTAATTTGACCGTTGTTTTCGTGCCAGAAGCCCTTCAAATATAATGTTGATACAGTTGATAAAAAATTAACATGTGCTTTAAATGAAAAAATGTTCTTTGTAAACATAGAAATACCTACTGTAACCCTATTTTCTGGCAACTTACGTATAACACAGTCAATAAAAGACATTCCTAAACCTAAAACTTTAGCTAACTCGTATTCAAAGCTATTAAGAACGAATATCGCGTAACAAAGTCAAGCCTATCGTGCGCTCTAAAGTATTGTGAACCTCCTTAATTATTCTCTAAGTAAAGTTGTAAAAACTTGGTCCTTGGTACACGAAGTGGCATCCTCGAGACAAACCTCTGGGGTGTTGGTGACCCGCTTAATAATTCATGATAAAGGTCAGGTTACAGGTTGAATTGGACACTTTGGACCCTGAGATGTGTCAATGGGTTAACAAAGGTTGCTTTTCTTTTTATGTAAGGATTGGTTTTGGAAAACAATTGTTTAGTTAAGAAGTAAGGAATTTGAGTTGTTTATGAGTGTTCTTTGAATATACCTCACAGCAGAATAATAGAGGATAACTTTTTGTACATTTGCATGAAATATAAAACAAGTTTAACGAACTCCTAGGGTTGCTTCACTACAGTCAAGTAGATAGATAGATAGATTTAACATCTCACAAGAATAATAAGTAAAGAACATAAAGTAAAAAATAAAGTACAATTACAACAAAAAGAGTGTGTTGTAGCAGTGCAAAGAGCCGCAGCTCAGCGTCATTTTTGCTCAGAGAGCAAAGCGCTGATATTCTGTTACAGCTTGGCTGGGGAGCGTTATTAAACGTTAAAAAAAATTACTTGTGAATAATGAAAAATGGCAAATAATTCTTAATCGACTAAACAATTATATTAAATTTTTATATTTATACATTGACACAAAAAATAAAATAAATTAATATTTTATTATTAATAATAATAATAATAATAATAATACTCTTTATTGCCAAATAAAATACAATTTTACAATTTCTATGAATTATACAGATAATGACAATGAGGCGGCCTTATCGCTACAAGCGATTTCTACCAGGCAACCAACAAAAGGAATCCATTTAGAATTAAATTTACAAAAAGAAAGAACATAAAAGAAAAATAAACAGAAATCTTTGGGCAGAGTATTTTGACGGTAAAACGTTAATCGTATATATTACATAATTAATAGTATAAAATATAAATTAACAATATAATAAAAAATAAACTTAAATAAATATAAATTATATATACCTATATAATAAAATATATATACATATAATATATACACAAATACATAGGTATATATATATATATATCAATTTTAAAAAAAATTGATAATTGTTTAATGCAGGAAAAGTATTTCAATGCGTTAATGACGTAGTTGGCGTAAATAGAACTCTTTCAGATTGCGTTTGAACGAGTGGATAGTTTTAGCTGAAAGTATAGAAGGAGGTACAGAGTTCCACAAGCATGCTGCGCGGACGGTAAATGACCTGTGAAATGCTTCCGAAGAGTGTTGTGGTGTGGATAGCAACAAGTTGTTACAAGACCGTAGGTTTCGGTCGTGACCTTCGTGTCGAAACCTAAAGCACCTCCTTAAGTACTCTGGCAGGCATGGGTTGAAGAGTGTTTTATAAAGGAGAGAAAGAACGTGTGTATTCCTGCGAAGGCGAATCGGAAGCCACTTGAGCTTATCGCGAAATTCTGAAATGTGGTCGTATTTTCGTAATGAAAATATAAACCGTATGCACAAATTTTGAAGGCGCTCAAGTTTATCAAGTTGCTCCTCGGACAAATCGAGATAGCTGACATCGGCATAATCCAGTATTGGGAGGAGAAGAGACTGTGCCAACGCAATTTTTGTTGGTATGGGTAAAAAGTTCTGTAGACGCCTTAATGATCCAGCTGCAGCGAACATCTTTCTGCGCACAGTATCAACTTGGTGTTTCCATGACAAGGTAGTGTCAAAATATACACCAAGGTTTTTAACTATATTGGCATAAGGAATATGCACACCGTCAAATTCAATATGTGGTAGCGAATTTACATTAATTTTACCTAGCAGTTTCGGACTACCTATCAATATGGTTTGAGTTTTGGCTGGGTTTACTTTTATGCCGTAACGTTGACTCCATTCCAATATTTTGTTCAAGTCGCTGTTCATCGTATGGATTGCCATGTGAATGTGATTAGGGTGAGCTTGAGTATATATCTGGAGATCATCTGCAAATAAGTGGTAGGAAGAAGCTAAGGAATTTGTGATAGAATTTATAAAAATAGAAAATAAAAGAGGAGATAGCACGCCGCCTTGAGGGACACCAGCATTAGTGGTACACCAATCGGATACACAATCCTCTAAGCGTATTCTTTGCCGGCGTCCTTGTAGATAACTACGAAACCAGTCAATTGTCGTCGGAGATATGTTAAGCGAATGTAAAACACCAAGAAGAATATCAAAATCCACCGTATTAAAAGCGTTACTGAAATCGAGCAGGGTTAACAAGGTTAACTGTTTGTTTTCCATGTTAACTCGCACATCATCAGTTATTTTGACAAGGGCAGTAACCGTGCTATGACCAGGACGGAAACCGGATTGTAAGGGATTCAACAGTTTATTGTTGTTTAGGAAAAGTTGGAGCTGATGGTGGATAAGGCGTTCTAGGACCTTCGAAAGGAAAGGAAGAATAGATATCGGACGAAAGTCGGAAAAGGATTCAGGGTTGCACTTTTTAGGTAAAGGAAGTACATTGGAGTTTTTCCAGGAATCAGGGAAAGTGGCCGAGGAAATAGAGTAATTAAATATTTTCGCAATAACAGGGGAAATAATGTCGAGTAAAGGAATAATCATAGCACGACTAATGCTGTCATGTCCTACGGCATTGGAAGTCATGGATAGGATATTTTTCTTTACATCACAAACCGAAAATTGACTAAACTGAAATTCAGAATAATCTGGACATGGCAAAGATGAAAGATGTTGAATGGTTTGATATTTATCTGATCTATCCATTAGAGTACTTGAGGAAAAATGCTTGTTCAGGGCATTTAAATCTATTTTAGGATTAATACATGCAGGAGACTTGCCAATGCCCAATGTCTTTAAAAATTTCCAGACTTTTCCTGGAGTTTCATTTTGAACTGAATTATGAATGTGGCGGCGTTGTGCATCCCTACACATCTTATTGCAGAGATTCCTAATAGCTTTATATCGCTGTTGATTCTTATTACTCGGATCTATTTTGTATTTAGAGCGTGCAGAGTTCTTTTTCTTAATGAGAATTTTTATTTCATCAGTAAGCCAAGGAGCAGGCAGATGCTTTACTTTTACAGGTCGAATTGGAGCGTGGCGGTCGTAAAGATCTATCAGAAAGTTGTTCAACAAATCTACCTGTTCACTTACACTTGTTAAGCGTTCGATAGATGACCAATCTATTGTAGCTGCATCCGCACAGAGTTTATCTTTATCCATACCAGCAAAATTACGTCGAAGGAGGACTCGGGGCTTGATTTTAGGAGAACGGATCTTATATGATAAATACAAAAGGTCATGGAACGAGAAAGCATCAGCAGTGTGCTGGCCATGTTTGGCAATATGATTGAGAGAAGAAACGATTATCAAATCTAAAAGTGATGGAGCACAGTTGGGAAAGAAATGCGTAGCATTCAAAGGGGCTAATTGAAGATTACTGGATTGCACAGTTGATTTGAGCTTAATAGCTCGATGGTCGTTTTTTAACAGACAGGTGTTAAAATCTCCCATGATGATGGTGTGGCTATATTGAGAAGTGATGTCTTCTAGGAGCTTTTCGAACTCTACGAAATAATTGATTTGGAGTGAGGGGCTGTAAATAACTCCTAAAAGAAACTTAGTGTGAGTAAGAGCAACCTCAATAAACAGATACTCCAGACCTGAGCCTGAAGCCTCGTTAGACTGGCAAACAATATTAAATTTCATCCCCAATCTCAAATATATAGCCACGCCACCACCTGTTCTACTGGCTCTGTCATTCCGTATCAGCTGAAACCCAGGTATTGAATATAAAGTGGAGGGAAGACACGGTTTAAGCCAGGATTCAGATACGAGAATGGCGTGGAGGTACTTAAAGTTGAAGGAATCAAGCATATCTACATGATGAGCAGGAATACTTTGTGCGTTTATGTGAACTACGTTAAAGTTATGCGGAACATCCGAATACTGTGACTGTAAAAAATCTCCAAGTGTTTGAGAGGTACTAAAAGAGCTCAAGTCACTTTCACCTGAACAAGGTTCGAAGCTAGAACTATCGCTCTTACTATCATTCATATGCAGCAAACTAAAATACTAAAATAGGAACAAAAATATGTAATATATAATAATAATTAGTATATATAATTAAAAGATGTTTAAATAAATAAGTCTAAATACGATAAATACTATATCAAGATTAAGATTTACGTTTCCATTCAAATACCTGCCAGCATAAAAACTATGTATGAATAACATTAATAAATTCTACTATAAACATAAAATTAAAATCAAAACAAAAAGTTAACAAACAATAAAAAAAAGAAGAAAATATAATGATGGACCGAAAGTGGACCGGGACATAACTAGCTGATGACTTATGTCAACGACATTTGCAACTCTCAAAGTTATCACGATTGATCTGAAATCACTTTGACTTTGACAGTCCCATGTTTACATGCATAATCAATCAGTCAGATACTACAAAAAGTTAATAATTTCTAGAATCTTCCAAACACTCAATTTAGGATTTACCTTCAAAATTTTAATTATTAGAAGTAACTTGAATTTAGATTAAGAAAAAAGTTAGAAGATAGCGGAAAACTTAGAAGAAACAATGGAAAAGAATGATAATAATAGTCTAAACAATATAAGGAACATACTTTCATTTTTTTGCCGGAAGACGCCTTGACTTTGGAGGAATAACAGCCTTGGCTGGTTGTGCTGCTTGTTCAATTGCAACCGGAGCAGCGCTATGAGAGATGCTCTTCAAATCGCTTGCACTCAGAACTCTATGACGCTGCCCATCGCTTCCTATCACGAAGATATCACCATCCCTGGTCCAACACTGGCTCACACCATACTGAAGTCTGACTTGCATAAACAAACTGTGACGAAACTTTGTCAAGAATTCAGACACAGTTACTCCAGATCCCTTCAAAGACTTCTTCGACTGCCACACACTATCACGAGCTGCTATATTGTTAAATTTGATGAGAATAGGCCTTGGTTTGTCTTTTGTTTCCCTGGGCTTACCCAACCGATGGCAGTAGCGGATGTCTGCTTTACTCAGAGTCAGATTTAGCTGCCCTTCAGCAACTTTTAAGACTGCTGCTGATACATCTTCCCTTTTGACCTCTTCCACACCATGTATTAGTAAAACTTTCCGTCTGCCCTTCATCTCAAGACGGTCAGATTCCTGGATTAGTGCTGATACCTGCTTTTGAAGAATCTCCATTGTACTGAGAATGAATGTTCTGAATTCTGTGAACTCCGCAGTCAGTGAAATTAATGTATGTGAAGTTGCTGCTTGTGGTGATGTGCTTGTTTTGGTTAAGTCTTGTTGAAATCTTTCCATCTTTGTAGTGAAAAGAGCCGTTAAGTCTTGCATTGACTGTTGAAGTTTGTCCATTGTTTTGTTTTAGTACAGTAAGTAGTTTGTTTCAAGGAAATTTTTATAGCTGGCAGATAGTTGTTACTCACTTAGTTTATTACACATAAATTTTAATTAAAAACTATAATTTAAACTATTTAAATGAATAAAATCTTCAAGAGCAACTGTTTTTGTGTTTACTTTCCTACTACCCACATGTACATCTTCATTAATTAGTTTTTATAAAAAAAATAACTTAAAAAATAACAAATATATACGCAGGGTTTGAGTGAATTAATAAAATGGTTACCTATTCATTTTATTACCTAAAAAGAACGCTTTTCAAAACTGTTTGACTGTGGTTACAAAGTCGTTAAAGTTATTTTTTGCGAATAAGTATATACAGGGTGACTGGTGACAATTTTTTTATACTGAAGGAGAGCACTCTGAACGCGATTCTGATCACAGTTATATAATAAAAGTAGGTAGTTAATTTTTCACCAGAAATCCCTATGAATAAATAAAGAGACCTTACTACCCTTTTCTCGACGCGCTGCCTCAGTCACAGCAGTGTTCCCGCCACACACACACGCACACCACGTACGTACGGACGAACGGTACGCGCGTTCGAACGCGGAACGCAGCGTTGCTAATTCAATTTCATAAGTGTGCTTGTACAGTCGTCGTGTCAATGAAATATAATTTCTTACTATATGGCAAAACTTCGTTTAAAATTAATAGAAGACATACAGTTAGTCCGTTTGTGGAATCGAGGTTGCTGTGAATTTTACTGAAATACCAGAGTCCATGTCAGGCCATTTTAGATTTCAGTACTTTTTGCAAATAAAAAATATTCCATAATTCGTATTACATTTAATAAAAAATACTGAGAAAAGGTCTGAACCAACTAATGCAGAATTCAATTTATTAAAATTAAAAGATATTAAATAGTTGTGCTACTTTACCGACCCAGCAGGGTTCTTGAATTGATGGGAAAATGTGCATATGAACGAGTTGCGGGATACCCTTATGTGTCAAACTCGTAAAGTTCATAAATAATATATTTAAATAAAATATCGAGTAGGTACTACAGAAAATAAACGTTATTTTTTGTTTATACGAAACCTGAAAACAGAATCGGTCACAGTATCGATTGCAATAGTTTTTACCATGTTATATTTACTTCAATAATCTGTAGAGAAAGATAAATAATGTTGTTACTCATTCGCGCGCACACCATACGCAATCACAGGGTCCAGGTAGGTACATCACTGCTGGTGCGACAAAAATAAGGCACCCCAAGAAAGAGTGGAAACTTGCTGAGTTTTTAAGATAATTATAATTTTTTTGTATACCGATTTTTTTAGCAAAATATTTAAACAAAAACGACTTCGTATAGTATCAATATAGATGTTCTTTATCCAAAAGAATACAATTACTTAATTTGAAATATTTAGGCGGGATTATTTGCGGAAATGTTTTCTTCAATCGGCAACCCTCAATTAAAAAAACATTCGCTTTGTTATTGTTTGGTTATTGTGCAACAAGGGAATTTAATTTTCGTTTTCTTTATTTCTTCTCATCAAGGAATATACTTCTTACTTACGAGAGCTGCTCATATTCGACATATTATTCTCATTAGACCTGGATTTTGCCAGTTTTTTAAATTGTAATTTTTTCGGTGGGTTGTTAAGGGTTATAAATTGTACAATGACACATTTTTTTCAATTATTTAAGCAGATTTTTTCAATAAAGACCAGAAATATTATGTCATGGACGACTGTAAGTTGCCCGGTAAATAATGCATCTGTAAATAAGTTATGCAGCCAACATAATTTAACATAAAAGAATTCAACAGCAAATGCAAACCTAAAACTTGGGAGCCTATGTTGTGGAAAATAATTGCTGTGGAACCTATCAAATAAAACAGTCCTCACAAATTATATTTTGATGAAATTGTGAGATTAGGAACCTAAATGGTAACTTAACCTACTTCTTAGAAATATGCGATGGCATCAACCTACTAGTTAGTTTAGTATTCGGTTGATAAAATGGAACAAGTAGACATATAAACTGAAAAACTTACTATATATATTTTATATTTAATAAACAAATAGGTACTTCATTATTATTGTAATTGCTTGGTTGGCTGTAGAACAGTAGTCTTGTGCACCTGTGTGAACCATAATATGGTATATGGTCTGGTCAAGACAAGAAACCACAATATATCTTCACGCTAGTTATTAGGACAACATAGGTACTTTGAAAATATAGGAAATGAAAAATGTAAAAAAAACCGCAGACAATCATACCAAGTACATTGGCCTCAAATTAAGCAAAGCTTGTGTTATGAGATATCATGCAGCGAACTAGAAAATAGAATACATTTATGGATAATCAGCCAGACCCTTAAGATTGTTTTTCTTGTTTCGTGCGGGAATCGTTCCCGCAACCTCACGTTTGGTGTGACTGCAGACCTCCAAAAATATATTTCTTTGGTTTTGTAGGTAAGTAACCCACTTTTAAACTGTTTTCAAAACACTTCTATTCTGTTAGGTAAAATATGTTCTTATACATATTATAGGTCAAATCAAGTAAAAAAATAGTATTATGCCTTATTTGTTACCTATATTTAGTGTGAAATATGATAATTTGCATTTATTAAAATGAAATCGAAGTTGATTTTTTTGCGAGATCTTGCAACTTAAATTGTTACTTAAATAAAAACCAAACATTTTGTGGTTCAGATAATTGGACAGTTCAGTATTGCACTAGATCTTTATTCGAATAAAAGTAATTATAACATGACATTATGCTGAAATATCTGTAGCCGATGGCTCAAACACTCTGGACTCAGCCCTTTAAAACGTGCGTATGGTACGGACGTTTCAGTGCCAACGCTGCGATACGCGTTCGAACGCTCGTACCTATGTCTGTATCTTCAAATAGGCACACCTACCCACAGATTTATATAATACCTACTAAGAGAGATTCAAACATACAAACTTTCATGACATTTTCCGTATTGAACGCGCGTATGGTACGGACGTTGAAGCTTTGTATAAAACGCGCGTTCGAACGCGTGACGCAGCGTTGGCACTTAGAGTGCTTACTAAAACTATCACGCAAATCAGCTGTTCCCGAATTCGTTGTACAACACCCATTCTTACCAAAACTATAAGCTTGCTAAAAATAGAAACACGAAACTATAAAAGTCATGTAAATCTTTATGATCAGATGTCGGGTTGGGGCAGTTGCTCTATTAACACGCCAATATTTTAGCTCCAGCTTAGTCTACGTGATAACACAGAGCACGAAACTAAGAAATATGAAATATACATTACATAAAGTAATTATTTTAGAATCATACTGCTAATAATTTATTGAATTTACGAGATTCTCACCACGATTTCCGAAGTTTATTTGGCGCAAAGCAACATAATCGCGGACTTTTAACAGCATGGATATATCGGACGCACGAAATACCTACAAATCGGAAATCTTGACGGGAATTCCATAAATTTCTATATTTACAGTGAAAATAACCGCTATAGTTTGAAACATACTGCTAAGTTCCACTTGATATTAAATGATAATAAGCGTATGAACCGTATAAAATAAGAAGAGAACTGAAATAAATGAAAAATGTGATAAATAAAAGAAGAGAACTGTCTTCCCTTATTATGATAAGCATATTACAACACCATTGCCTAAGCTATGATATTTAACGACAGACGTTATTCAGATCCCAAATCATGGTTATGAATGACACGCTTATCAAAGGCATTTTCATCTCTTTTTTCTTATGTTTTCGACGGCACATGGCAAATTTACTACCACCTTCATAGGTATATTATAATTATTAGGAAGGAAGCTTTCGCTAATCTTTCAGAGATTAAGTTTAATAACACATAAACATGCTTATAAAAACTTGATTTATATGTAAATATCCGTTTGCATCGATGAATTTTGTTTTATGTATTTCTCATTCTACAAAAATAACTATCAATTTATTCTAGATTTATCTCTAGGTGAATACTTAAGTCACTCTAGCAATATATAATAAATTTATAAATTACTTCGTGATCCAATCCTTGCTCCATGTTCTAATTTGTATTCCAAACAGTATAGACGGCAGCTGAGCGGCCATTAGTTACCTTAAATAATTTATGGAAATACCGCCCTCTAGGTTTAAATATCGAACAAGAAAAATGGCTTCCTCGTCGACCTGAAACTCACTAGTTTTGACGCTACTACAAATTGGTGCAGCGTGATTTGTGTGTCGCCAGTATCTTACTAAAATGAAAATGGGGAGTTCAGTTTTTAAATTTCAATTTCTAATTTTATAATGTTCGGACTGTTCGGTGTTTGAAATTCAATAAATGAGTTATTTCTTTTCGTTTTCTTAAAGCTTTACAGTGAACATTTTGCCATAGCAGTATTTCAGTATAACTTTTAATTGTTATGAAAGGATTCGAATGCGTTTACAAACATGTTTTAAAAAGATTAGCTTTATAGTTTTTTTGCGAGTTCTAGAAAGAATTAATTTTAAGGTACTTATATTTTTAACCAGAAATCCCTATGAATAAATAAATAGACATTACTACACTTTTCCCGACGCGCCGCCTCAGTCAACACGCACACACTAGTGTTCCCGCCACACGCACACCACCACCCGCTAAGTATCTATGGAATCACGCTTATGTAACAAAGTGAATCAAAAAAGAATCAAAGTGACCCACCAGTCACTCTGTATAACCAACCGCTGTGTAAAGATATAAATATGATTAATGAAAATTGATAACAAAAAGTCACAAACATAACCCTAATTTACCATTTCAAACGGATATTGTTCCGAAATGCCAAAATGGATTCATGTAAAATATACATAAAAATATAAAGCAGACTTTTCTTAACCGATGGGTAAAGCAAAACTTTTTAATACATATATTTTTTTTAAATAAACCAGTTAAACGTAGTTTCGCTTGCTCGCGTCGGCGAAATTCGCCAGCGATATCTGTGCGGGAAGTATGCAAGTTAGCACCGCGCTACAAGATGCCTTTAAATCCAATATTATGTTTTATCAAAATTCTGGCTACTCTATGCAGTATCTTAACAGACCTACACCGAATCTAATAATAATAAAGTAATAAGTAATATTTATTTACCAGAAAATGGATACAAAAACAGACAAAAATACAAAACAGCAGTGCGATCACAGAACTTTATCGAATCGTAAGTTAACGAATGTTTACGAATGTTCGTATAGTATGGAGACGGTTTTTAAGAAAAAAATGAAATCTATCCATTGCCGCACGGCCAGCTTAAATAAATGTGTGCCTTGTTAATTTTGAATGTTTGTAAACATGTTGTACTCATAAATATCTGTAAAATAAAAAATTACAATGTTACTCAAAACTTGCAACCGACTCCATACTATACGAGCACTCGTAAACATTCGTTAACTTACGATTCGATAAAGTTCTGTGATCGTACTGCTGACAAGTCAAATCAAGGTTTACGGACTTATTCCAAGAGAGCTTTAAAAATAATAATATTATGTTCTCTTATAAATCTTACAGTAAAGTTTATCTACATTGAAATATACTTAAAAGAGACAACACCATTACTATGCGATCAATTTTTTTTTCCTTTATTAAGAGGGTAGTCATCTGTCATAAGAGTTTGTTTTTACATGACGTGCCTACATATCCTATAAACATTTAACTGCGAATTTCCCAAATACGCATAAACTGAATGATAACCCAGTATTAAAGTCCGGTAGGGTTTTTTTTCGAACATATGAATTTGATGGCTTCCCACTTTATTGCCGAATTCTGTAAACGACTGATTTGTAGCATTTTTACAAAAGTCGTACAGTATCGGATGTGATAACTGGCTCATAAATTATATAGAGGTCTATCAGAAGCACTTTTACCAACATAAAATCAAAAATTTAAGCACTTTTACCAACATAAAAGCAAGCGGTATTATGGTTTGCAAAAAAATCGATATTAGTGCTTTCCTTTATAGTTTTTCAATTAAAAAAATATGAAATTGGGTCGTTCTTCGAAAAATCGTTCTTCGGTGTATTGTAAATGATTCTACAATCTGCAAGTATATTATTATTTTTAATTCGTCTATTTTGCTATATTTGGTTTATTTATTATGCGATAGACACATAAATTAATTAATTTTGTAAAGCTAAATGTATTTCGTAAGTTTGATACTAAGAACTCTCCTTAAACTTATAAATCTCAAGGTGTTTCTCAAGTTGCTTACTCATGTTTTTTGGGGGAATCCCTGCTTACGAACCGTTATTGGAAATTTTCGGCATTATGAATTGAATGATGACGAATGTAAAAGGTCAATATCCCGATCTCAAGAAACGATTACATTGACTTAAGATTTCGTATGCGGTTTTCCCTGTCGTATAAAGATTACGAATAGTTTTCGCAACTTGTAATAAACGTAATGCAAGCTTAATGCGACATCAGTTTATGTTCTAATTACTCATTTAGTCACATATATACATACACATACATACATAACTTTACGCCTGTACCTTTAATGGAAAAGGCAGAACACCAGAGGCTATAAAACTATCTGTTTTCACGTTTGACAAATTTGGAGGTATTATTATGATGGAAAGAGACTGCAGTGACAGGGGGTCAGACTATCGCCCTCAAAAACGCCAATAAAACCTCCATCCCCTATCTGACTTTTATAGTTTACCCAGGAAGAGAAGCAGCTGGCACATTCTATGTTTTTCTTTCGCTTCCAGTCCAGCATGGAAGGTCACTTACACAAATTACTTTAAGAAAAGCTATATCTAACTTCAATAAATAATATAATAAATCTTTATTTCAGACCAGAGTCCATATTGTGTTAGTAAAGCACTTCTTAACCTATTATTATTATTATTATGTGTTTATGCTTTACATTCACCTTAGTCAAAAAGACTAAGGGTTAAAGATGGAACATCTATGCGAGCTTTTGGCTAAGACATGATGCTTATAACTGAATTATATTGAGAGAAATTTTCGCACAAGTCGGCAAGTGTTCATTATTACTGCTTTTTGCAGCTGTTGACAGCCTACCCTTTGCTTAGGTTTATTATTAATGGTTTATATTTTTTTCTTTTTTTTCGATATTTCACATCTGTTGCAAACGCCATGGTCTACGCGTCTATCTATCTCGTAAGCTTGGTAAATAGACCGTTTCTAAATTGAAATCCAAATCTTATTTTGTATGTAAAAATCCATAACTACCTAAAGATCTTAATCTTTTAAAAAAATATTTTGAAAATGCTTCATAAGACTTAAGTACCTTGTACTTACTTCTATTAACTTGCGTGCGCTTTCATTGTCTTACTAATCTAATATATAAAATTCTCGTGTCACAGTTTTCGTTGCCATACTCCTCCGAAACGGCTTGACCGATTTTGATGAAATTTTTTGTGCTTATCCGGTAACTATGAGAATCGGCCAACATCTATTTTTTTTTTATATGGCAAAACAACGATTGCCGGGTCAGCTAGTATTACTTATAAATGTGAAAGTTTGGATGGATGTATGGATTGATGTTTGTTTCTCAATCACGGCAGAACGGCTCACCGATTTGGATGAAATTTGGGATGGTGATAGTGTACTATACCTTGATAAATATTTCAATGCAGTAAACTGACAGGTCAAAATGTCAAAAAGAAAAAAAGGATACCAATTATCTTCGTAGTGTAAGGTACTAAATGAGAATGATTTAAATTGAATGGTCCTTTTACATTCGTTTAGAATAAAATTATAAACAAATGTGTAGGTATACGTGTATTTGAGGTGTGCGTGCACTTTATCTTTACATTAACTTTAACGAAAATAAATAATTACCAAACATACCTTGTGCTTTGAAATGGTCACATAAGGAGTGAAATTCGTTTTTTGCAAAAAAAAGTTCATTCATTCACCTAAACCGCATAATTTTTTTTTCTTCCCTAAAATAGGCATACTGGAACTATCATTTTACTGCATTGAATTATTTTCCAGGGTATAGGCTACATTTCATTCCGATCTTCCCGCGGGAAACAGCTAGTTGATACATAAATCTACATTGTGACCGATATAAAGTTAATAATTACAAGTAGCAATTTAAACTATTAAGAGTGACTTTATTACTAAAGGTTCATTTATAGGTCTTTGTTGTTTTCAAGGATCTTCAAGCTTTACTCAAGAACAGTTCAAAGAAACCATAGAACTGAAATCAATTATTAAATCAAACGCATGTATTTGTAATTGCGTAATTGTATGTAACTGATAAAATTTCCTACAAGGACGATAAAAGTCCTTGTGTTTAATAATTAGAAATTTAAAATGGTGCAGTTAGTCAAAGTGAAAAAAATAACATTATTTCGTAGTTACATACACTTGAAATATGTAAAATTATTTACAAATTGAACTGAATCTACCACCACTTCGGAAAGTCGATCGAGAAGAAGTGGCAAGAAACTCAACAGCAATCATCTTTTAAAAATACACATTAAATAACTTGACCGTAATTCTAAGCTTAGCTTAAATATTTGAGATAGGCATATCCGTTTCCCGTCGCTTTGGTACATTTCGACTCACTCTTCACTTGGATGTTTCCGGTTTGTCTTTGGTCGGGCTTCCGTCACATGGCAGCGTTGTCGCCATTTTGGTTACCTAAATTGGCGCGCAATGATTTTGGTTCATTGGCGTTTTGGTTCCCGTCGCGTAAACTATCTAAGCTATCTGTGCTGAGTTTTATTTTAAATACAGTGAAAACTAATTGTGTTGGAGTTATATCTTGTGACATTGTACTATAATACGTAAGTGTTTCTTTTGTCCTTCAAACTAGTAATACTTTAATATAGACAATAGTGAATATTCATCAACATATTTCATTTATTGAAAAAGATAAATATTGTTTTGCAAAATGGTTTTTGATGAAAAATAATTTATATTGTATAACGGTTTTTCCGTTCGATAATATTTACTATATAATCTTAGTATAGACGGAGTCTTAATTTGGATAAAAAGTGAATATTATAAAGACAGTTTTTGCTAAAGATTTCGATTTCAGATAATGGATCAAAACGAAGTAATGTTCAATGATGGCTCGACAGCGGTGCCTGGGCCTAGTGAACAACGCAAAAGATCCAGAAGCAGCAGCAGTAGTAGCTCCTCGTCTAGTTCGTCTTCGAGCTCGTTTTCGGAGCCAAGAAAGAAGCGATCGCGTCGCCATCACCGCCATCGCAAAAATAAGCGTGGCCGTAAAACGAGCCAAATACTGGACAAACTGTGCAAAGAAATGAGTGAGTTTCGTAAATATATTTCTCATAATACGAAAAATGATGGCACTTGTCACGACACTGTTTCAGTTTGCTCTGCAGTGAGTGGTGATCTTTACCAGGACTCTAGAGATGACTTTGAACCAGATCATGTTCAAAATACTAACTCAGAGTTTACTTTTGATATTGAAACAAAACTGAAGGAACCATCCGTCCCTAAGACACCCGACTATTTTTTGAAAATGTTGGTAGACATGCAGCGTTTTGATAGCAGTTCATGGGCAGAGGTTCGATACTCTGAAACTCAGAAACTGTATAATCACACACCAGGCTTCATAGACCTGGAAACAAACGATGAAGTAAAATCGTATGATACCTTGCGTCACCTGGCACATGCTGATAAATCGTATGCTGCCATCACATATTGTTTACTTAAACAAAAAGAATCACTGCAGGATAACATTCGTAGCCTTCTTACATGGGCTACAACATCGGATGGCAATATTGAACAGCTGAGCAGTAAAGTCGAGGAATTATTTTTAAAGGGGGACTTTCATAAAATTTCCGCTGATCTTTTACAGCTGGTTTGCGGCCATAGAGCTGAGGCCATCGAAATGCGAAGAGAGGCTATCACAAGCCAGGTTCGAGATCCTTTGATAAAAGCTGCTTTGAACAAGATTCCCCCTTCGCACACACATATATTTAATCCCGATTCTTTTACCTCAACATTAGAAAAAGTTGGTGGAATGCGAAAAACCTTTTGGCCCCAAAAACCAGACAGGTCCTTGAAAGCGAGACAAGGCAGAACAAAAACTTACTCTTCGCGAGGGTATAATGCAAATAAGACTGACGTACCATCGCGTGGTACGCATTGTGCTCTGCATGAGACTGGCATGCTTCATACGCATTGCGACAATTCATCCTCGCGGGATGAATATTATCAGCACAATAAGTCCAACAAAGGATTTCACCACAGGCAATCTGGAAGAGGAACATTTCACAACCGAGGCTCGCGGCCCAACCGTGGTTCCCAAAAAGGTAATCGAGGGCGATCCTACTCCCCTCATAGCCGCAGGAGTTCAGCCAAAAGACAATGACTCGAATCTATTTCGGGCAGGTCAGTTGTCACAGTATTACAGACAATGGGAGGTAATGGGTGCGCCACAAATAATATTAAAATTGATTCAAGGGTATCGCATACCATTCACTCAAAAACCCCCGCTGATAATACCGAATTTAAAGGTAGGCCCACTTCATACTCCAATCTGCAACGAAATGACTGTAATAGTAAACAAAATGAAAACCCAGGGTATTCTAAAAGAAGTCCAACTGTCTCCGAGTTTCATCTCTCCACTTTTTCTGGTTCCCAAAAGCGATGGGACTTATCGCCCCATATTCAATTTAAAGTCCCTCAACCAGTATGTCATAACCGATCAATTTCGTTTGATAAACATGTTTCGGATCCCCGATTTCATTCAACCAGGAGATTGGATGTGCAAAGTGGACCTGTCACAGGCCTATTTCCATCTGGGTATCCAGGAATCCCACCGACGCTTCCTTCGCCTTATTTACGACCAAAAATTACTAGAAATGACCTGCCTTCCATTCGGTCTAAGTACGGCTCCCAAAACTTTCGCCATTCTAACGAACTGGGTTGCCGAAAAGCTGCGAGAGAAAAATATAAGAATTGTGGTCTATCTAGACGACTTTATGATTGTCAATCAACAAGCCAGCGTTCTTCAGGTCAATGTCGATGTTACAGTTCGTACCCTACAACGTCTAGGCTGGAAGATAAACCACGAGAAATCTGTCACCATTCCGCAACAAATAATCAGTTATTTGGGCGTAACATGGGATCCTTGGAACAACATAAAGGTTCTGCCAAAAGAAAAGACCGCTGTGATTGTCCGAAAAATAAGTCAACTTCTCGCAAAAGGAAAAGTCAACTTAAAAGAAATGCAGAGCATTGTAGGTCTCTTGAATTTCGCGAGTTTTGTCGTCCCACGTGGTCGACTCAACCACCGACAAACGGTCATGTTCATGAACTCATTACTAACCCAACCATCACAAAATCACCCTTTACCTGTAAATGTACAGAAGGAACTTATCTGGTGGATCAATCATTGTCATCTTTCGACACCTGTGCATTATCCCCCGCCGACAAACTTCTTGACAACAGATGCGTCGGATATAGGCTGGGGAGCGCAAATGAACAATCTAGCTCTCTCAGGAACCTGGTCACAAAAAGAAATGAGTCTCCACTGCAATCAGAAAGAGATGCTAGCGATACTGTATGCTCTCCAGAACCAGGCCCACCTAATACCTCGCAGTCGCATCTTAATTCAATGCGACAACAAGACTGCGGTCGCACATCTCAGAAAAGAAGGGGGGACCAAATCACTTCAGCTCATGGATCTAACATACCAAATTCTGCGATTGCTCGACCAGTATTGCATCTCATTCAGCATACACCATATCCCAGGCAAGTACAACAGTCATGCCGACCACCTATCCAGGCATCACTTACCACCGGAATGGCATCTGTTACCAAAGTCCGTGAATTTTGTGAGTGCAAAGTGGGGCACACCTATTGTGGATCTCTTTGCATCAGAAAAAGCACACGTTGTCTCAAATTACGTGACCCTGGACCAGGAGGATCGCCGGGCGATGTTTCACGATGCTTTCAGTATCCCATGGAACTTTCAACTAGCATGGCTGTTCCCACCACCATTCCTAGTGCCAAAAGTACTGATTCACCTGAATCAGTCTTCAGGAATCTTCCTCATAGTGGTTCCCAAGTGGAAGAAAGTATTTTGGAGAGCGGATCTCAAGGCCCGGGCTCTCGCAGCTCCTCTCACACTGAGGAACCTGCGCAAGGTTCTAATCGACACGTCAACCGGTCGCCAACCTCCGAACGTCGATCAAATGACACTCGAGGTATGGAAATGTGGGGGTGGACTCCGGAGGTAGCTTCTTGGTGCCCAAGACAAATAGCGTTACTTAAGAATTCTTGGCGAACAGGTACTTTGAAAACATACGAATCGGCGTGGAAGCGTTGGATTTCTTGGAGCAATCAAAACGAAGTTGACTCTCTTAAGCCTACAGGATCACAACTAGCCCAATTCCTAGCAGATCTGCACCTGGTTCATGGACTGGCATATAATACTGTTGTCTTGCATAAATCTGTTGTGTCCACTCTTTGTAATGCAGATCTGTCCAGTCAACTTAGCTCTCATGTATTGGTCAAACATATTTTAAAATCAATATCCCTGAAACATCCTAAAATATCTAAGCCACCTATTTGGGACACTAGTGAATTAGTTTCATTTCTGTCTAATTGTACTATAGATCCAAATAACACTTATCAGACATCACGACATGCGGCTATTCTTTTGCTTCTTTGCTCAGGCCGCCGTATTCATGATCTGACATTACTAAGAGTGGATTCCAGCCATTGCATCAAAACAAACAGTCATATTATATTTTGGCCCGAGTATGGCTCAAAAACTGATGGTTATGACTACAGACAGTCTGGCTGGAAACTATACCGAAATAATGATAATCATAACCTAGATCCTGTTTTTTGGGTAGCACAAACAATACAATTATTAAAACAAAGACGTGATAGTTCTAATTCTTCCAACTTATTTATAACAGTAAGAGGTAACGCTAGCCCAGCTTCTCGAACCGTAATAGCCGGCTGGATAAAACATATTTTTAAAGATGCTAACATCACGGCTACGCCAGGAAGTGTACGATCGGCCGTGGCTTCGAAAAATTGGCTGGAGAATCATCCTATAGAAGACATTTTAGCACGCGGAAATTGGCGTTCAATTAATACATTTCAGAGGTTTTATCACCGCGAAGTAATGAAAAGTAGTTGTGATTCCCAAAGTGTCTCACAATTATTTCAACCAATTGATGAGTGATTCCTTATTCGATTATTTTTATTAGTTGATTAATATGTTGCACAATTTACATAATTGATAAATCTACAGTACAAGAATAAATAATTTTATATGTCACATTGGCGTTTTTATTGTAAACAATCAGCTTCCGTCACCAGGCGATAACAAACAGGTCTCAAATATTTAAGCTAAGCTTAGAATTACGGTCAAGTTATTTAATAGAAGCGTTTTACCTGAAAATAAAACGCATATTAAAATACTTACCTAATTCTAAGCTTAGACTTTTATACCTGCCTGGTGCTTTTTGAGTCAATGAACCAAAATCATTGCGCGCCAATTTAGGTAACCAAAATGGCGACAACGCTGCCATGTGACGGAAGCCCGACCAAAGACAAACCGGAAACATCCAAGTGAAGAGTGAGTCGAAATGTACCAAAGCGACGGGAAACGGATATGCCTATCTCAAATATTTAAGCTAAGCTTAGAATTAGGTAAGTATTTTAATATGCGTTTTATTTTCAGGTAAAACGCTTCTAATAACAGTTTACAGCCAGGGAATTCCATCTTCTTGCATCTGGATATCTTATATAGGGTCGCCTTATAATAGTCAATAATATTTTAATAGCAGATTAAGATTGATAAGTGGGTCATAATTAGGGATTTTTTTTTTTTTACATATTTTTCATAAATTGAAATTTCAAAATTCTTATAAGTGATCCAAATTTAAGTTTGATCTGTAGATTATGACTACACAGCAAGTAACAAAAACGTTTCTATCTAATTAGGATGTACCTAGCACTTTTAAAAAGCCAAAGGCGCTTAGTCTGTATACTATAATGTAGGTAAGTGGTATCTACCATCTATGGTTATTTATACGTTCAATTTCTGATACAGACGTCAATTAATTTATTTTACTTTTAAAAACGCAGTGTGGAATAAATTCTTCGCCCGCGCCTTTTGTAAAGCGCCATCTATCGAAGCCTTTTGTACCAATTTTGTACAGTTTTGTTATTTTAATGAGCTGTCAGAAAACCTCTCATTGTTTTCAAATGATTTTCCTGACAGTTCTCATTTTCCATTACGCGCAAACTATTCACAACTAATTAAATATAAATAGGCGCGATAAAAATTAAAAACTATGTTAATAAAATTGTTCATACTGAAATTCGAAATTAAACTATTAATCAAGTGCAATTTTTATTATTAACTGTATTAAATTAAGTAAATGTCATAAAAAATATTCATCTCAAATTGACATATCGCCGATGAATATGCAATAAATAATAACTACAAAAACGCAACTTTTCAGGAGGCGAAAAAAACGTACCACGTCCGTTTCAAAGGTTTTCTCTTATATATTATTCTTTGAAAAGTTCATTTAAGCCAACTACCGTATAACGACATTAAAAATTTTATTAAATTATTTCTGGTTTTTAAATAAATTGCAGAAATAAGGTATTGTTTCCTCGAATGAAATATAATGTTGGAATTTGAAGATATTGGGTATTGCTAGTGCAGATAGAAGAAATTGCTTGTAAATTTACACAAAAATATTCAAATACCAGGAAGATAACACACATGCTGCTTGTATTTTTATGTCATTTTTCTAAAATTTTATTTAAAAAATAAGGGGTATACTTACAAAAATAGTGAAGTAGAAATAAAAGATAAATATTTAAATAAAATCACTTAAATGGGCAGTTATTTGCACTGTGTAACAGTATCGCAAAGTAAATTTGCGTTATTTATCTTAATTATAAAATCAAGAGAATAAAAACACCAACGGAGCTTTTGAAGAAAAAAATTAAACATGCAAAAATACAAAAGTAAAACATAAATTACGTAGAAAAATTAACAACCTTTTTTAACTCTTTAGGTAGGTAGTAAATTAGATCAAAAAAGTTAATCTACTTGCAGTAGACATTTCGTTATGAAAGACCTTATTATAATTAAATTGGCACATTAATTGCTTAAAAGTACACGCAACAAGGAAAAACAATAATCAAGTCAAAACTTAGACAAAGAAAAACTCGGATCAGTTATATGAAATATTGATCAAGATAGGAATACTTATTCAAAAAGCAAAGAATCATAATAGGGATGACAATCACTACGAATAACTGCTTTTAGTTGTTGTAAATGGTTAAATTTAGTGGCTTTTATTGGTAGTCTATTGGAATGTAATCGATTATAGATTACTTCGTCATTCATATTTTTGGTCCGCTGTGGTAAGTCTTGATCGAAATTTTATTTTATTTTAATTGTAATATTTTCATATTTTATAGCCCTAATATCAACGACATGTGGATCTCCAACCTTACGAATATTACGGTCTAATACTTCTGGTCTAATACGCTGACCTATCCCTTGAAACCAAAGGTCGCCCATGGTTAAGTGCTGAATGCGTTCCCGCTGAAAAGTGTAAGCGAGAAGCGTACAAAGCCCGGGCAACCGCTCGCAGAAGCAAAGCCGTGGATTCGTATAAACACAAGAAAAGGTACAATGCTGCCGCCAAGTCCTAAAGTCAAAAAGGTGATCAACAGAGCTCGTTTTGCCCACATAGGCTGTATCGGAGACAGAATAGCCTCATACCCCTCGGGAAGTAAAGCTTTCTGGTCCCTTGCCAAGTCGGTCGAAACGAACTTTTGTCGCCCGTCGCTGCCACCTCTGCGGAAACCTAACGGTTCTCTGGCCCACACCGCTAAAGAAAAGGTGGATTTATTTGCCAGTATCTTTGGAACATTTTCGTCTACATAGCCAAGGAAAAATCACACCCCAATCACCTCAGTTCGGTCCTACAATGGGTACCGTTCATATTCGCCAAAAGGAGGTTCTTAAATGCTTGCTGCACCTAGACGAGAATAAGGCTAGCGGTCCAGATGGTATTCCTGCTGTGGTTATGAAACGCTGCGCATCTGAGTTGTCTCCCGTTTTGACGCGTCTCTATAGACTTTCTTTGGAATCTGGTAAAGTCCCTAAATCCTGGAAGCTGGCTAACGTACAAGCAGTACCGAAGAAGGGAAGTCGTGCTGATCCTGTAAACTATCGACCAATTTCAATCACTCCTTCCTTGCAAAGTCATGGAACGTGTATTGAACAACCAAATCCTGGCATACCTTGAGACCAACGAGCTCCTAAGCGATAGCCAATATGGTTTCCGCATTGGACGCTCGACCGGCGATCTTCTCGTGTATGCCACACACTTATGGAGTGAGGCCTTGGAGGGTCATGGTGAAGCAATAGCTGTATCCTTAGACATCTCCAAGGCCTTTGACAGGGTCTGGCATGATGGTCTCTTAAGCAAGCTTCCAGCATATGGCATACCGACCGGGCTCTGCGACTGTATATCTGATTTTTTGAGGGAACGGTCGATTCGAGTAGTCTTAGACGGCTACTCCTCTAACCTAATGGCAATTAATGCCGGGGTACCTCAAGGATCTGTTCTCTCTGAACTTTATTCTTGCTGCACATTAATGATTAATGACCAGGCATTATTTGATATGCTGATGACAGCACTGTGGTTGAGAGATGTATATCCAAAGCGCGAACGAGCGCCCATGAAATCCAGGTTTTGAGAGAGTCTATGATTGAGCGCATTGATTCGACCTTGCGGAATGTGTCCGATTGGGGTGAATCTAACCTGGTCAAATTCCACGCCTCCAAAATACAAGCGTGTCTATTCTCCGCAAAAAAGAGCACCTTTACTTTTACGCCCACTTTCCAGAATGTATTTCCCATCACCGACCAACTAGGGCTTTTAGGCGTCACTATAACGTCCAAATTAAACGTCGGACAAAAAATTGAGTTTATGGCTAAAACGGCTTCCAAAAAATTGGGTATCATCTTGAAAGTCCGGCGGTACTGCAGCCCTGAACGGCTGCTCAACTTATACACATCGAAAGTGAGGTCGTTCATGGAGTACTGTAGTCACATTTGGGATGGTTCTGCCAAATACCAGCTCGAAACGCTGGACTCTGTTGACCGAAGAGCCCGTAAACTCATAAATATCAACAATTTCACAAATAAAAAATTGCAGACGCTGGAGCATCGTCGTATGGTTGGTTGTTTGACAGTATTGTATCGGCTACATTTTGGTAAGTGTGCGAGTGCTCTTTTTGACCAAATTGAACCCACCCCTTTTTACCACCGGACTACCAGACGCAGACAGAACTTCCATCCCTATATGTATAGTGATTTACCAAGAAGTCGAACAAAACGCTTCGATAGTTGCTTTTTGGTACAGATTGCCAAGGTCAGTCAACAATCTGCCTGCGTCTGTTTTTCCTGACCACTACAGTCCTGGAACTTTTAAGTGTCGAGTGGAAGCTAAGTAGGGGCCGTGTCATCGTCGTCATTTCGTATTTTGTATACTCCTCTCTTTCTTTCTCTCAGTAATGGCGCCAAATCGACAGGTCGCAAACAGTTAGTACGCCTGTTACAACGAACACGAGTGAACGTGATGAGTCGTAGATAGTATATATTGCCATCATAAAAGACGTAACAACACTTAGTATATATTGCAATTACTATTTTTCTTGGAAAATTAATAACAAATCGATCCAATACCTTAATCAACAATTGTATTACTATATTTAACAATGAATTATTCAATAAAACGAAAATGGCCAAAATGTCAGTTATTATTTATTGACTCTTCATCGGCGATATTCAAAGAAACGGAACGTTCAGATGATAGGTATTGACACTACTGAATCATCATTGAATCGCTGAATATGAGCGGCCATCTTGTAATCGTAAGATTCAATACATTTTTTTCACCAACTGATTCGATATGTAAAAGCAATCGAATGGAAGATCGAACAAATTCGTTGCGGCAATGTCACTGAGGTTGTCAATTTTGAACTGTCACGAAAATAATTTGAAAACAATTCAACTATAGTAGTTTATATTTCTTTTGTGAATTTCACTTAAGTACGAGAAATAGATAGCAAATGATAAATTATAGTGCAAATCGTGTGTCGTATGCTATCAGCGCTGTGTACCTCGGTCATACCAGGCGGTCTGATAGTGGCGACCCCTAGTGGAAACTATTACTCATGTTGACTTTTACGTCCAGCCTTGGCTCGGATATTCTTTTTCAAGCCCTTTTGTCAACGCTACATAGTTAATTTAATCCTAGATTCAGCATTTATTGAATTTTTTTATTTATTAGGTACTTACAACAGTAATAAAATGAATTAAAACTTAACTTAACAAATCATTCAAAGCTTTGTGGTATGCACCACAAAAATGCGTAGATTTATAGAAAAATCATTTAATACTGAGATTAATTAAAATAAAAAAGTACCTTAACCTACAATATCAGGTTCTTATTATATTCATATAATTCTTATTACAGATATTCCAAAATATGTATTTCATAGCATCCGTCGAGTTGTAAAATCCCCAAATTACACATTAGAGAGCACTTAAATTACAAAATTCAAGTTCTGTGTTTGAAGTGGAAGCTTAAACCATTTATCCAATTTTTATTTAATAGAACTTACTAGCATTCTTTCTTGTCAATTACCGCATTTTCCTATCGCAAACATTAAAAGCAAAGCTCTGAAAAATAAAATACTGCACGTATTACGTATATCCGTACCGTATTACATAACAATGGATCCCGCTCGCATTCAATGAAATCACTGACAATAACAGTGCAATCGAACGATTACGATGCCCAGACAATTTCCAATGGCTCCGAGTGCAATCGGTTAACGTGAGAATTTTAATGCAATTGACACCTTGGAGAAACTATAAATAAAATATAATGATGGATATTATGTTTGTATGGCGACATAAAGTACCAGTGTACATAAATAAATAAAGCAATAAACGGCACATCAATGTAATAGAGCTGAAAGATTTGTTTGTTTGTACACGCTTATATTGGAAACTATGAGTCGGGTTTGAAAAAAAAATGCATTTGATAGTCTTGCTCTTGAACATGGTTCGTTTATCAAGGACTTTAATGGGAGCAAAAGTGACATCGTAGTAATAAAATTTACGTACGTGAAAATTTGTATGTATGGATGTTTATAGCTTATACATATACCAGAATAACAAAAAGGCTTTAATTTATAAATTAATAAATAAATATTTCTGACACTCACACAAAATTATCTAGCCCAAATTAAGTTTTTTAAAGAACTTGTACTATGGATACTAGATAACTGATATACTTAAGAAATATATAAACATACATATTGGATAAATACATATTTTTTTATTAGAATAAACTTAAATAAACATATAAACATCCATGACTTGACGGCTAATATCTGTGTTCATCACACCGATATCCGCCGCAGCCGCCGGGATTCGAAACCAGGACCTCTGGCATAGAAAGTAATGTATGTTACCACTACACCAGCCGGTCGTCAATTTCTAAAGATATTGCGTGATATCAAAGAAAAACTGAATGCGCTGCGTTTTTGTGGTTAGGCGTTACACTTATAAGAAAATGTTTGATGTTAACCTTATTAATTAAGGCGAAGATCACCTACTTACTGTGCAGACGAAGTCGCGGGCGCCAGCCAGACCTTAAAAGTGTGATTGTTTGTTATTAGCCCATGTAACAATATGAACGAGTTCGGGATATATTTATTACACATTGGATATATAAGATCCTGGATTGACACGGGATACTTTATATCCCTGTAATGTTCCCGCGGGAATGTTTCCAGATTCCACGGAAGCGAAGCTGTAACTAGTAGGTATATCTGAAAAACAAAGAATATTACCTTGACCCATAATCTAAATCTGGAGGCCAAAAAATATCCCACCTCTAAATAAAAGCTCTTTTCGTTACTAAACTTATTTAATAAATATAATTTAAAAATAAACATTTCGATTTCATTTATTGCATACTTTTTATTTATTGCAAAGCCCTAAAATAAAGTTAAAAATATATAGTACGTTACAGTACCTACATCACAAAAATATCCACTGCCGCCGCCGGGATTCGAACCCAGAACCTCTGGCATAGAAGGCAATGTACTAACGTTACCACTACATCAATCGGTAGGTTAATTTGATATTGTTCAAGTATATTCTTCTATTTTTATATAATAATAAAAAAAAATGTCTGTTTATAAATAGGCTTACTATTCACCTCTGGATAACATCCATAGATGCCTTATATGCTAATAAATTAATTGTAAGCATCAAATTGTATGATTTATTAAGTAAAAAAATGCCTTTAGGAATATTGTAACATAATTTTAATGAGGAAAACAAAGCAGAGTGGAACTTATTAATGAAGTTTAATAAT
Source organism: Stenoptilia bipunctidactyla (assembly GCA_944452665.1). Classification (NCBI taxonomy): domain Eukaryota; kingdom Metazoa; phylum Arthropoda; class Insecta; order Lepidoptera; family Pterophoridae; genus Stenoptilia; species Stenoptilia bipunctidactyla. The sequence goes on along the minus strand of OX101734.1, from coordinate 19,175,758 downwards.
TAGACGAATTTGCGTAATTAAAATTAATTATTTAAGGTTTCGGTCACGCCATTAAGGGCCTTTACTGTGTTGGCTATATCTTTAATGTAGGTTCTATACTGAATAAAATTTAATAAAGGCTTTTTATACGTTTACAAGCAAGAAAAGCTTACTAATAGGAAACTCTTTGCTTCTTGATTTTTGGGTTTTAAAACATTGTGCTTGGGGGAGGCCTATGTCCAGCAGTGGGCATAACCAGGCTGATGATGATGATGATGATAACATATTAAGAGACTATCTGGTAGGGTCTGGCATGATGGTCTCTTAAGCAAGCTTCCGGCCTACGGCATACCGAGTGGGCTATGCGACTGGATATCTGATTTTCTGAGGGATCGGTCCTTTCGGGTAGTTTTAGATGGCTACTCCTCTGACCTAATGGCAATTAATGCCGGGGTACCTCAGGAATCTGTTCTCTGTGCAACATTATTCTTGCTGCACATTAATGACCTCTTAATACCGGGCATTATTGGTTACGCTGATGACAGTAGGTACTGTTGTTGAGAGATACATATCCAATGCCCCCCGTGAAATCCAAAGTTTAAAAAAGTCAATGATGGAAATAATGCAATAATGGAAAGTGTCCGATCGGGGTGAGTCGAATTTGGTCAAATTCAACGCGTTCAAAACTCAGGCGTGTCTTTTTCCGCAAAAAGAGCACCTTCACATTAACGCCCGCTTTCCAAAATGTATCTATAACCGACCATCTAGGCCTTTTAGGCGTAACTGTAACATCCAGTTTAAACTTCGGTCAACAAATTGAGTCTATGGCTCAAGTAGCTTTAAAAATAGTTGGGAATCATCTCAAAGAAGTGGCGGTTTTTCCGCCCTGCACAGCTTCTTAATTTATACACAGCTCAAGTGCGATCATGCATGGAGTACTGCAGTTATCTTTGGGATGGTTCAGCCAAATATCAACTAAAAGCGCTGGACTCCGTAGACTAAAGAGCCCGTAAGCTAATAAACAACGTTGACCTTACAACTAAAAAACTACAGATCCTAGAGCATCGTCGCAAGGTTGCTTGTTGTACCGTGTACTACAGGATACATTTTGGTGAGTGCGCGATTTCTCTGTTTGAACAAATTGAACCCTCACCCTTTTACCATCGGGCTACTAGACGCAGACAGAACTTCCATCCTTAGGTATATGGTAGATATTCCAAAAAGTCGAACTAAGCGCTTTGACAGTTTCTTTTAGATACGGATCGCCAAAGTTTGGAATGAACTGTCTGCGACTATATTCCCTGACCAGTATAGTCCTAGTACTTTTAAGCGTCGAGTGAATAGGTTTTTCGTGGTGGTCCATAGTCTTCATAGTCACTTAACATCAGGTGTCATGGAAGACAAACGTCCCATCCTTACTTAATAAAAAGAAATTGCAGCACATACCGACACTTTATTCAAAAGCATTTTCACGCCTTTTTTATGTCGGTAAGTAATCAGACTAATATTCGTGAGATTGGCGACTTCAATTAAAAGACCGCTTCAATCAAATACCTAGTTATTATGAAAAGTATTTAGTTTTTCACTTTTATCAATAAATTTTCTTTGTATTTTAAAATTTCTTTCTTTTTTTTAAGAACATACATATTACATACACATACCTAGGTATGTGTACGTACTTAAAGTTTTTATTTAATCAGTTATCTACTTATCAATATCAACTTTATTTAATTAGAATACCTACGACACAATATAACATTAATAAAACATTAATATTAATAGTTTATAATTCGTCATTTTTAGTTTCTTCTTCTCAAATCTTGACTTGTGCGACTGCCGATACTGCCCGTCAAATACAATAGCACATGTTCAAACAAAATTACCGACGTAAAAACAACCTCTAATGGATTCCAAAACTATTCAAACATTTCATTACGTTCAGAAATTCCGAACGTAACCGAAATTATGCCAATACCATCATTGAACCCATTGTTATGGATATTAACCTCACACAATACACAGGGCTTACAACAACCAACCAACTGCATATTTGGGAGCTCGTACGTACTGAACGCACCGAGTCAACCAACCAACCAGTCAATACCGCGATATGAGCGCCGACCGGTCGCGTCCCAGCCGCAGGCGCATAACCTCAATCATGACAAAACTTTAAAAACAAACAAGAAAATTACACAAAAATGTGCACGAAATTCACCAACTACTTATTCCATAAACTAAGGAAATATACATGTGGCTTAGGAAGAGATAGTAAGTGTTTATCAATCAGTGTTGTGCTTTATTATGTTCGTATGTATGTTCCACGTTAGTGATATATTCCAGACGTATTCTTACGAATTAAAGGAGCTGATGAACGTCGGTTTGTGATTCGAGGCCGTCATTATGCGAGCTAAATTAAACACTTCAATACAAGAGCATTAAATGTGTAGGTACTTGTATCAAAAATTGCTGATCGTTGCGTGATTCTGTCGCTCGTTTTTAGTAATTAAAGTCAAACTAAACAGCTATTATGCCGGCAATATTTGAAAACAGAATGGGTATTGTTAGATAGTTGATTGATACAATCCACCAAAAAAATGCAACATTTTGTTTTGAACTTCGTGCGATCGTTGAAGTAAAAAAATCATATAGGATCCTACTGTGATTTCAGTTGTAAGTAAAACCTCTAATTAAAATTGTCCTATTAGGTAACAATACAACTAGGGTTTGGTTAGCAACGAACAGTAAAACCATCCGTAAGTAAATAAAACAACGACGGGTAAGAAAACCGATTGACTTTCTACGGAAGACTTCGCATTTGCTTATCTTATAGGAGATGACGTAAACAATAACATGTTTGATTTGTGGAACTTTTGTCAATAAATCATAAACTTAACGATAATTAACGAGGTGTCAGTGAGCTTACTCATTAAAGCCTAACATAAAACGGTTTTAGGATTTAATTAGCTACATGCTTCTACTAAATACAACAAAAAAGAACACAGAATAATCGTGTCTGATAACGTATTTGAAAATAGTCTTATGCCTTTTGATAAGTTTGCCCCAGCGCTTTTTGTATTTCTCTACTATAATGAGAAACTACGGCTGTAGTCTATCAAATTGGCCTATACTATGGCAAATAATTCAATAAAAAATATCAAAAATGACAATTCCAACTTTACGGAAGAAAAAAATAGTGATGAGGTTTAAGTTAATGAATGTAATTATTTTTTAATAATAGTATCGTAATGTATAGAAAAAAATGTTTTGGCTCACAAAATTTTATGTTTTTATAGTTCTGTTAGCCAAGGGCAACTCTTCTTGAAATTTCATTTTTATCGACAAAAGTAGTTCAAAAAAAAAAGTTATCCAGTCAATTTTACTTCTACTGTAACCGCTTTAAAGCACTAGGTATGTTTGGTAATTTTCTATTTTTATTAAATTTACTTTGAAGATGAAGTACACACTTCAAATTCATTTATTTCTACATTCCTTTAAAATTGAATTATTTGGTTATAGTGTTTATTATTTTACCTGTCATGCTTTTAAATTGAGCTTATCGCAAAACTACTCCAAAAGTTCTGGATCTGTTATCTACCGTTCTCAACTCCGCCGGGCTGTTCCTCAATAAAGCCCATCTTTAAATATTTTCGTTTCATTTTTCGTAAATATTTATCCTAAGCCCGTAATAGACAACAATCGTTTTGTTATCTGCACGGTTTTTTAACCAATCTGTTACCGCGTTTGATTTGGTTACGTTGTGGGCGTAGGATATAAACAGCTGACACGGAACTAAAAGGGACAGCTTAATTTTTTCTATCAATTTGAATAGGATGCGCCTTTTTTCAGCGAGCATCGGTGGTGTTATACAGTTTTTCTCTTATTATTGTCTAAACATTATTATTTACTTTTGTTTTACCATTATGGTTACTATGGTGACATTTACAGAATGTTACTATGATAGGTATCTAGATTCGTCGTTTTGAAAAGTTCTATATGTAGATAAGGGCTTTTAGTGTAGTAGATATAAATATTCAAGCATAATTTACATTGAGAGATTGTTTGATTTTGGTTGTCATGGCAACGCTCATACATTGTATTGTTGTCAACCTAAGATCGAGGATTGATAATCCATATTGTCAAGTGACAACGAAATTTCGTTTTATTGATTAAGTGCACCGCGAACGTTTTCTCCTCAAAATCCTATCTTGTGAGAATTTCGTGAATAAAGTGTCATAAAATATAAATTTATTTTATTACTATTAATATAAAAATAAACATACAAAGCAAAGCAACTTGGAAAACTTATTACTTGAAAGAGATCCAAGCGATAGAAGATAAACGTGTACAATGTGCTATTTCAGGCCATAGCGTAATACAGACAAACATCCGAACATCCTCAAATACCTACTTTCATATTTTTAATTTTAGGAGGAAGTAGGATTTTCTTTCCTGATATGCTCTCTGATACATGTCTAACGCATAAAAAATGTATTCAATTTAATTAAATTTATATTCAGTATATTGAAAGTCATTGACTATGAGTTAAGTGTTTCAAGTACGTGGATTTATAAAGGACTTTGTACTATAAGTTAATGCAAATTACACTTGCCCACTGGTACTAGTGGTACAATTCCTTAGAAAAATAAAAAGTACCAATAAAAACTTGTTTAATTTATTAACTGCAAGCCGGATCAAACTGCTTATCTCGAGAATGCGTGTTATTTTAATATTAAATTATAAAAATAGGTGAAACAAACAATATTAATATATTGTTGCCTGTACCTATAACTCACGATCTATACACACAATCAGTGATATTCAACCTAAATTACGTCTAGATATGCCCAATACAACGTTAATTTTTGTTCATGCGAAACCTGGTAACAGTTTGTTCAGAATCGGTAGCAAAATCAATTGCAATAGTTTTTATACCATGTTATATTTTAACTCAATAATTTTTACAGAGCCTTAAATTATGTACACTCTTACTGTGCGAGTGATCGTACGCGATCCTAGGATGCAAGTAGGTACCTACCTATGACGACCACTATGGCGTTGGGGTAAACCTATCTGCCTCAGACGCCAGTGGTTGCGGGTTCGATCCCCGCACAGAACCAGAAAAAAAAAATTCCGTGTCTGGGTGTTTATCTATTTATGTATTTATATTCTAGGTTCCCCCCTAGTTCGCTATATGGTATCCCATAACACAAGCTAATGCTTACTTTGGGGCCATGTAGTTGGTGTGATTGTCTGGGGATTTTTTTTTTTTATTTACCTACGTTGTATGAAGCGGTAGCGAGCGAGAGCCGCGAGCGTGGTGTCCTCAATCGGCGTCAAAAGCAAGACACTACAAGAGACTTGAAACTTACTGAGTTTTTAAGATAATACCATAATTTTTTGTACACCAATTTTTCGAACGAAAATATTTGACCCGAGTACTGGATTTCGCATGAACAAAAATTGACGTTGCATATGTTATGTACAGTCACGCGCATTAATATATACACACACTTCGCAACTTCTTCGGTTGTGATAAGGTTCAAATTGCAATGAACATGTTTACATATTATTACACGTGACTATACTTCCTGCCTGCAGACGCCCACTGCTGGATATGGGCTTCCCCAAGGTTCTGAATGTACGCCGAAAACTACTGGTGCAAACTATACCAAAATTCCGTAGATTATCCATAGATTAGTTTCCGTAGATTATCGTAGATACATAACATAGACGCATACAAACCATTAAAAAAGCCGACTTCAAGTCAAAACTTTGGCTGAAGTATAAAGTCGTGGATGTATAAGTATGCTCCGATCCTAATATATTTTTTCAAAAGTTCAAAACTTTTCCAGAATTACTCAATCGATTTCGATGAAATTTATATACCTCTGAAGTATTCTCTATCATATGAAACAAGATGACGATATTGAGTACCTAATCAACATTGATTCATAATTAGGTATCCAAAAAAATGTGTAACAAAAACACAAAAAAGACATAGGTACACACGAATTGAGGACCTCCTCCTTTTGAAGATGGTTGAATACATTTTATAAAATACTAGCCACCGTGCGCGAATTTTCAAATCCCACTTGTAGTTCCTGAGATTAGCGCGTTTAAACAAACAAACAAAAAAACAAACTCTCAGCTTTATATATTAGTATAGATAGAGATTAGGACTGTTCACTCTTATTTACGTTTTACGTAGGTACGCAATAATTAATCTTTTTTTTAATGCACCCGATTTGTAGAGCTATTAATTAGTTCTAGATATTATTGTTGCGTTTTATAAACTTATTGAGTATGGTTTAGTTATTAATGGTTAGTGCTAAGAGTAACTGTGTGTGTTATAGCGTGTGATATATTTTATTTATTCAAAAATACTACGTTTTTAAGTTTGTTAGAAAGCTGTTAAGTTTTTGTGTTATCTAGTGGGATTTCTCGAAATGTTATCAAAACAGCCATTTCGTCGAAGGGGTATGTATGACCGTGTGTTTAGTGGACTAAAATTACCTCTGGAAATTCTAGATTTAAATATATTTATTATCTGTAGCTTTCGTTTGCGTAAGTATTTAACAACTATAAAAACGATTAGGTACTGTACTAATGTCTACTTAAAGAAGATTTTAAGTAGGTATCAAAATAGTGAAAGTTTTTGAAAATGTATCAATGGATGTTTGTAACTCCTTAACTCTGAATCAACTTGAATGATTAAGATGAAATTTCGCATTTAATTGTAGCACAATCTGAAATAGCACATAGTTTGCTGTCTTCCTCTTGTTCCTCAGGTATTGGCAATAAGAGGAAGAGCAATGCCGATAAAGCCACAGGGAATAACCAGAACAGCAGTGCTAGCACGGATCTTTTGTCGATCGTAAGTTTACGAATGCTCGTATAGTATGGAGACGGTTTTGCAAGCAATAATTGAAATCTATATAAATAATTGAAAGCTAGCACTGCAGAATAGTGTATTCTGATGCGGAACCGACTTCTTCCCCGCGTGTATTTTACAAGTCAACCCGCGGTCAAGGCCGAAGCTATTTAAAATTATCTCATTTTACTTCCAAGCGGCCGTCTCTGTTCATTAATTAGCTTGTTTATTTACTGTTTTTATTATGTATTGTCCTGCCTTGGTGGACGTGAGATAAGATCCAGTTCTTATTTCAAAAGTTCAGTCTGTCAGTGGCCTTTTTAAATTTAGAACTTTATTTTCGAACTTTTAATTATGTAGTCTGTTGTAAAGCGGACGTTCTGAAAAGAGGTCAGTAGTTAAGGATGCGTTGCTGACCTTAGAAGTTGAAGTAAGTATTACTCTATTATTAGGGCATTTGATTACACGTTTTTTTAAATTTACGTCTGTGTCAAGTTGAACTTAGAAACCTGAAGATTATTAATGCTTTGCGAATGATAAATTTAAAGCTGCAAATGAAGCTCAATCATGACTCAAAAATAAAATTATAAAAGGTCAAACTAGACCAAATATCCGGTTTGAATTAGTTTGATTGAGTTCAAACAGCGTTTCAATTTCAGACGAAAAAATAAATTTCCGCATGTTGCCTATTTTGGTTGCAAAAAAAACTTAATATTTTTAAACTTTATCCTCTTGCAGAAACGTTTAAATGTATGATTTCTTCCCGGAAACGGAAGTATAAACCGACCAACCATTAAAAACATTGCGAATTATACTGACCTGGTTATTTAAACTGGTTTTTAAAGGACTTTTAAGACATTTAGTTATGGACCTCAAAATTAATTTGATTTATATCGGACAAGTATGTATTCTCTGTTCTTTCTTAATTTAGTTACACCTACTCGTTGCCCATTTATAAAAATAGTTAAGACGCAAAATTTTGATGTCATATTAAAAGTCAAGCATTCGACAGTAAATGTCAAAGAGGTAAAATGACCAAAGGTAAAGGACATGCTCATATACATTTTTGGCTCTTCGACGTTATTTCCCAAAACCGCTTTTCCTCTTTCAAACTTTAGTCATTTGGTCTAGAATTCTTTTAAAATTTTATTTGTGACTCACAAAGATAATACTTTTTAACCACATTGGCAGAAAAGAAGAAAGTTAAATTTAGTTACTAAAGTTTATATACCTAGAGAAATTGAGGAATTACGGATGAATTTTGACCATTGAGTGACAGTTAATTTTAATTCACACCTATAAGATGACCATCTTTCACGAACAAATTTGTGACTCTAGAACTTTCTAACCGGCAAATGACTCACTCACTTAGAGAAACGGATCTTGTGAGCAAACCAAATAAGCTAAGTGATACCGTAGGTAGATAATTAAGTATGACTGTTTATAGAATCTAAGGCTCATTATTCATCGAAGTCGATGGTTGAGTATAGAAGTGCTAGTTTCCAAACGGTACTTAATTAGTACTTTTGTTAAGTATAAAGTTTAAGCTTTATGAAACAACCAACAACCTCCTTTTAAAAAGGAGAAGGTTCTGAATGTATGTGGATTTCTATTACGACATAATTTCTTTATATATACCCAAATCGATCTTGATGCTTCGTTTGATAGAAGATACCTACATATTCAGGGGTGCCCCAAAGAAAAAACGCTTATCGAAATAAAAAATATGAAAAAACAAAATACCTAGGTAGATGTCGTATTTCAGCAAACTAATTTTTAAGATTCGAAAATTTGGGTGAACATGGTACTTTTAAGCTATGAATTCTTTGACTTTTTAAACAGCAGCTCAAATAACTACTCTATTATTTTCACTTTACCAATTTAACCAATTAAAGTTAAAACAATGTCAAAAACTTTTTTACCCAAGTTGATCATGTAAATCTGCTTAATTTCCCGGAATTCCTCGTGGTTCAAAGATCAAGTTTAAGTAGTCATGTGTGCAAGTAACAAAGAATTAGTATTTGCTTATCTCGGAATTACTCGTAATGGCTGTGACCATTACTCTTTCCGTATCAATCTGATACGTTCATTGTTTTTCGTTAGATACTAGTTTGTTTACAAATTAGGGCCACACATATTAACACTGCTAATGAGAAATAATATTATGGATAGATCATAGGACTTATTTAGGTCAAAGTCAAAAAATTCTCTATTTCTTAGGTATTTTAATACACTTGAAATAAGTTAAACTATTTACAAATTGAACTGAATTTACCACCACTTCGGAAAGTCGATGTGTTGTTGAGAAGAAGTGGCAAGAAACTCAACATCAATCGTCTTTTAAAAATACACAATACAATAACAGTTTACAGCCAGGGAATCCCAACTTCTTGCTTCCGGATATCTTATAGTAGTCCTATTCACACAATATCTGTTTTACTATATCCTTAAATCTATCGAAGGGTTAATCTTAAATATTTTTGAAATATTATTATAAAAACGTACACATTGACCTCATGAAAGCATAAGTTTTAGTTGATTTTACCTCTATTTTCACTCAAGTATGGTCATTACTTGAGTGAAGCTAAAGGTGAGCTCGCATCAAAAATACTAGAACAGATGTGAAAAAAAAGTATTTACACCTCCTCGTCAAGTTACTGGCCGCAAACAGTCCATGTCGTAAAAAAAAACTCAGTGCCAAAGTTGCTATGTCTGACAAATATTGGTTTTGCCAACTAATACAAAATATTCTGTGAATCCAGTAGTGCCAACCTTGACACAGCCAAACATTATCCTTTTGACTCCATTGGCCGGTAATTGTAACAGATGAGTGTCTATTCTCGGACACAATTTAGCAATTTGCACTTGCTTCTGTCAAATTGCTCAACAAGTGTCACTATGACATCTTCGAGCGTATTACCTTATTAGGCCTGATACAGCCCCATTTGATGGTAAATGTTTGGATTCATTAAATTGTAATCGAATTTGGAAACGACTGTCGTTTCCAAGTATCTCTCATATCTTTCGTTGAACTACAAATTCACAAATGAGCATCCATGCAGTGGTCAAAATTAAATAAACATAATCAACGAGCGCAGAAAATAAAACATTTAAAAAACCGACTTCACGTCAACATTTTGGCCTACTAATAATGTCATCCACGTAAACATTCTCCGAAATCATACATATTGTTTCAAAAATTTTTATGTTTCAATGAAGTACTCAACCGATTTTGATGAAATTTATATGTGACCAACTATGAAGTATCCGAAAGGAATTGTTCGAAATATCGTGTAACAAAGACACAAAAAAAATACATGCAGACGAATTGAGAACCTCCTCTTTTTTTGGAAGTCGGTTGAAAATTAAATAATATTTCATGCACACTTATTATGCCACAAAAATCCCATCAATTCACTAAATATAGGTACAATTAAAAATCCAATTATGACTTACATATAAACTTAAAGATACCGTTAACATAAAAAAATACCAAACAGTAAATCGTAAAATTTTAAAAACTAATAAAAAGGATTTTAAAAACAGAGCTGTATATCACTATAACGTTTTTATTCCAAAATCAAAATATTTATTTAACTGGCAACATATATAGAAAAATCAATCCTTCGTTCGATCAGCACACCAATTTATCACCAAGTACCTAAACTATCTCTTTTTTCAGCCAAACCATTTGCCAAATACCTAGTCAATTATATAGTCAAATCGCATAAGTAAGTGTTGAATCAAGAAATTGATTAACAATTTGTGTTATCGTTGTGTTTTGGTGGGCGTGTGTGTGTGTGTGTTGCTTTGCGTGGAGACCTGCTTGGTGTTGCCATAAACAAGACTTTTAATGTTACGTTTAAAAAAGCTTAAGGATCTTTGGGAACTGTACTACTAGCAACATTATCATAATGCCTAGAGGTGAGTGTATGGAGCTGGGTTCGCTTTTGTTTTAGGGTGTTTTTGATTTTATATACAGTGCATTTTGTAGTGCATGTATACTTTAGTAAAAAAATTTTTTACCGGATTTATCGCGTATAATATAACATTTTAACTCGAAATTTCGGTGTCAGACCCTGTGGTCACAAGGGATTATAATAATTATACGCAATAAATACGGTTAAATATCGGTAGTAATAGGTAAGTATCATGAAGATCGGTAGTCATAATCGAACTAGTTATAAAATAAAAATAAATAAAATAAAATCCCCAGACAATCACACCAACTACATTGGCCCAAAGTGAGCATAGCTTGTGTTATGGGATACCATGTAGCGAACTAGAGGGGAACCTAGAATATAAATATATAAATAGATAAACACGCAGACACAGAACATTTTTTTTCTTGTTCCGTGCGGGAATCGAACCCGCAAGCGTCTGAGGCCTGTCTGCCTGTCTGCCAAAGTGGTCGTCAATGTTACATTCTGCGCACTACACGTCCAACCAAATACGCAACGTGCGCAGAATGTTACTTTACTAGTTCCATTACAGCAGTCTGTACGCACCATCAGACTTTTATTTTCTACGGTTTATTAATAGATAAGATTATCGTACACTTGAGTAAATCTTGGCATGTTTTGATACAAACTATTCATTTACTTTATTTTACTTTCAATGAATCAAAGATTTTTGGGTTATACCTTGTGCTATTATACGATCCAGATAATTTCTAAATAGAACATTATTGCCGCTATTCATGAATTTAATAATTACTTTAGGTAAATCAATTCAAAGGTGATATAAAAAAGAACAGGTACTTATCCTTGTAATCTCTCAAAATCAGTTACTTAATTAAAAGATTACTACACACAGCTTGATGGTAATAAATATAACGCTATCAACATACAGGTCAAATTACGGTCCACATAAATTTTTCAATATGCAGGGCGTAGCAGTACTCTCCTGTTAGTAAAAAATATATGCCCATTGTTTAATGTTCAAGAGTTGATAACGAATTGATCATTTAAAAGCTCACAGTGAACTGATTCCAGATGAGCTGACCTCAAAAATAAAAATAATTGCGCCGTGACTGCATGAAGAAACAAGAAATAATTTTATTAAGAATGTGTTTCACAATTTACATGAAATTTTCATTCGACTTTTAAAATTACATGCAGACTTCAGTCTCCTCATTCCATACTCAAATGCATTCTCAATTTGAATTTTTTTTTCAATTTCCGAGTATTGTTATTAAAAACAAAACGTATTTATTGCCAGAAGTTAAATTCCCATCTTATGCATACGGGTAGCATAATGCGCAGTTCAAGAGACCACAAATACGTTTTAAATGTCCTTTTAATAAAGACATATTACTATCTTGTTGTCTGCGTGGTATCTGCGCCATGTTTTTCTTGAGAACATGAAATACGACTTTAAAGCTAAATAGGAAACATAGATTGCATTTTTAACTTGGCAATCTTACTGTTGTTGATACTAGCTGTTCCCGCGGCTTTACTCTCCTTAATTCTGATCCCATATTCATTAAAATTACCAAAATTAAAAAGAAAAAGTAATAAAATTAAGTACTCTTATTCAAAATTGCAGGACAATTGATGAAACCATGTTTATGAGAAATACTAATAAGCATCCCTACATTCATTCTCACTTTCACGTTTATTAATAGTCGTAAGTCGGCTCTGACACAGAACTTTATCCACTCGTATGTTTACGGAGACGGTTTGTAAGCAATAATAGAAATCTATCCATTGCCGCACGGCCAGCTTAAACAAATGTGTGCCTTGTTAATTTTGAATGTTTGAAAACTCTTAAATAACTGTAAAATAAAATAAAAATATGTTACTAAAACCTTGCAACTGACTTCAAATTCGTAAACATATGAGCAGATAAAGTTCTGTGCTCTCACTGCTGCTAAGTAGTTCATTAATTCATATGAGTTTATGTTGTACCTTTCATATAAGTTAAAAATTTTATTTTATAAAAGTCTAAAATAAAAAAAAACCTAAAAAAAAATAGTTAACATATTAAAAGGTTGACGAGAATAAATTGATCAATGAAACGGTCGCTTTGGTTTAAAAAATCAAAAATAGGCGAAGTTTTATGCAATTAATTGTCCTTACGTCAAAGCTAGACGTGTTTTCAACCGACTTCCAAAAAAGGAGGAGGTTCTCAATTCGTCTGTATGTTTTTTTGTGTCTTTGTTACACGATATTTCGGATAATTATGAGTTGATTTTGAAAATTGTTGTTTCTTATGACAGTGGATACTTCATAGTTGGTCCATTTAAATGTCATCGAAATCGGTTGAGTACTTTATTGAAAATTTCAAACTTTTGAAAAAATATGTATGATTTCGAAGAATGTTTACGTTGATGACATTCACAACTCAGCCAAAGTTTTGACGTGAAGTCGGTTTTTTAATGCTCTGCATTCGTTGCATTCGTAATACATTTACAAAGAAGTATGAAAAATATGCACCATACAAGAGTATAACGTAGTAGCCGCAAGGAAAAAGTTTGTTCGAGATTACGCTTAATTCGAGTAAAAAACGTTTATCATCACAACTCTTTGTAATGAGCTAACTACAGGGCTATGAGTCTCTCTGACTGGGTGACGAGGTGGCATACGCTGAAAACCACCAAGCTGTCCCAGTACTGATTGGTGGATGTCAGAATGATGCAAATGATGCAGGGTTCAACTTAAACTCCCAACTACGGTAGCGGCATACTCTTCCTTCGCCTTCGCATCTTTGGCAAAAGGCATTAACACAATTTACCGCATGTTATTCCAAATTTAAATTACGCTCTGTAAAATCTCGTATTCTGAAACCTTAGTCAGACTTGAGTCTTGAACTCTTAAAGTAAAGTTTTCAGTTCAGAAATAACGACGATTCTATGCTTGTCATGATTAACACTTAACTACACACCTCGTAGTATACGGACCTCAGACAGTCAACGTGCAGTTGACCGCTCTGAAATGACATTCACTTCTATTTAAATCGAAAATCTATAACAAAGTAATTTAGTTTCTCCCTAAATTGTATACTTTTCGTCGTAGTTCCAATTTATGATATTGTACGTCTGGATAATAGGATTTCCTCAAGAATATTGCTGCTCAGCTTCGCTACTCTATGTATTTCTAGATATATTGTTAACGAATTTCTTATTTTCGATTCAAAGTCAACTTTGTATTCAGTAGATATACGAGCACTCGAGTTACATATTAATTGATACCACGTGGTAACAACCTTTTTTGTGAGCTTGTCCAAACTTAATGATTGGTTTGTACCACTGGGCTAACTTACCTAATACTAGTCAGGTATCCCATGTAAAATTGTATTTGGGTAATGGTGGTCGAAGTCTAAATATACCCTTTAAAAAAGGGTATATTTAGACTTCGACCTATTGTCGCTTTTTTCTATCGTCGCTTCCAATATTTGAACTAAGGACTAATGACAATGCTGAACGACAACTATTCAGGGTACCATTTTGAGCTCCAGCTTGATATTGTTTAGTTAAAAACAGTAAAACATTGGAAACAGACTCATCAAAACAATTAAGGTTGTTAGTGACACAAAATTGTAACCACTTTTTCAAGCTGCTATCATATTGTTTCATAGTATTTTCCGACAGAGAAGCCATAATTACGGGAAGGGACGACGCTGGGACATGTTTCTTAATCATCGCTATGGTGATAAAATCCTGGCAATCAGTATGAGTTTCTAATGTATGTTGCGATTGCTAGAATGAGATAATATGAGATTTTGAGATGATTTTAAATATAAAGGTTTTGACACAAGAAGATTATTACAAACCGGAAACCAGGGTTGAGTTGGCCACATGGGTACAACTAAAATACCTCTAGCTTTATGTGTAATGTTTTATCTGAGAGATTTTAATATAATGCTAAAAGGCGGGACACCGTAAAAAAAATTAATTCAACCATGAATCATGATACAGTGAAAGCGTCCGTCGTAAATGCGTCGGGATCTCTTTGCCAGGAAATGTTTTGAGAACACTTTATATTACCCTGCTGGCAAAGATATCCATATCTGATACACCGAAGGTGTTTATTATTATTTTTTTTGATAAGCGTGGTCTGCGAGTTCCCATTCAAAATCAGGATGCAACTGTCTGGACTTGGCATTGGCTACAGCATTATGTACGGAACTTATAAAGGAAGCAAAAACTATAATATTTCTTATCTCACACCATTGCCATAAGTCACGCGTTACTTGTGTGAGGTATGGAAACTGCACTCTTCCCGTCCGATTAATATAAGAAATAGCAGTGGTATTATCTATCGTAAAAGTATGTGACGGTTATTAAGGTTTTTCGCGAAGATTTTCAAGCCAAGAAATGCTGCTAGTATTTCTAGATAGTTTATGTGATAGTTTCGTTCTTTATCACTCCAAATACTACAGGCAGTTTTCCCACCACACGCAGCACCCCACCCCTTAGTCGAAACATGGCTAAAAAAATTCCAAATTATATTCATCGTATTTAAGTTAATTCACAGGATTCTTAGTGCTTTTTTCCACCACTCATAATCGTGCTTTAAAAAATCTGGTAGATTCATGTACATGTCAAAATTATCAAGTTACTCTTTAAACTAAGGAATTTACTAAGTTCAAATTGTTTGGTATAAAGCCATCCATACTGAATGGCTTGACAAGCAGATGTTAGTAAACCTACAAAACTTGCAAAATCTCTTATCTTGCATCTGTTTTTGTTTTTAAAGTAAGTCAATTTTTCTTGTATTTTTTGTATCTTTTCTGAGGGTAGACTAATTTGGAATTTTTAGTGAAAATAATGTAGCCTAAAAACTTGCAGGTAGTTTTTGGCTGCAAGCAACTTTTTTCATAGGTAATAATAAAATCTAAAGCTGCCAATAATTGTAGCGTAACAGTAACATTATCGTGACAGTTTAGGTAATAATCCGAAATTAATAGAATGTCATCAATATAATTAGTAGATAAATAATTACATGACCTAAGTAGGCTTAGAACTCGTTTAAATCTTAGTGAAAACATATAGCGCTGTATTTATACCGAACGGAAGCACATTGAATTCATATAGCTCATTGTTCTCACCAAACTGCAACCGTAGGTACTTTTGAAATTCCTTATGGATCGACAATAAAAAATATGCGTCTATAGCTATTTTCTATGACCAACTTTACTGCTGTTCGTAAATCCTCAAGTTTAAAATGTTCGGTGTCAATAGATTTAAAATAAATCTATTTTGTCAATTAGGCTTAGGAACGACAAATACGCTTGAAATAAATTGACCTTTACATGGCTCACAAGGCGAAATGGCACCTATGAATAATAATTCGTTTATGCAGTTAAAAATTTTAGGACATTTCTGTATTACTGGCCAAGAAAAAGGTATTTTATAGCCAGATATCCAAGAAAGAACAATAGGATCTTTGATTAGTATTTGCCATTGCTGATAGAATTGAGAAAGTCTGCCCACAGAACTAACCTCAGTTATCGTCGGTTGCGATTCTTTATCGGAGGCGGCACTCGATACGATGGCCGCGGTGAGTTTGCGGGCCGATTCTTTTGAACAGGTTCTTTCTGCTCCTGTAGTCCCCTTTGCCTGCGAGTCTCGGGAGAAGCTCTCCAGTTTAAATTCTTGTTCTGAGTAACTGGCGGTGGTTGCTTGGTAAATTTTGAGTCCATTTTAGTTCAATACCTGATTTATTAATGATTTTCGCAGTCTTGTTGTTTCGGCTAAGTCCGCGCCAAAGAGAGTACCGTCATTTTGTTTTTTGTAGCTGATCTCGCGTATATTTTTTAAGATTAAACATAACGAGGTTTCTGCGGGTCATAGAGTCACTATTTCAGACATCACACATGAGGCGCCCGGCACCCATTAAAAGTTTTATGACCTCCGTATCTTTGTGTTCTCGTTTGAGAAAGATGGACATCGCCTCTCCAATACAGGAAACAGCGCACCCGAGTTGCTTTTGTTTTAGCCCAATCCCGTTATCTTTTTTCAAGACCGTTTTAAGATACGGCTGCTCTGACTTCCGAATTCAGGGTAGGAGCGTCACTAAGAGTGCAGTTGCTTGGCGGTAAGTATTTATTTTGCAACTCTTTGCGGCTATCTTTGGATAGTCCATGTACTGCAATATGTTGCAGGCGGGTTGCTACATCAGAGTTGATTTCACTCCCATACGTTTTCGAAATAGAAGGGTCCTCGCCTAGCAATTCTAAGATAGCGTTATCGGTCGACACCTCTTCTACAATCTTAGACGTGCTGGGTTGCGGTTCGGCGCTTGGGGATGGTGCGTTGTATTGCTAGCGAGAGGTGAAGGCAAAGGCTCGCGCTCGGATATGCATGTTTGGTTGTCTGTCTCCCTCGTCATTCGGATATTCCGTAACGACGTCTTCAATTTCGTCAATAAATTGAAACTCGGCAGCCACTTATGAATAAATCAGGTATTTACTACACATGACTCATAACTTTGAATAAAAATAACAGCCCACAGTGTAGGTACTTTTGGTATACGTAACTGACACAGTATCAAAGTGACAACCCAATCGGAAGCCCGCAGTGTACCTTATTGCAGTTATGTACTTTGGTGGTATAAATATACCTCAGTTTGTGAAGTGACAGCCCAAGCGGCTACCCGCATCACTATTATATTGTTGTTAAGTATAAATACTACTAAAGTGTTAATCCAAACGATTAACCGCAGTAGCAGCTTCACTTAGAAAAAAAAACTTTCAATTGTAAAGTATAAATACTACTAAAGTGTTAACCCAAACGATTAACCGCAATAGCAGTTTTACTTTTAAAAACAACTTGTAGTTGTAAAACATGTAACATAGCTACTAACCTTCACTGTTTGGCGGCAGTGCTACTGAGTTTTGGGACTCGCTTGGTGAAGATGATTCATCACGTTGTCTCCTGGAACGTTTTAATTTTTTCTCCAACTTCTTTATTTTTTTCTTTATATAAGAGTACCTAATGTTTCCTTTTCCCCATAATTGAGAGAAAAAATACGTATTCAACTAAATTTAAAATATAATTTCAAATATATGTCTACGTGCGCCCTGGCGAGGCACAGAAAAGTGAATGACTAAACAGCTAGCAGTGCGTGAGGAGGGAATATAAAAAAAAAAGGAGGAAAGCTGGCTTTCAAATGTCTGTGCAATCTGGCAACACAGTAGGTGTTACTACAAGTGTATAGTTAATCTCGAAGGACGAAGCATGAGTATAATACTCTCAAAGTATTCATTACTGGTAGTAGTTTTAATTAATAGTGGAATGAATAAGTAGGTTCAGTTACGTCATTGGGTTATTAGTTAAGTATCATTTTAGATTTGTAATACAAAGGTGATGGTTTTATTTTATTAGTGTATGTTTTAGCTGTGTAAATAAGATTAATGCCGAGATCTATTGAGTTTCTCCAATAGGATTTTAAAAATGGGGCTGAAGTATTTGGAACAGGGAAGTAAGGCCTGTGTTCTATAGAATGGTCCGAAGTGCCTAATTTTGGCTAAATCCAATTAGCATTTTGCCTGATTCAGTAACAGAGCTCCGCATAAACTCACAAGTTTATTACTTGCTAGCAGAAAAAAACATAATATAATAAATATCGTGATAAAAATATGATTTCTCTTTAAGATAGCATATCTACTAAAAAAAGTTTACTTGGTAAAATTTGAATAAGTTCCAAATATACGTAAACACACAAACTAGCTAGTACATTATAACTACCGGAACACCTTTCCGGTAAAAACGAAGACATTGTAATGTAGGTAGTTGAATAGTTTATTTCATCACCTCTAATCCAGTATCGCCAGAAATACTACTACTACATCGTCGAACTGACAAGACGGAAAGGATTCATTTCAAAATTAGAACAAAAACTTGAAAGTCAAATTTGGAATGACAACACTGATATTATAAATCAAATACGGGGTGTAATGATAAATTTATTTATTCCATGACCTTCGAAATTCAAATCGATCCTTTAAGAAAGTTTGTGGTTAATTAAATTCTCCCAATCTCCGACAGAACCATTAATTAATTTGAAAGTTTTCAGAAATGTTTCGTGATTGGGTTTCTGGATGATTAATTAGAAAGCAACCTTTGATAATATGAAACCTTGATGTTATGTTTATTTTAAAATAAGTTTCCGCTTATACTTCTTAAAGTTCAATGAGTAGGAAGTTTTATCAAGTTTTGAGGCATTAATCAAACTAAAAAGGATATTATTTGTCATACTTTGTCATAGGCTCGAGACGAGAATCCTGGGATCGACTTTCTGCTTGACTGCTGTGCTAATTTAGTTTTGTTTTAATAATAAAGTTATAAGCAATATAAAAAATGTATTCTCTCAGTTACTAGGTTTCCACATAACACGTTTAGATTAGTGCATATAGGTCTGAATGAAAAATAATGTAGCCTACCTACATTATTTTTCATCGTATTTATTATTTTACCCATACAACTTCACAAAACTAGAAAATAAGATTTTTAACATAATGGCTATGTTTCCCGTTGTAGACTTCAGAAGTGAAGGACGAAACGAATTTCTTAAGAATTTCTCAGTGTACGCATGTAATAACTAATTGAACGGCCATGGTAGTTTGTAAAATTTTATTCTATGGAGAATTTCAACTTTAACACAACTACGTAATGATCAAATTTACGAATATGTAACAAAAAGCAAACGGTAGCAGGAAGCGTTATCTTCGTATCTATTTTTGAAGTATAGTACCTACCTAATGAAACATTAGATACAGTACAGAATTAACAAACTGTCCAAAATAGCATACCCACAATGTAGTCCTAAGGAATTCATTAGAACCCACGGCAAAATGATGGGTTTCCAGACCCCAGCCAGTTATTAAAGAAGTAGTCCAAAGTTTATTATTGGCCTGATTTAGAATTGAGCCCAGGTCCTCTAGCTCCTAAAAACAAAAAATATTGCTTCAAAACTCTGTATAGTTTGTGTATATTTTAATAAAGAAAGCTCCTTTCCATCATCATCTTCATACCTTTTCATTGAACCTACTGCTCGGCCATTATTCGTTTTTTGAATGGCGAGGAGGTTGAGGTAATAACCAACAAGCCGTCCCAGCGTTTACTGGCAGATATCTAAACAGCTATTTAGTAAACCCTTACGACTTATGTCTTCCTAATATGTTCACCGAACCACTGTGTCTTTTTACTAAAAAGTTTTCAGTAAAAATCTTGCGGTACTGACACATTTCTTCAAAAGAAAACAATTTTTTTAAGTACCACTTCCTTCGTAAAAAAAATCAATATTTAAAAATAAGCCGATCTGGGAAATTAGTCAAATAAACAAAACAAAATCAATGGCAAGTTAATATTTTAGAGGCAAAATTTAGTAAATTGTGTCGATCTCGTGGAATCACTTGATAAATATGTCCCGTGCCAGATTATGCGCAGGCACCGATCAGCGCCGCGCGCTGATTGGCTGTCTCCAGTTACGCGATCCCGCAATCGATTTGCTATTGGCTTATTGTTTAATCAGCTGGTTCTTACAAGTACTATGTATATTATGCATCATAGTTTATACAAAAATAAACTATTTGTAACAGATTACAATATTTATATTATACTATAAATAAAACTACATTTTAACCGGATTAATCGACGTTTCGGTGTCTTTACAGACCCCGTGGTCACGAGCGACCAACGTCGAGTTAAAATGTAAAATATAAAATTATACGCGATTATCCGGTTAAAAAGCAGTTTTATTTAAATTATGAGTCGTGAAAACTTAAGACAATATTATATTATACTATTCATCATTGGTGTTTAAAACCTAGGGAAATTAAATTTAATATAAGACTTTTTTCGGATTTTCTTCTTCTTCTTAGGGTGCCTGTCAGGCAATCAGCTTGGTACAGTCCACTCTATTCTTTGCTCGACGGAACAGCTCAGCCGCTTTAGATATCCCGGTCCACTCTCTAATATTTCGCAACCACGACTTCTTTCCACGCCCCACTTTTTCGGATTTTCTGTATATGCATACTTACCCCGTGATCACGTGTCAGTGTAAAGACTCCGAAACTTCAATTCAAATGTAAAATATAATGAAAATACAAAATTCGTTTAAAAACACTTTCATGATACGTATAAAGTTCTCAAATTGTTAAGTTTACAATAAGGAGACGTTTGTCTTCCATTCCATCTGGTTAAGACGTGAAATTGAACGAGAGGACCATCCATTCCATCCTTTAGATACTTATTTCACTCGACCTTAATACTAGGGGCCAATCCTGCGTCCCACGTGTCTACGCGTGTACCGTAAGTCTGTACCGTACGCGCGTACGGCACGCATGACTCAATAAATTTCGCTAGCAAAATTTCGTTAGTGTGCATGTACAGTCGTTTCGATGGAATACTTGACCTAAATAAATGAAAAATGTGATAAATAAAAATTACCCGACCAGGATGCGAACCTGGGACCTCTCGGTTGCCAGACGAGTGCTCTTGCACTCCTCGAAATTACTTACCACATATTTTTTTTGTTTTACGTTATATTGCTAACGTAGCTCCATCTTATGGTATAAGCTTTGCAGCTAAGACCATTTTTTATTTATCACATTTTTCATTTATTTACGTTACATTACTAGTTCCATTACAGCAATCTGTACGCACCATAACAGTTCTGTATGAATACGCGCGTAGGCACGCGAGACGCAGCGTTGGCCCTAGTAAGTACCTGTAGTACTTAGTCAGGAAAAACAGCCTCAGACACACCTTGAACTGTACCAAAAAGCATGTACGAGTAGTATTTTCTACATTTTTAACTCACGATATGTCAAATGAGTTGAGAATAATTTATCATGATACAAAATGCAAAGAGAACAAATTGTACTTGTGTTGTACTGGTGTTAGTTCTATCAAACCAACTCAACGCTTTTGTATAAATGTTTAAGTCCTAACTTGTTCAACTAGCCAACTGTTTAGAAGCAAGGCAACAATAGAAAGCGTGACGTCCTAATTGTTCCTTAAAGCTGTTGATTTTAAATAAACAAATACCATATACTTACCATATGAAGAACATTTGTACCCATGTAGAAAGGGTACCTTCGGTCCTGCCTGTGTCCAGGACATCAATTTTTATAATTTTGTCATAATCACCCAAACAAAACAGGAATAACAATATATCCCCATATCCAGGTTTAACAAGTCTGCCAAAATCAGTCATTTTTTTATCAAACTTTACGTTACCAACATAACATAACTGACGTAGTGTTGATACGGAGACAAATTACATAATTCGAATCAAAACGTTTACCACGAGCATATACCTGTCAGCAATAATAACACAATGGCCTAACACTCAAACAGGAAGCATTTTGCACTAAACACTGAGCAGAATATTGCACACTATTGAGAACAATGGCTTTACCTTGATCGACGCTCCACCCTGATCATTATACCCTGGTACTTGAGGACGGTTTTTGGCAATCCTGTAAAGCGTAATTTTCAAGATTATAAAAGATTTCTTTATGTTCACTTCAATTAAAATGTTCGTGTTCATGTAAGGAATAAAAAAAAACAATAAAAGATGAAAAAGTTAGATAAACTATACTGTAGTTGTAATTGGTATTTATTTCAGTTTTCATACAAATTAATAATACAAGTTTCTTTTGTAGTTCTTAAAGACCAAGAAAATATTTCTCACGGTTGTCACTTTGAAAACTGTATATTTTTCTAGTTAACTTTCATTTTAATACCATTTTCATTCGCTACAATAAAACACTGTTTCCTTAAATTATATATAACTAACCTATAATTTTTATTATAGTTAATTAATACTTTTAAATCATCTTTAGGCCCTTATGCTTCAATATGCAGTTAAAAATGATTTATGAACTAAATTTACTACAAATCTAGACCATATTCTGGATAAACTACTTATCCCGATATACATAAGACACTTTTCATCCCGAAACAATTCGGTACATCCCGAGCAATCCTGAGTTTTCACGGACCAAAGCCACGGTTGGTAGCGATTACAAAATAAATAGATCGGCGGCTTCGGTAAAATTTTCTTTAACAAAACCTTTCGCATTTTGTTTATATTCTTATAAAAGTTTCTTTTGAAAAGACAGTAGACAGCAGGTATAATAATATTGATGAATGAAAAAGGAAATTCATTCGCACCTCTTGTTTGCCTTTGAATGTTTTTTGGCATTTTCATGGAGGAGGCGTTGTGAAAATAATTTCACTGAAGAATAGACGTTTTTAGATATAATTTCGTTGTATATTTTTCATGATTTTTCTCATTTTATTTTGGCACGCATTTCTTGTAAAACTATGTTGTTGTGAACCGATAAAATACACGTAAAGACACTATTATGGGTAGCATTCTACCTTTGTTTGTAAGAGGATAACTAGGTAATCTAAATCATCAGGATATTTTAAATACTTTTAAAATATACGAGTATAATAAACAAACTGTTTTCATTGAATGTAGAAAAAGCAAAGCCAAACCTTCTCAGATCACTTAATTAGTTATTATTATATACGAGTTAAAACTTGAGACAATTTTGAAACACAAACAAAACTAAGTATTTCTTTCAAAATCTCTGAAGGTTTCTCACACCTTCATGTTTTTCCTGCATTAGCCAAACTCTTTGTTATTTAAATCAATGGAAATAATTGAGTTTAATCTATTCACTCAATGAAGTCATACAAACGTGTACAGTCACGTGTAATAAGATGTATACATTTCGCGACTTATTCGATTGTGATAAGGTTCAAATTCTATTGAAAGTGTGTTCATCTTATTAGACGTGACTGTACATATTGAGGAAATTAACATTTACGATTAGGTATATTGTGTTTGTAAAGACGTATTACCTTAACGAGATGAAAGAAAAATCTAAACTAATATATAAAGCTGAAGAGTTTGTTTTTTGTTTATTTGTTTGTTTGTTTGAACGCGCTAATCTCAGAAACTACAAGTGGTATTTGAAAAATTATTTTTGCATTTGATAGCCCAACTCTTGAGGAATTTTATCCCGAAATTCCCATGGGATCAAAAGTTACGCGGGTAAAACCGCGCGCGGTATCTAGTATAAAATATTTATCCATACCTCTATACTGTAATATTATACAAAGAAATGTTTCTAGATTTTGTTTGTTTGTTTAAAAAAAATGTTTTTCGAAAATATAAAAAAAATGGACTGATGTTCATTCTAAAATTTTTATCAATACGCTACGATATTTAAGCAAAACACAGGCTAATTTATCATCAAAAACTGAGGAGGTGAGAATGAGAGACATCAGCGCAAAACTGTACTCCAAGTTTTCAATTATAGAAAATCAGTGAAAGTCTAGCACATAACCACAAATTTACAAGTACTCCTACGAAAGTAATTTTACCCTAACTACTATAACTAAGCCACCTTACTAATTCCGCGACTCCTTATAGATGATGCAAACACACATAACTTCACACCTGTATCTTATATGGGATAGGCAGAACACCAGAGGGTATAAAACCATCTGATGTCACGTTTGAAAAATTTGGAGGCATTATAATGGTGGAGAGAGACTATTTCATTGACAGGGGTGACCTTTGGCCTATCGCCCAGAAATAACCTCTAATAAAACCTCTGTCCCTTAAGTGACTTTTACAGTATGCCCGGGAAAAGAAGCAGCTATCACATTCCATGTTTTTCTTTGCTCCCAGTCCAGCATGGAAGATTTTTGCCTGATTATACCTTCCTCAATTCAAGATATTAACTGTCCCTTTTCTTCCGCAGGCGACGCAGACATGTCGCTGAAGCAGGGCAGCGGCACCGGCAAGGTCCACTTCGGTGGTCTCGACGATGTGTCTCTCTACGGCACTCCAGTGGAACCAGCGCCCCCTACCTCCGACGCTAAGCAGGGCTTCCTTCGCAACCAGCTCCAAGCCCTCTTCCAGCCGACGGACAACAAGCTAGCAATGAAACTCTTCGGCTCCAAGAAGGCGCTCATGAAGGAGCGGATCAGACAGAAGGCGGCCGGCCATTGGGTCATACATCCGTGCAGTAGCTTTAGGTATGTCTTTTGTCTATGTCAGTTTTACGTTTAACTGGTTTAGTTGTAAATTGTTTTTTAGAGTGTTTTTCTATTTTATAGGTATACCTAAGTTATTTTTGTGTCTACGAATTAATAAGACTATTTTAATGAACATAAGGTAGTTTCAGCATAATAAGGCAACGCTGGTTTTTAAATACCCGTTTCCTCAAGGATCTATATTACATGACGCTGGAATGCAAACACAATACTACAAAAAAAATTTTTAACTAATTTTAGTCATTGCTGACAAAAAAGTAATCCAATGCGCACAGTGATAAATTATATAACTTTAGTACATTATAAAAAGGAATAAAAAATTTATGAAACACCTATAGCTATTTTTATACTTACCTAAGTAAAAAACCTAATTCTTAATTTATTATCATTTTAAATTAAACAAAAATATATCGTCGGCAGCGCGGCGGCGTGGGCGCAGCGCAATTTCGTTCATTCGCATCGATTATACTCGTAATCTCGTATTGATGTCAATTACCTTCTGGATTCATTATGATTGACTGACGTAAATATGTAACTGTGCTCTATTCATACCCTTGGAAACTGTATAATAAAAATTGCAGAAGCAATGAAGTAAGCTAATTATACTTAATACCTAAATTTTTACCATAACTACTATTGATAAGTATTTGAAATCCACTTTTACATATTACGCAAAAAATAACCTACATTAAATTAGGTAACTGACACACTAACTATGTGGTCCCAAAATCAGGTTACACTTTTGCAAAGCTTGTGTTGTTTCATCATTGTGATAAACACAACACAACACTTCATTGTGAAATGAAGTGTTGTGTTGTGCTTATGGGGATAGCCTCCCAGACCCTTGTCAGTTTAAAAAAGTTCGTTTCCTAAACTGGCCTAACTTAGACTCGAACCTAGAACCACTCATACCGCAGGCGAGGAAGGAATCAATGAATACACATATCTTACTAATCTTACTTATATTATAAATGTGAAAGTTTGGATGTATGGATGTTTGTTCCTCAATCACTGCAGAACGGCTCAACGGATTTCGATGAAATTTGGCATAGTGATAGAGTCTGGAATAGCACATAGGCTACTTTTTATCCCGATATTCCCACGGGACTCGAAATTGCGCGGACACAACCGCGCAAAACAGCTAGTATACATAAAATCAACGAATGCGGAGCATTAAAAAAACTTCAATAACAATCAGCTTTTGCTTAAGTATTCAAGTTCAAACAACAAGGTACAATTCACCGTTTTTTTTTTGAAAAAAATATGTATCATTATTTTTTTCGAAAGTTTCAAATTTTTCAAAAAGTTTTCTTTCGATTTCGATGAAATTTATATGGAACCACCTCTGAAGTATTTTGTATCATAGTAAACAAGAATATTCAAAATCGATTCATAACTGTCTGTAAAATCGTGTAACAAAGACAAAAAAACATACACACGAATTGAGAACCTCCTCCTTTTTTAAGTCGATTGAAAACTGTTCCGTATTGAAAACCAGGCGTAGAAAGCTGAAATTTGGAATATAGGTACATTCCTTAAAGTCTCTAGGGGTGAATTAGCAAAGGAAATTCCGAAATTCTCTCGGCAACGGAATATATAGGACTTTTTAATTTATGCGCGTACGAAGTCGCGGGCAACAGATCATTTTTTTTATAAAATGGTTGATTGAACTTTAAATTAAAACTGAAAGTAAATTTCAAACAAACTATCCTTTTCTTTTTTACAATTGCGCTGAAGACTCTATTACCACCAGATTTAACCCTATTTATAACAGCATTATTGTTGTGAATGGCCGCCCGCACTAATTTCATATAGAACTGGAATTCCACAATCGGGTTTAAATCTGATATCGGGCATTAGATACGGGCCCGCCGTTTAGCGGTTAATACTGTCGTTGTGAAAAAGTTTTGAACTGTTCATATAATACTTTATTACATTCAAATTCAAACTCCAAATTCAAACATATTTATTTCAGATGTTACATCCATAGGTGTTAGTAATGAAAAATTTTAACCTTAATGACTAGTGTTAGTTATCTAGTTATTTATTAAATTTATAAATTATAATTTTGATCAGTGGGTATGATACAAATTAAATTGAAATTAAATTAAATTAAAAATAAATTAAATCAAATTAAAAATAAATTAAATTAAATTGAAATTAAATTAAATTAAATTGAAATTAAATTAAATTAAAAACAAATTAAATTAAATTGAAATTAAATAAAATTTTGCAATGAGAAACGTTGAAAAGTTAAGTCTTTGGCTTTTTCACAAATGAATGTCGCGCGTTCCAGTGCATTTGCAATTTAAGTCTTTTAAAATCTAGATTTCATCAAACTTCGTTGATAAAAACTGATAACTCGGATCACAGACAATGTCTTGTGATGTTTAATAACTTATAGTGAGGCGCAAGAACTACTGCTAAACTGGTGTAAACCAGACCAAAACCTTTTTAATATTTACCGAGATGAATCCAAACATTCAGAGAGACGTTTTTTTTTTAGATGCAGAGATAAATGGCCTCCAAATTAAGCCTAGCTAGGATAAAGATCAACTCTATGTACTATTAAATAAAACACTTTTTAACCGGATTTATCGCGTATATTTACATTTTAAATTTTGACTCGACGTTTCGGTGTCTTTTCAGACCCCGTGGTCACGAGCGACTCGTTTTTTAAAAATTTAAAATGTAAATATACGCGATAAATCTATAAATCCGGTTAAAAAGTGTTTTATTTAATAGTATGAATCGCGAAAACTTAAGACAATATTAACTCTATGTACAATAAACTAAGGGCACATAAGGCCTACTATAGTGAGTAAGAAACCCAGCAGGCTTCGATTATCATCAAGGTACTATCGAACCAACAGGTCTATCAAATATTACACTTAGGACATTTTAGAAACTATACGATCTGTTTCAGAGCACTCATTAAATGTCAGTGTCGAATGAAATGTTAACAATTTCGTCACCACGGAAACCTATCTTTAAGGGAATTTCGACCTACTAGCATTTAGACGTTTTGGCAAAATGAGTTGGTCATGATTCAATTGGTTCGATAGTATGGTCAGCATCAAAAATTGATGAACACATTGAAATTTTCAAAGTATCTAAACTTCTATGTTAGAAGTTAGTCAATTAGTCGTTATTTAGGCACAATATGGTGAAAAACGACTTTGAAAATTTAAATGTGCTCATAAACTTTTGATGCTGTCTGTACATCATCTAGATCGTCGCCATGTGACCATGTGAACCGTGTGGACCTGTGGGTGAAGTGTTGTGCTTGTTCAAATTGAGGTTTTTTTTATTATTTATTAATACGGGTTTCCTCAATATTTGACATAGTGTGATAAGGTGAACTATATTTTAAATATGAACGTTAGTTTCCGTGGTTGGATTTAACTTTAGCTTGTAAATATGTAGAAAGAGCACGTTTTGCATAGATTGACGCGTATCGCAAACGTTTTTCAACCGAAACAGTAAAGGAATGTCGTGCGTAGTATTCACAGCGGCTTAATTTACAAGAAAATATATTTGTGTTTGCTACGAATTTATTCTTGATCGCAGATTTATTTTCAATTTGTAATAAAACAAGCGTTATGAACTTTAATTTTCCACTCCTTTCAATTTTTCACTGACTCTCATAACAAGCGGAAGGTTATGTGTTTGAGTGAAGTGGTCAAGGTAAATTTTAGATGTATTGTTACGAGTCGCAAAAAACCTGTAAGTAATAATTTTTGACATCAACAAAATTTCCTCATCCTTTTTGAAAACCTTTAATAAATTACAACGAAAATGAGTAATGATGTCTCATAAGACCGATTTTATAAGTTGTTCGAATTTTAAATATTTTTGGTATCAAAATAATGGAACATAGAACTTTTGAAGTTCTTTTAAAAGCAGTGAAGTAGATCCTTTTCGTTGAATACTTCAATAATAGGTACAACAAATGAACGTAAGATTTGTGTGCAACAATAACACACACGCTAATATTGTTGCACACAAATCTCACATATAATAAAATTCCAGTTAAAACGTAAGGTAAATAGAAATAAATTACAAGGTTAAAACTCATTTATAACTAGATAAAAAGGTAAACATTAAATAATGATATATGAATGGTCGTCCAAAATAACCAATACCTATAGGATAACCAAGTCCTATGAGAAGCAAATTACTAATTTTCGGCATAACATCTCGAGACATGCTTAACTAAACTTATAATTTATTGTTGAACAAACAGTGCTTCCATAAAATTTCGTATATATTAAGATTATAAAACTCGCCCGTGTTTAACCAGGATTAACCTAGAATAACATTACTTTCTGAATTTTGACGCAACTTGTTCCAAAAAGGTTATTTTATACCATGATATCCGTATTTATAAACTTGATGTATTTTTTTTAAAGTCTTCAATACAACCTCAAAATTGACGGCATAATGTATTCTCCGTTTTAAAATCTATAAATTTTATTATATCTTATCTTACTTATATTATAAATGTGAATGTTTAGATTTATGGATGTTTGGATGTTTGTTCCTCAATCACGGTAAACGGCTTAACGGATTTAAATGAAATTTGGCATAGTGATAGAGTACAGTCTGGAATAGCTCATAGGCTACTTTTTATCCTGACATTCCCGCGGGATTTGAAATTGTGCGGGTAAAACCGCGCGAAACAGCTACTCTCCAACACCTCAAAAAATCTTCCAATCACACAATTTTTAACGTATCATTGCCATTTACGGAAACTAAGTTCATTTCTTTTTTAACGGTCATAGAAGTCCTCCGATTTCATGTGGAAGGTGTTCACTAACTAGGTATACTCTTACAATAAGCTCATCTAAAGGTGGTGAGCTGATCTAATCACTACACAAGCATTCTTGCGATCGAGTCGAATTACTCTATTATAGAGTATAGCAGGTAGTTCTATGTACGGTATGGTGCATAGAAACGACGATGACGTCACTATAATTCCTACATCGCGCGATCAAATATTTTATTGCAGACTAGATTTTATTGCGGCTTATGAATTTGGCTTTTGTATTTTTATACGTCATACTGATAGTACATCTATCTACATCTATCTACTTCTATCTTTACCTCTATATCTATGTCTACGTTTCTGTCTAGTACTTGATTGCCTAATGTATAAATATAATAGTAGACTCCAGAAGATCACCAACTCGTTCATGGGTCAATGTGTACGCTTTTATAATAAAACTCCAAAATATTTAAGATTAACCCTTCGATAGATTTAAGGATAAGCATAAAGTTTTATTATAAGATATCCGGATGCAAGAAGATTGTAAATTGTTGTTGTTGTTATTGTTATTGTGTATTTTTAAAAGATGATTGCTGTTGAGTTTCTTGCCACTTCTTCTCAACAGATCGACTTTCCGAAGTGGTGGTAGATTCAGTTCAATTTGTAAATTGTGACTTATTTCAAATGTATTTAAATACTTACGAAATAAAGATTCTTTTGACTTTGACTTTGACTTTGACTAGTTCTTAAACTTTATTTTTTTCCTAACATACATGACAATCACTGAAGTGAGTCAACCATTTTAGTATTGCACAGTATATTTACCTCATAGGTGTCGAGATATTTATATAAAGTAGGTTAGACCTAGATAAATAATTGCAGTTATTGAATTACATACAACGTGAAACGGAAAAATACCGGCCGGATAAAATTACTTGACAAGACCGTTTATAAGACCAGCTTGTAAGTAAATGCATTCATTCATTCGCGGTCCCACGGGGGGGGTCACAGGGGACATGACCCCCCCGAAAATCATGAAAAGATGAACCCCTTATAAGAGAAGGAGGAAGAAAAAGATACTTCTGTTACAAAAAAATTGTCGTGACCCCCCAAAGTTCAGTTGTGACCCCCCCCCAAAATTTCAGTCTGGGACCGCGCCTGCTCATGGGGTAGGCAGAACACTAGAGGCTATAAAACCATCTCAGGTTACTTTTGACTAATTTGGAGGTATTATGATGGAGAGAGACTATTGCAGTGACAGGGTTTTTGCCTATCGCAGGCAAAAATGCCAATAAAACCTCCGTCCCTTAACTGACTTTTACAGTATGCCCGAAAAGAGAAGCAGCTGGCACATTCTGTGTTTTTCTTTCGCTCCCAGTCCAGTACAATACTTATAATGTAAACGTGAAAGTATTTTAATGTGGACAGATTGTCGTTACTCGTATGTTAACTCACAGTAGCCCTACCACCACTGAATAAGCGTGTCGTAAAAGGCGATTAATGCGCGTGTCCTCTTGGCAAGGTGGTATATTTTATGTTAATCCTAAAAGTGACGCTTTTATATACACTGAAAGACTAATGATACTATGACTATTTTATTCCATACATAACTTCACGCCTGCATCTCTTATGGGGTAGGCAGAACACCAAAGGCTGTAAAACCATTTGATGTCACATTTGACAAATTTGGTGGTATTATAATGATGGTGAGAGACTATTGCAGTTGCAGAGAGTCAGCCTATCGCCCACAAAAACGTCAACAAAACCTCTGTCCCTTAACTGGCTTTTACAGTATGCCCGGGAAGAGAAGCAGCTGGCACATTCTATATTTTTCTTTCGCTCCCAGTCCAGCATGGGAGGTTTTATTGATGTAAGATTTTATTCCATTCTTGTTCAAATACTCTGGTCCCATTTTGTCATGTTCGTATTGTGCATCCTTAGCTGATTGCACCTACTATGTAAGCAATTTGGTTGTGGCATGACATTGGCTCTCACAATTAGCTGTCTTGTGTTTGTTTTTTTTTTTCATGTCACGTTCAATTTGTACTGTACCTATTTGTATTAATTTGATAATTCTGATTGAAAAAGACTGCCAAGAGTTTTTTTCCGCCGACTTTTTTTTGTGTCTTGGTCTATTGTAATATCTTATTCAACAACTAGTTAAAGCCGAAGTATGCGATGACTGACTTCATCAAGTCTTTTGTGAAATTCCTAAGATGAATAAAACTTTTTGAATTTTTAATTTTTTGAGTCAGATGGCGAATTATTATCAATTTTGTAACCGTCAACCTAACGCCTTAGTCCATCTTTACCATCGAATCTATAAATGAAGACAGAAAAAAGGGTTAAATATCGCCGGTAAACAGCAAACCTGCTGTAACCCACAAAATTTAAAAATAAAAAAATGGGTTTTCGATAAAGCGTTATATTAGTTAACAGGCATATGAAAATTCGATCCTAATATAACATGTCTAGCAACTAGTAAATTAAGTGATGTTTTTTCGGGTTCATGTAAAGTTATCAGAGACCTTTCGCCTAATGTAGAAGTTATAAAAAATTTAAACCTTATTGAGTACAAAAAACAGAACAAAGTTGTATCAAGTATCCACTTCATAAAAATATTTTATATTGAATTTTTAAATTAGTAGTTAGATAGTTTGCATCGATGTTTAACTATATATAAGGATTATTGTTACCTAATGTTGCATAAAAAATAATACTGTCATTAATTATTTTTTATTTATTTTGGTGTTAGGGTGTATTTATTTACCACCTCCTAGTGTGTATAAGTTGATTGACTTTTATTATAATAAATCAGTATTTACTCGTCTTTCATTGTTTTAATAGGTCTCCCGTTCCCGACATCTCACATGTGGGTATTACAGCAGGTTCACTTTTTACCGTCAATATGTCTTTAGGTATTCGCGCACTGAACCAGGATGACGTTCTTATTTCCTACTATGACCTATCAATCATTTTGATAATGTGTAAAGTATGCCTCATCTATCAGAATAACACGGTCCGTGTATTCAAATGATTGTTCAGTGAAACTGTCAACCTATTGTGCGTTTCTTTTATTAATGTCAAAGCCCGCGGATTACCATCACACGTGCACTAAACGGGGACAGGTGGGGGAGTCACTCAGTTTACTACATTAAAAATAAAAACATAGGTTAATCCAGTACGTAGAGGCACAGGATAAAAATCCGGGTCAAGACGATATTAATCTCAGCCGTAGGAGTCTGGGACTTTCACACTCATTCATTATTTCTGACAAAAGAACGCCCACCTTGACTTCCTCTCTACTCTTCAACTCTTCAACTCTAGACCAGAAAGCAGAGATTCGGCCTTGTGTTAATTCCAAAACCTTTCTTTTGGACGCACTCACACCTAGCACATCAATTTTCCTGGCAATCATTACCTCGCATATATCATCTATTCCTCCACATTCATTCTTTCTTTTACCTTTTTTTGACTGGTACTGATGGTGGATCTTGTGGGATAGGAAAGGATCAGGTCAGTTCTAAAGGGAATTAGGAATAAAAGGAAACTGCATCCACGGAGAGGACGTTTGTACAGCATGCATGGAGGCCTTTTCTTCATAGTCGGACAGATCAATGGGAAAACACCCTTTTTTGAGGACCATATACATATAAATAATAACTATTGTTTCGAAATACAAAGTAAAAAAAATCCAATGAACTTCAACCACCACGCGATCTAAGTATTTTTAATCGTACCCTAAGCTAAAACAGACGCATAGACCTCCCACAATATGGATTCTTATAAAATTTTACCAGAACACGTGGCTTCCATTAAAAAAAAAGCTTTTACGAACGTCCTATTGCTAAACGAGTGGCTGAGTTCTCTTAATTTCGCCATTTCTTTTTTATCGCAGGCTGTTGAAGCATTAACGGCTTTTTTGTATTTCGAATGCGGAGATAATCATTTATAATCTGCTCTTTTTGTGCCAAGAAACAGACGTTTGTTTACCTAATAGACAGAATTTAAAATGTCATTATGATAAATAGGTTAAATTATCACTGTTTTTCTGTTCATATTAAATTCATGAAATATTAATTATCCTATATTAAAGACCTTTCCAGCTGATTTATATCTCGCCTTTTTTAAATAATACATTTCAATTTGACGTTACGGTACATTTTCTATGAGAACCAGACACAAGCGATAAAATCCGGATTCAATACATTGTTCTAGTATCAATTTTCTTCTTCAAAAATTTTATTCGTTTAAATACCATTCAATAACTAGGTACTCTAAATGATTTATTAACAAACGGAATAATTAACTTGATTTAACCCTTCGAAAGCTAGGTAGGGTTCTAAAAGTTTGTAAATTAATTATCAACTACCAAAATCGATGGATTCCATCAATTCGGTGTAGATTTAATACTAACTAACATAATTTCCGACAACTAGAAACTTGGTTGGCGCTGTTAATGACACTTATCGATAGATGTCGCTAGAAACTTCGCTGAAACTTCCGCATTATTCTGATTACGTAGACAAAGCTTAGCATTTGTGACTGTTGGGAAACCGTTGCGGTTTTAAAGTTTATCTTCTGACAGTTTATTTATAACTTGACTAGGATATCGTAACAGAAACTAGGTGTTTTATTTGAATACCATTCTTATTAAAATAAAAGGGGGACATTTGGCGTTAGATTATACTCGCTTTTTATCGTGACTTTCTTTACTGATGATTCACCGACATACCCAACCTGTGTGTTATTCCAGTTATTGTGCTGTAAAACCTGGTAAATGCAAAGATGAAGTATTTGTTACTTTGTATGCAATCTTTGAAACAACCAGACATATTTTTAAAAAATATTCCTTCATTTAAGTAATAATGTAACTCTTGGATGCTTATTTTTAAGCAATTGCTTATTTCGGGATCAAAAGTTATACGGCTTAAACTCCGCAAAGCTTTTTGTACGTAAATAATAATTATTGGTACTTATACCACTTACAAAAGACTGTCAAATCATAACCATTTAACCTATTTTTCCTTGTTTAAGTTGCAACCCTCTGAACATTTAATCCATTCTTTACCCAATAACAAAAAACATCTATAAGATCAAGTGTTACCTACTGTACAGAAACAATTGCCAATCGCAGAAACAGCATATTTAGTACAATCAAAAGCACAATCTCTATTAAAGCAGCCAGTACGAACAATGGAGGCTGTACAATGAACAAACAATCACCTTTACAGCATACAGTTACGTCTGTATTCAATTTGTATATTGAAGGTGCATTGAGCGTGGGTACAGCGTTCGTAATCGCGTAATAGATATAGTGTTTCAGGTATTCTAGTAACTTGCTTCTGTTATTGAATTGAACTATTATTGGGTTTGTAAATTGAAGATTTTAATTTTTGATTTTCAGTCTTACGACGATTAATTAGTTCATTGTATTTAAGTTTTCAAATTGTATTGTGTATCATTGTGATATGTCTACGTCTTTTAGTTAAGACTGAGCGTTTCAGGGTTGATAGGAGGCACAAATAGATGAAAAGTAATGTTTATTATATGGCCCAATTCAATGTAGACACAGAGTCATCGGTTTTGAATTTTTTTACTTATTTTGTTTAAATATTTCTATACCCACAGCAACACTTTATCGACTCGTATGTTTACGAAAGTTCGTATAGTATGGAGTCGGTTGCAAGTTTTTAGTAACATTGAAATTTTTTATTTTACAGTTAGTCCGAGTCTGTCATATTTTAAGAATAGCTTGAGCGATCAAGGAAGCTTAATAAGCATAATGAAAAAATTAAAATAACATCGGACGTTGTGAATAATAAAGCAAAACTTATATACTTTTCAACACACTTGCTCGTAAAGTGAGCGTTATTCTATTGAATTTAGAACTATAAACTGGGCTATAAGTCACGCGTGCATAATATATTATACCCTAGTGCATAATATAATGAATCCTACAAAGTTGAATTGTACCTTTGTGCAAATTACATGCGAGTAAACAGAGCATATTTTATTGGTCCGGGTTATACATTCAATATTTTCAGAAACAACAAAGAGGTTTTATACCACTTCAAATCCATATACATTTTTAAATGTTTGCGCCTTATATTAGTAAAACAAATTTGTATATCAAACAAATTATTCACAATTTACAATAATTTGTTATAAAATATTAAAATATTTGCATTTACCACTCCAAATTAAACATTTTCACTTAAAATAGGCTGTATATGCTATACAGACATTGACACATTTGGCGAAAAAAAAAGCTACGCGCATGCGCGAGGTTCGGCGCCATTTTTCAATCACAATTCACAGCTTTGTTATCAAATGTGTTTGTTATTTTATGACCACGTATGTCTGTCTTTTACTCACAAGTGTGTTGAAAAACGTCGTATGTAACTCGTGAGCGTTGCTAATTACAGTCTCGGCTCATTATTAAGCCCTCGCCTGCGGCTCGGGCTCAAATCACAGCCTCGTCTGTAATTAGCAACTTCGCTCACTTGTTACATAATATACTATTAATACTCTCTAAGACCTTGTCACTAATTCCAATGAGAAGTAAATATCTCGGAGATGACAGCTGGAATTTCCACCAAATAAAGCTAAGAACCGTCTCAAAAATAAGACTGTTGATTCAAAGAAACCGCTATAAATTCAGTTCGTACATTTAGCAACTACGACGCCACATACATACAGAATATCAAACATATCAAAAAAACACCGATCTTAAACGTCGCAGCTAAAAATCAAGTCAGCAAGGAATGGAATGAAAGGAATGTGAAACTTTCACGATCTTCTCACTTCACTCGCACAATTACTGGATATATCTGGAAGCGTTCGATCTAAGTATGTTACGGATGCATTCAATCCAGATTTGAGATGCCAATGAACAGCAACACTACAATGAAATGTGTGCAAGATTCCTGTCAAGATAACTCGAGTTCACTTGATGAGCGATTGGTATCAGCTGAGGTATTACCATACCGTGTTCTGTAATTGATATTCTTTGTAAGTAACAATTTGATTGAGCTATTAAAGTACTTATACTTATTATATGTATAACAAAGTCGCTTCTGCCATGTCTGAGCTCCTGAAATAAAAAAAACTGCACACTGTACTTTCGCAGGGGTTTTCATGTCATGAGTAAGGTCACTTAAATGGTATCAAAATACATAATTTGTTTTGACCCGTGTAGTTTGATTCGTTTTTGGCGATCTGGTCTTGGCGAGCCTTATTTTCATTTGCTGGAAATATAAAATATATAATACCTACCTATACTTACAAAATATGTATGTGTTACATTACTAAACAGGTTTCCAACTAAGATTTATTTCCATACATTTTCTATTTCTATTTCATCTGCCATGCATTTATGTTATTTAGATATTTTGTGATAACATAACATTGGTGATATAAGGTATGATTTGTAATAAAATGTAGAAAGACATAAATTGTTTGACAGTTTCTTCAAATATATATTGGCGTATCTTTAGGAACTTTAGTAAAGATATTAGTTACAATAATGAGGTCGTGATTTCATGAAGTTAAACGAAAATGATTTAATATATATGCTTGATTCCTGCATCTAAAATTTATCTTCTCTTACGACTCTCAAAATACACGTTAGTACCTACCTAGTTAGTCTAAAATCCACTTTGCAAGAATATCTTAAGAAACGTTAGTATAATATCAGACAAATTTATTTATTTACGAGTTTCACGAACATTATGATTACGAATCCACGGACTTCTTACCATGTTT
Organism: Stenoptilia bipunctidactyla; assembly: GCA_944452665.1. NCBI lineage: Eukaryota > Metazoa > Arthropoda > Insecta > Lepidoptera > Pterophoridae > Stenoptilia > Stenoptilia bipunctidactyla. Next base: position 19,138,345 of record OX101734.1, on the reverse strand, counting down.
TCCAATTTTTATGATTCCGAACTGCTTGTATCTGTATACAGGGTGATTGGTGGGTCACTTTTGAAATTCAAGGACGTCATAGTTTGAGATCATACATGAAGAGAAAAAATTTAAAAAAAATATATCAATTATTTACTGAGTAAACATAACCGAAAGTTAAAGAATTGATTACGCAGCGCATGGTTACGCTGGCGTTGGCAGCAATCCGCGTGCCAGGTCACGTGCCGCAATTGACTCATTTGTTTGAAAAGTAAATAGTAACAAAAGTAAATACAACAACAAGTAGTATTTATTTATAGGAAATTCTAGTGAAAAATTAAGTGCCTACTTTTCTTACATAATTGTGATCAGAATCGAGTACAGAGTGCTCTCCTTCAGCATCTAAAATTTGTCACCAGTCACCCTGTATAGCATCAAAATTTCGGACGCTCGAAATAAAATAAGAAATCGTGGAGAGGATCCAGTAAATTTATTAAATTATGGTGAAAATGACCAACAGCTTGAAAAAGTTGCCCTTACATTATTGATAGGCTTTTGCTTCTAAAAATACATCATACGCTTCTCAAAATACCAATACTGATCTTCAACTGTTCTTAATTTAGTGAACTTTTGTATATAATAATAACTAATTTTGTTTACTAAGGCGAACACCTGGCATGAACTAGATCAAAACATAAACCGCTTATATTGAGTCCAGCCAATCAGGGTAAATCTGGATTACGCCTTCATAAGTAATGATAGTTTGACATTGAGTAGTCACACAGCTGACAGACTGTCAGGAAATCAATGCTAATGAACTCCTGGTTTTGCATTGATGGTTAAACGAGTATCAAGGTCAAGATTAAACGTGGAATGAACGAAAAAAGTTTTATTAAAGTTTGTATGAAATGCTTTAAATTTAACTACAGACCGTTAACAGTTTACCTCTGAAGTATGCTATCTCTATGTTGTCCTCACTGTGCAGTTAACCTGAAAGTTTTAATATTCAGTTTATGTGAATTTCCCGCGTTTTTCTATTATTTTTGGGTTAAATTTAATTGCCCGCGCCGCTGTTCCTCTCGATGTCGGTGCCGTCCAGTTTGCAGAGTTTCGTTACGTGGTTGACATTTCTGTAAAGCATAAACTCTTGGCTATTGTTACTACGTTTTCTAATACTTTGCTAGTATTAGGTAACGGGCATAAAATGATTATAATTTCAAGAATATCACATGTGTTTTTATCTTATTTTACTACTCGTATTACTTATAAATAAAATACGGCGCACGCGACACTTTTTACAGACTACGGCATGCAAAAAGTCACCGCAACTTCAAGATAAAGATTGTTATTATTACACGCGATAACATCTGTTTAAAAATGTATATTTTCAATACTATCAGTTTCGCGCAGTTTTACAATTGTAGCTCGTGATAACACGTTTTGATAAAATAAGTAACCGTATATGTAGTTTATGCTCCTTGCTTCTAGCTTCTGAAACTGTAATAGTATATTATGTAACAAGTGAGCGAAGTTGCTAATTACAGCCGAGACTGTAATTAGCAACGCTCACGAGTTACATACGACGTTTTTTAACACACTTGTGAGTTAAAGACAGACATACGTGGTCATAAAATAACAAACACATTTGATAACAAAGCTGTGAATTGTGATTGAAAAATGGCGCCGAACCTCGCGCATGCGCGTAGGTTTTTTTTTCCGCCAAATGTGTCAATGTCTGTATATCATATACAGCCTATTTTAAGTGAAAATGTTTAATTTGGAGTGGTAAATGCAAATATTTTAATATTTTATAACAAATTATTGTAAATTGTGAATAATTTGTTTGATATACAAATTTGTTTTACTAATATAAGGCGCAAACATTTAAAAATGTATATGGATTTGAAGTGGTATAAAACCTCTTTGTTGTTTCTGAAAATATTTAATGTATAACCCGGACCAATAAAATATGCTCTGTTTACTCGCATGTAATTTGCACAAAGGTACAATTCAACTTTGTAGGATTCATTATATTATGCACTAGGGTATAATATATTATGCACGCGTGACTTATAGCCCAGTTTATAGTTCTAAATTCAATAGAATAACGCTCACTTTACGAGCAAGTGTGTTGAAAAAGATATAGTTACTTACCTACTAAAAACTTTGAATCATATGTTCTTTGTTTGTAAAAAATAAACATTCTTACTTCAGATTTTTTTCGTAAAAATCTTATGTTTTGTAAATGTGTCAAAAAAACTTGTGTCAACAAAGTTACCATTAAAAATAATTAAATCTTATTCGTACAGATTTTCTTTTTATTCACTAATATTACGTTCTATTTCGCTAATATTGAGATGATTTGTTGTAATATTGTGAATAAATATAACAAATGATCTTTTTGATACGCCATCTCAAAAATACTTTACCACCAAAACCGTTCCCTCGCTTAAGCCATCTGTAATTCTCCACATTATGCTATATGTTTAATGGAATTGATCTAGAGTATACATTTAGGCGCCTAAACAACAAACTCAAGTTCGTATGTCGAAAGTAGTCCTGTGGTTTCAGCGATTATAGACTTTATTTGTTGGACATAAGATCAATATAGGGAGCATCTTTCATGGAAACGATTACGGTATGCGGTGAACGATTTCTCACACGATTTAACAATCGTGTCACCGTCACAGTCTCGAGGAATCGATTCTGCACTCTTTTATTGCTACATTCGGAATTTCGTATCGCTCAGGTACGGTACAGTCGCAGACAAAGTATCTGTCAATCTGATTAGATACACGAGGAACAGAAAACAATTAAAAGGTACAAAAATAAATTCAAGTATATTTTATACAACATGACAGAAGGGTTTCATGATTTCGTATAAAAATAGTGCGAAAAAATCCTTGTGGCGCCGCGCTGTCTGTCTGTCAATCACACCTTTATATTTATCCGTGACTGTGGAGTATTGATATTACTTCAGGTTTTTTTTATCAACAGTTTAAATTACGTAAAACAGAAGACAAAATACTTAGGTATACATTTATGTCTTCGTTTTTTTTTTATAAATTTACTTATACTGCTTTAATCCTTCAAAGTCTTTTATGCTAATACCTAAGCGTCAAAATTTATTTAAATGATGCTTCATGACAATCGATACATATTAAATACTCAAATCAAAATGTCAAAGACTTTTCAATAAAGAAATGCCTTCCTGTGTTAAAATAAGTTAAGAATAACCATCTATGTACACATTTACGAAGTAATTACACGGCAATACAACGACCAATAACAAGAATTGCAATTTGATAAGCAAAGTCAATGACGCCCATTACTTGAGTACACTTGCTTTTATTTAACCCTAAAATAATTTCTTTTTGTACTGATTTCGATACATAAATGCCCACAAAACTCACCATACTTAATTTTACTGATAACTCGTAATGGCGGACTTGGGAATAACAAAAACAAATGACAAACAATTTTTTTTACTAATATCATCGTCATCAGCCTAGAGACGTCCACTTCTGGTCCATAGCCTCCCCCAAAGTTCTCCTCGACGTCGCTTGGTCCAATCCGCCTACATCAAATATGAAAATATATATATATATTTTTTTTTTTTTTTGGAATGTTAACTGTTTACTACACATCCAAATGACCGCAAGCAGAGCACAGTTTTCGTTTATTAATAAATCCTCGAATAACGATACATCACAGAACATAAATCTTACAAAAAATAAATAGAGCAACACCAAAAAATGTGATCTGGGTACTATCTGCAAAGATTGATTACGTGTCAGCAAATAAATAATTAGCTGACATAATGTTATTGCAAAGAATGCTCGTACACCTGTGAAACAAATATATTGTTAATTGGTCGCATATTTCTAGGCAATACAATAGAATTATTTATATGTCGGAGTTAACGATAAGTTAGCGATGACGATAAGTTCGCGAAATGAGAAAGTTTGTTTGATTTGGTGGTACTTAATGGAAGTTACGACATTGTCGAGAGTGCTGAACGCAATGAATGACTGAGTCATAATAAAATTTCTTACATCTTAGTTGTTTTATAAATTCGATAGCAACGAAACGGTTAAAAGTAGGAACCCGGTTTCTTTGGTACTTGTTATAGATTTGGCTAGTACGGCTAGAATGGCTAGGCATGCGGACTTATCTAAAACTGATAGTTAATAGGAACTCTGATAAATATATTTGATGCCACGGTGACATTTCGATGTCATTATTGGTGACCATGATTTCATAAAAGAAACTGTTAAGTAACTATATTAAAATTGCCAATACTAATGGCCGTTTTATTCGTTCGCGGTGTTTCAAAGTTTCGGCAGTATTTATAAAAATAATGAATCCTTAAAACCTAAGACAATATCTCGATAAAAGAAGTTTTCTTTTTCAAATCCAGTTTAGCTCCCTTTTGCTGGCCAGTAAAATAACTGCACTAAAATGATTTTCCACATAACTATTCCTTGGGTTCCAACACAACCTCAATGTTTAATGCTACCTAAAATTATAAATATACAGGATTACTGAGGGTAATTAATAAAATTACACAGAAATCTTTTGAAAAGTGACGTAGTAGAAGTCATTTGCGGTGAATTATTTTCAGAATATTGTATTTCCTTTTTCATCTGAACATATATCATACTCTTTTAAACATCGATTGTAATAAAAAACTAACAGTCTGATTTTGGATACCTTTTTATTTTAGTGAAAATATTTAATTTCAGGATTACACAATTTGGGCTGAAATAATTGAAAATGACCTCTCCTTAAGAGATTCCAGTCTAATAACCAATAATTCTGTATGGTGCATTTTATGAAGGTGCATTTTACCATCACATTAATATAGCGCTCGTATACTGTTTTTCTTTTTACAAAATACTTATAGAAGCATTTATAAGGATGTCTATCTCTCTAACCTTAACTACACCTTCTTACTTTCACCTTCTCAATGTCTCGTATGACACTTATAGTGTCGCTAAAGCCACTACTATTTTATAACAATAAGCAATATAATTCCATAATCCAACCTGCCTCTCATTCAAAGGTGAAATGTTTAAAAACATACTCTTGTTTGCATAAGTCGGTATGCACACATCGATAGTGGTTATATTTCGTAGTAATCGCTAATTACGGTTATCTGAAACGAGATTTGAGACGGTTATAAAATTAAACCGTTTCTTCGAGTTTCCGTGTAGTATAAACAACGTGTGGTTTATAGGTTCACTGAGGTTGATCCTTGGAAGTGGTTTTAGTAATTACTATATGGAATGAAAACTGTATACCTGTAAAAACGATATATGACTAACTAGATATGAAAACTTTATACCTGTATCTGTATACCTCGTATCTGTATCTCTGTATCTCGTATCTGTATCTGTATACCTCCTAGGTTGATATTATAAGTTTAAGTACCAGTTTTGTTTTTTTAAGACGAAAGATGGGACGCTCCTTCACGCAACTGGGGGGAAAGTAATCATGAGAACTAAGATGGTACACGTCCATCTATGAGAAACCTATTCACTCGACACTTAAAAGTACCAGGACTGTAGTGGTCAGGAACAACATACGCAGACAGATCGTTCCACACCTTTGCGACCCGTAACAAAAAAGTAATAGTTGAAGCACTTTGTTTGTTTGTGATTTATTCAGCTTATTTTAAAGGATATTCATAAATGTCTTAGTTTGATATAATCAATCAATAATGCAGTATTAAATTAAGCAAGATAAGTCAAAAAAGTGTAACCAAACTTTGTATGGACGTGGATCTATGTCTACGGCGCCGCGCCGTTTTACGGCATAATTTTGTATAATGAACCATGATGGAGATAATTTTAAGAGCTAATATGAAACGCTGAGCGGTGCGCCGTGCACGACGCCGTGGAAAGTTGCGGCCGTAGAGATGGATTTACGCCCTTAGTCTGTTTTAGAAGGCACCATACTTACTTAATTTAGTTCCATCTCATAACCCATAACCAACTAATGGCCCAGGTGATTCTAGCGAGATTTGTGTATGTGTGATAAGTAGTTTATAAGTTATACAGGAACAAACAAACATACATAATTATATTTGAGCTGAAATCTAACATCGCCGTTTTGCTTTAGGCGAAGTAAGAAAAAAATAGGTTTTTTAGTATGTTTATCCATAAAAGTATTTGTATTATAAAGAGAAAAGATTTGCTTTTTAGTATAGGTACCTATTTATTTGCCTTACATAAACTGGAACCCTACGGAATAAAAATAATAGTAACCGCTATAATTGAAATAGGGTGAAGAACAAAAAAAAATCTTCACTGCTTCGAGTAGGTTATTAAATGAAAGAGCTTTATTAACACAGTTCAAATATGTAAATACTATTACTCCAAAATGGGTGGAAATAAAAAGTTTAAAAACTTAAACCCGACTACTAAAAACACGCTCTAAAAAGTACAAAACAAAAAATTGTCTCTGTTGAAATATTAATGTATTTTTATACGACATACTGATAGAGATATGTGTAAAGGATGCCTGTGGTCGTATACACCTACTGTAGCAAATGAAATTCATTATAATAATAAAATAAAATCGAGAATGCGATCCTGACTCTAAACCTTATTTTCATAGCAAACTCGTTATCTCAACAACATTTTCCCTCACAATACTTAGTTCATATCTAAGTTTTATACCTTGTTAGATAGCTTAAACAATGTACTTTATTATGATGTAATCTGCACAGTAAGTTACTAGGACTTTTTTTACGGGAGACGTATTTTAAGTGCGATTTTTTGGTTTAACTTAAATAGAGAATAGTGCTTGAAAGGCCATAACATGCGCTTCTTTGACCGTATTTTAGTTTTTTTTTACTTTATATCATGAACTCATTAATTTTTACATGAAAACGTCTTTTTATTTATTTCTTACAAAAACTAGTGAAAAATGGTTGTTTACAGTAAAATCTTAAAAAGTGAAATAAAACAAAAACAGTTAATTTTAGGATAGGTGGTTCCATAGTCAAGATGGTTTGTTTTCACCTACTCTATAACCCCTCAACAGATGCGGGTCCAGAAAACACTCACTTTTGTACACAAACTTCGCAACTTATTCTGTTGTACCCACAGACATACATCTACATAGACAACGCAAGTGTCACAATTTGTATTGAATCCAAGCGTGCCAACTTTTTTAACGCCTACTGTGACGTCACAGCTGATATTTAGTAATGGGAAATACAAACTGGACACCGATGCCACCGATGAAATCGATTATTAAGAACGATATCGATATTTTAATATCTATTTTCTAACAGACGCGGACTGAATCTAGCGGTGATCAACCTTGACGCTTGGTCGGGTTTCGGACACGCGAAGTACATGCATTTGCGTTATCTATGTAGATGTTTACCTGCGGTTGTATCTAATAAATAAAATAAAATAGACGTGACGACACGAGAGCAACGTTGTTCGTTATAAGTTAAGTTTAACTTATGTACACGTTTTAGCGGTTCTAAGCACCCGGTATCATCCTAGTATAGCAACTTAATCAAGCGTCATGCATTATCCAAAAAAGGAAATACTACATTCCTAGATATTGCAAACCTTATATTTTAGTTCCGCATTAAAATTAAATTCAGTTCCTTTTGAGATGAGATTATATTGAATAACCTGTATTAGGAAGGTTCATAAGAATACTGGTATATTACATAGAATCAAAGACTTCTTCAATAAATAAACATAGAATCACGTTGAGATACTAAAGCCTTTTTGAGAAGCGGACGGAAACGATATAGTCTTACTCATGTTAATTTATACATACACATACATACATACATAACTTCACGCCTGTGTCCCTTATGGGGTAGGCAGAACACCAGAGGTTATAAGACCATTTGATGTCACGTTTGACTTTGGAGGTATTATAATGATGGATAGAAACTATTGTAGTGACAGGGGGTCAGCTTATATAAAACCTCTGTTCCTTAACTGGCTTTTACAGTATGCCCGGGAAGGGAAGCAGCTGGCACATTCTATGTTTTTCTTTCGCTCCAGGTCCAGTTATTTTATTTTATTTTGGAAGTTATTTTATCCAGATGTATTAATCCATAATCGACCATAAATCGCTTTTTTATAATTTTCGGGTTTTTTCGTATACGACTTTTTTTTAATTGAAATATCTTTTACATTATTACGTGTCTGTTAAAAAAATTTCATTTTAAGATAGATTCATGCAATCAATTGAAATAATAAGGTGCATAGAGATTTAAAAAAATACTGAGGTATTATGTACTTTCCCAAATTTGACTGAGAGTTTGAGAGATTAACGCGTTCAAACAGATAAACTCTTCAGCTTTATCATGGTTAGTTCACAGTACGCGGTGAAGAGAAATAATACTTTTGAAAAGGTATAAACAAACAAATGTGTCATGTGAATATATGTATAATAAATCATGCGATTTATGAGCTCTGTCATGGCGCTTGCAGTTCTGTGTATGCAGGAGGTCTTTTCGTAAAAATTAAATTTATAACGTTTTCGGATTTTCCATTGTTATTTTATCATCTACATGAAACAAGGTTATAATGCGATATGAAAAATAAAGCTTTGATTATTGTCATCATTATACCTACATAATTTGACTTTAAAAATCGTTACGTAATTACATAAATTGAAAATAATTATTAAATTACTCAAAAATCCTGAACAACTTATGCATCCTTTATAATGTTAATCACAAACTGCCTGATTGGCCGTGTATAAGATGACGTAATATGCTTGTAAAATTTCTATCACCTCGTTCCGTAGATTTCAATCACAAGTGTTTACAGGCAAGTGACCTACTCCACTGCAGCCTAATACTGTTTTAAAATAGTGAACTATAAATTTAATATTTTTGAATAAATTAAACCAGAAATATAAGTAAAGTTTTAAATTTTAATCTGTTGTTTCAATTTGCTGAAATCGTGGTTAGTCACTGTTTTTATATTACAGAGTGTCTATGACTGGACCTATCGACGCGGGCTTAAGGAACATTCTCGTGGTATATTTTTTTCTAAAAATTTTCAACCGACTTCAAAAAAAGGAAGACGTTCTCAATTCGTCCGTATGTTTTTTTATGTTTGTTACCTCATAACTTTTGACTGGGTCAACCGATTTTAAATTTCATCGAAATTGATTGAGAACTTCATGATTTTTTTAAGCTATTGCATAGCTTCTATCGCGGGCCTTGAGCGTGGGGACCGAATCCAGAAATTCCGTAACGAAAAAACCTAACACCCCCCACTCCGATTGGCACAGCGGTGATACTTTGATTTCATAACTTTACATGCGGGCTTTAATAAACAATCAGCGCCATCTACTAGGAACTTGTGGAACTTCATATTAGATCAAACATTACTGCATTAATAAAATAAATAAATAATTATAATTGCATAAGTTGATAAAAAATGCTATGCAATAGCTTTACCGCGGCAGCCTCCGAGTGCCACACGTCTTTTTTTAAATATGTAAGAATTCGGAGATCGTTTACCTTGACGATATACCTACTTCAGCCAAAGTTTCGATGTGAAGTCGGTTTTTTAATGCTCTGCATTTGTTGATTATTGTTGACAAAGTTGTTATAGAGGGGATCCGGAAGGCCTAATTGCATGTTGGTCGAATTAGTCGCCTTTTGCGACACGCTTATCGCTTATACAGAGGCGGTGTGAGTGGGTATTCTTAGCCGATCTGCCAATAGAATTGATCTTAATAATTATAATTGCTTTTTCGAGTCGAGTAACCATTACCGAAATATTTCAACGTTCTCATTTATCTTTGAAAGTTTGGTATTTCTAATCAATTTCTGATTTCTTTATTGTTTTTTTTATTGAGTAATAAAGAATACGGGGGCAAATTCTATAAATTCTTGATGGCAAACAGTTCATACATTCAAACTTTCCGATGTTTTTTGTGATAAATAAAATTCTCTGATTAACTACGGACCATAGCTTTGGTTTGAAAAAACAATAGCTGTAGTGTTTCTTGCTGTTTTATTTTCAACAAAACGGCTTTATTAAGTTGCAGCAAGTTATCTCTAATAATTGTATAATTGTACTTATTTCAATTCTATGCTTATCGTACCCACGATCGTCCCTTAGAAATAAAGATGATTTTAAGGTTTACAAGACACCTTTTAATCAAATTTCAACAGGATCATAACAAAGAGATACTAGCACATAATAACGACCTAAATAGGTCTATTCATAAGAAGTACAATCACTAACAGAACGCATTATCGTTGTTTGGCCGAACAAAAGACTATTTTGAACAAAATGTAGTAAACACCCACCTACTAGTTTCATGTTCAATATTGCACGAACCTTTTCTGGTATCGAATTTCTTATTCAGTTGTTTGCACTGGGGTTGTTCCAAAATGTTTACGTGTGTTGAACAAACGTGCAGTATTAGGGGTTGCGTAACATTTGGGGGTTAAACCTGTTTGTTTTGCCTTGATTATTATGTTTTAAATTAACTTTCTGCGGGTGATGTTACAGCGAAGAAGGTTTTGGGTTTTGTTTAACTTGAATTAACTTAGTTGATATGTGGTACTAAACATTCGGTTTTTATCTATATTTTAGTATTTTTAAGTGCTTGCTTACTTTAATATAATCTTAAGTTAATTCACTTGTAGAATTATGAGGCAAAAGGTGTTTTTAAGAGCTGCGGTAGTCGCTTTATGGCTAGTATTTGTGTACAAGAAATACATTCTGGTATTTACATAATTATGTAGTTTCTTGTGTACATGATTTGCTTAGCAATTTTGCACATTATCAGACTAGAGACATTTAAAATTTGATTTCACTGGCTAAAATGTAACTTAAATCACATTAAATTTACTATTTTTTTTTTTTTTTTATAAGTGACTAAACCCGCGTTTGACCTCAATCTCACCTGATGTTAAGTGACGATGAGGTCGAAGATGAAAGCACACGGGTTCAGGAAGGAACTGGCTCTTTATACAATATTGCCGGAACACATTACCGCCGGAGCGGTAACATTTGGCGGCAGACTTTATATAAAGGGTGGTCGCTAGCCAGTCGGACCCAGAAGGGATCCTACCACCAAGCATAATATCTAGCAACAAAGTCTAGTCCTTCGCCACTACTTATTTATTAAATTACCTATTAACATTAAGAATCTTGCAACCTCCTCATTTTTATATTTAAAAATTAATAATAATTAAATTACTTAAAATGTTAAATAAATAACAGCTATAGAACACGTTCTTTTTTAGTGGAAATTTCATGATCAGTGGTCAAGTCAGTTTAAGTAAATTCAAAATGATATTACGTTTTTTCGAACGCGTTTATGAGGCGCTCGGTGGATTTCTAAGGACAGTGCCAACTTGCTTATCGCAATATTTTATACTTTTTCATTATTTTGTTATTCGTGTTCAAACACACATCCATACATTCAAACGTGGCGAGACAGTACTCTGTAGCAATGTAGATGATAGATTACCTATACCTACTGAATATTATTAGGAAAATAAAATGATTCGTTCAAATCCCATCATAAATTGATACAAACGGTATAGATACAATTCAATGCATATGAAAAGAAAACAAAAATAATATAAAATAAATCAAATTTAAGCAGTCGTATAACTTAAAAACGATATCTTCCTCGCATTTTCAATATACAGGGTTATTGGTAATTGGACCGGAATATTTTAAGTGACAAAAAGATGAATGCGTAAGCGTCCCCGTGCTCCCGTCAACAGGTGCGTGATGAAACACCTTGGGGTTTTAGTCGCTAAGAGTCCGACATAACCAGGCCGCTCCCCCGGGCGACAGTTATCCATGAGGATTTCCGCAAGTAAAAAAAAGGTGACATAGGATGGTCATTTCCAATAATTTGAGCATTTGGGCATTTAATCCCAAAGTGTAATGTTTTGAAAACATTAGTTTTTTTTTCTGAAACTTCAGTTTTAGCTCTTCAAACATCGATTGTAAAAAAAAACAAATAATCCAATTTCAAACTCCTTTTCAGTTTTGGATAGGTGTTTTTTTTGTAATCAATAAACAATAATAAAAAAAACAATATGATTCGAAACAGCAGCTACGGACACTTATAAAATAATAATAGTAATCATTTATTTTCCTTATTCTTAATCTTATCTAGTAACGCTTGATCTGCTGGCTTCTGTACAAAGTGTTCCTGTCATTAAAACGCTAACTTTTCGCCGTCAAAAACTTTGTTGATCATGTACCCAAGTGTGCCTATAATTTGATGCATTGCAACGAGACGAGTAGATAAACTGTTCTGATCGCCCGATTTGTTTTTTTGAGATGCAAATATGCGAGAATAACCCTGTATAACCCAGTCGTAAAAGCTAATTAAAAAGTTTATACAGGCAGTGTAATGTAAACCAGCACGTGGATTCTTATGTAACACAATCGCTTTTGTTCTCGACATTACCTAAAATTCGCCAGTGAATGAGCGAACACAAACGTGTTTCCCGAGAATTGTTTACTAATTGATGGTTGCGACTGTACGAACGTGGTTATAGACATTTTATTAGATTAGAAAGTACATTGCGGAATAAACGTTGAAAGGGAGGATAAAGCTTTAAGATAATATGACTTTAGGCTTAAGGAATTTATTTTCATTATAAAATAATACAGTTTAATAGTGGTTGATACATACATACATAACGTCACGGTTGTATCCCTAATGGGGTAGGCAGATCACCAGAGGTTATAAAACCATCTGATGTCACGTTTGACAAATTTGGAGATATTGTGATGATGGAGAGAGACTTGCCTATTGCCCACGAAAACGTCAATAAAACCTCCGTCCATGAACTGACTTTTACAGTATGCCCGGGAAGAGAAGCAGCTGGCACATTCTATGTTTTTCTTTCGCTCCCAGCCCAGCATGAAAGGAAAGGTTTATAATTTCAGATAATTATTCAGTGGCGTAAATTATCGTTTAATCATTCCTACAGACTACGCAACTACGGAATTGTTATCTATATTTTCTTACTATCAGGTGAGATTTCAGTCAAACGCGGATCTAGTCAACGTTAAAAAGTAATATTAAATTGTTCAAAATACTATCTCCGTCCATCTGAACCCCCCTCTACCCCCCCCCCTCTAATGGGGTAAGTTTTAATTAAATTCTACAACAGAAGTAGAACAACTTCTTTCAAGTATGTTTCAAAGATACTAAAAAGCTACAATGTTTCTGTAGACCTTAAAACGATCTTTACATCTGTATATTTATTTGCCTGTTTTAAGTATTTTTATTAATTTACACCGGTGGTGTCGAAATTTAAATCGTAATTAAATTAAAGTTAAAATATTCTTAATTTTACATGATTTTTGACTGAAGTGTGGGACTTAGTTGATCTACTGGTTGGCACAGTGATATCTACTAGATTTTTTTTTTTTATTTATTTATCAGTTTAACAATTTATAGAATTCTTAATTGATTAGCGACAAAAATCCACTTAGGTTTATACTTGCGCTAATATGAGTTAGGTACATACATAATTACAACATTTACCAAGCCGGTTCCTTTTCACGACTGCAGAAATTATGTTATAAGTTCCTGTCTAGATTTTTGTTTGTTGAACTTTGTTGAAATCTGTTCTGTGAAATAAATAATAATCTTTTCTTATACAGGAATGTTTTTAGTCATCAGGCAAATTTTTTTTACACAATAAGTATCGTTGATAGAAACGATAAAAAAAAAGTATGTATTTTTTTACAAGGAATCTAATATATTCGCTAACGTTTTAAGCAAAGCATGGCCACTCTTAATTATGAATGTATACCATTAAAATAAACACGACTACCCACTAGTACAAAACATCTTGTATTACTACGTCGTAGTGTTATCAAGGAAATGCCGCGTCGTAGTAGCTTTGTGGTGCCATATTTTTTTTTAATGAGCGATACTAAAATACATAATATGCAGGTATGTTTACATCGTATCAAAGAAAATAACATTGAAATTTGGTTGGTGACAACAAAACAAACCTGTTTACTAAATTAATCTGAATTTACCTCCACTTCAGAGAGTCAGTTAAGAAAAAGTGACTATCAACTTAAGAGAAATATTGCATTAGCCTACTGTAACAGTATCTAGGATAATATTAAGTTTTATATTATTCATTCGCTCTATCTTGCCTCAATCCCAGGGATTGAATGAATGAAGTGAACAATAAACGCTGCAGGGTGTAAAGTGTACATGAAAACGCTATTTCTGCAAATGCGTATAGAGGTAATAAAGGTTAAAAGCTACTATTTGTTTACCATATTTAAAGTGAATATGGAATAATGTTGTCTTTAATTTTCACGATTTGCAATCTTAACTAAATATTTTTTTAAGTAATCGTTCGAACACAACGACGTTTTCGGTTACAAACCCCTTGGGTCTGTAGACCCAGTAATCTATTGTATAATGTCTTATAATGTCGTAATCTATTTAATAATTCTAAGTATTTTGTAATGTTATTTTATTACTATAAATACATATTTCGATTTTGCATAGAACTTGGCACTCATTTAGATTTCCATTCTTTTTGTATTGAACTTGGCTCTCCTCTTTTACATTAATGTTTTTGGTAGGATTTCTTTACGGGGTCTACATTTGCGCGTGAATACCGCAATGTTCAATTATACAAATCCAGTCAAAAAGTGTTTAATTGATAGAATAATACTTATAAACTAAGTCACTTAGAATAGAGCTACCGCTCCTAAAAGAGACATCGGCCATTTCGTAGGACGCTTCAGTGTTAGCCTGACAGCGATGCATATTGAATATGGTTTCATAAATTTTGGCAATTTTTCAATAGAAACTATTCTTTCCGTCACCGGGATCACCATGGTGAGTCGAAACATGCTTTGCCGAAAGCTCATGTTCGTGTAAAATATTTTTTTTTATTTGGTCATCAAGCGTACCTACAGTTAGATTTTTTGGTAAACGTTCTTAGTATATCCCCACCTAAACCTCAATTTAATTAACGCCACACCTGCTACGAAGCGAGATATAAAATTTAATTTTTCGGCGAAACGTGCTTTTGGTGAAGAAAGTTTCTACTTACCCGTCCGTCATATGATAGATATTTACTCGTCTGTTAAGTTTTATTGTATAAATTATAAGTAAGAGGGAAAATCAACACATCTTACAAAAAAAAAAAACTTTTATTATCAAACAAAATCTTTTATCACCAGCTACAAGAAGTTATTGATTCCATATCTCTGTAGTTGATTATCTTTTTACTTTGATGATCCCTTTCACAGCTACGTCCAACCACTTGCTTTATCTGAGAAGTCCTCTCAAAATTAATTAATGGATCTTCGTTAGTGAACCCTTTTCTAAAAGGAAGGCTACATTTTGCATTTTAGAGAACCTTTAAAAGAACACTATTAAAATATTTAACAGTAAATAATATCGGAAAGGTTACATGCAAGAAGATGTACAGAGTAAATACTTTGTATCTGTAATGTACTTTCATGAACAAAGATATAACATGATTACAGTGATGGACAGTTGGTTGTTGATCCCATTTTTGTGTCCCATTTTAGGTAGATCCGTTTTGTCTCATTTTTATCCTCGCTGAATAGAAAGTGGGGAAAGTGCGAATTCAACGGGAATTAATGAAATTGAGTTATACGAAATGTCCAAGGATTTCCGCGAAGGTTAATATTTTTGCTAAGAACAGAGACTACAGTCTCTGCTAAGACGTAAAATAATTTTAAATGCTTGTGTATCAAGATTAATCATTAAGATGTTAAGTCGATATTTCGCTATCTTTTCAGAATAGGTAAGCGACAAGTGAATAAATTAAATGCACTTCATGACTGAAATTTAAAGACTTGAGTATCAAACAAACTGACTTTAGGTTTTATTCTCTGCACACCACACCAGGCAGTTTAATTTATTCAATGACAGTCTTCGTCTGTCCCTAATTAAATCGTCTAGTACTTACAAACAATGGTCCTAATACTGCCATATACTCGTAATATGCACTTATTAATTGTACCTATGATCATGGTAAGCAATATAGAATTATATACTCATTGCATTCAAGGCGAAAAATAAAACTTCCTAGTATAACTAGACAAAGAACTGGGTTTTTAACCTGATACTATTATCTATTAAAAGGGATGTCATTAGTTTCGTCGATATTACAAAACTTATATACAATACGAGCGTTTGCCCGCGACTTCGTACACGCATAAACTCAAAAGTCCTATTTTCCGTTCCCGTGGGTACTCCGGGAATTCCTTCCATTATACAAACAGACACTTATTGAGGAACCTTTATACCAAGTATCACATCCGTGCACTCAAAGAATAAGATTTTATCATACAAACTAAAACATCATATATTTCCCGTTCCCGTGGGAATTTCGGGAATTCCTTTCATAACACAACCAGTCTTTTTCTGAACAACTTTTGTGCCAAGTATCATATTCGTGCACTCAAGGATAAAGATTTTTCACACAAACTAAAAAGTCCAATAATTCCCGTTCCCGTGAGAATTTCGGGAATTCCTTCCTTAGTGCACCCCTACATTCCCTAAAGAATGTATGTTCCAAATTTCAGCTCTCTACGCCCAGTAGTTACGGCTGTACGTTGTCTGTCAGTCACTCAGTAACTAACGGAACAGTTTTATATATATTGATTAGGCATTACATATTTAGCCCGCGTAGGGTTGGCTTAGGTTAGCCCCTGAATAAGCGTGTTGTAAAAGGCGACTGATATAATCGAGCCCACTTGGTGTTAGGACTCCTTAAGGGTCCGCCTAGCTAGCGACCATTCATATTAAATCTGCTGCCAAATACCACCGCTTCTGTGTTGATGTGTTGCGACAATATTTTATGTAGAGCCAAGTTCTTCCTTTACCCGTTTCCTATCATCTTCGATCTCATCTTTACTTTCATCAGGTGAGATTGAACAAATGGTTCCTTTTTGGTACGGATTGCCAAGCTGTGGAACGATCTGCCTGCGTTTGTTTTTCCTGACCACTCAGTCCTGGTACTTTTA
Organism: Stenoptilia bipunctidactyla; assembly: GCA_944452665.1. Lineage (NCBI taxonomy): Eukaryota > Metazoa > Arthropoda > Insecta > Lepidoptera > Pterophoridae > Stenoptilia > Stenoptilia bipunctidactyla. The sequence continues at coordinate 19,121,339 of OX101734.1, read as the reverse complement.
AGCGTCGAGTGAATAGGTTTCTCGTGGATGGACGTGTAACACCATAGTCTTCATGCGCACTTCCCGTCAGGTGGCATGGAAGACAAACGTCCTATCCTTATAACATAAAAAACGATGGTTTAGTAACCAATTAAAAAAACATTTGTTTTGGCCAAAAGGAGCTTATTTTATGGCTATTATATGGCCAACAAACATAGATTTAAAAAAGTCAGATACCGTGGGTAAAAAAATCCAAGAATCGAGTTTAAAACAACAAAATTAAATTAGACGATAAAGTCGCTTCACATCAAATGGGAATAGCAATCGAAAAGTACATTTTACTTTTGGAACAACCATCCACTCACATCTCCTAAACCAATGCCCACAATCCACGTGAATATGTACGTAATTCAAAAAAAAATCCTTAACAATTTCTCGCAATAAATAAAACCTTTCAGAATATAAAAGGTATGAAAAGAAGCAATGCCATAATAACGCTCCAATGACCAAGATAAACGGCTACCCAGGTAATGAACCTTGTGCATACCAGGGTACAGATGACTTAGATCTATCCGATTACGAAAGAAAACAACTTTTTCAGAAGTCTTATTATTTAAGGTTGAATTATTAGCTTTTACTGTTATAATACTTTTTGAAGCATTTTCTTGAGAGATTTATTGAAGAGAAATTCGTAACATTTCAGATCCTTTATGTCGAGCTATGATTTTTTAGAATCTTCATAAGAGTTAACTTTATTTTATTATTTTTTAATAACCTAATAATGTATTTCTAATAGTCAAAGCTTTTTTGTGGCTAAGCGCAAGAGCGCGGGCCAAGCAAGAACTAGAGCTTGTATATACTGTCGTTAAGTTATATCTATAACTTAAGGTATTGTAGAAGTCTTAAGAGATGTATGAGCAACACGCCTTTATGCATAATTAAGTCGAAAATCTTATTAGCTCAGCACAAAGGACGCTAAGCCGAAGCAAAATTTCTATATTCATAGCTCTCTCAAAAGGGTGCTCTTCTCTTAGAACATACATTTTTAATTACTTTTAAATTATAGAAAGTGCCTTTGATAATCTATTCTTTGCTCCAAAGGATTGGAGACTTCAGTATTTGTATATTAATTTTAGGAAAAAGGGTTTTGACAGGTGGACAAACAGACAAATTGATAACAAAGTGATCGTATACAGGGTTCGGTTTTTCTTTAAATGCGAATCGTACCTAAAACCTTTGTAACAGCTGTTATAAGAGCTCAGTCATTCTGTCAGTCTGCTCTATCCTTAATCGGCAATAACTTCATAAACTATAATATAACTATAATATACTGTGAAGTGTCATAAACTGTATAAACTACTCTTATTATTAGCGAAAATCTTGTTATCGTTAATCTAATTAATTATGGTATCTGAAAAGTTCTTCCATGCTGGACTGGGAGCAAAGCAAAAAAATATAATGTGCCAGCTGCTTCTCTTCCCTGGCATACTGTAAAAGTCCATTTAGGGATAGAGGTTTTATTGGAGGTTATTTTATGGCTAACCCCCCACCATTATAATGCCTCGATATTTGTCAAACGTAACATCAGATGGTTTTATAACCTCTGGTGTTCTGTCTACCCCATAAGGGATACATTCGTGAAGGCAACATACAAGGCGTGTACTTATGTGTGTATGTCTGAAAAGTCTATCATCTCTATTAAATAATCATTGGTAGTAGTAGCCGATTTAAAACAAACCCAAACACGTAATACTGCTGATTTCAATATTTCCATTCGTGAAGATAGCAAACATAAACCTCGATACAAACGGGCATTCAAATGTTTATTTCCCAAATTGGCCCGAATGCGAAGTTATCATGTTACATGATCTCGATTCTCATCAAATGGACCGTTAACAGCATTCTACTTTTTAGGAGATCTCTCGTTTTGTGCTAATAAAAACTCGGACCGGAAATTAAAGTCTTTAAACATGCGAGTTATACAGGGCAAACTTACGTTCGTTGCAGAAAAATAATCTAATAAAGTTTGTAGCACAGTCGGCGACTACCAGGCGCGGCGTAAAAAGGTTTTCTATTCGATTCCCGCTTGGTAACAAATAATAATAAAATCCCCATACAATCACACCAACTAAATGGCCCCAAAGTAAGCATAGTTTGTGTGATGAGATACCATGTAACACCTAGTACCGGAACATTTTTTTTCTTGATCCGTGCGGGAATCGAACCCGCAACCACGGCAGACAGTGTTACCCCATCGCCAAAGTGATCGTCAAATGTTAAATGATATGTAGATATTCGTCATTTTTGGTTTGTTCGTTTGGTTCTGAAACTAGCAGTCGAACTTGAATAACTATTGTCACGGTACAGATATCCACAGTAATTCAACTCGGCCGCATCTTTGAAATAAATGCCTACAGCAGCGCCGCGGTCCGATCACATGTGATAGGGCTGCCCGCCTTCAGCGTTAAAATTACATTTGTCTACTTTGTGTTTACTCCCATTTAGTTTTGTGACTGAAAATATACTTTTTTATATAAACAAATAAATACTTTGTGAATTGAATAGATTGTCTATCAATAAAAATAGGTTTTGTGTCAAAAACTATGTTTACGTTTGAATAACACATTGGTCTTATAAATTAGCGACCGAAATACTTGAGCTTCTACTGAGACGTACGAAAGATGTATAATTAAGTTTTAAAGTATAAACAATCCGCAATTCACGTAAAGTTCAATCAACAATTGTTTCGGCATGCAGACACTCACGACTGGCCACATGCCGAGCGCATGCCGAGATCGAGCCGCGTAGGTACAGCTCTCGTTTCGTCCGTTTGTATGAAGTTGAATTACTGTAGATATGTGTACCGCGCACTTGATAGCCCTCCTCTTGGATAGAAAGCATAGCAGGTTCGCTTTATTTTTTCCGCGAAACTTTCGATATCATAAGAAAATCGTGGTTAGCGTGAATGCACAAAACCTACGTTAAAAATAATTAAAACAAAACAAGTATTGTTAGCCATACATTGTTTTTGTATTGGAACATTGCAAACAAACAAAAGAACTCTTCAGCGTCTTTTCTTTTTATTGTTGACCTCACCTTCGACCTAAATTCTACCTCATAGTCAATGCAGATGAGGTCGAAGAATGCACACGTGTTAGGAGGCAATTCTTTATTAAGTATTTTATTAAATCAACACAGCTTGATATTATTTAAAATACGTGTAGCTTGCGAACATAAACCGGACACTAAATGTTAAGCTGCTTAAAACCGTTGTGTGAAATAGGCCCAGATGCACCCAGCTGCATTAGAGCTTAACAGCTCAAACAGCTTAAATTTTGGACGGAAATTAAACTCACATCTATTTTAAGTACAGCTTAATTAAGGATGAATTAAAGTTATTTTGGGGATATGATTTTTGAGCCACTTTAATTTTGTTTTCGCTAGTTATATGTCTCCGTTAAATCGTAACATACATACAGGATTGTTGGTGATTAGACCGGAATAATTTAAGGTGACTTAGGGCAGGTAAATTTGTAAGGGTTTGTGTCATCCGAAAGTGGAATATTTTTATAAAATTTAATATGAAAGTTAGTGCGTATGGATGGATGTTTGTGGCACTTTTACACAGAAATGCCTGAGCGGATTGACACATCGTTAAACAGATAATAAGTGGGAGGTTCCTAAGAAACTTGTTACTAAACTAAACTGTGAAGAATACTTGAATATTTGTTCATACCTATACAAAAAAGTATTCAAATGTACTGCCTTAATCTCGTATCACAGTTAAGAATGCCCTTTGATTACCTATTTAATTTTATCTTAATTTAACAATGTGTATTAAATGGTTTCATCTTATATAAATGAAAAATGTGATAAATAAAAACTACCCGACCAGGATTCGAACCTGGGACCTCTCGTTTGCCGGACGAGTGCTCTTCCACTGAGCTACCGGGCCTGGCGGTACGCCTCGAAATTACTTACCACATTGTTTTTTTTTTACGTTATATTGCTAACGTAGCTCCATCTTATGGTATAGCTTTGCAGCTAAGACCACCCGAGACCAATTTCTTTACAGGAATTGTGAATCCCAGTTGGTTTTATCTTTACCAGCAAAACGATTCGGATGATCTCACATATTTAATGAAAACTAATATTGTCTTCAGTTTTCGCGATTCATACTAATAAATCAAACAGCTCAGTCGCTCGTGACCACGGGGTCTGCAAAGACACCGAAACGTCGAGTTATAATTTAAAATATAAATATACGCGATAAATACGGTTAAAAAGTGTTTTACTTAATGAAAACTATTCTAAATTAAGTACGTAATGTAAGAGCGTAGGTTTTTCAATAAACTTTTAATATACAGGATGACTGGTGACAAATTTTAGATACTGAAGGAGAGCACTCTGTACTCGATTCTGATCATAATTTCGTCACAAAAGTAGGTACTTAATTTTTCACTAGAATTCCCTATAAATAAATACTGCTTTGTTACTATTTACTTTACATACAACTGAGTCGATTACGGCACATGACATGGCACGCGGATCGCTGCCAACGCTAGCGTAACCATGCGTTGAGTAATCAATTCTTTAACTTTCGGTTTAGTTTATTCAGTAAATAATTAATATATATTTTTTATTAGATTTTTTCTCTTCAAGTATATAAGTAAGAACTATCACGTCCTTGAATTTCAAAAGTGACCCACCAGTCACCCTGTAATATTGTGTAAATAAAATCAAGCACAGGGTTAGATAATTCTGCAAATACCTAAGCTAAAAAATGTATTAATTTTCCATTATTTAATTTGAAAATCAGGTTCCGCAGAATATTAGTGTATGGTATTTTGTCATGGGCATATCACATATGCTCAGTTGATTGAACCGTTTCACATAACTGTAGACTTGATGTGAAAATTCCTTTTTAATACAGTTGCTCAAAAAGTGGCGTATTGCAGGGATGTTAGCGTTCGGGATGTGGGCTATTACACACTCGTGCTTTTTCTTTACCTTTTCCGCACTCGTGCGTTCTCTTTCCCAAATGTCAAAATAATGTCTATTAAAAAGAAAAAATCAACCACGAAGTTTTTACTAAAAAAAAATTCATAGAAGTTTTTACGATTCATGCAAATATTTCTGAAAAGAAGCTACTAATTTGTTTCAATATCAGGTAAAATGATTTGATGCAATGAGTTAGGCTAGGTTTCATTTCATTTTATCTCATTAAATTCATTTTCAATTCATGTCAATGCAAAAAATCTAGTAAAGACATGGCTGTATGGGCATAGTTCCCTTTGCCTACCCTTTGGGTAAACAAAACAAAAAAATCTCTTTTATAATCTTTCACGGCTGGCGCCATTTTGTATATTTTATAAAATTGCTTAATTTTTTCGCAACTGTATTAAAAATAGTCGTTCAGTACACGTGCGGAACCGTCATTGCAACTTGTTCCGACTGTCAACCCTCGCCTTCGGCTGCGCCTCGGCTCGGGTAGACATTTGTCGGAACTCTTTGCAATGACAGGCTTTCCGCACTCGTAATGAAATATACTATTTTCACGTGTGAGTTATTTCATTATATCCAATAAAATAATATTTCAAAACTATAGCCTAAAGTTTTCACGATTCAAACTAAATAAAACATATTTTATTCAATCTCGTGACCGCGAGGTCTGTAAGGAGTAAGGACACCGAAACATCGAGTAAAAAGTGTAAAATACAATTCGCTTAAAGCCTTATTTCGAGACTTCCAAAATCAACTACCTGCATTTAAATTATGGATGAATACACGAGTAAGTATATCTCTTTAGCTACTGCCAAGAACTACAAAATCTCGGTACCATGTGGTGCAGCCACGGTTGGGAATCACGGCTTCCTTCAGAATATAAATTAGCTAAATTGTTGGCATACAGACACGTTGACTGTGAGGAATGGCAGCTGAACACGTCATTCTAAAATCATATCTTGATTTTGAAATCGATATTGTCTAACACGTCAATAGTTGAGATGTACGGTCAACAGGACAGATTCTCTGTTTTAATTAGATTTTTTTTTTCAAGCCGTAAATAAAGATTAAAATGTGACAGTTATTAATCCAGCAGCTGTTTGCTGGAATCACCCTTTAATTTCGGAGAGGTCAAGACAAGTTTCGAACACTTCCTGTTGAGTTCTAAAATTTTCCTTTTTTTTCGATGACTAACTAAATCCGCCAAAACAGAGGCAAGTGAAAATGAGGTCAAATTCTACACGGGTTTAGGAAAGAACTGGCTCTTAAATTATAATCGAAACTAATAAACAATGGTGCAATTATATTTAGCGGCCTATTTGTAGGACCATAGGAGATATTTGATAAGTACTGATATACTCTATCTACAGAGTCAATTTTAATTAGCGCGTCATCTCTTGCAGGCAGCCTCTCCACATCAACCCAACAACATTTGTTCTACGACTTTTTAAAATTAATAATTTTAAAATTTAAGTTTTTACATACAAAAAATATGTATTGTCTCTAAACTGGCATTACTCTATTTACACTGATGCCACGCACCTTGCGTCACGCCACATGCAGAGGGCATGGTGGGTTTGCGGGGTGACACAGCAAAACACAGAGCAATAACTAACAGAGGCAGCAAAAAAATATTTGTTTTACTGTTTTGTGTTATTTATCAAGATTTGTAAAAAGTCTTAGAACATATGTGGCTGGATTGATGTGGAGAGTCCCTATTCATATATGCAAGAGGTGATGCGCTAATTAAAATTAAACCTGTATACAGGGTCCGCTTATAATAGTCAATTATATTTTAATAGCAAATTAGGAATGATGAGTGGGCCTGAATCAGGAAAAAAATAATATTTTCCATAAAATTAAATTTCAAAATTATTCTTTGTGGCTAAAATTTAAGATTAATCTAATTTTTATGACACACACAATAAGATGGAAACGTTCTTATTACTTGCTGTGTAGTCATAAACTACAGATCAAATTTAAGTTTTGATCACATAGAAGAATTTTGAAATTTCGATATAGGAAAAATCCCATTCATCATTTTTAATCTGCTATTAAAATATTATTGACTATTATTAGACGACCCTATTCATATATGCATGGTATATGCGTCGACTAACCTAATATTGTTATCCTAGCTATTTGACACGCTCCCTCTAAGGTCCCACTCAGACTGTTTTGTCTAGTTATACTGCTGACATACTTTAATACATGTATAAACAATAGATATTAATCTTAGGTAGCGTCTTAAGTCGCCATGTTCGCAATAAGTTTTATTAGAACCCATTTATCATAAAGTTTATTAGCTAACAAACCTTTTATGTAGACTGTACGAGCAAATGACTATTTTATGTTCGTACCACCTTCGACCAAACAATCGCACCACCGGTGAATTTCAAATTTATTTCTTGGAAATTTTCTAATCGCGCGTTGTTAATATTGAGTTAGTTTTCCGCTTAAGTCGTTAATTGGTGACCTGTGCTGTGAAATTGAAGGATATAATATTGATGATAAATAATATAAAGATAAATAAATAAGGTAAAGTAAATATTTATTCTTGCTTTTCAATGCAGAACCATGTTGTTTTGGATTAAATATCAGTGTTCACCTAAGCATATAATTCACCCTCTTCCCTAAAATATGGTTGAGGAGGGTGATGGCTGGTGCTTGCGTTATACTCGTGAACGGGTGCTGCTAGCGGTGCTGTCGTTTTTCTGATGATACAATGACTATTTTATTCCATTATTGTTTAAATACTTTGGGCCCAGTTTGTCATGTTCGTGTTGTGCATCCATAGCTCAATGCACCTACTGTGTAAGCAATTTGGTTGTGGCATGACATTGGCTCTCACAATTAGCTGGCTTGTGTTTGTTTTTTTTCATGTCATGATCAATTTGTACTGTATGTACCTATTTGTATTAATTCGTATAATCATGACTGAAAAAGAGTGCCAAGAGTTTTTTTCCGCCGCCTTTTTTTGTACCTTGGTCTACTGTAATATCTTATTCAATAACTATCAACACCTTGTTAAAGCCGATGTACAAAATTGTGACGTCATTAAACGGCCATTCGAGGGTCTTATTATACATAAACAAAATCATTTCATTTCATTTTCATAATCCAATACTTATGTTATAAAGGAAATTAGCCGTTTCCCCCGGACTTACCCGTGTAACGTTTGATTCCATAGGAATAACTTGATGAGAACTTCCTAAAGAGTAAAGAACAAGGACTGACTGTTTACTACATCGCCGGCTTTACAATGGAACTATCTGCTGGTTTAGAGTAAAGCCAGCGAGGTAACCAAAACGCGTACGGTGTATATATTTGTTTAAAATTCTGACTGACAGTTTCCATCTAAACAAACATTATTTAATTCATAATGTAAGTAAAATATAGAATGTGCCAGCTGCTTCTCTTCCCGGGCATACTGTAAAAGTCAGTTAAGGGACCGAGGTGTTACGGGAGGCTTAGTTGTGGGCGATCAGGGCGATAGGCTGACCCCCTTTCACAGCAATAGTCTCTCTCCACTATTATAATGCCTCCAAATTTGTCAAACGTGACATCAGATGGTTTTATTACCTCTGGTGTTCTGCCTACCCCATACGGGATACAGGCGTGAAGTTATGTATGTATGTATGTAAGTAAAATAAATTCATATGAATTGCTTATTAATAGTATCTATAAGATTAATTCATAGTAGCTAAGTGAATAAGATATCTCTCACGCGTAAAAACCGACTATAAGATGAAATCAATGACCTACAGTAGGTATACTACCTATAACATTTTTTGAAAAAAAAAAATGTGATTCGCGTAGTAAGTTTGATGTTAGAAAAACAATGTATAAATGAATTTGAAAAGAAACAGGCCTGAATAAATAAATAAATGAAAAAAAAACAGACAATCTCACCGACTAAATGGCCCCCAAACTAAACAGAGCTTGTGATATGGGATACCATGTAGCGAACAAGGGGGGAACCTAGATTATAAATACATATACATATAGATAAACGCCCAGACCTGAAATATTTTTTTTTCTTGTTCCTTGCGGGATCGAACCCGCAACCACTGGCTTCTGAGGCAGACAGTGTTACCCCATCGCCAAACTGGTCGTCAGGCTACATTTATCTCGTATATTATGTAGTCTATTTCTTCTTAAATTCATTCATACATTGTTTTTCTAACCCGGGCGCCACACTTAGTTTCAAAGATTTGCACAAATCTTTGACGACTTTGCAAAGTCATTTGAACACATATTGACTAACCTGCCAGACTTGCTTCGCAAACACTTTTCTCCACAGTATGCTAGTAGACAACAAACAAGATGGACAACGATTTTGTAGACTCAGTTAGCCTGTATTATTTGTATATATGTAATTATATTTTTTTATTTGTTATTTTTCGGGTTCCATGTACATAGTTGCCCCTGTAACAACTCTACAAATTCCAGAACGCACTCGCTGCCCCAGTCCATTGTATGGCCGCATGCAGTGTAACATGCACACAACCGTCCCGCTCAACAACGCTCGAGCAACTGGACACTGAACAAGTGTGGCAGGCCACGCAAACATTTGCACACATTCAACTTTGAACGCTTTGATGTATAGAAAAAGACCGACACCGGATGGCAAAGTGCAAAGCTTTGTGCAAACGTTGAATACACATGCAAAGTCCAGCGCCACACATTTGTGCAAACATTTGTTCAAACATTTGTTCAAACATTTGAAGCTAAGTGTAGCGCCGGCTTAACATCAAGCTTAGGCAAGTACGCTACTACTCGGTACTACTATCTACGAGTATTATAACATTTATACAATTAACTATTTGAATTAAACATTTAGAACTGTGAATCCATAAAAACTTATTAACAACTTTCTGAAACGACTCAGCATAACTCTGAATAAATCTCTTTCCTACTTCCGTGGTAATATAATAGTGAAAGTCGGTTTGTTTGTTTGTTTGTCCTCTTTCATTTAAAATGGCGCATTGCAGCGATGTGATATTTCTTAGAGAGAAAGTTTTAAAGACAGATTTGAATCAAAACAGGGTAGCTTCCGTAAATAGTTAATTCATTTAAATTAAAAAAGATAAATAATATGTTTAAATACCAATTTTTACGCGTTGTTTTAGTTTTTTTAATTCTTTCTGTTTACAGTGTGCACTGAAGAAATATATATTTTTTTTATTTTAAAGTTTTAATTTAATCTTTCGCGGAATAACGAGGGCACGCATTTAAAAACATAATACACAATACACTGTATGGATATCTACTTTATTGCGGCAGTTTAAAAATAATGTCACAGTACAGATCTACATCTACAGTAATTCAACTTCATACAAACGGAAGAAATGCGAGTTATAGCTTCTCTATACGTAGTAATAATATCTCAATGATAAAAACTGCGTAAAAACATCTAGCTATATCCTTGACATATTTCCATGAAAATAATCAATTCATTTAACTATTTACATACTTAAACTAATTCTCAACTTTGTACTAAACCAAATGTCACGATTGTCACATGTGATAATATCAATATGTCTCCAAAAATTGTTTAGTATGTAACTAAATTCATCACGGTGGCCGTTCGCCTTTTCAATTGTCAACTGTTAAACACCTGTTCCGTTAGTAAGATGAAAATGAGTTGCATAAATATTCGCTGTGATGCTAAGAACCTCCTTGGTTTATTGTTTACTTACAGAAATAAAAAGCGTTACCGAATAGGTTAGACGAAAAAACTAAATAAAAATTTTGAAAAACCCACGAAGCGACGGTTAAAAAGTAATTAAAAAAGAATAAAATAATTTAAAATCCCCCAACTGAAATGATTTATGTGACGAGAGATAATTAACGTGAAAAGCTTTTTTAAAAGTTCACTTGATCTCACACAGAGTCGGTCATATTATGAACAACATACTATTCGTTTTCATAGCACTTCCCTACGCTTACCTATTCGGTTCTCGAAGATGTAGATGTCGCAATAACATAGGTATTCAACTCCCTGTGAACTTTATAAGAAGAGCAAGAAAATCCGTCTGGGGCTGCCATTGAATGAATTCGTTTTGTAGTTTTATATTGAAATTTAAAATATTGATGGCAGCCCTCGATGGAAGCCCTCGTAAATCGGACCAGCGGTTTTAAAGATTAATGGTAACATGCAGCGCCCCCTGGCGAGTTGTTACAGTAACACCTATCTAAGAACATGCACCAATCAAACCCAAAGCGATCACTGAAAGCCACATTTAAATCGGACCAATGGTTTTACAGAATTAATGGTTGTTATTACAAACAAATGTTTATTGCAGCGCCCCCTGATGAGTTGTTACCGTTAAACCTATTTAAGAACATTATACCAATCAAATCCAAAGCGATAATTGAAAACGGCATTCAAATCGGACCAATGGTTTGCAAAAAAATATTTACTGCAGCGCCCCCTGGTGTGTTGTTACCGTAACACCCATCTCAGAACATGCGCTAATCAAATCCAAAGCGATCACTGAAAACAGCATTTAAATCGAACCAATGATTTCGCAGATAAACGGTAACATTGGCTTTTACAAACAAATGTTTACTGCAGCGCCCCCTGGTGAGTTGTTACCGCTAACATGCACCAATCAAATCCGGAACGATTACTGAAAACCGCATTAAAATCGGACCAGTGGTTCTGGAGATAAATGGTAACATTGGTTTGCACAAACACACAAACAACCTCTCACCCCAAACGCATATACCGTCTCCGTTCCGTCGTGGGTAAAAAAGAGTATATCTATAGGTCAATATCTAAAAATTATTTCTCATCTTTTGCATAATATACCTAGATAATTCATAAACATAATCCAGTTAATAAACCCATAAAACTCAATTATGTGACATCCCGACATCCCGATCGACATCCCGAACCTAACGTTTTCGATCTATCGAATGCATACAGTACAGTATCCCTACTTTCCGGGAAAATATTTTTGCATAAGCAAAAGATAAAATAAACTACGCTAGCTAAATAATTGTAATACTCAAACTGATATACAGACTGACTATAACGCCAACAGCGCAAATTTCAATAACCTTGTCTTATTTGAGCTACGAAGCAGCACTAGATGGTAGCTTGTTATAACATATACCTAGATCTGAGCCAATATTGAAAAAGTTTATTTTCGAAGCCAGGACCCAGCAGAAGCTGTGGCTCAACTCTAGGGCCTCTTTCACTCTTTCATCTGGGATCAGTCTAGCACACTAGACTGATCCCAGACCATCGAGCTAAATCACTCGTTCAATTAAGTTGGATGACAATGAGGTTTAAGGAATAAGTGTACCTGCTTATAGTGTTTCTCAGTTCTTTTTTAATTCTATAAGAAATTGTAAATGAACAAGATAAAAACGGCACAATTTTTTACAATCATTTACTATATCAAGTAGCCGAATAAAAAAAAAATATTGTATTCTTCCTAATTATCGTCATTACCACTAATTTCTTCAGTATAAAAATTCACGTATGGCGACAGCTAAATATCTACAGATTTTATTTCACATTTCAAGTCCTTAAAAGTGGCTGATCTTCTGAAATTTTAGTATCATTTTATTTACATATAGATAACATAAAATAATAACATATTTACTACATAATAACAACAAAATTAAAATTTCAAAGTATGGCAATATGTTAACATTGCAGAAGCAACTCGCTTGTTTACTGTTTTTATTGATTTATAGGGACTTTAGATTGTTTTTCTTAGTTGAAACTGCTTCTTCTCTTTTACCAGCCCACATTTTATAAATTTTGATGTGGTTTATAACTTAATTTTGAATAAATAGTACAATAATAGATATGAGCCGAAATGAGTCATGGAGTGATGTTTCACACCAAAGCGGTTAGTTTAAATTGCATACATACATATGCACTGTACACATGCACGTTCAACTACAAGTAAAGCCTGTGGCCATCGTGAATTGCAAGATCTATATCAGGATATTTTTTCGTATCAGAAATCCGCGAATATTTAAGTTCAGTTGACCCATATAAAACGGGATAATTCTGCGCTTTGCGTACCTCATAATTTTATTTATTTGAAAAAAAGTTTCGATTCCTTAGAAATTTTAATTGGCAAAATCAAGAAGTAATAATAACTCAATGATAAAATCCCCAGATAATCACACCAACTTCATTGCCCCAAAGTAAGCATAGCTTGTGATATGGAATACAAAGTAGCGACCTAGGGGAACCTAGAATACAAATATAAGTGTAGATAAACATCCAGACACGGAATCTTTTTTCTTTGTTCCGTACGGGAATCGAACCCGCAACCTCATGATTGGCGAAGTAGCATCTAGACCACTGCACAACGGTTACCGTCTTATGTACAAAGACGTTGATTCAATCAACGACTGTATAAGTTTATATCTCTGTACATTACCAACATTTACCTACATGTCCCCTTATAAAACAATTCAATCAACAATGCAATGCAACAAACACGCGTGGTGTCGCCCTGAAATCCAAAAACGGCGATGAGAGTACTAAATCGTACGGTCTCGGGATGCGCGTGATTTTTCATACATTTTTGTATGGAGAATTTACGTAAAACTTATCTAGATTTAGGGCTTTAAAAAAAGAAGACTTTGTTTATAAAGGTACAAAAAAAGTACATGACTATATTGATTGTTTTTTTTTTTCAATATTCAAAAAGTATTTTTTTTAAGCAATTCGTGTTGATTTACTGGTTTAAATCTGAAAAGTACGAAGGCATGTTCGTGCATTTTTTCTCAATTTTGAGCATTTGTTGACGTTTATTATTGTATATAGTGCGGCCGGTGGGAGTTTGCGTTCCTGACAGCTGTCAAAATCATAGCTTTTTTCCCTTTCGAATCGGAAATAAACTTTATTCAGTGGACATAAGGAGCTGTCAGAAACGCATTCCCGCAACGGCCGCACTCTAATAACTATAAGGTTTTAAGAGTTATAGGAGCATGAAGATATTTTTTGGTCTTTCAAATTAATATAGGTACTCTCGTAACACTCTTTTCGGTAATTCGCACAATCTGCGTCCTTAATAATAAATGCGCTAAAAAAAACAATATGGAACTGTTCTACAAAAAACGTTTTAATAAGCGGATATAATAAGGTTTTTCATTTTAAATTTGCAAATTACAATTTGTCTACGGGTTATTCCCGAATTTATGTAAACAATTCTGTAAATGTTGCCTACTTAGGCACACGTGCGTGAGTCTAAAAATAAACCATTGAAATCACAACCCGCAGTACAATTGCCCAATTGTTTGCAAACTTTTGTAAGCTTTCCACGTAACAAAATACTCCTTATCGAGTTTCCAAACTTACCTTCAGATTTCAATCAAACTCCTCAAACCGACTACTCACAAGTAACCCAAGTACATGCACAATACTTGCCCGAGAGCTATGAAAAGGCCCCAAGAACACCTAAAGTTGGTCTTTCTCCCTTCGAGCTAATATAAACCTTATCCACCAAAACCTTTAGGATTAAAACGGCGTAACGTCTAACATGTTTTACCAGAAATGTAGTCACAATTTGGAGTGGAACTCTCAACCTCTCGCACCGTCGAGTCCCCTCAAATGACATCCAAGAGAAGAGCATATTTTTTTCGCCACGCAACTGTTTTCCTTATATAATGTACTTTCCCACTACTTTTCAGTTCGGAACACGAAAGTTTTTAATAAATCTGCATTGAACATCCATTTTTCAAAACACTTCCGAGTATCCTCGTAGAATTGAATTTAAATACTTTGTATAAACTTTTCAACTCGGAAACTAGTTCTGCACTCCAGCTGTTCAATGTTATCTATTTCGGAATATTTATAAGCACATTTGGAAATTTAATATTTATTCATAAAGTCTTAAATCCAGCTTAGAGACTTATTTATAAGAGTGGAGAGTCGAGCGCTCTTTAATCAAGGCTGCACAGTGAAGCGAGCAAAGGCATCATTTTGGCTGAAGGAACTCAAGTGCTCTTAAAAACGTGATAAAGTAACGAGTCTGGAGTTGAGCTCCGTTGTCGAAATATTCGGTCAAAGAGATTCAAATTGGGAGACGCAGTACAAAACGTACCGCACTTCGGCTTGAGGGCTTTTTGCTGGACAAATTGGGTTTTGGGGATTAGAGTGCCGGCGACGCGACAGAGCGGTTACTGTGGAATTAGTACTGTTATGATGCACTAAGTGTTAATGGAGGAGCAAACTTTGTGCTTTCACATTTTGCTCATCAAACAATTTCGTAGATGATTAAAAATTCCCTGATCTACACACTTTGAACAGCAACTGTTTGGCAGTGGAAACAGAATGGCCGCAAACAGATGGACATGCTGTACTCGTAAATGGCTTAATATTACATTTGTAAACTTTACTTATATTTACTTATACTTTAAAATGGGAAGACTTTCCCACCATCTTTTTCAAATCGGCCAACGCTATAAACCATAAAAACCAACTGATACTTTTTTATTTCCATCTTGCTATCGAAGAGGTTAAAAAGAGGAAAAATACCCATGGTTGTCTGGTAGAGATCGCTTCACAGCGATAAGGCCGCCAATTGTATATCTTTTTTTTAATGTGTTTAAAAATTTTGTATTTTTTTTAAGGTATACAATAAAGTGTAAGTAAATTAATAAAGAGGTAGCATTATATTTCTCTTTTTTGAATCTTTATGAGAGCTTTTCCTGGGATTTTTGGCGAAGTAAATATCAATGTACTTCTCATCTCAAAGAACTGTTATTTCCTTTCAACTTTCAAAGAGCTTTTATGAATCTAATCATATTAACAAAGTTCTTACTGAGCTTTCACGCAAAACTAATGCTATTAGTGAAATCATAAATATATATATTGTTCTTAATCTGATTACTTTTATGATACTACGAGTACATTCCATGCTGGACTGGGAACAAAGGAAAAACATAGAATTTGCCAGCTGCTTGTCTTCCCGGGCATACTGTAAAATCAGTTAAGGGACAGAGGTGTTATGGAAGGTTTTTTGTGGGCAATAGGCTGAACCCCTGTTACTGCAAAAGTCTCTCTGCACCATTACAATGCCCCAAATTTGTCAAATATGACATCAGATGGCTTTATGGTGTTCTGCATGACATGAAACATACTTTTGTATTGGTTACTTTAACTCAAGTCGACAAGACTGGAGTTAAAGTCTCGCCTGATGATGAAAATCGAATCGATCGAAATAGAAGTCGAATATGAAGCACATAGACGTTAAAAATTGTCAAAGCTATGATATTTGGCAGCGGAAATTAGGTATTTTTAAATAATTCGCAATAATGTACTTCTTAAAAATTCGTTTAGAACATTTCTGCTTGATGACAATATATGAGTTTAAAGAATTTAAAATTTAAAAACCTAGCCTTGAAAGGAAACCTTAAAGTTACAAACATGAAATTATCAAGCTATGTATTTAAATTTAAAGCCAGAAGTAATACATAGATACATAATATTATATCTATAAGTATATACAAGGTGTTCCGCTGGATTCCCCATAACTCTAGGGTAATGGGACCATGTAATAGAATCAGTTAACATGTGAATAATTTTTCAATTTTTTTTTTATTTTTTGTTTTTATTTTTCATAGAAAATAATTAAATTAAGTCAAAACATCTTATGCAAAACACCTTTATCTGAAGTATGACAACGTGGCATTTTCTTTCCCTTTTTTTAATCGCTATGCACAGGTAGGTACAGTTCGCAACGTTTTGCGTTGTACATTGTATGCAACGTTCCTCAACGTTTAAAATGTTATTGTTCTTTATTGTATGGCTTCAGTGACACGCGTCTATTGACTGAATGTTAAAGAGATTTTACAAGGGTGATAATTTATGAACTCATTACAATAAGATTGCTGATATCTTGAAAAGTATGCACTTTTGAACTACATATTCTGTGGCAAAAAGTATAATTTTTTAGTAAGGAACAATACCTCAAAGTTATGGGATATCAAAAAGAACACCTTGTATAAGCTATTTTATAATATAAAAACAGTATTTTAACCATAAATAACGTATTATTGGATAAAAACACCTACAGTTACTTAAATAAATAACCATAGGATTTGAGATTTAATTTATTGCAAAGGGCAGAGTCACATGCCAATATTCATAGAAGTAACTTTAATATCGCTCCTAGTAAATTATAGTACCTAATATAATATTCTATTTCCCGCACAAATTACGATGTGGATTAGAAATGGCTTGCTATTGTCCAATAAAAAAACTCTGAATATTCTAAATATCTAACTCTGCCTAAATAATTGAAAAACATTGTACGATTTATAACCCTCAACAACGCACCGAAAAAATGACAATTTTAAAAACTGGCAAAATCAAGGTCTAATGAGAATAATATGTCGAATATGAGCAGCTCTCGTAAGTAAGAAGTATATTCCTTGATGAGAAGAAATAAAGAAAACGAAAATTAAATTCCCTTGTTGCACAATAACCAAAACAATAACAAAGCGAATGTTTTTTTAATTGAGGGTCGCCGATTGAAGAAAACATTTCCGCAAATAATCCCGCCTAAATATTTCAAATTAAGTAATTTTGTTATTTCGGGTAAATAACATCGATATTGATATTATACAAAGTTGTTTTTGTTTCCATATTTTCGCAAAAAAATCGGTATACAAAAAAAATATAATAATATTATCTTAAAAACTCAGCAAGTTTCAACTCTTTCCTGGGATGCCTTACTTTTGTCGCATCAGTAGGGATGTACCTACCTGGACCCTGGGATTGCGTATGGTGTGCGCGCGAATGGGTAACAACATAATTTATCTTTCTCTACAGATTATTGAAGTAAATATAACATGGTAAAAACTATTGCAATCGTTACTGTGACCGATTCTGAACAAACTGTTTTCACGTTTCGTATAAACAAAAAATAACGTATATTTTCTGTAGTACCTACTCGATATTTTATTTAAATATATTATTTATGAAATGTCTACTTTACGAGTTTGAGTTCGACACACAGGGTATCCCGCAACTCGTTCATATGCACATTTTCCCATCAATTCAAGAACCCTGCTGGGTCGGTAAAGTAGCACGACTATTTAATATCTTTTAATTTTAATAAATTGAATTCTGCATTAGTTGGTTCAGACCTTTTCTTAGTATTTTTTATTAAATGTAATACGAATTATGGAATATTTTTTATTTGCAAAAAGTACTTACTGAGATCTAAAATGGCCTGACATGGACTCTGGTATTTGTTATCCTTACGGCTCGGCCGAAAAACAAGTTCAAAGTTCAGATCAAAATATCTAGTATCAACCCTAAATTATTTACATTATAATTTTTGTTCATCTGTTTTTTTGTTCAATATAATTGAAAGCTACGAAAATCCAGACAGATTTCAGCGTGAAAACTTCTGAGAATATTATAAACAATAACATCAACGGCCATAAAATTAACAAGCTTCTTTAATAAACTCCAGCCTCTCATACGGAACTACAAATCTTGCCAACTAAAATATTTAAATAATGTCATATTTTCCAGAAAGTAATTATCCTCCTAGCTTATAAATAAACATGCACAGAGCTATGTCAATACATACATATAAGTATGTAGTTTCGCAACTCATATAAATTTTAAATTAGAATGCGACAAGGAAAAGTAACTAGTTTTAATGATGTCAGCTCACACCTGGTTTCCGTGTGAATTAGAAATAGCTTAGTGTGGGTAGTTCGAAGTTTATTGATCACAGAAGATGTCTCCCAGAGGATATTCTCCTTGATTCCATGTAGACCTGGTATTGCCTATTAATACAGAGGGCTTTCCATAATGACGACAGTTGGAATTAGAATACTGTTCCATGAGATGGAAGTTATTGGAAAAATAGACGAAGAACTCTTCAGAGGGATCGAGCTGTTTGCGTATTAAAAGTTTAGGGTAACAAATGTTTTGAACCAAAATTTGACTCTCAATATCTTGCTAAGATAGAGTCGATGCCTGAGATAAGGATATCCTTTAGTCAGGTTCATGGTAAAAATCATCGCATTACAGTGGTCTTGCATACTTTACTCTTAAACCACCAATTGACATTCGACTTGTGTTTATTATACATATACACCAGTATAAAGGTAGTTTCATATGAAAAGGAAACGTTTTCGCATCTCATAACAACCGTTGATAAATTTAATCGTTTATAAAGTAAACAGTAAAAATCCTGCAAACATTTTACATAAAATATACATAATAAAGATATTTTAGCGGACTGTTAAACAACGGCCATCAACTCTCGTCTAGTGACAGGTAAATTACATATTGCTCTATTATGTCGTTAATCATAGTTTACAATAAAACTCGTTTGTTTTAATGTGTGGACAGGTGTATGAGCATATTTTAACCGTAGTTTCACGTTTGAATTAAGTTATTACGATAGGATAAAAGTAATTTTGTCAGTTTGCAAAGAGACAGAGATAGAGAATAGGGAGACACGACCGACACTTATATTAGGCTCTTGTTATATTAAGCAACTGAAATAAAAGATAATACGCATACAATCAATCATCAACATCTCTTTTGAGAATATTTCAATATTATTTGAAGACGATATTTGTATGCATTTTAAGATTTTTGGGTTACATTTATGAATATTCTGTCTCTAGTATTTGTAAACAGTTCTTTTACTAAATAAACGTTGCGAGAAATTGCGAAAAGCAATTATAATTTTCTACGTTTATAATGTGGTCAATGTTTTAAAATTTAGCACCCAGTCTTTTTATATACAGAGTTGTTTTTTAGTCACCAGCCAAATTTAAATATTATTTTCTTTAAACGATATAAACGTACCTGCATATTTATTTTATTATTGCTCAGTACAAAAAAAAATATGACACCACAAACTTTTTTTTTATAGTTGCGGTTGACGAACGTAGCTACTACGAGGCGTTGTTACAACAACTACAAGATGTTTTGTAGTAGCGCATAGTCGTCTTTATTTTAATGGTATTCATACATAATTAAGAGTGACCATGCATTGCTTAACATGTTATCGAATATATTAATTTCCTTGTTAAAAAAATACGTACCTATTTTTGCAAAAAACGTTTCTAGAAATGATACTTATTTTGTAAAAAAAAAAATCCCGGAAACAAAAAAACAACCCTGTATATGTTTCGTCCTTGCCCAGATATATTCAGCTATAATACAGGTTTACTACAATTTTGCCCATGGGTACCTTGGGTACGTTGTGCAAAATTGGAATATTTATGAATTTTAAATGTTTTTGAAATACTCTAGGAGTGCTGCGTTAGTTTTGATAATAGGGATAGTAAATATAGGACCGGACTCAGCGATATACCGTCCAATCTTTAACGGGTATAATCGTACTTATATATTTTACAAAACGATAAACGCCCTTGTCATACGGCTGCAGCATTCGGAATGGCGCACCCAGCGGCCCGTTGGGGCCCACTGCGGCTTATGACATTAAGTCACTCCAGTGTCCAATTAATCCCGTTATGCGCCTTCCGAATTCAGTTAAGTTTAACCTTTGGAAGCATTTCGAATAATACTGTTAATCTGTTTACGAATTAGAAGCTCCTTTGTCAGACTGATTGCTTGGCAAGTTTTGCGGTAGATAGTGTTGGTTAGAGGTGGGGTTAAATGCATTGTAGTGTGTTACTGTTGTTGGATTGATTAAACTGTTTTTCTTATCGTTTAATGAGTAAGATACCCTTAAATAAAACCAAAATAATAATCAATCAACACCGACTCATATTTGTCACAAGTAGTTTTATTTAAATTAGTACAAATACAATGGAGACTGCGATTGGTTTACCAGATCTTTTAAATTATAGAATTCACTTTATGGCGGTTATGCTTCCATTTTTAACTATAAGGTGCAGCGCAGACGGCACACTTTTTGTGCGATCGAGTCTGCGGCGCCGGACCGCAGACTCGATCGCACAAAAAGATTTTAGTTATTAGTAAAAATCGGAGGTAAATTAGTAAACTATTTTTCTTTTTATTCTCAAATTTTGTAACTTGATGTCAATTTGCACCCGAAAGGAGCCGGATACTAGTGCCAATTATTTAGTTTGTAAAACTTTTATACAAGTGTTTGTCAAATTATTGTGCGCCGGACTTTTTGCGCGTCGTATGCGTTACTGCATATAATTGCATAGGTTCTATTTTCACAGACTAAAAAGTGCGTCACGGATAGTCTGTCGTCTGCGCTGCGCCTTACTATATTTTCAATACCTATCTAACTTGCTGTAGATAAATATGACTTCTTCTTCTTCTTATCATGTCAATGAATAGATATTCACAGAGTGACTGGTGGGTCCCTTTCAATATTCGAGGACGTGATAGTTTGAGATCATACATGAAGAGAAAAAAATTAAGTAAAAAATAAATATTAATTATTTACTGAGTAAATGTTACCGAAAGTTAAAGAATTCATTACACAACGCATGGTTACATAATCGTTATACAATATATACTTAGCGGGTGGTAGTGTACGTGCGGCGGGAATACTACTGTGTGCGTGTTGACTGAAACGGCGCGTCGGGAAAAGTGTAGTAATGTCTCTTTTTTTAAAGGGAATTCTGGTGAAAAATTAAGTACCTACTTTTATGACATAATTATAGCATTAGCTCTCCTTCAATATCTTTAATTTGTCACCAGTCACCCTGTATATAGAATTATATTTTTTCGCGTCCTGAAACTTGCCACTTTTATCGCATTGTCGTTGGCTAGTGAAAGATCCTCTAGCAGCTTTATGTAAGTAAAGTTCTGTCACTCTTAGTGCAACTGTGACTTTGCTTTGGAGACTACACAGTCGGAGATATTTTTTTTTTACTGATTTGATCAATGCACCTCGAATGCAATTAGTTATATCGCTACTAAATTTGTCTCAGCAACTTTGTTTATTAATCTCTAATTAATAATAAACTAATCATTACTAGGTCAATACAAATGTTATCGAAATTCTACCGAATTAACTTTAACATGACCCGGATATTGACTGGATTTCCGAATGATAATATTTGATATTAAATAGATTAGTCTTCATTTGCTAATTAGATTTACGCATTGTCTGATTTCATGTTGACGCAGTAGGATTACCTAACTGTTTACCATTTACCAGATAAACAGGGTGTGACGTAAATAGTAAAAATTTGGTGTTTCGGATTCCAGACAACCCTTTGTATCTTCAGTTTTTCGTTGGTTCACTATTTACGGGACATCCTGTATAATTTTTCTCATAGTTAGATATTTCTATAAATAAAGGAAATTTCCTTTTGCAATGAGTCATGAGCGTTTTTCAACGAGAAATTTCTCTGTATTTTCAAGATATTTTTGCCATTCGTCTCAGGAACTGTTTATATTTCTTGTACATCGCTGTATTTCATAAAATGCCACTTGTCAGTCACTGAAAAACCAATCTCATTACTTAAGAACAATTAGATAAACTTGAAGTTAAAGATAAATGTATTGAATAATCTTTAATATTTTAACATAAAAACACATAATTAAAACGAAATGGCACCCAAACAGGGACCTTTAGTTACCCAGCTTAATTTGATTTAATTCGAATGAACATATAAATATTTAGATAAAATAAATACTTATAATTTAAAATATGCACCAAGTAAAATAAACGTCGAGTATACATATGTAGAAGTCACTTTTTGGGCGCCAAACTTAACAAAATAACTTATCACGTAGACTGAAAGAATAACCAAAAAGAGTCGCTTGAGAGCTACTAAAGCGTGTCTAAGACTTTGTAAATAAGGTGAATGGTTATTTGCTCTTTGTAATTTATTTGCTCTTTGTATTCATGTAGAAAACAATAGAGCATCTAATTTGATAAACGATATTCAATAATCTTTATGTCGAACATTTTAGAATGCTATTTAGGCAACTATTTAATCTGCTGTTCATTAGTTAAATTCCCCTGTTATACAGCTGCTATAAATACTTACCACCGACCGTTTTTACTACCAACAAAGTACCAAACCATCACTGTGTCGATACTCATCACAGCGGAATGGGCTATTTCATTTAATAGCCCCTAAATGGCTACTCAGCGAATATATGTTCAAAATTCCTTAAGTACTAAATTCCCGTAATGACGGTATTTGTGAACTTTATACTGCAGATTACAGAAGGCGTGGGATTTGGTGACTTAGCATTGTAGCATTCTTGTTTTTCTTTTTTTTTAGACGCTGATGGACTGGTGGTTTATGACATGAAGTCACTTGCTAAGTGTTTGTTGTTTGCCGTTTTCAAACTTATTTTTAAATTATTTTGAAAAACCACTGTGTTTTTGGAGTTAAGTTTTCAACAGTAAAATACTTTTAATACCAGTGAAGACGAGTCACTCACGACGGTATGGTCTGAATGAATTTTTGCGGAAATTTCAAATTGAAATGAAAGCATTTGAATGCGATAAATCCCTTATTTAATTTAATAACTCATGATTATGTTATGTTCAAGATAACATTCATATTCCTGTATAAAGCCTTATATTAAGTTTACGAGTGAGCGGGCTTCGTGACCTACTTTATTCTATTCAAGGACTGCAGTTTTGCTTAGGAACTAAACTATCTTATACTCTTTATTAAAGGCTGATAAATTTTAATTTGTAATAATGTGAAGTACAATTATAGTTGAAAAAAGAAATAGCCAGGATTTGGAAAATGAATCAATTTTATATTGTAAACACCCCAAAAGTGTAATGAATTCCAAATTTTTACTCCAAAATATTACAATGAAATTTATATTACAATAATTACAATAAAAAAATATCTCAAAAGCAATGTGGTCGTATTGCATAATAATATAAATTAATACATTGTAAATAAAAGCATAAGATACCAATATTGCATTCTGTAATACAGTAAAGTATGCGCCCATACTATAATGTGTACCATCAAATGTAACCATACTTTCCGCAATAAATTGTTTTGATTTGAATGCAAAAAGCCGCAAATTTTTAATATTTATACTTCAGGACAACCCACTTTTAACCTAAATCGATAATGATTTTAAGAAAATAATCAAATAATGTTTTTTTCTACTTACGTTACTTGTTATTTTGTTTTGCCGACTGTCTACTTGCTCACTTTATTGCGATAGCCAGACAAAATGCGCTGTTGGACTGAGGCCGCTACCGCAATGGTAGTTGCATAATAACTGAGCTTTCCGGGCATACTGGCGATCGCTGTATAGGTACACAGAATGACGTTATTGCAGATCTCTTATTGGTTTAAAATCCCTCAAATGAGTTTACGTTGGAAGAAATAGGATGAAGATAATGCACGTGCACTTAAGCTCGGAGTATACATATGCTTTATTCTTTTAGCTATATTCAGTACCGTAGTGATCTAATAAAATCTTTCAGAGAACTAAAGTTTCTTCATATTTGTTTAAGTATGAGAGATTCTCGCGTAAGTGTATTTTTTCTTCTGACAAGAATATCGGCGGTCATCGTAATATAGTAGAAATAAAATCACGCCTACCCTTTTCCACCACAAATGAAGATTAATCCATCTCATGGTAAGCCGTATAATTTATCAATAGAAGTCGTCAGATATACAGGAACATTCGAATTCAAAAGTGGAGGACTAGTGGTAGGTATATAGCAACAAAGGTTATAATTTCCTGAACGACCATTGACTGACTCATGCACATTTTAATTTAAGATGTGTGTCAGTTTAATGAGCACGTAATCAAAAACATTTAAAATATTATATCGGAAAATTATTATTTTATGGCGACTTCTCTGCCTAAGAAGTTTTCGAACTTAGTGAAAACTATGCCCACATTTTTGCCTCTGGCACATAGCTACCAAAGTACGACAATCTGAAAGATCAACATTGTAGCAGAGCAAGAGAATCAACACAAATTCTGTAAAGTTAAAGTCTTCATGAAATAAAAGCATAACTTCTGGTCGAGTGGGCTAATGTCTTACTGCAACGTGTGTGACCGAAGACTTTGTTGGAAACTTTATTTTTACTACCTAGATATTTAATAACAGAACATAAATTCTGTTTGCGGATACCTAAGTAATAAAAGTTAAACTTAATTGCGATAGGAAATATAATTAGGGCTAGTTTAGCAAAAACCTTTGCTGCAAAATGGACTAATTATTTAGTTCGACTATCAGCTAGTTCACCTTTTCTACGTAAAAGTTAAATAAGAATAACAAACTCAAATCAAAGAAATAATATTACATCAGTCGTTGCTGGAACCAGAAAAATTAAAACGTCAATACAAATTGAAAACAGGATAGGTCCAAAAATGTAACCCTGGGGCACTACCGATGACTCGATTTATATCCTTTTAATAGACGAAGTCAAAAAATTACGAACACAAAAGACATGAGAAACAAAATTGCATTACCATCAATACGCACATTTAGGTATTTAAAGAAATTTCTATATGTATAAAAAAGGATTTTAAATTATGGGTTTGTTTAATCAACAAATATTTCGCCGGACATTGAAATAAACATTAATAAAATAAATCATTTATTCATTCATAATCTCAGGTAAAAAACAAAACTGATGGTATAAATAATAATAATGTGCAGCTTTGGTGCAGCTATGCAATAATGATGAATATTAGAAACAAGTCAACAATATTTGCTGACTTGTTTCTGTAAAAAAACAAAATCTATAGTTCCAAATACAATAAAATAACAAAAACAATATAGGTACACATTTTAAGTAATACATTATGTCTGAAAAATAAAAAAATCTTTTAAGTCATAATATGCCTTTTCAACACGAAAACTATTGAGTGCAGTCTTAAACCGTTGCTCAGAGAGTAACCGAATTGTTTGCGATATTTTATTATAAATCATAGGTGCCATGCTGTCTAAGCTAACTCTTTATAATAGGGTTTTCCATGCAAGTTTATGTTTTAATGCGTCCTCACGTCGGCCCCCAACGAGACATTTTTCGAAATATTGTTGCAGTTGCAATTTCGCTTTTGTAAATAGATATTTTTGTGAGAATTTTGTACTTGCGGAAGTAGGGTATATAGGACTCTTCCTGCTTAAGACTAAACATAGACCTGAGGCATCTTTTTTGGGCCTTAAGGACTGTCCCTTGGTCGGTTGTGTTGCTCCAAAAGACAATACCGTATCTTAATATCGATCCAACATATCCGTGATAGGATGTAAGCAGAGTCTTAACATTGGCGACATTTCTTTATTTGTAAAGTGCATATGAATATTGATTAAGCTTAATAATATTTTTAAGTTTTTCCATTTAAAATGCTTAATTACTTTTAAATAAATGAAAAAATGTGTTAATTAAAAATCACCCGACCAGGACTCGAACCTGGGACCTCTCGGTTGCCGGACGATAGTAGCTCAGTGGGAGAGCACTTGTCCGGCAAACGAGAGGTCCCAAGTTCGAGTCCTGGTCGGGTGATTTTTGATTAACACATTTTTTCATTTATTTAATTGATTAAGCTTTTTTACTGTATTTGTAACATGGGGTTTCCAGGTCAGATTATTGTCTATAGTCAAGCCTAATAATTTTGTAGAGTTCACTTCTTGTACTGTTAATGTAATTTATGTTCATATTCAAGGGAGAGTTATTTCTGAGTTTGACATTGATATACTCTTAGGATGTCTTTTTCAAATTTATCGTCAAGTTATTTCATGTCAACCAGTATATTTAAGGATGATAAGAATGAGGAGGGATGATAGAGTATTATTCATGTCATTTCCTGTATTATTGTTATTATCATAAGTAAACAAAACTGTACAATCGCCCGTAAACATCGTTATATAATGATTTGATACATAGGGGAGGTCATTTATGTAAATGATGAATAATAGAGGCCCGAGTACGCTGCTTTGGGGGATACCCGTACACACTTGACATGTATGAAGAATTGATACCATTTTCGGGATTGAGCCTGGTTATATGGGTATTTTGTTTTCTATTACTAAGGTATGATTTTATTAGTTCAAGCGCATTGCCTCTTACGCCATAATATTCAAGTTTGTTAAGAAGTGTTCCATGATTAAAATTCATAAAACATTATTCAATGTTTTATGAATTTTAAAAGTTTTAATAAAATGCTAAATAAATACTCTCTAAGAAACAGAAACAAGATTCATTTACCTAAAATTCGCACAAATTACGGAAAAACTACTGTTTTATCTGAGGGAGCACAACTTTATAATAAATTACCAAATAACTTAAAAGAAATTAACTCTTTCGAGTCATATAAACTTAGATTAAAACACCATTTCCAAAATATCAATAACAATTAGCATATGTATCATTTCCTATTATCAAAATATTTATGTAATACTTTCTTTCTTAATTTTTACATGAAAAAGATTATTTAAATGTATGTACTTACAAGAAATCAGAGACAAACAAATATAAATCTTTCATCTTATTTAATTATAAGTAAAAAATATTGTATCTCATTTTAAGTGAACTGTAACTTGTTCTTATGAGAAATAAAGTTCTTTAAACCTAATGTTATCTAAAATGTGCCACAGAAATCTGTTTTTTAAATATAGAATTTATTCTAGGCAATAAACTCGCGATTTCATATTTATTAACGGGCAACCGCTCATTTAATATGAACATTGAAATGGCCGTAGACTCTCGCGTTGCTCTAAATATCTCCCCAGTTGAAAATCTCATTACATCTGTACAATAAACTGCGGAAGGTTCTAGAAGAAAATTATTTAGTAAAAAAATTGGTTCGTCTTGAAAACTGACGTGTTGTAATACAAGATTAAAGTTTAAAAGTTTCTACTTTAAAAAATATACTGTTATTTTTATTTTAGTTGATCAATAGAGATATTTCAAAGAATAGTTTGGTTTCTTACACTTATTGACTCTCAGTTACGAATACTACATATTGAAGCGAAAACTGTTTTAACTTAAGAGTTAGTTTTATATATTTTTTTAATCAAGGACATCTTTTTAACCTCCAAAATTCCTTACACTAAATGAGGGCTCATTTTGCTAATACTAGATGCGGAAGAACTTAATTTGCAAGTAATTTTCAGCTAGAAAAGACAAAATCCCATACTCTTAAAATGAAATACTCCATAAATTATTACTCTCAGTAAAACATGGTGTTTTTTACATAACAGGCTATCCATCCAATTTAATATAACGTTTCCTAAGATGAACCAATTTTCCCTCTCAATAACTTAAAAAACAAAAGGGGCTTATTCTCAAAGCGGGCGTTCATACCGGCGGGTAAACGCGTAGATTTTTCAAGCTTATTGCAGGAATTACACTCATTTACCTCTTTATATTTGCTTTCGGTTATATAGTCGTAAAAACGTATGTTAAGTCGAACGTTTTCGCAGAAGGTTTTAAAAAGAAAAGGTCGCTTCTAAATTCTGAATTCTTTTATTTTGAATAACGAATTTCAAAACTCTCGAGGACTTGAAAACGTTCTTTGTACTCAATAGGTTTCAAGTGCGGACTCATTAAATCTGAATCGGTTTTTTTTCTTTGATTTTGTCATTGGCGATGTATGAAAGTACTTAAACTTGTTATTAAAACATGAGAAAAGACTGAATTTGGTTTACAAGGAATTCCTTATAAATCCAGAATACGTACCACAATACTTAAAAGATAAGATGTTAGGGATAGCCTTTGTAGAAATCTAGGTATTTCATCAGTTATTTCTTATACTGTTATAAGATATAACACTGGAAGACTATAATTCTTTCTTATCTTTGAATTACTGATTGTCATAAGTCAGTAGAGCTGCCACCTCCGGCTGTTAGTGACTGTCACATGATACGCGGTGAATCAGGAATGATATCATATGACACGCCAGTCCACAATTGTAAGCGTTTTGCTAAACGCGACATATGTATGTAATTTGTGTGCATTCTATTCCGTTTACAACAATTTATTTATTAGGTTACACCGTGCTTTATTTAGAATACGTTTTTAGATTAAAGGCATAAACTATGTTGTTTGGTCTATTAACATACTTTCTACTTTCTGTTTATATTAGAGGTTAGATTTTAAATTCATCCTATGTTAGGTATGGATCTAAGCCATACAGCCTATTGTACAATAATTGAGGAGTAACAGATCAAAGTGTATCAACTCCGTCAGTGTAAGTTTCGAGATAAAGGCAAAATTCATAATTTCTTAAAGAAAGGACACAAACAAATGTATGGGATTTAATACTGTTTGAAATGATGTCTATTTTTGGTTCTTTTTTATTATAAAAAGTAATACAGTTTGATGCGTCATAATTTGACATGAGGTTAAAGGTTTTTAATAGATAAAAAATCCGTTCTGTACTATTTTTTTTCGGTGGGTGGAGTTGATACACTTTGATCTGTTACTCCTCAATTTATACTGCTTAGCATAGCTTCAATGTAAGTAGGAAACAGAGACGGTGACGGTAATTTTTATTTGTGCAACATAAAAGGCGCTACGAAATTTTCTTTTTATTATTTTAGTATAATTACGTGATTTTTGTGCGATTTGTTTTTTTTTCTTTTTTTATATTGTAAGGATAGGACGTTTGTCTTCCATGCCACCTGATGGAAAGTGCGCATGAAGACTATGGTGTTACACGTCCATCCACGAGAAACCTATATTATATATATATATATAATAGGTTTCTCGTGGATGGACGTGTAACAGCATATATATATATATATATATATATATATATATATATATATATTGTTTCAAAATATATGCAAGACACGCACAGAGAGATTAAAACGGTTCTTAAAGAAAAGGATATTACGGAAGATATTAGGTACTATTGCTTACTATTGCTTTTTATTTGAATAAGCTAGCGTTTATAGTTTGAGAGATATCATGAGTTTTGTCTCCGACCCTAATTCTTTGCTCTCGAGTGTATAAATAAAATACCATACAACAGTTTTATCCTTTTATCCCTGGGGGTTATATGTGAAGAAGTGACCTAAAATCAGTTCTAAATAAGGGTATTATAAGGTTGAAGGTTGAAGGAAATTATT
Source organism: Stenoptilia bipunctidactyla (assembly GCA_944452665.1). NCBI lineage: Eukaryota > Metazoa > Arthropoda > Insecta > Lepidoptera > Pterophoridae > Stenoptilia > Stenoptilia bipunctidactyla. Next base: position 19,091,367 of record OX101734.1, on the reverse strand, counting down.
TGCGTTTTCTATGAAAACCCCTAGATTTCAGGGCAGATGACGTTTTCCGAGGTAGCTTTGGTTGGGATTTCAATACCGTGTCTGCGTAAGAAAGGCTTTGATAGAGGTGCTTTTAATTAAGCTTGATAAATATCTATTATAACTTAAAAAGGGTTTCTCGTACATACTCACTAATGAATTTACCAATTTTTTATACTAATAAGTAGGTACTTATTTGTTTTTCAGTTGTAAATAAATAACTAGTGCTACAATTTTCGCTTTTTCACCTTTATTTGCAGAGTTTTATCTTTATTAACCGAATTCAAAAAAAGGAGGTTATCAGTTTGACCTGTATGTATGTATGTATGTATGTTTGTCCGCAATTTTCTCACGTTTGGCTGAACCGATTTGGATGCGGTTGTCAGAAAAAGATTTGTCATGTTTAGGAGAAGGTTTTAGTATATTGACCAACTTAAAAAAATAAGGTTCTCTATTTATCTGTTTATTTTGTATCAGAGATGAGCCGAATGTTCGGCCGAACATTCGTATTTCGTAAAACATTTGTATTCAGCCGAATGTTTGATTGATTTGCCGAATAATTACCGAATACTAGCAGTTTCCCGCAGATTTACCTGCATAACTCCTGATTAAAAGTAGCCAACTTACAAAGAGGAGTTTAACCTGTATGTTAATTATGTTTGTCATCGATTATCTTGCGTTTGGCTGAACCGATGTTGATGCGGTTTTTAAAAGGATATTTGTCCTATTTAGAAGAACCTTTTATCTTTTACTTACTTTCAATTTAGGGCTAGCTTTTAGTTTTTTCATAGTAAGTTAGTTTCCATATTTGTAGATATACATGATAGAATTTTTAGTGATAAGTTTGGGATAAGTTCTTAGCTGACTGTTCGCACGAAGATTGTTTTTAAGCGAATCTCTTTTTGTCGTCAGCTTCTGCAGCACGAGCATGCTGGCGATACCTAGACAAGACCATCTCGTGCTGCATCAAGTCGTCGTTATTTTTCGTTGGGATTTAATTCCTCTTCTTTCTTAAAGCGTCCTTCTCCATAGTTTTCTACCTAGGTAAAACGTATATAACAATAGCAGGTAAGTAAGATTTTACAGTACCAAAACATCACATTACCAGAAGTAGTAGGTCGTTACTGATACCAGAACTAGCCTCAAACTTATCACTAATATCTATAACTGTAGAACCTACCTATGAAAAAACTAATAACTAGCCCAAAACAAAAACCTAACACTAAAAAGTATGAAATAAAAAATAAATAAAAAAAGTCATAAAACCAAAAACAAAATGAAAACAAACTAATAATTTTTTTTTAAGAAAAAAGTGAACCGCATTCAAAAAACCAACCCACTAAAAATGTTTAAATAATTTTTATAAACGCCATCCTATTCCTGTTTCTATTCCATCCATATTACTACCCCGTATAGTAAATTTCTGCCAAAAATTAATTAATATTAATTAATGTATTTAGAACATTAACAATTTATCTGGGTAGGTATTTACGTAGTTTTTGAAGCCGAAATTCGTTTTACATTCGATTTAAATGCCGAACATTGGGTATACAATATACGGTTTTTTTTATATTCTTAAAATAACAGTGAAATAAAATTAGTCTGATACAGGTACCTACTCTAATGAGACATTTATTTATTTTATTAATAATTAAATTTATTTAATTAAATACTAAATAAAACTGGTCTCTTCATAAGTCTAAAAAGAATGCAATAGCTTGCATTCTTTTAACACAAGTGTCATATCTTAAAAAAGTAGGTACCAGTGGTAGGTAAATTGAATTCAAAATTATAATTTTTTTTTATTTTCACAACTTTTAGGAATCATTTATTATTTTGGACTTTGAATAAGCGGTATTTTCTTCTAGTACCTACACCCTTGATCGTAATAATCAACGAATGCAGAGCATTAATAAAAACCGACTTCACGTCAAAACTTTGGCTGAAGTAGAAGGTCGTCAAGGTAAACGATCTCCAAAGTCATACATCTTTAAAAAAACATTCGATGAAAATTATATGGAACCAAATGGAAAGTATTTTCTATATCTGATGAAAAAATCATCAAAATCGGGTTACCCAGTCAAACGTTATGAGGTAACAAACATAAAAAAAACATACAGACGAATTGAATTGAATTGAATACCTCCTTCTTTTTTTGAAGTAATTTCAAAATAGATAAGCTAGTCAAAAAGCACGGCGACATTAAACCGAAATTAAAGCCCTATTTTTTATTTTTGTCGAATGGTCGGCCGAAGTTCGTATGTGGTTCAAACCACATTCAGCCCATTAGCAATTTTTATACATTTAAAGACAGCCGATTTATCTACTTTCTTAAAACTTCACCTATCTTGGATTAGTAAACAAATATTGTCTTAGCTGCCCAATCAAATTAATACAAACAGTTAGTACTACTTCCTACGCAGGTATATCTAATTCGAGTCCACTTGCCGCAATCTATTCGATTACTCACCTGTCACTTGTTTAATCGAATTAAACTCGAATTTACTGGACACTTCAACTCGATCGCGGGTTATCGCCACAATGCTACATTGTTTTATCTTCTTTTTCGTTTCTTATTTAAATGTTTGTATCTCCTTCGCGATGCTTCGGTAATAATTATAATCCATAATTGTAGTCAATTTTCAAACTAGCTGCCTGATCAAATTTGTCTTAATTACACAAACAGACAATACATATATGGCTAATAAGTTTTTATAAGCGTGTGTTATGTAACTACACAGTGAGACTAGTATCCTATTACAGTCGACCAAGCAGATAGTTGTAAAATAGTTCAAACAACAACAAAAAATATTTACCTATGAATAGTGATAGATGGCGTTGCACCCAATTTTGAATTACATTTTAAAACCGTTGTTTGAACTATTTAGGGGGTCAACTTACTGCTTGTTCGACTGTACATGGTATACATACACAGACTCGAAAAGCCAGTTTAGTTAAGTTCGTTTCGCTAGACTGACAGTCGAACCCGCGAACTCTCACACTGCAGGCCGAACAATAGACCAATGCACCAAAGAGGCCTGAAAACCACGAATAACTAAACTGAACCATGATTAACTTAAAATATGAACCTATTTTCAGTGTTAAGTATAAATAACATATAAATTGAAATATATTGGAAACACATTAATTTGAATACTGGTTTTATAGCAGTACAATTAAATTTAATCGTTCACCGCGTACGCTATGGACTACGTTTATGACTTTCATCTATATCCTTACTGCTAATATGCATCAGTTAATTAAAATTATTCCATGTTTTAATTAGCCATTAATATGTATTTAAAAATAGAGGTCGTTTCAGTAGACTATTAAGCAACATAAAATTTATATGTGACTGTATCACAGATATCTTAAATTGAAAGCGATTTAGAGCTAATGTTGCTAACACGGGCTGTAATTATCAATAATTATATTTCTGGGTAGGTCACTATCCCAAGTGGGGTACCCCAGGGGTCACTTTTAGGACCCCTGCTCTTCATAATCTACGAAAATGACTCTGTCTTCGTTCATCACGCCTTCTGTGTTTCACTGATGACATGATTTTTTTTTCCATTTACTACAATTGATGATGCTTTTATATGAATATTGTTATACGTTTGCGTTTGCCCGCGACTTCGTACACGCATAAACTCAAAAGTCCTATTTTCCGTCCCCGTTGGAATTCCGGGAATTCCTTCCATTATACAAACAGACACTTATTGAGGAACCTTTATACCAAGTATCACATCCGTGCACTCAAAGAATAAGATTTTGTCATACAAACTAAAACATCATATGTTTCCCGTTCCCGTGAGAATTTCGGGAATTCCTTTCATAACACAACCAGTCTCTTTTTGAAGAACTTTTATGCCAAGTATCATATCCGTGCACTCAAGGAATAAGATTTTTCATACAAACTAAAAAGTCCAATAATTCCCGTTCTCGTGGGAATTTCGGGAATTCCTTCCTTAGTGCTCCCGTACATCCCCTAAAGAATGTATGTTCCAAATTTCAGCTCTCCACGCCCAGTAGTTACGGCTGTACGTTGTCTGTCAGTCACTCAGTAACTCAGTCAGTAACGGAACAGTTTTATATACATGTATATAAATATAATATGTATATTGATATGAATATTGTTTAAAGGTGTAAATCTTAAAAGACAAAATCTAGTCAGAGAAAAGTGCTGCATGACTATAAATTATAATTTGATCAACATGTCAACAATGTCATTGCTAAAGCATCCAAGCACTCGGGTCTGTGTTGCGTACTACAACAGACTTTAAGCAATCTTAAAATCTTGAAAGTTCTATACTGCTGCTATGTGCGTAGTATATGCTTCACAAGTATGAAGTCCCAGATACACAACGTACATTGATCGGATTGAGCGAATACAAAAGAAATTCACCAAACATATATGTTACAGAACTAGGGACAATTATAACAGGGATTCATATAATATCTACTGTCGTAAACATCATCTGTTGCCACTTGATCTAAGACGTGATATAGACTTAAATTTATTATTAAAAATTACCTCCAATGAAATAGACTGCCCTGATCTTTTATCCCGTATCTCAATATCAGTTCTCTCCAAACCTTTTTGGAATAATCAATGTATGTGCCATTTGCCGCAACCTTTTGTTCTTTTTTATATCCCATAACTTTGAGGTTTTGTTCCTTAGTAAAAAATAATACTTTTTGCCTAAGAATATGTGGTTCAAAAGTGCATACTTTCCAAGATATCTTAATTAAATGAGTTCATAAATTATCACCCTAGTAAAATGTCTTTAACCATACACTGAAGCCATACAACGAACAACAAAAACATTTTAACATTAAGGAACGTTCCACACAACGTACAACGCAAAACGTTGCGAACTGTACCCGTGCTTAACGATAAAAAAGGGATCGAAAATGCCACGTTGTCATATTTTGCATAAAGGTGTTTTAAATAAGATGGTTTGACTTAATTGCGTTATTTTGTGTGAAAAATAAAAACCAAAAAAATATGAAAATTTAAAATTTAAAAATTGTCCACATGCTGTTTGATTATATTATTACATGGTCCCATTAATTCGCTAGAGTTATGGGAAATCAACAGGAACACCTTGTAGACAGAACACGTATGTATACCTTGCGAGCGAGTAGCAACTTTAACAAAACTGACTCAAAATTAGGTTCTCTCCAAAATTAAATTAATCTCTCCAAAATTTCATTCTTCGATTGATTTATTTAGTCGAAATAATATTTAAATTTTAACTCTGTTGCACATGTTTATATTAAAATATACAGGGTTATTGGTAATAGGACCGGAATCTCTTTAGGTTAACTTTTTTTTCAGTTATAGATAGGTGTTTAGCTAATCAATATTAACAAACCGTAATAAAATTGTTTCAGTGTGATTCCAAACAGAAGCTACAGGAAGTTTTATAGATTAAAAATGCATTTTACAAAAAATAGCTTTTTTCTCCAAAAAAGGTGTTATGAATTTTCCGTACACTTTTTTGTAAAAATTTCTACGCTCTGGCTATTCAACGAGGTAAAACAATTGGCATTTAACCGCACAGTTCTAGAATAAAATTCAAAAACAAAATATTAAACCTACATTTTTAATCCTTCAAAGGAATTTTACCATGGTAGTTTTCAAGATATCTATTTTTAAAAATTTTAAGTCCAGATGAATTAAAATTTTTTTGACAAATAGCTGTCATTTTTTATTTTCAGTTAAATTTTTGTGTGGTTTTTTATGAACTTTTGACTTTTTTTATTTATAGCATGTACACTGCTCTTACGCTTAAAAACAACTATTTCTGTGTCTATTTGTAAGGACCTTTAATTAGCTCCTATTGTATATTTTTTATAACTAAACTTGTAATTTTTGCTGTTGTCCTATACTAAATAAATAAAAATGCGAAATTAAGAATTGGTATTAGTCTTTTTTTTTACAAAAATATGGCGGAACAAAACAATTATATTTTACTTGGATGATGCCATATAATTTTTGGGAAATAAATATACATGACCTTGATTTAATACTAGTTAATTCTTGCAGAATATCACTGTGCAAAAGCTTGCAATTCTTAAATACTTCTTTGTCATAAATTCGATTTCAGAAGTTTAAGTACTTTCTTTAGTAAATGTCAGAAGCCATTTCGACGTCCTGAAAATTCCGATATCCACCGACCAGCACAGGACCAGGATGGTTTGTGGCCTAAATCTGTCCTTCAATCATAGGCAGGAAGTAATCTTTAAAAAAATAAGTGTTGTGATGATTATGACTTTTATCTTCATTTTAATATACATATGCTGTAATTTGCATATCATACGACATCGCAGGTTAAGCGGCGTTCGGCGCGGTCGGTAACAGGATGGGTGATCGCCGATCGTTTATTTCTCACAACGATTTCCGTGCTTCGGAGGGCACGTTAAGCAGTCGGTCCCGGATGCTGTACATTTGTATACAGTAGTGATTACAGTGTATCAGAAGGCATTTCGGCACCCTGAAGATTCACTGGGCCAGCTTCGTGGTAACGGCCTAAACCACCTTATCGCCCAGAGGAGAGACTGTAGTGGGCTCATTACACGGAGTTGTGATGATGATGATGAAAAATATATTCTTAATAGCTATTGTATGATAGCCGACGACCACTTTGGCGATGTGGCAAACCTATCTGCCTTAGACGCCAGTGGTCGCGGGTTCGATAACCCGCACGGAACAAGAAAAAAAAATCCGTTTATCTATATAATATGTATTTTATATTCTAGGTGCCCCTTAGTTCGCTACATGGTATCTCATAACACAAGCTTTGTTCATTTTGGGGCCATATAGTTGGTGTGATTGTCTGGGGATTTTATTTTTATTATTTATTTTATTGTCAGCTCAAACTTGAAACAAATTCAACATTTCAAAAACAACTACTCCCTATTTATTGAAGCTCCTAAATTGGTTATAAAACTCTCCCTCGGTGTAGTAAATAGAAATATGTTTTAATGCGACGCGAGACGGTTGAACTTCCATTGGTCACGAGTTAAAAAAAAAATGTTTAAAATGAAGCAAATAAAAATTAAATAAACTCGAAACAACATATGTAGTTACTTGATCGGCTACACAAGCTTAGGAGTCCTTTAACTCCCTGTACATAATTATTTGTTATTTTCTTAGTATATCAGAGTCGTACAGAACCCTTTCATAAATCTCTATAACCGTTACGTGTACGTGCGGTAAATTACTAAACGCAGAAAACTTCTGTTTCCATTGAGATTGGTAATTAGTTGGCATGTATTTCTTTTTTCTATTTCTAGATTTCCACTTCTAAATACTAACCATGTCTAAATCAATCGACTTTTAGGCAATTTACATTTTTTTTTCAGTTTCCGAGCCATCTATCTATCTAATTTAAATCAGTGATTATTCTCAGGTTTGTTTTAAAACTACGCAAAAGTAATATAAATACAAAACTAAAAATAAGAACTGTACATCCTTGTAAATAGTTTATTTTAATAAGTTTAGAACGAAATCATACATATATTTTTCTGAAAATCCTAGAATTAATCAAAAAATATAATAAAATTCCTACAAATGACATTCTTTACTTATCGACAAATAGATATCGATTAACCGGTATATATGACGGAAGCATTTATTCGGTCCTTGAAATAAATATGTTGTTTGCCAGAACTGCAAATCACCATGTCATCGTCTATAAATCAGGATCATTTACAACCTCATACAATGCTTCGTCTCGTCAACTGCGAACACTATTTGTCAAACGATGCGACGTGCACGCACGTTGACTGATGGACTTATTATTACTAGGATAACATATTTATGTGATAGAGCTAAAGAGTCAGTTTGTTTTATTTGAATTATTATTATCCAAATCGACACACAAACGTTATGGTCCTAAATTAAGTTTTCATATAATCCTGTTATATGGAGACCAGACAGCCAGTTTCAAATTTTAGCAATAATTACAAATTTAGAAGTTTCAATCCGAACCTGTGTTAACAAATACTATTTAGAAGAAATCTTCACAAAAATACGTTTTGCTTAGTTTATAGTAGCTACGTAAATTCTAAAAATTTGGGCTTTGAGCAATCCACATGTCGCATATTCACCGAGATATCTAACAACGGCATTTTAATGTTCACTCTCGTAATTCTGCATTCTATTACCGGCTTATCAAATTGAGCCATGCCGCGTTATAATCAAGGTAATCTGATCCAATTTTCGCTAATTACACCTGAACCATACAGAATTAATGTTTCCAATTTAGAACTAGGTATGTAATTGCATAATTTTTCATAAATACGAATAATCACATCGAGTTAATGCTAGTTTTGTTAACTGAGAATGACTGGATACTTTACTTGTAAATCTTTAGATTTGAAAAACAGGTATTTGAAAGCCTGTCTTGGGGAGATTATTTTAAAGTTATCTAGACAGCGGCAGCTGGTCAAGCCTAGTTCAAGAGTTAACAACAAAGGAACTGACTAGCCAGCGCCAAGTTATTTGACGACCACTTTGGCGATGGGGTAAACCTCAGATGCTAGTGGTTGCGGGTTCGATTCCCGCACGGAACTAGAAAAAATAATGTTTCGGGTCTGGGCGTTTATCTATATGTGTATTTTATACTCTAGGTTCCCCCGTAGTTCGCTAAATGGTATCTCATAGCACAAGCTTTGCTTACTTTGAGGTGTAGCAGTTGTTAGTGTGATTGTCTGGGGATTTTATTTTATTTATTTATATTCCGAGATTTATATTGATAGATACTACTGTAAACAAGTATACAGCACCCGGGACTGACTGCTTAACGTACCCTCCGAAGCACGGAAGTTGACGTTAGAAATTAATAGTCGAGGGTCACCCATCCAAGTACCGACCACGGCGAACGCTGCTTAATCTTTGATATCGTTTGATACACACATTAACCACAGCGCCACGATGACTTTTGACATAAAATGAGATAGTAACTATAAATATAACACTTTTTAACCGGATGCATGGCGTATAGTTTCTATCTATTACTTATTTATTAGCAAATCACACCAAACACATATTCTTAAGTAAAAAGTAAGCCCTAAGGAAGCAATAGCATATTAATAGTAGTGGGATTTTCATTTTCATTAATGTAGGTACACATATTCCTAAGTTCACACATCTTCACACACATGCACTTACGCAACCTCACGCACTTTATCGGTAATACACATCACACTATAACAAACTACACATACACCTTGATACATAAGCACCGCCGTTATCATTGTATTTCTCTTATTTTTATTTTTATTTTTGTTTTATATTGTAACTCATTTCCTTTTACTGACCACTTGTCCGGAGCCTGGAGAGGCTGGTAATCTGTCATACAGGTCTCCTAGTACAGACACCAGTCTCTCGCATAGATATACCTTAAATTGCACTTAGATTTAATTTGGAACTGTTTAGCTCTTAGTTAAGATATCATTATAAGTTGCTATTTGTTATAACATTTTTGATTTATTTTAAGTTTAAATACTTTCTATGTGAGAGAAAATAATAAAACATTTTTTCATTTTTCATTTTTCAGTTTAGATTTTACTTTTTAACTCGACGTTTCGGTGTCTTTGCAGACCCCGTGGTCACAATGTCGCTCGTGTTTTGCTTTAGATTATGCATCGTGAAAACTTAAGACTATAAGGGCGTGGATCCATCTCTACGGCACGTATTATATATTTATATTCTAGGGTTCCCCCTAGTTCACTACATGGTATCCCGTAACACAAGCTATGCTTACTTTGGGGCCATTTATTTGGTATGATTGTCTGGGGATTTTATTTATTTATTATTTATTCATTTCTAATTCATTAAGAATTTCTGACGGGATCAAAGTTCTGCGGGGAAAACCGCGGGTAGCTGATAGTTGATGAAAATAACATGGTGATACCTAAGTTTCACCTATTATTCCAACTTACATAAGGGAAAGGAATTTAAGTTGTTCTTAACTTTTCATGAGGTATCCATTCAATTAACCTTGAATCTACCGTAATCATATTATGTTTAAAAAGCTGATGCCAACAAATCATTCCGCACCTAGACAATTTGTGCTAAAAAGAAACAATTAGCTAAACAGGCGTACGAAAACAGAACTTTTTAAGTAAAAGAAACCATTAGCTGAACAGGCGTACGACCACAGAACTTTATCGACTACATACGAATCGATAAAGATCTGTGATCGCACTGCTGAAACCATTCACTATTGTGAAAACACTTCGACCCCATGTAGGTACAGATGGCAGTATCAAGCGTTACAAATCTGTCAAATTTCTCCTACCAATTTTAACTTAATGTAAAGGGCATACAGTTCAGATTCAATTACAATTTTTTGACAGATTTGTAACGCTTGATCTGCTGCCTTCTGTACTAGAGGTTTCCCGTTATATTAATTTACTATGTACCTACATGCAACAGATATTGATAAAAGCCCGCCGTACATACATGCCGTATTATAGATGTAGGTATCTTTAACCATGTTAATATTAATATGCAGACTTTAATATTTAGATGTTTTCGGAAAATACTACGCGCCCATGAACTTCAAAATTATTCCTTCGTTCCGTTCTTTACGATGGCATTTTATATTTCTACTTTACGAAGCAAAACGTTTTATATCTCGGTAATTTTGAATACAAGAAACTGTTTATCTATCCATGAAGAATTTCTATTTTTGCTGCTTTAAAAGTTTTATTATGTTGTTCTCATTCCCTGTCTCGGTTAGGGTATATACATTTAAACGGGCATGTTATAGGTCAGTTTGCATGTCGCTGAATTGGTAGTTGTAGGCTATAAATCCATTATTAAAATGTAATTCAAAAAATAAACAGAATGCATCAAGAATTTCTATGCGATAAAAAGTTACTCTGGTAGTAACTGTGCAAAGCTAAAAGGTTGTAACTCTAAATATATTAATTATACTCATTTTACTTATACTAACTCAACAGTATTGAATGAAGCGCGGCATATCCTATTCAACCAATATGATCGATGTATATTATGAATCGTAAAGTCTTTTTAGAAAAGATGTTTTACCTGTCACGAATATCTTTTTATTTCTGCATAAAATAGAAAGCGAAAGACTATTGAGTTTGGAGATTTAATACAAGAATTTTTATTTACTTTAATGTGGAACTTAACAATAATAAATAATAAAAATCTTAATTACTTTTTTTTGTTTTTATCTACAATCAAAAGATCTGCAATTGTAGATAAAAACATAACCTTATCTTTAGTTTTATTTTTCATAAAAGTTGAGTGAGCTAAGTAAAGTGCTACAAACTTACCTGGCCCGTTGTAGAAAATAATTGTAACTAAGATTTATCCTTATTTATTTATTTATTTAATAATTTATGTACACACATAGAAACTTAATTAAAGAAACATATAAATTAAAAAAAAAGTACAAAGGCAAAGCTTATTTCTATAAGAAATTTCTACCAGCAAGCCTGAGGCTGGAAAATGAGATTAAAAAGAACAAATTAAGTGCGTACCACTTACTTACAAGCAAATAAATATACATTACATACACTACATACTAAATATATAAATACAATTAAATATATAAATACATGAAATATATATCTATGAACTAGAGTTGTGGACTCAATAGCAAAGACGCTAGCGCCACAGTTTCTGGGTCAGATCATTTTGTTATTATATAGATCCTATTTATGATCCAACGTTTTCTATTAGGACTGTGCTTTTCTGTCACCTTTGTGCTAACATCACCGTGTTCTGTTGTTTCAGGTTCTACTGGGACCTCTGCATGTTGCTGCTGTTGGTAGCCAACCTCATAATTCTGCCGGTCGCCATCTCATTCTTCAACGACGACCTCAGCACGCGATGGATTGCCTTCAACTGTCTCTCCGACACCATATTCCTTATAGATATCGTTGTTAATTTTAGAACAGGTATGTTGGTTTTATTTTATATCATTAATAACGAGCTTTTCCCCGCAACTTCACCCGCGATTACCTTATAGATTATATATCCTTTCTGTGGGAATTTCAGAAGCTCCTTCCATAATACAACCAGACGCCCATTGAAGAACCTTTATACATATGTACCAAGTATCACATTCGTTATTCGAGTAATAAGATTTTTCATACAAACTAAAAAGTCCAATATTTCCCGTTCCCGTGGGAATTTTGGGATTCCTTCCGTAGTGTTCTCTTACACTCCTTACACTGTCAGTCACTCAGTCAATAACGGAACAGTTTTCTATATATATTAAGATTACACAGCGAAGTTTGGTTTTCATATACCTTCTATATAACTTATTCTGATATAATGACTTCGTTTATAGTTACATATCGCTAATTATGTCCCTTTTTTAATGAATTTCGTCCGACGATAGTGACCGACACATGATTCCTAACACCTTCGGCAGTGTTCGGGACAGCGATGTGATACCCAACGACATTCGGCGCGTGCAAAGCTTTTTTGATTTGAGTCTGTAGATTTACTTTAGTGAATGTAAATGTGCAACGGAATTATGTATACCACCCAGTCTGTCACACACACACAGTAGGCTTACGCGCGATTGTCTTTTGGTGGTATACATAATTCTTCATAATAAACATAATTCTGTTGCAGCCTGTACTTATTAAATATAATATCTATTTTGAATTATCTCTGTTTTTTCCCTCAATTAAAATAAAATACATACTAACATAAACAGGAGTTTATTTATTATCTACAGAACACTTTGTATGACTTATTTTTATTTCCCTTTGATGTCATTACAAACGGGTTCCACTATATTTAATTTACTTTATCCAAATATGTAGTCAACCATCTAATTTAAACTATAGCTGGATTCTTTGTAATTTGTAATTGTAAAATTGGAAATGAAAACGAAGATGACTTGGGATGATATTTGTTTTTGTTTGTAACACTACATATCACTTCAAAGACACTTTTAAGAAAATTTGGCAAATTGTTGCTCTTTGGGAAATCGTATCAAAACGGAAATTCTTTAAGCTATCTATACTTTTCGTGAATATCCCAAGAACTTTACACAAAAAATATACTTCGTCCATCATCTGCTCATAAAGAATTACTAAAAATAGAAGTTAGATAAGCGTAGTGAACCCCGTTTGATAGTTACCTATAATCGCTTTAGCAATGATGTGTTCCGGCAATATCTTATGAAGATCTAGTTATCTTTTAAGTGCGCTAGTCTATTTTTAACCTTTTGATGTTGAGTTCAAACGTAATCGTTTAAAATAAATACAATATTAAATATTTGTACATACTTCTTTTCAGGAATCATGCAGCAAGATAATGCAGAACAAGTGATATTAGATCCCAAGTTAATAGCGAAGCACTATTTGAGGACATGGTTCTTCCTTGACCTCATCTCTAGCATACCACTAGATTATATATTCTTGATCTTCAACCAGGTAAACGTACGTTGCAATTTGGCCGTGTTGTTCTTTAACTAGAGTTAATCTGTCTTTATGTTTATTTGATTCTGTTTCAGCTTGGGTGTTATTAGTTTTGTCCATTTTTCTGTTAAGTTCCTTTTCGTTATATAAATCTATCTAAGCGAATTACCACGACATTCTCCGATGGTTCACCACGTATTAATTTTTTAAAGGTTTCAACTGTAAGGTTTGATAATAGCACTCTTCATTTTTAAACTGTATTTAAATCTCAAATCGCCATCGATTTCAAAATTAACGCTGATATGGTGTTATCTTCATATTGTCGTAACCTTTCCAGGTGTAGACAGGTATTCTTTTTTATCACAATTTTATTTTTTAACCAAATGTTTGATGAGCACGTTTATTAATGAAAGCACTGCTGACCTTTTGACGCTCTGTCTTTTTCTATTCTTGCACTCTCAATGTTAAACTGTGCTAATAAATGCCGCGGCAACTTTTGTCTTTCTCCATCTTCTAATAATTATGCACATTATTTTTCTCTTATGTAAATTCCAATAGACTTTAATGTTTCTTACAAGCATGCGCTCTAAGGCTCCTGGTTATGTTCATTTTCGTTGTTCTTCTCAGTTCCCCTATTTGAGTTTCATTACCTACACAAAATTTCTGTACTCCTACACGAAATCTCCACAATAATTGATTTTATTGTAAATAGATTAACAACACGACCAAACGGCATACTATGACCACATGATTGCAATCTACACTAACTATTCATAATATAACAGCTTGATATTTAAACTTTTAATATTTACAAGTAACCTTTCATAAGTTCTTTTATAAATATTTCATATTTTTTGGCTGATTATCAAATATTTTTGTATAAATTAATAATAATCATATTACTACTTATTTGTTATGACTTTGCTTCAGCACTTTTGTTTGGCTGAAAATCGACTTTGTTAATGCAGTTTTGCATGTATTTCACTTTAATTGAATATATGCTATACTTAATTTTATCATTCAATATTTTCTTTGCCCCTCCAGGTTTGTGTTAATATATTTGTAATGTGTAATATTGCTATGTTAACAGGATTTTAGTGAGAACTTTCAATTTCTTCACGCCGGTCGTGCGCTCAGGATATTACGGTTAGCAAAACTGCTGTCTCTGGTTCGACTGCTGCGATTGTCCAGGCTCGTCCGTTATGTCTCGCAATGGGAGGAAGTATATGTAAGCCTCTGTCTTTACTAACCCCCCCACATAAAAATGCCCACCACTAACACTGCTCTAACTAACTACATAAACGAGTTCATTTACTAACACTTCTTTCAACTGACTTCTATGATCTTTCCAATAATATTGGATTATATCTTAATCTGTGAATCTAAAAGTAGAATCTTAATTATGTTGATGAAAATTAGAGAAGTAGAATCCTGATGTGATGTTGTAATCCTGTATTATTCCGACCTGTCCTGTCCTATGTATGTGAGCCCTTATACCCGCTTGCACCTTGTCCGCTTGAAAGCCGCTTGTTCTGCCGCACGCTGTCACTTCGCCCCCTGTCTCCCCCCCCCCACCTCTGGCTATGTGAGCAGCGCCGCGAAGCCTGCCCTCCTTCCGACCTCCGTTACCTGACGTTTGTGTTGCGAACTCTTTCTATTATTTTGCTGCTTAAAGGAGCTAGGAATTACACATGAACAAAAATAAACCGTAGTTTGACGATATTTGTTGAATGTACTTTCAAGTGCCACGCGCCAAGTACCAACCACTGAGCAAACTCATTCATTACATCGCTCATTTTTAGTTCTCTTCAATTTTCATTTCGAAATTTCGTACCTACTCCTTACAAGACAAACAGATTCTATACAACAAATTCTTTTATCAGAGAATAAAAATCCAAACTCTCTAACCTGAATACATCGTACCGACTATTAACAATCGGTATTTAACTACAATAAACAAATATATAAATGAAATAATCTATTAATTATGATATCAGAGCAAATGTTAGTGAGCCAGGCAGTAGAAAATTGTTGAGAAGTTGACACAGACCGCGACGTGGCTTGGGGCGCGCGGGAGGCCCCTCCCCGCCCGCCCCTGACCCGCACACTCCCCGCGATCCACTCCCGCTCTCGCGCCTGCCTCTCTTCCTACTATCTCGTGTTTCTCGCTTGTTTTCTAGATCTTGCAGAATCTCCAAAAAAAGCGCACCGAAAGGAGAGGGCGGCTCAACTCCGACGTTTCCAAAAAGAAGGGCACCAAAAGCAATCTGATCTTCAAGGTAACAGGGTCGGCGCGAGCCGGCACGCATGTGCTCGATCGCCCGCTTAGCATGCCCGGCGCGGCCGGCTCCTAGCCCGCAGCTTCGCTTCTGCCGGTGAGCTCGGCGGGCGGCCGGGCGGCTCGCGCGCCGCCGGCGGCCGGCTCGCGACTCGCCCGCGCCGTGGCCCCTCGACTTCCACTCGCTCACGCTCACATACCTAATTTTTTCTCACTTCTACTTTTTAACCTCATCGGTAGAGAATCATCGCGATGCTTGACTCGGGCGTCCCTGTCGCGCAGTCCGCACGGCTTCCTTAGAGTCCACGCTACCGAGTGACCAACCGTTGATCCGTCATCTTCTGTTCGCAGTTCCTCAACATGGCGTCCGTATTCATGCGGATATTCAACCTGATCTGCATGATGCTTTTGATCGGCCACTGGTCTGGCTGTTTACAATTTTTGGTTCCTATGCTGCAAGGGTTTCCGCCGAACTCCTGGGTCGCAATAAACGAATTACAGGTGAGTCGGTGATTAAATTTCTGAGACGTCTGAAAAAGGCGTTGGAAAATTGTTCAAAAGATAAGCAAAACCCCAAAAGCATTTTCGGTAACCAATCCTTCTATTTGGATGTCCAGGAAGCATTCTGGCTGGAGCAGTACTCGTGGGCGCTGTTCAAGGCGATGTCGCACATGCTGTGCATCGGCTACGGGCGCTTCCCGCCGCAGTCGCTCACCGACATGTGGCTCACCATGCTGTCCATGATCTCCGGCGCCACGTGCTACGCGCTCTTCCTCGGACATGCCACCAACCTCATCCAGAGTTTAGACTCCTCAAGAAGACAATATAGAGAAAAGGTATTCAATTTTTACCGTCCATTGATTTTGTCTTCATAACAAAAGTGTCTAAACATGATAATGGTTCACGATTTCTTTGTAATCCTTAGCTTTTAAATTTGACTAAGTGGATGAAAACCGTTATGAATCCCGTACCTTAAAAAATAATGTGAATAAGTATGTGAATAATTACGATCTTTTAAATTGCATTTTTAACTTGGTTCATCAAAATGCCAATACATAAACGCTTTCGATAATTACTAAAATATTGAACGTCACTAAAGTTCAAATCGAAGAATGGATCACTAAAGATATCATTGCCTGTTTCAGAGATTAGACGTGAGTATGGATGTTGTGAAGTGTGCTGTTTTTTAGCTTTAAAATAATTCATGCACATATATCATTCGACACTAAAATAACGTTTCATTCATAAAATATCAGGGGATGCGTTTAAAAGGGATTTCATAACTGTTTTCAGCAACATCACAGGGTACTAACAGGAGCATTTCTATAGAATAAGAGATTATGGTATAAGAGTTGGCCACTAGATCCCATGTAAAGAGATAATTTGCCCACGAATTTTAAATAGAATATAGAATTGAACAATTTAAAGAGACACAGAAATGAAATAGTTACTTTGTTATTGAGGAATTGGATTCATGAAGTGCAATGAAACCAATTTACTTGACGAATCAAGTAAATTTAATGGCACCTAAAACAAATTATTTTTTGCTGTGACCAGACTGCACGGAGTTTTAAATTTCTCATCAAAAATACTAGTTTTTAATTTCATTTGTTTTAGTTTTGTAACAAAGCATGTATACCTCTTTTTAGCAAAACTATATGTTACAATTTTATTTACCAAATCGCCAATTTCTGTCCTCACGTTATTTTTTTACAATAATTAATACCCGAAATCGCATACTTTATGTATCATCTAGATAAAGCTGACTCTCGTCTTCGAAAAATCAAGCTTTTCATGGTTATGACCAAATTACCGACATAAATATTTTCGATATGTCAATTTAATTACACACCAAGTTGAAAAACATCGAAATATTTTCTTTATATCGGATCTATGAAGTGGCCTACTATCGATGTAAGCTAAGTTAATCAAAGCGTATCATGCTTTCTCAGTTTTGGGTAGGTACTAACTTTATTGCTTATGGTTTATCATATTCTCCGAAAAAAATTCTTACTGCAGTATTATTGTAGATGTGGATATCTTAAAATATTATGTACCTACCTTTACATATAAATTTCTTTTGACATTGTCATCAAAGAGCTAAACTAAGGCTCTCTTAATTCTTCCATCGATAAATCTATCCATGTATGTAGATTTAGATAGTCATATTCTATAAAAATGAATATGACCACGGGGTATGAATATGAAAACATCGAGTCAAAATTTAAAATGTAAATATACGCGATAAATCCGGTTAAAAAGTGTTTTATTTAATAGAACTAAGTCCTTTGTAAGTCGTATGATCAGTCGAAATTTCTTCGCCAAAAGCTCGTTTTTACTTTGATTTTATTTTGATTTATGTATATTTTCGAAATGGACAAAGTCTACTTTTTAGTTTAATTTTTAGGTAAACTTAATTAATATATCCTAACCTAACCTACATTTAATTTTACGCCACACCTGCTATGAAGCGAAGCAACTATAAAATTTTAATTTTCGGCTTCGGAAAAGAGCAGTCAGCGAAGAAAGTTTCGACGTACACACAGCCGCTTGTTGGTTCTGTTTTACATCCAACATGTAAAAGGAAAATTTTAGCGCGAAGAATAATATAGTCTAGTGCAATTATAACTCCATAATAAAGGTCTTTCTTGGTGCTCTACTTTAAGGTATCCCATCTCATATTTCTTTTTCCCACCTTTTATGATAAAATGTAGGTTATATCGCCGAATGTATGATGTTTGTTGGTTTGAGCAGGTGGCTGTAGTCTGGCTTTTGTTATTCTAACCGATATTGTTTTGATGTTATCTTTACAGATAATGATATTTTAATATTTAAATAGTGTGATTAAATTTTTCATTTCTTTCGGTAAACAATTTTACCCAATAACAAAAATAAACCATAGTATTTCAGTTCTCTTGCACTATTTACAAAATATATCTGATCAGGTTCATCTAATACAATTTGATTGTAAAATTTCAGGTCAAACAAGTAGAAGAGTACATGGCATACCGCAAACTGCCGCGAGAGATGAGACAGCGCATAACCGAGTACTTCGAACATCGGTACCAGGGCAAGTTCTTCGATGAAGAGCTGATCCTGGGCGAGCTGAGCGAAAAACTGCGAGAAGATGTCATCAACTACAACTGCCGGTCGCTCGTCGCATCTGTGCCATTCTTTGCGAATGCAGACTCCAACTTTGTGTCTGATGTTGTAACGAAACTGCGATATGAAGTCTTCCAGCCAGGTGAATACGATCTTTACATTTTCAGTCCGAGATAGGAAGTTAATTTTTATATTCTTGTGAAATTCTATTATTGAAATGAGATTAAGTACTCCTTTATCATTTTAATTGCCTTTCATTTGCTAAATAAGTCGTCCCTAGCCATTGATATTTACGATACACTTTCCATTTATAAGTAACTACTGACATTTTCTCACGGGCTCACGTATTTAATTTCAGGTGATATCATTATAAAAGAAGGAACCATCGGGAACAAGATGTACTTCATCCAAGAAGGCATCGTGGACATCGTGATGGCGAACGGCGAGGTGGCGACCAGTCTGTCGGACGGCTCGTACTTCGGCGAGATCTGCCTGCTGACCAACGCGCGGCGCGTGGCCTCCGTCCGCGCCGAAACCTACTGCAACCTGTTCTCGCTCTCCGTGGACCACTTCAATGCGGTCCTGGACCAGTACCCGCTGATGCGGAGGACAATGGAGAGCGTGGCGGCGGAGCGGTTGAACAAGATCGGGAAGAATCCGAACTTGGTGGCGCATCGCGAGGACGATACTACGTCGGAGGGCAACACGATCAACGCGGTGGTGAACGCGCTGGCGGCGGAGGCGGAGCACGTGTCGCTGTCGGACGACAGCGTGGCGCGGCTGTCGGAGCGCTCGCTGGGGCTGGCGCTGCAGCCGCTGCAGGCCGCGTCGTGCCGCATGGCGGGCGTGGCGCTGCCGGCGCTGGGCGCGGTGGCGCTGCCGCGGCCCAAGTCCGAGCACGACTTCAGCGCGCCCGCGCCGCCGCCGCTGGCCGCGCACCGCTCCGAGGCCGGGCTCGCGCCCTGACGCCCGCCGCCCGCATAGCAATACTAGCCTTAGCCCGCGCCCCCTCGGAGCGCGCTAGCCTTAGTGCGAGCCCGCGCCCCGCGAGCGGGCCCGCTGAATCTCATTTTGTGATCTTATACTTAATTCTCCTGTGTTATAAATTTAAGTTAAATTTTATATCATTGACGCTGTGAGGAATCGAATACGACGTATTCGCGAGTGTAGATATACCTGTTATATATTGAGAATCTATTGAATCTTTATAGAAGTACCTTGCCATTGAAGGAGAAATAATAAATAGTCTAGACTGAGATGTGAAGATATCACTATTTTATGCTTTGTTGGCGGATGTAATGGAGCTCTATTGTCGGTCGGAGGGTACGGACGTAGGAGGCGGACGTTCCTACCGCTCAGAGTGGTTCTCACGATATTGCCTATACCTACATAGAAGTTATTTATTGAATAGAGTACGACGCGACAGGGCGGTGCGCGACGCACGAAGAACGAACCTCACGCGCAAACCATTTTAGCACGGAGTTCATTTCTTTTAGTTGTATAAGTGTAGTCATATTTACCAGTAATTGAAATATTTAGCGCCAATACTTCTCAGTTTCCTAAGTAGACGAGCAGTAGTGCTTCTAATAATTTTAAGAATCGTTTCGTTATGTAAATACTGTAATGAGATTTTGCCTTGATCGGTGTTTGTTTTATAAAAAAGTTTGTGGGCGTTCGTTCGAGCGGTCCAGTCAATTATTCCGTGCGTTGGGGCAGAAACCCCGTTTTGATGCACAACTACACTTCGTAACTTGTTTTAAATGTAGGGAAAAATAATTTATTGTCGATAGAAATCATTTCGTAGTAATAAGTAGGCCGGAGCGTTAACAAATTCGGACGAATACGTTATTGTGATAGCGCAGCGCGAGCTGCACGCGGCGCCCGGACAGCGGCTCAGCGAACTAGTATTAGATGGTTATGCATGAAATTATTCTTCTATAATTTCATTTCTAAGTTAAGTTTAATTTAATTTCTACTATAAAATTCGGTAGTGACACACTATGCGCCTCTAGGCTTGATGCATCTGCTTCCGCGTTGAGTTACAATCTGTAGAACGTAAGTCACAGTCGTTGATAACATATCCTAGCGTGGGCCTCGCTGAGCCGGGCCGGACGGGCGCGCCTTATCGTTGACTAATTCTTATAGTGTCATGACAATTTGTAAAGGTGGTTTTGCAAAATGTTGACTTTTTAGCCAAATATAGTTAATGAATGACGAACCAATACGCAGTAGCTTACTTGTAGATGAACGCAGCCTAGTACTCAATTCGGCGACTACCTAACACCAATAGATACTTTATACATACTCGTAAGATATTTATACAATAATTAAATTGGTCTTAGCAGAGTGACTGTCAATTTATCTACAATGAAGTATATATTGCGTTTACTCCCCAGATGTATTTATTTACTGTTGTTTTATCTAACATTATTACCGCTTTTGTAAATTGTATAAATTTTATAGAAGAGATCTATTTTTATTGTGAAGTTGAGCTACTGAATAATAAAAGTTTAATCCTAAATATTATAATCAAAATAAGATATTATGTTTGTTTTAATCAGGACTGTTATCTATTTATTACATATTTTACTGATTTCTGAAATCTATTTTCACCAAAAGTGCTCATCGCTGTCGAAAAAATTAGAGAAAAATGCATTAAAAGAATGAAGAAAACTGTGTTGCTGTCTCATTATTTACCCTCATCGTCACCACAATGTCATCACTTGTGTACTGAGCCCACTGCAGGGCTATGAATATCTCTCCTGGAGTCGGGGAGGTCTAGGCCTTAATGCATCAAGCTGGCCCAGTGCAGGTTATTGGATGTCAGAATTTCCTGGGCGCTGAAGATGGCTTATCGTTTTGAAATTAGAATCTAAAAGGTGCCTATAGGTTTTATATAATTTTACAAACAAGCCAATAAGTTGTCAATTTCCCAAAATATGATAAAGTAGCTGTTTTTAATCCCGCAGGAAAGCATATTGGGACAGCATCCTATGTATTATTCTACACAATAATCTATATCTTTACCAAACATCCAGATCCATCAAACCGTTTTTGCATGAGCAAGTAACACATACAAATTAATATACAAAAGGCGAACCTTTATAATATTACTAAGATTAAGTATCTACTACTCCATATTTTGTTTAATTTAAATTCAGTTTAATTTAAAATTAAATTTATGTGTATTTTAAACACGGATTTTAAATATCAGCTTTTACACAGAATAAGATAGCGACAAGATAGGTATAGTGGCCTTCCCTAAGTGTTATTTAGAACATTTCACAAGATTGATGTTTGAGATACGCCATATTCTCATTTCAGAAGACCGCAGATCAAGCGTTCCAAACCTGTAAAAAAATCGTAATGGAATCTGAACTCTATGCCTCCGACATTAAGTTAAAAATTGGTTAGGAAAATATGACAGATATCTTTGAGTCAGGGACGGTTGTCTGACGTTCGTTTGCCCGCTACATTCTCCTACCCTTTTAATTTGTATGATTATGGTAATGAATAACGGGATTTGCTAGCCTATATGCGCTTGACATACTATTGACTGCTGATACCAACCCAAAAGGATCTAGACGAGTACCTACCTATGGCGGTACAAGCCAATGAATATGAAATTGGACATTTATTCGCATCGTAATTCGTTGGCGATAAATTGGGTGTACATGATCCGATTCATATGTCTACGTTGATGCCGTTTGAAGTGTATTGGGAACGTGCACGACAGTAGCACCACCTGGCAAATGCAGTTTTCGGGGCAGATGTCAAAAAAAATATATATCAGCAGGCCCATTATGAATCTCAAAACCATGCGATAATATCATTAAATATTGAGTTATTCCGGATCGATACACCTTGTTGTGATACTCCAGGGAAATCCGTTTTATATTAATTATTTTTTATTCAGGTTTGACTCCTAGTCTTTATAAACATATTAATGTTGTTAATAATAACGGTAACGAGAGCTGGATCACAACAAGGTGGATAGGTCCAGAACAACCCATTGTTTTGACGAAAAATATCACGCCATCACTATTTGGTAAAATATCACGCGATCACTCCTCGGCAAAATCTCTTACCTAAGCTCTTGCCATGTAGACTGAATACAATAATCCCAATATACAACGTGTTACAAAATGGAGAGATAAAACTTAAGGGTTAGCTTCTATACCACACGTAGAATATACAGTAAAAGAATTGGCATGATCAGTGCTGGTATAGACTTTCATACAAATTTATTTAATTATTTTACAATAAAATATTTTGATAACCCTAGTCAACCTAATAAGCTAAAACAAGACTTGTGCCGCAATCAGTGACCTTATGACCCTTCCCGCACCGGCTGAAATTTGTAGTATCTGTCTTCGTTACCCATCACTTTATTTTTACGCCATCTGTTATCGAATAGATTTCATCAAAAGCTAACAGCTGTTTTTAGGGTTGACACTTAGATATTTTGATCTAAACCTTGAACTTGTTTTTCGTCCGAACCGTAAGGATAACAAATTTATGTTACTGTTACTTATAAACTACATCACCAAACATACAATGCCCTTAAGTATTATCTCTTCATTATGTGACACGTTGTATAATAATATGGTATTTATTTATGGAAGCATACGAAGCGGAAAAACACAAACGAAATCAAGAAACAAACATATCATAGAGGTGGGTTTGTTGATCTCACGTTTTTCAATTGACGTTTTCAAGTCATAGATGAAATCACAAATTAGAAGGATAGTTACCACTGAGGAAATATATAGAGGAGTTGCCCTATCCAGTTTTCTCTAGGGACTCAAGTGAGGTCTACGGGCGGGGTGCGGGAGCGGTAAGCGGTTGATTATGACTTATGGCCAATCATACCTAAACAGGCGATGACATTAGTCACCTAGTAGTAAAAAAATTTAAAAAGTAAGCAGTAGTAAAAGCCGGTTGAAACATAAGATTAAAATATTCAAATGATCATCAAAAAAGTTCAGCTATACCTACTTTACTAGGTGGCTCTAGGTTTTTAACAAAATTCCATACGTTCCAAATCTGTCAGAAAAAACCGCGCAATAAAAGTATTTCTACCTGACGCTAGATAGCGCAACATTGTTTCGCGGCATAAAAATCACCTAGGCAACTATAAGAAATAAAACACTTTTTAACCGGATTTAACGCGATAAATCCGGTTAAAAAGTGTTTTACTTAATAGTATGAATCGCGAAAACTTTAGACAATATTAACTAATAACAAACTGGAATTTTGGACATAGATAGTTGGAAAACAAACAATTTGTAAAAAAATATTATGAATTAATGATCTTCGTGTGTAGTTAATTTGATTTGGATTGTGAATGTAATTCCTTTTTAAAAGTAGAGAAAACTTAATTTTACTTCGAGAAACAATGTAGGATTATTTTTTTTTTAATATACGCGTGTACACACTTCACAGATGTAAGCGTCGAACTGACGCCAGTGCCTCTAGTGTGGAGTAACTTGAACTATTGAGGCTGTGACGTCACGATAACCCAAATTGAAGCTGTGCATCTTTGCTTACAGCAGCTCTACTATACAAGGTGCTCGGCACGTTGAACATACGGAAATGGGGGTAGGTGGGGTGGTCTGTTAACTAACCAGCACAAACGATTTGCCTAGGACTCAAGGTTTTTTTTATTATAATTTTTTTCATATTTTTGGATTGTTTTGCTTATGAAATTTTTAAACCCGTATAAAAAAATTTTGTTCAATGGCAGGTCAAAAAATAAGAGTGATAGATGACTTCGGAAGAAGTCCGTGACTTTTGGAAAAAAATACAGATTTTTTGATAAATAAATCATCATCATCTTGAGCTCTATACACTTTGTCCAACGCTTCTCCAATTTTTTTATCCCCTCCAAAAAATATGATATGTCGAGGTCCTCAAAATAGGCCTTTGTTTGCGAGATGACTTCATCATCGGAGTCAAATCTTTTTCCACCAAGCCATTTCTTTAAGTTTGGGAACAAGAAGTAGTCACTCGGAGCCAAATCTGGAGAATAGGGCGGATGAGGGAGCAATTCATAGCCCAATTCATTTTTTCCATGGCAACTGCACATGTGTGCACCCTTGCATTGTCTTGGTGGAAAAAACTTTTTCTTGGCCACATGAGCTCGGTTTTTTTTCAAATCGTCATTTAATCGGTCCAATAAGTTGGTATAATATTCCCCATAGTAGTCAATGTGGATTATTCCGCGTGCATCCCAAAAAATAGTCGCCATAACTTTATTGGCTGACAAACCCACCTTGGCCTTAGAAACCCACTGTTTCGACTGTTGTTTGATCTCTGGTGTGTTATGATGGATCCATGTTTCGTCCACGTTTACAAAATGGCGCAAAAACTCCTCCATATTGCTATTAAACAACGCCAAACCTTCCTGTAAAGTTGTTACGCGATTGCGTTTGTGGTCGACTATGAGCAACCGCGGCGCTCATCTTGCAGAAAACTTTCTCATGCCCAAGAGATCCTTCAAAATTGAAACCACTGAGCCATGCGAGATCTCCATGGCTTCCGCAATCTCTCGCACTTTCAATCTTCGGTCGGCCAACTCCATATCGTGAATTTTTTTGATTGTTTCGGTTGTAGAGACCTCAACTGGGCGTCCAGGACGTTCGGCATCTTCAGTGCTTGTACGGCCACAACGAAATTCAGTTAACCACTTTTTACCATTGAAATCGCTGGTTCAGTAACTACGCTGCTGTTATTCTGTCAGAGCCTAAACAGAAAATAATTCCGCCTTACAAATTGTAAACTAATGTTACTTGAAATAGACAAGATAAGAAATATACAAAATAAAATATAAGATATAAAATAATAATTACAAATAAAACATTAGAAACCAAAAAGAAACCTATCATATGTAATCAAACTCAGCAACAACTATACACTGTAAACTAAATCATAAAGCAATAAGAGAAATAAATAAAACAAAAAATCACTGAGACACAGACAGAGTCGCCATAACTCAGACACCCTGCCACCTTTTGCTGGTGCAAAAAAAAAGTCTTTAAATAATTTATTAAATGTATATAAATTGTTTGCATTACCAATCGGTGGTGGGATATTGTTCCAGCATTTGGTGGCATGGTATCTGAAACTACCGCGTAAAGCAGCAGTTCTGTGTTTTGGTATTAAGAGTTCTTTTACACATGTTCTAAGCCCAAAACGTTTATGAGATATCTCGACGACAGCTTCCTAAACAAATAAAATGGCAATTAGTTTTTGATGACCCCAAATAACATTGAAGCATAGAGATAAATTTATCCGTTTCGCATATTCAAAATATTTCCTTGGTCAAGAAATGGCGTAACGTGGGTCCGTGGAGGAATTTTATAGCAAAAGGGTGCGCACGCATTCTGCACTCTTTGTATGAGGTTCTGTGTTCTTCCCAGTAAGCAAGGACCATAAACATTAACGCAGTAACTTAGCCTGGAGAGTATTAGACTGTCACATAACCTGATCAGTATTGATAAACTCTCGCACCCCGTAAAGGACCTTAAGTCAGTAGAAACATCCGCGAACGACCTCCACCACGTGGTTCTCAAATGTTAAGCCGCTGTCTACATTAACACCAAGGTTACGTGCCTGCTCCCCTCGGTCTATGTTTACTCCCATTATAGAGATGTTGGGTAATGGATTAATATTGTTATACGAAATAACGTGATTTTTCGAGCCAAGTACCATACATTTGCTTTTATTAGGGTTAAACACTAAGCAGTTTTCTGCTGACCAACGAGATACCTGATCAAGATCATGATTTATCGTCACGGGTGACACCTGTGGAGAGGGGCGTACCTCAAGGCTCTATTCTGGGCCCTCTTTTCTTCATCTTATATACTGCAGATCTTCCCAGCGTTATCCAATATAGTAAGTTCTACCTGTACGCGGATGATCTGCAGTTATCCATCTTTTCTAAACCGAGTGAAAATGACGTCTGCGCATCCTGACTATCAACTGATACCACTTGTGCTCTACCGGTCATATAGCTGGCCAGCCAAGTAATGGCTGTGTTGTCAAACCCATAAAGTAAGCAAGCTTAGATAGTAGTACAGCCTGTCAATGCAGTCAAATGGCCTGGAGTAGTCAAGGAGAGTCAATATTGTCACGAGACTATAAAACATTATCAACAACGTCAACAAGGGCAGTAGCAGTACTGTGACCCTTCCTAAAACCCGATTGTAATTCAGGTAAGATATTATTTTGCTCACAATATCGAACTACTTGATCATAGACTACCCTTTCAAGTATTTTCGACAAAAAACATAGGATGCTAATTGGACGAATATCTTTGAAGCTGCTTGGTGAACTATTTTTGGGTATGGGGCAGATTATTGCGGTTTTACAAAGAGTTGGAAAGCAACATGTGTTCAAAGATTTGTTAACAATTGTGGTAATTATGTCAAGACAATGAGGTAGAACCAGTAGTATGAGGTCCGAAGACACACCATCAATACCGCGGGCGTTTGACTTAAAGCTTAAACTGACTTTGCCAACCGTCAGGGGAGATACAGTAGTTAGTTGGAAGGTATTTTTGTTATGATCATTGAACTCGAATTTGGCAAGTGTAGAAATCCGAACTGAATTATTCCCAGGGACATTTAGAAAGCGTGAATTAATGGTATCAAGATTATTTAAGTTTATAGGGAGATCAGAGCTATGTTTTCAACACTGTTTCTTTAAGATTTTTCCAAAGTGGTTTGGGATTTATTTAGGTTGCCGAAAAAACACCTACATTACCAACATACAGATTTGCTATCAAATAATACCAAAACACAGACAGATATACGTACATTATATATTTACCAATAAATAAAATAGAACGACTACAAAGAAGAAACCCAACTTCCCATACAGTCCTGGGCCCAGGCCTTTTGTTGAGTTAACATCATGACATTTAAAGCTACAGACATAATATACTATCAATAACAGAATAAATAAAGTTTTAGATTCTTATTCAATCTGAAAACAGAGTTATAAATACTTGAAATATGGTAAGAAAAATGAACAGAAAAGGTAGTAAGAATTGAGATTTTTTTGAGAATATTAACTAATGCAAACAGTTCATTAACAGATCTTTCATCAGATAGTTTAAAGAAGGAAAATTATTAATTGGTACACATCCTATTAATTGATATTGCATACTGAGATATTACTGCGACCAGTAACAATACACACAACGATCCATCGTTTTTATCGGTGCCCGGTATGAGAGCAAAAGTATCAGATGAAACAGGTAATCGAAAATCCGTATGTGAAAGCCAAGTTGGTATAAAATCAAAAGAAACGCAGAAAAATACAATGGAAGCACTCGTAACTCACTTAAAGAAACAAAATGAATGACGGTTGGAGTTTTGTCAATTTTGACAATGTTCATAGTGTACTGCTGTGATGCCAAAATAAAAATGAAAAATCCAAAATAGTTTTTTATTGTTTTTATAAATGTTCTAAAAAAAATGTGTAAAAATGTTTGAATACTCATGTAAAATAATCAAAAGTGTATTTCATTTTTATTTTTGAATGAATTCTTGATGTTTCCAAAACAATAATCATAAAAATGTGAAGTCGCCGTCATCATAGTTTATTCTTTATCATTTATTTTGTTTCACAGCCAATATTTTTGTAGCTTTTTTTATGCAAATACAGAATAATTTTATGATTTTTTTAACATACATTTCGTTTTGTTGACCGAAAAGCCTAGGACTGGGATCCTCCTTTGCAAATCACATAAATCTGTATAGCTTTTACCTAACCCACACTTATAATTAACAACATCAAAAATGAAATTAAAAACAATAGGCGAACAGTATAAGTGAATAATTCCATAGCAATAAGAACAAAACAATACAATAAATAGCAATGAGGCCAAAATTATGCTCAAAATTATTATAATACCTACATTAATTCTTTGCAAGTTATTAAAACGAAAAAAAATAATTTGAACCAGAAGAAAACTGTGAGACTAACCGTATCATAAGAACTAAAATTTACAATATGCGTCGAAAAATATAAAACAACTACAAACAAAAACTTAACCATCCAATTTACCGTTACCAAAAACCCTACCGCAGTCTTCCACTCCACGTATGCGATGTACAGCGGAAGTCTCGTCTTTCCTGTCAAAAATGTTGCCATCTGAGTCCAGGCATATTTCCATTGCATTGTCTTGTCTTTTCTCGGGCGGCTTGGAACAATCTACGATTAGTTGCTGTTAATAGTTCATTTAAATAAATCCGTTGAGGCACTCCCGGGATTTCCAAGTCAGAGCTGGTAATATTTCGGCGAACTCTCGCACTTTTAAGTTCATTGCGTGTTGAATAACATGAACTATTGCAAAAAGAACTACGTATTGGCACATCAATCATGACATCTTTAATTTGATGGTATAACTTCGTTTGTAGTTTTATAGGATTAAAAAGGTGTTAATAAAATATTTTTGTTTTTTAAATTTATACTTTATTTTTTAACTGAATTTATTTAACCTCAAAATTTATAAATTCGGATAAACTTAAGCATTTTGCTACCTTGCGTCATTTTTGAAGATTTATACATATTTTCAAATTTTTTTAATTAAACCTTATAAATAACATGGTATCACTTTTTTATTATACAGTTTTATTAAAAACTTTATATTTTTATACATTCTAGTCTATTCAGTATAAAAATAGGCTACCTATGCGAACACATAATTATATCCAACAAGAAGACACTATTTTACAAATCATGGACATTCATATATACGATTACCATTTCTCATTATTGCTTATGTAAGCGACAGTTGAAAACGCAACTTTTGTCTTGGTCTCATGGCAGCCTAGAAACATTGAAATGTCATTTTTTAAAATCACAGACAATTATCATCTGATAAATAGTGGTGGGACAGTTTCACACAGACGCGGGTTCGCGTTACGTTATTCCGAACATGAAAAATAACTGTAATTAAAGTATACTAAAAACATTAAATGCTATAGCTATTCACAACCATAAATAAAATAATAATACTATACACAACGTAAAACATGCGTCGTTCACAGGATACAGGCTCATATTATGAAAAACCTTACTCCGATTTCAATTCTTAGATAGGTTTTTGACATAACATTTTAAAGTTTATGCATTTAAAATGCTTAATTACTCTTAAATAAATGAAAAAATGTGTTAAATAAAAATCACCCGACCAGGGGCCCCGGTAGCTCAGTGGGAGAGCACTCGTCCGGCAAACGAGAGATCCAAGGTTCGAGTCCAGGTCGGGTGATTTTTATTTAACACATTTTTTCATTTATTTAAGGTTTTTAACAGTTATCTTTAGACTGTGAAAAAGTTTAAAAAAGCCTTTTAATACACATTTGAATCTTCTCAGAAACCGCAATGCAACGAAATCCAGTTAAAAGTCTTAATATATTATATTGAACCGTAAAAACTTAACAAGTAGTGGTAGTTTTCAATCTAAAATATAATTTCATCCTTTAATCGCTAAGAATAAAAAATAAACTTTAAAATACGACAAAAAAAATTGGACCATTTGCTTAAGGCAATTTCTTCTTTCTCATACAACTTATTTTCTAACGGTGACTGAACTCGCGTTTAACCTCAATGTCACGTGATGGTAAGAAAAGATGAGGTCGAAGATGACACACGTATTTAGGAAGGAAGTGGCTCGGGCGGAGATATTTGGCGGGAAACTTTATACAGGGTTGTTTTTTAGTCATTGGCCAAATTCTTTTTACACAATAAGTATTTTAAGTAAGGTTAAAAAAATGTATGTATTTTTTTGCAAGAAAGCTAATAAATTCGCTAACATATTAAGCAATGCATGGTCACTCTTAATTATGAATGATTACCATTAAAATAAGGATGACTACACGCTACTACAAAACATCTTGCAGTACTACGTCGTAGTATTACCAATGAAATGCCGCGTCGTAGTAGCCGTGTTCTACAACAGCGACTTTTTTATTTATTTTTATACTAAAATAAATATGCAGGTACGTTTTTATCGAATCAAAGAAAATACCATTTAGATTTGGTGGAAGACTAAAAATCAATCCTGTATAAAAAAAGTTATAAAACCATCTGATGTCACGTTTGACAAATTTGGAGGCATTATAAAGGTGGAGAGAGACTTTTGCAGTGATAGGGGGTCAGCCTATCGCCCACAAAAAAACGTCTAATAAAACCTCTGTCCCTTAACTGGGTTTTACAGTATGCGCGGAAAGAGAAGCAGCTGGTACATTCTACTTTAAAATACATTAAACATAAAAACAAAAGCTTTCATTAAGACTAAAATCAAAGCTGTGTGATTGTGTAAGAACTATGTCTTATTCGTTTGTTAGGACTAGGATTCATTTGTATAATATTAGGCGTGCCCGTTCTACTATCGATACTAACAGGGGACTGCAGAGGCGATGAAGTAGAAGACTGCGAGGTTTTCGGCGTCTTCTTCATATATGCCACCACGGAAGATAACAACTGAGGTGGTAACGCTATAGGAGTTAAATTATTAGGTCCTCTAGCTATGTACGTTTGTAACATTTTCTTTGAAGGCGACGATGGGTCTGTAACTGTTAGTACAACCAACGATCCGTTTTCTATGTTCTTAGGTATGTTTGGCATTGTAAATGGAGCGGGTTCCATTGACGGACCAGCGTTGGATGTTTTAAATGCATTCGTTAAGTCTATAGCAGAATCATTTGGAGTTTTAATAACCGGGGAGTTCTTATTTGTTGGAGTTACGTTAGGTAATCGAGGTATGGGAGTTTTCAAATTGGTTGGTTTCTGTATTTTCGGCTCGAGTCTTGGTTTTCTCCTTTCTCTTGCTCTAATGATGTCATCTGCGGTTGCGGTGTCGGAATATCTTGTGTCAGGCATCATGTTCGCTTCCAAAGCTTTGCTAGCACGACCTGAAAAAAGAACTGAGTTTTGAAATTTGGACTAACTTAAATAAATACGAAGGTACAGCTCATCTCTAAAAAGTTTCTTCCGGCAGATCAAAGACTGCAGAGTTTACGATAAAATCCCGTTAATAGCCCGCCGCTCGCTAATCCAAACTCGTCATTGGGTTCGGCAAAAACATCGTGCTATTTCACTCAGCTTCACACGGAGGTTGACATGTTTGGTGAGACAGGCGATATATTCTTACAGAAATCGCAACACAAAATAATTTTAAAATGCTTTTGGAAATTAGCTAATCTACATCGAAAAAAATTACTTGCATAAAATGATAAATAAACTAGGTCTGTAGAGCACATGACTTTAATATGTTCTTGTATAAATACGAGTTATTCCAAAAGTTCCGTTAAATTTGCGGTTGAAATATAGATTTTTCAACGCTTACAATCTTATAATGTTTTCTTTGTGCATATTGCTAGCAATAAACTCAGATATTGAAAAAATCAAACGATATTATAATAATAATAATAAAACTCTTTATTGTACACCAACATGGTTACATAGTTTAAATGAAACAACAATTACAATTAACATACAAAGGGCGGCCTTATCGCCGAAGCGCGATTTCTGCCAGGCAACCCAGGCATTGGAGGAAATTAACGTGGGCGAGGTGTACGCCTAGTAAAATAAACTACATACGAATAATTACATACATTTACATAAACGTTTATAGTTATTTTTATATTTTTTGGAATTTATCAGCAAATAATGAAGCTGTGAGGCTCCTATGTTTGTATGGAAAAATGTATGAAATGAGAACTAAAAACGTATCTATTTAATAACAGGGTATCGGAATATAATGATTTTAAAAGTTACCGATTAAGAACTAAGCCCGCGTTCGACCTTCATCTCACCTTATACTTTCGATTGTAAGATGACATTGTAAATGACAGCACACACGTTTATCAAGGAAATTATAAAACTTTCCTTGATAAACTTTGGCGCTGGGGTGACACTGTCTGCCTCAGACGCCAGTGGTCGCGGGTTCGATTCCCGAGCGGAACAAGAAAAAAAAAATTTTCATGTCTGGGTGTTTATCTATTTATGTATTTATATTCTAGGTTCCCCCCTAGTTCGCTACATGGTATCCCATAACACAAGCTATGATTACTTTGGGGCCATGTTGCTGGTGTGATTGTCTGGGGATTTTATTTTATTTATTTATCATGAAATATTGCTGGAACGTAAGTCGTCGTGGCGCCGTGGTTACTGTGTGTATCATACTATATCGCTGGTTAAGCAACATGCCCCATCAGGGGGCATGGAAGACAAAAAATCTATCTTTTAAAAAAAAAGATAAAATAACATGCAAAGCATAGATTTCGTATGTTTTGCATCTACCTATGCTAAATTGTTATTTTAGTTTTACTTTATGAATTTTTTACTTTATGGAAGTCGTCGTGGCGCCGTGGTTAATGTGTGTATCTTACGATATCACAGGTTAAGCAACGTTCGGCGCGGTCGGTACTTGGATGGGCGACCGCCGACCGTAAATTTCTCACGGCGACTTCCGTGCTTCGGAGAGCACGTTAAGCAGTCGTTCCCGGGTGCTGTATAGTATACAGCACCCGGGAACGACTGCTTAACGTGCAGTACAGTGTATACTTGTATACAATAGTTGTTAGGGTTTGTCAGAAGTCATACCGGCTTCCTGAAAATTCTGACATCCAGCTTGGTGGATTATGGGCTATGGCCTGAACCTCCTCGTCACCCAGGGGAGAGACTCATAGCCCTGCAGTGGGCTCAGTACAGAGTTGTTATGATGATGATGATTGCTGAAACACATCACCGCGGGAGCGCAGATATTTGGCGTCTGATTTTATATTAAGTGTGTTCGCCAGCAGGCGGACCCTGAAGGGATCTCACCTAAGCGGGAACCACTCGGATTAGTCATCTTTTAGGCTGCAAACTGGACCGCAGTGACAGCGACAGCGAGAGCGGCAGCGACGCGGGCAATCTGGGCCGATCTCGACGCCAGCGGGCGTGAGAGCGATTTGTCGCGGTTTCTTACAGACTCGTTTCTATTTTGTCGCGGAATCGCTGCCCGAGCCGCTGTCGCGGCCGACCAGTTTGCAGCCTTATGGTACGCTTATCCAAGTGAGGTAGGGTAATTCAAAGCCGACGCTACGACGCTAATATAAATAAGGTTATCTATGGGGCTAGCATGCGACCATCGACAACGATAAATCGGTTCTTTATATCGACATTTTATTAGAATATGACTCTTAGAGTATTTTTTTTAGAATATGGCAGCTTTGTTTCTGTGGGCTTCCAGCAGGGCTAGCATGCAACCATCGATAAATAGTCGAATCGACAAGATAAATATTATTTTGTTATTTTATCCTATTATGTAAGCTAATATGCGCACCATAATAGATAGAATTACTCGATTTGATACCATGATTAAGACCACAGAACCAAATACGTCGTAACCTTAATAAATTACATACACTAAATAGAATATTCTAAGAAAATATCGATAAAAGGCCCGATATATCGTTGTCGACGGTAGCATGCTAGCCCCGATGGTATCGAATCGAGTAATTCTATCTATTGTGCGCATGTTAGCTAACATGATAGGATAATTCGGTAAATTTTTGTCTTGGCGGTTCGAGTCTTAATCAATGGTCGCAATGCAAGATCAACAAATTGTAAAGAATCAGAAACATTGACTCACTTTTTCTAATGCCCATCTTCTTCGCCTGCTGCAACCGGCGGCGCTCTTGTTCGCGGAACTCCCGCAAACGCTCCCGCTCACGCTCCGCCCGAAGCTCCGCTTCCTCTCGTTCTTCGTTAAATTCCTCCAATAGACTTTCTACGTCGAAGGATGTCGCCGAACGAAGCGCTTTGTCGATTAGGGCGCCGTTTAGTCGTTCTTCTTTTTTAAACTGTAATAAAATATTTGAATATTTTTGTAATAATGATGGTTGGTTGGCACACTGATTCGTATAAGCTATTGCGGTTTTAATCACATTAGCAAACCAACATTAAGCAAAGAACGTATGTTAAAGATACTATAACGGATAAAAATTTAAGAAACATACAGGGTCACTGGTGGGTCACTTTTGAAAATCGAGGACGTGATAGTTTAAGATCATACATGAAGAGAAAAAAATATATAAAAAAAAAAAAAATTTATTTAACAATTTATGTACACATAAGTTAAGATACAATATAAGGATACATAGAACAAAATAAGTACAATATTAATTATTTACGGAGTAAACTTAACCGAAAGTTAAAGAATTGATTACGCAACGCATGGTCACACTTGCGTTGGCAGTGATCCGCGTGCCAGGTCATGTGCCGCGATTGACTCAGGTGTATGTAAAATAAATCGTAACAAAACTTTATTTATTCATGGGTAATTCTAGTGAAAAGTAAGTACCTACTTTTATTGCATAATTATGACCAGAATCAAGTACTGAGAGCTCCTTCAATATCTAAAATTTGTCACCAGTCACCCTGTATAAACATGCATATCGAATATACAGGGTGTTAGATTATTAGAGCATAATCCTTTAGGGACTTATAGTGCAAGTGGTTTGCCACATTTTTTTGTATGGACCAAGCGGAACTAAACCATTATTGCGTTATTTAAATTTTAGTATTTTTTCGAAAAATTCCTGGGTGGCAACGTATAATCTGAAGAAAAACTAATACATCAAAAAAAAAGTTCGAAAAGTGTTCACGTCTGGTAGTCTGATTTTCCTTGGGGTTTCCGAAGTGTCGTTTGAGGACACACACCGTCATCAAAATGAAAAATGAAAAAAATGAAAATAGTTTATTTGCTTTAACAGATACTTCAGTATACATTCAAAGGCCAGGACCGACCTAGTAAGCATGTGAAAATGCTTGTAGCAGGTGGTTCTGCTCTTCCCAATGTCATTAATACTAATAAAGTAAAATATTTCAACTACAGTTACCAAGTTTACAAACAAACTAAACATTAGAAAAAATATAAATGTTAAACATGAAAGCCATCTATGATTGAGTATACATTTTAAGTTAAAGATTTTTAAATGTGTGAGAATGAGTGTGAATAGGGTGTAATGTACGTGTTGTGTGTGTGTCTGTGTGTGTGTGTGTGTAGATCAGTCTAAACTTTTTTATTAATTATTATATGAAATTATTCTATAGTGTGTATTTAAAAAGTAAGTCCTCTGTTTCACAGTAGCCAAGTTTCTCTAGCTCTTTGACCAATATTTTTTTACAAATAAAGTATTGAAGGTTTTATATTTTGTATTTATAGTGTAGCTTATTATACAGGTAAATGGAATGGGCTTGAAATTGTCGTCTGGCAAAAAGGGTTCTGCAAGGAATTGTTGGAGTAACTTGGCGTTGTCTTCTACTTATTTGCGGAATTTGTTTGTAGGGTAAGATTTTATGTACTTTGAGTGCTGAATTTAGTACGTAGAAGCAACGAGACAACGAGACAGAGTCGCTTGCGACCCCGTGAGGTCGCGCAATGTAGTATCCCCCTCCACTTAAGGTTACTCATTTTCGATACCCAAAATTCTCGTCTTTTCTTGGTATAAAGAGTTACCTACCTTCAGCTTCAAGTCCCTCCTAGTCCGCTTAGGGAACAGCGGCGTCATCATAGTGAAGTCCGTCCCCACGGCCGCCAGCGCACGATAAAAGCGCACGGTTTCGTCGGGCGTCCAGTCGGCGGTGCGCGCGCAGCGATTGTAGCGCCCCCCAGAGGCCGACCACGCGCCTTCGCGGACTACCGATGTAGACACTTTGCGAGTGTCCGTTTGTTTTATTACCTGTTATAAGATTAAAGTCAAATTGTTAATTTCGTATTTGTATATCATCAGTGCAGGTCTATGAGTGTCTGCCCTGGGTGACGAGGAGGTATAGACTATAATCCACCAAGCTGGCCCAGTGCTGGTTGGTGGATGTCAGAATTTTCAGGGCGCCTAAATGGCTGCTGAGAA
Source organism: Stenoptilia bipunctidactyla (assembly GCA_944452665.1). Lineage (NCBI taxonomy): Eukaryota > Metazoa > Arthropoda > Insecta > Lepidoptera > Pterophoridae > Stenoptilia > Stenoptilia bipunctidactyla. The sequence continues at coordinate 19,054,629 of OX101734.1, read as the reverse complement.
ACCCTAACGACTATTACATACTAATATACAGCACCCGGGACCGACTGCTTAACGTGCCCTCCGAATCACGGAAGTCACCGTGAGAAATAAATAGTCGGTGGTCCGCGCCGAATTTCGCTTAACCTGCGATATCTTATGATACACACAGTAACCACAGCGCCACGGCGACTTCTAATACATAACTTGATGTAAGTCGCATTATTTACAAATGGAAATCTTCCACCACTTCAGGGAATCGATAGGTATGTTGAGAAGAATTGGCCAGAAACTCACTAAGACATCAACAGTTTGCAGCTAAGGATTTTTGTTTAGTTCAATATTGGTTCTTTTTTTTAATAATTAATGTTTGAGCATAGATGTGCTGTCATCTTCCACCTCATCTTCACATTCCAGAAGGTGAACTTAAAATCAAACTTAAAATCAAACGGGGGTTCTATTACCGATAAAAGATATGGATGGTAATAATAGTTGTTGATGTAAAGATGTATGGGTGTTTGTTCCTCAATCACGGCAGAATTGCTGAACGGGTCTTATTGAAATTTTGCATAGAAATAGTTATTAGTCTGAAATAGCACATAGGCTTCTCTTTATCCCCAAAAAACATTTGGTTCTTACGGGATAGGTTCACAAGATGGCGGATTATAATCGTTTAGTTAATTTTAACACACACAGCTGCTTTTATATGTAGTTTTCGTTATCGAGCTACCCTTTGTTGGAATAACTTACCACCACCCTTACATCATCCTTTATCAAAGATCACATTTATTAAATTTTATAAATCTTTGTTAATGGGTAAACAAGAAAGTGTTTAGAATATCTTGGAATTTCTATGTAGGTATTTATAACATTGCACTTAATTGAGGTTAACATATATTTATTTATTTATGTCTTGACTCACCATATTATTAGTTATTTACGTTATTATTTTTGTTTATGTATATTGTATATTATAATTAAAAAATGTGATAATTAAAAAATTTCTTCATTAGTTATGTGATGGTCATATTACTTATATTGTATGAATATTTTATTTAAATGCATAGTTTAGCGCCCGTCTTTCCTGTTTTTGGCTGCACTGAAAATCAGCGCTTTGTAGCAACTAGCTTCAAAACACAAGCTGAGTTGTGTGTCCATTTGTTACTGAAGTGCATGTTGGTTCTAAATATTTCTTAAGTTTGTTATTACCTATTTTTTTTTCTGTTTACTGATGTGTACTGTTGTTAACAATAAATGTGTTTTTACTTTTACTTTACTTTACTTTTATTTATTATGTGATAACAAAAACTTTAAGGGCACGTTTAAGGACAGGCGGCGCGTCGCGCGGGGCTTCGTGCGTTATTAATACATCATCGGCGGCTTTACTATGGAACTATCCGCTAACGTGCTTAAACGTGCCTTAACTCGAACGAAGAACGCGGGCAAAAGCTTGTAAGAAATAAAGCTCTCTAAATCTTACCAAACTCTGTTCATCAAGCATGATCTCTCCATTAGGGCCGAGTTTGATCTGCGGCACCGGCGCTGCGTCGGTGTCGGCTTCCGGCGGGTCGTCGGCGTCGTCGGAATTGTCGTCTTCCGCCGGCTTTTGCTCCGACTCTTTCTGCTCCGCTGCTTTGGCTTTCACCTCGTCTTGATCTGGACTGTGTTTTTTAATTTTGGTTATGGTTTGGAAATCATTAAATAAAATACAGAATTATAATGGATTTTTTTATTGAACCGAAATTTTAGATCTAACTTTCTGTCATACAAAATATGAACACAGCTTTAGGGTGTCATGGCTACGTTTACAAACGGAAGTGTTAAGAATCTCTAACTGATTATTGACGGATGCTTTTCTATAATGAACCATGATGGGGATCATTTTAAGAGCAATATAAGATGTGGCGGCGGCGCCGGGCGCCGTGCATGCCGTGAAATTTTGTGACCGTGACACATAAGTAAATTGTTTCTTAGCATACTACGTGTTTGTATAAATTAGTGCGTGCGTACCTAACAGAAATAATAAATAAATAAATAAAATCCCCAGACAATCACACCAACTACATGGCCCAAAAGCAAGCATAGCTTGTGTTATGGGATACCATGTAGCGAACTAGGGGGGAACCTAGAATATAAAATTCATAAATAAATAAACACCCAGACACGGAACATTTTTTTTTCTTGTTCCGTGCGGGAATCGAACCCGCAACCACTGGCGTCTGGGGCAGACAGGGTTACCCCATCGCCAAAGTGGCTGTCAAATCTTATTGTATAGGTAATATTATTGTATAATCTCCAAATTCAAATAAGAGAATTATTTGAATTTGGAAACTATGAATTGGTGTTTACTTTTGTAACTAGTTTTAATTAGGTTTAAACAGGGTTGTTTTTTAGTCACCGGCTAAAGTTTTTTTAAACAATAAGTATAATTTATTGAAACGATTTTTGCAAAAAGAGGTATGAATTTTTTTACAACGAAATTAATATATTCGCTAACAAATTAAACAAAGCGTGGTCAATCTAAGTTATTAATGAATACTATTAAAATAAAGATGACTACGCGCTACTACAAAACATCCTGTAGTACTACGTCGTAGTACGTAGTAAACAATTGTGGTGCCATATCTTTACATTTTGTACTGTGCGATACTAAAATAAATATGCAGGTACGTTTATATCGTATCAAAGCAAATAAAATTTAAATTTGGCTGGTGACTAAAAAAACAATCCTGTATAACACTGTATGTTTTACAGAGAAAATAAAATAAATAAAACACAAAAAAATACTTAGTGATAAGTTATTTATCATATACTAGCCACCGCGGGCGGTTTTATCCGCGTAACTTTTTATACCTTGGGAATTTCGGGATAAAATATAGCCTATAACCTTTCTCAAGAGGTGGGCTATCAAATGCAAAAAGAATTTTTCAAATACCATTTGTAGTTTCTGAGATTAGCGCGTTCAAACAAACAAAAAAAAACTCTTCAGCTTTATATATTAGTATAGATATAGATTGGTACTTACACAATAGGGTTGGTGGTGGGGTTGTAGAAGATGAGGTCGTACATGGTCATGGTATCGGGACGCGCCGCCTCGCGCCGCCGCCGCATCGCCGCCATGCGACGACTTATGTCCGCGCGCCGAATCCTGACGTTAACACATACATCATTATGCAGACTCTAAATTATCAATGAATGCAGAGCATAAAACAGCAGACTTCACGTTCAAAACATTTCCTGAAGTATTAGGTCGTCAATGTATATATTCTCCGTACGGATACATACTGTTAAAAGATTTTAAATTTTTATAAAGAACACAATCTCGATAGAATTTATATGAGACCACCTCTGAAGTATTCTCTATCATATGAAACAAGAATATTTAAGATTGATTCATAGTTATCCAAAAAATCGTGAAATGAAATGTCTTTATTTGCAAGGAAGTCGGTACATTTTAGGTCTTAAAAATAGAAGTGAGGTCAACAACATCCTACCGACAGGTGTCAGTGTGCAAAAATTGTAATATAATATAAGATTTAAATAATTAGCTTTAGATTATACAATTACAGAATGTCATATTTTATTAATTTGGATATTGTCATGAAAAAAAAAACAAAGACACAAGAAAGAAACACACGAATTGAGAACCTTTTTTTGGAAATCGGTTGAAAACATAACTACACTGCGAACATCCGGGGCAACAGGCGGAGAGTCGTCGGCGTATTTTCAGTTGTATTGTGGTTTTTAAAATAGTTTATCATTTTACACTGCATTGTATATCATGTTTTTTGAACAGTTCAGATGGTCTGCTATTTTCCTATACGATCAGCCACGTTGATAAAAACTAATTATAATTTTTCTTATTGTTGTATCATAACTCTTGTTTCGACTCAAATTTAAATTTATTCCTATTATTATAAAACTGATGAAACTCAAGAAAACAAAATAGCGATTGAGAGAGGATAGCGCCAAAATAATTAGAAAATGTCATCACTTTTAAAATTTTTAATTTAGAGGAAGGATAAATGTATGCTTCCCTAATTAGGTGACCAGAACATAGATGTCATCGTTATCAATTTAAGTGATTTAATTAAAGTTTTTATATTTTTGCATGTCTATTTTTTTTTTTATTTTGTGTTACTGGCTAAAATACTCAATTGTTTATTAGAAAAACAAAGTAATATAAATTAATATCCTTTTTGATTAGCCACAAAGAGATTTGAACAATCAATAATGCTTAGTAATCTTTGTGTCCCTAATTAGACCACCACTGTATACATATACTCACCGGCACGGAAACTTAGCCACCTATGAGTAAAATTTTGTGTACATGTGACTTTTTGCATTATCTTCATTATTCACTAGTGATGTCCTAGAACTTATGAAAAAACTGATTTAAAACACAAATTGGACAATATCTAATCGGAAAGAACCAAGACATGTAAAGTTTAATAAAGAAAATTGAAGTTACCAAGAATTTTATAGGTGGCCAAGATTCCGTGCCGGTGAGTATACAATGTGTAACATAATGAAGAGATAATACTTAAGGGAATTGTATGTTTGGTGATGTTGTTTATAAGTAACAGTAACATAAATTTGTCATCCTTACGGTTCGGTCGAAAAACAAGTTCAAAGTTTAGATCAAAATATCTAATTGTCAACCCCACAAACAGCTTTTAACTTTTGATAATAATAATAAAAATAATAAAATCTTTATTTGCATGGAAATTGGTACATTGGACGTCTTATTGTATAGATTAAAGTTTCACAATATCCTACCAACAAGTGTCAGTGTGCAAAATATGAAATTTAAAATATTATGTTGAAATACATTCTTAAGTTAATTGTTATATTCAGTATATTTTTTTTATATAAAGTTATAATTTTTAATCAATACATTTGCCATTTAGAAATTCATGATTAGTATAATATAATTTAGATTGCAAGAATTCAACCAGACTAGATTTTAATTTATTGAATGGTATTTTTTTTATTTTAGTTGGTAGTTTATTATAAATTTTAACTGAAATCTATTTGATAACAGATGGCGTATAAGTAAAGTGATGGGTAACTAAAACAGATACTACAAAGTTCAGCCGGTGCGGGAAAGGTCATAAGGTCACTGACTGCGGCACAAGTCTTGTTTTAGCTTATGAAAGCCTATACCACTGATCATGCTAATTCTTTTACTGTATATTCTATGTATGGTATAGAAGCTGGGCCTTAAGTTTTATCTCTCCATTTTGTTACACATTGTATATGGGTATGGTCGCTGAGGACTATACAATACTTCAATACTTCCACCTAGGACGATTATGTCCATAAATATTTTTATTGTATTTAACGTTATTCCTATCATTCCTACTAATATTATAAACGTGAAAGTAACTCTATCTGTCTGTTACGGTCAACGCTGCGTCACGCGTGTGTACACGCGTATTCATACAAAACTTAGCTTTTGCCAAATTAAGGCTAGCTAAAAGCAGCAAATCATTTATGTGAATGTCAATACATATTTATAATAAAATACCAAAGTCAATTCAATCCCTAACGTTTAATAAAGGTTATTTCCAAATATTAAATATTAATCACTATGTAAGCAGCTTGACTGTGACATGATATTGGCAAGCACAAATAGCTGTCTTCTGTTTGTTTGTTCATGTCATAGCAGAGCACTTTTTACAAAAGAGTACCGAGAGTTTTTTTTCCTCTCGTTCTACCTAGGGTTCTACTTTCATTATGAATACTTACTTCTGTTTTGTTTCTTTCAGCGGCGACGCTGGCGGCACTGGTTGAGTAAGCTGACTCACACTTGAACTTAGTGAGTCATTTCTAAGTCGAGTTGTTTCTCTGAAAAAATATAACAAACTGGTTATTCACTAGCGGTAGGGTCAGAAGTCGTTGTGGCGCCGTGGTTACTGTGCATATCAAACGATAGCGCGATCGGCGCGGCCGGTATTAGGATGGGTGACCGCCGATCATTTATTTCTCACGACGACTTCCGTGCTTCGGAGGGCACGTTAAGCAGTCGGTCCCGGGTGCTGTATACTTGTATACAGTAGTCATTAGGGTTTGTCAGAAGCCATTTCCGCACCCTGAAAATTCTGACATCCACCAACCAGCACTGGACAAGCTTGGTGGATTATGGCCTCTACCTCCTCGTCACCCAGAGGAGAGACTCATAGCCCTGGAGTGGACTCATTATATAAGAACAATAAAAGAAATATATTTTGTGAGGCAAAACATTTTTTTTCCATACGAAAGATATACAGGGTCCGCTTATAATAGTCAATTATATTTTAATAGCAGATTAGGAACGACGAGTGGGTCTGAATTTCGAATTTTTTTTAAATGTTTTCCATAAATTAAAATTTCAAAATTTTTCTCTGTGAGTAAAATTTAAGATTAATCTACATTTTATGACTACAAACAATTAGATGGAAACGTTTTTATTACTTGCTGTGTAGTCATAATTTACCGATCAAACTTAAATATTGATCACTTAGAAGAATTTCGAAATTTTAATTTAAGAACCATATTTAAAAAAATATTTTTTTCCTAATTATGACCCACTCATCAGTCTTAATCTGCTATTTAAATATTATTGACTATTATATGGCGACCCTATATACAAAAATTACGATCATTCACTTAAACCTCTTCACAATTTTTTATCTTCCCTTATGTACACTGGAACTTTCATTTTACTGCATTGAATTGTTTTCCATGGTATAGCATCCTGCTTATTATCATTTTTTTTTATGTAACATATAGATATGTTATAATAGTGTAGTTTAAGCTTACACTAACACAAATTAATCTACTTTTTATTCTGAAAATAAACATATTACTTACATATTATTGATGACGAACATATAGAAGGTTACATATAGAATAGTGTAATTACTGATGCTGGCACTTTTCATTGTCAAAATGTAATTTATTATGACAATATCGCAGCGGTGATGCTGAACTAACCTTGGGTCAGTGGCTGTTCTTGTTCATTGCTCAAACACCAAAAAAGATATATTTTTATAAGGTAACACATACTTCACGCCTGTATCCCTTAAGGGGTAGACAGAACACAAGATGTTATAAAACCATCTGATGTCACATTTGACAAATTTAAAGGCATTATAATGTTGGAGAGAGACTATTGTAGTGGCAAGGGGTCAGCCTATCGCCTACAAGAAACCTCCCATAAAACCTCTGTCCCTTAACTGACTTTTACCGTATGCCCAGGAAGAGAAGCAGCTGGCACATTCTATGTTTTGCCTTTGCTCCCAGTCCAGCACGAAAGCAATGTAACACATGTACTCATGATTAACCCCATGTTTGACCACAATGTCAACTGATGGTAAGTGAAGATGCGTTGGCACTAGGGTTTAGGTATGAACTGGCTCTACATACAATATTTCTTAAACAAACTGGAACAATCATATATTTCCGAAACCAACCGGAACATATTTCAATCATATTTATAATTGTTGGTACGAGAGTGCATTGCAGAATTTTACGATCCTATTGATATTGTCTACTTAAAATAATAATTTATCTTTGTTAATAAGTTATAACATAGTATTGACGGATGGATGCCATTATAACCAATAATTTAATTGAAGATATAACATTTAAAATATATTTTTTGCTAAAAAGGGTTTTATTAAAGGTCTAACCTCTTCATAGTGGATGGAGCGGTGACATGGGACGTTTGCGAGTCGTTTCGAACCCGCGCCGGCGCAGGAGTGCCACCGCTGAGTAAACGACGACTCTCATCTTCAGACTCACTGGCACTGCCCTGTGAATAAAACAAGATGCAGAGGAAAAAAATACTTTAAAGTGTAGACGAAGGAATGCTAAGGTAAAGTTAAGCTTTATGTTTTAAAATTTGTTTTTTTTTTCTTTCAACTTTAAGATTAAGGTTTTACTAAGTTCAGTAATAAAAATTTAATCCTCTTTACATTTTTACATTAGTCAAAGTCAAAGGAATCATAATTTCATAGGTTGTTAAACATACACTTAAAATATGTAACACTCTTTACATATTAAAATGAATTAACCACCACTTCAGTATTTCTATTTATTGAGAAGTGACAAAAAATTCATAAAAAAAACTGTTTGTAGCCATGGACTTTCATCACCTATGGTATTGAGCTATTTGATTGTACAATTTACCTACCTTTAAATTTGTCTTAGATAAAAGAAGTCTACTATTAAGGTCAGTTAATTAAAAAAATAGATACCTGTATGCTGTTTCTTCGAAGAGGCACCAACCGAGGGATTGGCCGTACTTTCGGTCTGACTTTGCTCGGTGAAGGCAGAGGCACAATGGGGTCAAAGAGGACTTCTGCATTCTCTGATATAATTTCACTTTTCAGCAAGTCTATTGGCTTGGGAGCATTTCTTACTGGCTGCAGAGGGACAATACCATCCATTGCTTCATCTGTCACACTTTCTGGTACACTAGGAACATTGTAGTCTGGAAGTAAATGGAGTGTTTTTATATTATTCCCAATGTAATATATTATTTTGGTCTCACATAAATTATTTAAATTATTTTAAATTCTTCTATGTAATAAACTCTTTTTATATGCAATCGTTTTTAAAATAAAAATAAGTGAAATTGCATTGGTATCGCTTTAAAAGTACTTATTTCAATATTTTTATATGAAATACTTATTTTACTTTAAGAGAAACTATATCAAAATATAACTGCTTTTGGAATGTGTAAGTTGAAAACTCTTAGCACCATTGTATTCAATATGATAAAGATATAGATATAAAGTCTCTATTTAAATATACATGTCCCTCATGGTCTGAAAAGGCACTGAAACATTGAATTAAAAAATTTAAATGTAAATATATGAGATGCCAGTTAAGAAGTATTTTATTTGATGCATTTTATTACTTGAAGGACTTACAAATCTCATTTTTTGAAGCTTTACATGATTCGAAAAGATCTATTACAATAAAACATGTGATAATTGACAAAAAAAAACCACTTTCTTAATTAAATTAATGAGGGCTTTACCTTCAATACTTTCTACAGACTTTGGTGCTAAGTCTTCAATTGACTTAGATTTGATTAGATTTCTATCTCTCTGTGGTGTTGCTCTGTTAACATTCCGACTGATAAGTTTTGGGGATGGAGATAAAAAAGGTCTCTTCTCAACATTAGTTCTGTGTACAGGTGATGCAAATATATTATCAGATGTCTTCGAATTTGGTACTGTTGTAATAACTGATACTTGTTCTGCAGGTATGGGTGATGCACATTTTTGTTGAGTTTCCTTTGTTTGGAATTTTGTAAGAGAGGATGCAAACTTTTGATATTCTGCACTGTTAATTACAGCATCTTTATTGGAAGTTACTTTGGGTGATACACGAACATTTGAAGGAGATAATAAATCTGGATTTTTTGGGGTAGCTGTTTCAGGACTTTTAATTTCTTTTTCCACTGACGCTTTTGGAGTGGATGGCTTATCTTTATTTTCCACATTTTTGCGTCTTGGTGGTAAAGCTGCGATTCCTTTTATTCTCGCTCTTCTCGTGGACATCTTATGTACTATTTATATAAAAGTAGACAAAAGTTTATATTTCTTTAAATTCTATTTCTAAGTAGCGTTAAAGTATTACGATAATTATTAGGTGACATAGGTATTCAAAGCTAGAGAGCTGCAACATTTAATTATATAATATAAGTTCTAAAACACCACGAAATACTTGAAAAAATTAAAACGGCACAATCAATTATTTAAAAGACAGCTGTAGTGAGTGTTTTGGGCATTAAGTTCCATTGTATAGAGGCGCCCTTGTCAACATATAGCATTTATACATATACAAATATCATTCATATATGGTACAGAACAATAAATATATATTTTTCTCTTTTTTTCACGGCTAGGTTTGCATATGACGAAAGAGACATATATATTTTAGTTATTGCTATGTGTGCCACATACTGTCAAAGTTCATTTGACAGCTGTAGGTACGTGCCTCAATTCGCCATCTTGGTTGCTCGTATTTCGTGGTAGTTCGTTGTCAAGTGTTTGTTTATTTGAGATTTGCATAAATAAACAAGAAATAGTTGTTTAAAACTAAGTCGCAGTGTGGTGAAACTGTAGGTCAAGATGCAATCTTGTTGCATTTTAAAATGTGGTGCAAGAAAAATCAAAAATCAAGTAGCATTGACTCTTCTTATGTGAGTACCATTTTTCATGTAATATCACATATAACCTCTTGAATTCAATTGTAAAGCTAAGTATATATAAATAAATGTTAAAAGAATCTGTATCTTACCTTATTTCCGAGTAACAGACTCTTTTATTTATTTCATTCGTAATTATTTTCATAGTTAAAATAGGGTTATGCTCTGATTAAAATTATATGTATATGTTTAGTGGATTTTGATGTTGATTACATACAATAAGTACCTACAAATATTTTGTTTCTAGATTTCCAAAAAATGAAGGATTGAGACAAAAATGGTTAAGAGCAGTTGGTGAAGAAAATATTAATCCTCGGCAAAAGCAGTGGTTTGTTTGCTGACTGCATTTTCCTGAAACATGTTTTAATAGAACTCTAGATGTAATAAGATTAAGAGAAAACTCAGTTCCTTTAATATTTCCCGTAAGTATCAAAATAAATTTAATATAACATTAGGTAATTAAATTATGTCAAATTCAAGTTGATGATAATAAATTTTTAATTTGCTTTTTGTTTTAATTATTTCTTTCTTTACAGGTAACAGGAAATTTTATTGATAATTCTAGTACATCTGCAGTTTGTACCCAATTGTCAATACCACATCCAGTTGCGAAAGAAGCTCAGAAAGAGGTATTTATTTTTATAAAGCATATTTTCTTATAACAGTAGGTATCTAACCATGCATGCTATAGTTGGATACAGTTAAATTAACATTATATTTTTCACCAACAACCAATTAATTCAAAGAGCCTTAGAGTGGTGTAAAATAAATATAAGTTGAGTCTTATAACAATAAGGAATAATTTAAAAATATTCGAACAGAATAACAAATAATTTTGTTTTTTCATATCATATCAATCAACTCAAGATGCCAATGTTGCATTCATTTTAATAAATAGCATTTTATAATAAATATTTAATTTTCAGGTCACACTTTAAAAGAAAATTGAGGCGCTTCAAGAAAAGTGTGATGAGCAAAAAAAAAATTAAGTGCCTGAATGAAAAACTTCGGAGGAAAAACAAAAAACTAGTTAACTTTAGAGAAATCATAGATGATCTTCGAAATAAAAATCAAATAAATATGGAACAAGCTGTATTAAATTGAAGACTTAGCTGGATCACAAGATTTTCTGAAACAAAATGTGTTTTTAAACAAATTGTTATTATTTAGAAATGAATGAATGAATGAAGTGTTTTTTTTTATTTCATAACCGATACCTATTTAGTTCTTAATTAATAAAGTAATACTAGTACCTCCTATCATCATGGATAATGTTGTGATTAATTTCACTGACACAGCAAACAACTTGGGGGTCATTATGTTTTCAAACCTCAAATGAAACACGAACATCAGTGAAATTAATTTTAATTTTGAAAATTCCTTCCAAAATCCTTGTCGCTCTAAAATGAACTCAAGTGTAAGATTTCAGCTTCCTAGGTCCAACGGTTTAGGCTGGCCGTTGATGATCAGTTAGTCAGCTTGCTATTTCATATATTAGATTTTTATGTAGGTATGATTCAGTATATTTAATCTAATATTATAGTTTAATTATTTTATCTAACACATATTATTATTGCTCCTCAATCAAACTCCAGTCTCAAGGAATTTCTTTATTAGCAGTACCTTTGTACCTACTAACTTTGTATAGATCATTCATCGGTATAATGTATCTTACTTTGTGTACATAAACTGTTAAATAAATCAATTAAGTAGGTAGGTAATGGTACCTTATTTAAGTGAAATCCATATGCACATTATATCCTGACCGTTTGCCAATTTTTTTCCCAAATCTTCCAGCTTGTGCGTTTTTTACACCTAGATACCAATTACCTCATCAATCACTCGTTTAAATTAGCTCTTTGGTTGGAATAATATTGAAAATTATGATTTCACTAATAAAACATAAAAATATTGAAGTATATTCAATATTGACAATCCTAGGCTATCCCCCCCCACCCTAAGGCGGCCATTTTGGTTGCCCAAGGTTGGCACGTTTTTTTTGTAGGTATTTCGAGTCCATGTGATATAGGTCAATGGTTTTGGGACATGCATGCGACAGCGACACATACACGCGTGTCAGTCAGGCGGAAAAGTGACAGCATGATTGACAATTAGCATAGTGCATAGCCATAGCCTCTGTTTAAAAAAGGATACACTCCACGACGGCCACTTTGTAGTATGTATAGGAATACAAAATAAAATAATTCAAACTAACATAGGTTAGTAATATAAACTAACATACCAATTATATATCCAATAAACACTCAAACATAATTATCATGCGAAAACTAGATTGAATGCTGCAGCATTATTAAATTCTTATATCTTTGTAAATTCACCTTTCATAATAGTCGAGAGGCATCATAAAAATCACAGAAATAAGAATTCAACGATTCGAATTACGAAGACGCCGCTTGGGCGTCACGTTATATCCTGAAACGAACACTATAAGCGTAAACTAAACTGAAAAAACTGGTGTTTAAAAGAGTCCTATAATAGTATATTATGTAACAAGTGAGCTAAGTTGCTAATTACAGTCGAGGCTGTGATTTGAGCCCGAGCCGCAGGGAATAATGAGCCGAGACTGTAATTAGCAACGCTGACGAGTTACATACGACGTTTTTCAACACACTTGTAAGTAAAAGACAGACATACGTGGTCAAAAATTTATTTGAAGCAGCTGTTAGCTGCTGCGCCTCAGTAACCCTGTCCCATTACACGTACACACGCTATTGTTGCTTGGAGGCGCTGTGCGTGCCGCTGCTACTGCACGCGCGCCGCCTGGACGCGCGCGCCTGCAGCAGGCGCGGCCCGCACAGCATATATTTAATGTATAACCCGGATCAATAAAATATGCTCTGTTTACTCGCATGTAATTTGCACTAAGGTACAATTCAACTTTGTAGGATTAATTATATTATGCACTAGGGTATAATATATTATGCACGCGTGACTTATAGCCCAGTTTATAGTTCTAAATTCAATAGAATAAGGCTCACTTGACGAGCAAGTTTCTTGAAAATCAATTTAGGTACCTATAATGGGCACTTTTTACAAAACAGTGCCGAGAGTTTTTTTTCCGCCAGCTTTTTTCCTATCGGTCTACCTAGCTTTCTACTTTCATTTCGTTTTCTTAAGCCAAAGAATTAGTACCTAGTAGACAACACTAAGACATAGGTGGATAATGTCTCGTGAAGCCCTCTGGCTTGTTCTTCATAAAATCGGGTGTACAGAGAAGTTTGTAAGACTTCTAAGACTCCTGCATGACGACATGCAGTGCTGCGTCGCTGTTAACGACGATCAGTCCGTTTTTTCCCCGTCACCTGTGGGGTAAAATGCACCCCATTTTAGCACCCACACTTTTCGCATTATATTTTGCAGTCGTAGTCCGAGAGGTCTCACAAACGACTTCTGAAGGTGTCCGAATCCGTTTTCGCACGGACGGCAATATTTTTAATCTCGCCAGACTAAAAGCCCGCACCAAAGTTTCGCATGCCGTGATCACTGAGTTGATGTACGCCGATGACCTGCGCTTCGTAGCAGAATCCCCAGGAGGCTTGCAACAGCTAATGTCTGATTTCCACGAGTCGTGCCAAAAATTTGGTTTAAAAATCAGTGTCAAAATTACGGAGGTGATGTCATTGGACAGTCATGGTCCCGAGTCACTGAATATTACCTACACTCGGAGGGGATGAGCTGATGCAGGTCGACAAGTTTCGCTACCCACAATTTCATCTAAGTGTGATCATGATGCAGAGATCAACAGCAGAATCGGCGCTGCTGCAGCGGCCTTTGGCAAGCTTTTAACTCGCACGACCTTGGGCTGGCAACGAAGATCGCTGTCTACATATGGAAGTCGTGCTGCCCAATATCTTATACTCCGCAGAAACGTGGACAGTGTATCGCCGTCACATCCGTATGCTAGACGGCTCCTTGAGCTGGATGCCAGACGCGACGAGCTGAAAGCCCGACCACCTGCGGCTGTCTGCTATAAATTATGTGAACGGTGTGCTCTCATGCCCGCAATGTGCGAGAGCTTTTACAAACAAAATTGGCTACATAAGCCACATGCGAGCACACTTACGGCAAAACCGGAGTTGAAGACAGCTGTGGTCGAAATCGGCCGGATTACATCATCATAACAGTTTTTGAAAAAAGTATTATTATTATTAGACAAGTATTATTGAATGACATAATTTATCTTTTAAATATTTACATTGACGTCATAAAAAATGTGATTTAAGAAATGGCAAAATAAGTCAAAGGATTGATATTTCGTTTTACGTAAGCAATTAAACGCTCTAAAAACATACTAGGTATAGTATATTTATCGAATACCAAAACAAAGCAAGAATAAATTGAATAAGTTTATACATTTATTTAGTTCTAATGTCATACAAATACTTTGCGAATGCGTGATATTCATAATCACATCTCGCCTATTTTCATGGAAGAACGTCTCGTAAAGATTTCCATGCCAAATTTGAGAACTTACAGCTCGTAGCTAGTAGATATTGTGCAACGCTATTTTTTCTACCAGTTTTGTACCTGTATCGGTTACTCATACCAGTCAGTTGTATATTGAAACCCGCCATAAAATAAATAGACTGACATCCCTTTATAAAAAATCATCTCACGGAAAAAGCTCCGTGTTATTTGTAGACGGCGCTAGCACATAAACTCTCTAACAGGCCATTGAAACTAGGAAATCATAATTAAATTCTTTTAAAAATCAACAAATATGTTGATATATATTTTTAAAATATAAAGTATTAGTCATAAAATAAGATTCAACTATTTTATTTTACCTACATGGAATTTCCACATAAATTTTCTACGTTTTTAAACAAAGTCAGCTCTACATAGAGCTATAGAAGCATTATCCTTAAACTCATTTTTAGCCCACTGTGCGACGCGTCGAACTAGGTTTGTTTTGGCTCATTGAAATTCAAAATAATTCATATTCTTTATTCGTAACACCTAGCGCCATCTTATATCTTAGCAGGCAATTAGCAGGCAGGCGCGGTCCCAGGGGACATGACCGCCCCTAAAATCATGAAAAGATGTACCTCTTAAAAGAGTAGAAGGTAGAAAAAGATACTTACTTCTGATTTAAAAAATTACTTGTGACCCCCTCCATTTTCAGTCTGCGACCGCGCCTGTTAGCAGGTACGAAATAGCGAGGCACGAATTTTTGTTTTGGATTGTCAGTCTATATACTTTACTAGACTCTGCTAGTACTTACCACTAGTCCATGCAAGATCAACCAAGGCTGTGTTTACCTAGGTAAAGAAAGGAGGCGGCGTTCAGAGCCGAAGTACCGCTGCCGGGCCTTCCAGATAATTCCCAACGGGTTTTTATACGTATATGGTTTAACGTTTGATCTCAACCTCACCTGATGACAAGTAAAGATGAGACCCAAGATGACAACACCAGGGTTTAGGAATGAACTTGCCCTCCACAAAATATTAGCAGCAGATTTTTTGTGAATTGTGGTCCTGGTCGCTATCCCGGTGACTCCTGAAAAGGAACCTACCATCAAGTGGGGTTCATTCGCACGAGAAGGCTTTTACAACATGATTATATCTAAGGCCAATAGGGCTTTTCTAAGCCGACCCTACGCAGTTAAGGAATCCATTTATTTATTTCAAACGAGGGCAGGTAAAAAAAAAGCAAAGAATTAAGAGTAGGTACTTAAAATATATTTTCTTATATTTACAACAGTTATAGCTAAACAGCGAGAGGCTTTAGTGCGCTTCAATAACTTCGTGTGGGAACCACTGCGACGACTCAAGCGCATCCCATAAAGTGTTCTCTTGACGAATGAATTCTTCATTGCACTGGTCGACATCAATACACGTCTTATGATCTGGAAAAATATTAATAAGTATGTTAAGTATTGCTTCTATGCTGACTGGGAGCGAAAGAAAATTATAGAATGTACCAGCTGCTTCTCTTCCCTGGCTTACTGTAAAAGTCAGTTAAGGGAATGACGTTTTATTGGCGTTTTTGGGCGATAGTCTGACCCATGTCGCTGCAATAGTCTCTATCTATCATTATAATACCTGCAAAGTCAAACGTGACATCAGATGGTCTTATAACCTCTGATGTTCTGCTTTTCCTATAAGGGATACAAGTATGAAGTTATGTATGTATGATGCTAACACTCTGACAACTTCAGGTACTTGTTTGAGTTTGACAGCCTCCGTGGTGCCAGGGTAGATTTCACAGCCGCAGCACCGTTTTAGAAAACGAACTTTTCTAAACTGAACAGCTCGAGTCTATGCGTATACCAACTAGGGTACCCCCTAGTTTCGCCGTGTGGTTTCTTTACCACAAGCTTATGTAAAAAAAGCTAAGAGCCCATTCACACCAGGACGATTCGTGTTTTTTGAGGAATCGTCTTTTTTCATGACTCGTTTTTTTTTTTCGGTGGCAATGCTTTTTAAATTCCCGTGTTCACACGCATCACGAATCGTGTAAAATGACGGACACGTCTTAAATCACGTATAGTCTTTTAAAATTCTCATTCGTCAAAAAACACGAATCGTGAATTTTTTGTGACGAATTAGAGTGGGCTAGTTCAGCCAAGACTGAACTCTGAATCACGAAACGAATGTGAACATCAAGTCGGATATTTTGACGAATCGTGAAATAACACGATTCCGTATGCAATGTGAACGTGTATCCGTCATGACGTATCGTATTTTTGGACGAATCGTCATTGACGGATCTGGTGTGAACGGACCCTTACTTTAGGGCCGAATAAACGGTGTGTCAGTCTGGGTCACTTATAAAAAAAACTTCTAGTCTTTTTCTTGCGTTTTGAGGCGGTTTTGAGCTGTTTCGCGCGGTTTTACCCGTGTAATTTCGAAACCGTGGGTTTCGAATTCAGAGATAAAAGTACCTAGCCTATAGGGTATTTCAGACTGTACACTATCACTTTGCCAAATTTTATCCAAGTCCGTTAAGCAGTACTGTCTTGATTTGGAAACAAACTTCGTCCTTCCAAACTTTCACATTTATAATCGGTTGCTAAATCGGGAAGTCGTCGTGGCGCCGTGGTTACTGTGTGTATCAAACGATATCACAGGTTTAGCAACGTTCGGCGCGGCCGGTACTTGGATGGGTGACCGCCAACCATTCATTTCTCACGGCGACTTCCGTGCTTCGGAGGGCACGTTAAGCTGTCGGCCCCAAGTGCTGTATACTTGAATACAGTATTCGTTAGGGTTTGTCAGAAGCCATTTCGGTGCCCTGAAAATTCTGTTATCCACCACCCAGCACTGTGCAAGCTTGGTGGATTATGGCCTATACCTCCTCGTCACCCAGGGAAGAAACTCATGCCCTGCAGTGGGCTCATTACAAAGAGTTGTGATGATGATGATGAATCCGTTGCTACGTGTCAGGCCTGCGAGCCTAGTGTAGCAGCCACTGTTTTCATCTATGTTTGTAATTTTCTTTTTGACAGTAAACTATTATTATTATGCATACGTATAACTACACGCCTTTCGGCGAAAAAGACCCGGCAATCGGACCAGTCGGGTATCAGGGCAAGAGAGAAAGAAACCGGCGAACGATTTGGGCAGTGTCAAGCAATACCGCTTTCTGCATACGTGCTGGAAGCGGACCACCGCCAAATCCCAAGGTGTTTTCAATTCAAGGTGTCTGACCAGTGTGGCTGGGGTCAAACCGTTTGCGGATATTACAACCGGGATAATTTTAGTGGACATAACTTCCCACATTTAGGTCAACTCGTGTGCAAGGTCCAAGTACTTGCGTTGATTTATTTATTTATTACAAAGTCCACAGCTCTTAATAATTAATGATAATGATGATTGGCTATATATACAAACATAAAAATAGTACATATAGCCAATTATGGATTTACATTATTATTTAAATTTTCGGTCTCGGCCTTCACGAGGTTCTAGTCATGCGGGATAGTTATGTCTGTCAAAAACACCTTGGACGACGATCGGTCCATTAACACGATATCAGGTTTATTCGCTAGAATAAATTAATAAATAAATCCATAATCCGTGATAATGGACCGATCCCAGTAGAGCTTGGCGCTGCCGTTTTCGAGAACTGGCTCCGGCGTGTACTGGTAATAAGGCAGTTTCTGATTGATTAGACCGTATTTAGGAGCGAGCTCTTGGTGGAGAATCTTGGCTGCTTGGTTATGTCTATGCAGGTACTCAGTGTTGGCAAGAACAGAACAACCCGAAATCACATGTCTGAGGGACTCGCCAGGTTGGCGGCACGCCCGACATACTTCCACTGTGCCGTCCCTCATGATGTACTTCCAGTAGTTGTTCGTCTTGACAACCTGGTCCTGTATCGCAGACAAAACCTTCGGTTTCCCCAAAGATGTCCCCGAAGCGCAGCCAATGCACGGAGGCTTTACGGTCCACGTGTGGCTCGTGTAGAGCCTTGTAAAACCTTCCGTGCAGCTCTTTCTCTTTCCATACGGTCTCACCTGATAAAGCCCAAAACCAGTGCATCAGAGCTATCACGGTTGACTCGTGGACTAGGTGCGAGCCTTTATTTAAATCCTTTCAATTATTAACTTTATCTTCTATCTACATTCTTGAAACAAGTTTATTTGTGAAAAGGCACTCAGAACCGTTTCTTACAAAAAATGATGCTCTAGGTTTTAAAACTAGGTTTCCAAATAAATTATGCTTACCAAATATTAAAACCGATATATGTAAACGAAATAGACAAAATAAAATATTGTTCACCCTGTCACCCTGTATATTTCAAATATATTATAAGAAAATAAGTGAGGAGTTCAAATCATTACCAATCAAAAGAATTAAATATCTCCTGAAAAATTTGGTTGACTGAAAAATGTTTTTATTCCGTAGATGAATTCTAAATTATTGAAATTGGAATACTTTTAATATAAATTCCACTGTGTAAAATTAAAAATTAAAATAGGGCTAAGTCTTAATATTCAGTCATTTATAATATTTTATGTGACTATTGCATATACAACAGTTTAATATGTGATTCTAATTATTTGAAATTCCACCCATTGTATTCCATATTTATTGCAATAAATTGATTTTAATTTATCTTCTATTACTTTTTATTGTGATACAAAATAGTGTAAGTGCGAGCGAGATGTCAGATAAAAATGTTTTGTGACTCAATTTGCACATTTGTATCTAATAGTTAAAAAGGAATAAAGGCCAAGTCATAATATTCATAAAGGAGGAGGTTCTCAATTCGTCTCCACGTTTTATTTATGTCTTTGTTACACGATATTTGGGACAATCACGAATCGATTTTGAAAATTGTTTTAATTCGTTTCATATGATAGAAGATACCTAGATAGTTGGTCCCATATAAATTTCATCGAAATCTTATTCCTGGAGTGCACGGGTATGATACTTGGAATAAAAGTTCTTCAAAAAGAGGCTGGTTGTGTTATGAAAGGAATTCCCAAAATTCCCACGGGAACGGGAAATATATGATGTTTTAGTTTGTATGATAAAATCTGTAAACAGATGTGATACTTGGTATAAAGGTGCCTCAATAAGTGTCTGTTTGTATAATCGAAGGAATTCCCACGGGAACGGAAGATAGGACTTTAAGTTTATGCGTGTACGAAGTCGCGGGCAAACGCTCGTGTGATTATGCTCGAGGAATTTTCATTGAATCACATTTTATTTTATATGAAATAAAATTTACACTTCATTGCACACAGTAAAAAAATAAAAATACAATAATTACAGAAAGTTAAGGAAGGTACAATGGGCGGCCTTATCGCTATAAAGCGATCTCTTCTAGCAACCCTTATGACTTTTCTAACCCTGTATCTGTCTAAATGCTATTGTTATCATACAATTGAAGGCAAACCTATAATTCTCGGTTCATCAAACTATATGTGGTTTGTAAAGTTATTAAAAACCAAACAATTTTAACATTATCATACAAAAAAAAGTACCTTTGTACTAAATCTAGTTTAATTTTCTAATTAACTATAGGTATCTTTAGTTGTGTACATGAAGTGTTAGATAAATAAATAATAAAACAAAACATCTTACCGACAAGAGCCAAGTCATCACTTTGGGCCTTAACAGCTGCGGCTGCCTGGGCGGTGTCGGCCACCGTCTGGGTAGCCTGAACCTGTGCTGCTTGGTCACCCTGTCCATAGTATCCAGACCACGCTGAGTAATTCTGCCAATAGGCTGACGGATCATAATACTGGTTGTATTCCTACAATTGACAACTGCTTGTGAATTTTTATTGCTTATTCGCAACAAGCAGTTTATTTTTAAAGCAAGCCCATATAATGAAAATTTGGAAATGTTTAAAGCCAATAAGCGAGCCCAAATTATAATTAAGTAATGTTAAAGAATTAAATTTTAATGATTTGTAAGACAATGAATGACACACAACATACGCTTTCTGTCTTAAATTAAAAAATGAGGACACAAAATACTCTTTCCATTTTCAAAAATAAGTGAAGTAGTCTTATGATCAAGTCTAGCCTAATGATTTATTAGCATTTATTAGCTATTATTATTCATGCACAGATAGATACAGATACTATAATAGAAAGTGCTTAGTTATAATGAAACTTAAATTAACCCACAATTGGCTGCAAATTAAGGTGAAAAAAGTTCCAATATAAAAAAGACCAACACAAATTACAAAGATATAATGCACATGTCGCAGTCATCTGGTTGAATTTTCTATTTAATTGAATGACTAGCGCGTTCATTAAATGACGACATTTAATTGAATGACTAAAGGACAACTCGTCAAGTCGTTGAATGTAACGTTTAACGTCTTGACTGAACATTATTTAGCGAAGTCGTTGAATGGGATATAGCCGACTTTGTAATGTTTGGTTAACAGGGTTGGCTCTTATATCTGTCCGCACTATTTCATGAATAATTTTGGTCTTAAACGATAGTTATAACTGCCTGAAAACCGACATGGACCGGTTAGGTTAGCTCCGCTTTGCTTCGCTCCTTGCATTAACCTCCGAGGGTTATTTTTTTATAATCGCACAAAACAGAGTCTGAGACAAAATATGATCCCTTGTAAAAAAATTGTAAGGCCCTATTCTTTCTTGTATTATTGTAACAATTTTTTTACTTATCGGATTGAAAAAATGAACTAAATTTCAATCACCTGACTGATTTGACGTCCGCTCTGTTCAAAGGGCTATGTTACAATCCGCTAACTAGTTGAACGTTGAGTGACGCTTGTTCAATCAATGTTCGGCCTAGTGATTCAATTAAATGTCGTCATTCAATGAACGCGCTAGTCATTCAATTAAATAGCAAATTCAACCAGATGACTGCGACACACACGTTATTGAAACAATTAATAAAATGAAGCTTTCTATTCAATTCTTAGTGATGGGTTTGTAAAGCATTATCTTTCTTAAGAATGCTCATTCCAATAAGCTTGTCATTGGAATATATAAAAAATATATAAAAAAAAAATGTTAGTTTGCAAGATAAAAATACTGATTTGCATCCAAAACTAAGCTATTTGAACTGATTAATAAACTTTGCCTACTGCTATATCACTTTTATATTTTCTTATTATTACTATATCTATAAGGCTGCAATGCAAGCTTGGTAGAAATGCTGTTTGTAGGCACCCTCGAAGCGCACTTTTAGTTTGCAGCCTTATAATGATGTCTAATAGCAATACCGTTAAACATTAAAAAGGAAAAACAGTATCATGCTTATTTTTATGTTGAGAACAAATAGTGAAGCTCTGAGAATCCTAAGTTTGTATGGAAAATGTTTGGAATGAGCACTCTTAAGAATTGATTATAAAAGCTGTTTGGTCTAATGTTGCTTGTATATCTCATTATAACGCATACCGCTCCATTGCTGTACGTAGCAGTTGCTGTTGTAGATGTAGATTGCTGAGTTGTCACCATCCCTTTAGGTTTAGGAACGGCAGTACATATCTTGATTGGTTTAGTTCCAAGACCAGTGTAGCCATTCATTGCGTATAGTGCATTTCGCTGTTCTTCCTCATTTCCAAATCTGACGAAGCCATAACCTTTTGTATAGCCAGTGTTGTCTAAGATAACTGGAATAGAAAATGTTTTGTTTCTGATATGTAGATTTTTTTAGAAACTTTAAATAGAATTTTAATCTTTGTAATGATTAAGTACCAGGTTTTTACACAACGATTTTTTTGTTATATGTACGTCTATTTTCGTGACATACTCTAAAATAATAATGATTCCATTATTGATTCACTATCGAATTACAACTATTACAAGGTGTTGCCGGCGAATCTGTCCGCGTGAATATCGCGGTTGGATAAATAATATTACTATAAAAGGACCTTGAAGTACAAGTTCACTCCATACTAAATTTATCCATAATTATAGTTTGTAATATGTGTTCCCCGCACGCAACGACCGCCCTACCACTGCCGTCATCGCCGCAGCGATACTACTTTCAGTCGGTTCCCAAGTGTTTTCATTAATTAAATTTATGTTATAAATATTATTATTGTTATTATATTATGAAGAAAACTCATGATGGAAAACTCGAGAAAAAAAATCATCTTCTCCACCTTGTTTCTGCTCTGTTTTAGAAAAGTAATGTAACTAATCCATTCTCATGACATTTTGTCATGTTTAATAATTAAATCACTATAATGAACAAATATAATGTATAATAACAGTCCGACAATTATTTATAACTAACACAGTACTTAAACAGCACACAGCACTTCAATACAGCACCAGTTCTACTAACAAAAGACTCAAGGATATTGTATGCACAAATCGCACGCGGGTAAAATACACTTTGACTACACGATTTTATAAATTCCTAGGGCCATTATTTTATAACAAAATAAACGCTAAAGTGTATAATATATATCCCTTAAACGTTTTTGAGAAATTGTAAAAAGGCTATAAAAACAGTCCTCCAGGAATTGTCGTACAATGAAACCGAGATACTACTGACTGTTATAAGTTAATTTTTGATAAGGTATAAATGTGTAATTAGGTTTAATAATGAAATAATTTATGTAAGTAAATCTCTTAGATTTAAAATTGTCACAATTTTCTATTTTATTTTTATTTTTTAAGAATAGTTAAGTAAATAGATTCTACTATGTTTGTATTTAAGATCCATATTTTATTTTATAGAAGTTTTATTTAATTTGAATGATTTTTATGTTATTTTAGCACGCTTCAGCCTGAAAAACAGGATTATCCTAGTTCAGGCACCAATGTTCTATCCTTACTTGTATATTTAAGCCAATATTTGTAATTTATGCTTTTCTGAAATTAATAAACATTTTTATTATTATTATTCATACCTAAAGCTACACACCTTTCGGCGGAAAGACCCGACAATAAGACCAGTCGGTCGGGGGTCAGGGCAAGAGGGACAGAAACCGGCGAACTATTCGGGCAGTATCTAGCAAAACCGCTTTTTGCATGCGTGCTGGAAGCGAACCGCCGCCGAATCCCAGCCTTTCAAGGTTTCTGACCAAAGTGGCTGGGGTCAAACCGTTTGCAGATATTACAGCCGGGATGATTTCGGTGGACATAACTTCCCACATTTCGGTCACCTCGTGTGCAAGGTCCAAGTACTTGCGTTGCTTTTCGGTCTCGGCCTTCACGAGGTTCTCGTCATGTGGTATAGTTATGTCCACCAAAAACACCTTGGACGAAGATCGGTCCATTAACACGATATCAGGTTTATTCGCAGGCTTATTATTATTATTATTATGAACAAATATAATGTATAATGAACAAATATAATATAAAATGAACAAATAAAATTTAAGACATGTATTGGAGCTTTAGTGTCCTTAAATATGGATCAAAGTAGCTTAATAGCTTACAGGGACAAAGGTGGCTTGATATACCCTTCAACAATTGTAGGTAAAGTTTGTCGCTGTTCTGAAATTAATACTTATTTAAGCACACCTTGACAAAATTCCAAAAAACTTAACACATAAAACTGACATCCTAGTTAATAAAACTTTAAGCAGTTTCATTGGCGAAGGCCTGTTTCCTAAAATAAGTCACCATCAATTCCACTCTGAAGTAACTAATCATGTTGTAGATTTGTATGAGTGTTATAAGACTGGCTTTTATTACAAAGTCTATCCAGCACAAACAAACTGTTAGGTGGATATATACGAAGTTAATACACTTCAAGATCCATTAATGATGATTATGGTGTACACAGAGTTTACTTATTTTTTTAATTGTTCTTGTTTATCTTTTTTTTTATTTTGTTATAAAACAATTATGTTTCATGTTTTTTTTTACTTTAGGAATAATTACATAAAAAAAAAATAGATAAAATCCCCAGACAATCACACCAACTACATGGCCCCAAAGTACTTAAGCATAGCTTGTGTTATGGGATACCATATAGCGAACTAGGGGGGAACCTAAAATATAAATACATAAATAGATAAACACCCAGACACAGAAATTTTTTTTTTTCTTGTTCCATGCGGGAATCGAACCCGCAACCACTAGCGTCAGAGGCAGACAGGTTTACCCCATCGCCAAAGTGGTCGTTAAATATGTATATGTATAATATTAATAAAATGTATGAAAAAATATCGATACTTTCACATTTTATTTTAAACCTGTCCCGTCCCTACATCCCCCGTTTCAACCCACCGGAGCTTGTTGACAGAATTGTTTTGTTGAAACAAATCAAGGATAAGTTGTCTATGCCCTAAATGGTTGTTGAAAAGCAACAACAAAAAACCTATATTTAAGCCATGTTATTTACTAAAATATCTTTTCATGACACACAACTGCTGAGCTATGATGAGCTATGGTGTATGGTTAACATTCAAGTACCTACTTGACCAAACTATTTACCTTTTGCAGTTTTGATAGAAGAATATTTTCCCGCAAAGGCTCTATACAGAGAATAGTCATCCACATCATGACTGAGGTCACCAACCCACACAGAGAACTCCCGCTCTTGCTGCATATTGTTTCGAGCTTCTCTAGATGCAGTATTAAGACGAAATCTAACTACTGGGAATGTTCCCGGTATTGGTTTGCCATTTAACTTGTGCATTGTATCAATAGCTTCTTCATCCGTCTGAAAAATTAAGAAAACAAATGTAAGCAATATTAGTGCATTTAAGTACTCAAACTGGAAACTCAAACTATGCTTTTCAGACACTATTAGACTGACTCTGGGTAAAAATATATTTTTATGTAGTATAACTTACATACCATGAAATCTTAAGAAAGTTAAAGTAGAATTTTTACAGCACACTTACCTGGAAATGTACAAAAGCATAACCAGCAGGCTCCCCAGTAAATTTATTCCTCATTACTTTGACAGCCAGTGGACGATGACCCATGCGATGAAAGGCAGCCATTATAAAACTTTCTGTCATATTGGGCTCCAACTTTAACAAAACATTTAGTATATGAATATTTTAATAAAAGTCATGGTCACAGTTTATTATAGTTTACTGTAGAAATAGGATATGATTTTTTTTCATGATTTTGTAAAAAAGAAAAATACAGTAGTAAAATAATAGTTTTCTTTTTTATCTAAGTATTATATTATATTTATATATTTTTTATATGAACTCAGATAATGTTTTTGACGATAGCTTCTTCTCTTGCTCAACTTCCTCAGATAGCTTCACAAGTGCAGATAGTATTCTCTCGCCACCACTGACATTGCATGATGAACTTTCTTCTTCCTTCTCCAATAACCCACTTAACTTGAAAATTGCCCACATAAATGCTCAAAGCATACCCAGTCACTATACTGACATCTTAGATTCCTTCAGCTGTAACAATGTTGATGCGTCACTGGTTTCAGAAACTTTTCTCAAACCGTCCCTTCCTTCCACTCACTTTTCTCTCCCAGGCTTCGTTCTTATACGAAATGATAGAATTGGCAAAGGTGGAGTAGCGATTTACCTCCGCGCAGATATACGTTATAAAATTATCAGCGCGTCTCCATCTGTGTACTCAGAATCAGCTGAATACCTTGCTATAGAAATAATAGTACACCACGCAAAAATTTTACTCACAGTTTTCTACAGTCCTCACATGAGTATAGATTATTTTGATATCCTTGACTCTTTTTTCTACAATTACAAAATCTTCGCAATCGCTGTAACCGCCTATGTCGCGATGCTAAGAAACGCCACTTTCATGAGTCCCTCGTCAACCGTAGCTCTGCAGAAGTATGGAAGTTCTTGAAGTCTGTAGGAATAGGCAAATCTCCCAACTTTTCTCTCAACAATTTTGACTTGAATGCTCTGAATCAACAATTTTCGCAACCCCCTATTACTTTAAATCCCAATATTAAAGCTGACACATTAAATTCGCTAGTAAATATCTCTTCTCCGCATCCTCCGTTCTCTTTTGTCTTGGTTTCGGAAGACAACGTCAAGGAATCCATTCTTTCGATCTCGTCAGTCGCAGTTGGTAATGACAAGTTGAGCTCAAAAATGATCACCATGATCCTGCCTTATTTGTTGCCTATCCTCACACACATTTTCAACTATTCCCTGTCCACTGGTACTTTCCCAATTTCCTGGAAATATGCAAATGTAATGCCTTTACCTAAAGTTCCATCACCTAGTTCTCTTACACATTTTCGACCTATTTCAATCCTGTCCTTCCTCTCCAAAGTTCTTGAGCACCTTTTACACAAGCAGTTGTCATCATTCATAACCTCTAACAGTCTTTTGAGTCAATATCAATCTGGTTTTCGACCAGGACATAGTACCGTGACTGCCCTCATCAATGTGACTGACGATATTCGGTGGGCAATAGAAAATAGATCTCTAACACTGCTTGTGCTACTTGACTTCAGTAGCGCCTTTAATTCCGTAGATTTCGATATCTTACTAGGAATATTGAGATCCCTTAATTTCACTTCTTCTGCATTAGCTTGGTTCAATTGATATCTTCGGGGACGGTCTCAGCGGGTCCGCCTTAAGTCTTAAGTCTTACTCTGAATGGTGTGATCTTGTTGCGGGCGTACCCCAGGGTGGCGTACTTTCTCCTCTACTTTTTTCTATATTTATAAATACCATCACTAAAGTTCTTTCATGTAAGTATCATCTTTACGCTGACGACTTGCAGATTTACCGGCATTTCGCAGTATCCAGTGTTGACTCAGCTGTTTCAGCAATTAACGACGATTTGTCTAGCATCAGCAGCTGGGCCTAATCATTCGGATTACGTGTGAACCCCGACAAGTCTCAAGCAATGATACTTGGTAGCAGACATATGCGCGGTTGCCTCTATCTGGCTTACCTCCCTCCAGTTATTTTTGATGGCACACCAATTGTTATCACCGACATAGCCAAGAACTTAGGAGTTATTATGGATTCTAATTTATCATGGCGTGCTAACGTAGGTGAAATCAGTCGTAAGGTACATTACTCCTTTCACGCGCTGAAGTGTCTTCAAAACTTCTTACCATTGCAGACGAAGATCTCCCTTGCGCAAGCGCTTATTCAGCCTATCATTGATTATGCCGACGTCTGCTAATTAGATGCTACTGAGGAGCTTTTAAGTAAGCTAGAACGGTTGCAAAATCTATGCATACGCTTTATCTTCGGCCTCAAAAAGTACGACCATGTTTCTAAATACCGCAAACAACTTGAGTGGCTCCGGATCCGATTGCGAAGGAATACTCGTATTCTGAGTATTCTCTTCAACGTCCTACATAATCCACATGCTCCAAATTACTTGAGTGAGCGTTTCTCCTTCGTCCATTCTAAAGATATGCTATGCCGAGCACATAAACATACTCTATTATAATAAGGATAAGATATAATAAGTTTTATATATTATATAAAACCTCATAAAACCGATTTCTTTTCCTACTCCTTCAATATACATGCCGTTAGATTGTGGAATACATTACCATTTGAAATACATGAGTCAAAAACCATAACAATTTTTAGAACAAGAGTAAGGGAGCATTACCTCTCTCATGATATAATAACATAAAGTCAAATACTAATTAACGCATAGAACTTGTAATATTGTATTACATGTATGTATATGTTTAGTATATAGTTAAGTATGTGTTTATTTATTGATAGTATTTAGTATAGTATATTCTAATGGAATATTATTTCTGTTAGGTATGCACGCACTAATTTTGCCTCAGTTACAACTCTCCATTCACAGGTCTGCTGGTAGAAATTTCTTTTAGAAATAAGCAGTACCTTTGTACATATGTTAGATTTAAGTAACCCTGTATTTTTACATCAGTGTGTACATAAATAATTAAATAAAAAAAAAAGTTGGAATGACTAGGCGGTCTCATCTCTTACAAGCAATTTCTACTAAAACCTTGTTTACCATGCAAATTGCTTGCTTACATTATAGCTGAGATAATGTCTTGTAAGTGTCAGAAATATTTATAATAATTTTAATTTAGAAATTAAAATATAAACTTGCTTGAAAGAAATTGCTTTTGTTCATTAGGACACCACTTTTCATACGTTGTGTACAAGTCATTGTATTATATTGTAGTAATATTCATCAGTTTAAAGTGTTCTCTAAAACTATGAATGTATAACATGAGTATAACAGAATTTAATCTCTACCGGATAAATAACCTTTTAAATTAGTAATGACTTATTGTTAATAAATGAAAATATAACTTACGCTGCCCATCCATAATTGACACTGCATGTTTGTAAATTTTGGTTAAAATCGTTTGATTGGTATGTTTGTTTTTGCTTTTATTTAGTAGTAACAGTTAAATCATGTAGTTTTAAACCAATATTGTTTTTGATGCGAAATAAAATAATAAGTTCTTCTGAGATAATAAACAACAAGAACCACAGATTACTAAATAGTACTAAAGTACAATTTAGTAATCTGTGACAAGAACCAAGAAAGACAAGAACAGACAGCAGGGGGGGGACAAAAGCTTATTAGCTCGGTTTCTTCAAAAATAGTGACTCTATCTAACGGCAGGACCTGAATTTTTATAGTAATACTACTTGACGTTAGATGACGCTACTTATCACATTCAATATGTTATGAAAAAAATAAATTATTTTGCTTTGTAAATAAATGCAAACTGGTTTTTATAGTACATATTTAAATGTGGTTTTTGTTTATTTTAGTGTACTGGTGAAAATTCGTATATTTTTCTTTTCAAAACAAAATTTGAATGAATTTTAAGCTATGAATGAAGCCTTGTCAACGTCAGGTGTGTTTGTATAATTTCAAAACACCACCACAACACAATATGGCGACTGCTATCTGCGTACGCGCGTGTCTGTAGTTTCTGTTGCTGTTTTGTGTTTATTCCTAAGTTTCATAGTGATTTTAAATTCCATAAAGTCGAATCAATATTTCTAAGAAAATTTTGAGTTTGAAGTCTCCAAATTGGACTTTAGAGGGACTTAAAATTAGATAATGCAATGTCGAATACGGCCCATTGCCCACATATATGTACGTATTTATACGGAGATCTACATATAGATACATTAGTTTGGGGCCGATTTAAAGGTAGCATAAATAGCAAATGGGATCCCAAAAAATCTGCAAGAAGGCTCTCTATTTCGAAGTATAATATTTCTCTATGGACAGACCACAGACACTTCTTTTTGGTTTAATTCGTCCCGGCCAGCAGTGCGAGCACGGTTCTTCTATCACGATCGTGTTTACGCTTCCGAATTAAGCGATTATTGTCTATGATCGGTAGCACGGTTCTTCATCACGATCGTGATGTCGTGTATTTAAGTAAACAAAGGTCCGGTTTCATAAAAACATAATTTCAATGTTGCCATACGGTTTTTCAATTATCAATGATGGTTTTCAATCTAATTCACGAGTATCCTAGCAACAAAAAACTGAATTAGGGACTAAATTAAAAACTTAAATGTCATGTTGCCTCCATTGTTGTTGTTTGTTAATTTGGGAAATATGTAAACGGCTGGTTGGTTGCCAATTAACCAAAAGAAGAAGAAGAAGGGAATTATTTATTAAAAATGAATAATATCAAATAAATAATATGCGTAATATATGTGAAGATCCAATTTATACAGGAAGCGATAAATATACTGCAACTTGCTTTTCTTCCAAATGAGGAAAAGAATATTGACTTCGATCCACTTGTTCAAGAGAAAACATTAAAGCGCATAACACGGTTCTTCCAACACAAGAAATATGTGATTTATAGTACTTCTTCTGCGATACGAATGTAATAGAAAGTTTCGTTTTTGAAGAAGACACCATTCAATAAAAATCCTACTCGGTATCAATAAGACTAGATGCTTATGCTTTAAACTAGATACTATACTTTCGGGGCATAATTACTGGATCGAGCCGATTGAAAAGGACCAATGAATAATATAAATAAAGCAGCTTTATGTCTATAGTTTGAACATTTTATTTAAACTGTATTTTGTTTATATTAATAAAATCTGATACCCACTTTTATGAAGTTTTGTCATTACTGCAAATCCTATTTATTTGTTTTTGAAAAACTTAACTAAAATATGATGTATTGTATGGGTCAAAAGCCACTTCAAGGTTTTCGCAGATATACATACAGTATTATAAACAAAACAAGCATGGTTAAGTTTAATAACCTTATAGTGTTAAAGCCTTATAAGGAGCAGTGAATATTTATGAAAATTAAATGTATCTGAAATACACTAGGTATGTTGTGTTTTTCTGAATGGAACGATAAAAGTAATACTGAACTAAGTGATATACATGTACAGTATTACTTTTCTGTAAGTAAGGTCTGGCCACTTTGAGGGGAATTTATTGTGATAAATTAAACGGGTACAAGGTTTTCAATTTTAATAGTTTTTTATTTTAATATTCTACAAGATATCTGAAATATAAAATACACTTATAAAAAAGCTTCTCAATGACTTAACTGCGAAAAACAACTTGAAATCATATAAAAAGGCATTGTCATTCACATTTCAACTTACTTAACATATTAATTTACTTTTAAATCTGTCTGACAATGCTATAAAACTCTATGCTAAAATCATAACCTTCGACAATACAGACCGTTACATTTCAGTGAGGTAAAATCTTAATAAACAAATAATAACATTTATAAGGCAGGTTTGGTTGTATGGTTGAACATAAAACATGTTTACTATAAGTTTAGACCTGGGTCTCCATGAGTGTATTCTACAAATAAAAAACATTTTCGATTATAATCTATAATCTTTATTAATACGAGAGCATTGCATAGTTGTTCAATTATTAAGGTAATTTGAAATATGACACCTATAGTCATACAATAAGTTTAGTAAACAATACATGATAAAATACACAAGTATACATAAGACAAAATATAGCCTTAAGAGGTCTTAACTGATTGAAAATAAAATGAGATATTGATTTATATAACAGTATTATTATTTAAACATTAATTTATTTGGTTTCATACTGTCCGGAGTACATGATAGATTCTGTATGGTAGTAGTCTAGTTTACGGAGCATTGAATGGTTTTTGAAACCTTAATATTTGTAAAATACTCGAGCTATGCCAATGGGAACAATAAAAGTAAGACTGGACTGAGTGATATACAGTTGGGCACAATCTTTTAGTAAACAAGTTATGACATAGTACGGTCCTTGCACACCATATGAAACAAACCCTCTGAACTCAATATGCGATTGGTATGGGGATTGAGGTATGTTGTGTTTGTTATTCTGAATGGAACAATAAAATAATACTGAACTTAGTGATATACATGTTCAGTATTACTTTTCTGTAAGTAAGGTCTGGCCACTTTGAGGGGAATTTATTGTGATAAATTAAATGGGTGCAAGATTTTCAATTTTAATAGTTTTTTTATTTTAATATTTTACAAGATATCTAAAAAATAAAATACACTTAGCTTCTCAATGACTGAACTGCGAAAAACAACTTGAAATCATATAAAAAGGCTTTGTCATTCACATTTCAACTTACTTCACATACCTATTAATTTACTTTTAAATCTGTCTGAAAATGCTATAAAACTCTATGCTAAAATTAAAACCTTCGACAATACAGACCGTTACATTTCAGTGAGGTAAAATCTTAGTAAACAATTTATAGGATTACTTCACACTTAAATAAAGCTGGTCACTTTATAATTGAATGGTTAGTATTTGAAATTCCTGATGCAAGTAGGTTCCAAACAAATAATAACATTTATAAGGCAGGTTTGGGTGTATGGTTGAACATAAAACATGTTTACTATAAGTTTAGACCTGGGTCTCCATGAGTGTATTGTACAAATAAAAAACATTTTCGATAATAATCTATAATCTTTATTAATACGAGACCATTGCATAGTTGTTCAATTATTAAGGTAATTTGAAATATGCTACCTACCTAATAGTAATACAATAAGTTTAGTAAACAATACATGATAAAATACACAAGTATACATAAGACAAAACATAGCCTTAAGAGGTCTTAACTTATTGCTTTATATAACGGTATTATTATTTATACATTAATTTATTTAGTTTCATACTGTCCGGAGTACATGATAGATTCTGTATGGCAGTAGTCTAGTTTATGGAGCATTGAATGGTTTTTGAAACCTTAATATTTGTAAAATACTCTAGCTATGCAAATTGGAACAATAAAAGTAAGACTGGACTGAGTGATATACAGTTGGGCACAAACTTTTAGTAAACAAGTTATGACAAAGTACGGTCCTGGCACACAATATGAAACAAACCCTCTCAACTCAATATGTGATTGGTATGGGGATTGCAAATTAAAGCTTGCATATATGTTATATGATGTTTCCAAACCCAGCAAACTCTTTGGTTCACTTAAATTTAAAAGTTTGCTTATTGCGGCATAATGAAAACATGCAATGATCAAAGTATTTATTCTTTTTTTCAAAATCGCAACATCACAAGTCCTAATTCACTTTGTATTAGCTTTAAAAGAATTATTGTGTACACTAAAATCACTGTTCACACTTATTTCTCTCACATTTTAAACTTCATTCTTATCCTTGTAAGATATTATGTTTATTCCATTATGCTAGTTTCTTTATTTTCTTATTTATATTTGTAATAGGCATTTCTCTTAAGTTTTAAAGTTTCTCCTTATATCTGAAACAAAACATAACAAAATGATTAGGATTTGTATTATGTGTCATATACTTATTAAAGTGTATTGGTCAATTGTTAACTTTTTACTAAACCTTAATTTTTTTATAGTAGGTAACCTATAGATGATAAAATTTTATATGATTAAGGAATAGCATTGTGGAGTTTAACAGAGATTGTTTAACATAGCCTGCGATATAGCTACAGATATGGGAAATCTTTATAAATCAATCTTTCTGCATGTCCAGTAACTCTTGTTCATTCCTAGCTTTAGCTTCCAATATGTAATTTGAAGGCAGTGTCAATAAACTCAGAGATAAATAGTGGTTTGCAGGGTTCGTAAGGTAGCCTTGCCTAAAATAGTTCTCACACACGATTTTTAAGCAACAAAAAAATTTTCAATGTCCGTCGTTTTTCCCCAAATTAATAAACCACACCTTAGTATTGGTGCTGCAAAACTCTTCAAATGATATTAGTTAAAATACACGTAGGAACTTACCATTATATGAACAGGCAATCCATTAGATCGTCTCCGCTGCAAATCTTGTTGTAAATTTAAAACAAGGACAGTGGCGATGTCTTCATTAATGCGAAATAGCTTATTATTTGGATTATTGGCGTCCCGTATCAATCTTCTGGATATCATTTGCATAGTAATATATCTCCGCCTCTCTTCCTCGGCAATTAATGCGAATCCAAAGTCCTTACAAAAGACATGGTCGGCAAGCTCAAAGGGATTGTTAGCGTCCCGTATTAATCTTCTGGACATCATTTGTGAATTAATGTATCTCCTCCTCTCTTCCTCGGCAATTAATACGAATCCAAAATCCATTATTTCACTAAAATATGAGCGCGAGTCAAATGGCGGCTTCACGATTTTTACTCTACAAACTTTTTGACAGTCGCCACCAGTCGTCTTCTATGAGTTCCATGCTACTGAATTCGGTTTACTCGGTAATTTCGTGATAGATTCGAGATACATTACCAATCGTGAGGAATCGTGTTGTCTATGCTACCGTTAACAGCTATCACGAAAATAACCGTCGTTTATGTCAAATACACGATCGTGAAAAGATCCGTGCTAGCACTGCAGAGCAGTCATAGATATTAAGCACATACAGCCACGACAATACCATAGAACAGTAACACAGAGCCTCAGAAGAACAAACATATGGAATCGAATTAAAAACTCTATTTGATATAGGACGACAAAATAGT
Organism: Stenoptilia bipunctidactyla; assembly: GCA_944452665.1. Taxonomy (NCBI): domain Eukaryota; kingdom Metazoa; phylum Arthropoda; class Insecta; order Lepidoptera; family Pterophoridae; genus Stenoptilia; species Stenoptilia bipunctidactyla. Next base: position 19,020,142 of record OX101734.1, on the reverse strand, counting down.
TATGTCTCTTTCTCGCACGAATATTCTTGCGTATGAAAATCTGTGTTTTCGGATAAACACTCTGTTTGTCAGTACCGTCGTCAATATTTTCAATGTACTTTTGCTGCCGAATGACGCCATTTTAGTATCCCGTGTTGTTTACTTGTGGAAGTGCCGTCGAGAGATTTTTGTTATCGATATCGATTACGATCACGGTCATGATGCGCGCTATGTTATTTGGTCACCGGTTAGCCTGTATATGGATATACGAACCGAATGTTATGTCAATAATTAGTTGTTTAGTTCAGTCGTTATCAGTAAAATTTCAGCCTAGTACATTTGATAATTAATGAGATAATACGATTAAAGTCATTCGGAAGTGAATGACTATGTTAACCAGACCAAGTTAAGGTTGTTAGAAAACAGCGAGAACTTTTATTGGTTTCTCCAGCAGGTTTAAGAAACAACTTATAGATAATTATCGACATTAAAAAAATATCGACACATCCATCCCTAATCCGCCATGTTTGTTACCCGATTTGTTTACGTAGGTATACAACAAAAGTACATGCTTAGGGCAGTTCCATAGGTTTGTTCTTCAGAGCACAGAGCCGATAATGATAAAACTCAGCAAGGATCTTTTGACAGCTGTATGAAATCAGAACTATTGGCGATACAAAGATTCTAACTAGCGCCTCAAGTGTCAAAATTGTACCCAGGATTATTATATCATGATGTGCTGTGGGTTTGCGGTCTAGCAGTCTAGCAATTTATGGGTAAAAAATTGATATACCTATTGTATGTAACTCCTACTTTGATTCTTATGAGGCCTGCAGTGCGAGCACGGTTCTTCTATCACGATCGTGTTTACGCTTCCGAATTAAGCGATTATTGTCTATGATCGGTAGCACAGTTCTCCATCACGATCGTGATGTCGTGTATTTAAGTAAACAAAGGTCCGGTTTCATAAAAACATAATTTCAATGTTGCCATACGGTTTTTCAATTATCAATGATGGTTTTCAATCTAATTCACGAGTATCCTAGCAACAAAAAACTGAATTAGGGACTAAATTAAAAACTTAAATGTCATGTTGCCTCCATTGTTGTTGTTTGTTAATTTGGGAAATATGTAAACGGCTGGTTGGTTGCCAATTAACCAAAAGAAGAAGAAGAAGGGAATTATTTATTAAAAATGAATAATATCAAATAAATAATATGCGTAATATATGTGAAGATCCAATTTATACAGGAAGCGATAAATATACTGCAACTTGCTTTTCTTCCAAATGAGGAAAAGAATATTGACTTCGATCCACTTGTTCAAGAGAAAACATTAAAGCGCATAACACGGTTCTTCCAACACAAGAAATATGTGATTTATAGTACTTCTTCTGCGATACGAATGTAATAGAAAGTTTCGTTTTTGAAGAAGACACCATTCAATAAAAATCCTACTCGGTATCAATAAGACTAGATGCTTATGCTTTAAACTAGATACTATACTTTCGGGGCATAATTACTGGATCGAGCCGATTGAAAAGGACCAATGAATAATATAAATAAAGCAGCTTTATGTCTATAGTTTTAACATTTTATTTAAACTGTATTTTGTTTATATTAATAAAATCTGATACCCACTTTTATGAAGTTTTGTCATTACTGCAAATCCTATTTATTTGTTTTTGAAAAACTTAACTAAAATATGATGTATTGTATGGGTCAAAAGCCACTTCAAGGTTTTCGCAGATATACATACAGTATTATAAACAAAACAAGCATGGTTAAGTTTAGTAACCTTATAGTGTTAAAGCCTTATAAGGAGCAGTGAATATTTATGAAAATTAAATGTATCTGAAATACACTAGGTATGTTGTGTTTTTCTGAATGGAACGATAAAAGTAATACTGAACTAAGTGATATACATGTACAGTATTACTTTTCTGTAAGTAAGGTCTGGCCACTTTGAGGGGAATTTATTGTGATAAATTAAACGGGTACAAGGTTTTCAATTTTAATAGTTTTTTATTTTAATATTCTACAAGATATCTGAAATATAAAATACACTTATAAAAAAGCTTCTCAATGACTTAACTGCGAAAAACAACTTGAAATCATATAAAAAGGCATTGTCATTCACATTTCAACTTACTTAACATATTAATTTACTTTTAAATCTGTCTGACAATGCTATAAAACTCTATGCTAAAATCAAAACCTTCGACAATACAGACCGTTACATTTCAGTGAGGTAAAATCTTAATAAACAAATAATAACATTTATAAGGCAGGTTTGGTTGTATGGTTGAACATAAAACATGTTTACTATAAGTTTAGACCTGGGTCTCCATGAGTGTATTCTACAAATAAAAAACATTTTCGATTATAATCTATAATCTTTATTAATACGAGAGCATTGCATAGTTGTTCAATTATTAAGGTAATTTGAAATATGACACCTATAGTCATACAATAAGTTTAGTAAACAATACATGATAAAATACACAAGTATACATAAGACAAAATACCTATAGCCTTAAGAGGTCTTAACTGATTGAAATTTAAAATGAGATATTGATTTATATAACAGTATTATTATTTAAACATTAATTTATTTGGTTTCATACTGTCCGGAGTACATGATAGATTCTGTATGGTAGTAGTCTAGTTTACGGAGCATTGAATGGTTTTTGAAACCTTAATATTTGTAAAATACTCGAGCTATGCCAATGGGAACAATAAAAGTAAGACTGGACTGAGTGATATACAGTTGGGCACAATCTTTTAGTAAACAAGTTATGACATAGTACGGTCCTTGCACACCATATGAAACAAACCCTCTGAACTCAATATGCGATTGGTATGGGGATTGAGGTATGTTGTGTTTGTTATTCTGAATGGAACAATAAAATAATACTGAACTTAGTGATATACATGTTCAGTATTACTTTTCTGTAAGTAAGGTCTGGCCACTTTGAGGGGAATTTAGTGATAAATTAAATGGGTGCAAGATTTTCAATTTTAATAGTTTTTTTATTTTAATATTTTACAAGATATCTAAAAAATAAAATACACTTAGCTTCTCAATGACTGAACTGCGAAAAACAACTTGAAATCATATAAAAAGGCATTGTCATTCACATTTCAACTTACTTCACATATTAATTTACTTTTAAATCTGTCTGAAAATGCTATAAAACTCTATGCTAAAATTAAAACCTTCGACAATACAGACCGTTACATTTCAGTGAGGTAAAATCTTAGTAAACAATTTATAGGATTACTTCACACTTAAATAAACCTGGTCACTTTATAATTGAATGGTTAGTATTTGAAATTCCTGATGCAAGTAGGTTCCAAACAAATAATAACATTTATAAGGCAGGTTTGGGTGTATGGTTGAACATAAAACATGTTTACTATAAGTTTAGACCTGGGTCTCCATGAGTGTATTGTACAAATAAAAAACATTTTCGATAATAATCTATAATCTTTATTAATACGAGAGCATTGCATAGTTGTTCAATTATTAAGGTAATTTGAAATATGCTACCTAATAGTAATACAATAAGTTTAGTAAACAATACATGATAAAATACACAAGTATACATAAGACAAAACATAGCCTTAAGAGGTCTTAACTTATTGCTTTATATAACGGTATTATTATTTATACATTAATTTATTTAGTTTCATACTGTCCGGAGTACATGATAGATTCTGTATGGCAGTAGTCTAGTTTACGGAGCATTGAATGGTTTTTGAAACCTTAATATTTGTAAAATACTCTAGCTATGCAAATTGGAACAATAAAAGTAAGACTGGACTGAGTGATATACAGTTGGGCACAAACTTTTAGTAAACAAGTTATGACAAAGTACGGTCCTGGCACACAATATGAAACAAACCCTCTCAACTCAATATGTGATTGGTATGGGGATTGCAAATTAAAGCTTGCATATATGTTATATGATGTTTCCAAACCCAGCAAACTCTTTGGTTCACTTAAATTTTAAAGTTTGCTTATTGCGGCATAATGAAAACATGCAATGATCAAAGTATTTATTATTTTTTTCAAAATCGCAACATCACAAGTCCTAATTCACTTTGTATTAGCTTTAAAAGAATTATTGTGTACACTAAAATCACTGTTCACACTTATTTCTCTCACATTTTAAACTTCATTCTTATCCTTGTAAGATATTATGTTTATTCCATTAAGTATGCTAGTTTCTTTATTTTCTTATTTATATTTGTAATAGGCATTTCTCTTCAGTTTTAAAGTTTCTCCTTATATCTGAAACAAAACAAAACAAAATGATTAGGATTTGTATTATGTGTCATATACTTATTAAAGTGTATTGGTCAATTGTTAACTTTTTACTAAACCTTAATTTTTTTATAGTAGGTAACCTATAGATGATAAAATTTTATATGATTTAGGAATAGCATTGTGGAGTTTAACAGAGATTGTTTAACATAGCCTGCGATATAGCTACAGATATGGGAAATCTTTATAAATCAATCTTTCTGCATGTCCAGTAACTCTTGTTCATTCCTAGCTTTAGCTTCCAATATGTAATTTGAAGGCAGTGTCAATAAACTCAGAGATAAATAGTGGTTTGCAGGGTTCGTAAGGTAGCCTTGCCTAAAATAGTTCTCACACACGATTTTTAAGCAACAAAAAAATTTTCAATGTCCGTCGTTTTTCCCTTAGTATTGGTGCTGCAAAACTCTTCAAATGATATTAGTTAAAATACACGTAGGAACTTACCATTATATGAACAGGCAATCCATTAGATCGTCTCCGCTGCAAATCTTGTTGTAAATTTAAAACAAGGACAGTGGCGATGTCTTCATTAATGCGAAATAGCTTATTATTTGGATTATTGGCGTCCCGTATCAATCTTCTGGATATCATTTGCATAGTAATATATCTCCGCCTCTCTTCCTCGGCAATTAATGCGAATCCAAAGTCCTTACAAAAGACATGGTCGGCAAGCTCAAAGGGATTGTTAGCGTCCCGTATTAATCTTCTGGACATCATTTGTGAATTAATGTATCTCCTCCTCTCTTCCTCGGCAATTAATACGAATCCAAAATCCATTATTTCACTAAAATATGAGCGCGAGTCAAATGGCGGCTTCACGATTTTCACTCTACAAACTTTTTGACAGTCGCCACCAGGTCGTCTTCTATGAGTTCCATGCTACTGAATTCGGTTTACTCGGTAATTTCGTGATAGATTCGAGATACATTACCAATCGTGAGGAATCGTGTTGTCTATGCTACCGTTAACAGCTATCACGAAAATAACCGTCGTTTATGTCAAATACACGATCGTGAAAAGATCCGTGCTAGCACTGCTGCTTAGGAGGCAGAAAAGAATGCGGGTTTCGAAGGGATGTCATTGCCATCTAATTTCAATATGTATACACAAAAATACAACTTAAGCTATGCTAATCAAATAAATAAAGAAAAAAAGCCTTGTTTTGATTGTAAACGTCAACCTAGCTATCCTACTCCTTCGATAAAGCCTATACCTTGGCAAATAATTCAATGCAGTAAAGTGACAGGTCGAAATGTCAAAAAAAAATTATGATACCAGTAATAGTATTCATAGTGTAAGGTACTGAATGAATATGATTGAAATGAGAGGTTTTCTGTCTCACAGCTCATTAAAAAAACAAACGGTACAAAAATGGTACAAAAGGCTTCGATAGATTGTTACAAGTTACGGTTCCGACAAATAATTCAAATAAGTACCTAATGTTCAGTTCTGATGAACTGAACATTAAATTTAATCATTTATATTTTTTTAATAACATGTATAATTTACTTTATATATTATATTTATATATTATATTTCTAAAGATTTAATAATAATTAATACTGTTCAATCTAAAATTAGTAATGCTTTTGAATTATATAAATTCCATTTCCTGTTGTAATAAATATGGCTGTAAAACATTTGTCAGTTCAGTTGAGAATTTGGTATGGAAGAGTAATAAACGCAATTTAATACAATCTCGTCTATTTCTGAAGAAAACCCTATAACGACAGTTGGAAGACCTGCTCTAATTTGAAAACCACACCATCCGGAGATCTTCACAAGATGGCGCTTTACAAAAGGCGAAGTCTTGTCTGTCATATAGCCATTTATTCCACACTGCGTTTTTAAATAAATTAATGAGGCCTTTTCGTTTCATTTTTTTTAAGCTTTTTCAATACATACTAGATGGCGTTGAACAAAACTGAAGAGTCAATGTCAATATCGTATCCTCTTTGTTGATAGTTGACTGATCGTAGAGATAAAATTCTTGCTGATTGCCATAACCTTCAAATTAATAATATTACATTTCATTGTTTTTTATTCTCCTAGTTTGTTTTGCAGCGTTTTTTCTTTACATGAAGTATATTAATTATTACACGTAGGTACGGTACTGAAATTGGTACTTGAGTTGACACTTGAGTTAGATCAGCGCCATCTAATGTTGAAAAGTGAACTACTTTTTTTTTTTAATCGTAGACTGAAAACTCCTCATTGACGTCTGTATCAGAAATTGTACTTATAAATAACCATAGATCCATAGATGGTAGATACCACTTACCAGTGTTTTTTCACTTAGTATTATTTCCCTTTCCTTAGAATTCGCTCTTGTGGTAAAAGTATTGATGCTTTCCGATAGATGGCATTATTCTCAACACGGTAAAGATTATGTTCCATTTTAAACCAATAGATGTCACTTTTGCTCAACGGTTCCTGAAAAAATATATTGTGCTTTAAGTAGTTGATACAAAATTAAAATTATTTTATTCGCTATATAAGATGATATATTTAATATTTAAATTGAATCATAAATACAAAAAATCGTAGATTTTTTAATTGGGTGCGTTCTACACAGTTAGAGTAACTAATTGGGTGAGTTCCAAGCATATGAAAATGTCTTTTTATGACTGCAAAAAATACCCAATACATTATTTAATCCACAGTAGATAGTGACATGAAATAGATTTTATGCAATGATTTAAAGTTAGGAAAATCTTGAAGCTTTTTGTAATACTACTATATAATAATAGTTGTCAAAACATTGACAGCTCTACTATGTTGATGCACAAAATGTCAAAACGAAAGTGATTGAGAGACTGACATGAGTGAAGAATGAATTTTTTCATTCCGTTTCCTCCCGTGACTCGTGAATGTGCTCTGGATTGTGTTTTATAAATTTTCTACAACTTTGGCAAGCTCCCGGACTCTGAATTCTTTGCATAACACGTTGGACATACGCACGTTATAAGGACACCGAAAAAGAAAACCTAATAAATCACGCAACTGCTAAATTTTTTTTTATTTACTTCAATACATAGACTTTGATTGAAATACTGGATTCTTTTTTTTTTTTTTATATTGTAAGGATAGGACGTTTGTCTTCCATGCCACCTAATGGAAAGTGCGCATGAAGACTATGGTGTTACACGTCCATCCACGAGAAACCTATTCACTCGCACTTAAAAGTTCCAGGACTGTAGTGGTCAGGAAAAACAGACGCAGGCAGATTGTTCAACTCCTTGGCAATCCGTACCAAAAAGGAACTATCGAAGCGTTTTGTTCGACTTCTTGGTAAATCCACTATATAGGGATGGAAGTTCTGTCTGCGTCTGGTAGTCCGGTGGTAAAAATGGGTGGGTTCAATTTGGTCAAAACGAGCACTCGCACACTCACCAAAATGTAGCCGATAAAATACTGTCAAACAAGCAACCTTACGACGATGCTCCAGGGTCTGCGATTTTTTATTTGTAAGGTTGTTGTTATTTATGATTTTACGGGCTCTTCGGTCAACAGAGTCTAGCACTTCGAGCTGGTATTTGGCAGAACCATCCCAAAGGTGACTACAGTACTCCATGCACGACCTCACTTGGGCTGTGTATAAGTTGAGCAGCCGTTCAGGGCTGAAGTACCGCCAGACCTTCGAGATGATACCCAATTTTTTTGAAGCCGTTTTTGCCATAGACTCAATTTGTTGACCGAAGTTTAATTTGGACGTTATAGTGACGCCCAAAAGCCCTAGTTGGTCGGTGATGGGAACAGATACATTCTGGAAAGTGGGCGTAAAAGTAAAGGTGCTCTTTTTTGCGGAGAATAGACACGCTTGTGTTTTGGAGGCGTTGAATTTGACCAGGTTAGATTCGCCCCAATCGGACACATTCCGCAAGGTCGAATCAACGCGTTCAATCATAGACTTTCTCAAAACCTGGATTTCATGGGCGCTCGTTCGCGCATTGGATATATATCTCTCAACAACTGTCATCAGCATATCCAATAATGCCTGGTGTTAGGAGGTCATTAATGTGCAGCAAGAATAAAGTTGCAGAGAGAACAGATCCCTGAGGTACCCCGGCATTAATGGCCATTAGGTCAGAGGAGTAGCCGTCTAAGACTACTCGAATCGATCGTTCCCTCAAAAAATCAGATATCCAGTCGCAGAGCCCGGTCGGTATGCCATATGCTGGAAGCTTGCTTAAGAGACCATCATGCCAGACCCTGTCAAAGGCCTTGGATAAGTCTAAGGAAACAGCTATTGCTTCACCATGACCCTCCAAGGCCTCACTCCATAAGTGTGTGGCATACACGAGAAGATCGCCGGTCGAGCGTCCACTGCGGAAACCATATTGGCTATCGCTTAGGAGCTCGTTGGTCTCGAGGTATGCCAGGAGTCGATTGTTCAATACACGTTCCATGACTTTGCAAAGTATGGAAGTGATTGAGATTACTCGATAGTTGACAGGATCAGCACGGCTTCCCTTCTTCGGTACTGGTTGTACGTTAGCCAGCTTCCAGGATTTTGGGACTTTACCAGATTCCAAAGAAAGTCTATAGAGACGCGTCAAAACGGGAGACAACTCAGCTGCGCAGCGTTTCAACACCACTGCAGGAATACCATCTGGACCGCTAGCCTTATTCTCGCCTAGGTGCAGCAAGCATTTAAGAACCTCCTTTTGGCGAATATGAACGGTACCCATTGTAGGAACGAACTGAGGTAATTGGGGTGGGATTTTTCCTTGGCTATCTAGACGAGAATTTTCCGCAAAGATACTGGCAAATAAATCCGCCTTTTCCTTAGCGGTGTGGGCCAGAGAACCGTCAGGTTTCCGCAGTGGCGGCAGCGATGGGCGACAAAAATTCGTTTCGACCGACTTGGCGAGGGACCAGAAAGCTTTACTTTCCGAGGGGTATGACGCTATTCTGTCTCCAATACAGCCTATGTGGGCGAAACGAGCTCTTTTGATCACCTTCTTGCAGGACTTGGCGGCAGCATTGTACCTCTTCTTGTGTTCATGCGAATCCATGGATTTGCTTCTGCGAGCGGTTGCCCAGGCGTTGTACGCTTCTCGCTTACGCTTTTCGGCGGAAAAGCATTCAGCACTAAACCATGGGCGAGCTTTGGTTTCAAGTGATAGATCAGCGTAGGGAATGAAGAACTCCATTGCTTGACCTATCACACTTGAGACTGCGTCAGCGCAGCACGATGGATCGGTTGATGTAAAACAAGCTTGCCGCCACGGATAAGATGCGAAGAAATGTCGCATTTCATCCCAATCTGCCGACTTGTAACGCCATAATCGCCTAGAACCACTTGGTCGGGTGTCAGGTGGCGAGTACTGCGATACAGATTTCACCAGACAGTGATCGGATGTCCCTAAGGGTGCAGTAACGGAAACCGAATATCTGTCGGGATCGGTTGTCAGCAGAAGGTCCAGGCAGTAAGCAGTGTGGCCAGCAACGTCTGGGATGCGCGTAGGCTCGTCAACAAGCTGAGAGAGGCCATGAGTGAGCGAAAACTTAAAAGCCTCTCTACCAGCATGGTCAGTGTCCTGAAACGGGTATAACCACTGTCCGTGGTGTGCGTTAAAATCCCCCAGGAACACCAACTGCGCTGTGGGAAAACGTTGCTGAACCTTGTCCGCTGTACTGCTGAGATAGTCCATAAGCCTTGTTGTCTCCCGATCTCCGCTGTGTGAAAGATAAATACCAGCGTATACCATTTGGTCTAGGCCGGTATCTATGTGAACCCACATAACTGAAAGGTCCGGCACTTCTAAGTAACGGAGACGCTGACAACAGATCTTGTTACTGGCATACATGCACACCCCGGCGTGCGGGTGGAATTTGGACTCCAGGATGTAACCTGGGTAACAGAGGTATGCCGAGTCTGATGGATCACAGATCTGCGTCTCCGTTAGGAAGAGTAGGTGGGGTCTCTCCGTCTCGAGGTGGTGGTGGACATCATTGAGATTGGAGTGCACTCCTCGGATGTTACAGAAGTGCACTTTAAACGAGAGGAAGTACAACCGCTGTGTTACCTTACTCTTCTTTGGACCTTTCATTAATTTTGGAGTGGAGTGAATAGGGAGGAGAACAGAAGTTGAGTGAAGTGCTGCAAATGGAACCAAGCAACTCGATAGGGGTAACGCACCTTTGGGAAACTCGCTTGGAGACTGCGGGGACGCCCGAACCTTTTGCATGTGGCTGGCATGCTACTTGGGCCCCCTACTACCTGCGGTCGACCAGCGGTGCACCGTGCTTCGGATCCCGCTACCCTCTAAAACGAGTCACCCGGTGAGTCATTATCCTACGAGTTGAAAACAGTTCTCCGATGCAGCACGATTACTCAGACCTATCCTCCTCAATGGCTACACTAGACATCATGCCGGAACGCAACTAGGTTACTTGGCGGCATGGTTTTGTCTAGTGGGTGGTGACAAGCCACGGCCGAAGCCTACCACCAGATTTTACTGCTCGTTTAGCACCACCCAGGGACCACGTACAAGGCATCGAGGGCTAAACCTTGCGGACGCGAGCAGTTTTCAGTCCCATTCATCATACCCAAACCTGATTAACCCGTAATTTTATGAATCTAGCTATTCCAAAGTCTTAAGTTAATGTTTAAAATTACCCTTCTTGAGAATACAAGCTAGCGCGGCGCAGCTGGGTTTTGGTTGTCAAGGTACGGTTGTTTTCCGCTAGATCACGCTAGTACCAAATTTGTTAGTGACGACTCTATACCAGTATATAAGTTACTCTATGCCACTTACCTAAATTATAGTATCAGACTTAACGCCTTCGGCTTTTTAAAAGTGCCATCAATAGAGGTTTTTTGAACTAATTTTTATGAGCTGTCACAAAACTCCTCATTGAATGGTCCTTTTACAATCGTTTAGAATAAAATTTTAAACAAATATATAAATACGTGTATTTTAGGTGTGTACTTTATCTTTACAGCAACTTTAACTTTATTACATTAGTTTTTTGCAATGTTTTTAAAGACAACGAAAAAGAAGTGACTTATTCATCTCCACCTTAGAAATGAGAAAATGCCCTATATCGTTATTGATATTATATTTTTGAAAAATCATTCATTCGCTTAAACTGCATCACTATTTTTTCTTCTCTAAACTGGAAAAACTGGGCAAATGGAACTATAATTTTACTGCATTGAATTATTTGCTAGGGTACCTATAAGCTTGTAAGCTCTTTACTTTAATGCAACTCCTCCCTCTGTCATCCATCAGTCTGTCAATGTCATAGCAACGTCATAGCATGTACTTTATCTGATGTGTCCTCAGAAGAACAAACATATGGAATCGAATTAAAAAATCTAGTTGATATAGGACGAGAAAATAGTTATGTCTCTTTCTCGCACAAATATTCTTGCGTATGAAAATCTGTGTTTTCGGATAAACACTCTGTTTGTCAGTACCGTCGTCAATATTTTCAATGTACTTTTGCTGCCGAATGACGCCATTTTAGTATCCCGTGTTGTTTACTTGTGGAAGTGCCGTCGAGAGATTTTTGTTATCGATATCGATTACGATCACGGTCATGATGCGCGCTGTGTTATTTGGTCACCGGTTAGCCTGTATATGGATATATGAACCGAATGTTATGTCAATAATTAGTTGTTTAGTTCAGTCGTTATCAGTAAAATTTCAGCCTAGTACATTTGATAATTAATGAGATAATACGATTAAAGTCATTCGGAAGTGAATGACTATGTCAACCCAGCCAAGTTAAGGTTGTTAGAAAACAGCGAAAACTCCGGCAGGTTTAAGAAACAACTTATAGATAATTATCGACATTAAAAAAATATCGACACATCCATCCCTAATCCGCCATGTTTGTTACCCGATTTGTTTACGTAGGTATACAACAAAAGTACATGCTTAGGGCAGTTCCATAGGTTTGTTCTTCAGAGGATGTGTCATACGTACACATACAAAGTACAAAAACAATTTATTCATAAAAGTTCAAAAAGTTGAAAGTTTTCCTTATTAAACTCGTGGGTCTGTACAGGTTGGAATAATTTCATTTGCCTACAGCTAAATAAGTACAATATGTCACGATCTGGACTTGATAACATGGACAACTTGGAGAAACAACTGGCTGATTTACAAATGAACAGAATGAATGCGAACTCCCCTTCTAAAATTAAAAAGATTCCACCAGCAGTGCCTCCCAAGAAAAAGGCGCAGCCACAAGTTCCAAGAAGTGCCGTTGTCAGCTCTATATGTGAGCCGTCCTACTCTATGAAAATTACACCCGTAGCGAGCAATGCACCTACCTATAGCAACGTGATGCCTGATAACACCCGCCAAATTTCAGCGGATTACGCAAATGTAAGTCATTTTAGACCAAATAATATTACCAGCCAGTTTGTACCCACACCAACAAACTATTCTCCATATAGCAATTTACAAATGCATACAAATAATGATAATTCACCACCACCTCCTCCACCGCCACCACTGCCTTCATTCCATATAACCCAATCTAAACCTTACAACAATAATATCAGCCATGAAGAGTATTTGCCTCCACCTTCTCCAGTCAGTTCCAACTACAGTGAACTTGCTAGAGCAACTGCTAATATGAACTATAATCATGATAGAGTCAATTATGCTCCTATTTATCAAAATGAATACCCTGAATATGGTGTTTCACAGGGTTCTACATATGAATCACTATATGAACCTATCAATCCACATCCACAGAACAATCAAAATCATTATTCCAACAATTCTATACATAACAATCAAAACAATGCTCCACCGAGTAAATCTCCTCTGCACAAAGAAGAAGAAGTAGATGTGCTCACCAATTTACTTGTTCAATCCATATCTAACAGTCAAGACTTGGATGTTTTCGGGATGTGCCTTAAATGTGGTGAAAAAGTTGTAGGTGAGAGTTCAGGTTGTACAGCTATGGGAAAAATGTATCATATACAATGTTTCTGCTGTCATTCCTGCAATGTCAATCTTCAAGGAAAACCATTTTATACTGTTGAAGGTCAACCATACTGTGAAATTGATTACTATGAAACTTTGGAAAAGTGTTCTGTATGCACTGAGCCCATATTGGACAGAATTTTAAGAGCTACGGGTAAGCCATATCATCCTACTTGCTTCACATGTGTTGTTTGTGGTAAAAGTCTTGATGGAATACCATTTACTGTTGATGCTATGAACCAAATACATTGTATTGAAGATTTCCATAAAAAGTTCGCACCCAGATGCTGTGTTTGTGAGCTTCCTATTATGCCTGAAGAGGGAGAAGAAGAAACTGTGAGAGTGGTAGCACTTGATCGCAGTTTTCATGTTAAATGCTATAGGTGTGAAGACTGTGGCCTCCAGCTATCTTCGGAATCTGAGGGACGTGGCTGCTATCCACTGGATGATCACATTCTTTGTAAAAGCTGCAATGCACACCGCATTTGCTTGTTGACCAATACCCCAACTCATGTTATGACTACAGATTTGTAACTTAATTACAATTTTACGTTTATACAGTAATATTTAGTGATATGATGGTCTATTTACATTATTTTTATATTTAAATTATTATATTTTATGGGATTATATAAGAGTATGGTGTGCTTTCTCTATATTTTAGCCTTTTTATTTAAATATTGAAAAATCATATTTATATTTCTTGTTATAATGTAATATTTTAAGAATATTGTGAAAGTTTCTCAAAAATTACAATAAGGGATCAGACTTTGAAGACTGAAAATCTATTTTTTGGATTTCTAAAAAGTGTAACTTTTAATATACATTTGTTGTAAAATTTGAAATATTTGTGATAAATTATTATACCTAATGAAATTGTAATATATTTTGAAATGAGCATTTTGAATGTCTCATACATAGTTGCCATAGAAGTTAATAAACTAACAATTTATGTTACATTTGTGTTTCAATAAACAACCCACTTTTAGTAGTGAGACAATCATACAAATTGTCTTGCAATGATTGTGTATTCCCTATATCGCCGATGAATATGCAATAAATAATAACTACAAAAACGCAACTTTTCAGGAGGCGAAAAAAACGTACTACGTCCGTTTCAAAGGTTTTCTCTTATATTTTATTCTTTAAAATGTTCATTTAAGCCAACTCCCGTATAACTACATTAAAATTTTTATTAAATTATTTCTGGTTTTTAAATAAATTGCAGATAGAAGGTATTGTTTCCTCGAATGATATATAATGTTGGAATTTGAAGATATTCGGTATTGCTAGTGCAGATAGAAGAAATTGCTTCTAAATTTACACAAAAATATTAAAATACCAGGAAGATAACACAAATGCTGCTTGTATTTTAATGTCATTTTTCTAAAGTTTTTTTTTTTAAATAAGGGGTATACTTACAAAAATAGTGAAGTAGAAATAAAAGATAAATATTTAAATAAAATCACTTAAATGAGCAGTTATTTGAACTGTGTAACAGTAAATTTAGTGGCTTTTATTGGTAGCCTATTGGAATGTAATCGATTATAGATTACTTCGTCATTCATGTTTTTGGTCCGCTGTGGTAAAGGCATCCAGTCTTGATCGAAATTTTATTTTATTTCAATTGTAATATTTTCATATTTTATAGCCCTAATATCAACGACATGTGGATCTCCAACCTTACGATCTGGTCTAATACTTCTGGTCTAATACGCTGATCTATCCCTTGAAACCAAAGGTCGCCCATGGTTTAGTGCTGAATGCGTTTCCGCTGAAAAGTGTAAGCAAGAAGCGTACAAAGCCTGGGCAACCGCTCGCAGAAGCAAAGCCGTGGATTCGCATGAACACAAGAAAAGGTACAATGCTGCCGCCAAGTCCTGCAAAAAGGTGATCAAAAGAGCTCGTTTTGCACACATAGGCTGTATCGGAGACAGTAGCCTCATACCCCTCGGGAAGTAAATCTTTCTGGTCCCTCGCCAAGTCGGTCGAAACGAACTTTTGTCGCCCGTCGCTGCCACCTATGCGGAATATTCATATTCGCCAAAAGGAGGTTCTTAAATGCTTGTTGCACCTGGACGAGAATAAGGCTAGCGGTCCAGATGGTATTCCTGCTGTGGTAATGAAACGCTGCGCATCTGAGTTGTTTCCCGTTTTGACGCGTCTCTATAGACTTTCTTTGGAATCTGGTAAAGTCCCTAAATCCTGGAAGCTGGCTAACGTACAACCAGTACCGAAGAAGGGAAGTCGTGCTGATCCTGTAAACTATCGACCAATTTCAATCACTCCTTCCTTGTAAAGTCATGGAACAATCGAATCCTGGCATACCTTGAGACCAACGAGCTCCTAAGCGATAGCCAATATGGTTTCCGCAGTGGACGCTCGACTGGCGATCTTCTCGTGTATGCCACACACTTATGGAGTGAGGCCTTGGAGGGTCATGGTGAAGCAATAGCTGTATCCTTAGACATCTCCAAGGCCTTTGACAGGGTCTGGCATGATGGTCTCTTAAGCAAGCTTCCAGCATATGGCATACCGACCAGGCTCTGCGATTGTATATCTGATTTTCTGAGGGAACGGTCGATTCGAGTAGTCTTAGACGGCTACTCCTCTGACCTAATGGCAATTAATGCCGGGGTACCTCAGGGATCTGTTCTCTCTGAACCTTATTCTTGCTGCACATTAATGACCTCCTAACACCAGGCATTATTGGATATGCTGATGACAGCACTGTTGTTGAGAGATATATATCCAAAGCGCGAACGAGCGCCCATGAAATCCATGTTTTGAGAGAGTCTATGATTGAGCGCGTTGATTCGACCTTGCGGAATGTGTCCGATTGGGGCGAATCTAACCTGGTCAAATTCAACGCCTCCAAAATACAAGCGTGCCTATTCTCCGCAAAAAAGAGCACCTTTACTTTTACGCCCACTTTCCAGAATGTATCTGTTCCCATCACCGACCAACTAGGGCTTTTGGGCGTCACTATAACGTCCAAATTAAACTTCGGACAAAAAATTTAGTCTATGGCTAAAACGGCTTCCAAAAAATTGGGTATCATCTCGAAGGTCCGGCGGTACTTCAGCCCTGAACGGCTGCTCAACTTATACACATCAAAAGTGAGGTCGTTCATGGAGTACTGTAGTCACATTTGGGATGGTTCTGCCAAATACCAGCTCGAAACGCTGGACTCTGTTGACCGAAGAGCCCGTAAACTCATAAATAACAACAACTTTACAAATAAAAAATTGCAGACGCTAGAGCATCGTCGTAAGGTTGGTTGTTTGACAGTATTGTATCGGCTACATTTTGGTGAGTGTGCAAGTGCTCTTTTTGACCAAATTGAACCCACCCCTTTTTACCACCGGACTACCAGACGCAGACAGAACTTCCATCCCTATATAGTGGATTTACCAAGAAGTCGAACAAAACGCTTCGATAGTTCCTTTTTGGTACAGATTGCCAAGGTCAGTCAACAATCTGCCTGCGTCTGTTTTTCCTGACCACTACAGTCCTGGAACTTTTAAGTGTCGAGTGGAAGCTAAGTAGCGACCGTGCCATCGTCGTCATTTTGTATACTCCTCTCTTTCTCTCTCTCAGTAATGGCGCCAAATCGACAGGTCGCAAACAGTTAGTACGCCTGTTTCAACGAACACGAGTGAACGTGATGAGTCGTAGATAGTATATATTGCCATCATAAAAGACGTAACAACACTTAGTATATATTGCAATTACTATTTTTCTTGGAAAATTAATAAGAAATCGATCCAATACCTTAATCAACAATTGTATTACTATATTTAACAATGAATTATTCAATAAAACGAAAATGGCCAAAATGTCAGTTATTATTTATTGACTCTTCATCGGCGATATGTAGTAAGTCCCCTTTGAAAGTAAAACACCTGCGCGAAACGCCTTGCGACAACTTGGGACTAGATGTTTGGTGCGATCTATAATGTTTACCTGGATGTTTCCACCAAGTTGCAACGGTTGTGGTCACGGAAGTTTCTGTGTCTGGGGATTTTATTATAAAAAAAATTATGTAAGTACTGGTAAAATGCATGGGGACGATATTTATCTTCGATTACTTATTTAGAAAATATGAATTAAAAATAGGTAACAGCGGTTTGTATGCTTAAACACAGAGCATACCTGCATAACTAAGCTTATAAGATAAGCGCCAGCATTTAAATCCATTTTACCACAGTACGATATATATATACCTACTTAGTGTTTACTTCCATTTTGTTTTGTGATTGCAAATATACTTTCATTATATAAACAAATAAAGCACTTTGTAAATTGAATAGGAAGTGTTCAACAAAAAAACGTTTTGACAGGCCGCATGCCGAGATCGAGCCGCGTAGGTATAGCTCGCGTTTCGTCCGTTTGTATGAAGTTGAATTACTGTAGATATCTGAACTGTGCCTCTACTGATCCCATTAATAGATACTTAGATAGAACACAAGAACGATTGACACTAAATTAACACACAAAAGGTCAATGAGACACTTAAAATGTAATTTTTGTTTTTCAGGCACTTTTCAGTGGGTATATCCGCCCACTGAAAATTATTGGCGAGCAGTGTTCTTTACATACAGTGTTAAGGATTTGTTAAGCACTCTCATTCTGCGTAGGTTCCATCCAACCGCTTCTCACTGCCAAACACATTTCGTTACAGTTACGACTCCATACTATACTAACATTCGCAAACATACGAATTGATAAACTTCTGAGATCATACTGCAGAACAGGCAGCGTAAAGCCTGGAAACTTATTTCTAATATTAATCTTGTTTCTCATTTTTACCCGACTACGGCGAAGCAAAAAGGAGGGTTATGATTTTGACCTGTAGGTATGTACGTATGTGGGTATGGATGTTCACCTGTTCGCTCACAATATCTAAACTAGTTATCATAAGGAGATAATTGGACAAATGAGGTGTCCTTGAAAGCGTCTTGATGGTCCGCTGGCTACATGACGTTACGTTAAATTGAATACAGCGCCCTCTAGGGCAAGGACTGCATACCGGTATGAATTTCTGTACTTTTCTTTTCTGTATGACGTCATACCGTTAAATTAGGTGTACTTAAAAATAACAGTATGTACAGGAATTCATACTGAAATAATTCGTGTACTTACCTTTTTTATTCTTGTAGCATAACTGTTTTATTTTTAAATAACTGTAGAATGTTCGATAGTTTAGTTGAAGCCGATGCAGTAGGGACATATGCTGACCTATACATTTCGGTACAGAAATTAAATAGGTTAAAATATTTCTGTCCTAAAAACATCTACAGAAATTAATCCGGTATACTTACATTATTTGGGTGATATGATTAAGTTAGATTTTAATAACTTGTACAGTTATTGTGTTTGATGAAGCAGTACACTAATAAGGGTAGGTACTGAAATTTTACTAGTACTATTTAAAAAATTTATACCGATATGCAGTCCCTGCCTCTAGGGGACTTAAAGAAAAGAACAAAAAATTAAACTCGACGGTTTCGTGCGGGGTATCAAATGAAACAGCTTTCTTAGCACAAATATGAAAACACCTATTATAGCAAAACAGATTCATTAAAATACCTACTAAATAAAATAAAAGCGGCATACAATCACGGCTATTCTAATAATAGTAAACATAATATCTCTATCGGTATGACGTATAAAAAATCATAAATGTTTCAGCGGAGACTAAGTATTACTTGTTTCCTACTTTTTAGAGCGTGTTTTAGTAGTCGGGTTTTAGTTTTTAAACTTTATTTTATTTTTATTTCTCAGCGTAGGCACTGATAGTTCTAAAGTTGACCCAATTTTTGGGTTAGCACCGGAGATCCACAGTCCCCGACGTACACGTACCAGAGAACCACAAATACTATAAATCTAATCACATTTTTATTTTCACTTTTTCCTATAATTTTTAACTTGTACAGTCAACAGAAGATCTCAAATGTATTAAATGTATTTTAAAACTATCAAAGGAGTATAAGAGGAAACATATCAAATTATCTAGGTTTTTGACGACCACTTTGGCGAAGCGGTAAAACTATCTGCCTCAGGCGCCAGTGGTTGCGGGTTCGATTCCCGCCGAGAACAAGAAAAAAAAATCCGTGTCTGGGTGTTTATCTATATATGTATTTATATTCTAGGTTCCCCCCTAGTTCGTTACATGGTATCTCATAACACAAGCTTCGCTTACTTTGAGGCCATGTAGCTGGTGTGATTGTCTGGGGATTTTATTATTATTTATTATTTTATTATTAGATCTAAGTAAAATAGTGATAATTTTAGAATTAGAGAGTTTTAAGGATTGGCATGATTCGACAGGCAGGATCATCAGGGACGATTCAAATGTTGCGGGGACTTTGAAGGGCAATCATTTCATTAAAAATCGTTTATAGTTCACGATATACATTTTATTTTCTAACTGCATACACTTAAGTATTATAATGCTCATACTCACTCATACCTAAAGGCACAAACATCACAGTAGAATTGCGCGAAATCTACAATATCACATATTTACATATTTTTTTAAACCAATATCAAAAAAACAATGAATACACATTAAAACTGTTTAAACATAATACCAGCCTTAAACATAATCTTGAGATCTGTTGTAATTTAAATACCTATTTAATACAATACTGATAAGCTGCTATATTTTTGAAATTAAAAAAATATGAAAACTTTTTCACTGACTCAAAAATAACTTTTTAAAAGGAAGCGCTTACATTCAATAAACACGGTTTTTACTTTTTAATTGAAGTCACTAATGTCATTGTATGTAATTTTTAACTTCATAGTAGGTAACTCTACTCACAGAAACTGTTTTGCAGATTATCTGGTTCAGTGGTTATAACTTAATTTAGATTGACTGGCAACTTCTTTCAAAAACATAAGTCTTCCAACTTTTACCTTCTGTGAGTGAATTAAATCTGGAATATGTCCAGAATCAATATGACTAAATTGGACATCTGTGTGTACTCGATTTAATGTGCCGTCAGCGTTTTTACAATTTTTAGCGTCTAATTTATTCCTCACATTAGTTTTGTTGCATTCGTCGGGATTAAAAACACCATCAGCATTATATAACATTTCTTCATCTGAATGTACATGAGGTTCAAACTTTTCTCTCAAAACAGAAAGTTTACGTCTTGGTTTATTTTTGGCACCTTTTATTATGTTATTTATTTTAGCAGTAGATGCGCTCACCAAAGTTGTCGGAGTCTCTTTTTGGATCAATGATTGCAAAGATGTTGACATTCTATGGCCTGTAAGATCTTCATTGGAGCTTAATGAAAGTGAAGTTTCAGAAACAAGTTGCCATAAATAATCTATATCTTTATTAGAAAGATCTTGGAGATGTGTACCTGGATAACTGTAGTTGTTTGGGTATAATTTCTGCTGACGCATGATAGTTCTATTTACTAAGTCGGAATCCAGACAAACTAGAGTTGTTGAATTTCCACTGCTATTATTGTCTTTTTTAATAGTATTAGCTTTGTCATCTTTGGATGTTCGTAGTATGTTTTCTTTTTCTAATGCTGATTTCAAAATGTTACTAGAGTTAATTTTAGATGGCTCTTTCCAAAGAGCTTTTTTCAAATGCACGTCAATCTTATTACAAGTATTAAGTTGCGGGGAATCCCACGAATGTTCTCTTCGATAAATGTTTCTTGGGGAGTTGGTTATGGTAGCTTTACGTATTTCATCGATTGTAGCCACAAGTGAACTTTCCGAGTTCAACCTTTTCTTATTTGGCAAATCCAAGTCTCCTAGATCATCTATTTCTTCTAATATGGGTTCTAAATGTAAAGGGTCTTTGCCACTTTCTCCAGTTATTGGTTTTGCGATTGGTTCACTACACTGATAAATATCTGTATTGGCGTAATCTCCTTGGTTCGTTTGATCAGATTTGACGAAAACGTTAGAATAAGTATGAGTGCGTTTAGGGAATGGTGGAGCTATCAACATTGCATTTTTCAAATCCTGTGACAAGCAACTGCTTATTTCTGAACTGGCAGAAGTAAATGTATCACGACTTCTATCTCTTACAACGCTACCATCGTGTACCCAATTCTCAATGTCAGAATATCCATTCCATGACCTTAAGCCCCAAGCTTCTCGGGCAATATTTACAGCACATATATTTTCATAATCATGTACAGATAGCATTTCAGTTGGCGTCTCCAAGTCTCGGGCTCGTAAAAGAAGTGTGTCATTATTAATGCCATTTTTGATTTTATCCTTCTTTGTATACATTTCTTTTAGTATATCTAAAGCTATTCTTTGTATGTTTTCTATATCTGCATCTTGATTACCTACTTTAATATTTTTCAGCGCGCTCAAGCATAATTTTTGTACAATATTCTCATTGAAAGTATTTATGTCTGAACTATTTATGTCACTGAAACTCAAATCTAAGTCTAAATCAATCGAGTCTGAAGACGTTTTCTTATTAGAACCTTGAGTATCATGACTTAGTTCCGACGTTTGGTCTGTTTTTAATGATTTAATGAATTCTTCATTGATTATATCACAGGCAACTAGATTCAGATCTCTTAAGCTTTTTGTTAAATCATCAGATGAACATATGCCTCTTCTTTTTTGCAGTATAATATTATTGGAAGTTATTTCATCAATAGAACTTTCTAAATCTTCAATTGAGTTTAGTTTTAAAGTTAGCTCAGTAGGAGAGCATATTTTGATTTTTCTAGTTTTAAAATGATCGTCTCTGCTAATGGCTGGCATCGGTGTATTTTCCACCGAATAAACTTCTATACTCGAAGCATCCATGCTAAAATTTTGGATTGCCGCAGATTTCGATGCAGATGATCCAGCTCTTGCCAATATTTGTCTAATCAGGAATCTTTTATCAGCGAGTTCGCTAGCGTTGTGTGAAGGTTGAATAGTCATTGACGTTTCATTTCTGTAAAGCAAAGATTAAGTTAATTTGTTGTTAATGGGAACAAAGAAAAGCAAATAGTAGGGGAAACCAGTACAAAACCGTATACGTGGGTATCTATTTTCGCCAATAATCCAAATTTCGTTCGCACAAGCCGCTCAGAGGTGCCTACCAATCCATACTTTTTTAAACATGCACTTGTCGCTGTAGGCTACCGCACTTTGGAGTTATTTAATTTTATTGTATTTCGGTAGTCTTGAACTTATTTTTGTGAATATACAAGCAGTAATCAACTATGTTGTAGGTGATGTATTTGTTCTTAAATGCAATGTTTGCACCGGCAAGTTTGTATTGACTATGTCTGGGTGAATGATGTTTTTGTTCTACACCCGTGTTGGGGCCAACCGTATGGTGTAAAACCGGTTATATACAATTTTTATCCAGATAAATAAGTCTAATAATTATCATAACACCAGCAACTTTCAATGTGTCATTCAAGATAACTTCTACTGCGCAAAGAGTTGGTCGAGACCCGATCTCATCAACATCCTCTACACAACTTCACCTCGTGAAATACATAGGCTGTCAGGTTGGGCTGATGAAGGCTGAACCAGCTGTTATATAGAGGAGTTGGATAACTTCTTTTGCACAAGATGCAATGTCACACGGTAAATTCCGGGACAAAATCGTAAGCATACATATAGTAGGTATACGGTTTTACCCATGGGTCGGGGCAAAACCGGAAAAGGTAGTTATTTGCTTTTTTATTGAAATTGTTGCCTAATTTCGTTTTTTTACTAAAATATGTGTATTGTAATATATACCTAATGAGTCTGACTGAATATATTATATTGATTTAATACCTTTGCGTTTTGAAGCGTATGAACTGCATGCCATGATCCTTAGCTATACGGCTTTGAACTGTTCTCCCATAACTTTTTTGCTGTTTAAAATCATGTTTAACTTACGTGTTATTTTTACTGTCATCAGTTTTGTGTGAACTTTTAAAAGACCTCACATTGCTATTCGTCTCATTATTATTGCTTATACTCTCGTTTTTGTTATTCAATTCAATGTTATCTGGATTATACTTCCACAATATTGGTCCTTTCGCGTGAAAATATCTGTAGTATAGCACCATTGAACACAGTCCTGAAATAAAAGGTTATATTTATTCTCTGAAAGCCTTGAAGAGTAAACAGTCATTTAGGCTAATAATTGAACAACTTACCAATAACGTTTCCCATAACAATAACTGTAATTGCTGCCACTGACCAACATTTTCTTTGCCGCTCTATTTGTGCAATTAAAACGTACAAAATTAAACTGCCAAAGTTCTGAGATATTGTTAGCGTGTTATACATCATGAGCCGGTACCTTGTGTATCCATCTCTTAAATTTATAAAACTAAAACAGTAAACAAAACCCATGACGACATTGTAGAATGTTTCTTCCAACTTGTTTGGGCAAAATGTTGTTTGCTGTGTGATTATCCAAAAAGTCATCGCAGTCCAATGTAGACCTGAAATAAACAAAATAAATATTTGAAAAACTAAATTCCACCAGCGTTTTCACACTGTCCGACAGCGGCATATTGCTGAGACAAAAATATTCTATTTTAATATTATCAAGCTTTCACGTGTATAATAGGTATCAGTATGATAAGTATTACCTATAGGTACCTACTTAGAAAATGACTGGATCACATGTCCAACCCAGTTTTAGATTTTAACTAAGTATTCAAATTTTAATAACAGTCATCACAATTTTTGTTATATTGTTTGCAAGTCTTTATTTAAGCATAATAGTATACGTAGGGACCTATAAATAGTCGAGATAAATAAACAACATCGATGAAAAGTCATGCGGTTTTGCGTTTGCGCTTCTTGTGGTTGGAGTCTAATGCTATGGGTTGGCCGGATGTAGGTAGGTACCTATGTATGTACCTAGTTATTTATCGAGTTTATATTTCGCACCTTGCTAAAGAGTGTGTAATTTCAGTACATCTGTTTATTCAGATGAGAGCGGTTTATTTATTTATATTTACGGGTAATTTCATATACTTACAAAAAAAATTGCGTTAAGCGGTTGTATCGCATATAAATAATATGAATTGTATTCAGATTTTTCAATTTAATCCTCTGAGCACTGTACAGATAAATACAGTAATTCGGCCGCATCTTTAAAATAAATCCCTACAGCACCGCGGTTCACTCACATGTGATAGGGCTGCCCGCCTTCAGCATTTAATTTACATTTGCCTACTTTGTGTTAACCTCCATTTAGTTCTGTGACTGCAAATATACTTTTTTTTATATAAACAAATAAAATACTTTGTGAATTGTATAGGAAGTTTTCATCAAAAATACGCTTTGTGTCAAAAAACCATGTTTACGTTTGAATAACAAATCGGTCTTATAAATAAGCGACCGAAAAATACTTGCGCCTCGCATAAGATGTACGAAAAGAAAAGATTAGGTACTTATTTTTTAAAGTTTTTTCTTTCATTGGAATCCGGTAAGGTTCCCAAGTCCTGGAAGCTTGCTAACGTACAACCAGTACCAAAGAAGGGAAGCCGTGCCGATCCTGTCAACTATCGACCAATTTCAATCACTTCCATACTTTGCAAAGTCATGGAACGTGTATTGAACAATCGACTCCTGGCATACCTCGAGACCAACGAGCTCCTAAGCGATAGCCAATATGGTTTCCGCAACGGGCGCTCGACCGGCGATCTTCTCGTGTATGCCACTCACTTATGGAGCGAGGCCTTGGAGAGTCATGGTGAAGCAATAGCTGTATCCTTAGACATTTCCAAGGCCTTTGACAGGGTCTGGCATGATGGTCTCTTAAGTAAGCTTCCAGCTTATGGCATACCGATTGGGCTCTGCGACTGGATATCTGATTTTCTGAGGGAACGGTCAATTCGAGTAGTCTTAGATGGCTTCTCCTCCGACCAAATGGCAATTAATGCCGGGGTACCTCAGGGATCTGTTCTCTCTGCAACATTATTCTTGCTGCACATTAATGACCTTTTAACACCGGGCATTATTAGTTATGCTGATGACAGCACTGTTGTAGAGAGATACGTATCCAATGCGCGAGCGAGCCCCCGTGAAATCCAGAGTTTAAGAAAGTCAATGATTGAGCGCGTTGATTTGACCTTACGGAAAGTATCCGATTGGGGTGAGTCGAATTTGGTCAAATTCAACGCGTCCAAAACTCAGGCGTGTCTATTCTCCGCAAAAAAGAGCACCTTCACATTAACGCCCACTTTCCAAAATGTATCTGTCCCCATCACTGACCATCTAGGGCTTTTAGGCGTAACTATAACATCCAGTTTAAACTTCGGTCAACAAATTGTGTCCATGGCTCAAGTAGCTTCGAAAAAGTTGGGAATCATCTCGAAGGTACGGCGGTACTTCAGCCCTGCACAGCTTCTTAACTTATATACAGCTCAAGTGCGATCATGCATGGAGTACTGCAGTCATCTTTGGGATGGTTCAGCCAAATATCAACTAGAAGCGCTGGACTCCGTTGACCGAAGAGCCCGTAAATTAATTAAGAACGTCGACCTTACGACCAAAAAACTACAGACCCTAGAGCATCGTCGTAAGGTTGCTTGTTTAACCGTGTACTACAGGATACATTTTGGTGAGTGCGCGAGTGCTCTGTTTGAGCAAATTGAACCCTCACCCTTTTACCATCGGACTACTAGACGCAGACAGAACTTCCATCCGTATGTGGTTGATATTCCGAAAAGTCGAACTAAGCGCTTTGACGGTTCCTTTTTGATACGGGTCGCCAAGGTTTGGAATGAACTGCCTGCGTCTATTTTCCCTGACCAGTATAGTCCTAGTACTTTTAAGCGTCGAATGAATAGGTTTCTCGTGGATGGACGTGTACCACCTTAGTCTTCATGTTGCAAAAAAAAAAATGTTGCAAAAAAAAAAAAAAATATAAACAATCTGCATATTAACGTTAAGCGTAGTCAACAATAACATTGATTCGACACTCGCGACTGGCCGCATGCCGAGCGCATGCTGAGATCGAGCCGCGTAGGTATAGCTCGCGTTTCGTCCGTTTGTATGAAGTTGAATTACTGTAGATATCTATACTGTGTCCTGAGTGTGATGCATTAACCCATGTTCTTCGACGATGATTAAAAAAAAGCTAAGCTTAAAAAATATAGGTAAAGGACAGGAAAGAACTTTCATAAAACAATGCCGGTGGACACCCATGCTGAAACGATGTCTAATTATACCCTGGCAAATAATTCAATGCAGTAAACGGACAGTTCGAAATGTCAAATAGAAAAATAATGACACCATTTAAAAACTTCTGTAACACGACTCGGTTATGATAACGATTATTCGATTACTAATCAAGACTTTATATTCGTTCAATCTAATCATTCGTTCAGTCTGTGTTGTCGTTGAAGTGTAAGAAGGCCAGGCAGTCAAGTTCGGGCCTTCGAGGAAGTGACAGGTCAGTGTTCTTCCGTAATTATAATTGTACTTAGTTTTTTTAATTGAAAGAACCCAATATAGATATGTGTTAAAACTTGTAAATTGTTTTACTTAATGCTCCCTTCTGAGGTAGTCTTACATCTCAGAAGTGGGATTTTACTCAAAAATTAACGCCCCACAGCTCGACTTAATGACAAAATGGCGGGTCATGATATTATCACTTTTACAATAATTTAGAATCGTCATTTCTTTGTGGATTAAAAGACGAAATAAACAGTTTTCTTAGTACGTCTTAAGATAATAACCAGTCATTAAAGGTTATTTTTCTTAAATCTGAATGAATTCTTTTGATGAAAATGGATTCATAGTTAAAGTGCATATTTTTTATTTATTTATTTTTTCTTCTTATTTTTCCTTTAGTCGAAGTGCATGTGTTTGTTGAAATATTATTTAAATTACTTAAATTTACCAATGTTGTAACCAATTCTATAAATAAAAGACAAAACATGCGTCAAATGTGTGCGATGCATATGGATTGATAATAATTGTAGTAAAAATGTACAAACTGTCAACTTTTGTTTCCGGAATTTTGATTTAAAATTTAGAATACCCATAAAGTCTAGGCTCAAGGACAGTGACAATGAGGTCTTGTCAGAATGACAGTGAGGGAAAAAGAAAGGGCAAATGCAAAGTTTTCTTTTAGGAATATAGATGTCGTTAAGTTGACTTGTCAAGTGGCAAATCAAAAGGTGTATTAATTTTGACAGTTGACTTTTATTGAACGCCATCTGACGAGAACTTTAAGTACCATTGTTGTTTTTTTATGTCACTTGAAAACCCCTCATTGAATTAGAAACTATTCTTTTTTTAAATAATTTAATTTTGTTTAGTTTTAGTTACAGTATCTTATGTTTGAACAACAGTATTACAAATATTTATTGTAAGTTTCAGAGATTGAGTAAGAAGTTGGAATATGGATTCTCACAAAAGAGACAGCGTGAGGCGTAGCCGTAGTCGCTCACGATATTGTGATGATCAATTAAGAACTCGTCGATCTCGGAATCGCAGCAGACATGCCAGCAGCACGCGGACCTCTCGTCAACGAGAGCTTGAACTATCATCTGAGAGGTTGCGTATGCTTGAAGAAGAGGTACGTAAAGAGCGAAAAAGAATAATTTCAAATGAAAGGACTGGGTCTCAGTTTGACAACTCAAAACGGAGATCAAGGAATAGAGATGTTTCTGTTCATTCTAATTGTAATAGGCGTTTAAGTACGCCAACAAAACGAGTTTCTGATGATTGCGAGAAATCTTTTAGTGATAAGAAATCAAAACTTATAACAACTGACTTTATTGAAAAATTTTTGAATGTTTTGAAATCTAGGGCATAGTGGATCGTTTGGGTCTGTTGGTAACGTAATTCCTGAGTTTGATCCTTTATCGAAGGTACAGTCGATAAACGTTTGGATTGATAAGGTAGACGAATGTTCTGATATTTATGATTGGACCGACAAACAAACTGCCCACTATGCCCTGCCAAAACTTACTGGTGCTGCCAAAGTTTGGTACCAGGGTTTACCGTCAATCAAGCATAGTTGGTCAGAGTGGAAAGTAATATTGCGAGAATCATTTCCGGCAACGGAGAACCATGCCGAATTATTGTCAGAGATGCTTGATCGACGTGTTCGCCCGGGGGAATCGTTAGAATTATATTATTTTGCCAAAATTAACTTATTAAACAGATGTAAAATTTTTGGAAGGCAAGCGGTTGATTGCTTACTCTATGGTATAGACGATAGGGGTATTCGAGTAGGAGCTCAAGCAGCTAAGTTCAATAAACCGGAGGATGTTTTAGAATTCTTTAAGACTGTTAAAACCAGCAATAGAGATAATATAGACCCTCATAGGGACACTAGTCAAGATAAGCAAACCCATACATTTACCAACTCTAACAATAAATCTTTAAAATTAAACGATAATACAACAAACAAAAATAGC
Organism: Stenoptilia bipunctidactyla; assembly: GCA_944452665.1. Classification (NCBI taxonomy): domain Eukaryota; kingdom Metazoa; phylum Arthropoda; class Insecta; order Lepidoptera; family Pterophoridae; genus Stenoptilia; species Stenoptilia bipunctidactyla. Next base: position 18,991,500 of record OX101734.1, on the reverse strand, counting down.
AATTACGAATCTAGTACCATTACTTGTTTCAACTGTCGAAAATCAGGTCACCCCAGTCATAAATGCCCATACCCAATTATAAAATGCTCTAATTGCGGTTTTTTAGGACATGAGTCACCACAATGACCTAAATTGAAAAGGAATTCAATCGAGCCTATTAAATAGCGTAACTGATGAAGTAGTAGCAGAGAATGACAAAACGTTAGCAGAAATTAGGTCTGAGGCATTAGACAGAATAGAGGAAAATCAGGAAAAGAATAAAAAGAGATTTGATAAACATAGGAAAGAAGGAAAACGTTACAAAGAAAGGGATTTAGTGAGAATATTTAAGGCAGTAGCATCGGGAACAGGTCAATCCAAAAGTTAGAACCTAAATGTCAAGGACCGTATAGGATTAAAAAAATATTACCTCACGATAGATTCCTTGTAGAAGTTACCCCTATTACAAGGAAAGGAGCTAAATATTATGAGACTGTCGTTTCAATAGATAAGATTCTTCCCTGGATGAGCTTTGATCAATCCGCTTGCTCTTCTACTGAAGGTAGTGAGGATGATAGCGATAATTATTAAACTATGCGATTGTTTTTATGTACCTATCTTATTGTTCAAAAATACTTAATTTATTTTAATAAAATTGTGTAACGTAATATTTTACAAATATACACATATTATATACTTATTACATTATAGTCTTGTAATTACTTATTAAAATAACATATCGAATTGCTTACAGTATTTCGTGAAATAAGTGAATTATAACAATATGTTTAATTGAAGTAAATGAATTGATTTGATTACATACATACATACATACATATCGTCACGCCTGTATCCCTTATGGGGTAAGCAGAACACCAGAGGTTTCAAGACCATCTGATGTCACGTTTGACAAATTTGGAGGTATTATAAAGATGGAGAGAGACTATTGTAGTGACAGGGGGTCAGCCTATCGCCCACAAAAACGCCTTTAAAACCTCTGTCCCTTAACTGACTTTTACAGTATGCCCGGAAAGAGAAGCAGCTGGCACATTCTACGTTTTTCTTTCGCTCCCAGTCCAGCATGGTTTGGGAGCGATTTGATTTGATTTTTAATAATTATTATCTCGTGTCGAATTAAATGATAGTTATAGAGTCGGGCAGGACTGGCGTAGGAACTCGCCGCCCAGGAGTGGCTCATAACAATACAAAATGAAGATGCAGTGTGAACTGTTGAGTCGGGCAAGATAGGAAATCGCCGCCCAGGAGTGGTTCGTAACAGTTCAATATGGATATGTGTTATCTGAACTATTTAGTCGGGCAGGATTGGCGTGGGAACTCGCCGCCCAGGAGTGGCTCATAATAGTTCACTGTGACTATATACTATTTGAACTGTTGCTTAAGTCGGGCAGGATTTGGCGTAGGAACTCGCCGCCCAGGAGTGGCTCGTAACAGTTCAATATGGTTGTTTGTTATTGTAACTATTGAGTCGGGCAGGATTGGCGTACGCCGCCCAGGAGTGGCTTATAGTTCACTATGACTTTATGTTATATGAACTGTTGTTTGAACCGGGCAGGATTGGCGTTCCTAACTTGCCGCCCAGGAGTGGCTCTTAACAGTACGATATTAATATTGATTGTATGAACTGTTTAATTAAGCAATAGGAAATTAGATGATTTTAACGATAATTCAAAAATGTTCTATGAATAAATGATTATTAATACTAAAATTACGTATCTAAATGAATTAGAATAATTAATGAAGTAATTAATTTAATTATATTCTGCTAAAATATATTTGTTAAATGTACTGTGTGAAATATATATTCTTATAATATAAATTATTTAGCACCTAGCACTATTGTTTATATGAAATAATTTAAGTCTATAAGTATCTAGTTAATATTCGAATTTAAGTGTGAAAATAGAAACTATTTTAGTTCAGAGATTGTGTCGTTACGTTACTTACTTTTGTTAACGAGTAGATACTCATTAAATCATTGTTTGTTATTCTAATAGAATTTATTTGTACTGTATTATAACGCGGGGACTCGTTCTTGAAAGGATGGCCGACTGTAACACGACTCGGTTATGATAACGATTATTCGATTACTAATCAAGACTTTATATTCGTTCAATCTAATCATTCGTTCAGTCTGTGTTGTCGTTGAAGTGTAAGAAGGCCAGGCAGTCAAGTTCGGGCCTTCGAGGAAGTGACAGGTCAGTGTTCTTCCGTAATTATAATTGTACTTAGTTTTTTTAATTGAAAGAACCCAATATAGATATGTGTTAAAACTTGTAAATTGTTTTACTTAATGCTCCCTTCTGAGGTAGTCTTACACTTCGTAGTGTAAGTACTGAATGAGAATGATTGAAAATTAACGAGTCTTTGTTTTTGCAAAACGAATGACAAAGCAATTTAAGTATAATTAATTGAATTTTAGGCGTGTACTTTATCTTCAAAGTAACTTTAATGAAAATAATGAATTACCGAACATACCCAGTGCTTTAAAACGGTTACAGTAGAAGTAAAATCGACTTGATAACTTCTTTATTTTTAAACTCCTCGTCGTAAAAAATGAAATTTCAAGAAGAGTTGCCAAATTAGTGGGCCAATATATTTGTTTTCCATACATTACGATATTACTATAAAAAAAAGGTTCATTCACCTAAACCGCATCACTATTGTTTTTCTAAAGTGGGCAGACTGGAACTGTCATTTTATTGCCTTGAACTATTTGCCAGGGTATAGTGGCGGCTGACTATTTAACCGACTTAAAAAGCACGACTTAAAACAATAAAATAAATGTTTACATTGATGTCGATTCGTTTAAGGTACCGTGAAAGGAAGTCGTTTTCAGTTTCTTCAATGCTTTACAATCGCAAAAATATGTTGATAATTAAGAAGGGTGGTTACTGATCCTCGGGTTAGTCGCTTTTTAGGACACGATTCTCCGGTTAAATTAGGTATGTTATTTATCACACTTACCTATAGGTACAAGAGTCCATACTCCAAATATTACAACAAACAGGAATATTGCTGCAATTCTGCTGGACAGCATGCATAGCTGCCAATTTAATTTCACCAAAAATGGTACCCATTGTAGGTGCTTGTTTCCAAACATGGCGCTGTTGTAGAGATATGTAGAAAATCCCCATATTACGGAACTAGCGGAAGCCGCTAACGCGAATACTGAAAAGAAAAATGGTTGGCGTTAAGGACCTTTATAGCTGAGTTGTTGCTGTCAAGTCGACATTTTTAAGCGATTTCATTGACAAATACCATAATAAGTCGGCTCATGGATGAATCGTTATGTTTAATAGCCTATAGTGGGCCCCGAGAACTAATCTTAGACTGGCGCTAAACTGACTAAAATATAATCACTAGGTAGCTCTGAAAATTACCCCGAATATACAGGCAGACGCAGGTGGTCCCGGTGTTCCAGTTAAAAAAATTTTCCCTAGAACGGCTTTTGGATCGAAGCTCCGCCTACTTTTCTCTGCAGCCAATGAAACAATATAGATCTCATATCTATAATCATCGGTGTGCTTGCATAAACATTTAAGAAACAAAACATTTTATAAACAATAAACTATAATAATAAATTGTAACTAAACAGTGAAACCATTTAAATGTAATGATTTGTTTATTTTATACTTTTTTATTTTAATAAAAATACATGATTTGATCTCGAAACCTTGTTTACTAAATAAGACGGAGCTAACCGAACTGCCTAGTTATTAAAGTGCAAGTGAATGTAGCCTTAAAGGTGGAACAACGGAACATTTTTCGATAGTACCTAGATACCAAAAAAATCCAGCCCCATGACAATTATCAGCAGACCTTACAAACATTTGTCATGCAGCAAGGATCAAAACCGCTACGTTTTGCAATCTTCTGTTTACTCATTACACTACAAAAATCGTTTGTGGACACTCGAACTACCGTTACTCAGAATTTTTACTTTTTTGTGTCAATAATTCAACCCACTGTAGTTGTAATAACACTTTAAAGTTTTTGCATTTAATAATGCTCAATTAGCTTTAAATAGTTGAAAAAATATGTCTCGGGTGCCTCCGTATCGGGTGGTTTAGCAACAAAACTATGGAGCTATGTTCCCGATATAACGTAAAACAGAAAAATATGCTTAGTAGGTAATTCCGATGGCTTGTGGCCAGGGTCCGGTAACTCATTTGGAAGAGCACCCATCCAGCAAGCGAAAGTCCCAGTGTCGCGTCCTAGTTGGGTCATTTTATTACCACTGTAGTTGTTTTATTAGATCTCGTCTTCAAGACATAGAGTGAGCGAATTTAATGTCCGACTGATGTTTATTATTGAATAATATTAAAAGTTATTTTTATCTCTACGTTATATGGACGGTAAGTTAACTACAATAACTTACAAAACGGCCCTATGTCACAAACATGAGTGTCATAATGCCTACATCGTACCTGTGATCGTACTCACGATTGATACACAACAAATACAATCAATAGTACCTCCCTATTTCTTCCCATGGGGTGTCGTAAGAGCCGACAAAGGTATGCCTTTTTTGCATAGATAACCATAATTAGATGTAGCAGTTGACAATTTATGTACCTAGTTGATCAGTTCAAAGGGGAAACTTTTCGGGGTCCTTGCAGTTAGATAATGTAGTTAAATTGAAACGAAATTACTAAGTCTAAAATAAAGTAAGTAATTAAGTATATTTACGAGTATCTATTAATTATTATTTAAACAAGACTGGGTTTTCTTCTTACCTTTTGTATGATAATTGTCGTTCAATGAAATTATAGCATAAGTCTGTAATATTATTTGTGGTATAGTGCCACAGTGGATGTACAGAAAGTGTAATAACGCCAAATCATTCCTCTGGGATATTAATTTTTGGCATTTAATAGCCTCTAAGTTTTTGCACCAAAACACTTCATGTAGAATCTTTGTGTACCTGTAATGTTAAAAATTATTAACTTTATGATTCATATTTAATATAAATCTAAGACATATCGAATTAAAAACTCGAATACTCCTATCTAAGACCCAGTATAGGTTTTATACGAAAAATCCAACTTATAGGTCCCAAATTTTTGGTATCGCTATAAGTTCATGGTTCCTTAAACTAGCGACATGTCTTCTAGATGGAGTCAAAATTCTGTCACCAACTTTTATTGCATATCAATTTTATATTGTTATGGTTTTTTACGACATCATTAAACATTTTAAGAGAAGACGTAGCCAAAAAGTCAAGTAACATGGACAAAATTATTCAACAGTAGGTAGAGTTTATATAGAGATTCGCATTAGCGAATACATATATCACATATCAGTGAATTTATATGAGATATTTTCTAGGACCCCCTAGAAAATATCTCATATAAATTCACTGATATGTGGTTTTAAAGTCAAAACCCTCATTAGAATCCAGAACAATAACATTATTATTAAATGTCAGTGAACAACACTCTAGAGTAAAACTCTACAAATACATATATTAAAATAAAATATATTTTTACCTCTCAATTAATCCAACAAGAAAGCAATGAGATATCCACAACTTCATACAATTATTGTTATCAATCATCAGCCATCTTAAGGAAAATATGTTAATAAGAATATTAGGTAAAAGCATGAAAATTAACGTCGGTAGAGCCCAATAAATGTGTCCATTTTTACAATATTCCGCTAAAACCAGTATATCTGAAAATATGAAAGAGTTATAAGGGTTATAAATAATGTTAATAAATGAATGTTATTTTAAATTAAAATGTGAATAAAAAATATCAATTTTATTAAATGTATGTACACTAGAACTCTATCTTTTTATGAATTAAATCCAAAATAAAAACATTAGTAGAGGCAGATGAGTTATTTGATGTTCTTGATGTTAAAAACTTAAGAAAACAACAAACTTACCAGTAGTTAAATCCGCTAATATAGTCACAAGCGATATAAACACACAAAATACGTGAAACACACTAAAGTTCTCTTCATGATTTGAATTACTTTTTCTTTCCGAGTTCAGGCCGCCTAATCTACAGGTCGCCATCCTCCGTTCGACTCATAAATGAATTTCTATACCAATAAGTTAGTAGTGTAAATTCGCAATCTTGCTACAGCACAGCTTCCTTTCCGCTTCACATCAAGGACCGGTCTTTGTGGTAGTTTTTAAGCTTGTTTCCAAAGCTCATTCTACTTACCTACTTACACACAACGGGTTAGAAAGAGACAGGTTGAAATACGAAAAAAAGATGCCCAGGCGCATAATTACCTGGCAGTGCGGATGCAGACGATTGCTTTAGCGTAAGTAAGATCTGGTAAGATACAAATTAAGGAAAACCAGGTGGCTTTTTCAAAACTAAGTGAGGGATGTGAAACAGTTACCTTCAATCTAGTTCCATGGGAAAATATATTGTAGAAGCGTATAAGCTAAAAATAAACGGCGCCACAACTAGTTTATTTTTATTTTAAGTCGCGATGTGGGTGTGTAATAATAATGTTCAGGCTTCTTGCACTCTTAAATAATGAATGAGGTTTTTTATGTTTTAAAATAAATGAGTTTTTTAAGTACGTAGGCTTGTTTTAACGTGTGAACGAACTTGAATTGTTTGTAAGTACAAAACGTTTTAGTATAGAGAGGTATTTATTTTAGAGGTACCTACATACATCAGGTACCTATAGAGTAGAAATGATTTCCTTTAAATTCATCATGTAATACCGTTGAGTAACTTTATTTAGTAACTTTGATCAACAAAAATCAATGTATTGAAGAAGAGCATCGGCTATCGTCTTCATAAAGTGGTTCTATGACGCACCCACAAATTATTATTTAATTGACTGTCCCAGAATAACGAAGTATTTAAATAATATTAGACCTTACTAGCATGTAACCAGTATCTACGATTGTTAGTAGGTACTGGGCTATTTGTTAATTTATGTATTTGTTAAATTCGGAATTTGTTTTTTTTTTTGTTTTCATCAATTCATTCTGTACTCGCCTATAATTCAGAACATTGTGTTAAAATTTAGATAATCTTTCGTTTAGCAAACATTTATGTCCTCGTTGGTTGGTAAATAAGATATATTTAGTAGAAACTTTTTGCAAACTTTTTGTTTGAGTACAAACTTGAAAGCGAGCGGGATTCGAACCGTGCGTCTACGATGCTAAATTTTTAAACAACGTTGCCACAGTTACCTACCCGTACGCATTAAAATAATTATAATATTTTGAATTAAGCTCTTAGTAGTTGACTGTAGAGACTTCTGTGGGTACCTGCGCAGCCTCTATCTACCGATTGGCTGTCGCTCCGATGATGATCGCTGGCCCTAATTAAGTGCCAACGCTGCGTCACACGTTCGAACGCGCGTTTCATACAAAACAGAAACGTCCGTACCATATGCACGTTCGATACGGATGTTCGGAATGCCCCAAACGCCGCGTATGATACGCGCGTTCGGTACGGACGCGGCCGTGCGCGCTCCGACCGCGCGTGCCACTTCATTCAGTCGGCAACCAAGGTCGGCAACGCTCCGTGGAACGTGTCACACGCGCGTATGAAAATGAGTTTTGATACAGAGAGACTGAATTTTAAAACCAACTCCCCGCACTGCAACCTCGATTCCACAAACGGATTTTTTTTATTTTTAAACGACGTTTAGCCAAATAGTATGAAATTATATTCCATTGACACAAATTGTACTAACAACGCTGCGTTCCGCGTTCGAACGGGCGTACCGTACGTCCGTATGATACGGACGTACGGTATGCGCGTTCGAACGCGTAACGCAGGGTCGGCACCAACGAGAATAAAACCAACGAGAATAAACCTGGTTGTATGCTCGTTGGTCGGCACTAAGGCGTGAGGAGTCTATAGCTGCTAACGCGGTCTCCACCCACACTGCCAGGTTACAGCCGTCGTTGCACTTTTCTATAACTGCTGACCTTCGAGCTAACAGATCTATAGATACCCTTTCGTGTGTAAAAGCATCCATCCTCCTTCTAATAGAGCTTTCTCTATAAGGTGCCAAATCCTTGGCGGGAAAAAAATGTCTGTCGGTACATGTTACAGAATTTATTCTAATCTCAAAATATAATAAAAGGTAGGTAATATCTACCCGTCTGTTGGTTCGGAGTTATCTTAAGAACTACTGAACAGATATTGACCTGGTTTGCAACGGTGTAAGAGTAGTTCTTGAGGTTCACTATGGACAATTAAAAATTAAGACACAGATACAGAAGATACAGGTCAGGTAATCTACGGGCCCAGCAATCACGGATTCTGTCAAGGAAATCGGTTCGATGAACATATCGGTTTGAAAATACTTCAAATCCAATTTAATGTCAAACTGCACGAGTAGTATCTACATTCTACAGGTACTTAGTTTAATTTGAAACCTTCTATACCTAGGAATAAGTACTAGATAAGGGTAAGTAAAACACTTGTATTTTTTTATTCATATCAATAGGGAAGTAAAAGCTTTGTACTACCCTTTTAACACAAAAGCTAAATATATGTAGGTACTTAAATTACCTATCTTAATTGAAAAAACCCTATATTACATTTACATTACGAGTTACAGTAGATTAGTTAGAGGTAAGTAGGTAGGTGCATACGAGTAGGTATAACATTGTTTTGAATAACAAGTAGGTAGGTAATCTGATGAAAGTGATTTTGAATAAGCTAATTAAAGAAACCGATGAATTTAACCATCAGGTTTTCAGGTTTTCTGACGACGTCTTATGAATCTTATGAAAACTTTGAAATGGATCAAGATGAAATCAATAACAAATTACCTATATCATTTCCCACTCACCTGTATTTATGCCGATATCGTAAAGTTAAAATATTGTCAATGACAGCATTTGCGAAAGTACCCGTTGAAATATAATTAAATATAACTCATTATTCAGCACCTAACGAACCGTAGTAACAAATTAAGAGTATGACTTAAAATTTGATAACTACCCTCAAAAGTTTATATATTTATATATTACCCAAATAGGTACAGCGGCATCAAATGGCTTAAGATATTAGTTGGTGTGATTGTCTGGGGATTTTAATTAATTCAATGGTTTTATTTTGACGGTGCATTTAAGTTGACAATTTATTCCCAGCCATTTTTAACGATTTATTAGTAGATTTTTTTAGAATATCTCAAGATTCCTGTCCTGCAGACATAATTAATAAATAATAAATAGACCCCGCAGCGGGCGGGAATTGATATTTCATATAGAAGAATTACCTACTTACCGAATATTTCATGTCAATGTTTGAAAATACTTTATGAGTATATACTTAAGAATTAATGAAAAATAAACTTCTTAAGCATTTTAGTAGTTTAATAGGTAGGTACGTAAGTCAAATGTTGATAATATTTGGGCTTCTGATTAACTGAAAGCCTAATTAAAAAAATATTCTAATTCAATGCTTAAAACAATAAGATTAATAATTTATCACAAATATAACACGTTAATTATCCAAGGACAGCAGGGTAATTCTTAAGCCGACCGTTTACGGATAAACCGTTACGTACTTATGATCTGGTTAATTATAGCTATCTGGTTTTATATAGGTAGATACTTAGGGAAGTAAATAAAGATTAGTTTTATTGTTGGCTTGCTACTTTTTATGTTTATAGGAAAAATACCAACGCGGGAATATTGGGATCCTATGTGCTATTCCAGACTGTACACTATCATTTCGCCAAATTTCATCCAAATCCGTTGAGTCGTTTTTCCGTGATTGAGCAACAAACATCCATACATCAATTCCTTCTTCTTACTCGCTGTTTAGTTTACTTATGAATATAACCACAGAATACTATAACCATGAGTTTGTTTGCTTGAAAAATCCTTATCCTAGAAAGTTCCAGTTAGAGATGTTTTTCAACCGACTTCCAAAAGGGGGAGGCTCTCAATTCTTGTCTATATGTATTTTATTATTTGGAAATGTAAATAATAAATAATAAAATCTTTATTTGCATGGAAATTGGTACATTAGAGGTCTTATTGTATAGATTAAAGTTTCACAATATCCTACCGACAAGTGTCAGTGTGCAAAATATTAAATTTAAGATATGTCGAAATACATGTTTAAGTTAATTGTTATATTCAGTATATTTTTTTTATATAAAGTTATAATTTTTAATCAATATATTTGTCATTTAGAAATTCATTATTAGTATAATATAATTTAGATAGCAAGAATTCAAACAGACTAGATTTAAATTTATTGAATGGTATTTTTTTTATTTTAGTTGGTAGTTTATTATAAATTTTAACTGCCATACATACAATATTTTTTTGGAATAATGTTAACCTTTGGGCAGGTACATAAAGTTTTTCTGCATGTCTCATGCGACCAGAAATCATTTCCCGATTGGTTGGAAACAACTGTGGGTGCTTTTTAACAAATAAACCCACTTCATAAATATATAAACAAGGCAACGGTAAAATTCTGAAGTTCTTGAATATTGGTTTACAGCTATCTAAATATCCTGCACCGGATAATGATCTAACGCATTTTTTTTGTACTTTTAATAATAAATCGATTTCTACAGAGTTGCCCCATAAGATTATTCGGTAGCGCAAGAGGGAGGCTACGTGGCCATGGTACGATAGTAGAGCAGCTTTTCTTCCCGCTACCTCTTTCAATCTCCTTAATGCATAAATAAATCGGTCTAGCTTTTGACAACGCCTTTCGATGTGCGCTTTCCAATTTAAGTATTTGTCAATTTGAATCCCTAAAAATATTGCCGTTTCTACGTTATTAATCTTCTTATCGTCAAATGTTATGTCAATGTTATTATTATTTGAATTATATGTTTCGAATTGTATTAAGTTTGTTTTATTAAAATTAATATTAAGATTTAAGTTATTTAAAAATGTCACTACGTGAGTCAGTATTTTTTGGGTTTCAGCTTTCAAATTTTCTTTATTGTTTGATTTTATTATTAGGGTTGTGTCATCTGCAAAATTTATACATTTTTGATTTCCCATAACCTCTGGTAGATCATTTATATACAACAAAAATAAGAGCGGTCCTATTACGCTGCCTTGGGGGACACCTTACTTATTGTGTAAATATGGCGAACGCATTGTTTCTCCGTATCTACCATTAAAATAAATTATTTCTACACATTGTGTTCGATTTTGTAGATAACTTTGAATCCATTGATTTACTTTACCCCTTATGCCGTTTTTATTTAATTTTTCAAGTAAAATATTATGATCTACATAATCGAATGCTTTGCTCATATCCAGTAGTAAAGCCACAGGAAAACATCTCTTGTTTAGACTCTCCGATATTTCTTTAACTAATGAGAAACAAGCCATACTCGTTGATCTTCCTTCTCGAAAACCAAATTGTTGGTCATTTAGAACGTTATATTTTTTTGAGAAATTTTTAATTCTGATTGATATTACCTTCTCAAAAATTTTGGATAATATTGGGATCCGGGCTACTGGGCGAAAGTTTGTCATATCCTTTAGATCACCTTTTTTGTAAATGGGCTTGACTATTGATTTTTTTAGTCGTTCAGGAAATATGCCTTGGTTTAATGATAAATTAATAATGTGTGTCATTGGTGCCTTTATGGCGGTGGCACATTTTTTTATTATATTTGTCGTAAGATTGTCATACCCCGTTGTCTGAGTGTTTTTTAAAGCTTTAATTACTACATCAATTTCATGTATATTAGTCGGTAGAAGAATTAATGAGTGGTCCATTGACGATTGAATAAGTGGTTTATAATTAAAAATGTCAGAATTAGCTTTATTTGTCAAGTTTATAAAAATATTATTGAATTGGTCACATATATTTTGAGGATTCGTATAGATTATGTCATTAAATTTAATGATGTCAATGTTTTCATTTCGATTTATGTTTGAATTATTACTAGTTTTTTTATTATATTCCATGATGCTTTGCAAGTATTTTTCGCCTTATTAATATATTCGGTGTTACATGACTTTAAGGACGTGGTCATACATTTTTTTAAAACCTTATTGTAATTATTGTACAATATTTTATTCTGATTTCTTTTACTAGTACATTGAATGTATTTTAAGTATAAACGTCTTTTATTAATGCAACTTTTTTTATGCCTTTAGTCAACCATTGTCTATTCAGGGTATTATTATTATTAATTTTAACTTTTATAATAGGAAAACATGAATTAAAAAATAACATTAAGTAATCATGAAAAATTATTAATTTGTATCGTTTTCAGAGTACACGTCTTGGAATGATAATGATAATATGCATTCGATATATTTGCGTATGTTGTCTTCTGAAAAGTCCCTTTTTTCTTCAAACCAAAATTTTGGACTGCTCTTTACATTTTTTCCTTTTTTAACTTTAATAGACACAGTTTGTGCCGTTTCATAGCCAGATAGACCTAAATAGTGTATTTCATACTTAGCTTTTTCAAGATTACTACATGGCTTTTTTCCTCGTTGGTTTTAAGATATGACTTTTTATATTATTATTTAGTAGGATAGCCTGACATTTTTTTGATAAAATTCAAAATTTCTTTATTGGCAAATTTCGAAGTACAAATGTTGAAGTACACTCCTTTTAGGTACGCAGACCTGTATTAGGAGTGAACACTCTTCCCGAATTACATACATTATGTTACCAATAACAAGTAGGTATTACTAAACTTATTCATAAAGTAAAACTAAAATAACAATTTAGCATAGGTAACTAAAAACAACACAACATTTATTTCCCTAGATTTATTTTTAAAGAAATAAATGATGGTAATTTTTTATAAGTATTTAATTAACATTTTACAATTAATTAACAAATTAAATTAGGTATACATTTTTCTTATTTAATATGACTCTATAAAAAAAAAGCTTTATTACAATCATTTATACATTAATTGAATACATACAAAATGTAATCTAAATAATCTTAGGCACTGGAATTAATTATTTATAGCTTAATGTAAGTGAAATTACAAATTTATAAATTTAAAATTTATTTCCGCTGCTCATATATTATAACTAGATTTTATTTTCATTATTATTGTTATGTTTTTATATATATTATATAATATTATGCAAACTAGTAACAAAAAAAATTGATTTGAATTGAATTGAATCAAATGCAATATATCAAATGACTGATTTCAAAAGATTTTCAGTTTGTTCAAATTTTGTAGTTTTAGCCATTTAGTCACAATCATTTTACATTGTTTAAAGGTCATAGGATAAATTTTAAGATTTCTATTCGTTAAATTATACAATCTAGCAGATTGTGCGTAGAATTGTTTAGAAGCAAATTCAGTGTTTACTTTAACTATTTTAATGACAGAGTATGGATTTCTTTTTTCTAATAATTCTTTATCTAAGACTTTTTGTTTGTGAATTTTTAAAACATATTGCAGAATATACAGTTGTCTTACCGTTAAAAGATCTGTATCTTGATAGAGCTCAGTTGTCCCGTATAGTTTATTTTTAAAAGACATAATTTTTAGTATCTTTCGTTGTGCTCGTTCAATGTTGATAAACCTTGACTTAAAAGTCCCGCCCCATACACTGATACAGTACAGAAGAATAGATTGAACTAAAGCAATATAAATGTATCTTATAAGATTTTCATCACAAACATATCGTAATCTTTTAAATATATAAATCATTTTTCTAGCTCTAGAAGTAACAGTCTCTAATTGAGGATACCAAGATAATTGATGGTCGATTATAACCCCCAGATATTTTATTTTATTAACTCTTTCAATGTGTGTACACGAGCATACAGCAGTTCGAAGCATATCACAGGAATGAGATTTAATTTTGTAGATTATGGGGGGCTGAGCAGAGTTACATATTGAGAAAGTTAGATAATTGGTTTTGTTCAAATTGAGTGACAATTGGTTAATATTAAGCCATTTCGTGACTATTTGGAAACCAATCTCAGCGCTAGCAAATACAGATTCCCAACTGTCGCCATGGAATAACACGGCAGTATCATCTGCATATGAAAATACTTGACCCTTGTCGAGATGTAAGGATGTCAGATCATTAATAAAGATCAAAAAGAGTGTTGGGCCAAGTACACTGCCCTGAGGTATGCCGTAGTTAGTGCTGATCATGTCACTACTGTGTGAAAGCGTTGAAAGCGGTTATTCAAATAGTCTGATATTAGGTGTAGAAATTTATCTCTGATTCCTATTTTTTCAAGCTTTCGCAAAAGTAAGGGGATAAAGAGTTCCGCTGAGTATGATTTTTTTGTTTGATTTATTGTGTAATAATTTATGAAGCAATTTTTCTAATTCGATTAGGAATCTATCCACTAAAGAGGCTGGGGTTCTGTAGATGCATACTAAAATTATATTAAAGGTGGTAATTTCTATAGCACAGCATTCAAACACGTCTCTTATGGGTTGAATGGTTTTGATAACTTCAAACTGGAGCTTTTTTTTTATTAAAATACAAGAACCACCTCTGCGTTGTTGTGTACGTGAGTAGTATGCTGCTAGATTATAGTCCTCCAATGTAAGGTTTGATTCTGATCCTCGTTTTATAAAAGTCTCTGTAAGACATACTATGTCTATAGAACCGATATTTTTTTAAAGTTCGTATAATGATTCTTATGAAATAATTGCAAAATTTTTTGATCGATTTTGGTAATTTTATAAAGTAGAAGATAATTTAGAGGTTTATAAATTTCCTCAAAATCGATAAGCACTTTTTGAAATATTTGCAACAATTCTATGAAATAATAAAATTTAGGTACCTAAGTAGGTATGACGTTTCCTTTCAAAGTTTTGGTATGGACTTAAAAAATCTTGGTGATGTCGGTTTTTAATGCTCTAAATTTTTTTGATTAGATATTGGTCTTTTTAGTAATCTAGCTAACGGAAAAACTGATAAGTAATAAAATAATTTTCTATTAGTAAAAACAATGTTTTTTGATGTTGCAAAAGAGCCTTATAACTAGATAGGCACTTTGAGAACTTCCCCTATAAAGATTCCATCGATTTATATTTCCATTCTAATTTAAGCTGTAATAACATAAATTAAGGGCTAAAACTTTTCTAATAAAGCAAGATTTTCAAGATCGACTGATTTTTGACGAAACAATACATAACATAGGCGTAACAAAACATACCGACGAATTGAAAACCTCCCTCTTCCTTTTGGAATTCGGTTGAAAAGAAGCTTTTACCATCCAAAGATATAGATTGAATTATGTAAGTTTGGTTCATATACCTACCTACGTAGGACCCATCGATTTCGATTCGAAAACACACAGATTCATAATGAGTAGGTACCATGAAATTAATAAGTGTTGTACGTAGTACCTATTAATTCCATGGTAGGTACAGAAAAGCCATACAATAGGTTGCTATGTCGAACCCAGGACTACTCTGCTGCTGTCAATCACTAAAATATCTTTCCACGGAAGCTGGCAAGATATTGGTGAGAAAAAGACAAATTCTGCTAAGTACCTAATAATAAAAAAAGTAAAAGTTTATTGCTTTTCGGCGCTGAAACGACATATAAGCAGGTTGACCTGAATTTTGACACGCAACAGCACTGACAAATATTTTGATATGGATTTTTTTATATCTACTGATACTCCTATGATACATTATGTACCTAGGTACTAGGTAGGTACGCGCACACTACGCCGCGCCGGGTCGCATCGCAACATTACTTTTTTATTTGGTCTGAGCGCATGGACCTCAAAGCAAAATTGTAAAGGCATTATTAAATAATCTAGGTTTATTTATTTATTAAGTGTACAAACAGTTTGTACACTTAATAAATAAATACAATTTTCATAATCTAGAATGCGAACCTTAATAGTACACATAACATGCATAAAATTGCTAAGCACAAACATCTCAAATCGCTTTTAGGTTTTAAATAAAAGAAGGTATCAATATTTTTACAAAAATGATCAGAAAATATCGAAAGTCAGTGAATATATTCTATACACATAGCAATATTTCTACGAAAGGTTTTATAATTAAATCTGTGTAAATCTAAGTCAATAGTTGTATCTCTGCCACTACCAGCGAAACTAACCAATTCATTGTAAGCACGGCACATGCGAGTGATAGGGTTGTAGAAGGATGTGTTTCATATGATATGAGATTAGATTTATAATAGGTAAACAACAACATTATTTATGTAGGTAGGTACTTTTCAGTCCAACATCGTACTCATTCTACAATAATTTTGTCATCGAAAATAGATAGATTCATGAGATCACGACCACATGGGCGATGATGGAATAACATTGCCTGCTTTAGACACCAGTGGTTTCGGGTTCGATCCCCGCATACTGCAAACATTCTTGAGTATATAAAATGTTCGTTTGCATTGGTCTGGGTGTATTTTGAATGATGTGTAGGTATGGTATTGACAAAATAATTGTAGGTACATATATCCTGTGTCTTACTTTAGGGCTAAATGATGCCGCCGCCGTGTGAATATATGTCCAACCATATTATTTAAATTTTTCGTAATCTGATCTGAGGAATCTTTTTTTAATGGGGAGTTTTCTGACAGCTAATTAAAAAAACAAAACTGTACAAAATTGGTACAAAAGGCTTCTATAGATGGCGCTTTACAAAAGGCGAAGGCGAAGAATTTATTCCACACTGCGTTTTTAAAAGTAAAATAAATTAATTGACGTCTATATCAGAAATTGAACGTATAAATAACCATAGATGGTAGATACCATTTACCTACATTATAGTTTACAGACTTAACGCCTTCGGCTTTTTAAAAGTGCCATCTATAGAGGTTTTTTGAACTAATTTTTATGAGCTGTCAGAAAACTCCCCATTGGAAAAGTTCAACTCGCTTAGTGTGCGTTCGCCTTGTTTCACCCATAAACTCTCTTAATGTCTTTGCCTTGATATCGACTGTGACATTTATTTATACAGTCAATGTCAGTATTGTCAGTCAATCAAATGTTAAATTGTTTTGGTTTTGATGTCAGTCTAGTCGGTTTTGTTTTGAATGTATGTGAGAACTTTTATACGCATAAATAATAAGAACTTTTATACTGAGAAGTTTTATATTTTTGCCGTAGAAAATTCTTCTTCTAATAACCAAAATGATACATGATGCATTATTAATTTTGTGGGATTCTTCCCAGGCATCTGCTCAAGAGGTAAATAAATAAAACCTAGCTGTTATTAAAATGAAAAAACTTTTGCATTGGCTTAAGAAAAAACCTAAATTTAAATAATTTTATCCATTGTAGAAGTCTGGACAACTCTATGCCAACCCGGGAGATGCTGATATGTATGCCAAAATTTGTGAAGTTGCTAAAATTCATCACAAAATCAAAAACTATGTGCATTCATCAAGTTTCTCCAGTAGATTAATGCAGACAGGTAATTCATTCATTATTTTAAAATATTCCTTTACTACTTTCTTAGTGTTTTCAAGTAAGCAAACTATCATGTCTTAAAATCATGTATTACACAGTTATAACCAAGTATTTTTTCCAGGAACCAGCCTCAATGTTGGCTTATATGCACAAGCACTGAGTGAAGGCATTTCTGAAGTTTTGAGAGATTATAAAAAAACCCTGCTTGAAGTGGAAGAATTAGTCATGAACAACCACAATTTAACTTTAGCATTCATATATAGCTATGTAGATAAATTTCGAGGACTTTTTAATACATTAACCCGCTTAATAGCTACAATTAAAGAGAGAAGGTTGATGGGATGTCAAATTTTAAGCCTAGTTCATCAGTATATTTTGAATGGAAATGAAATGGTTCATGAAGCTATTTTAAAGTAAATTTCAGTCATTTATTTTCTAGGATCATTAGAAAAATATACAATGGCAATCTAATTGTACTAGAGGTCTTGTTTTAAACTTTAAACTTTTTTGCTCTACAGAATATTTGCCCGTATAAATGAAGTTTTTATCAACCAGCTTTGTACTTGGCTTCTCTATGGAGAGTTAAGAGATCCTCATCAAGAATTTTTTGTCCAACGTTTTCCAAAAGATGATAAGTCAGATACTTTAATGTCAACTCCATCTTCTGGCACTACCACTGAGAAATCTATTGTCACAACTGTAAGTATACTACAGGAACAAAAAAATATCTAAGTATTTAAACAAGGTAACTTGGTAACACACACATTAAGCAGTTGGTCCTGGGTGCTGTATACTTGTATACAGTAGTCATTGGGGTTTTTACAACTCTTTGTAATGACCCTACTGCAGGGCTATGAGTCTCTCCTCTAGTTGACAAGGCGTTAAGGCCAAAAACCAGTGTGGTGCTATCCAGAAAAAACATGGTATATATGGTAAATAGCTTCGAATTGATACTATACTCTGGCAAATAATTCAATGCAGTAAATTGTTAAAAACTTCATAGTGTAAGTACTAAATGAAAATGACTGAAAACAAATGAGTATGTTTCATTCGTTTTGCATAAAATTAAAAAAAAATGTATGAGTAATTGAATTTGAGGTGTGTACTATATCTTTAAAGTAACTATAATCAAAATAATTAATTACCAAACATACCTAGTGCTATAAAACGGTCACAGCATAAGTAAAAATGACTTTATAACTTCTTGCTTTTTAAATATGTTTTGTAGTTATAAATGAAATTTCAAGGATAGTTGCCCTTCACTAACAGCACCATAAGAAAAGAAAAATCTTGTGAGCCAAAATATTTTTTCCATACATTACGATATTATTATTAAAAAAATAATTACATTCATTCACTTAAATCATAGCGCTATTTTTTTTCTAATATTACTGCATTGCATTATTTGCCAGAGTATATTTATAACCGCTATTATGCAATTTTTTACTCACTCTTTTTGGAGATACAATAGTTGTGCTGGGAAGTATTCTTTCCTGCACAACCATACCCAAAAGGAGGAAAATTTTAAATTAAGAATTCATAGCCTAAAATTTTCTTACCAATTTTTAAATTTTTACCCACAACTTTAAATTTCAAACTTTCTTATTTCTGAAAATATGGTGGTTGTGCTAGGAAATAGGTACGTACTTACGTAGATACGATGATGTCCGAAACAGTGGGTAGAAAATTGCAAAATAGCGGTAATAAGTTGAAGCTATTTATATCTAAAAATTAACCATGGTCCTGCTGAGTAGCACCACAAGAAAACCACTGAGCTCTCCCAGTGCTGGTTGTTGTTGGATGTCAGAATGTTTAAAGCAAGGAAATGGCTTCTGAGAAACCGTAATGATAAGCACAAAAATTTAATGTATACAAGTATGCAGCGAAGCATGGAAGTCGTCGTGTTTAATTAATGGTTGGCTGTCACCCATCCTTGTACCTAAGATAAATAAAAGCATCCATTTGGTACACAGCTACCGCATAAACTACCGCGTGTGGGTTCGATCCCTGCTGCATGACAAATAGTAATGCAGACTTGGTTGGTAATAAAAAAAACTCTCTTTTATATGACAGCCACTTTGGCGATGGGGTAAGACTGTCTGGTTCGCTGCATGGCATCCTATATCACAAGCTCTGATTAGTTTGGGGCCATGTAGTTGGTGTGATTGTCTAGGGATTTAATTATTAATTATTATCTAATTAAATTAATAATTATCTAATTAAATTAATAATTAAATATTGAATATAACAACGTCCACTTATTTGGCGAGTTGATGCAAATAAGCTGAATGCAAGTAATTTCCAGAAAACTTTATTTATTCTTTATTTAATCATTTCATAATTTCAGCTCCAAGATGCACCTTTAGAATGCGGATTCAATTTGAATGCAAATTTTATTCCATACTTCATTCCATTATCACTGGCACAAGAAATCCTGTTCATTGGGAAAACTGTGATATTGTTTGGCTTTGATCCACGAAAGGTTAAAAAAAGCAATAATTTCATATCAAACAAGAGTATGTTTAATGTCATAAAGTTTGGTGGTGATTCTAGAAGGTAAATAATCTTTTTTACTTTTTATAATGCTAAATTGCGGGTTTTCATTGATGATGGTCATGGGTCATGGGTCATGTCATGACTCATGGCAATTTACAAAAGCTTTTACTGGTTTAATTAAATCATGTGATTGTCTTAATATTATACAAATATTATATTGCGTTTTTATCATCAATGCATATTTTAAGACTGGTTTTTTATTTAATGAGGTACGCAACTTCCTGGTTTTCAGATTCACTATATGGGAAGAAAAGGAAGCAGAGTTTCATGAGAAACTTCA
This sequence comes from Stenoptilia bipunctidactyla, assembly GCA_944452665.1. Classification (NCBI taxonomy): domain Eukaryota; kingdom Metazoa; phylum Arthropoda; class Insecta; order Lepidoptera; family Pterophoridae; genus Stenoptilia; species Stenoptilia bipunctidactyla. The sequence goes on along the minus strand of OX101734.1, from coordinate 18,971,331 downwards.
ACAATTGAAAATTGTAAAATTTGAAATCAGCAATTTACGCGCTGTAATAAGAGAAATTAAGGAATGTGTTACTAAGGTAAATACATTTATTTTTACAGTTAAGCTGTCTACACACTGAATAGCAATGATCCGGCATGGTCGGCGGCCTGATTTTAACGATCTTGCCGGCTTGCGCCCTCGCGATGTACCCCGCGGCTCGTCCCTCTTCGCTCTCTATAAAATGCATACCGCGACTGTCATGCCGCCGAGAAAATGGTCCGGCTCGCAACTTCTAAAGCCGCCGCCGGGTCCACCCTTCGGCACTAAGGGTACAGGATAGATACAGGTTTCCGGTACAGATAAATTATATGCAAATCAATTTTGGACCGTATGGGTGCTTACATAAGAGTGCTTTCATAAAGGAACAGACCCGCACAGGTTTGTCCGTACCTGCAAACCTATTCTTTTATGAAAGTTCGTAACTAACAGATTAAACTAAAATGTTGTTAACTTATAAGAATTATAAAATATCAATTTACCTAAGAAAAAAAGTTTTTTTTTTTTATATATTGTATCCACACATCTTTCTTTCTTAACCTTCTCTTAAAATATATTGATCTTCATAAAAAAGACCCTATATATGTAAGCACCCTAACCTGCACTAACTTGCAGCCCGGGTTCTTGCTGGCGGGCCGGCGGCTTCGGTGTGTAGACAGCTTTAAATGATTAAGTTGATTAGTTACATTTTTGTGTTTGTGGTAAGTTAACAATACAATACAAAAACTCTTTATTGCACACCACATATTATAAGATACAGTAAGAATGAAAACAGAAAAAAAAATAAGGTACAATGGGCGGCCTTATCGCTAAAAGCGATCTCTTCCAGGCAACCTTAGGATGGACAAGAATAACTAAAATTGTTGTAATAAGGTGGTGCGGCGTATATTTATATATAAATAATAATACAATATATAGGTATAATAATACATAAATACAATACAATATCAAAAATACAGATAAATATCATAGAAATAATAAATATGATATATTTAAACATTATTCCATAGCAGCTGACATTGACAAGAAATAATTATAAACTTGTGACTTAAATATTGGCAGAGATTTTGCATGTCGTATCGCAGTGGGCAGAGAATTCCATAATTAAGTTTACCTAGCTATTTATTAGCTTAAGTGTTAATAAATAGCTGTTGTTCCTGATAGCATTTTTTGGATAGTAGCAGTGGAATAGGCTTACTTGATCCACGAATTGTAACACTTGCTCAGTCGAGATGAAAACTTACAAGCCATTTTGTGTAACTAGGTACATTTTTATGTCATCATTTATTAAACTGTCGCAAATTCAACACATATTAAATAAACTTAAAAAAATAATTGAAATTTTAAATAGGGCCATAATATTCGAAATATTTATAACGTACACAGGGTTGTTTTTTAGTCACCGGCAAATTTTTTTTTACACAATAAGCATAATTTATAGGAACGATTTTTCCAAATAAAAATTAAGACATTAATATATTCGCTGACATATTAAGCAAAGCATGGTCACTCTAAAATATGACTACGCGCTACTACAAAACATTGTAGTACTACGTCGTATTATTACTACGTACTAGATGTTTGGCGCGATTTCTATCTACATTAAGGCATTTTCACATTTAAAATCTCCTGTTTTCTCGATAGCATCTTTGGATAGTAGCAGTAGAAGAGGCTCACTTGATCCACGAGTTGAAACTCCTAAAGGTTTTTTGCCTGCACTTGTGATCATATGTCAAGCTCCATTGATCATTTAAATAGGACCTTAATCCTAACCCTAATCATGATAGGGTATCTATTCCTATGTCGTAAATCTCATTTTTCTTCTTTTACTAAGTTTACTAAGTTTTTACTAATAGCATCTTATTTTAAAATCTCCAATATTTTTCTTATTAGCATCTTTGGATAGTAGCAGTAGAAGAGGCTCACTTGATCCACGAGTTGAAACTCCTGAAGGATTTCTACCTGCTAGGTCGAGGGGAACTTTTCTTGGAGTTGCTACGTTTGATGGCGCCTGTTCTTGACAAGCCTACTACTAGAACTGCAACGAGAGGTAATAATAACAAGCAATACTCTTAATTATTTAGTCATATATTTTTGTACAATTATGAAAAAAAAATGTTCGTTGAAAAACTTTATACTCAACTACTACAGGGTGTTTTTGTTAAGACTAAGCATTATTTCAGGGTTGATAGGTTGTTTTTCACTCAAAAAGATGAAAAACAAGGTTTATTATATGGCCCAATTCAGTGTAGATAAAAAGTTAAGGGCTTTTGAACTTTTGATTTATTTTGTTTAAAATTTGTGTACACAAAAGTACTTAATGAAATTGTTTGTTATTATTTTTAATATACAGTCCAATATGTAAATTTCTGAAATGAAACGAGACACATGATGTCCAAGTGTAATTAAATTTGAATTCTGAACGTCAGTAAGATAAAGAACAGAAAAAAATTGAATTGGGCTATATAATTATTATTACTTTTCATATTTTTGTTCCACCAACCCTGACTGAAATGATGCTCAGTCCTAAAAAAAACACACTGTATATCAAGGACAAGCAATGGACAATTGTTGACCACTCGGATTTATCGCTTTAATCGATAGACGATTATTTAAAATTTCGAATCCCGGTGATGCGAATTTATTTACGTAGGTAGTTTATTTTTCTTATTAACATTCCCCAGATATGAACCAAGCGTTTCAACTGGCTGCGCGCGCAGTGTTTTTAAGCAACAATTCTGACATTGACAAGTTCAGCTTCGAGCTGCCCTATGTCAAACCAAACGTTTCAAATGTGTCCACGAATTCTTTTGAAGATGATAGCAGCACGTGTAAGTATTGGTGTTGAACAGAAAAAGTTTTTACCTAATTTTAGTTTTTACCTGGTATAAATAAATCTAATCTACTGCCACTGGAAAGATCCCAAAGGGCCTTGCTTAAAGTAAGCACCTTTAAACCACGTACTTTTCCTACTACACAACTATACACGGAAATGAGGGTGCTTACAGTTCGACAACTATTTATTTTAAAAACAGTCTTATTAACCCACGCACTCACTCCTTATATAGAGAGCACAACACGACGAATTCACAATGTTTGCACTATACCGTTTCCCAAATTTGATTTTACCAAACATTATTATTACTTTTTAGGACCGTACATTTATAACACCTTAAACAAAGCTACCTCACAGCACACTTTAACACTCACACGATGTAAACATATTATAACATCCTGGCTCATCGGGAAATCCTATGATGACACCGAAAAACTAATTACACCCCTCATTTAAATAACCTTCATGTACCTATTAATACTACCAAATTTAATGCATAATATTTCTACTCAATATAATCTAATATACTAAACATATTTGCATACATAAGCTTAATTGCAGTCTTAACCTTTGTTAATTTAATATAATTTACTTTTAATATAATTTTGTGCCACCTTACTTATACTTACATATTTATACCTACAAATCTATGTATATGATACCATATGAAATGTCTTCCTAGGGAGAGGGAACTAGTGCCCTTATTACAGATTATTGAATAATCTAGTTAGGGCTCTAGTAACACTTTAAATATACATTATATTAGCCTTATTGTATGATGTTTAAATAGTAAATAGTAATTATTTTGTACTTAGACTGTAAGATTACTCTGTAAAAAACATTCAAGATTTGTGGCATGAATAAAGAAATTTTATTATTATTATTATTAATAATAATAATAATAATAAAATAACACATTCTACAGTTACTTGGCGTATGCCCGTAACTACGGACTAAACCAGCGTTAGCTGAGAAAAAAAAGGACTTGAATAAAAAATAATAATAATATTTCTGACACTCACACAACATTATCTAGCCCAAATTAAGTTTCTTAAAGAACTTGTGTTATGGATACTAGATAACTGATATACTTAAGAAATATATAAACATACATATTGAATAAATACATATTTTTTATTAGAATAAACTTAAATAAACATATAAACATCCATGACTTGACGACTAATATCTGTGTTCATCACACAAATATCCGCCGCCGCCGGGATTCGAACCCAGGACCTCTGGCATAGAAGGCAATGTATGTTACCGCTACACCAGCCGGTCGTCAAATAGAAATTAAAGATTACAATTTTAATTAAGTTTAGAAAAGGAATATTTTTGAGGAGGTGCTTATTCATTGTGTTTTGCAACAGTGTGGAAATATCGAGAACTCAAAATTAAATACATACATACATAGCTTCACGCCTGTATCCCTTATGGGATAGGCAGAACACCAGAGAATATAAAACCATCTGATGTCACTTTTGACACGTTTAGATGAATTATAATGATGGAGAGAGACTATTAACTTATTAAATATTAACGATTCTTTATTAAATTATCTCAGCTATAAATAGAAATGCTAAAGAACTTACTGTTTATGAAGTAGTTTAATAAGGTTATGTATCAAGTGAATCGTCATGGTGTAGTGCCGCCTGTGTATATCGTTCGATATTAAAAAGTGTTTTCTAACACATGTTTTATTGTAACGCGCAATTCAAAACTACTAGCTAATTATACAGTGTGCTGGTTCAAATTTCTGATACTTGATCCACGTTTAGTACGTTATATTTTATCTCCAAAATACTATACAAATCGGGGTCGCACCCCTCTGAATCACAGTTAATATTAAATTTAATATCTCGTATTTCTACGAGTTCACTGGAACTATTTTTTTTTCATGTTTACCTGTCGCTTTTTATAGCTAATAGTGTTTTTTTTTTTGTAATTTTGACAAATTGGCCCGAATCACAATACTAATGTGGTGTTTATTTGATAGCACAGATGGGGCTGGTTTTTTAGGTAGCGCATATTACCAAAAAAAAATGTGTTTTTTTTCTTGAATTTTAATGGACTATTTTGCATTACTTCATAACAAAAATTACTTTAAATGCTATCAAATATCATAATCTTTCAAATAAGACCACCTTAAACTATGGGGGTGACATAAAAACATGAAAAATATGAGTTTCAGTGAACTCGTAGAAATACCCGAATATTAAATTTAAATATAGCTGTCATTGAGAGGGTTGAGGGGTGCTACCCCCATTTGTGTAGTAATTTGTCCATAAAATATAACGTACTATACGTGGGTCAAGTATCGGAAATCCGATCCGTAACACACTGTATCTATACATATAATAAAATGGTAGGAAAGTCAAAACTGTACATTGAATATTTTTTTAAAAGAATACTTGGGGTATGATCTACAATCGAAACGGAAACAAACAATATAGTTTTTAGAATTTTTGTCTGTTTGTCTTTCCGGGATAAACTCAAAAAGTACTGCATGGATTTACTTCAAATTTGGCATGAAGATAGTTAAGAAGTCGGGTCAACATATAGGCTACATATTATCACGCTAGCAGTGTTATAATCGTAGGTGCGTTTGGTGCTGCATAGCGTTCACGCAGACGACGTCGCGGGCAGCAGCTAGTATATTATACAGGGCAATTTTTTTGTCACCAGCCAAACTTAAATGTTATTTTCTTTGATACGATGTAAATTTACCTGCATATTTATTTTAGTATCGCTCAGTAGAAAAAAATAAAGATAAGACACCATAAACTTTTTTTTTAATAATCGCTGTTGATGAAGACGGCTACTGCGACGCGTCATTTCACTTTTCTAATTTGATTTTTCAACGTTTCTAGTAGCCGATGGCTGGTCCTCCATAATCCTGAAGTACGACTTCAAATGGCCGCTTCACCTGCTCTTCACTCCGGAAGTGCTAGCTCGGTACAACGATATGTTCCGTCTACTGCTACGGATTAAGAAGACGCAGCATGATTTGCATCAGCTGTGGATGACTTATAAGCAGTCGAAGAGGTGGGTATTATAATATAATACAATTAATGGAAGTCGTCGTGGCGCCGTGGTTACTGTGTTTACGTGGTATATCATACGATATCATAGGTTAAGCAACGTTCTGCGCTGTCGGTACTTGGATGGGTGACCGCCGACCATTCATTTCTCACGGTGACTTCCGTGCTTTCGAGGGCACGTTAAGCAGTCGGTCCCGGTGCTGTATACTTGTATACGGTAGTCGTTAGGGTTTGTTAGAAGCCATTTCGGCGCCCTGAAAATTCTAACATACACCAACCAGCACTGGGCCAGCTTGGGGGATTATGGCCTATACCTCCTCGTCACCCAGGGGAGAGACTCATGCCCTGCAATGGTCTCATTACAAAGAGTTGTGATGATGATGAATACAATTAGGGTTGATGTGTTTATACAATTAGGGTCGACTAAAATTATATAACCGGTTAGGTGGAGGTGTATTTGGGCATTTTGTGAAGATCCAGTTTCATCCTAAACCCGTGTTCGTCATCATAGGGCGTGGATCCATCTCCACGGTATGACGCGGTTCCAAGCACCGCTCAGTGCTTCATATTAGCTCTTAAAGTTATCTCCATCATGGTTCAAATCAATGCTTTTTTGACTTTTCTAACTGAATAAATACTTTTTAGTACATTTTTTTCTTGTTTCAGCTTTACAATGTGCCAGCTACACAATAAACTAATGTTTCTCATGGACAACCTACAACATTACCTACAAGCCGATGTTTTGGAGACGAACTTTTCGCGACTTATGGAAAACGTTAATAAAACCAATGACTTTGAGAAACTTAAGAAGGCCCACGCCAACTTCTTGGCTGATATATTGAATCAGTCGTTTTTGATTGTTATTTCGGTAAGCTTTTTTTTATTTATGACACTGGTTTATTGAAGTTATACAGTTTGGTGCGAAAGAAGGAAACGCAGTATTTTTATAACATTTAATTAACATCTTTTTTTTAGTCATCCATAATACACTTAATTTAATGAAATCTTCATAATGTGGTGTGATTTTCACAAGAAATGTTTCATTTATTTATTTTCCGACACGGAAATGCCATTTATTTTATTCCGTAATAAAACATGTATACAACTAGCTTCAAGCTATTATTGGCGGCCATAGCATTGTTTTCTTGGCAATTTTTATTTTACCAATAAATTGTGTGTTATATTTTTAAAACTACCAAGGGCCAAATTTTACATTGTGTTCAAAAAACTTTATGAATCAGGTATTTGTTAGATTTCCCAAATTAGACATTCGAACATCTTAAAATTCGAATTCGAACTTAATTTAAATTCAACCAAAATTAATCTTTTATAAATTATTTTTAACGAGTCACTTATACGTGCTTGTGTTTAAGTTACGTCGGTTTTATTTGTCCCTGAAATATCGCAAAAGGGAGAAAAAAACTCGAAATCTAAAATTTCAACACATTCGAATAAAAACTGGCAACGTTCTGTTAATTTATTTAGTTTTAAAAAACTTTTTTAAGTTCATAACCTTTCCAAAAATACCAAATTTAAAACAAAACATATTTCACTGTAATGCTGAATTCTCTTAATTAAATATCGAGGCTTTAAATACTTGCAAATGATCCAATGGCGGGTCATGTACCAGTCACCCTGTATATTGTTATTATTATAGGTATTATTCCTTTCCAGTCATCAGACAGCGATCGTTCTACAGAAACTACAGACTCAATAAGCAACCCAGTGTTCTGCAACATTATGGAACTACTCAAACTGTGTGATTCGTTCTGCAGAATGAGCGAAGTTGCTTCTGACAAGAAGACAGAGGACTATTATATCAAGGGATATTCTGATAGGTAAGTAATGGATTCTTCTGGATGTGACTGTTAGTTACAAAGTGCCACCAGGCGTGGTATCATATTCAGGGTGATTGGTTACAAATTTTAGATGCCTATTGAAGGAGAGTACTCTGTACTTGATTCTGCTTATAATTATGTAATAAAAGTGTGTATTTAATTTTTCACCACGGCTCGACGACCGTTCGTGAAGTCGTCTATACCCACCTGCCTATTCTGTGTTGATATCGCCGTGCGTACGTCCGTGGTACGTAGTTACCAGTGTGACCATGCGTTGGGTAGTGAATTCTTTAACTTTCGGTTAAGTTTACTTAGTAAATACTTAAAATTTACCTTTATTTTATTTCTCCTCTTCATGTATGGTCTCAAACTATCACGTCCTCGAATTCGGATAGTGGCCCACTAATCACCCTGTATATTTAATTATGGAGGTATGAAATAAAAAATTTCGACTTGACATTATTTTAATGAAAGCTATCATACGTTCCCTGTTCCAAATACTTGTATGTAGTGATATTTGATGTCTTAAATCAATTGAGGGATTATAGAAAGTGAGATTTTTTTCTAGCTTCTCTAACTCTTTTTAGTGTATTTGTTTTCTTGGATTTTCAATTTGACATGTTTGATTTGGGGGGTGGGGGGGTTGGTTCATGTCCCGTCCCTTGGAAACACGCCTGAGGCCACTAAGCTTATGCTATGATAGGGAAGTTAGTTATAAATTATTATCCTCCATTCTGTTATACTACTACACGCAATACTAGGGCAGTTTCATAACGTCTATAAGTGCGAGCGAGAGATATCGGGCCATGGTTCACAAATCCAAAACCATTTGTATGAACTTACCCTATTTACCTGTTAAAACATAACACACTCCCTCATAATACTATATTTTTTTATATTGTAAGGATAAGACGTTTGTCTTCCATGCCACCTGATGGAAACTGCGCAAGAAGACTAAGGTGTTACACGTCCATCCACGAGAAACCTATTCACTCGACACTTAAAAGTTCCAGGACTGTAGTGGTCTGGAAAAACAGACGCAGGCAGATTGTTCCACACCTTGGCAATCCGTACCAAAAAGGAACTATCGAAGCGTTTTATTCGACTTCTTGGTAAATCCACTATATAGGGATGAAAGTTCTGTCTGCGTCTGGTAGTCCGGTGGTAAAAGGAGTGGGTTCAATTTGGTCAAAAAGAGCACTCGCACACTCATCAAAATGTAGCCGATAAAATACTGACAAACAATGTAAGTTTGTTGTTATTTATGAGTTATACCATAATATCATGTCTATTTTATAGTTAATCCTATCTACTATAGGGTTAGTAGGTACAATTTTTGTAAAAGGATGCTGGCATAATTTAAGATTTACCCTTCAATAGATTTAAGAATACGGTAAAACAAGTGTTGTGTGAAAAGGACTACTATAAGATATCCGGATGCAAGAACATTGCTGTAAACTGTTTTTTGTATTTTTAAAAGATGATTGCTGTTAAGTTTTTTGCCACTTCTTCTCAACAGATCGACTTTCCGAAGTGGAGTAAATAGTTTGACTTGTTTCAAGTGTATTTAAACACCTACGAAGAATTCTTTGATTTTGTAAAATGAGATCCCTATTCATACCATGTCTATATTTTGGTTTCAGATTCAACCGACTAGTCAAGCAGTTGATGCAGCTACTAGTCTCACTTCGCGACCGCAGTTGCGGCACATTTCTAGCTCGACTGTTGATGCGGCTGGACTACAATCGTTGGCTCAGCGGTGAAGCTAGACTTACTCAATCCGTTACTAATATGTTAAGATATTGAAATGTTGATTACAAATAGTTTGGTGTGTACAGTGAATTATAAATATTTGGTGAAGTTAGAAGTAGTTTGTCAGTAGGATTGGCCTAAATTGCATCTACCAATGAATGGCTATCAGTGGTACGATTTAATTTCCTTTAGGTTAACACTACCTTTTCTTTGGTAGGTGCCATCTGGGCCCGTGAAGATCATTAATTGTAGATGGTAAGATTATGAAGCAGCGGTGACCCAATGAATAAACTGATAAAGCCTATTGTTCCTGTAACTTCATAAGTTGATCCTTTGCATTATCCAGAATACCAGTATGCTTATATGTGGATGTTATGTCAAGTAATTTGTTCATTTTATACATTATTTTTGAAAAGATATGATAACATAGTAAGTGAAAACGGACCTTAACATTCATCAATAATGGATTGTATATTCACTTTTAGCTTAAAAAAATACAAAAATATCATAACAAGTGGATTTAAACTATCGCTATTAAGAAAATCAGTATGGGTTGTATGACAGTAATATTTTTTTCAGACAAATGAAGTACCTTATATTATAGGGTCGGGTCGATTTCAAAATGGAATAAAACCGGCTGTGTATGAGATATTAACGACTTTTTTTTATTTAAAAGATCCATTCATGCCTGTTCGTTTTGAATATGACATCATACAACTGTCCGCCGCGTCTTCGAATAGTGGCACAAATCTGGGAGGTTAAATTTTCAAGAGACAGACAACAATCAACAGGCAAATCCATTTTTTGAGCCTATATTGAACCATATTAATTAAATTGTCATGGTGACAAACCTGTCCCCATATGAACGAGAAAAATTATTTTCCTTAAAATACATCGCTGCTTTACTTTTCTTTGTATTTCTTTTATTTCTCTAAAGAAATAATTTTTATATAAGTACAAAAAGTAATTAAGTCATTAGACTGAAAACTAATCGTATATCAAGATTTTGTTTTCTGAAAGTGCGTAATTTAAAAGTACATCGCTGGCTAACTGGTATAGGAGAAGCCTATTTTTACAAAAACTAAAACGGAACAAATTGCGTGTTACATATATTTCGATAGAAGAAATATAGAACTAATAATTAAGAATTCTCATGCTGTTGTGTTTCCATACAAACGTAATTTGCTCGTATCTTCACTATTTGGTATCAATAATCGAAACCTAAATATATGATTTTGTCTTTCCAATAATGAAGTTTGTATTGAGTCAGAATAATATAAAAGTAAGTTATTTTAAAATTTACTTTTTAAAAATTCATATTTCAGTGCTATTTTTTGCACAATTTTCAGTGGATATAACTAATGTAAACAATAGCTGAACACTGAAGTTATTTTAGTTTATTAATCAATGAGTTGAAATGATTTTATTTATCTAAACAACGTATTTATTTTTCTACGAGAGTTCTCTTCTAAAAGCTTTATTTTTGCATTTTGCTTGCTCGATTTCCCGAAGAATATATCTTGCCTCTCACCAAACATGTCAAGCTGTGCGGGGGGTGCAGGGGCAGTCGTTCCACCTCCGGACTATCCCCATAATTTGTCCGTCATTGAAACCCAATCACAGCAAAGTTTATAAATCAATTGGCTAATTATCAATGATTTAAATCAAACCATGTTTTATAATTGGACCATATAGGTATTTGTTTAATTTTAACTAGCATATCTAAAATCCTATTTTTTCTTTCTAACAAATCAATAAAACTGCATTTGACAAGAAAGACAAACAATGCTTACCTATTGTCCGTTCATCGTAAGATGTCCCCTGCCGTTATGTTGGCACTATTGCTTGTCAAGCTGTTTTCGTTATCTGGGATAGTGAATTAATCCTTTTTATTGATTACTTGCCAAAAGGGCAAACGATAACTGGATCCTATTATGCAAACTTAATCCCGAAATTACGTGAAGCGATTAAAGAAAAACGTCGTGGGAAATTGTAATTGGGCGTGTTGTTTCTCTAGGATAACGCTCCACCTCATCGTTCGGAAGTTGCGCTCACCGCAATCCGCAGTGCTGGCTTCGAAGTCCTTGATCACGCACCATATTCTCCTGACTTAGCCCCGAGTGATTTTCACTTATTTCCAAAATTAAAGGAGCATATTCGTGGAACTAAATTTGACGATGATGACGCGGTTACGACTGCCGCAGAGGAGTTTTTTAATAGACGAGAAAATTATTTTTTTGCGAAAGGAATAAGACAGTTGGAGATGCGATATTTTAAGTGTATTAGATTAGAAGGAGATTACGTAGAAAAATAAAATATTCTTGTTTAATTTATTTTTTTTGTATTCATTCTAAGAATTTTTTGATTCGCCCTCGTATAATACAAATTGTGTCGTCATTCAAAACCTTCCTAGTCTTATAGTTGTTTATTATTTACAAATCAGAAAATTAAACATATATTTATTCGTGGTAGGTATAACAAAGTTAGATTACGGGGTTAAAATGGACACATATTATTGGTAACACTGCTGCCACAATGCTGCCAACATCAGCAGGCAGGGGACATCTTATAGTGAACGGTCTGTACTCATAAATTTTATAATGACGTCATAAAAGTACCCGATACGCTATTTCATGCAAACATCTTGAAGTTTTGCTGTCATACGAAACAAGTACAAAACTAAATTTTTTTGTTATTTTTTAAAATATTTCTCTGTCCAATAATAATCTCATTTTCTTTTTCTATGTAGATTGCTTACAGGACTTGATGACTCTATTTCTAGTGTATTAAGTATCATTTTGTTTTGAAAGGTGCCTGCAGTGCGAGCACCGAACTTTATCGAATTGTATGTTAACGAAAGTTCGTATAGTATGGAGATGGTTTTTTAGCAATAATTGAAATCTATCCATTGCCACACGGCCAGCTTAAATAAACGTGGGCCTTCTTAATTTTGAATGTTTGGAAACATATCGTACTCTTTCATAACTGTAAAATAAAAAATTACAATGTTACTAAAAACTTGCAACCGACTCCATACTATACTAACATTCGTTAACATACGAATCGTTAAAGTTCTGTGCTCGCATCGCTGAACAGTAAGTCAAGGTCGATTTGGTTCATATTTGTAACCAAATCAACTTTTTGTCTAAAAGATGCCAAAGTGCTCAAATTGTTCACGCCATCCACCGTCCTCAAATATACCGAAGCAAATCGCCGCTAAGTATTTTAGCAACCAAAACCGAAAAGTATCTATGGAACAAATAGGAAAATGGACTTTACTACTTGCGTCATATGGTTCAATGGATGTTCCTTGTCAATATAATTTGATTTCGTTTTTTTTTCATAAATTTCAAATTTTCAATGTTAATTCTCATAAGATTTCATATGACTCACGAGAAAATTATGAATGATATTAATGTATTTACGTAGGAAATAAATGTTTTTGATGTAATAATATAATTTTTAATTTGGGCTAGAAAGCGCTCGGTAAATAAATTTCCAACAATTATTATTTTTACTATGTAAGTAAAACTACTTTAATTTTTTTTTTTAAATTATTTTCGAGCATAATAAAAATACAAATTATCGACCTTGTAAATTGGTGGTAGATTCAATTTGATTTGTAAATCATTTAACTTATTTCAAGTGCATATAAATATACGTACGAAATAACGAAAATTATTTGATATCCACAAGGCCTATGGTTTCTAAAAAAGAACCGAAATGACGAGGTAAAATCTGAGCTTTGTCTCAGGTGTTTAACCTTTTTTTTTGTATGTTTGCTTGAAGTGGATATAAGCTAAAACAACCAGAATGATTTTTTTAATGATCATACTTTATTAATTCAGTTTTACTTTGAAGGCAACAAAGAAATCGCCTAATTTCGTGTAATAGAGCATCTTGTCTATCACACAAACACTTCAGAAAGTGATTAGTCACTCTCGTCAGACATGAATTCATTACCTATATAAGTTCGTTGCGGAGAAAAACTGTCAGAAGTTGATTTGGCTCAGCGGTTTTAGAGCTACCCTCTTGAGTGAGTCGGCTTGAGTTCAAATCTTAAAAAACTTCGAAATGGCGTGAACAGTTTTATATGTTTTTTTTCGATACGTTTGTGTGGTTTTACCTTCTTGCATGATAATTATCTTGTTTTTTCACAATAAACAAATTACTTAGTATTTTTCTGTGGATTTGCATTTTTTCATTTGTGTAAATTAGTGTTGATTATTACGTTTAAAAATGTTCTGTTAATCATATTAACTCCAATTTAATTATTTTTTTATACATGTAGTGAGGCTAGTATTGCTGGACATCACAATATGATACACACATAACTTTGTATAATATACAGAAGGGCATTCATTATTGACAGAGACTGACCCCCCGTCACTGCAATAGTCTCTCTGCGTCATGACAATACCTACCTCCAAACTTGACATCTTTTTTGCTACCTACCCCATACCTAAAAGATGCAGGCTTGAAGTTATGTATGTATCAACATGATAATGAAGTAAAGTTTGCGTGCAAGTCAAAAACTCGTTATAATTTTTTTTTAATTTAGAACATTTTGTGGTCATAATTTTTGGACTCATGAAGAAATTATGTTTTTACAAAATGCAAAAGAAACCCACATTCGAAGATTGGAACCTAGGCTTCACGGATCAGACGTCCGAACACCGTAACCAATAGAGCACATATTCTATATTGACGATTTCGAAATAGTTGGTAGATTGCACAGATGACGTAGGCTTACACACACTGACCTCTATAGTTACCACTGGACTGGCTGTTCCGTAAGTTTGACAGCAATTTTTTTGTGCCTATTTGAAGCGCCACTAGCGAGTAGTGAGTGTCCGCAGAACTAATTTTGACGTATATTGCAAGTGGCCGCCAGAGAAGTGCTTGCTTATTTTTAAGTGATTTTATATTTTTTGAATATTAATTCGAATTTTATGTTGTTATTGTTATAAGCATTATATAAAAGTTATCAAGAATGAGGACATGTGACATATGTGTAAGCGACTAGTTTTAGTACCACGGACACTCGCTACGTCCGACAGCGCCAAAATGGCGATTATCAAACGGGCACAAAAGCACTTTGACAGCCGCCAGTCCAGTGGTAAATATAGAGGTCAGTGCTTACACAGCAGACGGACCAACGTCAAACGTGCAAAGTCAACAAACGCTTTCAATGATATTTTATAGTAAAAGGCTTTGATGTCTATGCATTTCAATCACTGACCTCTATATTTACCACTGGACTGGCTGTTCCGTAAGTTTGACAGCTATTTTTTTGTGCCTATTTGAAGCGCCACAAGCGAGTAGCGAGTGTCCGCAGAACAAATTTTGACGTATATTGCAAGTGCCCGCCAGAGAAGTGCTTGCTTATTGTTAAGTGATTTTATATTTTTTGAATATTAATTCGAATTTTATGTTGTTATTGTTATAAGCATTATATAAAAGTTATCAAGAATGAGGACATGTGACATATGTGTAAGCGACTAGTTTTAGTACCACGGACACTCGCTACTGCTCGCTACGTCCGACAGCGCCAAAATGGCGATTATCAAACGGGCACAAAAGCACTTTGACAGCCGCCAGTCCAGTGGTAAATATAGAGGTCAGTGATTTCAATGCATTCAATGATAAGGAAATTAATGATATGATAGCTCCTCCTGGTGACTCTTCTTATTTTGTCGATCATGTCAAGTTCTAGTTTTATAAAAAACTAGCTGCTGCCCGCGACGTCGTCTGCGTGAACGCTATGCAGCACCAAACGCACCTACGATTATAACACTGCTAGCGTGATAATATGTAGCCTATATGTTGACCCGACTTTTAACTATCTTCATGCCAAATTTGAAGTAAATCCATGCAGTACTTTTTGAGTTTATCCCGGAAAGACAAACAGACAAAAATTCTAAAAACTATATTTTTTGTTTCTGTTTCGATTGTAGATCATACCCCAAGTATTCTTTTAAAAAAATATTCAATGTACAGTTTTGACTTTCCTACCATTTTATTATATGTATAGATGGCTCAATAGGTGTACACGAGTAAGTCAATTTCGTATGTGTAAATCACTATTCACCGAGGCCACTTACTCTTTTTTTAATAATAATAAATAATAAAATCTACAGACAATCACACCAACTACATGGCCCCAAAGTAAGCATAGCATAGACGATACAGTTAATATGAGATAGATGGGCAACTTGATTTTATTGGCAAAATAGAATAATACATCATATCATAGATGGCGCTAGCAACTAAATTTAATTCCAAAAATGACCGCTAGACAGCGCTAGTAGATAAGTCTCCATTATAAAAAAAAATAAAGTAAAAATATCTTATCTTGTTTATCACATTTAATGTAACATTTTATAGAATTTTACTATGATAACTGCTTTAAAAAAATACAGAATAATATATTTATATATTTATAGTAAATAAGTGGTCAAAAAAAAACGAAAATCTTTATTTTTTAAGATTATTTATTGTTTTGCGGAATATTCAAAAGCCTCTTTCTTCGCCCCATCTTCCTCATAAAATTTTGTCAATTGTCCATTTATTATTCGGTTCACCCATTACAGAAACTGTGAATCAACATTTTCATAGGCATTTCTTTTTATGAAATTGACCAAATTAACCTTATGACTTACAGCAAGTCATACTTAAATCACATGCACAATCACTGTATATTTACACAATATATTACACAATTTTTACACTGTTTTCGCTTTCCCGCACTTTAGTCTTTATAAACTTTTGTTGCTGAAGCCTTTTAAGTTGTAAGTAAGTCACACAAGTAACTTCTTGGTCAAATTCACAGCGATTTTGTTAAAATAATCTAAGTCTAAATAAAATGGCGGAGAAAACAAAAAACGCAACAGACGCACACGATCATTCATAGACTATTATAATAGTCTGTTGACTAGTCTGTCAAAGTCAACATCTTTTCCTGTTTCTGACGAGATATTAATAAATCGGCTATCCCAACGCTACCTAGTTAATAACAGGAGAAATAACTTACCGAAAAGTTGTAGTACGTCATATCCTAGATTGACACTAGAGTTGCATAGGCCTGAAGCATAGCTTGTGTTATGGGATACCATGTAGCGAACTAGGGGGGAACCTAGAATAGAAATACTTAAATAAATAAACACCCAGACACGGAACATCTTTATTTCTTGTTCCCTGCGGGAATCGAACCCGCGACCTCTTCTGGCGTCTGAGGCAGACAGTGTTACCCCAGCGCCAAAGTGGTCGTCATATCATCTTTAATTATACTTTACTTTTAATTTTGTGTATCTGTTTGTCTCTTACATTATCCGAAATATCAATATTTTCCAAACCAATAATGTCGGGTAGAAATCGCTTTCTAGCGATAAGGCTGATTTTGCTAAGTTATTATAAACTACGCTTAAAAAGAAAGGTTTATTGATTCTCAATAAAGTTGTTTTCCTAAATTTGGAAGTTATCTCATTTTCAAGTTTCGTCCTTATAGAGCTAGGGCGGATATAGAGTTATAAAATAATATATTTTGTTCCTTTTTGATTTTGTTCTCTGTAAATATTTCTGGTTTTCATTCGTAAAATACACAGCGCGCACTCTATCATTCATCGATATCAAACCTTGTCGGTGTGCGTTATCTATTATGTGTAAGTACGGTAGTGTGCTCGTGTTCTTTCGCTAGCGCCCAACTGCTCATCACTGAACTTATTCTTTTCCCGTTCGGCAATGTTCGGCGCTCAGTGGAATAGCAAGATAGTATGTTAAATTAACCATAACTTCACCGACGAGTTTCATGGGGGCTCATAAGTGTATTGGTTAAAACGCTGGGCATGGACAATCCATGAGTATAGACACACGTTTTTGAACTCTCCAATGACCAATAAGCCGCAATAAACTGATACCCTGAAAGTCGACATAACCTAGGCCATCACTCAGTTTCAGTAGAATTAATGCAGCGGAGTCATTGAAAATTTTACTTCCCGGATCCGTGCGAAACTGCGGCGAACATTTAAATCTAATATATAAAATTCTCGTGTCACAGTTTTCGTTGCCATACTCCTCCGAAACGGCTTGACCGATTTTGATGAAATTTTTTGTGCTTATTCGGTATCTATGAGAATCGGCCATCTATTTTTTTTTTTGTTTTTATTTATATGGCAAAACAACGTTTGCCGGGTCAGCTAGTTATGTTATATTAAAAATGGCATGAATGGGCCTTTCAAATAAAATAATAATTTCGTTAATATCTCACTAAATCTCAAATCGACTCACTCAAAATCGACTAGTCCTTATTGAAAGACATATAAATAGTGGTAATCAGAAATGTGTTTAATATTAATGTTAAAAAGAAAATAAAACTTAACAATTCAAACATATTTTATTCAACCATTCGTATTCATAGTTCATTATCCTCAACATTATCATCATCCATGCCGTTGGTACAGTCAATAACATCATCATCTATCTCTTGGTCTTGCTGCTGCATGAAGGTTTTGATCAGTATGCACTTGGTCAGGTGGCAGTTGCAAGGTAGCGGGTGCTGGATCGTTTCAGGGTCTAGGAGGGTCATTTGAAGGTTATATCTATAATGTAAACAAATAATAATTTTAATAAGTTATACTATTTGAACAAAATTTTATCGCGAATGATTTTGTATTATATTTTAACTCGACATTTTGTTGTCTTTATAGAACCCCTGGTCTTGAGTGATTGACGTGGAAAGCATAAGTTTGTTATAACTACGTCATCACCTCTAATGAAGAGTGATGAAGATAAAAGTTTATTACCGTAAATTTTAATACCCGTTCTAAGTTTACGAAGCGACGCGACGTCGCGACGTCCACAAAATATGTAGGTATATACCTAGTTTAAATTATACCAGACTAAACCCTTGTTGTATGATAAAAGTTGGACAAATCATCTCACCTTCTGTAGTTAAACTTGTCTCTTTCCATGTCTAGTTGAAATGCAATAGGTTGGCCTTCCTCCACTTCTTCTTCTTCAGGTAAAACAATCACAGTTTGCTTCCAATGAGTGGCCTCGCTGTGCGGACTTGTGCTCAAAGTAAACCGTGCGCTGTCTTGACCCCCACTTAAATTGGGAAAGGTACAATCAAACCAAACGCAAAGACCTTGATACATTCCCGGTTTTGTGCATGCTGTAATATATTTTTAGATTCATTAGTGTATTTCTTTTAATATAAATTTAATATCTTTGTTGAACGAGTTCCTGGTTTTAATAAAGTTTTTTTCGAAGTCTAAACTGGCTTTGATTTTTGAAGACACTCCATAAAACTCATATTTTATGACATACTATTATACATACAAGTTATTTTATTAATAAATATTGGCGATATTCTTACCTACAACTTTTTCCAAATTGAATGTATTTAAATCTTCTAGTTTAACCTCTTTTAAGTCTAAACTGCAAAGTTCAATTTCTATACCCAGCAAGTCCTTAGAATTTACTATCTGTATTTCAGGTCTATTACATTTGCTTTCTCTAAGGCATTTTGCAAAAGATTTCATAGAAACACCATAGATGTTTTTCCATTGGTTGTAGAGGTTTGGTATACTGAAAATAACTTTGATTATATTTATGAAACACAATTTCATGTCAAATTTTACAACAAAATGCATATATTTTTTTATTAAGTAATGTGGAAGATGGCAGGGTTTGCATTCTGTGCTTTAGCAAACTACTTAACCCTTTACCCGCCAGACTTTATATCAGCTGTCGTGCTTCCAGCGCCAAGCACCGTAAATCTAAAAATAAAAAAAGTCAAAACCAAAATCAAAATGAAAGCAAACTAATTATTTCTTTTTAAGAAAAAGTGAACCGCATTCAAAAAACCAACCCACTAAAATGTTTAAATAATTTTTATAAACGCCATCCTATTCCTGTTTCTTTTCCGTCCATATTACTATCACGTATAGTAAATTTCTGCCAAAAAATAATTAATATTAATGAATGTAATAAGAACATTAACAATTTATCTGGGTATTTACATAGTTTTTGAAGTCGGTGCCAAACCAATAAAAGTGAGACTGCTGCCAAACAGAGAAAATTATAAGGCGAACGTATCAACGAAGTTACATCCACTCAGGACGACGCGACGACGACGACGTGTGGCACTCAAGTGTGTGCCTTTCGGTATTTTTTCCGCCAAAGAAAGCGTAGCACCCAAGTGAAATGTCTGGTTTTATTTAATTTATAATTATACAAAACATGTAACTATGTTAGTACTTCTGATGCAGTGTGCTTTGTTGTCCTAAAATTTTTTTATTTCATACTTTTTAGTGTTACAGTTTAGTGTATTGGGCTAGTGATAAGATTTTTCATAGTGAGTTAGGTTCTACAGTTATAGATATTAGTGATAGTTTTTTAGTGATAACTTTTGGGCTAGTTCTGGTTTCAGTAACTAACTACTTCTTCTGGTAATGTGATGTTTTGGTACTGTAAAATCATGACTTTGACCTACCTACTATTGTTATATACGTTTTATCTGTAGGCCTAGGTAGGAAACTATGGAGAAGGACGCTTTAAGAAAGAAGAGGAATTAAATCCCAACCAAAAATAACGACGACTTGATGCAGCACGAGATGGTCTTGTCTAGGTATCGCCAGCATGCTCGTGCTGCAGAAACTGACAAACGAAAAGAGATTCGCTTAAAACAATCTTTGTGCGAACACTCAGCTAAGAACTTATCCAAAACTTATCACAAAATCTATCACGTATATCTACAAATATGGAAACTAAGTTACTGTGAAAAAACTAAAAGCCAGCCCTAAATTGAAAGAAAGTAAAAAGTAAAAGGTTCTCCTAAATGGGACAAAAATCCTTTTAAAAATCGCATCAACATCGGTTCAGCCAAACGCAAGATAATCGATGACAAACATAACTAACATAGTTACAGGTTAAACTCCTCTTTGTAAATTGGCTACTTTTAATTAGAAGATGTGCAGGTAAATCTGCGGGAAACTGCTAGTATTCGGTAATCATTCGGCATATCAATCAAACATTCGGCTGAATACTATATTGGTTGAAAAGTTCGCGGCCTGGCCATTAAAAAAAAAACTTTTGTTATTTTTTCTGCCGTCATTTTGAACTGTCATTATTCAATTGTCAGCCCGCGAATTTTCAATTTGATATCTTGTTTAAATAAAATTTTACGAACAATATAAATACGTGTGTAGAACAAATTTTCACTAATGGAGAAATTTGAACAACGTGCTGTGATTAAATATTTGTTTAAAAAAAGATTAACACCAAAGGAGATCCATGATGACATGCAAACAACATTAGGGGAATCTGCCCCGTCTTATACCACTGTGAAAAAATGGGTTGCAGAATTTAAACGTTGACGAGAGAACATCGAAGATGACCCTCGCTCCGGCAGGCCAATGACGTCTACGACCGAAGAAAACATCAATAAAGTGTGTGATCTCATATTGAAAGACCGTAGATTGACTATCAGAGAAATTGCAGACACTATAGGCATATCATATGAACGAACGCAAAACATCATTGTCCATGAACTCGGCTTTTCTAAGGTTTCGGCTAGGTGGGTCCCCAGATTGCTTTCAGTAGAGCAAAAGCGAATTCGACTCACGATTCCTCGCGACTGTTTGGAGATGTTCGAGGCTGATCCACAAGGTTTTCTTGACAGATTTGTGATAATGGATGAAACCTGGGTTCACCACTATACCCCAGAATAAAAACAACAATCGAAACAATGGAAAAAATCAGGTGAACCAACTCCGAAAAAAGCAAAGGCAATTCTGTCGGCTGGCAAGGTGATGGCATCGGTTTTTTGGGATGCTAAGGGTGTCATTATGGTGGACTACCTTCCAAAAGGCGAAACAATAAACTCTGCGTACTATAGCACCCTTCTGCGCCGTTTACGTGAAGAAATTAAACAGAAACGCCCAGGATTACTGAGAAAGAAAGTGTTGTTTCACCAGGACAACGCCCGAGTCTGTCGAGTCTATGGCTCAAATTCGTGATTGTGGTTTCGAATTGTTGCCACATCCAGCTTATTCTCCTGATTTGGCACCTTCGGACTTTCATCTGTTTCCAAACCTGAAAAAACACCTCGGTGGGCAGAAATTTTTAACGAATGAAGAGGTCGAAGCCGCTGTTAACCTGTATTTTGAAGACCTTGAGGAATCTTTTTTTAAAACAGGTATGGAAGCTCTGGAAAGCAGATGGAAGAAGTGCATAGAGCTAAATAGAGATTACGTCGAAAAATAAAAATATTTTTGTATGTACTTTATTCTGTTTTCTTGACTAGGCCGCGAACTTTTCAATCCACCCTCGTACAAATGTTGTACGAAATACGAATGTTCGGCCGAACATTCGGCTCATCTCTGATACAAAATAAACAGATAAATTGAGAACCTTATTTTTTAAAGTTGGTCAATATACTAAAACCTTCTCCCAAACATGACAAATCTTTTTCTGAAACCGCATCCAAATCGGTTCAGCCAAACGTGAGAAAATCGCGGACAAACATACATACATACATACTTACAGGTCAAACTGAGAACCTCCTTTTTTGAATTCGGTTAAAAATAAATACCTACAACAAATAGGGATGTTCAATGGTAGATCGATATACCCGTCCCAGCTTCGCACGCTTCCAATTCAATCTTAATAGTTTCAGCTGTTTAAGATTGAAGAGGTAACAGAAAAATGGAAAAAGTAACTTTGATCTTAAATTTGTACCTAATAGTATGTATTTCGGTAAACAAATAAAAGAAAGATCGTTTAAAAGATTTATTGATTTCCGCACAATACAGGGTGACTGGTGGGTCATTTCCGAAATTCCAGGGCCCTATTTCATAAAACTCAAATCGACTGACAATTGTATGTCGACAATGTATTGTAAAATTACAAAAATGCGTTTCATAAAACCCTGACAATTCATCCAAAATTGTCACATAATGCGTTTCATAAAACAATTGTAGCGACAGGCGGTCTACTGAAAAATGTCATACAAATCGCTATGAATTGTCGTTTATGAAACGCCTGACATGTGTAAAATTACCAAGAATTGTAGAATTTTCCTGACAATACGACAGGTAAGCGAGGACCTGTCGACGACTTACAATTGCAAAAAACGAAGACAAATGATAATAATTGATGCAAAATAATGATATTGGTAGCCATTGTACACGAAATTGAATTGAATGGTTATTTAGCAAACTTTGTTTATTAATAAAAACTACACTAAGTAGCAAAACCATTTATGCATTTTGTTGAGAGGAAGTGTAATTTTGATTGGTGACCCTTTAATTTGGATTTAAATAAGTATTAAGGAAGTATGTATGTGAAAGAGAGATATAGAATTTAATGATTCACAAATTGTGATGGATGGAAGGATGACGACGAGTAGGTACCTACATGCATGAGAGACGTCGCTTTAAATTGACATGCGTTTCGAAATTGTAAAAACCCTTTTCTAGTTACGTTTCGTTATCAACAAAGGTGAGTGAAATGCGGTATAAATGGATTTTAAGTTTTTTACATCTAGTAACACTTTAAACCCTGACAATGGTCGTGACAATTTTTATGAAACGCTTTTTACTGACACTTGTATGTCACCTGTAGAATTGTAGTTTTAAATAAAACACTTTTTAACCGGATTTATCGCGTATATTTACATTTCAAATTTTGACTCGACGTTTCGGTGTCTTTGCAGACCCCGTGGTCACGAGCGACTGACCACGGGGTCTGCAAAGACACCGTGGTCAGTACTGAATACTTAAAATATTCTAATTTTTGTTTTATCCGACGATCAATCAAATTGGTAGGTATTTATTCGGAAAAAACCGGGCCTTGGAAATTAGGAAAAACTTAGGAGTTTTGGCGAATTACCCAAACGTTTTTTCTCGCTTTCGACCTAATATGTTATTATCGGTCTGGTAATTATTTTATAAAATTTGCTCTAACGGCTTTATCTCAGTTTGCTGCATTTACCTAGATCTTATACAATATTTGAAAAACCCCCTCTTTAAGCATGATTTTAAACCCTACTTTTGGGTCCATATCGGCTCACATAAAATTCTAATTCATATTTTTTGTCTTACTACCGATTTTGTTCATAATAATCACTCTTCATAATTTTATTTTTCATACTTTTTTTATTCATACATTTTTATTCCTACCAACGGTTGTCACGAGCGACTGACCACGGGGTCTGCAAAGACACCGAAACGTCGAGTCAAAATTTAAAATGTAAATATACGCGATAAATCCGGTTAAAAAGTGTTTTATTTAATAGTATGAATCGCGAAAACTTAAGACAATATTATTGTAGTTTTATGAAACGAAAGTCATGTGAAAATCGCTAACAATTGTCAGTTTACCACGAATTGTAGCTTTATGAAATAGGGCCCAGGACGTGATAGTTTGAGATCATACATGAAGAGAAAAAAATATATTAATTATTAAAACTTAAACTAAACTAGAAAACTTAACCGAAAGTTAAAGAATTCATAACGCAACGCATGGTTAATATATTGTGCCTGGCACAATATATGTGCCATGGCCTAATATATTGTGCGGAAATCAATAAATCTTTTAAACGATATTTGTTTCATTTGGTTACCGAAATACATACTATTAGAAATTTAATATCAAAGTTCTCTCTTTCGATATATTTGTCTGTTACCTCTTCAAGCTTAAACAGCTAAAACTATAAATAAATAAATAAAATCCCCAGACAATTATTAGATTTACTGTGCTTGGCGCTGGGAGCACTTAAACTGATATAGTCTGGCGGATAAAGGGTTAACTCCAGTAAGTATTGAACAAATTACTGACAGTGTTGTACAGTCAGCATCATTAAGTACGTAGCAGCAAAGACTACCAAATACTTAGAAGCATCTAAAGTAGTAATAAACATGAGCACAGCCAAATTGCTCAAATTGTTCAGGCCATCCACCTTCCGTCCTTATTCGGTAAAATATAATGAATGCTCTTCTGTGTGATAAAAATTGAAAAATGATTCTTAAACATGACTATGTGTATCATATTGTTATGTATAGAAAAATCATTAAAGTGGCATTATAAGAAAATAATAAACAATAGTCAATATAACTCACATTACAATTTTAAACATAATCTCCACTGATTTTCATAAAATTAAAAAAACAAATCTACAATAATCAACGAATGCAGAGCATAAAAAAAACTGACAACACATCAACAATTTGGCCAACTGATAGTAGTCATCCACATAAAAATTCTCCGAAATCATACATATTGTTTCAAAAATTTGAAATTTTCAATAAAGTACCGAACCGATTTCGATGAAATTTATATGAGCCAACTAAGAAGATATTTTTAAATCGATTCATAATTGTCTGAAATATCTAATCTAATGCAACGTAAGAGTGAACCAGAAGTAATTTTTTTAAATTTTGCATATCAAAGAGCCACACATATACAGTCTTTGACCTTTCATACTAACAATTATTAACAATTGTTAGGTATGTGAATGTATAAAGATGATATTGTCATTGAAATGCTGCTTGTTTATATCTAAACGATTGGTGCACACTTGATTTAATTTCTTAGAAATGATATCAGGATTTTTATTTCAAATGGATGATACATGTAGTCTATTAAGTAACTTGACAGGGTGAAATTTTAAAATCCTTGCTGCGGTTTCTATTATAAGTAAATGATTTGGAACGAACCGAACATGAGCTATTATTTGCATTATATGTTGTTTTAATATATTTCATGAGTTGTCAAAAATCTGACAGGTCAGCTATGAACATTACTCTTTGTACAAATGAATGAAAATATATGAAGCTTTAAAAATATTGAATCCAATTTTGCTCAGTAAAGTATAATTCTCACCTACATGGTGCTACATAGACAATTGCTTTATCAGGAAACATAACACCACCAGTCTTTAAGAATTTATCTCTTGCCACAAGAACAGAATCTAACATGCCCTCGTGAAGTAAAAAGAAGCCCATCCACTCTGACACAATAATGTCCACCTTTTTGTTCTCTGGTAAAATTACATCTTCGACTTTGCTGTGTAAAACCTGCAATGAGCATAATTAGTTTAGAAAAGTGTACAATTTTATTTCCTACTCAAATAATTTAAGAAAAAAGCTAAATACCTCAATGATGTTTTCTAATTCATTTTCCTTTATTACTTCCTTAGCCAAATTAGCTAATGAACTAGCTTCTACAGCATACACTTTTTGAGCACCTGCTTGAGCACAAAATATGGATAAAATACCTGTACCGCAGCCAACATCCAGTACAGTTTTCTCTTTGAAGTAATCTTTATTGTTTTCGATGGCATTTTTGTAAGCAATTGTTCTTGGAATATCTTCTAACATAAGCCTGTGAATCTGAAAATAATGTTGTGTAAAATTTTGAGGAATTTTCTGATTATTACTATCTATGGTTTACTCTAAGTTTTATTTATATTTAAAAAAACTTTTTTTACCTCTAGATCCTCATAACCAGAAAAGTATTCAATATTTTGTAACGATTCTATATCCATATTGATTTTTGTATGTTTTATTAAGATTTATTAAAAAATATAGCCTTAAAATAACAGAGCCAGTCTAAAACAATACAATAACTAACATACTACATAGACATAACCACCCACAACATAACCTTAAATTATGACATACATACATTGACCGAATTTTTCGAATTTTTTCCCTACTAATACCAGTATGTATATAAGTTACTCTATGGCTTCTAATAAAAGTAGGGGGTGCGCATTTTCTCACATAACTTTTCTATTCCTATCATCGGAGGTCCGAAAATTTTTCTCATACCATTTAAAGTCATAATAATGTTTAAAACTAAATATTAAAAAATATAATCATTGAAATTCATAATATCAGTAATTATACACTTTGTTTTTACTAATATTTGTTTTAATATATTTGCTTATACTAATGATCGAAACTCATAATCATTCGAATAAATAACTTTGATATTCATAAATGTGTTTTATTCTAATATTTGTTTTTATAAATTTCTTAATCATAGGTAAGTGTTTTTATCCATCTTATTGAAAATCATAACATTTTTCATTCTAACTATCTTTATTCCTAAATACTAAGTTCCTAATGTTCATCGTTCCGAATCACTCAAATTCATAATACTGGAAGTGATAAACATCATGATAACAAAATATACAAAACATTTGTTTTGTATATTTTCTCAACATAATCAATCGTCTTTATCACTATTATTAAAATTCAGTCATTTTTTATTTAGATTTATTTTTATTTATAATTATAAAAATTACGCGTGTACCTGTAGATATATGTAACTAAACTATTTTTATCATACAACTCGTACTTAGTTTCAAATTTGTTCAAAACCTTATTTGTCGACCCCTTAACCACGTAGTCTTATTGGATCGACCCTAGAGTGTTTTTGTAAAGCCGGAGGCGCGGAGGGAGAGCAGCCCTCGCCCGCCGTGACAAAGCGCACACAGCGTGCGAGCCGGAGCGGCCGAGGCTGGTCGCGCCGGAGGCGACCAAAAAGCCGAGGCTGTGGAGATGAGCATGCGTGTTTGCGCTTTGTTACGCGAGGGCGTTGGGGCTGCACTTCCCGTAGCGCCGGAGACGTTCCACATCTAAATAGCTACCGCAAAGACTGATGGTCATCTTTTCTTAATCTTTTCTTAGTATTGCCTTTATTAAAATAAAAATTATGATAATTGTCTTTTATGAAATAAGAAATTCTAAACAACGACGTTATGAGTTGAAGTATTTTCTTAGTAACAGAATTATTAATAAGAGCAATATGATCATTGAATGTTATGAAGAAAAAAGATCTGAAAAAGAAAATTATGATTTTAAACTGGTTCTTGGTAGTAACATTATTAATAAAAAAAATATGATCACTAACTGTTATGACAACCGTTGGTAGGAATAAAAATGTATGAATAAAAAAAGTATGAAAAATAAAATTATGAAGAGTGATTATTATGAACAAAAATCGGTAGTAAGACAAAAAATATGAATTAGAATTTTATGTGAGCCGATATGGACCCAAAAGTAGGGTTTAAAATCATGCTTAAAGAGGGGGTTTTTCAAATATTGTATAAGATCTAGGTAAATGCAGCAAACTGAGATAAAGCCGTTAGAGCAAATTTTATAAAATAATTACCAGACCGATAATAACATATTAGGTCGAAAGCGAGAAAAAACGTTTGGGTAATTCGCCAAACTCCTAAGTTTTTCCTAATTTCCAAGGCCCGGTTTTTTTCCGAATAAATACCTACCAATTTGATTGATCGTCGGATAAAACAAAAATTAGAATATTTTAAGTATTCAGTACTGACCACGGTGTCTTTGCAGACCCCGTGGTCAGTCGCTCGTGACCACGGGGTCTGCAAAGACACCGAAACGTCGAGTCAAAATGTAAAATATAAATTATACGCGATTAATCCGGTTAAAAAGTAGTTTTATTTATAGAATATTTTAAGCTATTGCATAGCTTCTATCGCGGGCCTTGAGCGTGGGGACCGAATCCAGAAATTCCTTAACGAAAAAAACCTAACACCCCTCACTCCGACCGGCACAGCAGCGGTGATACTTTGATTTCATAACTTTACATGCGGGCTTTACAGTGGTCATGGGGTGTTCTCTTCATTGGTCTGTCCGACCGTGAAGAAAAGGCACTCGGGTAAGCGACCCTGGCCTCCCTAGCTACTGCGTACACAACAAACGTCCCCCCCGTGCATGCAGTATCCTTCATAATACCTTTTTCCTTCCCGTCATTCATAATCCCCTTCCAACTGACCCAATCCTTTCCTATCCGATGAAGTAGGAGAAGCTGATACGATGAGGAGGGGAATAAAAAATAAACTACCCCAGGAGCGTACCAGCCGAGCTGGAGAATCCCTCCCTGAGGTCAACTCAGGCTGCCCCATCGTATCTGGGAGGGGCAATATTCCCGACGGTGACGTGCATTGCCACACGTCACGTCTTGTCCTCCCAGCAGGCAAAAAGAGGGCAGGGGAATGCCTTTTTGCGACGATAAATGTTTGTGGAGGAATAGATGATAAGATAGATGAAGTATGCGAGGTGATGAATGCCAGGAGAATTGATGTGCTAGGCGTAAGTGAGACGAAAAAGAAAGGTTGTGGAATGTCCACGCATGGCCAACTCTCTGCTTACTGGTCTGGAGTGGAAGAGTTTGAGAGGGGAAGCCAAGGTGTGGGCGTTCTTTTGTCAGAAAGAATGAATGTGTGTGTGTGAAAGGTTATGAGTTTGTGAGTCCCAAGCTGTTGTGGCTGAGACTAAAAATAGGCTTGACCAGGATTTTTATCCTTTGTCTTTACGCGCCGGATATGTCCAAGCCACAGTCAGTCAGAGAAGAGTTCTGGAATAATGTCAGAGATGTGCTTGGGAGATGTGAAGACAATGAAAGGATTATTATGTTAGGCGATTTTAATGGGTGGGTGGGTATAAAGCGTGATGGGTATGAAAGAGTTTTAGGAAAGTTTGGTGATGAAAGGGTTAATGATAATGGAACTGGTCTGTTAGATGTGTGCTTGGAGAGAAAGCTCGTGGTGACTAACAAAATGTTTAGTCACAAAATGATTCACATGTATACTTGGCAGAGGCAGTCTGAGAGAAGTAAGTATGATAGACTTCGTTATTGTGGATGAACGGTTAAGAACGAAAGTGAAGGATACGAGGGTGTACCGTGGAGTGAGTGTCGGAAGTGACCATTTTCTTATAGTGTATATGTGGGGGATAGCTCCAGTGGACTGTATAGTCTATGAATTCGATTACGATTTAGTCAAATGATGCGCTATCCACCCACTCTATTAGCTGGAATCGATGCGAGGGGCAAAAGGAAAATGCGAATTCACCACTTAACACGGTCGTGAAAGTCCAGCCGCGCGGCACTATTACACTCGCGAATACGCCACAAGCACACTCTATTTCCCGCGCTCTTCTATTACTGTATTCTGCCTTCAGTCTTCTGTATTCTGTCTTGTGACTTCGGGCTTCTATTGAGAGTCTTCGGGCTTGAGAGATTCACTGTTCACTGTTGCTTGAGGCTTCTTTCTTCGGAGGCTTCTTTCTTCCGGAGATCTTCTCTCTTCGGGATCTTTCGGCGAATCCCTCGCGAATGTTTTGCTGGCGGAGTGTGGCGCATTCTTAAGTGATTCGGTGCAGGCGCGCAAGGGTACCGCACAAGAGAGAGTAATGCAAGCGTGCGAGCGGGACACACATATGTCTGTCTCGCTCGAATCTAATTCGAACGTTCTAGATTTTTCTAATAAGATTCTAACTGGATTCGACTATTCTTATTAGATCTTTACTATATTCTAATTTGAAAACTATTTACAAATTCTATTATCTATTTAGATCTCTCTCTGTGTGCGGAAATGATAAGACCTTCAAAACCATCTCTTTATTTCCAAATCAGCCCTAATACAACTCAAGCTATTTTCAGGCTATAATCACGTAAGTTTTCGTAGCAGTTATTGATTAATCAAATTACAAAGATACAAACGATTAAGCAAACACTTTTAAGCTATAAAACTGTTATAAACTTAAATAAATTAAAAATGTGATAAATAAAAATTACCCGACCAGGATTCGAACCTGGGACCTCTCGTTTGCCGGACGAGTGCTCTTCCAACTGAGCTATCGGGGCCTGGCGCTACGCCTCGAAATTACTTACCACATTTTTGTTTTTACGTTATATTGCTAACGTAGCTCCATCTAATGGTATAAGCTTTGCAGCTAAGACCACCCGAGATCAATTTCTTTACAGAAATTGTAAATCCCAGTTAAAGTGAAGCATTGCAATGTTTTAATAATGTTTTTAAGGTTTTTGCATTTAAAATGCTCAATTATTCTTAAATAAATTAAAAATGTGATAAATAAAAATTACCCGACCAGGATTCGAACCTGGGACCTCTCGTTTGCCGGACGAGTGCTCTTCCAACTGAGCTATCGGGGCCTGGCGCTACGCCTCGAAATTACTCCTCAGGTCCCAGGTTCGAATCCTGGTCGGGTAATTTTTATTTATCACATTTTTAATTTATTTAAGAATAATTGAGCATTTTAAATGCAAAAACCTTAAAAACACTGTTATAAACTTCTTACAAACTAACACTTGTATGTGACGCTATTCACTATAAACACTATAAAAACACTATGAAACACCATTTTAAACGTTCTAAGCTCTTTAGGAGAGTCTTAATAATACACTGTCTATTTACACTTTAAGTTTATATAACTGTCTTTTAACTGTCTTATCGTCACTGTCCTGCACATACTCCCGCCGTGCGTTGTCACCGCCGTTGACGACGCATCTTCCTCGGTGCAGGCAGGTGACTCGGAGATCAGCACGACGAGCTGACGGGTCTTCCGTGGAACCCATCTCTCGCCCGTGCGTCGATTGTCAGGGCCGGGGAAGGTCGCCACGTCTCCCGGCTGCATTGCGGGGCCGCGCCCGTGCGGCTCCCGCCGGTGATGGAGGTCCGGTGGTGGGTACTCCCGGGGCTACCTGGCCCGGAAGTGGTTCGCCAGCTGTAGGGAGGCGCGCCAGCTATTGCGCCCCCTGAGGCCACGATCGGTGAACGGGACCATGGATGGCGCGTACGGCGCCGGCCCGCCCAGAGTGGAGCGGTACGGAGTGCGGGGTCGACCGTCGACCGTGGGGTCGACCTCCGCCAGCAGAGGTCACAGGACCTCTTCGGAGAGACGCTACTTGCGCAGCAGCGTTGCGAAGGCTGTCTTCTCGTTTCGGTTTTCCGTTCTATGCTGCGCTGATTTTCTGTACTATTCGGCATAACTATGGTTTCTATATTTCTCGGCGACTTAGCTTCGCGGCGTCTGTCTTCACACGGAGCAGTTTTTTCTGTTTTCGGCGTCTTCGGTAGGTGATTGACGAAATGGACACGTTCTATTTCTATTCTGTTCGGTTCTGTTTCTTCTATCGGTGACTCGATGACTGCGCGCTTCTCGAAGTGAAGGAGAGGGTGGTGTAGTCTGCTACACCCGTCTGTGCTGCAAGGCCTCTCCCTGCACGTGTGATTTCTTGCTCGGTGGTGTAGACATCTGAAACATAAACAGTTAATCTTCGCTAACTCCCATCTTCGGTTCGAGTCGGCTTCTAAAAAACTGTGGCAGCTGTTTGCATGGTGCCCCTTCTTCTCGCAAACAGGACACCATGGGTCGAAATCTGTAAATACTGTTCGCTGTGATACTGTTCTGTTTTGACTGTAGGTTTCTTGATTGACTCTTCTGTTCGTCAGGTGGTCTTCCGAGACGCGCTCCGGTTGCGCGTAGGGTCCGCAGCGATCCGCTTCTCTCTGTAAAAAGTTAGCAAGCTTTAGTAAGTCTGCTTCATCTTGAGGGTTCTCGGCAGCGTAGTCAAACCAACGATATCGCATAGCCGGCGTTAGCTTCTCTGTTGTAATCTTCGTGACTTCCGGGTTGTACAGGTAGTGAATCTTCCCCAGGGCGCGCAGCGTTGTTACAATGTTGCAGACCCGCGTCGCGAATACGCACAGGTCTCTGGGCGCGTCCGTAGGCTTCTGTAGTCCCCGTAGTCCCTCTAACTCGGCGAGGGCGATAGCGTCGGGCCGTCCGAAGCGTGACTCGAGGGCTCGCAGGATTTCTTCGGGCTTCGCGTTGTAGAGGAGAAGCCCTTCGACGACCTCCCGAGCTCTTGAACGCAAGCTTCGTCGTAGATGCGCTGTGTTTTCTATGTCGCTGTAATATCCCGCTGTTTCTTGATACGCTGCCTTAAACATGAGCCATTCTTGATATGACCCGCTGTACGGAGGGAGTTCTGCATGGATTCTAGGCGGCTGCTGCGGACCTGTCCTGGCGGCAAGTGCGATGGCTGAGGCCAACTCGCTGAGGTCGATCTTCTGTTGCGGCACGGTGACTGTGTCCCCTCCCGCCGGTACTGGAGCCGGGGGGGGGGATGAAGCTCACCGGTGCCGGGAGCGCCGCAGGACGCGTCGGTTCTTCGCTCTGTTGCGGTTGCTGTGGAGGCTCTTCAATTTCGCCCTGGCCCTGGATTGCCAGCGGCGGCTCTATCGGGTTCTTCTGTAACCACACTGACACTCTCTTCTCTGTATTTTCTATTGAGGGTACTTCGGACTCCTCTTCTATGTCTGTTACGTCGTCTTCGAGAGCGGCGACTTCGGCGGCGGCGAGTTCGACTTGTAA
Source organism: Stenoptilia bipunctidactyla (assembly GCA_944452665.1). Classification (NCBI taxonomy): domain Eukaryota; kingdom Metazoa; phylum Arthropoda; class Insecta; order Lepidoptera; family Pterophoridae; genus Stenoptilia; species Stenoptilia bipunctidactyla. Next base: position 18,938,600 of record OX101734.1, on the reverse strand, counting down.
ACGTAATAACTTCAACTTCGCCTTCGTTATTTTCGAGGATTTCTTCGATTTCGAGACTTGGGATCTCTGTGGAGCTCGCTGTGGCTGCGTAGCTTCAATTTGACGGGTGGTCTTCGTAGTTTCTGTAGCTGTGGCACCCGTCGTCGCTGTGGTTTCTGTCGGCGTCGTCGTTTCTGTAGGCGACGTCGTTGGCGTCGTCGTTTCTGTGGTTTCTGTCGGCGACGTCGTATTCTTGCTCTTCACGGCTTGAGCTTGAGACTGTTCTTGAGCGGGCCCTGTCGAGGCGGCCCGCTCCCCGCGGCCTGACTGCGACCGTGTAAGAGGCATCGCTGTCTCCCAATTGCCCTCTCAAAGATCCGGCTCGAAGGACCAAAATGTGGGGGATAGCTCCAGTGGACTGTATAGTCTATGAATTCGATTACGATTTAGTCAAATGATGCGCTATCCACCCACTCTATTAGCTGGAATCGATGCGAGGGGCAAAAGGAAAATGCGAATTCACCACTTAACACGGTCGTGTAAGTCCAGCCGCGCGGCACTATTACACTCGCGAATACGCCACAAGCACACTCTATTTCCCGCGCTCTTCTATGTCTTGTGACTTCGGGCTTCTATTGAGAGTCTTCGGGCTTGAGAGATTCACTGTTCACTGTTGCTTGAGGCTTCTTTCTTCGGAGGCTTCTTTCTTCCGGAGATCTTCTCTCTTCGGGATCTTTCGGCGAATCCCTCGCGAATGTTTTGCTGGCGGAGTGTGGCGCATTCTTAAGTGATTCGGTGCAGGCGCGCAAGGGTACCGCACAAGAGAGAGTAATGCAAGCGTGCGAGCGGGACACACATATGTCTGTCTCGCTCGAATCTAATTCGAACGTTCTAGATTTTTCTAATAAGATTCTAACTGGATTCGACTATTCTTGTTAGATCTTTACTATATTCTAATTTGAAAACTATTTACAAATTCTATTATCTATTTAGATCTCTCTCTGTGTGCGGGAATGATAAGACCTTCAAAACCATCTCTTTATTTCCAAATCAGCCCTAATACAACTCAAGCTATTTTCAGGCTATAATCACGTAAGTTTTCGTAGCAGTTATTGATTAATCAAATTACAAAGATACAAACGATTAAGCAAACACTTTTAAGCTATAAAACTGTTATAAACTTCTTACAAACTAACACTTGTATGTGACGCTATTCACTATAAACACTATAAAAACACTATGAAACACCATTTTAAACGTTCTAAGCTCTTTAGGAGAGTCTTAATAATACACTGTCTATTTACACTTTAAGTTTATATAACTGTCTTTTAACTGTCTTATCGTCACTGTCCTGCACAGTATATAGTGTGTAGACCTATGGCAGGTCTGCTACAAAAATGGCGACATCGCCCACGGGTACGTATGTCTGGAAAGAAGAGAGTGAAAGTCGAAAATTTGCAAGAAGAGAATGTCCGTGAGAAGTACAAGTTAGAATTGAAAGAAAGGTTGAGACCGCTATTGAATGACGAAGACTGCGAGTTAGAGGAATATTGGACTAAATTTAAGAATTGTATGGTAGAAACAGCTACACAAATATGTGGGGTAAGTGTGAAGAAGAATGTGAGGAGGGATAAGAACGAATGGTGGGATGATGAAGTGAAAGGTATTGTACTAGAAAAGAAGAAAGCGTGGCTAGACCTACTAGCCATAAGAGGCAGAAACAGATTGCGAGATGACTTGAATGATGATGAAAGAGTAGCAAAAGAAAAGTATGATAGATTAAGAAAGACTGTGAAAGATATGGTGAGCAACAAAAAAAAGAAAGAAGAATGTAAGAACAAGCTTGATAGGAAATTCTCAGAAAACTTTCGAGCCAACTCCAAACTGTTCTGGCACTTTATGGAATAAAGTACACACGGGTATCTTACTTGACGCTTTGTATTCGACTGCCCGATGATCGCCTGAGTGAGACGCAGCTCACTGGCCGGTCATTCACTACATTCTTTACATCCCTCCACCCTTATTCTAATAGTAGGTAAAATAAAAGTTGATATAAAAGATGTGCCATTATCGGAACAAATCGTCTTTATCAAACCGAATCTGCTCATTGTCTCACATAATTTACTAATTATACACCTTGCTGCCGTAGCCCGTGGATACATCATAGCATTCCAACCATTTCGAGTAGGCATCTACTATGATTAAAAACATTTTTCCGTGAATGGGTCCTAAGAAATCTATATCGACGGGTTCCGGGCTAATTGTATTAACCACTCAAACGTCCAGGCGACTAGAGCAGCCCAAAAAAATTCCGGTTGAACGTCCGGGCGACTAGAGCAGCCCAGCGTCATTGCCGACTTTGAAACGAAGTTTTAGCTATGATACATTAAGAAAAAGGTTCCTTGTTATTTTTGTAGATGACTCTGTATGAAAAAATGCGTCTACGGTAATTAAAAACCTTAGGCTTTGCCATAGAAAAAAATGAAATGCCAAGTGTCCGAATTTCAGGTGTCGCAAAATTGACTCGGTAATAGACCTTGCTGCGATGAGTTGAATATTTAAAATCAAAATAATACTGTTTTTATTATATTTCTGTGCAAGTATTATATATCAAAAGAATCCTTAAGATATCACCTTTTTGTATTTTTATAAGTGATTTTAATATAAAGTCTGTAAAAATGATTTTTTATGTGATTAATTCGACTCGCGAAAACTTCGCCTATGTATGTCAGTCTTAAGTTAGTTCTTAAATTAATCAACTTTTAAACCCATTACACATTAATTTAAAAAGTTGAAATTAATTTAATAAGATTCTGCATTTCATTGGCTTTCTGCAAGCAGTTTTGATTCTAATATAGGCAAAGTAATCTTTCCGTATTAAGGCGTTTTAGTTAGTTCGACTAAAACGCCTTAATACGGAAAGATTAATAAAGAAAGTCGCGGCCGAAACATAAAAAAATCTCGCTCGCGGGGTCGGGACGTTCAACGCTATTATGGCCGCGTCAGCTGGACGTTTGAGTGGTTAAGTGACACTCTGGGCGATATGGACTTTTATATATATTTGGAATCAGTAAATTTTTCTGCGTCGTTTGAGCTGGGTTTGGTGACGATCGGAGCACTTTTTTGTCGCTTAATACAACCGCATTTTTTGGGTCCATTTTGAACTGCAATGTATGAAACGACACAAAGTATTGACAAATTAAGGAACTGTATACTTAAGCTCACTACCAAATTCCAGACAGTCGTTTCAATTTTTTTTCCTGGAGCACCAATTTACAGGCAACGTACGTTAAAGCATTTAGCCTGACCTTATAAATATATAGAAATGTCGCTTCATACAATTAGCCCCTTTGTTGAATTCTTATCCAGTGTCGCTTAATACAATTAGCTTCACTTTATAAATATACAAGAATGTCGTTTAATACATTTAGCCTCTTTGTCAAATTCATACCCAGGGTCGGTCCATACATTAAACTCTGTGCATGAAATGTTAGATGTCACTTCTCTCCTTATTAGTCTGTGCACTTCAACCATTTAGCTTGCAGTAGATAATGATATTGACAATCCTAGACTATCCCCACCTCAGATTAAGTACCTATAGATGGAGCCATGGCATGGCCATACATGAAACAACAATAGTTTTCGCCAGTGTTGCCATATAGGCAACTTTTCCCATATTTTGTGGAAAAACGTATACGGTAAAAATTGCTTTTTTAAATCCCAGAAAATAAATTGATTGGATTGATATATCAGATATGACGTTTTGATGCTGTCGTTGGTACTGTCACGTCTAATAAAATGTATACAGTCCCAGTTTTTCAAACACTTCGAAACACATACAATTTCAAAAAGAACTACACATTAAACCCTTCTCATTAATGTAGCCACAGTGGCTATATTAATGCCTATATATAATACCTTTTTAAAGCCGAAGTTATAATTGACATTCATCAAGTGTAACTTGTTACCTTAGAGTATACATAAGCAAGCTATAGAGCATGCGCAAGCGAGTATGAAAGTATTAAAGTAGTATGCGAGTATTGAAAGCTTAGTTTTTACTTAACAAGCGAAAGTTTAAGTTTATATAAATATTTTAACTTTAGTTAGTTGGTGAACCGCCCGAATCGCTACCAATTTGTTTGAAAACGTATAAGTATTTTAAAACATTAAAAAGGGATTTATGATTTAATAACAAAAATATTTCTATGTAAATAGTGGATTAGTTAAAAGTACCGAAATGGCAATACAGGAGTTAATATTTTTTTTAGGTTATTATCACAAATAATAGAAAAATCAACAACCACTTCTGAAATTATGCAACCAAACACACTGAAATCCGTTGGTAAACATCAGTTTTCCTCATAATCTTTTATCACAAAATGAAATATAATACTTTTTCGTCTACTTACGAGTGAAATGTTATTCCGTCGATTTTTCTCTCACTACGGCTTTTGCAGCCTAAAATACTACATCCCACCATTGCACTAACGTTTACAACACTAACTTCACGGAGTGTCTGCCTTAAAAACCTTGAATTGTTACGATAACACTTTAAAAACGAAAAAAGATCAAGTTGATAGATATTGTTTGGCCAGAAGTCAACATTGACAAACAGAAATGTCGGCCACGGTGACAAAGACAAAAAAAAATATATCGGTCCCTTTTTTCTTTATAGAGATTAAACGTCCATCTCGCTCTTACACATTTTATGGTTACATCTATAGGTAATTAATCTGAGATCCCCACCCTAAGGCGGCCATTTTAATTGCCTTAGGTTGGCACGTTTTTTTGTAGGTATTTCGAGTCCATTAGATATATGTCAATGGCTCTTTAGTCTGTGTGATTGTGATCGCAATTTGTTTGCGAGAAGTTGTGTGTGTTTGTGTATACGATTTTGCCGATTTTTATTGCATTTAACGTTTCTTCACAAATATCCCTACGAGTTTCGGCATAAAAATGGCTAAAGAAGGAGATATGTCGCTTTTCAACGACGTTTTACAGCCCTTCAGAAGAGTTATAAACACTGATCCGCCGAAAGACAAACTTTCCTCATCAAGCAAATTGAACTTCTCTGAAAATAATCAGTCTCTAAAAGAAGGTAAAAACTAAAAATTTACGATGACTTCCGTGCACTTTCTGACGGGATTATATTAATATTAGGTTTCTTATTTAGGTATTAGTAACCTCATCAACATTGGTAAAAGGAAGTCAAGCATTGGCACAAGTGATGGCACACCGGGAAAACGTTCTCGAACCGAGTCAGTTACTAGTGCGACTCCCTCTTCTCCATGGGAAGCTAAAAGAATGAAAATAGATCTAATAGCAGCAAAAGCTCAGGTAACATAATAAATGATGTGTAAATCAACTTACTTTGTATCACTAACTTATATATTAAGATAAAACCCTTTCTTTTCAGATAACTAAGTTAGAAGCTCGCGTGAACCACCAGCATGCCATACGTGAAGAGATGCAAATTCTCTTTTGTGAAGAAAGGGCTTCACTGGTTGATCAACATAAAAGAGATGAGCGGGCATTGGCAGAAATGGGGGAACGATTACAGTTGATCCGTAAGAGAGAGCAGGAGTTAAAAGAAGAGTTTGCTGAGGTATGTAATTGTTTATGGGACTGAAAAAAATCCAAATGTTATGTATTTTTAAACTGCTTGCACATGCATAATGAACAATTTTTTATTAAAACACCAAAAATATGTTTCCTCTCTTTTATATTGTAAAGCAGGAAGAAACAAAGTACTTTTAAGCTTTATCTGAACTATTTACTATTTAACATTAAATGTAAAACTTTATAATCAAATTTTACTGCACATAATTAAAATGACAATATTAATAACTTTCAACTTCACTTGCATATACTTAAATTTTAAATTCTACGTACTTTTATCTTTTTCTTTTTTACATTATAATATTCATGATTTTGAAATGAGTTCGATTGATCTTATGTAACTTTTGAAATTGTAGTAGTTCACTGCCAATGTAGCAATGTGGAATTACTTCTCTGTGGGAGCAATTCAGACATTCTTATGCTACATTTACATGCTTGCCAAGCCTCAGCAAGGTTCCATAAGCTTCTGCTTTAGAAGCTTGCCGTTGTGAACGGGATTTGATTCGACTTATGTGAGCTTGCCACGATCCGGGCTAGTGGTGGTTTTTGAAGACAGATCAAAAGATGCTTTCGGCATGGGCGCTAGATTTATTTACATGTTGGGGGCATATACCTCCAGATATCTATATATCCGAAGGATGTAAACCACAAAGATAAAAAAGAATTAATATCCACCATCTTCTTTAGAGAACTTTTTGTTTTCTTGATTTTGATCAGTTGGCAAGCCTCGGCAAGCATATAAATGTAGCATTACAATATTTATTTATATATAAACATTTAATCACAGCATGACTGAATAATTTTAGGCTACAAAAGAGTATATAGACAAAAAAAGTAAATGGGATAAAGAAAAAGCTGAATATCAGAAACAAATATCAGATTTAAAAGACAAACTGTTGGAAGAAAAAACTAGTGGCCAGGACCAGATCTCAGAAATGAAAAAGGATATGGATGAATTACTACAGGTATAGAAAGAGTCTTATACTTTGTTTATTAATATGTGTTAAGGTTAGTTACTTATGTTTTATTTATTTTGAGCAAAAATATTATTTAATCTAAATCCTATTATAGCTTACATCCAACTTTGTTAGAAAACTTGACAAATTAAGTAATATATGGAGAAAAAAACTTTTCCTTACTTGGTAATGCTAATCTTATAAGTGCTGCACTGCATAATCAGCGCTTTTGTTATGTTTTAGTTATTTTACTTGATGTAACAAAAACAACATTTTTTAGTTATTTTGTATAAAATTCAATAAAAGAAATGGAAAGATCATATTATATTTAAACATTGTCATATAAATCTTGATACTGGGCCTTAATACTTATTGGGGATTTAAGATTATGAGACTATTTGAGCAGCATTGTCAGCTGGTCACTACTGGACTGCACCCTAAAAAAATCTATTGTGTGATGCCTACAACTTGCCATACACTCCAATGGAGTCCATGAAATTTTGGATTTTCCTTCCTGATCTTTTTTACTGGTCTTACTGACCTCACTGAGCTTTTGATCTCTTTTGGATCCAATTCATGTTTATCCCGGTGGGTGAAGCGCTTGTGCATAACTGCCAGGCAGTGGCACAGAATGTGTAGAGGGGTTTCCTCGGTGCTTTCGCAGTGTCTGCAGAGCATTGTGTCAGTGAGACCCAGGTTGGACATATGCTTGTTAATTTTGTAGAGTCCAGTTAGTGATCTTACCACTGCGTGTTATTGGGGTTTGTTAAGGGGTACTACCATTTCTGTTAAGGATTCGGAGTATCCCTCGATCAGTTCCCATAGACTTTTGCTTTCTAAGAGGCACTGGGTGATAAGTATTAAACGCGTCAGGCTCTTTGGGATGCCGCAGAATGTTCAGGACCGTGTCGACTTCCCATTGCTCCTGATCTTACGAGCTCTTCAGCGGCTTCGTTGCCGTCCATGCCGGAATGGCCCGGTACCCATTTAAGTATAACTCTATTTAGGCTTCCTATTAGCTTTCTATTAGGCTATGTAGAGTTTCATGGCATTGCTTCAACAGTTTCGATTTAACCCTTGTGCAGTTGAGTGTCATTAGTGCAGCTTTTCTATAAGAGAATATGTAGCCCTTTGTAGCCTCTGTTTAGGCTGATTTCCTCACAGGATAGAATGGCGGAGATTTCAGCCTGGAAAATCGAAGGATATTGACCTATGTTGAGTCTGGTTCTATACTTTGGTCTCACCCCGTGAATTCCATTTCCTACTTTCCATAACCTACTTCCATAGCATCTTTGAGCTATCCGTGTACCAGATGTCGCTGTGGGTTTCACAGGCTACTATGCTTTTGCTCCAACCTTCTCTACTTGGAAATTTAACTTAATAGATGAATAGCATCTCAGGAATTGTGCTGTCTGAATATGCTTGGTATTGAATTCTGTAAACCCTGCCCTAATAGATTCAATAGCATGATAAAGTCCACAGAACCAAAGCTGCCATATATGCTAAAAAATACATAGTAATGTCGTAAATGAAACTACGCAGCTTTTATAGTACAAATCTGCGTGGGAATCACGAACATTCCAAAACCCCATACAATAGACGGCCGTTTTCTAATAACCAACTTTTACAATAATAGTTTCTTTATATCAATATTTTTAAAAACAGTACAGTTGTCTAAGGGCGCGGAAGTAACTTTTTTAGACAATTGAAAAAGGATATAATCATAAAAACTTAACAAACTGCTAACTGTCTACATTTCTTCAAACCATAAATCTGTAAACAATAGAGCGTCCCTTCGTACAACTTTCCCAAGGCGCGGAAGTAACCCTTTTTGACAATAGAAAAAGAAATTTCTAATCATAAAACTCTAACAAATTGCAACGTTTCTTTAAAACAAATGTTAAAACTATTAACGTACGTCGTCTCGTACAAATAACACAAAAAAAAGAATTTACACCTAAATACTTGTAACTAACAAACAATTCAAACTCTACTTCTTAATTCACAGCAAAATGTACGGCAAAGGTATACTCCGTACAGCCTCAACTTGATAATATTTATGTTTATTAATCATTTGTTAACCATAATATGTTGTTAGTATATTAAATTATATTAAAATTATTTGTGCTAAGTTTTAGACGTAAAACAGCAATAATTTATTTATTGATAAAAATAAAGACTAATGTAGTAGAGCACTAGTCTTGAAAAAAAAAACTATTTGTCACTTACTTAGGGAGCTCCTTGCTAGGTAACACTTAGGTTGGTGAAAATGAATATAGATAAGTTTAGAATTATGTTTAGGGAAGCCCCTAAAGTAAGAGACACCTACTTAAGAATGTTTTAGGAGATTGTTGGTGAAATCGGGCATAAGACCCATATTCTAAGAAAATATGAGGGCGGGTCAATAATTCCGTGACTTTTGGAATAAAACACAGATTTTCTGATAAATAAATCATTTTATTTTTCAACTTAGTCTCCCTTGAGCTCTATACACTTTGTCCAACGCTTCTCCAATTTTTTTATCCCTTCCAAAAAATATGATTTGTCAAGGTCCTCAAATTAGGCCTTTGTTTGCGAGATGACTTCATCATTGGAGTCAAATCTTTTTCCACCAAGCCCTCGTAGTCCCTGAAGCCAAATTTGGAGAATAGGGCGGATGAGGGAGCAATTCATAGCCCAATTCATGAATTTGCCATGGCAACTGCACATGTGTGCATCCTTGCATTGTGTTGGTGGAAAAGAACTTTTTTCTTGGCCAAATGAGGTCTGTTTTTTTTCAAATCGTCATTGAATAATAAGTTGGCATAATATTCCCCATTGATAGTTCTTCCCATTAACTTCCACATTAACTACCATTGAGGTAGTTAATGTGGATTATCCCGCGTGCATCCCAAAAAACAGTCGCCATAACTTTATTGGCTGACAAACCCACCTTGGCCTTCTTTGGCACTGATTCACCCTTAGAAAACCACTGTTTTGACTGTTGTTTGGTCTCTGGTGTGTTGTGATGTGATGTGATGTCGTCAGTGTATCATATGACCTTAAAGCCTTTCTGGCTCCACTTGTTATAGAGGGGGTCTATCGTTAGAGTCCAAAGCAGTGGTGATAGCACTACTCCTTGTGGACAACCCCATGTGGTTTGAATCTCACGATTACATCCATTGAGTTATAGTTTTGCCTTTCTGGTTCTGAGTATTGCTTCTATCCATCTGTTCGTGGTCTGGTTCACCTCCTTTTCTGCCAGTCCCTAGGATAGATGTTGTGGATCTGTTGTGGAACGCACCTTCTATGTCCATGAAGCTTACCTAACAACTTTTCTTATTTGTAGGCCTTAGAAGGTGCCCAAGCAGAGGTTGAAATGCTAAAACAGGAAGTGGAAAAACAGAGCACTCGTGCCGAGCAATACACAAGCACGAGAGCTCAACTTGATAAGCAGACGTTTGAGTTGCAGCAGGTGACCAGCAAGTTGAAGGAGCTCGAGTATGAGAGAGATTCCTTCAAGGACTGGCAACAACAGGCGAAGGTGAGATTAATTTGTAACTGGATGTAAATATAAGATTGTCATAAAGAAGTGCCATAAGCATAACACACTAAGTTAAATTTTACAATATTTAAGTTCAAGTGTTTTCCGTTTGGTTTTCCTATCTGATATTATTATAAGTGTTATTATATTTGATATACTTATATAAATATTTCTATATATATATATTTCATAATAATTTATGCACACATAGAAAGGGGGGTGTTCTCTTCATTGGTCTGTCTGACAATGAAGAAAAGGCATTCGAGTAAGCGACTCCCGCCTCCCTAGCTAATGCATACACTACAAACGTCCCCTCCGTGTGTGCAGTATCTTAATACCTTTTTCCTTTCTCTCATTCATAATTACCTTTAAAACTGACCCAATCCTTTCCTATCCGTCGAAGTAGGAGCAGTTACGATGAGGATGGGAATTAAAAATAAACTATACCTGGAGGAAAGCAGGTCTCCACCTTCGAGTGGTGTGGTGTGACCAATCGAGAAAGTGAGAGTATGGAAGAAGTTATGAAAGCAATGGCAGGTTTGAAATTGGGTAAAGCGGCAGGGTATGATGGGTTAGATGCTGAAATGCTCAAGGCGGAAGATGTCACTGCAAACCTGTTGCACCAGCTTTTTAATAAGTGTTGGCGGTCTGGCCGTGTTCCAGGTGACTGGTGCAAGGCCGTTATTGTGCCACTTTATAAAGGCAAGGTGTAACAGCAGGAATGCAAAAACTTCCGTGGCGTAATCTTTTGAGTATTGTAGGCAAACGTATGCAAAGATATTAAATCGAGAGAGTGATGAATAAAACAGAAAGCAAAATTTTGGATGTGCAATCGGGATTTCGATAGGGGATGGGATGCACGGATCAAGTCTTTGCCTTAATATCAGTAACCGAGAAGGTTCTGGCTAAACACCGGAAGGTTTTCTGCTGCTTCATTGTTTCGGAAAAAGTTTATGACAGTGTGGTGAGGAATGGCTGTGGGCAACTCTTTTCGAGTTTGGGGTGGACAGTGACTTGATGCGGGCACACAAATCCTTATATAAGGATTTTGGGTAGCTGTTTGAAAGATCTGAAAGAATCTGAATGGGGTTGAAAAATGAATGAGACAGTGATCAAAACTCTGCTTTACGCCAACGTCCAAGTTCTACTTGCATCGTCAGCGTCGGAATTGCAACAAATGGTCACTGTGCATGAGTCGTTTCAAAGAAAAGGTCTGAGAGTGAATTTTGGAAAGACGAAAGTTATGGTGATGGAAAGGAATGACGATATGACGGAATGCAGTATTATGATAGGAGACGAAAAAGTGTAACAAGTGAAAGTTTGTATGCTTGGGGTCCAAGTATACAAACGTATGATGAAGTATGATGATGATATTGAAAGGAGGGTAAAAACAGGAAATTGTGTTAATGGCGCCTTGTGCTCGATTATGGCAAGCAAAATTATACCGATTAAGGCACGTCTTGCCGTACTTGAGGGAGTTTTGGCGCCAACACTTATAGTGTTATAGTAATTAATCTTGAGTTTGGCAGAAGAGACATGAAAGCAGGATTAATGCTGTGGAGATGAGAGCTTTGAGAAGTATGTGTGGAGTGAAAATGACTGATAGGGTGCGCAACAGTGAAATAAGAAAGAGATGCGGATTGACAGAAGATGTAGTGACTAAGATTGAAAAGGGTATGCTAGGAAAAAGGTATGGGTAGAAAGGAAAGGTTGGGACATTTGGAAAGGATAGGTGAAAGTAGATTTACGAAAGAGGTGTACAGAGAAAGATGCTGTCGGAAGGGGCCGCCCTAGGCGAACGTATACCAATAAAATTGGTGACGTTCTTAAAAAAGGCCTATATCCTGGGAAATAATTCAATGCAGTAAAATGACAGTTCCAGTGTGCCGACTTTAGGGAAGAAAAAAATTGTGTTGTGGTTTAAGTGAGTGAATGTAATTATTTTTTAAATAATTATATCGTAATGTATGGAAAACAAATATTTTGGCTTATAAGATATTTCTTTCTTTTATGGTGCTGTTAGCAAAGGGCAACTATTCTTGAAATTTCATTTCAAAATAAAGACGTTATCAAGTCGTTTTATTTTACTGTAACCGTTTTGAAGCACTTGGTATGTTTGTTAATTCGTTATTTTCATTAAAGTTACTTTAAAGATATAGTACACGCCTCAAATTCAATTATTTATAAATTTCATGCAAAACGAATGACAAAGACTCACATTTTCAATCATTCTCATTCAGTACTTACACTACGAAGTTTTTAACTGGTTCCATTTTTTTCTATTTGACATTTCGAACTGTGTGAATTATTTCCAGAGTATAGTTAAATAGTTAAAAGTTATAGTTAAAGCCGGCGATCATGTATGAAAGATTAATGAACGTGAAGGAAGCGAAAAAGGTATGTCTGGATTGTTGCAATTGGTGTTCCCTTTTCTCTGCCTACCCCAAGGGGAGACAGGCGTGAGGTTATGTATGTATGTAGAAAAGAAAAAAATATAATATTAATAGAAAAATAAATAATCAACGAATGCAGAGTTTCTATTTATTAATTTATTCATAATTTGGTGCACACAATTACAATAGGAAAACTTATAAAATAATAAAATAAACATATAGACAGGCACAATAGGCGGCCTTATCGCTGTAAAGCGATCTCTTCCAGACGGTTGTCTTGTAAAAAAACCGATTTCACTAACATTTTATATCCTTGTAAAAAATTTGGCTGAAGTATAAAGGTCATCAACATTAATAATTAACATGAGTTCTATGTATTGATACGTATTTTTTCAAAAATATTCAAGAGGTGCTCAATTGATTTCAATTAAATTTATATGGGAACACCTCTGAAGTATTCTGTATCATATGAAACATGTAAACCCAAATAACCATGTAACAAAAACTACATACACACGAACTGATAACCTCCTCCTTTTGGAAGTCGGTTGAAAAAAGCTGATATTACATTCACAGACTGCCCAAAAGCGCCTCAGCAACATGGCTGAACTGGAAAAAGAGGTGGCTCGTCTCCGTGCCACTGAGCGATCACTCCGGGATGGAATTTGTAATAAACTGCTGTTAGAAGAACAAGTGCATCTTCTTCAGTCCAGGGTGGACGCTTTGCAACCTTGCCAGCAGCAATTACATGAAGCTAAGGTAATTATAAGTTGCAATCTTAATTGAAAATTAAATAATAGAAATCTATATAAATACATCTCATAAAATATTTGGAAAATATTTTAATAATATTCCATTCCATAAAATAACCCTGTGTCTCAATGAAGTGAGCTGCGTATGTATGTAGTCTGAAGTCGCCGTGGCGCCATGGTTACTGTGCATATCGAACGATATCGCAGGTTAAGCGCGCTCAATGAGGCCGGTATTAGGATGGGTGACCGCCGACCATTCATTTCTCACGACGACTTCCGTGCTTCGGAGGGCACTTTAAGCAGTCGGTCCGGGTGCTGTATACTTGCATACAGTAGTCGTTAGGGTTTGTCAGAAGCCATTTCGGCACCCTGAAATATCTGACATCCACCAACCAGCACCAGGCCAGCCTAAACCTTCTCGTTACCCAGAGGAGAGACTTATAGCCCTACAGTCGGCTCATTACTCGGAGTTGTGATGATGATGATGATAACTTTGAAAACAATTGACTAGGTATACTTCACAACATTATTGCTCTACCAGGTGACACTAACCTTATTTATTTTATTAATTTATTCGCACTTCATTGCACACATCACAAAAGGAGAAAAAATCTGTTTTTGCTGGTGGGATTTTTATTTATTTACTCTTTATTGTTCATAAAAAAAAAAATTACTTTTCACTGTATTTTTTGTAGTTACGTGTTCAATAACTTCTTTAATTTGAATCCTGTTATTCCACTGCCAGGTTAAACTAGCGTCCCTAGAATCAAGCCTAGAGGAGTGGTTGTCGGCTGCGCGTGCGCACGGCGTGGAGTCAGCTCGTCAGCTGTCGGCGGCGCTGGACGCGGCGCTCAACGGTCAGCTCACCGCCGTCGCCGGCGCGTCGCAGGCGCAGTCGCAGGCGGCGCAGCTTACTGAGGTGCGTAATAATAATCTATACTAATATATAAAGCTGAAGAGTTTGTTTTTTTGTTTGTTTGTTTGTTTGAACGCGCTAATCTCAGAAACTACAAGTGGGATTTGAAAAATTATTTTTGCATTTGATAGCCCAACTCTTGAGGAAGGTTATATAGGCTATAATAAGAAATGACCATTTAGGTGGCCTTATCGCTTTAAGCGATTTTTTTCAGGCAATCAAAGAGATGCGTAAACTGGATAAGTTTTATGATAAATTATAAAAGGTCTTCCTTGTTTGGTACAGCTTACCGAGGTTCGTATTCAGGATAAGTTGGTTGGTAAATTATAAGAGAAGAGCTTTTTCTCGCAACTTCGTACGGACATAAACATAAATGTCTTATTTTTCCCAACCCCGTGGAAATTTCTGGATTTTTTTTCCAAAATACAACCGGACATACATTGATGAACCTTTTTACCAAGTATCACTTCAGTGAACTTAAGGAATAAGATTTTGCATAAAAACTAAAAATTCCAATGTTTCCCGTTTCCGTGGGAATTTCGGGAATTCTTCAGTACTCTCCTACACACCCTAGGTTCACCCTTTCTTTCTTTCTTTTTCCTTTTTACTGAGGTATTTCCTTTTTAATGAGACATAATGAAAGAGGCATTATCATATTTTCTTTTCATCGATGGCTTGACCTGTGTTTCACCTCGATGGCACCTGATGGTAAGTAAACATGAGTTTGAAACTATAAAATTAATAATAAAATCCCTGGACATTCACACCAAGTACATGGCCCCAAACTAAGCAGAGCTTGTGATATGAGATACCATGTAGCGAACTAGGGGGGAACCTAGAATATAAATACATGTAGATATACGCCCAGACCCAGAACTTTTTTTTTCTTGTTCCGTGCGGGATTCGAACCCGCGACCACTGGCGTCTGAGGCAGTGTTTCCCCATCGCCAAAGTGGTCGTCCAAATATTATTAGGATCGCCATATAATAGTCAATAATATTTTAACAGCAGATTAAGACTTATGAGTGGTTCATAATGACTAAAAATAAAATCCATTTTTTTTAAGTTCTAAAATTAAAGTTATAAAATTCTTCTAAGTGATCAAAATTTAAGTTTGATCTGTAGTTTATGACTACACAAAATAAAAATGTGTCCATCTAATTGTGTATATCTTAAATTTTACTCACAGAGAACAATTTTGAAATTTTTATTTATGAAAAATTTTGAAAAAAAAATCATCATACCTAATTAAAATATAATTGACTATTATATGCGGACCCTGTATACGGCGGTAGGGCTATTCTAAGCCTACTCTTGTGATAAACTATTTACTTTGCATACTAAATTTTTAATGTTTTTTAAATATTTATAATCTAACAGTCATGTTATCGACTATTACTAATAATTATTGTAAATTGCAAAATCTGGTCCTTTTCCTTAATAAATAAATTATATTTTAGCATACACATTTATCTGCTCCTTTTTCTAAATAAATAATATTTTTAGGAGGTCGCAACCGTCAAGTACGAGAGAGATAAGGCCACCACCAAACTAAATGATTTGGTGACCGTACGCAAAAACCAGGAAAGCCTCATTCATCGACTGCAAAAAAGGTTGTTGCTCGTGACTAGAGAGAGGGATAGCTATAGGTAAGTTCTTATGAAACTGAAAGAGATAACTGTGTGAATTAGTTTTGGTTGTTAATAAGTCATACTGTATGAAAAGTTTGAGATCTTTGAGGAATTACCAAAGCTGGTCATGTATTTACGGTACAAAGTACTGGGTACTTAAAATCCATCAGCAAAAGTTATTGTTCTGGTTGGTAAGTCAACAGAAATACGTTTATTTAATCGTTTGATCTTTATCTCATCTTATAATAAGAGACGAGGTCTGGCTGAGAACTAAATCTTCATAAAGCCGTTTCGTTTATGTTTATGTGGTGGATATTTGGTATATATGTCGGGAGCGAAATAAGAGACGACCGTTTACTCGAAAGCTAGTTTATTACTAACCGTTTTACAAATACCCTACAGTAAACATACATATCAATATTCCAAAAATAGAAAGACTTTTTGGTGCGGGGCGCCATGGTTTGGGACGAACGGCATGGGTATATTTTCCTGATAATCCTGATAGTTTTAAATGTCTTGCGTGTGTACCACCTTGGTTTACATCTTCACTAGATGTTATGGAAGTGGGCCGTGATTACTGTGTATATCATATGATTTCGCAGGTTAAATATTGAACATCTGTCAATAGGGGTTGACGCCAAATCGACACCAAATCAATGAATATGAGCGGCCATCTTGTAATCTATTCGTGAATACAAATAATTGGAAAAAAGTAGTTAAAAAACGCAGAGAACTATATTTAAATGAAAATTGGAATAAATATATCCAGAGTTCACGATCAACAATTAATTATTTCACTCGGAGATAATACTGATACCGAAACAAGTTGTCTGTCGACAAACAGTGGCGAATTAAATAAATGATTTGAAACCTTTATAGTTTATTACAATTTTAGGCACCCGTTTTATAAGAAGAAAACTAAATTCTATAATTTTTCATCCCATTTATTTTCCCCATTCAACTGAATCGGTATTTTGACACAATCGATTTTAAAAGCGAACAATTTCATTATTCAAATTCACTATGATTGACAATTTTTACCTGTCACGAAAATCATTTGAAAAGAATTCAACTATAAATTGATAATTAAGCTTATCTACACAGTCTAAAATACACATCATATTATGTTCTTTCACCAGACAACAGCTAGACTGCTACGAGAAGGAGCTAACAGTGACTCTCTGCGGCGAATCCGGCGCTGGCAGCAACGCTCTCCTCCAAGCCAGGGTCCAGCAGTTAGAGAAGTCGCTGCAAGGGTACCGCGATCTTCTGGATAAACACGATCATGCTGCTCAGACTAAATGTAGGTATTAGTTAGATTTTTGAAGTTTCGCGCGGTTTAATATGAATAAGTTTTGATTTTGCTATAAAAAAATCCACTTCATCGGGAGTGAAAGTGAAATCTCTTAATAAAATACAGGGTGACCGAAATTCTGAAATTCGAGGACGTGATTGTTTGAGATCATATACCAAGAGAAAAAATGAAATAAAAAATTAATATTAATACGAGGGTGGATTGAAAAGTTCGCGGCCTAGTCAAGAAAACAGAATAAAGTACATACAAAAATATTTTTATTTTTCGACGTAATCTCCATTTAGCTCTATGCACTTCTTCCTACTGCTTTCCAGAGCTTCCATACCTGTTTTAAGTACGCAGTTACGCCTGTTACAGTTCAAAGTGTGACAGTTCAAAATGACGGCAGAAAAAATAACAAAAGTATTTTTTTTAATGGCCAGGCCGCGAACTTTTCAACCAATGTAGTAATTTGCGGAGTAAACTTAACCGAAACTTTAAGAACTCATTACGCAACGCATGGTTACACTGATAAATATAGCCCGGCAAATAATTCAATGCAGTAAAATGACAGTTCCAGTGTGCCCACTTTAGGGGAGAAAAAAATATAGGGATGCGGTTTAAGTGAACGAATTAATTTTTTTAATGAAAAATTTCGTCAATTTAGGAAAAGAAATATTTTGAATCCCAAAATATTTTATATTTTCATTTTATCATTTCTAGAGTGTGCTTTACCCAACTTACTTTTTGTGACTGAAAATTTACAAAATAAAACTAATTTTACTTCAACTGTGACCGTTTTCATGTTTCGTAATTAATAATTTTCATTAAAAATACTGTAAAGATAAAGTACACACATCAAATTCACGTACCTATTCATGCATTGCTTTACAATTTTGAGATTAACGAATGAAAAAGTACCATTGAATTTCTATCATTCCCATCCAGTACCTTACACTACGAAGATTTTAATTGGTTTCATTATTTTCTGTTTGACATTTCGAACTGTCAGTTTACTGCATTGAATTATTTGCCAGAGTATACTTATCATGTACGTTCGCACGGCGCTATCAACACAGAATAGGTAGGTAGGTTAGACGACTTCACGAACGGTCGTCGAGCCGTGCAGCAGTCGTGAACTATTTATTTATTTACAGGGAATTCTGGTGAAAACTTAAGTAGCTACTTTTGTTACATAATTATGATCAGAAGTACAGAGTGCTCTCCTTCAAATTTGTCACCAGTCACCCTGTATGAGTAACTTGATTGATTTTGATTTTATACGAATTTTTTGATAAAATGAAAAAGAAAATCGACTTTATCGAGAGTGAAAGGCAAATCTCTTGATGAAATATAGCCCGAAAACTTTCTCAAGAGCTGGGCTACGAGAAGGGTCTAAGAGTAATAAGAGGTCGTCCTGGCGCAGTGGCTCCTGTGTATATCATTAAAAAAAACAGCGGAGACTATTTTCTTATTTCGTACTTTTTAGAGCGTGTTTTTAGCAGTCGGGTATTAGTTTTTACCTGACTACGGTGAAGCAAAAAGGAGGGTTATGATTATGACCTGTATGTATGATGTATGTATCTATCTAGATATGGATGATCATCTGTTCCCTCATGACTTCTAAACTAGAGGTGGACAAATGGGTTGTCGTTGGAAGCGTCTTGATTGTCCGCTAGTTATAGGCTACATGACGTCACGTTAAATTGACTACAGCTTCCTTTAGGGGTATAGAATCCTTACCTACATATATACATACATATAGGTCAAAACCATAACCCTCATTTTTGCTTCGCCGTTGTCGAATAAAAATAGCAGGTTAAGCAAAGCTCGGCGCGGTTAGTACAAGGATGGGGGGTACTCATCCGCGATCATTCATCCGCTTTGTGGTCCAATCCGTATATCATTTGAATGATATACATGATATACATAATGACATTTTAATGGGCTATTATCATTTTAATGAATTTCGTGTTACGGCACGTTAAGCATGCGGTCCTGGCTACTATATTCTTGTAAACAGTAGTCGTTGGGGTTTGTAAGGTCAGGAGCCATTTCAGCACCTTGAAAATTTTAATTCACTTCACCCAGGGGAGAGGCAGGTCCTGTAGTGGGCTCATATAATAAGGATGAGTTAACTTTCTTATACTGCTATTCCAAAACATATGTGATGCAGGAATTTCGTGCGCTGGTGCAAAGCCCACTCTCTTATAGGAGCTAGACACTGTAATAAATTTCCACAAGTAGCATTTCAATCAATTCATACAGATTAAGGAGAGCACTCTGTACTCGATTCTGATAATAATAATTATTATACTATGTAATAAAAGTAGGTACTTGACTTTTCACCAGAATTCCCTATAAATAAATAAAGAGTTTTACTAGGTCGACGACAATTCATGAAGCCGTCTACTTACCTATTCTGTGTTGATAGCGTCATGCGTGCGTCCATAGCAGTGTAACCATGCGTTGCGTAATGAATTCTTTAACTTTCTGTTAAGTTTCTCAGTAAATAATTTATATTTATTTTTTATTTAATTTTTCCCTTCATGTATGATCTCAAACAATCACGTCCTCGAACTTCGAAAGTGACCAGTCAATTTGCATAAAAGAGACAACTTTTTGGGTAAAAATATGTAAGCATATTTTCCGCTTTGTGGTCCAATCCGTATATCACAGGGATATTAAAGTTTGTGTTAGTTTCATGTATCAATAAATACAATTTAAAATCTTTACCCCCAGTAATGGAAAACCTCCGTAACGAAGTAACAAAATGGCGCGACGAGGCGGAAACAGCGAAGAGAGACGCGCAGAAACTGCGCGCGCAGAGAGACAGCTTACAGGCTCACTTAGAGAAACTTAACGCGCCTCAAACGCAAGTTAAGGTAAGTTTAAGTTAGGTATAAGTACCGTTTACTTTAATTTCCAAAATAAACCCCATGAAAATTAATGAAAGGGGAAAATTATTTGTTTTTGGATAAATTACTTAAGTATAAAAAATGGCTTCTGTTTATTGTATCACTAGACATAGACATAAATAATGTCATAAGACTGTTTATTAAAAACAGTCAATCACCTGCAAAATTTGCCCCAATATTCGAGTAGTTAACGCAAAAAAAAACTTGTCTTGGTCACTAAGTCCGAGTACATATTTCAAAATCACAGACCTTGCATTATTTAAGTTTAGCGCACGTTTTGTCGGGCCGCAGCGCAGCGCAAAAATCCGCGTGCGAGCCTCTCATACATTTTATATGAAGTATCGCAGATAGCGATGGGCGTTGAATCGACGGACGGTAGAAATAGACGGTCTACGTCCAATCGACGCTTCGACGGTCGACAGTTCATTCGTGAACTAGTCAAATTCATAGACAGCTAAACGGAGAGTCCAAGCGTTCTTATCGACTGACGCTTGGACTCACCGTTTACGCGACGACGACGACGGCTCGTAAACGTGTCCGGTTAATACAAGTTCATGCGTTCGTTGAAATGTATTATCGGAAAGAGCAATTCGATTCGAAAGAGCACCCTATCACTCAATTTCACTCCATACATACTCCTCAAAGCTCTCATCTCCACAGCGTTAATATGACTCAACCTGCATTAGTTGACCCTTATACCTTAAGAGCGCACTGTCAGAAAATATAACTTCATAACGCACTGCCCTTTTCCGCGCGCCCCTCACGCTACACTCGTCATTAAACATTAAAGATTTGAATTTCGCGCCAATGGCACCATCGCAGGTCAACAGCGTTCAATGCTAAGGAACAAGAAATCTACGGAGTCGCAACAACTGTTATTAAAAGTATTTTTATAATCTCTTAATATTGTTTAGTGAAAAAATGTTAAATGTTTGAATGTCAGTGTTTCATTAATTATAAGTAGGTACCTAACGTGTTATATTTTTGTATTTTTTAATGTGATTAATTGCAGTTGTTGCTCCTTTATTATAATTTGATCGATTTTAATAATTTGTTATATTTACGTCTGATATTTATGTTGAATTCAATGGCATTACTTATACATAGTAACTATCATATTAAAAAAACGGAGTTTGAACTTAATAATATATAAAGGTATATGTATATGTATTTTACAAAAGAAAAAAAACAATCTTTTACAATTCCGAAAAATCCAATCTTCGTTGTCGAACTGGTTGACTATGAAGAAATAAAACGTCATCAGTACTATTATTTACTTCAAATGGTTGAATATTGATCGTCGACAAGGTAGGTGTGGAAACATTTACTATTGATGGGTCTCGAATATTTTTTGTTGTAGGGTAGCGAGGATCCACCAATTCAGGCAACAAACACTCCATATAAAATCAGACAAGTTTGGGTTCCATTTCTGTCTTCCAAAACTGGTCGTCCTTTTCTAATACTTCAATTTTTAACTTATTGTCCCCATACCATATAGCTAAGAGACATTTAGTTTTCTTTGCAATATGCATTTGACCTTGGACTTGGAAGTACCAATCAGACCTTTTGTTTATTTTTACCTGGAATGAGAATCGAATCAAAATATTTGAAAGTCAAAAATACTGTAAGCAAACATTTTTATGATAATTTATAAGTGTTTGCCTGTAAGTGTGTAGGTGTGAATACCAAAATTTTCATGTCTATTTAAGAAGTGTATTTAAATATTTAAGCAATATCTGGAACGCTCAGTATTTACCTAATGTAGATTAAAAAATATTGAAGAAAAGAACTATTTAATTGTAATAAAAAATCGAATTATAGATTCTAGGACAGGATAAGAGATTATGATGAGTCTTGTCGGATTTATAATTTGTATCCCTACAAGAAAGGAGAGTTTTGACGAACATGAATTTTTTGCTTGAATACAACTTTCCGTATGCATTGTACGTAGTAACTTTTATCAGAACTCAGTCATATTTACATCTAACGCAAATAATTGTATATTTTTATAAAACTACAGATTCTTAAAATAAACAAAGAGTGAAAAATCAGCAAAAAATATTAATATTAATGATGACATACTTTGTATATACAGGGTGTCCAAAAAACGACTCGTTTGGATGACACCGGAGATAGATGGACCTTAGGACTATCTGATAACGAGAACACTATGTTTAGAAAAAGAGTGAAATTTCCTTATGTTCTTGAATTTAAGTGAGTTTTTGGAAAGTAATTTTTGAAAAAATATTCTTCTTAAATGTCAAAAACGTAACTAAAGTTTTATTGAACACTGTCTAGAATAAAAACCCTTCTGATGTTCGGCAATAACCTGCACTGCTCTAAGCCCGCAATTAAAAAGGCAATAATGGTCAGCCACTGATTTTAACTGATCTAAAAAATATTGTATCTTGATTATACAGGGTCCGCATATAATAGTCAATTACCACGCATGGATGGTCAAATCCAAAACCCTGCCAGTCTGCAGATACTTTTATTTTTACTTTAGCAAAATTCACCTTAATTTGTAAAACAATGATGGAATAGATTTGTTGACGTCAATCGAGCTAATGGAATATAGTTGGGATTACTAGATCAACGTCGTCCAACCATCGATCAGCTGGTTAGTGGAACGGTATCCGTCTATCAATTTAAATTACCATATCAGTTCTCGACTTCGATCGACTATAGATCGATTGGTCTGGTAACACCCTAAATAATAGAGACAACAAATTTTCGATTGCCATTTTTTGTAAATTTTGTTATTAATTAAAATAATTGAAGATTTCATGGTATTCCATTCATTCAATTAACCAAGTATGCTAGAGAGATTTCATCCTTGCAATTGACCCTAATGATAAAAATATTTTTACGGATTTTAGTCGGTTTGATTCTCAGGTGAGGCGAGCGAACTTTCGAAAATCTTTGAATGTGGCTTTATTAATAAAATTTGTTATCTCTATTATTTAGAGTACCTACTTTCCCTCCAGGTGGAATAAAAAAAATCCACCCTGTATAACTAAAAAGGCTAAAAAATATTGAATGAAAGATTATTTTCGACTTAAGTTACTAAATAACACTAAATAAAATTTCTAAATAAATAATCTACAAGGTTAATTTTAACATTTTTTTTATAAAATTTTAATAAAATTAACCCTGTATAGTTGCCACAATTATAAACATTAAAAAAAACCTTTATTATTTACACTGCCAAATAGAGTACGTATATAATCTAAACTAAATCAAATCTACAGAGAAAAACTAGCTAAAACTAGAAAAATGAGCTAATATAAAACCTACAGAGAAAATCATTATGTCACATAATTCTTGTTCACTCATTGGAGTTTTGGTTTTTTGGTGATTTGTAGGTACGTTTATAATCTTTCTGTAAAACTTAATTTGATATAAGAATATAAGATATAAGTTAATAGATTAACCTTTTAACCGTAAGTAAATTAGTTAGTTCAGATGACGACTCCACTGTTGCGAAGCTCTGTGCCTAAGACTTTTTATTTCTGAAAAATATTGTTGATAAGGCAATCGAAACTGTTTTTTTCATATCGTAATATTGATACATAATATTTAAATACATTGAATTTCGTACTAGACTAAATCGTCACGAATTGCATAAAAAACGGCGATGTATGTCTACATCGCATTTTTATATTTGCATCCTACTCACATCGCTTTCTTTTCGACAGAGGCAGAGGTCAGAATAATCTGGTAGTGATCGACAGTTTCATACAAATTCACATGCCGTCCATTATAAGTAGACCTCCGTCAATCAATACCTCATCTTGCATCGTAAATTTAGTTATCATGTTTTAAAATAAATAGTTTCAAAACCCACTATTGGTTTTTGAACCGATAAATAGACTAGCGCGCTATCCCTGCCACTTAGATATAATGTTTTTATTTCAATTATAAATTTTTAGTATGTATTTTAATCTTTTATCGTAACGTAAGCTTGGCACTGCCGACGACAAAGTGATACGTGTTCCCCCTTCGAAGAACCGAGCGGCACTGAGCTGTCGATCCCATGAACGATCAATATAAGGTCTTTTCCAGTGGACGTAAAGGTTAGAATTGCCTGTTCTGTTTTAACACTTTTAGCTCGGAACTAGAGGACGTAAGTCTCAAAACCTCTTTTGCTTTTTGTAACGATTGTGTGCATTTTATTGAAAATATTTTCTTACAGCATTTTAATACGATATAATATCTTATACTCAGAAAAAAATCACGTAGTTTGCTCCGGCACTTTATGAGATATATCGAGAAATCTCTAAAAAACACCTCTTTTTCAAATAAAAAAAGTATCGAACAAAAATTAGAAAAAGTACAATTTGCTTAACACAACCACAAGAAAAAGATATGAATAATCATTCCTCTAAATTTCGGAAACATCGAACTGCAGTACAATAAAGCAGATCACTTCAAAGTCATAAGATTCTTGACAGCCGATTCTTAAGTGACGTTAGACTAAAGACAAGTCTTATATGCATCAGTAAATCCTTAGGTATAATTATAGATTGCCTTTTAATTGCAGGTCCTACATTTAGCGGACAACCCAGCGGCGCTAGCGCACAAGCAAGTTCAACTCGACTTAGAAGCTGCGCAAGAAGAGGTATGCAAAATAATATAATGTCTTTTCCGCCTATAACTTGTTTAATCGTGTTTGTTTTTTTATTCTGTCAAAAAATCTATATTTTCTTATAACTGCAGTGCTAGCACGGATCTTTTGTCGATCGTAAGTTTACGAATGCTCGTATAGTATGGAGACGGTTTTGCAAGCAATAATTGAAATCTATCCATTGCCGCACGGTCAGCTTAAATAAATGTGTTCCTTGTTAATTTTGAATGTTTGTTAACAGGTTCTACTCTTAAATAACTGTAAAATAAAAAATTACATTGTTACTAAAAACTTGCAACCTTGCAATTCTGTCCAACCGAGACACATTGTCGTTGTGAAAATGTGTTTCTATTCGTCTTTTAACAAAGAAAGCTTATGTGACAGATTGACACTATAAAAGTTCGTACATAAATAACGCTTTTTTAATTGCCAGGAAATAAGAAAAATCACCTTGTTACGTAATAATTGGATCTTGTTATATTTTGAGGTATTCCCAACAATCACTACACTTGAGCTACGAAAATAAATGCCTAATATTGACCTATTAATAAGATATATGGCGACCGGCTGGTGTAGTGGTAACATACATTGCCTTCTATGCCAGAGGTCCTGGGTTCGAATCCCGGCGGCGGCGGATATTTGTGTGATTAACACAGATAGTAGCCGTCAAGTCATGGATGTTTATATGTTTATTTGAGTTTATTCAAATAAAAAAATTGTATTTATTCAATATGTATGTTTATATATTTCTTAACTATATCAGTTATCTAGTATCCATAACACAAGTTCTTTAAGAAACTTAATTTGGGCTAGATAATGTTGTGTGAGTGTCAGAAATATTTATTTATTATTATTTATTTATAACCAAATATTTTTTGAATATCATACGGTACCCAGTTCGTCAAACGCCTTTATTCGTAATTTCAGATAACTAAATTAAAGGCGGCGCTCCGTGAAGGCGGCTCGCACGGCTGCCCGGAAGAGGATCAACAGCTTAAACAACAATTAGAAAACAGCAAGATTAAACTTAAGAGGTAATACTTCAATAGTGATAATAATATGGAAATGTCTTGATTGTACAGAGAGCAGCAGATCGAGCGTTACAAATCTAATAATAATAATAATTATTATTATTAAGATCCGACTGGCCTAAGAGCCCACTGCAATAGCCTCTCTCCATCATTATAATACCTCATTTGTCAAACGTGACATCAGATGGTCTTATAACTACTGGTGTTCTGCCTACCCCATAAGGGATACAGGCGTGAAGTTATGTATGTATGTATGTACCTTTATTTCACATTTACACAAAACATACACAATATACTTACACTATTTAAAATATTCATAAAATACAAACACAAACGGTACAATATTACAAACAGAAATAAAAATACTCACTGCCCCTAAAACTATCTTCTTGACTTGACACAAATTAAAATACCTAGTAATGTGTGTGTAGGTGTGAGTATATATTTGGTGCGAGTGTGTATATATGTATGTTCTGTGTGTGTGAAAATGGCACTAGCTCAGCATGTGCCACAGTTGACTGAGGCGCTGTTATTCTGCCAGGAACCAAAATGAACTACCTGTCAAATTTCCACAACCAATTTTTAACTTATAGAGTTTAGATTCAATTACAATTTTTAGACAGATTTGAAACGCTTAATGTGCTGCCTTCTGTACATCAACATCATGAGTAACATTGTAAAATATGTTCATACAAAGATCAGCTCGTTGCTGAAGAGCGTTTTCTGCCTGGCATGCATTTGGATGGATTTTTGATGAGGTGGATGGATAACGCGGCTTGTAAAATAAACTACATTCAAACAAAGTGCTTGAACAGTAAACAGCTTTGAATTTCAACCAATCTGTTAAAGAGTATACGAACTATATGGAACGTATTCTTCCCTGAACATTCTTATAATACAGAAAATTGCACGAAGTCAGAAAACTTGATATTGCGTCTTCGGGACGCAGAAGTTACTTTCCTTTCCTTTTGACATTGGGATTTTGGCGACATTGGGACGTCAAAGGTAAATGAATAAATAAACGTCGGCGCTTACGATGACTTAGCTATACATACTAAGAAGTTAGTATAACTTTTGATGGTAACGAAATAACTATACAGGGTGTCCCAAAAGTCGACGCCAAGCCGAAACCTTCTGATAGGTAAGGTCACACCAGTTATCAGAAAAATAAATATAAAAATCTAAGTCATGTATTTTTGAAATTATGGTAATTTTTTTTTATTCCAGAAAAAGTACACCATGTTACAGTTTTTTCATTCCTGTTGCTGCAAATATTGACTTTTTGCCAATTTTTTTTCTCCTACGTCATCCCGAATAGTGCTTATGTAACTTGTGATCCTAAGCCCTGTGCCGATCACTCCAGCTTGAGGGAAAATGTAATTTTTTACCGTACTAAGTTTTCAAAGTTAATTTTTCGCACTACTTCAACTGACCGTCCTGAAAAAAAAAAGTACTACTCCAGTTTGGCAAGTAGCTTTAAAAGTTAGCACATTTAATAAGGATTCTAACGTGGTATAACACTTACTCCATTATTTCTTAGATCGGCCATAAAAAAAAATATTGTTAAACATAGTCTGTTTTTAACAATTTCTTTGCACTTACAAAAAACGATTCTAGTGTACCCAAAGCATTCCTAATAACCACAGCGTGGTTTAAATGAGATGGAGAGAGACATTCCATAAAGTGTGAGTGATACAGAAAGCGACGCTTATGGCACACGGACGCAAATAAGAAGTAAAATAATAAAATAAAGACAGTCAGTTTCTTTTTAAATTTATTACTTTTTTTACAAAAGATGATCAAATTGCCGCCCTTCAGCTGAAATACAAGCCCGACATCTCCTTAAAAAGATCGTGAAATCTGGCGGGCAAATCTTCCACTATTAACAAATTCAACTGCGTCCGCTATTCTGTCTAAGCTCTTCTACATTTTCAATTGGCTTGGAATATACTTTTTCCTTTACTGCACCCCAGTAAAAAAAATCTAGAGGATTTAAATCGGGTGAACGGGCGGGCCACGAGATTGTACCAGCCCGCCCTATCCATCTGTCTGGATATTCCTCGTTAAGGTGTTCTCGAACTAAGCGGCTATAACGCGCTGGACAACCATCGTTCACTTATTTGCATCCGCATGTCAAAACATGTATTGTACTAGTACACACTGCAACAGAATAATGTATACCACCCAGCCGCACGCACACATACAATAAGCATTCGCGTTGTATGTGTGTTCAGAATAAGTGCTAACACTCAGAATAATGTTGACCAATAGCCGCACGCACACAACTAAAGATCAATTCTAACTAAGCTAACTAACTACATCGTGTCACAACAAGAAATAATATGACTACACGGATGTATAGATATTTAATTTCAGTACTTCACGTGTAGACGAGCCTATGTCAGCCGTATAATGTGCAGATTATTATTTTATATTATAGAACTCTGAAATGTCTGCATTTTTTTTTCTCCGTTGCTATATTGATATGTCTTTTTTTATTGTTAAATTATTGATTGATTGTTACAATAATAATGTTTTAAGGTATTTCTTCAATACCCTTTTTTTCTTTCAAATTTAATGAAGGAATATTCATTAACAAACCTAATAAAATATATTCATTTAAATTAAGAAATTATTTAATAATTTATTATAATTTAAAATGATATAAATATAATTTTTATGTTCTATATTCTAATTGTATTTATATTCCAATTAATCAATAAATTAAAATTTAATTTAGTTATATTTAATATAGTGCAAGCAATCGAAAAATTGGGTGCAGGTAAAAACTACTAATAAAAACAACACAATCTTTTCCAGATAATTATTTATTTTTTGCATTTCACAATATGTTGCGTCTGACTAGAAATTTTTATTTCACAAATTTATTAAACGAGTAATTTTAAAAATAATCATAGTTTAGGTAATAGTTGTTATTTTAAAGATTTGAATGACAGTTCTCACTTTAATTTTTCTGTCACTTGGCGTATGAACTTATTATATAATTGAAGTAATAATTCCATTGTAAATATGAATCAACATGTTATTAGCCAGAAACTATAAATAAGCTAAGCTAAGCTTATTTCTAAGCTAATCAACAATAACATCATTCACTCTGGATTATCTACTTTTTAAAAGACAACTATTACCTCACTATTTTATTAATAGCTAATTTGAGCGCCGTCGGTATCTATGACCTGCTGCAACCGAGATCTCATACTGTCAACTAAATTCCAGCACAAGGCAGATCCTCTCATCATCTCCCAAGTTGAAATAACCCGCCCTTCTAAATTGGCTCTGGACCTCACTTGTGATGAATCCAAATTTAAAATCATTTGACCCCACAAATTCTCGATGGCGTTTAATGCGGTCGCTTAATCTAACAGATAGGGTGTTTCGAGCATCATAACGTTGGCATTTTCTCCTCCATAATATTTTACGGCCATCTTTGTCCGACTTTAATGGTAAAAATAACTACATTGTTAGACCAATCAAATTCCAAATATTACTTTCGTTCATCAATATCTCTTTTGCTAGCCTGTAAATGAATAAATAAACTTAAGTTAGAAAGTAAGAAAGTTAATTCATTTTAAGTTATAATATATTGTATATCTAACGTCGGATTATATACTTCTTTATTTACCTGTAACAATATATGTTGCTTGCTTTCAAATGTCGTCACACAGTTTGCAAACTCACATCATATGTCGTGGCCATCGAACCAGTGGGTAAAAATGGATATATCCCCCGGTTCCTCTTAACGACGAACAGATAGTTGCACTGTTTTTCTCTGAAAATAAAATGATTCACTGAGAAATAACGATCACGTTTAATACAAGGTTTAAGTCAGAATAATAATTAACTTAAACTTACAGATATCATCAATCGACGTGCAATTTCCCTGATGGAAAAGTATTGATTGAATGAAACAATGATTTCAGCTCTCTGCAGCAATGTTAAATGATAATTCATTTTTAATTTCACTTGGGCACAACAATCTGATAGTAGTAACGAGTAACGACGAATGCAAACCATCTAGAAACACGACTACACAATATAATAATAGAGGGTAGATTTAACTTTTTTTTTCTCAAGATCTCGTATCTATGACAAGCTAAAAATAAACTAGCAACACAATAAAAGATAATCGGCGGAAGATTCACTTATTTTGTTTTAAGAAATGAGGCATCGTTGTTATTTCGAATAGTTACGCTAATAATAGCTACCTACTTCAAATTCAAACTTAATAAAAAACATCAAAAAAAGTTGTAATATATTTCTTTCAATTTCTAAAAATGAGTAATCACAGTTTTTTATATGATTCGATACCGGATCTGTCCAGATCTCATTCCTAGACACTTAAACCGCTAGGCCATGGACGCTATGACTTGAAGATGCGAAATTAGCATATTATGTTGTCTGCCTGCTATTCATCTCTACTTGAGAGTAGCTAAGAACGAGTTTAACAAATTAATGAATCAGCAGAAGTGAAGTATTTTGACAGTGTGCGTGTGTGCGTTAGCACGTCCACTTATTATGCTTAGATTGGGTGACTTTCGTGGTGTAAGTATGGATGAAAGCGCGTGTGCGTGCGTCGTCAGATGGTGGTATACATTATTCTGTTGCAGGCTGTACATGAATATATTTAATGTATATTGTCCTCGGACCACGGATTAGCAAGACATTCTTAATATTGCCGCTTAATATTTGTTTAAAAATCGCGCGTTAGACGAAAAAATAAATACACGAGATATCTTACTACACCCCCCCTCCCCTTGTGTTATTTTCGTGATTTTTATCAAACCCCTCCCCCCCCCTTTCAAGCCTCAAGTGATTAATGGACAACCCCTTATTAGAAATGCTTTGGGTACACTAGAATCGTTTTTTGTAAGTTCAAAGAAATTGTTAAAAACCGACTTTGTTTAACAAAAATTTTTTTTATGGCCGATCTAGGAAATAATTGAATAGGTGTTATAACACGTTAGAATTCTTATTAAATGCGCTAACTTTTAAAGCTACTTGCCGAACTGGAGTAGTACATTTTTTTTTAGGACGGTCAGTTGAAATAGTGCAAAAAATTAACTTTGAAAACTTGGTACGCTATAAAATGACATTTTCCTTCAAGCTGGAGTGATCGGCACAGGGTTTAGGATCACAGGTTACATAAACACTATTCGGGATGACGTAAGAGAAAAAAAACTGACAAAAAGTCAATATTTGTAGCAACAGGAATGAAAAAACTGTAACATGGTGTACTTTTTCTGGAATAAAAAAAAAGTACCATAATTTCAAAAATACATGACTTAGATTTTTATTTTTATTTTTCTGAAAACTGGTGTGGCCTTACCTATCAGAAGGTTTCGGCTTGGCGTCGACTTTTGGGACACCCTGTATAGGCTCTTTTTTATGAAGATCGAAATATTTTAGGAGAAGGTTAAGAATGATGTGTGCATTCAACTTAAGAAAAAAATTAGGAATTATTAGGAAATTGATATTTTATAATTCTCATAAGTTAACAACATTTTAGTTTAATCTGTTATTTACGACTAAATTGCAAGAAATACAAGCGTTTTTTCAACTATTGCTATTAAGAAATACGTTAAGCCCCGATTTTTCAATAGTGACAACAATTTGGTCACTTAAAAGAATTGTAAAATTTCAATTTAAAAAACATATATAATTTTTTTTTGTCATAAATTGAATCCACACATCATTCTTAACCTTCTCCTAAAATATTTTGATCTTCATAAAAAAGACCCTATATAATTGTCGCGCTGCGGTTATGACTTTTGTTACTTCTAGATTGGTTTAAGGATTGCTAGGATTTCAGTCGAATCTGAGATGCATAGATTATATAACACTTATTACCAGGAAGTTAAAGCCACTGAATAACCGATTATCGTTGACAGAACCTGGTAAATTAGGCACCATATACAGGGTTGGTCACTTTCGAAATTCGAGGACGTGATAGATTGAGATCATACATGAAGAAAAAAAAATTATTTACTGAGTAAACTCAACCGAAAGTTAAAGAATTCATCACGCAGCGCATGGTTACACTAGCGCACATACTACATTTATGGCGGCGCGTGGGTTACTACTTTTTATGCGACGGCTTACAGAGTTGTGAGTGCTCCGAAAAAACAATTTAGTTAAGTACGTATAAGTAGGGAATTCTAGTGAAAAATTAAGTAATTAAGAATCGAGTACAGAGTGCTCTCCTTCATTATCTAAAATTTGTCAACATTCACCCTGTATATCATCAATATATCAAAGCTACATACAAATTGTCTATTTTTGATAATAGACAAAACCTTTTTTCTGTTTCGAAAACCGCAGCCAGATCTCGCTGGGTTCGGGATAGCAACATCAAATCAGGAAACTATTGGTAAAATTAAATTTATCTATTTCTTCGTTATTGTTTAGATATGTGGTAAATGTATTTAATTTGCTAACTAATCCACTAGAACACTCTATTCACGTTTCTTCAAATGTTTGGTTATAGTTCTCCTGTATTCTATTTTTTTCAGATGGTAACATATTAGTCGCTTGTAGAACATATGTAGCCGTTTACTTTCAAAGCCTATATTGTTGTTTAATTTCCTGTATTTCTAAATTTCATCTTACGTAGAGCGACACTTGTACTTTCCAAAAATTAATCAAGCTATTTTAATTTTGTAATTATTTCATTAACACAAACATGAAACAAAAACTGTTATAAAATAATTTGATGTAATGAAAGAAGTATAAGAAGGTAACTTAGTCCTCAAATTAGCTCATGTTAGCTAAAGGTTTACTTCGTAGTTGCTAATTTACGGTCTAGCTAGACAACTTTACTTATAATGGGGGAAGTCTTTATAAATATTTACTAACTTTGAATAAATTAATAAAAAATCTGTTTCTTATTACTTCCATGCTGGACTGCGAGCGAAAGAAAAACACAGAATGTGTCAGCTGCTTCTCTTCCCGGGCATACTGTAAAAGTCAGTTAAGGGAGAGAGGTTTTATTGGCGTTTTTACTCCCTGACACTGCAATAATCTCTCTCCATCATTATAATACCTAAAAATTTGTCAAACGTGACATCAGATGGTTTTAAAGCATCTGGTGTTCTGCCTATCTCATTAGGGATACAGGCGTAAAGTTATGTATGTATGTAATACTTGAAAGATTTCCACTATTATTCCAAGAGGCATTATTTTAGTTTCAATTTAAAAGACATTTTTTTACTTGTTTTCAGAATGAAAGAGGAGTTCACGGTCTCGGCGCAGGAATACCGCGATGTCGTTTATATGTTACTCGGTTATAAAATAGATCGCACTGGCCATAAAAACTATAGGTAAGTTAAAAAGATAAAAAACAAGGTATTTTTCTTTATTATAGACTAACTCCGCGTTTGATCTCAATCTTACATGCAGGGTTATTCACGTATAACTAAAATAAAAGCGCTGTGCTCGACGAGATGGCTAAGACTTCGTCTTCGAGGTACATTTAGCAGAATACTAAAACCTAAAGAAAATTGTCAAACAGTTCGGAGAATGATAGTTCTTACTCATGCCGTCATCAGCGACGAGCGCTCGTGTCGTGTTATAACATAAGTTAATACCAATTATGTCACTCGTCGCTGTTGCATCGATAAACTCGACGCTGTTGTTTAGGAGAATAGCCCTGCTGATAGTAAGTTAAAGTGAGGTTGAAGATGACCGCTCACGGGTTTAGGAAGAATCGGGCTCTTCACAAAATATTGCCGTAACATATCACCGCACGAGCAGTCATATTTGGCGGCAGATTTTATATGAAGTGTGGTCGCTAGGTACCGGGGCTAGCATGCGACTATCGATAGACTCGAATCGACAAGTTAAATTTTACCAAATTGTTTTATCCTATTATGTTAGCTAACATGCGCACCATAATAGACAGAATCACTGATTCGATACCATCATTAAGCCCACAGAACCAAAGCTGCTATATTATAAAACAAATACACACTCTAAGTGCCATATTTAACAAAATGTCGATATAAAGGCCGGATTTTACGACGACCACTTTGGCGAAGAGGTAAACCTATCTGCCTCAGACGCCAGTGGTTGCGGGTTCGATTCCCGCACGGAATAAGAAAAAAAAGTTCCGTGTCTGGGTGTTTATCTATTTATGTATTTATATTCTAGATTCCCCCCTAGTTCGCTACATGGTATCCCATAACAAAAGCTATTACTTTGGGGTCATGTAATTGGTGTGATTGGGTATTTTTTTTTTATTATTTTATTTATCGTTGTCGATGGTTGCATTGAAGGGTTTCTACTAACAAACCAATCGGATTAGTTGCCTTTTGACGACACGCTTATCCAGGGCCGGTAGGGCTAGTCGGACCTAGGCAGGCTTATTCATCGTCCAATTCAGGTATTTACTTTTATTTCACATCTCTTGTTTATTTATTTACACTTCCTTGTATGCCATTAATAAGTACAAAAAAAGGAAATACATGGGGATACAATTGGCGGTCTTATCGCTGGAAAGCGATCTCTACCAGACAACCATGGATTTAGAAAATTAGTATAATGTAGCTTGGTGTTAAAGGCATACCGACGATATAGAATATACCTAAATAAAAATATACTTACATTACAGATATATATAAATTTAAAATACACACATAGATATAATGACGACCGGCTGGTGTAGTGGTAACAATTAACATACATTGCCTTCTATGCCAGAGGTCCTGGGTTCGAATCCCGGCGGCGGCGGATATCGGTGTGATGAACACAGATATTAGTCGTCAAGTCATGGATGTTTATAATATGTTTAATTAATTTTATTCTAATAAAAAAAAAATGTATTTATTCAATATGTTTGTTTATATATTTCTTAAGTATGTCAGTTATTTAGTATCCATAGCACAAGTTCTTTAAGAAACTTAATTTGGGCTAGATAATGTGTGAGTGTCGGATTTTTAACAAAAAAAAAAAATATGTCTATAAATATACATACATATATATTTAAGTACA
Organism: Stenoptilia bipunctidactyla; assembly: GCA_944452665.1. Taxonomy (NCBI): domain Eukaryota; kingdom Metazoa; phylum Arthropoda; class Insecta; order Lepidoptera; family Pterophoridae; genus Stenoptilia; species Stenoptilia bipunctidactyla. Next base: position 18,903,955 of record OX101734.1, on the reverse strand, counting down.
ATATTAGGATCAGATTACTTCACAAGCTGACAAATAGTGGGACTTTAGCAGTTTTTTAAAGGATAGGAGTGATTTTGCGGATTTTACATTTGCAGGAAGTTCATTCCACAAACTTACTGCTCGAACCATAAAAGGCTTATGTAGGTAATCGGTAGAGTGAAGATAGTTCTTGTTCTACAGTATCTTTGATTCAAAATAACGTACCTAAGAAATGGGACTACCATGTTTTTTTATTTATTTTGACTTTTCAAGATTTCGGCGTTGTTGCAGGCGCCGTGATCACGACCAACCTCAATTTGTTGGGTACTATCGAACCAATTGAATCATGACCCACCATAAGTCCTTTTTGGCAAACCGTCTAAATGCTAGTAGGTCGAAATTCGCTTGAAGATAGGTTTCCTTGGTGACGAGCTTGTTATCATTTCATTCGAAACTGACATTTACTGAGTGAGCACAGAATTAGTACAGTATCTAAAATGTCCTAAGTGCATTGTACGCGACAGACCTTACAAGTTTGGCAGTTTCAAACTAATTATCCGCAAAGTGGGTTACGATTCAGTTGTTTCCATAGAACTTTATTAAAAGTTATAAAACCAAGTACTTTAAAAAGAAAACGTATATTAATTCCAGAATTTCAAACATGTATGCTGAATCAGTGGAAGAGTACCTCACCTTCACTCTCTGCGATGATGGCATCGAGATGGTGCACACCGACTACTCCGCAACTCTTGGTGAACTAGTCGAGTTGCATCTTCACCATCATCGCTCCATTCCGGTGTTTCTTAGCGCTTTGACTATGGAACTGTTCACACGGACCACCATGCAACATGAAATAGGGGAGTAGGTACAGTTATTGGCACCCTAGGCAATTTCGCATATTTAAAGGCCTCTTTAAAATCAATCAATTTAAATGTCTACTTAAATTTGACTCAGTATGGTTCCCTCATTATTTAAAACTAGATTCAAAGGGTTTAGTGTGTTAGGGATTGGATCTCCGATACTTCACCCACGTATAGTACGTTAAATTTTATCGACAAAATACTCTACAAAGGGGGGTCGCACTACTCACCCCTCTGAATGACAGCCATTTAAAATTTAATATCTCCAATTTCTACGAGTTCACTGAATATTGAATATCACACTCCATATTTGTTTATGGGTTAATTACCGACAAAAGCTTAGTATTTGCGTTTAAAACTGAGGAGGGTGCCTATAACTGGTGCGGGGCCAACAATAGTATCGGCTACCCTACAAGACGACTGAAGATTGACATTTGTGTTCGGTTAGTTTTAAAAGTGGTGACTGTGATGTAGTGTGTAGCGTGGTTTCTTACGTGATTAAAGTGGTAAGATAAACTCCTTAATTTCTTAAACTGTAAATTAAAATTGCAATTGTAAGACATAGAATTGTATTTGTTAAATAGCTTTAAGTAATTATTTTCGTGTTGGAAATTATAGGGTTAATGTTTTAGGAACATTAAACTCATTTGTATCCAAAAATAGGTCAGATGAAATATAAATGAAATAGAAAATATAGGATTTCACACTCTAGTTTAAGGTTTCTCTTTATGTCTTATTCGTGGACTTTGAACTCATCAGTTGCTAAAAATCTTTAACATTAGAGAGATTTTATATTAGTGTAATGTTGAATAAGGCACGTTGTACAGTGTGAAACATATTTATTGACCGTTCGAATTAAGTGATTCTTATACAACGGTAGAATAACAAATACATTGATTGTCAATATAGGTTGTCATTGTCAAATATACTATGTTATCGTAATGTCTATGTATTAAAGTCCTCAAAAAATATTATTTAATCATATTATTCTCTACTTGATGAACATGACTTTGTTTTTTATTTTTCTTCTGCATCAACTGCGTCTTATTTTAAATGTGAAAATTCATGTTTGAAACATGAGTACATATATTTGAATTATATTCGATTTAAAATAGTTATCTAATATTTCATTATTAAAATCGAGTTTTTGATTGAATAAATTCTGTACAGAAAGCAGCAGATCAAGTGTTACAAAAATATCAATTTTCCTGAGCCAATTTTTAACTTAACGTCGAGGACATAGAGTTCAGATTCAATTACAATTTTTGACAGGTTTGGAATGCTTGATCTGCTTCCTTATGTTCCTATATAATAAAATTTGACTTTCATTTTGACATCAGACGCGCGCGGTTTTATCCACGATGCTGTTGACTTCCTTTTTTGAAAAAAATATAATGACCGTTTCTATTGCTCGGACAAGTTAAGAAATTCAGAAAGACTTGTGCAAATAAAAAATTGTCAAAGCAAAAATACTTAAGCTATTCCAGTATAATCATGGCCGCGCAATCGAAACGCGGAGCATGGCGCGGCGATGGAGATCTCGATAACTACGATAGCCTCATAAAATATAGACTATAATCTTCCCTAAGATTGCATCATTCATCAGAATGTTGATTTTATATACCTTAATATTAAAGCATTTCGTGAGTCGATCCCCCGTAGACCCGGTGGGTCGACCCACTCCATTTTGTACGTCCCAGTCGAGGCGCAAGTATTTTTCGGTCGCTTATTTATAAAAACGATTTGTTATTTAAACATAAACATGGTTTTTTGATACAAAACGCATTTTTATTGAACACTTCCTATTAAATTCACGAAGTATTTTATTTGTTTATATATAGAGTTAATTTTAATTATAGCATCACCTCTTGCAGGCAGTTTCTCTACATGAATCCCACAAACATTTATTCTACGACTTTTTCCAAATCTTATCACAAAAAAAGAAAAACAAAATTTATTTGCTCATATAAAAAAATAATGTTCGCGTGGCCATATTTTGCCTACGCAAGGTGCGTGGCATTCCTACTCTCAGAGTTAGTAGTTACGCCAATTTAAAGGCAATAAATATTTTTTGTGTAGGAAAAAAAATAAGATTAATTTTAAAAAGCCGTAGAAAAAATGTTGTTGGGATTGATGTGGAGAGGCAGCCTGCATTAGGTAATGTGCTAATTAAAATTAATCCTGTATAAAATGAATATAATTACAATCACAATACTAAATGGAAGTAAACGCAAGGTAATGTAATTAAGATGCAGACATGTTTACGTACCGCGCGGCTGTAAGCTATTATTTTCAAGGTGCGGCCGAGCCTTTAGGCGTATTTGGTCCAATTCGCAGTTTGTCCAGTTTGCAGCTGGTCCATTTCGCGGTTTTCACCGCGGGTTTCAACCGCGAATTTCACCAACTGCGAGTTGGACCAACCGCGAATTTCAAAAAAGTCGGTCATGTTACAATACTGCAGTGCGATCACAGAACTTTGTCGAATCGTTTGTTAACGAATGTTCGTATAGTATGGAGACGGTTTTTAAGAAAAAATTGAAATCTATCCATTGCCGCACGGCCAGCTTAAATAAATGTGTGCCTTGTTAATTTTGAATGTTTGTAAACATGTTGTACTCATAAATATCTGTAAAATAAAAAAATACAATGTTACTCAAAACTTGCAACCGACTCCATACTATACGAGCATTCGTAAACATTCGTTAATATACGATTCGATAAAGTTCTGTGTTCGCACTGTATAGATAATATTATCGTGTTATGAGTCGGATATGCATTTATAAGCAACTGAGAGGTATTTAATTTGACCTTTAGATATAGTAATTTACAAAGAGAATTATCTGATTCGGTAACATTTTTTGTGTTTGAATCTACTTAGGTGCGCTCTCCCAGATAAAACTCCAAAGTGTCCATATTATTATTTAAGAAATGGCTTTGATAAAAACCATACATGAACCATATGATTTGATAATTCCTTTTCAATATAATTGTCAAGGTGTGGAACTAATGCGTGGAGTATATTGCCAGTGTTTGATTTGCTGTCGCAATATAATGTCGGTAGTATCTTCACTTTACATTAGGCGAGTAAGAAGATAAATTACATCTATTAGTTTTACCCGGGCGCCAGACTTAGCTTCAAAGATTTGCACAAATTTTTGACGACTTTGCAAAGGATTTGAACACATATTGACGTGACCTGCCAGACTTGCTTCGCAAACACTTTTCTCCACAGTATGCTAGTAGACAACCAACAAGATGGACAACGATTTTGTAGACTCAGTTAGCCTGTATTATTTGTGTGCATGTAATTATATATTTTTTATTTGTTATTTTTCGGGTTCCTTGTACATAGTTGCCCCTGTAACAACTCTACAAATTCCAGAACGCACTCGCTGCCCCAGTCCATTATATGGCCGCATGCAGTGTAACATGCACACAACCGTCCCGCTCAACAACGCTCGAGCAACTGGACACTGAACAAGTGTGGCAAGCCACGCAAATATTTGAACACATTCAACTTTGAATGCTTTGATGTGTAGAAAAAGACCGACTCCGGATGGCAAAGTGCAAATCTTTGTGCAAACGTTGAATACATATCCAAAGTCCAGCGCCACACATAGCATTCAAACATTTGTTCAAACATTTGAAGCTAAGTCTGGCGCCGGCCTTAGAAATAAGTCCTCATAGGTCTTAGGAGTTAAATTTCAAAATGTAATAAATTATTTGCTCACACGTTATTGTCGGAGTTGTCCAACTAGCTTTGTGTTCTTACGGAGTCCTTCAGGGTTGACAGCATTAGTGAGCTTTACCCCAGTCACCATTGTTAAGGTATTATATAATTAAATAAAAATGCTACAATTTCGTGTAAAATATTTATGAAGAAACAAGGACAATATATATCATACCATCATCTAAGGTTCGTAATAAGTTTAACTACAACAATTTAGTATTATTATATAGTCAGATACAATTAACAACGATACAACTAGGAAATAATTGACAAGACCAAGTCTGACCCACTTCTTAAGGAAATAATAAAAGTAAATATAATTTATATTTATTTGAAGCCCCGCGACTAATTTTACAATTATGACTAAAAATGGAGTTTATTCTGTTTACCTGTAATCCTTCATTTAAAACATCTTTGGATTTTCTAGATTATACAAAAAATATATAAATTAATAAAAAATACTGTTAATAATTTTGAATTTTAATCGAATTAATATTAAGAGCCATATTTTATTAAACATTAAGAAAACATTTGATAAAAATCTAAGTTAACTTGCAACAGCTTAGGAAACAACGTGGACTCCATAATAGTCGAGAGTTAAATGTTTAAAACCAAAGTTTAAACTATTTAAAGCTAAGCAGGACGCCGGAACACCTTACACAGAGAAACATCACACTTCGCTTGTAACAACTAACGTCGCGTCTCTAATTACTCGCACACAACTAATCATGGAAATTATTCTGGGAATAATTAAAAAGTAACAATAAATTACTTTCGATAACTACTACAGTCTATTAAAAATCACCTTTAATTTTTCAAAAGTAAAATGTTTTCGAAAATAAAGATAATTCTAAAAAATCTTACACAAACATAATACTGAAAACGCATTTTATATCATACCCTACCATTAAGAATTTCCACTCAAAACACATTCCAATAAAAAAATCCTGCGTTTTTAAACTCGTAAAGAAAATTAAATAAAAAATAAATTTCATTCGACTTTTGATAAATTATTGCACTACACGTAAGTAATAATTAACTTAAATATAAATATTGCAGTAAGCGTTATAACTTTGTTACTTGAGTTAAAGTAAACTTTTAAATATTACTATGAGTTAAGAACAATATCAGTCCGATGAAAATTCATCCTAATAGATTTATAATTATAGTTTGTAAACTAGAGCTTAACCAGTGGGACATGGAGATCACCCACGTATTTCATCATCATTCAGCCAGGAGACGCACACTGCTGGACAAACAAAGGCCTACTCAAGTTTCTTCACACCGATCGGTCCAGCGCTACTCGCATCCAGCCTTTACCAGTGACTTTGACAATTTATTACATTCAAACTAAATGTACGAAGGCAGCAGATCAAGCGTTCAAATTCAATTGTAATTGAATCTGAACTCTATGCCCTTGACATTAAGTTAAATATTGGTTGAGGAAATTTGACAGGTTTGTAACGCCTGCTGCCGTCTGTACTTACAAATTTTTAAAATGTTTTTCCTCATTTTGACAACCTAGGTCTTAGCAGGGATTGTAACGCAGATTTATAAATTTAACATTCATATCTGTAAATGTATATTTCGATCACAGAAACAAAGCTTTCTCAATATGTCTATGAAAGTGTTAACAGTAAACTTTTTTCAGTGTTAATAAGTGTTACAGGAATCTGGAGCATTGACAGCTTTAAACAGTTTATAGATAGTTAATTTTATTAACACTTTAGGATACTATGCAGTATTGCTTATGTTATAGATAAGAAAGTGTATAAATCTCATCAATGTTAATGTTATAAAGTTCTTAGATCTTAGACCGTGCTGCCTATCAAAATGAATACAATTTATTAAGTGTTGAAAATTGAATAGGGCTCGAAATGTCACACTGACTTAAATATAAATATTATGTCCCACGTGTTAAGCTATAATTACAAACTATAGTGACATTCAAACGTTCACCCGGAAAATTTAAAATTTATCTAAGAGTAACTAGTCCAAACATTGTGCTAACTACTATAATATTTTGACTAAGTGTTAAGTACGATTTGGTGCTCAAAAATGTAAAGTGAGTTATTATAAACTATTAAATTTATTATTTATCTACATTTTAAAAGATGTGCGTCAGAGTCTATTAATAAATTTCTCTAAATCTAAGATAACTAGAAAATTTAATTTGGAGTGTCTGGTACCTACATTATATCGATAACCAGTTTTAAAGAATTAAGATTTCCATTTTGGAAACTATTTCCTTTTTAAATAATAGTTATGTTTCATTTTACAATCCTCACACAATTTTAATAAAAAAATACAATATTTTTCTCCCACGTTACACTTTTCTCTTCCATTTCTTGCCTAACAAAATGTTATAATTGCGCCCATAATTTTCTCATGTTTGAAATCAACCCTTATTAAACCCCTGTATCACAAAATAAATCAAATGTTCTGCACAAATAAGAGTTGTATAAATACTAATTCATATTAGTTCTTCACGCCGTTTTCATTTGCTTCTTTCCAAAATAGAAATCTTCGTGCTGCGATGCGCAGCCGCAATTCTAAACAGCTCTTCATCAAATTGTTGACGCCGAAGATCTTCGGCTCCTACAGTCACTGACTCTGGACCGACAGGCCCTCAATCTTAAGTCTACAGGACTCGAGGGTCAGCCATACTTCTTTCCACTGACACGCTAATGTTTGTCACATTTTTTCCTGTATAATGAAAAAGGGTTTTAATGAAAACGAATTTAGTTTAAGAGGAATGGGAATGGTTGAATAATGAGGTAACTTCGGTGGAAAATTTAGAAAAATTGGCCAAACTTAAACATTTCTCACCTATATTCTATTTCCCATGTTTGAAGAAAGAAGCCTGAATGGTCAAATTGTCAAAAAACAATTATTGACAATTTGACCATTCCTGCAGGCTTATTAAATATACCATTAACAAGTATTTATTGAAAGAAAAAGGAGTCGGTTTAATTTTCCTCCTTAAACCATCTTTGAGCTCATTTTCACTTCCTAGCAGCTGAGATAGAAAAGCCGATTTGTCACTATTAAAAAAGTCTCATTTGTGTGTATACGCAGCCCTAATATAATGTCTGCCTGCCGCCTAATATCACAATTGTGATGGTTATTATTCGTTCATTCGATGAGCTTCCCAAAATGGCAAGCGGCACCACAAGCGAAACGTGCGATTGTCGCTCGCGCAGATGACTTAACATCTCCAGGAATTTACGGTTATTTGTCGCTATACTCCTGCCAACCATGGTTCAATAAGCTTTGCCGAGCGACACGCAGCTCGCTGCAGTCGACACCACTAACTTTAGGTGTGGTGGTCGCTCGCGCAAATGTCATAATATACAGATAGCCTAAACCCGTGTGCTGTCATTTTCGAGCTCATCTTCACTTACCTACTATTACATACAGGGCGTCCCCGTCTATGGGGCATCAAGGGAAAGTACCTTAAATATCGTAGATAGGTTATTTTGGTCAAGGAAGACTATATGATTTTTGAACATTAGTAATTCTGCATTTAAAGATTTCCTGTTATCACACCAATCGATGACAGACGAAACAAACAGTCGACGTCGATCGATTGGTGTGGTAAAACCCTAAGAATTACTTGCTTCGTCTGGGAATTGAACCGACTAAAGTCCGATAAAGTCTTCTTTGAGCATAATACCCTACTACGATCATTAAGATACTTTCCCTTGATTGTGGTCGGGGTTGCTCTTATATCTGGCAGCACTATTTCATGAATAATTTTGGTCTTAAACGATAGTTATAACTGCCTGGACCCATTATCTAGCGTTTTTTTTATGCGGAAATGTGTAGTTTTTGAGAAAATCCTGATTTAAAATTTTGAGGTTAGGTCTATGAAAATTACTGAATATTTGTCCTAAACAATTCAAAATTAATATCAAGCTGTGAGGAATGAAACAAATCCATATCTTCCAGTGAGGAAGATCAAAACTTACATATTTTACCATATTTTTATATATAAAATTGAATTACTTCAATCCGATAAGTATAAAAATTGTTACACAAGAAAGAATAGGGCCTTACAATTTTTTTACAAGGGATCATATTTTGTCTCAGACTCTGTTTTGTGCGATTATAAAAAAATAACCACAGAGATTAATGCAAGGAACAAAGCAAAGCGGAGCAATAATATAATAATATATCAAAAATAAAATTAATAGTAGATAATAAACAATAATAATTCATTCAATAACACTAGTTTGACAATATTTTTGTTTTTTTCTAACATTTGCTTGCAATCTAACCTCAAAAATTAAAATTAGTGTTTTTCAAAAACTAAACATTTCCGCATAAAAACCCGCTAGATTATGGGTCCAGGCAGTTATAACTATCGTTTAAGACCAAAATTATTCATGAAATAGTGCGGCCAGCTATAAGAGCTATAAGAAATAGTGCGGCCAGCTATAAGAGCCAACCCTTGTGGTCAACCGGTACAAAAAATCGCAAGTTCCGGGGTGCACTGGTTCAATAAACTTCCCCGAGCGACAAGCGGCTTGCTGCAGCCGACACCACGAGCTGTACGTGCTTTGATCTGGCGATCTGTGTCCCGGTTTTATTTTATGAAGAGCCTTGCTAAATCTTTGAGCTCTTCTGGACTTAACATCAGGTGAGATTGAGGTGAAACGTGGGTTTAGACACTAAAAAACCCTGTAGGTCTCAGTATATCAATAAATACATACCGCATGGTCCCGGATGCACAGGTTCAATAAGCTTCCCCGAGCGGCACGCAGCTCTCTGCAGTCGACACCACGAGCTGTACGTGCGGTTGTCGCTCGCGCAGATGGCGCGGCGCGAGCCGCCGCCGCACGCGCCGCACGACACGCAGCGCGCGCCGCTCGCGCCGCCCGACACACAGCGCTGGTTCGACCCGCATGTTATTGACGAGCACGTCGCGTTCGCTGGAGATGGTTGGGAAGTTATAGTTAGTGATCGTTGTTTTAAATTTATGTGATTTTTAGCTTTTACATTTGTTTGTTGGGTAAAACGGTTTCATAACAGACAACGTGAACATGGTATTTAATTATGCCTTAATTAACCTATGCCAGCGAATATGATCATGCATACAAATGTATGCTTAAATCCGCAGTAACTGGTGCCTAAGGAAAATAGTGTACCCCCATTCCCAATAAAAAGAAAACAAAGTAACTCACCTATACAAGCTCTCTTATACGCCAAAGGCAGGGCTCTCCCTCTTTCACAAGCAGCTCGTCTCAGCGCGCACACTCCAGCGTACGTGCGTCCGTCCACTGCGCACACCGGTGCGCCCGCGACCGCGCAGCCGCCACAGCGCACGCAATGCGCACCTAATTCCGCGTCCAAAACACAGCGTTTGTCGCCGCCGCAGCGGACGCCTTCGCAACTACCCACTGTAACAAAAGTGTAAAGATAATACTTATAATTTAGAGGTAACTCCGCATAGGCTTAGTATAGCCTTATCGTCCGTGTATAAGCGTATCGTAAAATCGCAACTTATTAAGAGTTACCCTCGCTTCGTCGTAGTACTTTTTCATGGTTCACCTTCCTAGCGACCACTATTCATATTAAATCTGCCGCCAAATTACACAACTCTGTCGGTTGTGAGATCCGGCAATATTTTATGAAGAGTTCCTGTTCCTTTTTAAATTCTTGTAAAGCTGGGTTGCAACGAACCAAGAGTCGCAATGGAGTTGGAGGTATCCAGAGGTACTGCTGATTAGTTAGGTAACACTGTGCTCGTTTTCTCTCTTTTATGACATGAAACAAAACAGCTGAATAACCGCCCCTGGATAACCGTCTCGTAAAAAGCGACAAATCCAAGTGACCTCCGCATAGTTGTAGTATCCCTTCAGGGCTCGTCTAATTACTAACAAACTAAAACTTATAGGTCTAAAAGCGACATGTTTTCTGGAATATCATTAGACAATTTAATTTACGTTCAAGGATAATGAAGATATGAATCACGCAGTTATTCTTTTAATTCCAAAGAGTTTGCATACCTTTACTGCTGGCTACATTGTATGGTAACTATTTTCGAATAAGTAGTAGGACAAAAACAAACACGCGGATCATAGTTCTCAGAGTATGAAAACAGATTAGACTATTATAATATTTTCTTAATTTTTCTCGAATAACACATAGAAAGTTTTGTTTTTTTACATGGTACTAATGAATAAATCGAGGCTACCAGGGCGATTTCAAAAATATATAAAGATTGGAGCGTTACATTAACGGTTAGGCAAGACCAGTTGTTTTTTTTTTAAATTTAAAGGCAAATTTTTTTGTTTGGTCAATCATAGTCGCGATCGTTCAACCTTTGTCTCACTTGATATTAAGTTTCGATGAGGTGGAAGATCAACCAGTCGGTCTCCAGAAAGTAAATTTTATGTTATCTTACAAATATAATAAATTTGAAAATTCGGATGTATGTATGGATGTCAGGATTCCTCAATCGTTCCTCAATCACGGCAGCATGGCTCAACGGATTTGGATGAAAATTGGAAAAGTGATAGTGTGCAGCCTGGAATAGGCTACAGGCTATTTTTTATCCCGATAAACGATATTAGAAATTGCGCGGTTCAAACCGCGCGAAACAGCTAGTTATATACTAAATTAGACATCAACTTATAATTTAAAGGTAAACACTTATTCATTTAATAATACCAGATAAGCGATACATCTAGATAAGTAGGTATGTACTTCAAACTTTTCCGTATAAAGTAGTTTAATATTTCAAGTGGCGATATCCCGACAACGTAAAACTTGACTTCAAGCATGACGAAATGATAAGATTTCATAGTACCATATAATTACTACCTAGATTTAGTACTCAAGTCTAAAATTCATAGCTCATTGTATGTTGTTAGTTATTGCAGCCATAAACCACAATCAAATATGAAAATAATTCAAGTAACCAACACATTTACGATTCAGTCAAAGTGAAACAATCCTTCGAGCCGGATAAATAACGACGCCAGACAATACTCTGCACAAATTTATAATAAACTATACTGGAACAAAAGGCAATTCTAACTTAAATCGTGTTATGCTTAAGTTAAATTTTTAACCGTTTCCTGAGTAATAGATAACGATAGCAACTCTTCAGTAAAGTTCTTTTATATAAGTACTTTACTCGTTGGTTACCACACCTTTTTCTAACTACAGACAATTATGCTGAACTGACGTTAAAATTGACAGCCTTAGAATTTTGTTATGCAAAACCTAAAACAATCACATCTAACAATAACGTAACACTTCTCTTAAACTTCAAATAACAAACAGTCTCAAAAGGCGTCAAGTTTTAAGTAAATCAGCGAGCGTTTCCTTGTTTCAATAGTGGACATTCAAGTCGAAATGCCCACTTTCCTGTACGTATTGCGGTTTATAGATCGGCATTAGTCAGCCCGTCTGGACCGCGATCAATTGGCTGTGTTTAGTTTTAGATTACAGTGCGTTTATCATGTTTGCAACGGATCAGGCCACAGAAACTGTCTGGTCGGTGACACGACTAAACTTGATTCCGTAGCGCCGGATGACAAATTAAATCGCTACCTGGCAATGTTGAAACTCTGGTGTTAGTATTTAAATCAGGATATAAGTAACTATTATGCTGATGAATATTTATCGGGTTATAAGGTTTTTAAATATATTAACCGATATAATGACTATGTAGATGCATGGCAACGTTGAAAAAATGAAGGAAAAACGAGAAGGAAAATGTAGTTTTGTGGCAATCAGCTCGCTTTTGCCTCTACTTGACCTGATACTGGTCCTGATAACGATGAGAACTAAAGCAACAGGAAATGAAACATTGCTGGGGATATGTAACAGAAATTAACACTTTTTTCAACCGACTTCCAAAAGGAGAAGTTTCTCCATTCGTATGTATGCTTTTTTGTGTCTTTATTACACGATTTTTTTGACAGTTATGAATCGATTTTAAATATTCTTGTTTCATATGATAGAGAATACTTCAGAAGTGGTCCTATATAAATTTTATCAAAATCGATGGAACACTTCATGAAAAATTTTAAATTAGATTGACGACCTTATATTTCAGCTACAGTTTTTGGATGGGAAGTCGGTTTTTTTAATGCTCTGCATTTGTTGATTATTTGACGTGTGTACATAAACCGTTAAACAAATAAAAAAGTAAACACTAAAGTCATTTCAATATCCAATAAATGGTATTTTATCCTCGGACCGTAGAAGGATAAATACGCGTTTAGTTCTGTTGCTAGTCTCTATTCTATCTACATTGATTCTTCTTGATTGTGATTTTGCTTTATAGGACGTTTCTCATCTATCTCATCGATTGCTGGTTCGATACTGAATATCAGCAGTCAAAATATCGACAATTAAAACATCAATTACTTTGATCTGTTGACTTACTAACCTGCTGACATTCTGAAGTACCTATTGAGATTTTGAATAGTTGGTCTTACGGTGTTAATGCTTTAATTGTCGATATTATGAGTGTTGAGATTCAGTATCAAACCCAGAGGAAAGTCCCAATCAACGGAAGAAAATATTAAAATTAAATCATTCCGGCGATCAGGACCGCGGTTCCAGACAAAGCGGTCCTAATCGACGGAAGCCTCGGGCAGCCCTGTTTTCTTATTTCATTTTATTTTCAATCAAAAAAGAAGGAGGTACTCAATTCGTCTGTATGTCTTATGTTTGTTACATCATAACTTTTGACTACGTGAACCGATTTTGATGATTTTTGTTTCATATCATAGAGAATTTGGTCCCATATAAATTTCATCAAAATCGATTGTGTATTTCATATATGTATGAATTCGGAGGTCTCGTTTACCTTGATTACCTTATAAGTACAACGTTTTGACGTGAAGTCGGTTTTTTTAATTTATTTTATAACATTATTTTCGGAAAACTTACAGCAGGCGTAGCACGGGTTTCATAAGAGATAAGTCACACGACAAGACATAATTTTGTCATAGTCCGGTAATTTGTCTTATATGACAGCACGGGCACACGACGTGACAAAAATGCTTGCCGCAACATATCTTTGTCTTGACGTTTATACAAAGAACGAGTTTAACAACTTTAAACCTCCAAATGTCATTTTTTAGTTTGTGAATTTTTTGTTTTAATATTTTTTTTAAGTTTTGTGTCAAGTGCCAAAAAGCAGTAGGTACCTTTACCGTTGAAGTCTTAAAAGAATCTGATTATAATAATTGATAGGCATAATTATTATTCATCATCATCATCATCACAACTCTTTGTAATGAGCCCACTGCAGGGCATGAGTCTGTCCGCTGGGTGACGAGGAGGTTATAGGCCATAATCCACCAAGCTGGCCCAGTGCTGGGTGGTGGATGCCAGAATTTTCAGGGCGCCGAAATGGCTTCTGACAAACCCTAACGACTACTGTATACAAGTATACCGGGACCGACTGCTTAACGTGCCTTCCGAAGCACGAAAGTCGTCGAGAGAAATGAATGGTCGGCGGTCACCCATCCAAGTACCGACCGCGCCGAACGTTTCTTAACATGTGATATCGTATGATACACACATTAACCATGGCGCCACGACGACTTCATAATTATAATTATGAAAAAATAATCTCACAACCTCCAAACCGCAGTGATAAAAAATGTTTGGCGATGTGTCAAATTGTGACAAAAATAAACAAAACGATGCCGCCATGCTATTAAATAAGAGATAGAACTTGAAAGAAGTCTTAAACATTTGTCAAGATGTGTTTGTCACGCATTCTAGATAAATTAAACTTGCCCCGTGCTGCTGTATAAGACTAAGCAATTATGTCGCTCAAATTGTGATATAATCTGTGACATAAGTCTTGTCTTGACAAGCCGTGCTACGCCTGCAGCTAGTTCAAAACATATATACTTAGAACACTTTAGTTAAAAAATGGCTGTTTAGGATTAAGTAATAAGTAGTTTTTAATTTTTGCATCGGCCACACTGATAATGAATAATGTAGTTTTTATTTTATAATTTGGCAACATTTTATCTTTCGCGCTCACTTGTTCTTTGAATTTAAGTTGATCTGTCGCACTTTTCGTTCTCGCTTTGCTAATTATTTCGTTGTCGCTATTTTTCGTATCTAATCTATTATTTAATATATTTAATTTGTTGTGATTGTGTCTGTGACGTGTAAGAAGAAACCTGTGTTTGGACTTCATCGAGTCATCATCACCGCTCATTATCCATTACCAGGTATTCGCGGAGCGACTGAGGTAAGTCTAGATAAACTGATTTCAATCCAAGGATACCGTGGTTCCTGGACTTGTGAGGTTTCGACTGTACAAGGTGAGTTCATTCGCAGTTATTTCTTTGCACGATCATTCACATCCATTTCATCTCATACTCCATTAATTTATCATATACAGTCTACTTTTAAAACCGTTCATTTTGGTCCTTCGAGCCGGATCTTAGGTACAGTGCCTTTCGTATTATCATATTTCATTTATTTATTGTATTTAACTTTTATTTGTAATCGTGGTTGAGGACGACGTGAAGGATATAGCCAATGAGTTTCACGATGCTCAACGCAAGCTATTAACAACCTGCAACAAAGCTGAGCAACGGGCTGAGTGCGGCATAACAATTAGTTTTGAACAAAAGTTTAAAAAAGTTCTCTGTTCTATTAGACAACAGGCTCATAGTGAAAGTAAATTGATTGTAGCTGAGTCTGTTTGTGCTAAGTTACCTAAAATAAACATAAAGCCTTTTGATGGTAGGTTAGAGAATTGGGTATCATTTAAGCAATTGTTTGATTCCTTAATTCACAGCAGGAACATATCAAATGTTGAAAAGCTGCACTATTTATTGTCGAGTGTGCAGAATGGTGCATATGACTTAATTAAAAACTATCCCCTCACCAATGACAGTTACTTGGATGCATATCATAGTCTGTCCAAGTATTATGATAGGAAGAGACAAATAGCAACCAGTTATTATGAGAAGTTGGTTTTCTGCAAACCAATTTCTTCTAAAACTGGTACTGAGTTAGAGCGGGTAAGCAGAACTTTCATAGAAAACCTAGCAGTGTTGGAAAAGTATAAGTTGCCTGATAGAAACTTTATGCTGTTCCACCTGCTATGGTCAAAGTTAGATCGTTTAACTCAAGAAGCATTCCAGTTGGAGTTTAATTCAGATGAGATTCCGCAGTTTAATGAGTTGCAAGCCTTTATTGAAAAGCACATTAGAGCTTTAGACACATCTGGAATTAACTTTTCATATTCTAAAGCCAACCAAAGACCTAAGCCAGCACTGATAGTTAATGATAACTCAACATGCACATATTGTTCTGGTCAACATAATCTTTTTAGCTGTCCAGATTTTATAGATTTGGATGTAGGTGCACGTTTTAAATATGTAAAGGATAGGAAGCTTTGTGTGTGCTGTTTATCAAGTGGCCACCAAGTAAAAGCCTGCTCCTCTCGTCTTCGTTGTGAGGAATGTAATTACTCACACCACACACTGTTGCATTTCAATAGGCCGTTAAAGACAGCAGCACAGGGAGATAGTACCAGCCAACCCACCGTTAATCCTCCCAGTGTAGCCTTAACATCTGCTACCCGAGTTAGCAATGTCTTGTTTTCTACGGCCAGGGTTTTATTAAGAGACTCGAGCGGAAAATGGCAAACAGTTAGGGCATTACTAGACTGCGCTAGCGCATGCAATTTTATAACTGCACCATGCGCCAAGCGGTTAGGTTTGCAAGTTAGTAGAAGTGACCAGACCATAAGCGGAATAGGTAATTCTTCGGCCCACCCTCAAGGTATGCTATCATGTGAGTTTAGGTCACTCCATGATAGCAAATACACATTTAATTTGGAAGCTTTAGTGCTGCCTACAATTTGTGCTGAGCAGCCATCTTGCCAAATAGAGACCTCAAACTTGGCACATCTTAAACAGTTAGTTTTGGCCGATCCCAACTTTGCTTGTCCGGGCCCAATTGATTTGTTGCTTAATGCTGACATTTTTGCATCCATTCTCGTTTCTGGGCTAAGACAAGGTAGTCAGGGTCAGCCAAAGGCACTGAATACAGTTTTGGGATGGATTGTCATGGGAGGCTGTGATGTGACAAATGCTAATAATACTAGTATAGTTGCAAAGAGAGATTGCCTTTTTGCATCAAATTCTACACATTCACTGTCTAATTTAGCTTTGGACTCAGCAATCAAAAGATTTTGGGAAGTAGAAGGTGTTAGTGCACCTAAGGTGCACTTGTCACACAGTGAAGCAAGATGCGAGGAGTACTTTGTAAAGTATCATAAACGTCATGATGATGGGAGATTTATCGTTCCCCTGCCTTTTGTAGACCCGCTAGATAAGCCTACTTTCAGTAATTCCCGTAGCATTGCCTTCAAGAGATTTGTTTCACTGGAAAGGAAACTTAATTCCAATCCTGACTTCCGCAGAGCATATGTGGCTTTTATGGAAGACTATTTGGCTTGTCATCATATGGAGGAGGTTGAGGCCCCTACTTATGATGTCGGTAAATACTACTACATTCCACATCACGGTATCTTGCGCCCTGACTCAATAAGTACTCCGCTTCGGGTCGTTTTTGATGCTAGTGCCAAGGATTTGAGTGGTAAATCCTTGAATGACACCTTGCATACTGGTCAGAAATTACAAACAAACATTTTTGATTTACTAATTCGTTTTCGTTGGCATGCCATCGTGTTTACGGGAGATGTTAAGCAGATGTACCGTCAATTACTGGTCCCGAATGAGGATGCAGAATACCAGAGAATCTTATGGCGTCCCTCATCCGATGTACCTGTGCGGGAATATCGTCTCCGCACCGTGACATACGGGGTATCCTCAGCACCATATATGGCTCTTAGAAGTATAGCTCAATTGGCGAGTGAGTCTTGCGAAGCATATCCTTCTGGCGCCGAGGTTCTCGCCAGAGATATATACGTTGATGACCTGGCATCAGGTGCTGATTCCATTGACCAAGCTCTGTTGTTGCGACAAGAGCTCACCGACATATTTTCGTCCGGCGGCTTTCATCTAAGAAAGTGGACTTCAAATAACCAGTCCTTCTTCCAAGGCCTTTCACCATCGGATGTTTACTCGGAGGAGTTAATTAACTTCGAAGATGCTGAGAATACCTCTCTCAAGATCTTAGGACTGTTATGGCGTCCTCGTTCTGACTGTTTCCAGTTCAAGGCGTCTGCTAGTCATGACTCCCGATGCACAAAACGTATTATTTTATCGCATATCGCTCGCATGTATGATCCATTGGGATTTTTAGGTCCTGTGACATTTCATGCCAAGTATTTGATGCAGCTACTATGGACATCAGGTGTGGCATGGGATGACGATGTTTCTGAGGATATAGCTCGGGAATGGGGGACCTTTAAATCTCAATTATCGTGTCTCTCGTCTATTTCAATTCCTCGTCGAATCCTCAGGGGGACTTTTGTTGAGGCACAACTTCACGGATTTTGTGATGCATCGGAGCGTGGCTATTGCGCTGTTGTGTATTGTCGAACCTTGGATTCTCAGGGTAATATTTTCGTGCAATTAATATGCTCCAAATCGAAAGTCGCACCCCTTCGTACCTTATCTATACCACGGTTGGAGCTTCAAGCTGCAGTACTGTTGGCAGATCTTCTTACTTCAGTTCTCGTTTCGCTGGAATCAATTTATAACACATTCAACATTTTCGCATGGTCAGACTCTAGTGTGGCATTATCGTGGATCAAATCGTGTCCATCTAAATGGAAAACTTTCGTGGCCAATAGAGTCAGCCATATCCAAGAAAAAATTCCTCCTGAAAGTTGGTGTCACGTTAGAACTTTTGACAACCCCGCTGACTGTGGATCACGTGGGACTTTGCCAGGAGAATTTTTAAAGCAGGAACTATGGTGGAATGGCCCTTCTTGGCTATCGGAGCCTAAAGAAAAATGGCCAGTAGTAAAATTCCCGCTTGTTTCTGAAGCTCTGCACAGTGAGCAAAAATGTGTAGTTCTCCTAGCAACTGAGCAAGAGGTTGAGTTTCTTGATCTCTTGCTCAAAAAATACTCGTCACTATCGAAAATTCTAAGAATTTTATCGTACTGTTTTCGTTTTCGAAATAGTTCATCGACCAAACTTGAAAGGGACAGTGTTTCTTGTGGAATTCAACCTGACGAGCTCCACCGTGCACTTATCTTCTTAATCAAGAAAGTTCAATCGGTAGCTTTTCGTCAAGAACTGTTGTATCTGGAAAGGGGTGAATTAAATTCATTACCTAAAGGACTTCGCAAACTGTCTCCTTTCATAGATGAGGCGGGTCTTTTGAGGGTGGGCGGCCGCTTGACTAATGCCGATGTCAGCTTCGGCATCAAGCATCCGTTTTTATTACCTAGGGATCATCGCTTCACCTTGCTTTTGATTGATGATTATCATCATAAACATATGCATCCTGGCGCACAGACGCTTCAAAATTTGATATCGCAGTCCTTTTGGATTTTATCGGCTAAACGAGCTATTCGGTCGGTAGTCTCTGGTTGCGTTAAGTGTTTTCGCGCAAATCCAAGACCTGCTCAACCCCCATTGATGGGTAATTTGCCATCGTACCGCGTAAGCGAAGTAAAGCCTTTTTCGAGCGTAGTAATCGACTATGGGGGTCCCTTTGATATTGCCCTTGGTCGTGGAAGAGGTGTTAAAACGTTCAAGGGATACATTTGTGTATTCGTGTGTACAAGCACCAGGGCTGTTCATATCGAGCTCGCATCGGAGCTCAGTACGGATGCTTTTTTGGCTGCTTTGAAGCGCTTTATTGCACGCCGAGGCCGTTGCATTCATATTGTTTCCGATCAGGGTAGAAACTTCATTGGAGCTGCTAATCAACTCGCAAGTCTTATGCAGACTGCGGCGGGCTCACTAACAATAAAGTTTACGTTTAGTCCACCAGGTAGTCCCCATTTTAACGGTTTGGCTGAAGCTGGTATCAAGTCAGTTAAAACACATTTGTCTCGGGTCATCGGTCTCCAACGTCTCACTTATGAGGAGTTTTATACGGTGTTGTCTCAAATAGAGGCAATGTTGAATTCCCGTCCACTAACTCCCTTAAGTACTGACGCTAACGACTGCTTGGCGCTTACTCCTGCACACTTTTTAACTTTAGAACCCTTGACTGCATTACCTGAAGAAAACCTAACTGCTCAGAACATCAGTGTACTTCATCGTTGGAAGCTTATTCAAAAAATGCACCAAGACTTCTGGAGTAGATGGCGCAACGAATACATCCACACTTTACAGCAGAGGATGAAATGGGATAAGTCGAGCCCTGATCTAAAAATAGGTACGCTTGTCCTGATCATAAATGAGCAAACCAACCCATTGCATTGGAGCATGGGTCGCATTGTCTGTCTGCATCCAGGTGCAGATGGAGTTTGTCGCGTGGTAACTGTTAAGACTTCTTCTGGAGAGTATAAACGGCCTGTCGTAAAGGTTTGCCCTTTGCCCATTCTTCATTGAGTCTCATTCAGGTATTCATTTATTTATTTCTATTTTTTTGTCGTTTTTTTTGTCATAATTATTGGACATTCTTCGCGAGCCTTTTGTTTATTTAATTTTAACTATTTTCGTAAATTATGCATTTAGGTGGGCGGAATGTTTAGGATTAAGTAATAAGTAGTTTTTAATTTTTGCATCGGCCACACTGATAATGAATAGTGTAGTTTTTATTTTATAATTTGGCAACATTTTATCTTTCGCGCTCACTTGTTCTTTGAATTTAAGTTGATCTGTCGCACTTTTCGTTCTCGCTTTGCTAATTATTTCGTTGTCGCTATTTTTCGTATCTAATCTATTATTTAATATATTTAATTTGTTGTGATTGTGTCTGTGACGTGTAAGAAGAAACCTGTGTTTGGACTTCATCGAGTCATCATCACCGCTCATTATCCATTACCAGGTATTCGCGGAGCGACTGAGGTAAGTCTAGATAAACTGATTTCAATCCAAGGATACCGTGGTTCCTGGACTTGTGAGGTTTCGACTGTACAAGGTGAGTTCATTCGCAGTTATTTCTTTGCACGATCATTCACATCCATTTCATCTCATACTCCATTAATTTATCATATACAGTCCACTTTTAAAACCGTTCAATGGCCAATTAAAAGTTTTCACAAATAGGTACCTAGTGCTCTTTGTTCGTTGATTCTTAGTTACTACCAACCTCAGTGAAGATATTTGACGAAGAATAGATTGCATGAAAATTTATACTATGGATAGTATATTATATAAAGGTTAAGTAAACAGCTATTTACTTAACCTTTTAATTACTATGAACTAGCTGTTTCACACGGTTTCACTCAATCACCGCAATTTTTAATCCTGTGGAAATATCGAGATAAACAATAGCCTTTGTGCTATTCCAGACTATACTCGTACATTATCACTATGCTATTTTCATCATCTAATTTCAGCTGCTCTGCCGTGATTGAGCAACAAACATCGATACATCCAAACTTTCACATTTACAATATTAGTAAGATACAGAAAAAATACTGATATAAATACCTTTCCTAATCTATTGACAGACTTTGTCAATTTCAGACATACTATTGTTGCACTCGCCCACACAAATTTTCATCAACGTTATTTTAGGTGAAATTATTAAAATCTGCTGCTTACGCAAACTTCTAAGAACAACTGCGTAGAACAGCTCACAACGGATGCACAATGATCGGAGTGTTCGCGAGACACGAGTTTCATAACACTGCATTTAATTAAGGTCAAATACCCTGAATCTATTAAACATTTTTTCTGTATACATGTAAAGAGATGTCTTTAGGGTTTGTCAGAAGCCAATTCGGCGTCCTGGAAATTCTGACATCCACAAAACAGTAATTTTTTTAAATATCGAATATTTTAAACGGCGAAATTCATTATTAAATTTCTTTATAAAATTTGCTGTGTTATGTAATTTGAGCGTAGAAACAGTGTAAATCTTGCACACATTTTCTTATCTACCTATCTCTATTATTTAGATCGATTCGTTCATTGTTTTGTTCAATACCTTATGCCTATTCTAATAATTAGGTTCCCTGTAGGGTTTAATGTCAATACATCCCGGTACGTCGAGAAAGGATAACCACGAGAAGTCGTGAATTCGGTCTCAATAAGTAATATCCAAATTATTTTATTGTAAGGTCAGGTTATCGTAACTTCTTCATTTTCAATATAGCTACATGATCAAACATTATTGTGTTCTGTCTAGACCTGTTTGAGGCTGTAAACTGGACGACAGCGACAGCGACAGCAAGAGCGACAGCGGCGCGGTCAGCGATTTCCGCGACACGATAGAAAGTATTGAGTTTGTATGAAACCGCGACAAATCACTCGAGTACCCGCTGCCGTCCAGTTTGCAGCCTTATAAAGAGCCAGTTCCTATCACAGCCCGTGTACCCATCATAAGATAATATTAAACTTAAACTTTAGTTTATAAATCTCAAATAGTTAGAGAAACTTGTTTGATTTGATTTAAAATTGATAGAAATCGGTGGTTACGCAAATTATGAGAAAAAGCAAAGTTATTTAAAGTCTTAGGTCACAGTTAGTTCAACGTTATACAGGGTGACTGGTGAGTCACTTTCGAAATTCGAGGACGTAGTAGTTTGTGATCATACACGAAGAGAATATAAATAAATAAATAGAATTCATTACGCAAAGCATGGTTACATAAACGTAACAAAATAGATACTAAGCTGGTGGTAGTGTGATTGTGGCGGTAACACTGCTGTGTGCGTATTGACTGAGGCGCGCAGCGCGTCTGAAAAAGTATAGTAATGTCTCTTTGTTATTTATAGGGACTTCTGGTGAAAACTTAAGTACCTACTTTTATTACATAATTATGATCAAAATCGAGTACAGAGTGCTATCCATCAATATCTAAAATTTGTCACCATACAGTCACCCTGTATACAGCACTCTGTACTCGATTCTGATCATAATTATGTAATAAAAGTAGGTACTAAATTTTTCACTACAATTCCCTATTAAATAAATACTACAATGTTACTATTTACTTTACATACAACTGAGTCGATCGCGGCACGTGACCTGGCACGCGGATCGCTGGCAACGCTAGTGTGACCATGCGTGCGTTACGTAATCAATTCTTTAACTTTCGGTTAAGTTATTCAGTAAATAATTAATATTAATTTTTTATTATATTTCTCTTCATGTATGATCCCAAAAATTATCACGTAGGTACTTGAATTTCAAAAGTGACCCACCTGGTCATCCTGTAGTTACATCCAAATGCACGATTTTTTATCTATTTGGTATCAATCGTTGATAGAACAAGGAGCCTTCGTATCCGAGTTCGATGCCCCCAATACCAATGTAGTCTACAAATAACGTAAAAAATGACACTTTAAAATAAAAATATAGGCTAGTAATAAAATAGTAATAAAAATAGATTTACGCCTAATTTTTCGACATACGGATAAAAATTATCTGACAATAAAGTGTTAGCCGGCGAAATAAAGTTGTTTTACGATTTTTTATAATTGTATGACATAGAATGAAAAAAAATCGGGCTTAAAAAAATGCTGATCAAATCCGGTGACAGTCTCTTACTCCATATTTTTATTTTACTAAGCACAAACTCACCATCATCTATTTAATATCGTGTTCCCGACATCGTGATGCATTGTTCGAGGTTCGCCTGCCACGTTACAAATCTTACGAAACAGACTTTTTTAAACTGAATACTGAAAAATACGTCTCCTAAGTCTCATATTTTTCTTGAAATATTTAGCTTTGTAGCCCATATAGTAATTAATTAAAGTAGGGAGCCTTTAATACTACGTACTAACGACGCGACGCCCTCACAACATCTATCATTTTATGTATATTTCTATAAGCTTTTATCCAAAATGGCTTTTTAAATTACTGAGATGCCTTTGACTTTTGTTGCATTCCAGGTTGTAGTCATATTCTGCTGGAGAAAGGAAGGGTAGTGCTGGACGCCTATGAAGAAACTAGCTTTTGCCCGCAACAACGTTGTCAAATATAAACATTGTTTATATTTAACACAACCAGTCATTGAAGAACCTTTATATCAAGTATTACATCCATGCACTGAAGAAATAATTGTTCATACAAACTAAAAAGTCCAATATTTCGTGTTCCCGTGGGAATGGTGGGAACTTCTTTCACAACACTAACAGTTTCTCACTGGGAAACCTTTGTATCACAAGTATCACATCTGTGCACTCATGGATTTTTTTTTTCATACAAACTATAAATCGTATTATTTCCCGTTCCCTTGGGAATTTCGGCAATTACTTTCATAGCACAACCAGTCACTCTTTGAAGAACCTTCATGCCAAGTATCACAACCATGTACTCAAGGAATAAGATTTTTCATACAAACTAAAAAGTCCAACTCCTTCCCGTGGGAATTTCGGGAATTCCTTACATTAAACTAACAGACACTTATTGAGGAACCATTATACCCTAGTATCACATCCACGCACTCAATGAATAAATTTTTTTCATACAAACTAAAACATCATATATTTCTTGTTCCCGTGGGAATTTCGGGAATTGCTTTCATAACACAACCAGTCATTTTGTGAAGAACCTTTATGCCAAGTATCATATCCGTGCACTCAAGGAATAAGATTTTTCATACAAACTGAAAAGTCCAATTATTCCCGTTCCCGTGGGAATTTTGGGAATTCCTTGCTTAGTGCACCCCTACATCCCCTAAAGAATGTATGTTCCAAATTTCAGCTCTCTACGCCCAGTAGTTACGGCTGTACGTTGTCTGTCAGTCACTCAGTAACTCAGTCAGTAACGGAACAGTTTTATATTGATTAGAAGAAGATTAGATCGTGATTCAAAAAGCGCCACAATATGAATGCACACGTATTAATGAAAGAAACTAGATATCTATGCCTAATTATTTTAAATTTATAATATGTAATAGTTAAATGAAATTAACGTTTTACATACATACATACATACCTACATACATTACTTCACGCTGTATCCCTGGGGTAGACAGAACACCGGAGGCTGTAAAACCAACTTATGTCACGTTTGACAAAGGGAGGAATTATAATGATGGAGAGAGGCTATTGCAGTGACAGGGGGTCTGCCTATCGCCCGCCAAAGTGCCAATAAAACCCTTGTCCCTTAACTAACTTTTACAGTATGTCCGGGAAGAGAAGCAGCTGGCACATACTATGTTTTTCTTTCGCTCCCAGTCCTGCATGAAAGCACCTTAACGTTTTATTATGATTGAATATGATAAAACAAATTTAACAGTACAGACACATTATGTTTTTTACAATTATTCCTACGTCATCCAGACACTAAACGTTTTAACGTCCGTTCTACATGAGCTAGACCCGTCATCCGTAAAAGCCTTATTTTTTATTGTCCAGCCTGGTTATTTATAAGAACTACTGTCTCGCTGTATAATTATTAACTTTTTCCCTCGTATTTATACATAAGAGCATATTTAATGCATGTTTACCTCAGCTCCTTGGCACCCGTCTTGCAATTGCTAGTATTATTGACTTGTGCCCGCACTAATTATAGCTTGAACGAAAACTTCACTCCAACTGCACTGTTCGCTGCTGGTTTCTTGTTTATTGGTATTTTATTCAAAGTTTTTTAAAGATACTCGGTATATTTATATTGGCATGGCTTAGAGCTATTATCATTAGGTATGCCATGTATCCTGTTAAGTAGTACAAAAGCGTTATTTGCCAGTCTTCATGATTAGCAATAATAAAATCTAACACGGTCCGGTATTTTAATGACAGTTGGTTTAAATAATATTATCGTATTAAAAGATACTGCGAGCTTGTAATAATTTATGAGCATGTAGGTACCTACTACTAGCAGAGTATCCCAGACAGGTAATGATTTCTTAAACGATCTTTGGTTAAAGAAAGAGACAATTCATCTTATATGTTAAGTATGCCGCTCGATATTCAATTGGGTACTGATGTGCTACTTTCGTGTGTTATTTATTGCCAAAGCGTAGTAAATACAGCGAGTTTGGTCAATATCTGAACGAATACAATTGAATCCTTTTAAGTAAATAAGTAAAATATTGAAAAATAATAACAGAAATTATAAATCTGCTAATTTCATGTAGTTTTAACTAATATTCCCAGTCACGAACATTTCATTTAAGCTCAAAACAGGTCTTTCAAAACAATAAAAAACATCATAAACCTAGACATATAGAAAACAGCTTACAATCTCAGCTCACAATAAAAGTGCAGTCTATAGTAACAAATAAAGTATATTTTCATGGTGGTTATTTTTGCAGATCCATTGACTGGTTCTGCGCTCGTGTGTATAACGGTCCAGACTCGAACCCTGACGGTCACGTATGCGCTGCGCTCGCGCCGTCCGCCGCCGGTCCGGTTTGCTCCTAATTGCACCCATTCTGTGACATTACTTCAAAGCCCATTATTGCTCCACTGGACTTACTCTTGATTTTAATTTTTCAAGCGACTTTATACTTTAGAATCCAGTTTTTGTGCTACTAGATGTTTACGGATACCACGTGTTTTAGCGGGAAAAATTTTTCTTTTAATAGTTTGTAATTTTTTTTGTATGTTATGTTTTTTTTTGTATGGTATTTTAATGAAGAAGAGAGACTATTGCAATGACAGAGTCCCATAACATTACATTATGCCCAGGAAGAAAAGCAGCTGGCACATTCTTTGGTTTTCTTTCGCTCCCAGTCCAGAAATAATTATAGGCTTTACAATATTAGTGGGTAGGCACGATAAGATTTGCTTTTTGACCATTTTCTAAACACATTATTACCTTGATTTCGTGGTTTTAAAGTTTAAAATCCTTACTAATAGACCCGCCATCATAACCACGTATTAGCATAGGTACCTGTGTTCCGGTTAAAGTCGTGGAGCAGTTGGTACCATCGCAGAAACAAAGCCGATCAGAAGATCGTGCGCACGAGTGCATAGAAAGTTGTCGGAAGCCGCTAGCACGCTGTTTGTCGGCTGATTTTATTTGGATTGTGATTCAAGGGTCATCGCTTAGAATTTGTACTAAATGAGTCCTTCTATCTATTAACTCAGCTTAGTAGATGTTGCGTTGTTCAGGTGCAGTACGCATAATTCTCAGTATGATTAGACGACTCTCAAAATAGGTTAAAAGACACGGTTACCCATCATTGAAAATTACGAACCAGCATAAACAAAAAAGCACAAAGCGTAATTTTATTCCCTATTTATAGCAAACAAAGCCACAGGCGCAGCTAGTTACACCCACAGCCGGTTACCTTGTCCTATGACAATCTTGCGGTGAGCATCGCCGGAATACATGCGTCCGCGCAGACGGATTTATTAGAAAACCGCGGGTGTTCAATTACGCCCTAATTGTCCAGTCAGATGCCCTTTTAACACGACGACGTTAATTCGATATCGGTAAGATAAGTATATATAAGCTTGCGTTTAAGAGGTAATTAAGGGAGTTTGATTTATACATTGAAACAAATTTAAAAAATTGGTGGCGGTTCAGTAAATTATAGCTAGGTATACCTACTGTTAATAATGTAAGTTCGTTTGAATCAAGATCAAAATTGAATACTTACAATAATAGAGAAAACAATAGGTATTCTTAATTCATAACTCCTAAAATAGTCAATTACCTATCGCATTTTTTTAGTCAAATAATGATAGGTAAGGGAGGCTAACTGGACACTAGGATTTGAGGCTTGTATGTGAAAAGCTATAAACTTATAGAACTAAGGACCTGAGGAAATCAGAATTTTGAACCAATACATAGTCAGTGTTTTATTTTAAAAAAAATTTCATCAACATTACGGTTAAGAGAAAATCTTGTACACACATACACCAGTTTTTATTCTATAAAATTTTCAAGATTTATCAAATAAAATACGTTTTTAGTAGGATCTGTTCGCGATTAAGTATAACTTGTTTACATTTTAACTCAATGTGGCGTCTTTACTGACAACGTGGTCGTGTTAGTCTTTTATTAAAAAGAAAACACTATCAGCCAACCACCAGTTATTTCCTTTTGCAGTTGACAGACAAACAAAAGAAGAACGCAAACTATCTTTTATTTTATTATAAGTAAAACAATTTCTACATGAACTTCCTATGGAAATAATGCGTCCAACCGCTCACTAGACTCTACAATTTACCCGTGGTTTAATAATTAGTAGCCCCGCAGGCTTATCGTCCTATGAGTAAAATAAAAGAATAGAAATAATCATAGAGAAATGAAGGGAAGCACTGGAGGGTCGTTGAAGCGTCACTAAGGATTTGAATCGCATTATTCCCAGTAATTTCAAAAGCTGTTCACGTATGATTAAACTTTTTAAAAGCTAGTGAAATGATATGAAGCTTTATCGTAGCTTTTTACAGACCTTTGTAAAGTAGGATTGTTGAAGAGTTTTTTGAGCAGAAAGTTATTGTGATACTTAGTATGGAACTTATTATTTTTTTCTTTGAATTTATGATTGAGAGAGGCCGAAGTTTTATAGTTAAACGTTTAATTCTGAATTATTTATTAATACAGTTATTTATTTATGAAAGTATCGTTTAAAGCTCCAATCTGCCTTTATTTATTTGTTGAAGTACAACGTCATTAATATACGAAGAAAGCCTTCGCGTATGATACGAAATATAAATATGTATTTATTATCTTTGAAGGAATTATGATGAAATCAGTCTTTTGTAGCGGATACTTTCAAATCCACGCCTGGATATTATGGAATATAAGGTAATAAAAAAATTAAAAAAAAATTACCTGACAATACAATAAACAATTTCCTTGAGAAGTGAATGTTTTCACGGTTCATTTTATTTTATTTCTTTCATAAAATGCTACCTGCATCTTAGTTTTAAAACGCCTTCATTTAATGTACTCATAAAATAAGCATTATCTCCACAATATTAATGTTAGTTAGTGAGTTATTAGCAAGAGTTAGCTATTTCCATTCACAAGTTTGAACCTGGAGCCCGGCATCGTCGGACAGGCGTATCGTTCATCGCCGGGCGCTATTGAGCGCCGATCCTAATTGAGATGTACCCACACTATAGCAGTTACTATTATACTACCCATACTCTCATTAAATCGAAAAACGACTGGCTAACTGCATTCAATGGCCGATTGTTTCTTCCACAATGAATGTACCATTCCACAAGAAAAATAGATCCAGATCCAGTAGAAACTATCATTTAGTTATGATCTCGAATAAGCGCTTATATTAGCGCGGTCCTTGCAGTCGTGCCTCTCGTTATTATCCATTTTTTTTCCAGCTTCAAGCGGTTTCTGTTGAAAAATTAAATTGCACGATACAATCTTTACCGTCGGACTATGTAATGATACTATTAATTTTAGTTTGTTCATTATTAACCTGCCTAATAAACAAAATAAACGACTGTAAACGAACTGATATTTTTTAGTCTCTATCCAAACTTTTGGCTTAGGAAGTGACTCACCAAAACTTCACCTCTCTGTATATTTATTTACTTTTCGAAAAGCTGTAATTTTTAAAGTTTTACCTACATCTATTTTGATGAAAGTATATGAGCCTGCCTCTGATTTATGATCTACCAAAAGAAACAAGAATTATCGAAACCTATTTAAATTGACGAAATAATCCCGACACATAATAAAAAAAACTTCGAATCGAGAATCCTCCTTTTCGAAGTCGGTTAATTAATTTCAAAGATTCTAGTATTCGAAACGATAATGTACAGCGTGGATTCTTGTGCTTAGGTAAAAAGAGGCCTTGGTTTTTTGCTCAAGTCCGGTAAATGTTAGTAGGGAGTGATGACGCGTATACGCGTGCATTACTGCGCGTGTGTGACGCGACGGCGCGTCATGCGCCCGCGCCGCTCGCTCCAGACAACCAACAACGGGTGAATTAAAAATTTCCATTTTGTGAACGCTCGAGCGCCGCAAACTCGTTTCAGGTGATTGAAAAACGAATTTTGAGTTGTCATTCTTTTTGCTGTACTTTCATTTTGCTTTTAGTGCACTTGCTGAATTTTAATAAGTTGAACTTTAACCATCTCGAGTGTTTAAAGATTATTCACCATAAATTAAACCGTTGGAATATTATTCGTTTAAACCACTTAAAAAAATATGAAAAGTTAGCTCATCATTGTTCATTATTTTTGTCTCGTATCTGACAAGTGATTTTTATTGACGGTGATGTTTTAAGGTTTTTTTAACGTTTTGTTCGAGATGAAACCTGATACGACGGCCTTCTACTTTGAGCCTGTAAAGCGGATATATCTTTTCACTTGGAAAACTTTGATGGGCAACAATGTTGCGCAGGCGATCGCGGTTTCGCTTGCAGGTTGGCTGCGCTTGAAATAACATCGTGTGGGTACTTAGATAGAGTTTTTAACTGCTTACCATTACCTGACTCACTGTAGTCACTGTTGCTAAGTGGCTGATAGACAATTGCCAAACATACTTTATATTGCATCATCCGTTTTTATACATAAAAAGCTATCTGTGTTTAGAAGGAGATTGTGATGAAAATCAAAATTTTAATTTCAATGTCAGTATCTTTGTCTGGGTATGATCAATTATCCATTTATGTCTTCGGTAATTTCAATGATTACTGATAAACTTAATTGAGTTTAAAGAATTAAAATATCATGTAGTTTGAATCAGTTTGTTAATTCATATCTTATTATCTAAATTGCGTGACGATCTCTCCTAAGAATGCATGCATCAAGAAGGATTAATACATGAAGGATCTAAAATGGGAAGGTGGAAACTTAACACATTTAATAAAACTAATCCATTCCCTGGTAATATTATTTGCGATTAAAATAAACAGGCTAGAGTCACATGTTAGCCAATGGCGGTGGACGAAGAGAGATGAAATTTAACTTTACATAAGCAGATCGTAACGTGGATATACTCGTATATGACAACTAAATAGTTACTAACGGATTCACCCCACGTGCAAACACATTAATTACTTCTATACATAGATTAATCTATGCTTCCGGCTCCCACCGCACTACGCGCATAGAACACATATACTCAAGAGAAGAAGTACAACTTCATACATTAAAAGTTAAGACTAGACGCCATCTGAAAACGGTCCACATAGCTAATATGGCGGGAATTTCAAACAGTTCAAATGACTTCGAGATTTCAACTTGCTCTGGTCTGAATAAAAATAAGCAAATACTTACAAACTTGTCAGATGAAATACCATACCATCAGTTCTGTAAGGTTTGCTTATTTTTATTGCGACTGGCTAAATATAAGGTTAACTTGATGAACAATAAGTAAAACAATAAATACGTTTTTGATACTTTTATTTTGTTTAAAGTAATACAACAAAAAGTGTGGATAAATTGACACTCTTTCTTAAAAATACAAATTCACACTGACGCGAGTTTCTTCAAGCAATCAGGGGGAGAAAAGTCGATTAAATCACAAGAAAACTTAAAACACAAACACAATTTAAAAATATCGCAAAACCGCAATCGCGAAAAAATATTTTCACATTGTGAAGTAGACGTAAATTTTTGACATTTCTTTTTATGTCTGTGTTGCTATATTCAAATAACATCGATTCGCTAATTCATTCGATTATGTAATACGGTCCCTTTGAATATTTGTTATATTATTTAAAAATTATGAAGAAGTCATGTAAAGTTTTCGTTTAATGTTATTTCTAATAAAAGCGAAGATTTCTTGAAGAAAAATATGAATGAGTGTAAACTCAAAAAAATACTGCGATGTATTCGAACAATCGATTGAATTTTTTTTTTCATGGGCTACACTGATATCATTCTTGCTCTTTTCCTCTTATTGTGTTCTGTCTTTTTCACTCTGTCTCCACTATGTAGTCTGCACCATCTCCATACAATGTCGACGCCCCCTGACTACGCGTCGCTTATTTAACACTTTTAGTTTCCAAAAATATCTATTTTGCAATTATTCATATATTTCTTACCAAATATCAGATACTATTCTGTAAATTTTAAGTTTGTGCATGCAAAGCAGGTGTTTCCTACGCACGTTGCGTATTTGCAAGTGTAGTGCGCAGAATGTTACATTACATGTTCCATTACAGCAATCTGTACGAACCGTTACGTCACCGCAATGTCAACTTAATGTAATAAACGCAAAATCTTAGTTACTCGCTAGATTTATGCGCACATGAAGAAATAAAGTCGCAGACTTCATTCGTGTCCCCGTGCCTAACGTAGTTAATTTATTATCTTGGCCTGCCTGTTTAAGTCAAAGACGTCATTAACATGTTAATCCATAAGGTCCAAGCTTGCTAATGAAGTGTTGTAAAATAAAACAGGGGTGACGTGTACAGTATGTAACTTAACTATAGTTTATCATGCGGCTTTTACTCACAATTTATTGTCGGAGGTGTCCGACTAGTTTCGAACTCTTATGGAGTCCTTCATCAGGGGTGAGTGCAGTCGGACACCTCCGACAATAAATTGTGTGTAAAAGCCGCATGATAAACTAAAGTTAATATGACTCACAATACATTTTTAATTAAGTATTATACTTGATTACAAGTGTTGCAGTAGTATCTATATTATCAATGAGAGTTATGTTTTAGTTCAGTTGCCCGTGGAGATGAAGAAATCATTAGATAAGGACTATAAGGTTTTATCACTGCTAGAATATGTCAACAATAAATCTAAATAGGTATTTAAAAGGACTTAAGACGAAAAACGATTTAAAAGGATATTAGCTAGCCAATATATTCGTTCCCATTTTAGAAGCTCTTGAATTCGTATAGGTACCTATTCAAATCGTCTATTTCAACAAGTTCACTAGGTATGTCACAGTCTAAATCTGCTTTTTACAATTTGAATTGATATAAGAATAACCATTGGTGTTTAAAGAAAATTAGATTAAAAAAAAATACCCAAACTGACACACCAGCTGTGTGGCGGTTTATTAAGGTTATCTAGTAGAGATCGCTCTAGAGCGGTGAGACCGTCTTTTCTACATTTTATTCGATGTTGGGACCATGTGGTCCGTTAAAAGTTAAAATAATGGTTAAAATTAGAAAGTTTAAAGGTATAAGGATCGAATTTTCATATTCCTATTAACTAATATAACTCTTTATCAATAATATGGTGTCATACTTATTGCTGGGTATAGTCAAGTAATAGTGAGAGTAATAGTGAGAGTTGATCTAGTCAATAAAATATGCTATATTCAACGTATCTAATGTAACATAATGATTATCTCGCGCATATTATTGATATAATAATATATGAAAATTATAAGAACACGATGAGTGTATGCAACGTCGCTCACTATTATTGAATAACGTAATATAGAAATGTTTGTATTACCGTTCCTTTTATGTATACCTTTTATGAATATACTAGCTTCATCCCGCAACTTCGTATGCGCTTAACTACCCTTCTCGTGGAAATTTCAGAAACTATGCAACCAGACACCCACTGAAAGAACCTTTATATCAAGTATCACACCCATGCACTCAAGGAATAAGTTTTTTTTCATACAAATTAAAAATCATATATTTCCCGTGCCCGTGGGAATTTTGAGAAGTTTTTTCGTAGCACAACCAATCACTCTTTGAAGAACCTTCATGCCAAGTATCACATCCGTACACTCAAGGAATAAGATTTTTCATACAAACTAAAAAGTCCAACCCCTTCCCGTGGGAATTTCGGGAATTCCTTCCATAATACAAACAGACTTATTGAGGAACCTTTATATCAAGTATCACATCCATGCACTCAAGGGATGGCATTTTTTCATACAAACTAAACATCATATATTTCCCATTCCCGTGGGAATTTCGGGAATTCCTTTCATAACGCAACCAGACACACACGGAAAAACCTTTACACCAAGTTTCACATCGGTGCACTCAAGGAATAAGATTTTTCATACAAACTAAAAAGTCCTATATTTCCCGTTCCCGTAGGAATTTCGGGAATTCCTTCCTTAGTGCACCCCTACATCCCCTAAAGAATGTATGTTCCAAATTTCAGCTCTCTACGCCCAGTAGCTACGGCTGTACGTTGTCTGTTAGTCACTCAGTACCTCAGTCACTCAGTCAGTAACGGAACAGTTTTATATATATTGATTAGTCGCACTTCTAGTTAAAATGTAAAATATAATTGTTTGACGGAATTAATATACAGGGTTGATTTGTAGTCGTCAGCCAAATTTAAAAGTTAGTGTCTGAGATATTTTTTCAAAAATTTAAGATTTCTCAGCAGTAGGTACTCAATCGATTTCGATGAAATTTATATGGGACCACATCTGAAGTATCCTCTAACAATAATAATGCAACAATAATATTAAACATCGATTCATAATTGACCAACTAATTATGTCAAAGACACAAAAAAATAAATATACAAAAAAATACATCCTCCTTTTGGATGTCGGTTAAAAATTTGGGTAGTAAACCAACACTGTATATGTGATGGGGCAGACATGCCTGTATTACAAAGGCCGTGACAGAAACAAAGACATTGTAATAATTCAATATTCGAGTGAGCGGTAGACTTAGGCTGGTTAATTAAAACAAAGAATCTTTAGGGGAATCCCCTCGATGTCAATTTAATGAATAGTTCGTCGTCGTTTTGTTTTGAAGAGCCAGTTAAAACGTGTTCGTCGTTGTTATCTGTCAAGGTAGACATTACGGTGATGCCACTACTATTTTCTTCACTGCAAGAAGACAATAGGCGCTTAATATTGTCTTAAGTTTTCGCGATTCATACTATTAAATAAAACACTTTTTAACCGGATTTATCGCGTATATTTACATTTTAAATTTTGACTCGACGTTTCGGTGTCTTTGCAGACCCCGTGGTCACGAGCGACTCGATGTCGCACCTGACCGTA
Organism: Stenoptilia bipunctidactyla; assembly: GCA_944452665.1. Taxonomy (NCBI): domain Eukaryota; kingdom Metazoa; phylum Arthropoda; class Insecta; order Lepidoptera; family Pterophoridae; genus Stenoptilia; species Stenoptilia bipunctidactyla. The sequence goes on along the minus strand of OX101734.1, from coordinate 18,869,507 downwards.
CCGTCGACGTCTTCCGGTGCCCTTCTTGTCTTTATTTTTCATCACAATGTTAAAAACAATAGGTATATAAAAGAAAAGAACACTTACTTTTGTATAGCAGCACAATTTTATTTAATTTAAATAGTAAATAGAATTTAAAAGTTGTATAAATGCACTGTTAACAGTTCCTGTACCCGCCAGCTTTATATTCCTTTAATATTTCTTCACCTAAACCAAACAAACAAATCAAAATGGAAGACATGAAAAAATCCATAATGAACATGAATGACCTTTTTGCTTCTCGGATGGATAATTTTGAACAAGAATTGAATAAATCTTCTTCGCCTGGTTCAATTGCCCAAGATTTCCAGGATTTTAAGAGGTTTGTCCAAACTTATATGCTAAATTTGCAACGGCAGGTTGATTTTCTAGCCAAGGAATGTGACAGGTTGGAAATGTACAGCCGTCGCAAAAATCTTTTGTTCCATGGAGTTCCAGAAACTGAGGATCCCATTGCCTCTATAAATTATATTATACTGGATAAAGTTAAGTTGGCAAGCTTCTCTCAGGACAACATCATCTATGCTCATCGGTTAGGAATCAGCAAAGAAGGTAAACCCAGGCCTTTACTTGTAAAATTTGCTAGTGAAGAGGTCCGTAAAAAGGTATGGTTTGCTAAAACGGCCTTAAAGGGATCTGGTATCACCATATCAGAACTTCTCACAAAACTTCGGCATCAAACATTCATGGCGGCTCGACAACGCTTTGGCGTTTCAAAATGTTGGACGCGCGATGGCAATATATTTGTGCTTGATACTGATGGTACACGCCACCGCATAGTCACGACCGAGGAACTGAACTCCATTAAAGATTCTGAAATCACGAGTTCGTCGGCGGCAGTAGAAGCGATCCAGAAGCCAACAACTAAAGCTCCAGTGAAGAGTCGTCGTTTAATTAAAAAGTAGTAGTATTTATGCATTATCTAGTCTTGCTGATAATTCTTCATTTTTTTTTTATAGAGAATTCAATTATTTGAGATCACCCTCAAATCGGTTTATTTATTTATTTTCTGTATGCTGACAACAGCTGTCTGTTAAATGACAAATGCTTATGTCAAAAGTGTCATGTCAAAATTGTCTCGTCTTTCTTTCAAAGTAATGGTTTCGTCACATACAGCATGACTTTCAATATTTTTTTTTTATTTGTTTCGTAGTTCGAATTACATAATTATTTACGTTAAAATGCTGGCAGGTATTATGATTTTTTGTCATAGTTATAAGTGTAAGCAAAGTGTAAGTGTATAAGTAGTATATTATTTATTTTATTTTAAATTACATACATATACATAGTTATATATATTTACATATATTTATGAAATTTATAAATGAATTTTGAGGAGAGTAAAAATGAAAGTCCTTCGTCTTTTAAATCCTGTTCTTCAGGCGGGTTGAATAGTATAAACAGTAGTTTCCAAAGTTTATCGACATCCCTAAATTCATTTTTAAACAATGAATTCTCTGGTTTGTCGTATAATTTTAATGTTGCACATATTAATGCACAGAGTATTCCTGCCCACCTAAACAAGCATATGTCCAACCTGGGTCTCACTGAGACAGCGCTCTGCAGATACTGCGAAAGCGCAGAGGAAACCCCTCTACACCTACTGTGCCACTGCCCCGCAGTTATGCACAAGCGCTCCGCTCACCTGGATAAGCACGAGCTGGATCCAAAAGAGATTAGGAGCATCGCCGTAAGGAAAATCTTAAATTTCCTGGACTCCATTGGAGTGTGCGGCGAGTTATAAATTGGGACTCACACAATAGATCTTTTTAGGTCGCAGTGTGACGAGCGGACAAGACTGCTCATATAGTCCCAAAACCCCTAATAATAATAATTCCTGCCCACCACATAGATATGCTAGATTCTTTTAAAATTGAAAATCTCCATGCCCTACTAGTGTCTGAAACTTGGTTCTAACCTTGCCTAGCGTCAACATTGTATGCTCTGCCGGGTTTTAACTTAATTCGTAACGATCGAATCCAAAAAACGGGAGGTGGTGTTGCAATTTACCTGCGCACGAACATACCGTATAAAGTCGTTCTGAAATCCACTAATGACGCTGGCTCAAATATGGAATACTTGTTTGTGGAAATTACTCTCAAGCACAAAAAGATACTCTTGGGTGTCATTTATGTTCCTTCGATGTATGAAAATTACTTTTCTATATTCGAGCAAATTTTGGAGGATTCCTTGCCAAACTACAGCGACACTGTAATCATGGGAGATTTCAATACTTGTATGCTAAAAAACGATTCTAGGGCTAATAAATTAAAGTCGATTGTTGAATCCAGTAACTTGCACATACCTTCACTAAATGCAACGCATTTTTTCCCAAACTGTGCCCCTTCTCTTTTAGACCTCATGTTTGTCACGTTTCAAAATAATATTCATAAACATGGCCAGTGTGGTGCAGACGCGTTTTCATATCACGATCTTATATATCTGTCGTATAAGGTACGTCCTCCTAAATCAAAGCCTAAAGTTGTATTGCGACGTAATTTTGGAGGTATGAATGTGGAAAACTTGCTTATTGATGCTGCTAATATGGATTGGTCTTTGATTGATAAAACTGTTGATGTTAATGAACAAGTAAGTCTTCTTAATAGCTTTTTGACAGAAATTTATGACCGACATGCACCTTTTCGTAAAATTAAGTTAAAACACCTTCCGGCTCCATGGCTAACTGACACCATCAAACTTCTTTTACATAAGAAAAATCTCGCAAAGGCTAAATTCAAAGCATACCAATCCGAAGTAAATAGGGAGCGTTATAGATCGATCAGAAATTACTGCAACAAGGTGTGTAGGGATGCACAACGACGCCACATTCACGCATCCGTAGAAAACGGTGATCCAGCAAAAGTATGGAAATTTCTTAAGACTTTGGGTATTGGCAAACAAAAAAATTCTATTACTTCAAATGTCGACCTTAACTTACTTAATAGACATTTCTCCTCAGTTTCCAAAATGGACGGATATGTAAAAAACCGTACATTACACCATCTTTCTCACTTGCCACGCCCGGACATAACTCCTTTCACATTTAAGCGTTTCACTGATAGTGATGTTGAGCAGAGTATTCTTAAAATTACCTCCAATGCCATGGGTTGTGACAGCATTAACCGTAATATGATAATTCCTATCCTTGATATCCTTCTCCCGACGTTAACTAAGATCCTCAATAACTCCGTGTCTTCATCAACGTTCCCTGATTCCTGGAAAGTCGAAAACCTTATACCGTTACCAAAAACAAATAATCCTGTAGATCCATCTGACTATCGACCAATTTCAATATTACCTTTCCTTTCTAAAGTCCTCGAACGTCTAGTACACCATCAATTATATACTTTCCTTAATCACAACAGTCTCCTTAACCCATTCCAATCTGGATTTCGTTCCGGACATAGTACGGTTACCGCGCTGGTGAAAATAACCGATGACATAAGAAGTGGTATGGATCATCAAAAACTGACACTACTTACTTTGCTGGACTTCAGTAATGCTTTTAATGCAGTTGATTTTGATGTTCTACTTGGTACTCTTTGCTGTCTAAACATATCTCCTGAAGTGATCGACTGGTTTCGCAGTTATTTGCAAGGCCGCCGGCAACGTATTTTAGTCGATGACAAAGTGTCCTCATGGTGCAATACTGTCGCCGGTGTGCCCCAAGGTGGTGTGCTCTCTCCGTTATTATTTTCAGTTTTCATTAATACTATAACGACCCCCCTATCTTCTTCCTACCACTTGTATGCAGATGATCTACAAATCTATACGCAATTCAGTCCCGACAGCATCAATTTGTCCATTAACACTATTAATAAGGACCTTGGTTCAATACTTGAATGGGGTAAATATTATGGTTTAAATATTAATCCTTCAAAGACTCAAGTTATCCTTATTGGTAGCTCTAAACTCATAAACAAAGTCGATTATCAGCAACTTGCTCCAATAATTTTTGATAACGTCATCATACCTTACAGTAGAGTGGTTAAAAATCTAGGAGTTCTCATGGATTCCACACTGTCATGGAAACCTCAAATAGAATCTGTCAGCAGAAAAGTTTTCTCTGCTGCACGATCTCTCCGAAAGCTACGAAATTTTCTGCCAATACCTACCAAAATTGCTCTCGCACAATCACTTATACTCCCAATACTGGATTACGCTGACACTAGCTATCTTAATTTGACCGAAGAGCAACTAAACAAGCTTGAGCGCCTTCAAAATATGTGTATTAGATTCATATTTGGTTTACGAAAATATGATCACGTTTCCGAATTCCGCGTAAGGCTCAAGTGGCTCCCAATTCGTCTTCGAAGGAATACTCATACACTAAATCTTTTATACAAAATATTATTCAACCCTTGTCTGCCAATCTATCTTAAAGAACGCTTTAGTTTTCGCCATCAACACCATGAACGTAACTTGCGGTCTGCCAGCAACTACTTGCTGGCAACTCCCCGTCACAGTTCCCACCTTTATCAGCAGTCGTTCACGGTGAAAGCAATATCTCTTTGGAACTCATTACCATCTTCTCTCCACCACGCTAAAACAATAGCTTCTTTTAAATATCATTTAAAAAACTTCTATCTCTCAAACTTATCTAATTTTATATAGAATCTATGTTAATACAAAGCGTACTTTGTTCTTCCTACTTATATATCTATTTTTAAATTAATGTTTTATATTTTATATATATGTATTTCATATTATATTATTACACCTATTTATATACTTTAATTAGTAACATTTATAAAATAATAATGCCATGTTTTCGTTTCTTTTTAATTTATTTTAAGATAAGGTTGCCTGGAAGAGATCACTTTGAAGTGATAAGGCCGCCCAAATTGTACATTTAATGTTAAAACTGTATTTTTATAAATCCCATTCTATGCAAATGGCAATAAAGTGTTTGAATTTGAATTTGAATTTGAATATATATCACAAATGTAACGAAATAATAAAAACTAGTATAAAACAAATGTATGAATAATACACATTATGATTTTCAATATTATGCATCTAACTAACCTACGTGTTTTCTTGTGATCAAATTAAGAGTTTGATTTTAAATCGCTCACTTGGTACCTAATTCAGTTTAAAACCGTTCATTTTAATAATTTTTCAAGACATGGACTGTTTGTTTTTTGGTCGCTCGTTTTATTATTTTCCTTTTTAATTTATCTGAAAGTTTTTGAGATTGAGAACCTTATTATGCAAATGATTAATGGCTTAATAAAGTCTACTTTAATCGCTGTATTTCTCGTATTTAACCTCACGTTGCGCGGTTAAATCACATACATTCGGAGAGTATGAGTTTCTTTTACAACTGCATTTACACTATAGGTATTTTTAAAAATACCTTGCAACTTAAACGCCAGCTTCATTTCTTATTTTGTTTCCTAAGATTCATCTCTAAGTAAGCTAGGTAGCACATTGTTAGAATCGACAGTTCCTGCTGCACAAAAATAGTTTGAATATCTGCAGCATTTGCAGAAGAGAATGTCGTATGTCATTATGCTATGAAATAGCTTGAATAGACTAAGCGCAGTCGCTTCATTAAACATATTTTGCATTTTTCAACTTTTAAATGCTGCAAAGCATAACTACCTTTTTCTCTTTTCCTTACTAGCCTTTCCGTCAACCTACTAATGTATAGTCCTTATTGTACTTAGTTTTACATCCAGAGTCACATTGAAAAATAGCTGATTCTCTTCGCTTTACAACCACTCATTATTTTGCTGGACGTTTCTTGCTTGTGACCTTACAAAAAAACTATTTACTTGTGCCCTGTTTTATACATTTCCAAAAAGTAAAACAAAAATGGATGTAAAACTTATACTTGGCTAGTAAATTTTAAAAAGAAGTAGAAACTCAGAATGTGATACTTTTTTTATATAAATAAATAAAGGAACCGTGCAAACTTGTTTAGGGTCTTGGCGTACCAGTGAAGTGTTTGGTCTGATTCGTTGTATTTTTTTCAGTGAATTTGGTAACAAAATAAATGAAAAAATTATTCATTCGGACTGAGAAACGTAAAACACCAAAACGTAACCTCAAATCCCAATCTAAGTTAGAAAACCTACCTCGACAAGGCCCAGGGTAGTCCATCGACAAATGCTTCGTAGGTCGCCTGCAGGCCCTGCGCCGGAGTCGGCACAGCGAGCGGTAGGTCTTGCCATCGCTGCCGCAGACGGCGCCGGCGCGGCGGCAGGTCGCTGCGCAGACGCAGCGCGCGCGCCCGTTGCGGACCACGCAACGCTTGCCGGCCCCGCAGGATATGCCAGCGCATGATTCTGAAAGTATATGCCTCTGTTAGAAGTAAGAAAGGAATTGACTACAAAGCTTAACATCCTCCAAAATAAAGTACGTGTTCGTGATATTCTTACTCTAACCATTACAAATCAAATTTAGAACGTATAAACGCCAATTTTCTGCTAAGTAGTTAATTTAGTTATGACTGTTGCATTTACGTCAGATGCATCAACATGAAAGAAGACCTAGATTTAGAATTCAGTGTTAAGCTAGGCAATAAGTTATATTTAAACAAAGTGTTATTTTAAATATATCTGCTCTATATTTTCTTTGAGCTATTTATATACAATTGACACAGTGGCCTAGTAATACTGCGTTGTCTCACTTTAGGTAGAGAATTAATTTCTACCTGTGCACTTTGTAGTGAATGTTACATAGTTCCATAGGTTTAACTTTGTAGATTTTGAGTAAATATACATTTGCAAGCTACCTTGTTTAAGTTAGTATCGGAGGCACCCAGTCCCCGGAGAACATGTACCGGAGGAACTCAAATACTATTAATATAATTACAGTTTTATTTTCACTTTTTCCTATAGTTTTCAACTTGTACAGTCAACAGAAGATCTTAAACGTATCTTTGCTTATCCTTTTACTTAATACATAAACAATCATCTACTGACTGTACTTTTGAGCTTATTTTAATGTTAATTCAGTCTACCAAATTAAAAACAAATTGGGCTCCTCCGGTACGTGTTCCTCGGAGACTAACCGGTACTCCGGTACTAACCCCTTGTTCAAAGATGATTTTAGATTGCTGTTCGAAATAACATGATAACGTGAAATAGTAACAATTGCGTAAATTTTTAACGTGCTTTAAATAGAATTGTACAAAAAAAACGATTGTTGCAGTAATTTGGGTACGCGCAGCAAAGAACTATAGTTTTAGTGGCCTATTTGCGGATCACTCATATTCTAAAACTCTCAAGAAAAAAAAATGAAGCTCTGTTTTATAAGCTCATTACTTCAAGGTAAATATTTTAATATATTTGCGAGTAACTTTTTCCCTACAATTTTGGTGCGCAACTATCTTGCAGTACAAACAAGGATCAAGTTGTATGAACACACAGTTACTTTTATCCTTTTATTATCTTTGATTCCAAGATTTAATCAAAATTTTTTGACTTGAGTTGGGGTTGGGTTGTTGGACTTGATGCACTCCCAAACTTTTAAGTTATTATTCATTAAAAAAATTCGTAAAGCATCTTTTGCAGATAGTTTACTTGTGCAGGTATACCTATATATGCTTCGTGAAGTATGACATTTGTGTATATTCCGCAATCCTGCTTATAACCACCGCCAAATAGCTTCACTGTGATCCGGCTCGAAGGACAGGACCGGCGGCAGTGCATTTAATTACAGGAAACCGGACTTACCTACTACCTATTCTAGTGCCCAAGGTCGGCAACGCAACTTGTACATAACTACAGATAACAAAGTTCTTTAAGGCGTATATCATAAATAAAATCTTAGCGACAATTTTCACGTATAAGTGTGTTAAAAAGAAACAAATGCATACAGAAACCAAAGTTCTGGAAATTTCCAAATCACGAGAGTATGTTAGGCGCGCGGTTGCCTACATAAGCATACTGCTATCAGTCGGACAATGCACTCTGTTCCAATTCTTTGTCGGAACTATTAAAATTATCTCCGCACTCCATTCAGGATTAACTCGATTACTTTAATAAGGGTTTAACAGTATCTTAGCCCGGTGTACAATCGTAAACACATAAATACCAGTCAATTTTATATCGTTGCAATGTAAACTGTAATTCTTTGAAATGAATTATTCAACGAAATTATATAGTTGGGAGTAATATCGAGTCAGGAACTGTAGTCGATTTTATTGCTTCTGTCATTACAGCAATGAAACGAATGTTGTAGAAAGTTGTATGGGTTATCAACGAATGCAGAGCATTAAAAAAATCGACCTCACGTCCAAACTTTGGCTGTGTTGAGAATGTCATCAACGTAAACATTCTCCGAAATCATACATTTTTTTGAAATTTTCAATGAAGTACTCAACCACTTTCGATGAAATTTAAATTGGATGAACTATGAGGTATCCTCTATCATATGAAACAACGATTTTCAAAATCAATTCATAATTGTCCGAAATATCGTGTAACAAAGACACAAAAAAAAACATACAGACGAATTGAGTACCTCCTCCTTTTTTGGAAGTCGGTTGAAAATAATGCAATGACGCTATCGGACATTAAGAAAATGTTGGACGCAATTACCCATACAATGACAAGTGTTAGTGATACTTATGTTTGTTTTTTAACATTAGGATCCTTCTTTGTCTGGGCTTAATGAGAATTTAGTATAGTAAACTATCTTTAAGCGCCATTTAAAAGACTTTTAATAGTAGACAAAACAAATGGGTAGACACAATAAACGCTTGGTTTTATGTTACACTTAGGAGCTTTTATATTTTAACCAACTTTTATCTGTGGTTTCCCTTGCGTAAGCCGCTGGAGTGGTGATATTTGAAACCAAAGGATAGTGACAATCCAAGCGAAGCGAATGTTGAGGGTCCCTACCGCCAAGAGGGTGAAGCTCAGATCAGTCATATTTTTGGACGCACATATCCCGTGCCAGTATGGATATTCTTAGTCAACCTTACGAACCTACTGTACACCAAGCAGGCCATCAAATAAGAATATATGCAATACTAAAATGAAAAGGACTAACAGAAGAAGAATAAAGTACGCCTTGTAAAAGATCTCTCCGTTGTCCAAATTACAGATAACTATTTACGTACGGATCAGTCGCCTTTAAGATACGCTTATCCAGAGTCGGTCGAGTTCTTTATGGCGTCCCTACGCCTGAATAATCGTGGAATAGAAATGCAGGACGTACCAACATAAGCAGTAAAAGGAATGGCGCCTAACGGCGACTTGTAAACGAAGATCTCTCCGTTGTCCAAAATACTGAATACTATCTACTTACGGACGTAGGGTTATCTAGGGTAGGTAGAGTTATTCTATGGCTACCCTACACTAAAATAATCATGAAATAAAACTAGAGCCGTACCAACACAAGCAGTACAAGGCACGCCACCTGACAGCGCCTTGTAGAAGAAGATCTCTCCGCTGTCCAGGTCGTGTGGGCTCCAGGCGGCGGGCGCGCGAGCCGCGCCCGCGCAGCACTCGGCGCGGCTCGACCGCAGCGCCGCCACGGACGTGCACTTGCCTCCGCGCTCCATCCCGGACCAGCAGATCCCGGCTGTGGACATATGGAATAGCCTTTTAAATGTGGAATTATCTTTGTTTTTTTGAACGAAATGTATATTATGAATACATACATACAAACATTTTCACGCCCGTATCCCTTATCACCAGAGGTTATAAAACCATCTAATGTCACGTTTTACAAATTTGCAGGCATTATAATGGTGGAGAGAGACTATTCAAATGACAGGGGGTCAGCCTATTGCCCACAAAAAACCTCCAATAAAACCTCTGTCCCTTAACTGACTTTTGTATGTTTTTCCTTTGCTCCCAGTCCAGCATAGAAGTAGCATATTATGTATTTTTATTAAACCCACGATCTCACCAGACCTGATGGTTAGTGACGGTGTGGTCCATGATGACAGCACTCGGGCTTAGCAATGAAATATTGCAGGCACACATCATCGCCGGAGCGGTGCTATTTGGAGATTGTCAGAATAAAATCCGATTTGAAAAGACATTGTTATGTTTATATCTTGAGAATTATAAGCTATATTTTCTAACAGTTAAGCAAGTTAAAAAGTGACGATCGTCTGTGACCATGGCAAGATTTAAAATATTATTAATCATGATAAATCCGGTTTGAAACTAGGTACCTACTTTTATTTAATATAAATATTTTTAAGAATTACCGAAATGTCATGAAAATTAAAAGCTATGAAATCTTATTAATGACCTTTTTTTGTCATTAATAAGATTTCATAGCTTTAATTTAATTTGATTTGATTACGACTCTAAGCTCCTTAAACAACGAATACAAAATAAAATAAAAAAACCTTTTTTACTTAAATTGTTGATGTGAAAAACATGGTCAATTACAACATTATCTACAAAAAAAAGAAAAAATCCGGAAGCTGGTAAACGAGCACTGTATTCGCCTGATGGTAAATGTTATATGAGCCTATGGACACCATTATAGACCGTAAGATTAATCTATAATGTTAATGTAAGCTGTAAAACCCTATTGTTCCAGAAAGTTCTCCAGCTGATACTCTCCACCATCCTTTAACCGGAACAAAATTACGCTAACAGGTGGTTGTTATAGCCGTTAAAAGAGGAAGCAACAGATGATATTAGTATCAGTTAATTCATTAATCTTCCGTCTCTAATTCCTATAACGTATATTTGGCGCCATAAATGTGGAATGTGACCTTGACTTTACAAACAAACTAGATGCGGTTGTTAGGTTTTTTATTAAATATAGTGTTACAACGTGGTTACGACTGAGCTTATAAGCTTAATTTGATACGCAACTGTTTCCTTCACAATTTTAGTTATATGTTAAACTATGCAAGACTAAAAACTTTCCATATCAAGGCATGCACGTTTTGAACTAGAATCATTTTCATATTTTTCGTTTGCCCGCTTTCCATATTTAAAAAAGATAAGGTCCCATCTGACTGCTTTGACATTTTCTCTTTAACGAACTTGTCTACTGCATGTCTCGTCTCTATAACATAAATCTAAGGTTCTATTTGTACAGCTCACGCACACAACTAAGGCGAACTATCTATGTATAACAAGATACACCTTCGCCAATTGCTACTAAACTCGTTTTTAATAGGCGATTTGTTACAAAGACCGGTAGGTGGTAATAAAAACGAATAGATCACACAGAAAGATCAAACCAATACGTTGTTTTTTGGTTCTTAGATTTATAAAAATGCTGTTGGAGCAGACTAAACACAAATTAATAGCAGATGGTTGAAGCATTCTGTTCAACTTCGATAATCGCGCTGGGTTACTACCAGATAGACTACTTTTTATTCTAGGCTTAGGTACCGGTGAACTGTTTTTTCAATTATATTTATTGAAACTTTTCTTGTCAGATACTACTGGGAATGAACCTTTCCAACCAAGAAAAGGTGTGATGGAGTTTTTTTCATCATTGTAGGGTCCAGGATTTACGTTTTTTTTTGCTTTCCTTCTCATTGCTTTTGGGGTAGTTGAATAATCAAATCAACTTAATAAATGCTATATTCCCAAGTTCTCTTTATACATACTTGTCAATATAAACATTAAGATCAGCTGTAGCAAATACTCTTTTTACATCCTGCGGGGAATTTTATCTCCTGTGGTATAAACATTGATGATAATGTCACACACAACTCACCAATGAGGTGCGTATAGGTATTATCTCTCTAATGTGGATAGAATTACGAGCAGAGACTGTCCATAACAGTGGTACGGTGATTTAAAATAAAATAAAAAAAATATAATACGGTGTAAATCGATGGATGAATAAAGGAACTAAAAAAATTAATAACTTCTACTGGAAAAGTCTTTTTTATATTATAACGATAGGACGTTTGTCTTCCATGCCACCTGATGAAAGGTGCGCAAAAATACTATGGTGGTACACGTGCATCCACGAGAAACCTATTCACTCGATACTCAAAAGTAAAGTCTGCTGATTAAAGATTAATTATCTAGAAAAAACCATAGGTAAAGTAATAAATTTCCTTTCTTTCCATAGTTGTTCATGTTTAAGTGACATATTACCAGTATGTCCCAAAAAAAAAACGTACTTAAAGTGTTTAATTGAGACATGTGCCATTAAAGTTGCTACATATATATATACATACATAGCTATTAAAAAGATATATAAGTTCAAGGCTGCGTTCACCGGTTGGGAGCTCGCCGCTCGCCGAGGCCGCGTTCGTTCGGCTCGAGCGTGTCTGCCTGCGTGACTCATGCGCCTGCACAGCGCTAGACGCTCGCCAGACGCTATTTTTCAATGCGCCAGAGTGCCTGCATCGACCAACATACCCATAACTGCGTTATCTACATCTATATGTAGATAACCTATCCATACGTTAACTTTAAAAAGAAAACTTTAATTTATATTTTAGAATGCTTGTTTGTTTGTTTGTTCATAACCTGGAAAACTACTGGACAGTTCTCTAAAATCGTCTTAAAAGTTAGAAAGTTACTTTATCCAGTCAATTTGGCTCTACATTTTATATTTCTACTAGATATTTTCAAGGGATACGGAGCTACTTGGACAAAACCGTGCGTAACAGCTAGTCACAGATAAACTCTTTCGAATAATTCATGAATAGTGCTGATTCTATCAATTTGTTTTTTCTAAATAGTAAGTAGGCACTTCAATTTTAATAAGTTGCCATATATAAACAAACGTTACTTAGATACTCTCTTTTGGCACGCATGCCAATAACAGGTGTGTTAATAGATACAACTTAACAAAAAAGAACAAAACATATTTTGTGCATTCAAGGTCAAAAAAGTCTATTGAATGACTGCCTACATTGTACTGTTGGACGTGTAAATAAAATATTTTGTCGTGTAGAGTTAGTATTAGCGCGTATCGGCGCGGACGCTTCGGCCATTGACTCGTACGTCTAATTTGTTAATGTTACTAAGTAGTCACCTTATACTGACACTATCTATAATACTTATTGTTACGTACACAGTCAACGTCGTCTATGTTTTTATTGTAATGTATATTCTAGAACCCTAAAACATACGAAAATAAAACGCTATACTTACATCTGTGGCTCATATAACTAGGTTATAAACACAATTTGCATACTTGGAACATTCCGTAGGTAGAGATTCGCGTTTAAAACCTTTTAAATTGTGCAGCAATTTGGTGAAATTTATGTTTTTGAATGTTGGCAATATTATAAATTTTTATTATGTTTAATGTGGCATTAATTTATGTGCGCGGTTGGCATGACTGTCACCGGATCTGACTATGTTGGCGCCACACTTTATAATCGCGGGCATCCGTATTCTAAACGTTTCAACTTCTTGCTCACCTTGCCAAATTCTTCTCGTTTGACTGTATTTTTTTTTGTTTTTAGGAGATTTTTTTAGTATTTCGGTGTAAGAGTGTATCAGATAAATTTAAACGGCCTTCGCGTTTGTTTAATATTTCGTCTCTCGGGATGTTAAGTAACGATGATGCCTAGGTTTAGACTGTTAAAAATGCAATGTAAGTGCAATAGGTATGTATTCAAATTGCGAGTTTTTTTAAGTTTTTATTTATTTCAGTATTCAATTAATGTGTTATACTTTTGGGCCCAATTTTTTAATGGTCAGTTATCTAACGAATAAAAATTATCTAATGAATAAAGTACGTATTAGGTACTCTCAGTAGGTCTCATGTTTATTGTCATTCTATGTCATTGTCATCCAATTATAAAAAATCGTAAAATAACATTACGCACGCTTTTGACGTGAAAATCTCCCGCGTGTACGAACATCGATTTTCCGTTTTAATCGAACCTTATCCTAATAGTAAGAGGTTAAGTATTCCTTTGACACGACTGTACAAGCACACTAATGAAATTTTACTTGCGAAATTGCGTCACGCGTGCCGTACGCGCGTATGATACGGTCGTATGGTACGCGCCTACACACGCGTGATGCAACGTTGGCCTTAAAGGAGGCATTACAAGTCAGAAATATGTTGTTTTACGATTTTTTTAATTTCATGACAATGACGTAGATTGACATAAACTTGAGACGAGTTTGAAGCTGTCAAGTAACACTTTATTCACTAGATAACTTTTAACATGACCATAAAAAAATCAGCCTTAATCAAATCACATAAAACAAAACAAAATGATTTAAATTTACAACTTCTTATAACACAAACTGTCTTTTAGCGAATACATGCAAATATTATTCCATGCTGGGCTGGGAGTAAAGGAAAAACATAGAGTGTGCCAGCTGCTTCTCTTTTCTGGCATACTGTAAAAATCAGTTAAGTGTTTTATTGAAGCTTTTTATGTGGGTGATAGGCTGACCCCCTGTCACTGCAATAGTCGAGACTTCATTATAATGCCTCCAAATTTGTTGAACGTGACATCAGATGGTTTTATAATCTCTGGTGTTCTGCCTACCCCTATAAGTGAAACAGGCGTGAAGGTATGTATGTATGCAAATATTACATTCGTATACCGAAGCTTATATTAGAATGCAGTCGTGCAATCAAGAGATAAAAAATATCTATCCTTAGCTCGTATAATCAAGCTTGACATGCATTCGACCGTACTTTTTTGATTATTGCTTTTGAAATAGGTTATTCTTGGCAAATGAGTATACTCGAAAGTATAGAAATGCTTTAGTTTTCTGTATACACTGTGGACGTTGCCAGTAGAGCACTGACTCGAACTGAAACTTATTTTTGGGGATATGAATGAGTGAATATCTCAGGAATAGAACTATCTAAATTGGTCTAGCTATGAATAACATTTGTTTTTCTAAGAATTGCATTCATATATTTAGAATGTCAGAATATTTTCGTTTAATAACCGATGTGTATTTTTAAAGTTTAGTTTGGTTAAATGATGATGATGCGTAAGATGTGTGTGACTGAAGATCATTGTTTTTATTATTGAAAAAAAAAACTAAAGCTCTGCTCTGAAATCGAATCCATTTTTACGTATTATTGTGTAAATTACACGTCTGTTGTAGAATTATATTTATTAAACATTGCCAACTTTATCTTTTGGCTAAAAATCTTGAATATATAATATTCAATTATTGTAACATTTATAACATTGAAAATATGTTACAAACATTCAAAAATTTTCTTATTTTAGGTAAATGCCAACTAGGAAACTTCTTTTTGTATATAATTTATAATCAATAGGTTCGAAAGATCCTTTTTGACTCATACAACTTTTTATATTTTTGCTTTATTTGTCCAAAGTTATGTTATGATCCGATAAAGAAAGACCTGCAGAGTTCTGCTCAAGAATAAGTAAGCTTGTATTAATATAATAAAACAAAATTTTAGAAACAATTACCAAAATAGACAACACAGTTCAAAGATAAAATAGAGTTCAAACAGTAATGAGATAATTAGCGAAAATTTCCACAAATAAAAAAAACAAAGACGTTCGCTATTTTAAAAAAGCAAATAGCACGATTAGGGATGTCCGGTTTCAATTATTTCCACGAAAATCTAAAGTGCAAGAAACTGATAATAATTAAATTTCGGCGGCTTGCCAACCGCAGTGACGCGCGCCGTTCGTGCAAGATCAATCAAGGCTTGATGGTTTAAGAAATAAACACAGTTTGTTATTAATTCATCGATACTATAAAAGGATATTAATGGATAAAACAGGGACTTAAGAAAAGGTTCGGTTTCAAATCAAAGCGTTTTCAAATTATTCAAATCAACTAACTCTTCGGAGCTTTTGTTTTTTTGTTGCTCGTGCTATCCATTCATTATGAATGTAGGTATATAAAATAAGAGATCCGTTCCGGCTCAGTACTTTCTAGGTATATACATGAAGATAAGAAGTGCACTTACCAAGAAAATATCAAGAGACAAATATGCTGAGAGAGAGACATAGCCGTCGAAAATTTTTCTGTTTAATCAAACTGTAGGGATACAAATTTATAATTTTCTAAAGTATTGTTTCGGCGTAGTAAAAACAGTTCTTTGGCGAAACACTATGAAATGTCAGCCTTTTGTAGAAAGCATTTACAAATATATTGATAAACTTTTGTTTATTTATAGCTCTTTCTTTCATTGCAAGGCATAAAAGAATCGAACCAACACTTAGTACTCGAAAGAAAATAATACAAATCTACACATTAGTCTCAAATACTGCCCTAAAATTTTGAGGGCCTAATTTAAATGTATAATTTGTCTGAGGCCTTCAGGCGACCTACATACCCTTACTGGGTCACCGAAGGACACAGGACCAGGTGTCTGGAAGCAATCCTTGAACATGACAAATCTCCTGTCTAGCCATCCAAATTACTTCTCGTCTAGGATTACAGCTGGCTCAGTAGCTCCCTGTCTCTACATTGTCTGGCCACTTTGATGAAGTAGTGAATAAAATTTAAATATATATTTCTCTTTGGATGAATAATTCATATTTATGAATTGCAATGCTTTCACCTACTTTCAATTTTTGGGATAATGTCGTGAAGTTAGTTTATAACTTTTGATAAATATTCAACGACTCGAAATAAGCTTATGTTTTTAAACTGTGTTACAATAACCTTAAATTATTCATTCATTTTGAACGTTTGAAGTCTAATTGTAGATAATAATTTTCTTTATTTATTTAATAATTTGTTTTGTTCTGTAAGAAGCAGATGGCAAAGAACTGGTATCAGACGGACAAAAACGTATTCAAGGACCTCAATTTACTCAGTCCGAAGATAATTATGTAATTCAAATATTTTTTTATTTGAAATTACGAATTAGAGGGCGCTTTAACTGCCTACCATTACTTTAAAGTATTTTGAATTACGATCGCGCCAATTCTGACAAATAAAACCAGAAACTTGAAATATAATTTCAAGCGAAATCAAGATCATTTAACTGCATAAAGTATAAAAAGGCTAAAAAAAGAATTCGCAAGGTAAAGTTTGGACTTAAAGATGAGTGTTTTATAGCATTCACATGTATTATTTATATATTTTTTATTTATTTAGGAAATTGTGTATATTTGTATGTACACAACTAATATTAATAAATAGATTAAAATATATTTTATACCTACGGCTAATTTTACCATAATTTCTTCCAGTAGTGCTGCAAATGGAGAATTGGATAAATGGAGTAGATTTGCTGTTTATTTCTCAAATTACTTTTTTCGATCGCAAAAATACTTAAGAAAACTTAAAAATTAAAAAGTCAATTTCCAAATTCAAGTTAACGTCAATAAGAACTACGTTTAACAAAGTAAGTATATTTTTTTATTTCGCACTGACCTAAAATCGTAACATTATAATAAATTTGGTTGGCGAATAATACATTTTAAATATATGGATGCATGAAACATAAACAAGCTTTAGAAAGGGGGTTTTATAATACCTATAATTCAATGTTTAATGGCTGCCGTTGCTTAAATTATTTATTTGTATTATTTCGTATTCATTCGTAGGTATATTTAGAAATATCAATTTTTTGCCAATGATTTAAAAGCGTGGTATACCAAACAAACAAGTCAATTAATAGTAATATTAATGTAAAAATTTAAATTGTTCATACCGAAAATATTCTTTTGAGTCGACAATTTCTAGAATAAATAAGAGACGTGTAGTTTTTTTATGGAAAAGAATCACTGACAAAAAAGTATGAACATTTGCAAAGACTTTATCCTAAAACCGATAAATAAAGATTGGAACGCCCGCGGCTGCGTAGGCGCACATTGCCTATTATTCAAAGATGCGATCACCAGGAATCGGCGATTGACATGCAGACGGCAACATCCATTTGAAAGCAATAAGCCCGTTAGTGGCTACGTAATGTGCATATTCGACATCTGTAAACAACTTGACTTACGCTTACGACATGACATTGGCTGCTCAAAATTCGGAACGCAACAGTTGTGGTTCGTTCTTCGGAATTTGTCCACGATTGTCAAATTTATGGTGGCATTTAAGACAGTCGTTAATATTAGGTGCATTGTGTCTGCGGTTTGCAATTAGAATTGGCGTTTGAATTGTTTTTACGAGTTCGTTTATGTGCATTTGGATAAATGGGTGCTGGTGATTTATTTGAAAGACTCGTTTATTGAATTTAAATTGGATTCCAAATTCCGAAATCTTTTTAACGATTTTGATCTTTATCGATCGATAGAAAAGTGTTATTATTATTTATAAAAATAAAACATCGATATCGATGTTATTGTCGGCAAGCGTACATCACTTTTGATTGCACCGGTGCGGTGTGCACGGTGCATGTCGGATATATGCATTTCCTATCCAGCCAGCAAGCACCGCCTTCGGGGCTCCGGACCAGACTGTCCACCATTTAAATAATTATTTACACTTTTAGATATGGCTCGTCCGGTCACAGCAATGCACACCAAACATTGTGCCATTTTAAAGTTGAAATTAAGAGGAAAAATATTGATACGAGTTAATGTTGTAAAGTAAAAATAGTGAAGTATTTTTTGTGCTTATCTAATGCCAAATTTAAATGAAATAGTGCTTAAATTATAATTTGCTTTAAGTATTGCTTTCAAAAAAGTTTTTTAGAATATTCAAATTTTTTTAAAGATACTTTAATTTATTGTCGTTCTAAGTTTATGATAGTTGTCCATGCGATCCAAATACTATCTTTTGGTCTAGTCGTATCTCATGAAAAACCTATGTCTACGCCAATTTGTGTTTTACTAGGCACCATGAGTTTTGCACGAATAGTCTCAGAGTTAAGCCTGTAGTTGCTTTAATTTTTCGTCTCAATTGGTTGACAAATAATAATCATCATTTGTCAACTAATTTATATAATTATGTTATGTTGGGGGTCGGAGGCATTAGCCTTCATAAAGCAGATTGGTTGCCGATTGAGGGAGAGAGGCTTAGATGCCCGCTCTGGGTCTTACTTGGCGCAGAGGTTGTCCATTGCCGTACAGAGAGGCAATGCGGCTAGTGTGATGGGTACCTTTGCGCCCGGTATGACCCGGGGAGGCCTATTCAATTAGAATAATACTTAGATTAATTTTTGTATATATTTAGGCACTAAGAAAGGTCATTTATGTACTTAGTTTAAGGTTTTCATTTTGTTTATTCTTTATTTGATTTTTAATTTAATTTGGTATGTTACCTTTAAGTAGATATAAGTATTTTGTACATTTTTTATTTTATTGGTAAATAAATTAAATTCATTAATTAGGAAATTTATATAAAACTTATCTATAAATCAAACCTATACCTAAACTTTTCTCATCTTCCTCACGAAAAACTTTGTCCAATGGCAAAAACCGTTTGAAAACTTAATTGTATCAAAGACAACTTCGAGAGATCGTAAGTATTTTAAAGTGTAGTGATATTACGGCCATCTTTAAGATAACCTTAACACTCAT
Organism: Stenoptilia bipunctidactyla; assembly: GCA_944452665.1. Lineage (NCBI taxonomy): Eukaryota > Metazoa > Arthropoda > Insecta > Lepidoptera > Pterophoridae > Stenoptilia > Stenoptilia bipunctidactyla. The sequence continues at coordinate 18,850,117 of OX101734.1, read as the reverse complement.
GGCAAATGAAATTTTAGTTAATAGGTCCTTTTTTGGATCAAATATCAAATTTTGGTTCTAAAAACTCAGCTTATAGGTACAGACGCCACTACTCGCAGTGGTTTTTCGCAGTTAGAATTCCTTTAGAATATAAATATCACATTTTTTTCTTCACGGTATAATTTTGAATCAATATTTTTTTGCAATTGATAGCCTGATTCATATATTTTACCCAGTAATTCCAACGGGGTCATTACTTACGCGGGTTAAACATAAGCAATATCAGGTTTTCTCCCATTTCACAAGTTCTACTTAGTTAAGGGCATAGAACACATATACTCAAGAGAAGAAGTACAACTTCATACATTAAAAGTTAAGACTAGACGCCATCTGAAAACGGTCCACATAGCTAATATGGCGGGAATTTCAAACAGTTCAAACGACTTCGAGATTTCAACTTGCTCTGGTCTGAATAAAAATAAGCAAATACTTACAAACTTGTTAGGTGAAATACCATATGTATCAGTTCTGTAAGGTTTGCTTATTTTTATTGTGACTGACTAAATATGAGGTTAACTTGATGAACAATAAGTAAAACAATAAATAAGTTTTTGATACTTTTATTTTGTTTAAAGTAATACAACAAAAAGTGTGGATAAATTGACACTCTTTCTTAAAAATACAAATTCACACTGCCGCGAGTTTCTTCAAGCAATCAGGGGAAGAAAAGTCGATTAAATCACAAGAAAACTTAAAACACAAACACAATTTAAATATATCGCAAAACCGCAATCGCGAAAAAATATTTTCATTTTGTGAAGTAGACGTTAATTTTTGACATTTCTTTTTATGTCTGTGTTGCTATATTCAAATAACATCGATTCGCTAATTCATTCGATTATGTAATACGGTCTCTTTAAATATTTGTTAAATTATTTAAAAATTATGAAGAAGTCATGAAAAAGTTTTCGTTTAATGTTATTTCTAATAAAATCGAATATTTTTTGAAGAAAAATATGAATAAGTGTAAACTCAAAAAAATACTGCGATGTATTCGAACAATCGATTTAATTTTTTTTTTCATGGGCTACACTGGTATCATTCTTGCTCTTTTCCCCTTACTGTGTTCTGTCTTCTTCACTCTATCTCCAGTATGTAGTCTGCACCGTCTCCATACATTGTCGACGACGTCACTTCCCGTTTGCGTTCGCTCCCGAACGGTCGTGTCTGCGGCCGCTCCCGAGTGTTCGTATTGCGCTGCCCTTGTTCCCTCCCCCGCACTCGTGCGGGTCAGGTGCCAAGTTAAGCTCTTTCGGAAAGTTTTCTCTTGTGGAGGCTGTGTGGTGTCGGGGCTAATTCATCTGCCCTTTTCAGGGCGGACCCGACTGCTGCCGGCCGAAGCATCGCTGGTCAGGTGGATACGTAACCGTGACAACTAAGCCTGATCGTCCGCCGTTCACCGGCAATAGGTCCGTACTAGGTCGTTTTCTTTTCCAGCGCAGTTTTGTCTTCGCTATACTTTCTTTCAGCTCAGCATTATGCCTCGTCACCCTGAGTGTACCGAGCATCAATGCGAAGCTAATCGCCGTCGTATTCATGAACTTAACCGAGAGGTTCAACTCTATTATCGTAAGTCCATCGATGCTACTACAAAGTACAACGATGAGACCGACCGGACCGAATTCCTGAAAAAGGAATTGGCCGCCCGTCCCTCGTCCACAGAATTCAAAAAGCTGTCTTCAGATTTCAGCCAGTTGTCCAGCGAAAAACAATCCCTGGAAGCCCAATATGCAGCCGAGAAGGAAGCTCTTCTCGCTCAAATCGAGTCCATGCGAGAGCAATTGTCAGCTCATTCCCAGGTCGCCTCTATTTCTCAGGGGTTCCAAACCGATTCTCCGGCGTCTCCAGACCCATCTGAGTTCGTCGATCCTTTTTCAGATCGCATGTCGGTAGATTCCACCGCATGCAAACGGAAAACTACCCCGCCAGGTAGTGATTCCGACTCCGCTCCGTTAGTTTCAGAATCTCCTGCTCCGTTCACAGAGGTTCGCAAAAAGTCAAAGTCAAAGAAGAAGAAGCAAGATGCTTCTTCGACTTTATCTCCATCCGTTTCAGCTGCTCCAGCCGCTGTTCCTGCTCCGCAAAATGTCGCACCGGCGTCTGCTCCTGCGCCTTTTGTTTCAGCAATCCCGGCGTCACAGCCTGCGTCGCAATCAGATTCGGCTCCGCCGAAAGTCAAGTCTCCGCCCCCCGTCTTTCTACGGGACAAGAGCCGCTGGACCGAGGTCTCAGCTCTCTGCGGTAGACACAATCCCAAGATCCAGTATAGTAAGGCATCCAACGTGGGTGACTCTATTAAGGTCGTTGTCAATTCCATTCCCGATTTCAGGAATCTTACTCGGCTTCTTGCTGATCAAAAGCTCGAGTATCACACTTACGCTCTCCCTGAAGAGCGTAAGATTCGTGCTGTCCTCAGGAACGTGCCGTTTGAGCTCTCGAACGAGCAAATCCAAGAGGACTTGTCATCTCAAGGCTTCCCCGTCGAATCTGTGCACAAAATGCACAGCCGCCGAGGCAAGCAGTTCCCACTAGCGCTAGTAATCCTAGCGAAGAGCCCGCAAGGGCAGTCCATTTTCAGAGGCAAGCTCACCGTGTGCGGTCTCTCCAACATCCGCGTCGAGGTACCACACAAGCGTGGTTTTCCAGGTCAGTGCCACCGCTGCCAATTGTATGGTCATGCGGCGGCAAATTGTCATGCTTCCCCTAGGTGCGTCAAGTGCTTAGATCCGCATGGGACTAAGGAGTGCTCTCGCACTCCCGAATCGCCCACCGCTCCGTCCTGCGTCTTGTGCGGCCAGTCAGGCCACACAGCAAACTTTCGCGGCTGCCCCAAGGCACCGCGTGCTGCCAGGGCTACCGTGAAGCCCATCGAGAACTGGAGAGAGCGACCGCAGCCTAGCTCGGACGCCCCTCCAGTCAGTTCAAAGGCCCCTAAGGCCTCGACTTCTATCGTTCCAGGTCAGCGCAGCCGGGTCGCGACTCAATCGCAACCGGCTGCCAAATCGGCTTCCCAGTGCCAGAACGCAAATGGTTCTCAAGACCGCATGGCGTTCTGGATCCAGCTCGCTCCCATCGACGAGATCCTGGCTTTCGGCGCCGCTCTCGACGCCAGCCCAGAGGGTTTCAACGGTGCTCTTCCGGTCCTAACCAAGTTCGCTCCCCTTATTAGGAAACTCCAGCAAGCTCAACGTTTCTAAACGTTGTCCTTCTTTCCAGCATTCCTATCTCATAGTGAGTCTGATCACTCTAGATAATCTCTTAGTTTCAGCTTTGTCATTTCTGCTAATCTTAGCTTTGCTTTTCTCACTTTCAGTTCCTTCTGGTGGCAGCCGTCCGGATGCCGCTCACTGCGCAGCCTCTCTCTCCAATTGGCTGTCGCTCCGATAAATGATCAAGAACCTGGATTAAGGTAGGTCGTAAAGGGGGATGTTTAGTGGGTATGCTCGGCTTCACTGAGTGAGTCTCCACACTGTCTGGGCATTCTATTTTCCGTTAGCCACTGGGGTTAACAGCTTATAGAATGCCCATTCGTCCGTAATAGGATTCATCCTCCTCCCGCTAAAGCTTGCTTTACTGGTTAAAGCTTGTTTTAGGGGGTGCCCAAAATTTTCTGTGGCGGAAAAACAAAAAAAAAAAAAAAAATACATTGTCGACGCCCCCTGGTTAAGGGCTAGATAGTTATGAAAGACGATTGTTTGGATGGATGTTACGGTTATAAATATAATAGAATTTCTCCACTTTTTTCATGCTAAAAAAACTATTTAAAACATAAGTAACATAAATAAAGACCTATTTCTTTTCATGTATTGCATTATTCTTAATTACTTAAATTATAATAATTAGTAAAATACCACAGATTCCCTGTTTTTATTTGGCTTAGGAACAGGTCTAGTAACCAAGCCATAAAATCATAAAAAAAGCTCTCTAAAGATCTTAAAGTCTCCTAAGACATAAAATCTTTAACAACAAAACACTATAAAATTGTTTTCAGTCAGTTGAAATACCTCCATACCACAGATAACATCTAGCGGATGTTTCGCAGACATGAAACTCTGCTCACATCATTTATTCACCGAACTAGAAATTAAATACAAGTGACTGCGAGTAACGAGTTAATTTCCCTTAAACATCCTGACCGAGTCTAGTTTTACTTTATAGTCTAATTATTCAAAATTATAATTTTATAGCTTGTAAGATTAAACTATTAAATGTAGCCACAGATTATAAATCATTTCAAAATGTTTGAAGTAAATGTTGCTAGAAGAAAATATCTGAATAAATTGTTACACTCTGTGAGTTTTTGCACTTTAGACTTTAAAAAGTTTTTTGGTGATAAATTAGGTAGTATTTATTTTTGTAAGTCATAATAGCGTGGTTTCTTTTTATTTATCGTATTTTAATGTAAAGTTAAGTAAATGAAAAAATTGAGTAGTTAAGTTTCATATTCCTTCATCAAAAATAGTCCCAAAATTCATAAACGATATAATAAAGTAAAATGGATTTAGTTACTTCATAACAATTCACACATTTTATTTCTTATTTTCATCAATTACCTATAGGTACAATTGTAGTTTATTGTTACGAACATTACATATACATTTTTAGTACAGAAGCTTGTGTTATAGAGGAATTTCAATTATTTTTTTTAGATAAAATCGATCCTAGGAGTCGAGTGGGACTCGAATCCAGGTCTTCCGCATTCGGGCAGGCACTCTACCACTGAGCTACCGGGTCTATACTAGAGTTTTTGTGTCATGCACTTTATTTGATTTTGTCGTGGATTTTTAATACTTCTAGCACCTACCACGCTATATCATAAATTCTAATAGGAAAATACTTTAGACAATTTTGTTTTGCCATATAAATAAAAAAAAAATAGATGTTGGCCGATTCTCATAGATACCGGATAAGCACAAAAAATTTCATCAAAATCGGTCAAACTGTTTCGGAGGAGTATGGCAACGAAAACTGTGACACGAGAATTTTATATATTAAGATATTATTTTAAAGAGTAATGTAGCTCTTACTTTGAGTTATGTTTCAGCTACTTTGTTTGACCGGGTCTTATTTTGGAAACTACCTGCAATATATTTTTTATTTATTTATTCGATAGTCCAATATTTGAAGAAGATAGGGTATATTTTATCGAAATTAAAATAAAAAGTAAACCGTGGTCGCGTGAAGTGCTGGCTACAATTATATGGAGAAGCCGTAATGTAAACTTTTATTTGCTTTAAACTGCTTTTATAAACTCGGATATATTTTTGGAAAAAACTTGTTAAGTTACATTTATGAAAGTTATGCAAGCATTGGTGGCAGAAAACAAAGCTATTTTAATTCACTTAATATCTACTACTTATCTATAGGTATTGTATATGTATTGTATCTATAGGAATAGTATAAGTAGATACACTTTCAAAAAATGTGACGACTCAAAATTATAAAAAAATATAATGAGTAACTCTCTTGGTTGAAAAATGCAATCCAGTTCGGAAATGTCCAGAGTGCTGCAACGACTTGGGCAGGCTTATTTTTCAACTTTTGTCATCCGAAATATTCGAAAAGTTTACTGTCTTGAGTAATAAAGTACCGTGTAAATCATTTCACTTCATATTATACACAGAAACCTCACAGAGTATGACTATCTACATGAAGTCAAAGTCAAAAAAATCTTTATTTCGTAGGTATTTAAATACATTTGAATCAAGTCAAACAAAAAAATGATAAACTCAAGAAAAACAGATCTTAATACGGTTTCCATCAAGGCGATGGACAGAAATGACTCATGAGCTTTTTTTGTTTGTCACCTGAATCTATGATGGTAACATGAGGTCGATGAGGATGAAGAGCATACGGGTTTAGGAAGGCACTGGCTCTTTATAAAAGAATGCTGGAACATATCACAGCTGGATATGCGAGTACAGAACTTTATCGATTCATGTTTTCACGAAAGTTCGTATAGTATGGAGTAGACTTGTAAGCAGCAATTGAAAACTAGCCACTGCCCCAGGAGAAGTTGAAATAAATATGTGCCTTGCTAATTTAAAATGTTTCTGCACATTTTGTTTTGTTAAGTAAATGTAAAATAGATAAAGTAAAATTTGCAACCGACTCCATACTATACGAACATTCGTAAGCGTACGAGTTGACAAAGTTCTGTGCTCGCTGATAAGGTGGACTCTGAAGAGGCTCTTTAACACAAAGTGGGGCTCGCTGGGGAGTTGCCTTTTATGATACGCTGATGCGGTAGGGTTTCTCTTAATAGACCGTTTTCGGTAAAAAAATACGATGGTTATCGGGGAAAAACAAAATCAAAATCCTGCTGATTGGGTGCTGAACAGCTGGTAAAAAAATAAGGCAGAATGTAGACACATAGCTATTTACTAAGTAGAAAACTCAACACATTCCAGCTCTGGGGCCTACAAGCTGTCTTTACGATGACGACTGCGTCGGGCGATTCTATACGACTTCCTTTTATAATGGTTCGTCTATCTCAACCTTTCATATTGTTCGCCTATGAACAACACGCCGACAATCCCTTCGCTATCTCAAAATGCCCTCGAGTTATGGCAAAATGTTTCACATGCTAGTGAACCATTATGGTGAGCCGGCAGTTAGTGTATTAACTTAAATTGTAGTAAATTGTATTAGCGCAGGAAAAATATTTAGAATTGCTTTTAGATTTCATAATATGAAATAAGTGAAAGTTGAAGAATTTGTTTGTTTCATTGAGTCTGATGAAAGAGTTAGGTTATTTTAAGTATATTTTATCCAGAACGTAACTCTTTTAAAACCACGCGGAACTGTAATGAAAAGCCTTTTGGAATATAATGTTTATGATAAGGAAGTGCAAATATCTTGGTATTATAATATTATATTCTAGTATGATACACTCAGACCAAAGCTAGTTGAGATAATCAACGAATGCAGAGCATTAAAAAAACCGAATTCACTTCAAAACTTTGGCTGAGTTAAAAATGTCATCAACGTAAACATTCTCCGAAATCATACATATTTTTTCAAAAGTATGAAATTTCAATGGGACCAACAATGAAGTATCCTCTATCATATGAAACAATTTTCAAAATCAATTCATAATATACTGAAATATCGTGTAACAAAGACACAAGGAAGTCGGTTGAAAAGTACGTTCCTTAAGTGGCCCGGCTGAGGCTCGAAGCCGAGACCTCTTACGGCGCCGCAGCCGAACAATTGACCACTGTGCCACGGAAGCCTTCAATGACGCCTTGCTGCCCCAATGACTTAAGGGCCTCTTGAAGCTCGGTGCCCAGATATCGCTAGTAATTTCGCCGACGACACGTGAGCAAGCGAAATAATATTTAACTGTTTATTTTTCAAAAAAATTTGCTTTACCCATCGGTGAACAGAAGTCCGCTTTATGTTTCTATGTAACTTTTACATGAATCTATTATGGTACACTGTACACTGCTTAACGTGTCTTCTGAAGCACAATGGTTGTCGTGTGGAATTCGACAACGGTGGTTTCCCATCCTTGTACTGAAAAATAGGCCATCAGTTGCATTTATATCTGTAAAATTTATACTATTTGCGAGTATCGGAAAACTATGCAAAAAGACCTACCTACCAATTGTTCATCTTTATTAAAATTTTTTTTTTTTAATAAGATATTATATGTGTTGGTTTTTCGTTTTTATTTTTCTTTATTGCAAAAATGGGTACCTTCTTATACCCTGGCAAATTATTCAATGCGGTAAATTTATAGTTCCGGTGTGCCCACTGTAGGGAAGAAAAAAAATAGTGATAAGTATCGTCAAATTGAGAAAAAAAATTGACTTATTAAATATTTTATACTTCTATTTTCTCATTGCTAGTGGGAATGCTACACTTACTTTTTAATAGACTTTAAAAAATATCAAAAAAACTAATTTTACTTCCACTATTTTAAATCACTGTTTGGTAATTAATTATTTTCGTTAAAGTTACTGTAAAGATAAAGTACACACCTCAAATTCACGGATTTATACATTGATTTAAAATTTTATGCTAAACTTCATTCGTTTATTACCATTCAATTTCAATCGTTCTCTTTCAGTACTCACACTACGAAGATTTTAACTGGTATCATTATTTTCCTGTTTGATATTTCGAACTGTCAGTTTACTTAGTTGAATTGTTTGCCAAGGTATAGATAATCTAACTTTATCACACCAAATCAAAGTTTCAATAAAGGGATCGTCAGTGGAATAGTTAAGGGAATAGTTTTTGAACCAGGATTGTCTCTTTCTATGTCGAACCTAGGACTCCGTTCTTACTTCCAGACTTCAAACACAGTTTTTCTTAGCACTGTTGACTTTAAAGTTCCTAAAATTTGAAAATGCTTTTTTATTATAGACTGAGCCCGCGTTTGACCTCAACCTCACCTGATGGTAAGGGAAGATGAGGTCGAAGATGACAGCACACGGGCTTAGTCGATTAGAACTCTATTTTATCCCCGGAGAGCTGTATTTTTTTCCCCGGTACCTATGCTAATATATTTATCTTCATACCAATTATAATCCCCATTATGATTTTAGATTGAAAACATAGTATTGGTTTTTCTTCCTGCTTACTTAAATTATCTTGCAATGATTTTAAGTACAGTCGATATCAAAGATGCCGGTCTCACCCAATGTAAGAATGGACTTTTTCAATAAGTTATAAATTAATTGTTTATTAAGCAGGATCAATTGTAGTTCATAGTAATTCTGCAAATAAACTTTAAAGTTACTTATTCTCTAAATAATGAATTAAGTGGCCCAGTTTCTCAAAAGTTATAGAGTATGTACGGTATACAGGCTAGGGACGCCAAAGATCCGGGTTTGACTCCCGGCTGCGGTTTAGAAAACAAACTTTCATGAGCTTACATAGACATGGTAGGATGCCCACTTCTATAATGTTGCCTAAATAATACTTATTTCAATTATTAGTAGATTAGTTTGTAGTAGTATTATAATAGGTTACTTTGAAAAAAACAGAGTTATTACGGACACATTTTCTTATGAATAATTTGTAGATATATAATATGTATAAAATGTACTAGGTAAAAAAGGTCACCTGTTGTGTTTTTTTTTACTTTTGGCAAGCTACTGTTAGGTTTGTTTATTACTTTTAATATTATTTCTGATTGCCATGGGCAAGAAAGCCATTCTATCTAGGCTTACATGATTATTTGTTTCTTAGAAAAAAACAGTAGATTCCAATCAAAAGTTTTCGGGTTTTATGCAAATTTAGTGCCAGTTTGGACTATCAATGTTAATTTTTGTGAAAACAAATGAGAAAAATACCGGTTGTAACATAATTTTGACATGTTATTTATATTCGTGAAATACGTATATCTATATGTTTTAATACAAAAGCACAATTAGTTCGCTAGAAGTGCCCTGGATGTAGTTTTACTATTATGGGCGATAAATTTGTTATCTTATAAAATTGTATATCGTGGGTTGTATCAAGAAGTAGACTGTGCCACGCAAAATACTACTTTCAAATTAAAGTACCCTGTCATAAATAACAATGACACAAAATAATCTATTCACATGAATAAAATTATTTGAGACAATAAAAACTTAACAATTCTACTATTTTTTTACGTTTTCTAAAATATCAATGTAAATTTTAAATATTTTTACGACTTTTTCAACAATATTTTATTCAGAATAAATTGAAAATCTGTTACTACATCTTTTTATTTGTAAATTCTTGAAATAATGTTGTTTATTGGAATAATTTAGAAACATTTTTTTTGCATTTGTTGCTTGCTCTACATTAACTACTTTATAACAAAATTTTAAAGAGCTTTCAAAAAGTTATAAATAATATACCGTAATACATAAGCAATTCATAAACATAATATTAGTTGAAAAACATAAAATAAAAAGAAAACATACTTATATTCTGCTTTGGGTCTGTTACTAAGTTGGACACGTTAAAGTTTTCCACACATACGATTTCCGTATAACCTAACCGACCACTCTGAATGTTCCAAAAGTAACTTTTAAGAAAACTTTACCTCCAATTCCCGATCCGTCCGTCCTGAAGAAAGAAATTAAACTTCCTAATTGGAAACTATCTCACATCGCAAACAAATCTCGATACGATACGATACGACCGGCCAATAAATTCTCGAAAAAAGTTGATTTGCATAAAACTTGCAACTGCATCTGGACTGTTCCGACTTACCGTTGTTTACGAAAAAAAAAGATTTATTTTTTTAAATAGAAAAGAGGTTTTAACCTGCTGCCGGTTGCGGGAGAACGAGCGGCAGCAGTAGAAGCGGCAGGACGAGCCGCATGCTCGGGCTAGCGGGACATTGCGCGTGCGGCGCTTCGCGGCGCGTGCCGGGGGAGGCACGGACGTGTGCTCGCCGGCAGCAGCGGCGGCAGACTGAGGCTCGCCGGCTGGCGGCTGGCTGGCAGTCAAAGACCGGCGGCCGTCGCCCGCTTCCGCGCGCCGGAATGCGCTGCGCCCACTCCGCGAGCCGCGCTACGCTCTGCACTAACCTAGACAACACAACACCTTCCCAACTCGAATCTCAGCCCCGATACCAACTAACTGTACATGGATTATATTTATTTCCATATTGTATTTTGTATTCCGTTCTTTTATAGTTAACTTTGGTTAAAAATAAGTAAGAACTATTGTTTTAAGTGAAAAGGATCACACAAATATATTGTTGAGTTTTCACGAATCATATCTTTAGTAAAACACTTTTTGTGATTCCGAAATATAGAGTTGAAATTTTAAATATATTCGCCATAAGTATTAAAAATAACACTATTTTAACATTACTTTATGATCTACAAAATACAACATGATATTTCTAATTTTCTTGCAAGTTTGATTATAAGTTTTATAATGTAGAGTCGTACTCCACAGCGGCATAAGTTCGCGAAGCAAGTCGCTCAAAGCAATAAGACAGCTCAAATTGTATTTGTTATATAAAGCTAGAATACCATTAAGAAAAACAACATAACGGTATGTCAGTACTGTACCTTATACTCTACGTTATATTTCCTTTAATATTCATGCCACAGACATACATCTAATTCATGCTTAATTCCTTCAGTATCTATCTACCTATCTTAAGTATGCATCTATATTGAAAATATGATTTTGTAAATTATTAAAATGAATTATTTTTTGACGACCGGTTGGTATAGTGGTAACATACATTGCCTTCTATTCCAGAGGTCCTGGGTTCAAATCGCAGCGGCGGATATTTGTGTTATGAACACAGATATTAGTCGTCAAGTCATGTATGTTTATATGTTTCTTTAAGTTTATATTCTAATAAAAAAATGAATTTATTCAATCTGTTTTATTATACAGGGTTAATTTTAATTAGCGCATCATCTCTTGCAGGCTGCTTCTCCACATCAATACCATCATCATTTGTTGTAACCACTTTTTAAAATTTTCGTTTTCGAATACCAAAAATATTTATATCCTCGATTTAGAGGAGTTACTCTATTTACTCTGAGCTTAGGTATGCCACGCACCTTGCGTAGTAAAATATCGCTTCAAAATAATAATATGTACTTTTTACAAAATGTAGAGTTAGGAGCAAAAATTTTTCTGTTTTTAATTTTTGTGTTATTTATCAAGATTTGTAAAAAGTCGTAGAACAAATGTTGTTGGGATTGATGTAGAGAAGCTACCTGCAAGAGGTGATGCGCTTTTTAAAACTAACCCTGTGTACAACGTGTAACATAATATAACAGTAACATAAATGTTTCATCCTTACGGTTCGGCCGAAAAACAAGTTTAAAGTTCAGATCAAAATATCTAAGTTGCAATCCTAAAAAACAGCTGTTAGCTTTTGATGAAATCTATTCGATAACAAATGGCTTAAAAATAAAGTGATGGGTAACTAAGACAGATACTACAAAGTTCAGCCATAAGTTCGTAAGTTCAAAAGGTCACTGCGGCACAAGTCTTGTTTTAGCTTATTAGGTTAACTAGGGTTGTCAAAATATTTTGTCGTAAAATAATTAAATAAATTTGTATGAAAGTGTATATCAGCACTGATCATGCTTATTCTTTTACTGTATATTCTACGTATGGTATAGAAGCTAACCCTTGAGTTATAGCTCTCAATTTTGTTACACGTTGTATATCCCAAATATGTCAGTTATTTAGTATTCATAACACAAGTTCTTTAAGATACTGATTTGGGCTAGATAATGTTGTGTCAGTGTCAGATCTAATATATAAAATTCTCGTGTCACAGTTTTCGTTGCCATACTCCTCCGAAACGGCTTGACCGATTTTGATGAAATTTTTTGTGCTTATCCGGTATCTATGAGAATCGGCCAACATCTTTTTTTTTTTTATTATTTATATGGCAAAACAACGTCTGCCGGGTCAGCTGGTAAATATATAAATTTATTTCTCTTTCAATTCCTATCCCTTCTTTGCTCTATATTTACAACCTACATCCAGATAGGAACAACTTCAAATTAGGTTTCTGCTAATGAGGTACTTGTCGAGCTACTTAGTCGCTTAGTAGTTTATCTATAGCCCGGGGTACTACGGCCCTTATCACTTAACTGATTGCAACTATAACTTGGCTGTACTTAAGTACAATAGTATGTATAGTCTTTGATAAAAGTACATTCTTTGAATACTAGGCTAGTTAATTTGTTTTTCAAATTGCAAATCGTTTTTACCAGTTATAAATAGTTGCACACTGGAATTCAGTAATAAATAAAAAAATTAAATGAAAAAAAAAATGTTGCGAGAATATGGCATTGAAAATTATTATTGTATAAGGACATATCATGTGCATTGGTATGAACCCAAAAGATCGCTCACTATACGCTGTTTTAATCATGATACGTTTCGAGCCAAATTATCATGGTTTTATCAAGAACGTGAAAACGTCGATTTAATAATCAACAAATGCAGAACATTAAAAAACCGACTTCACAAACATTTTTAAATCCTAGTCGAAGCTTTGGCTGAAGTATTAGGTCACAAAGGTGCAAATAAATAAATCGATACTAATATATAAAGCTGAAGAGTTTGTTTTTTTGTTTGTTTTTTTTTGTATTAACGCGCTAATCTCAGAAACTACAAGTGGGATTTGAAAAATTATTTTTGCATTTGATAGCCCATCTCTTGAGGAAGGTTATAGGATATATTTTATCCCGAAATTCCCACGGGATCAAAAGTTACGCGCGGTGGCTAGTAAATAAGAAATTCCCCAGACAATCATATCAACTACATGGCCCCAAAGTAAGCATAGCTTGTGTTATGGGATACCATATAGCGAACTAGGGGGAACCTAGAATATAAATACATAAATAGATAAACACCCAGACACGGAACATTTTTTTTTCTGGTTCCGTGCGGGGATCGATCCCGCAACCACTGGCGTCTGAGCAGTAGGTTAACCCCAACGCCAAAGTGGTCACAATTCACCGTATTGATACATATTTTTTGCGAAAGTTTAAAATTTTTCAAAAATTACTCAATCGATTTCGAAGAAATTTGTATGGGATCACCTCTGAAGTATCCTCTATCATATGAAACAAAATATTTAAAAACGATTCTTAATTTTCCTCAAAATCGTGTAACAAAGACACAAAAAAAAGAATATTTCTATGCTGTACTGAGAGCGAAAGAAGAACATAAAATGTGCCAGCTGTCTATTGCTATTATTCTAATGCTGTTTTATTGGCGTTTTTGCGGGCGATAGGCTGACCCCCTGTCACTACGATAGTCTCTCTCCGTCATAGTAATACCTGTGAATTTGTCAAACGTGACATCAGATGGTTTTATAGCCTCTGGTGTTCTGCCTGCCCCATTAGGGATACAGGCGTGAAGTTATGTATGTATGTAAAAAAGAACATACACACGAATCGAGAACCTCCTCCTTGGGAGTCGGTTGAAAAGACTTCTTCTGCAGAGACAGCAACACCTTAAAACCAAATTTAACCTGAGCGGAGCTGTTTATGGCAGCCTAGTAATAATATATAAAATAATGAAACTTTTGTGCAATGCACACAATAATGTGTGCATTGCCATAGCGCTTTTTAAAATAATATATTCTTAAATTAAAAATTGCTTATAATTATATAATATATAAAATTTATTTTATTTTATTAAAACTTCAATTTGTTTTTCGTGTGATGTTTTTGAGTTATAGATTCATGTACAAAAATAACAACAGTGAAGTGTCTGCACTATATGATGAGTTATGCGTGATTTTTTTCTGATTAATCTTCTCTGATTCATATAATCAAATCACAATATTGATAAAAAAATAAATAAGTTTTTAACTATCCATCAAGAAAGGAGTAATTTTAGTATTTAACTGTGCTGCAAGAAAAACATTATTTAATAAGATATTGCTTTGAAACATATTTTACGCACATTTCAGTAAATTTACCAAAGACTTGCAATTGGATTCAAAATCTCAAAAGAGCCACTAAAACTGCTGGAACAAGCTTAAAAAGATGATAACAAATCAAAAGTTCATAAAAAACCACATAAAAATCTACCTGAAAATAAAAAAATACGGCTATTTATTAACAAATTCTGATTCATCTGGACTTAGAATTTTTAAACATCGATATCTTGAAAACTACCATAGCAAAACGAGTCCCTCATTAAAATATATGTTGTGTGGTAGGTACATATATTTTCATATAAACAGAGATAAAATTAAAATATAATTTTGGCCAGATGAATAATGAAATTTCGGAGAAACACCCGTATAATTAACAAATGCAGAGCATTAAAAAAAACGCCTTCACATCTGAAACTTTGGATTAAGTCAATGTAAATGTGGAAAAAAATATCCGTACTCATTCATATTTTTGAATCATCAAAATCGTTTCACCCAGTCAAAAATTATGAGGACATTAAAAAAATACATACAGACGAAATGAGAACCTCCTCTGTTTTTTGAAGTCGGTTGAAAAGTCAGTTTATGGACAGAGGTCTTATTAGAGTATTTTTTTGTATCCCTTATGGGGTAGGCAGAACAGCAGTAATAAAACCATCTGATGTCACGCTTGACAAATTTGGAGGCATTATAAAAGTGGAGAGAGACAATTGCAGTGACAGCGGGTCAGCCTATCGCCCGCAAAATAATCTAAAATCAAACCTCTGTCCTTTAAGTGACTTTTACGGTATGCCCGGGAAGAAAAGCTGCTGGCGCATTTTTTGTTTTTCCTTTGCTCCCAGTCCAGCAGGGAAGAAATTTTAGAAAAGTAGGTTTTCCAAACTGACCTGGGTGGGGTTCAAACCCAGGACCATACTTTACATGAGACATACTCGACCGGCGCACCACGGAAGCCGCCTATATTGTATATTTAACAAAGTAAGAATTAGTATGTATCTAATATCTTCATAAATCCATTTGTTAATTTTCGCGTGAAAGAGTAAAGAACATACATACAAACTTTCGAATTTATTACATTAGTAGAACAATACCCGTATCTTTTGTTATTGTTACCTAAACCAGTGTCAACGCTTAATCTTAACTGGAATGAAGAATCCACGAGGCCGATGATGGTACGAACACGACACCCGGCTTGTAGTACGAACAGGTGTTCCGTTCAAAACATTAAGTCCTCATCGATTTAGATGACTCTTTCCGCAAGTTTTTTTCGTAACAAAAAAAAATTAATTATGTTAAATGGCGGCTAGAAAATAGCAGGCGTTGTCGGTTAGGCACACGTAACGTCTTCGTCATGATAGGTTTATTTACTTGTAATGCGATGACTTAGGACCGTATTATGAAACGTTTATTAAAGGCATAAAGGGTTGATGACCTATACGGGGAGTTCGCTGTTTCATACGAGGGGGGTTTCTTACCAGTGGTATGAACCGCCGAATGGCGTTTTTGAATGGATCGATTCATACCACTGTCAAAAATTAAGAAAAAAACACGATTCTTTTGACTGTAATTAGAAAATGACTTTAATTACATATAAATCTTACGATTCTTCTAACAGTCTAACTCGTAATAATCTAGGTTGCTCATTAATCTCAATCCTTTATGGATTGGTGGATTATGGCCTATATATAGGGGATAGACTCATGCCCTGCAGTGGGCTCATTCCAAAGAGTTGTGATGTGATGATGAATCAAGACCAACTATTTGGCACCAAAGTAAGCATAGCTTGGGATATGGGATACCATGAAGCGAACTAGGGGACAAACTAGAATATAAATAAATACAATGTTAATTTTAATTAGCGCATCACCTCTTTCATGCAGCCTCTCCACAACAATCCTAACAACATTTGTTCTACGAATTTTTACAAGTCTTAATAAATAACACATAAATTAAAAAAAGAAAAGGGAAACTCAACATTTTCTAAGAAGTGCTTTTTATTATTATTAAGCGATATTTTAATACGCAAGGTGCGTGGCATACCTACGGTCAGAGTAAATAAAGCTACGCCACTAAACCGAGGCTGTTCGGAATAGATCGCAAGCCTAAGTTGAAATCTGCGGGTAGAAAAATATATTAAAAATTATTTTGTGATAATCCTACCGTAACCTAAAAATATTGAGAGCGGCCGAGCCGTCATCGTTCGTCAGTGGAAGATAGGTTGCTTTGAGAGTTTGAGTGGTACGCAAGTGTTAGTCCCTTGCAAAGTTTAAAGTTATAATCGCGCCCGCGGTTTAGTTTATATGCGAAGATTTGGTTGCGCGCATTGTTCATAATAATCGAAGAAACTATTTCGTGGCGTAATTAAGTAACGCCGAGTGCATTATATTGTATAAGTGATATCCGGTTGTGACACGTGGAGTTCAGGTGATACCTTTACAAATATTTCTCTTTCCCTTTTCAATTTTAATGAGCCTTGTAATTATTTAGTTTAGGTTGACTTTAATTTCCTCCCAAGGGGACCCCTTATCCCTATACATACAGACAGACACACCTACCACGTTGCCCGCAATGTGCACCACTCCAGGTTGGTAAGTAGTTCGTAATTACTCATAGAATTAAGCTGTAGGATTTCATGTTTAACTATTATTAAAACAATTGGGTTTGTATCGTCGGTTTACCGATTCCGATCTGTTCGATACAAAATTTGGTAGCAGAGCGTGGTTTTTTCCTCGATACAATATCGGTTAGAGGTTAATAATAGTTATCGTCCTATAGCTTCATTCTAGATAATTCTACTGGTGCACATTGTTAGTTTGTCTTAATTGTATGAAAATAGTTTTGATAAATTTCTATACGTAAATTAGTTTGTGTCTTTCATATTCGAAATTGAAATTGTGTTTTTTCATAATAGATATTTACGTACCTATTTCTTTGTTCTTAAGTACCTACGTACTAAATAAGTTTTAAGATTAGTTTAATTAATGCGTATTAAAATATAAAGAAACCTACGGTAAGGTTTTATTCGGCTGATCCGATATTTAGGTTATTTTGTAATAGCGTTAAGGCTGTTTTCAGATTAGCATTTTTTTGGTTTAAAATATAATTTTCGAAATTAATATTTTTGTTAAGTGAACGAATTGGTTTATTTTCGTTTGATTTAATTTACATACGTGTACATTAATACGGTTTTGGCTTTTATTTAAGTGCCAAGTTTTTATTTAGGGTTTATTCAGTGCGTTCAAATAAATTTATTTAAAGAATTTGAATATGGCTGGTAAATATACAGCTCGTATAGCCGCTGTATTGCGTTGGCTTGGTTCGGCCGTTTTAAATATTTCTCGGAAGGATCGGGATCAAGCTTTATTATCGCGTTATGATTCTTTGGAAAATAAATTATTGGATTTATATGATGCGTATCAGGCCTTACTTGAATTGAGTCTTGAACCGGAGGTTATGGAAAAGATTAGTTTGGACATTGACCAGGCCGAGGATTTAGCTGACCAGATCCGACAGGCTGTAGGTATTCTGAAGATGAGTTCCTTAGGGCAGAATCAGTTAAAGTCGGACTTAGTTACTTCACCTGAATTAATCGGCAGACTGCCTAAGTTAGATTTACCTCATTTTAGTGGTGACTTAGGTCAGTGGGTTGCATATAATAATTTATATGATAGTTTGGTTCACTCGCGGAGAGATTTAGCTCCGGCTCAGAAGCTGGCTTATTTGATGGCATCACTTACAGGTGAAGCGAAGGGACTGGTGCAGCATCTGGATCTTGTTGATAGCAATTATGAGATTGCAAGGGACTTACTAATGCGTCGGTACCAGAATATTAGAAGATTAGCGGATAATCATGTGTCGGTAATTTTAGGTCTCCCTCGAAACCCCGCACCTCAGGCACTGCGGACTAGGCTTCTTAACCCGGTTTTGGTTGCAGTTAATGGATTAAAGGGATTAAATTTACCCGTCGATAGTTGGTCTTTTATATTATTGCATATTGTTTTAGCTAAACTGCCTCACGAACTGCGCAATAGGTTCGAGCAGGAGTACGGTGGAGACTCTGCCTCTCATCTTCCGTCATTTGAAAATTTAGTGTCATTTTTAGAGGATGAGTGTCGTCGTGCAGATAATATTCCGCCGCCTGGAGCATGCGACGTCGTCGGTTCTAGAGCTGGGCAGGGGGCCGCGCCGCCGCGCGCGGAGCGCCGCCGCGAGCCGCGCGGGTACCACGTCGCCGCAGTGCAGCAGCCACGCGGGCGGTGCTCATACTGTAGGGATTTAGGCCACGGGGTAAATTCATGTTTTAAGTTTAAGGAACTACGGTGGCAGGCGCGTCGCAACATAGCTCGCCAGCGTAGGTGGTGCTATAGTTGCCTCGGCGACCATCTTGCATCTCAATGCAATTCTGCTCGACCTTGCAGGCAGTGCGGTGGTAATCATCATCTTCTGCTTTGTGGTAACCGTAACGGTGCGCCTGTGCCAGCTGATCCAAACCAGCAGGCCGTTACGCAGCAGAATCAGGATGAAGCTGACAGTCAGTGGGCTGGTGCCATGCAGGTTGGACCTCAAATTGGTAGTTCTGGTTCTCGTAGTAGTAAGAAGAGAGTATCTGTTCGTAACTCCAATGGTCAACCGCGACTCTTCACGGGCGGGGGTAGCCGTGCACCACCCCGTGTGGGCCTCGATGCTGCTAGGGAACACCATCAGGTTTGTGGTATGCCATTTCACTTCACAGATTGGCCTCGGCTAGGTCATCAGTATAACAATGCAAATCGGATGTATTCGCCCACCGGTGGGCACCCATCAATTCAGCAATGGAATCAGGTTGCCCAGCGAGGTTGTTCCACTGCACAAACACCTAGTTATAACCCTAAACGTAATTGACTCGCACATCCACACCCCCCACCTGCAACTCCCCCTTCTGCGTTAACTGTGTTGTTGCCCACTGCACAGGTCTGCGTCGGTTCCCCATCGGGCGAGCAGGTAACCACGCGTGCGATTTTGGATTCGGGTGCACAGGGGAGTATAGCATCCAGGTGGCTGGTAGAAAGACTGCGGCTAAAGGTAACTTCTGCAGCGGGAGCCATTCGAGGAGTAGGTGGAGTCAAGGTGTCTGGTTTAGTGGGTCAAGTCTCACTCTCCTTTTCTCTGCTTCATGGCTCAAGAACTTGTATTACAATTTCTGCGATTGTTTTGGAAAATGTTATGGGCAGACATCCTCTTATTACATTGCCAGCGGATGTTGTTCGGTTAGCATCTGGGTTTAGATTGGCTGATCCAAACTTTCATGTTCCAGGTCCTGTTAATCTTTTGCTCGGTGCAGATGTTTTAGGAGTGCTGCAATTGGGAAGCAGCACACTTCTGCAACCTGGAGGGTTAGTAGCAGTTTCAACCGACCTTGGTAGTGTCGTTATGGGCCCTGTATTTTCAGCTAAGTCTCTTCACGGCAAGGATGGTGACTTGCAAGTAGGAATCTCCCTCGCTGAAGCTGTTCAGCGCTTTTGGGAAGTGGAAGAGCCCCCTACAGCTTCTCGTGACAACCCAGAGCATCTGGAATGTGAGTCTTTCTTCCAGAACAATACAGGTCGGCTCTGTTCGGGTCAGTTTGTCACGAGGCTACCTTTCCTGCCATCTAGGCCCCCTCTTGGTCATTCCAGAATGTTAGCTGAGAAGAGGTTAGCTTCCGTGGAGAGACGCATGAAACGGGATTCGGTATATCGTGAAAAGTACATTCAGTTTATGCGAGAGTATTTGGAATTGGGACACATGTCCGTTTCCAATTTTGATTGGCGTAGGCAGGAGCACTATTTCATTCCACACCATGCGGTGTTTAAGGCTGGAAAAATTAGAGTAGTTTTTGATGGCTCCGCGCCCACGTCTAACGGAGTTTCTCTCAATCAGTGCTTACATTCGGGTCCAAAACTTCATCGTGACATAGGTGAGATCCTGACAAACTTCCGCCGGCATAAAGTCGTCTTTGTTACAGATATTAAGATGATGTTTCGTTCTACGATAATTCATCCAGCTGATCGCCAATATCAGCTGATCCTCTGGCGTGAGAACGAAAACAGTCAAATTACGGTTTTTGAGTTAAATACTAATACTTATGGACTTAGGTCCAGTCCTTTTATTGCAATGCGTGCTCTATTAGAGTTGGCAGATCGTGAACGAGTGCGATTTCCTAGAGCCGCTGCTGTTTTGAGCAGTGACATATTTGTCGATGATATTTGTTCAGGTGCTGCCACTGAGGAAGATGCGCTGGTGCTACGTGATGAGCTGATAGGAATTATGCAGGCAGGTGGCTACGAATTAAGAAAGTGGCTGTCTAACTCAGAAGCTGTTCTTGCTGGTCTGCCTGAGGAGCATCAGCAGGATCCTTATATTTTCGAGAACGTGGACAATCCTGACGCCGTCGCAGTGCTGGGCGTTCAGTATCAACCAATACCTGATGTCTTCACATTTAAGGTTCAAGATTTAGACATAATGCAAACATGGACAAAGCGTTTAGTACTTTCGACTGTGGCAAGGATATTCGATCCCAATGGGTGGTTGACTCCAGTCGTATTTTGGGCAAAGTGCTTTCTGCAAAGGCTTTGGTTGGAAGGATTGTCATGGGACGCACCTTTAATTGGTGACTTGTTGTGTGCTTGGGTTAGGTTTGTAACATCACTTTCTGACATCCAATTCGTTAAAATCAGAAGATCTTTTTTACCAGAGGGTAAATGTAGGGTTGATCTTCATGGATTTTGTGACGCCTCTGAATGCGGTTATGCAGCGGCAGTTTATATTCGTACTGTTGACAGCGCAGGTATTGTGTCAGTCCAGCTTGTTATGGCAAAGAGCAAGGTTGCACCGGTTAGGACGCGTTTGACCATACCAAAATTAGAGTTGTCAGGAGCTGCTCTCTTGACTCGCCTCCTAAATCACTTGGTAGAAACCTTGGGTCAGAAGGTCGACATTAAGAATGTATTTGCGTGGACAGACAGCCAGATTGTTTTGTCTTGGTTACAGACTTCTGTCTATGCCTTGGAAGTATTTGTCGCAAATCGAGTTTCTCAAATCCAGCAGTCAAAAGCAGCGTTAGAATGGAGACATGTGCCGGGAGAAATAAATCCTGCAGACTGTGCGTCACGTGGCTGCGAGGCTCCCGTTTTGTTAAATCATAATTTGTGGTGGGGCCCAGAGTGGCTGTTCCAGTCAGAGGATTGTTGGCCTCAGAAATTAGTTGAAACTGTTGACCCTCTTCCTGGTTTGAAGGTTCTAGCTGTTGAAAGGGATCCTGCTTTAGAACCGGATTGGTTGCTAAATCGATTTAGCTCTCTTGATAAACTGATAGGTGTAACAGGTTGGATCAAGAGATTTGTTCATAATTTAAGGAATAAGTTTAATAGATTGTCTTCTCTTGTGTTGTCTCCCAAGGAAAGAGAGGAATCGCTACTGTTTTGGGTACGGCAGGTTCAAGTCGCTCATTTTGAGTCAGTTTTGAAGGGTCTGACAGAAGGACGTAAATTAAAGGGTGCTATTGCACGTTTGAACCCCTTTATTGCTAACGACGGTTTGTTGCGAGTAGGAGGAAGGCTGCGTTATTCTAATTTGCCATATGAAACTCGACATCCCCTACTTTTACCTAAGGAGAGTCCTTTAGTTACGTTGCTAATAACTGACAGACATAAGAAAAATTGTCATGCCGGATTGAATAGTCTTCTAGCGATTCTTCATCGAGAATATTGGATTTTATCGGCCAGGAGAGCCATTAGGAATGTAATTTTTCGTTGTATTCAGTGTTATAAACTTAGAGCGACTATTGTACAACCTCAAATGGGAGATTTGCCCCCAGATAGAATCGTGCCTGCTAGGCCCTTCTCTGGTGTTGGCACAGATTTTGCAGGTCCATTTTCCATTAAGGTTTCATCGTTGCGGAATGCCAAGGTAGTTAAGGCCTACCTGTGCGTTTTTGTTTGTCTTGTGACTAAGGCAGTACATTTGGAAGTAGTTTCAGCTCTTAGTACTGAAGCCTTTGTTGCTTGTTTGTCTCGATTCGTCAGTCGTCGTGGTTTACCAAGTTTAATTCGGTCCGACTGCGGGACAAACTTTAAGGGATGTGATCGTCACTTCTCAGAAATTTATAAGTTTTTAGATGAGAATCAAGTTTTAATTGAAACTTCTTTGTCGCGTCGGGGTATTAAGTGGCAATTTAGTCCTCCTGCTTACCCTTCTTGGGGCGGTATTTTTGAAGCAGTTGTTAAGGTGGCTAAGACCCATCTTCGAAGGGTTATTGGAGAAACAGTTCTTACCTTTGAAGAATTAGCAACGGTTTTTTGTAAAATCGAAGCTGTTCTTAACTCACGGCCGCTTTGCCCTATCTCTTCGGATCCAAATGATTTGGAAGTTTTAACTCCAGGTCATTTTTTGATTGGAGGTCCTTTGGCAGCTCTTCCAGAATATCCGTTTGAGGATATTCCAGTTAATCGCCTTTCACGTTTTGAACTGCTGCAACAGCTCTCGCAGAGCTTTTGGAAGAGGTTCAATGTGGAATATCTTCACTTGTTGCAGCAGCGTGTTCGTTGGTCGGATAAGGTTGACCCACCTAAGATTGGTGACCTCGTCCTAGTTAAGGAGATGAATATGCCCCCACTGTCTTGGAGACGTGGTCGAATTTTGAGGCTATTCCTAGGTGCTGATGGAACTCCGCGTGTCGCAGAGGTTTTAGTGGGAAGCTCTATTCTCAAAAGAGCTGTCGCAAGTTTGTCGCGACTCCCTGTGTCATAAGTTTAGGCTATCTATTCCTGATTCTCTGGTTGTTTAGGCTCAGTCAGGTAACGCCTGCCTGGGGCGGGGGATTGTTCGGAATAGATCGCAAGCCTAAGTTGAAATCTGCGGGTAGAAAAATATATTAAAAATTATTTTGTGATAATCCTACCGTAACCTAAAAATATTGAGAGCGGCCGAGCCGTCATCGTTCGTCAGTGGAAGATAGGTTGCTTTGAGAGTTTGAGTGGTACGCAAGTGTTAGTCCCTTGCAAAGTTTAAAGTTATAATCGCGCCCGCGGTTTAGTTTATATGCGAAGATTTGGTTGCGCGCATTGTTCATAATAATCGAAGAAACTATTTCGTGGCGTAATTAAGTAACGCCGAGTGCATTATATTGTATAAGTGATATCCGGTTGTGACACGTGGAGTTCAGGTGATACCTTTACAAATATTTCTCTTTCCCTTTTCAATTTTAATGAGCCTTGTAATTATTTAGTTTAGGTTGACTTTAATTTCCTCCCAAGGGGACCCCTTATCCCTATACATACAGACAGACACACCTACCACGTTGCCCGCAATGTGCACCACTCCAGGTTGGTAAGTAGTTCGTAATTACTCATAGAATTAAGCTGTAGGATTTCATGTTTAACTATTATTAAAACAATTGGGTTTGTATCGTCGGTTTACCGATTCCGATCTGTTCGATACAGAGGCTATAAATATTTTTCGTATGGGAAATCAAGAAAAAAAACTATTAATTTTAATAAGTTGTAGAACAAATGTTTTTGGGATTGATGTGGAAAGGCTCCTGGAAGAGGTGATGCGCTAATTAAAATTAACCCTGTATAGATAAAAACCAAGACACGGATTTTTTTTTGTTCCGTGCGGGAATCGAACCCTAAAACCTCACTTTGCTAAGTAGCATCTAAGACCACTGCGCCACGGGGAGAGATATGGCAGGGTTTCTCAACCTCATAGCTCCACAAACCCTTATTAGATTTTTAGTACAAAAACCCTTTGAGTTACTGAATTATATTTTATTTAAGTATATTTAAATAGTAATAATAATTGATGGGATGTACCGTTTTTGTACCGTGAGAAATTTTGGTCAACTTTTCAGATTTTTTTTTATCCAGTGATCAGTTGTTCGTCAGTAAAAATAAGATAAGAAACTGCACTGGGAGTGAAAAAAAACCATATAATGTGTAAATACTTTGGAGGTATTTAAATGATGGAGAGAGACTATTGCAGTGACAGGGGATCAGCCTATCGCCCACAAAACACGCCAATAAAACATCTGTCCCTTAACTGACTTGTACAGTATGTTTGGGGAGAGAAGCAGCTTGTACATTCTATGGTTTTCTTTCGCTCCCAGTCCAGCATGGAAGCAATTGATATTTGATTCCCTTCATTCTTTCTTTTCTTAATAAAATGACAAAAATAAGTCAAACAATAACACTTCTGTCCCATCTTAATTAAAAATGTCAACAAAACCATAACAAGAGTATTCTAAATTTAATTTGATGTGAAATAACAAAAATACGAAATTATGTCCCTTGTGCGGTTCTCATGGCATTGCTTAGTTGTACTCTTAAAGGTCTGAGAAATAGGACCTTTATCTTTAAAATTAATCTTAAATATGTCTAACATTTGTACCAACTTATTTAGCCCAAATAAGCCATAAGGAACTTGTGGTATGGAATAAAGATAACGAGAAAATAAAGTTAAGAAATATTACTTAAATTGGCGCACTAACTATGGGTCTGAAAGTAAATTTTATAATAATCTTGTTCTAATTGATTGAATCAGGAGTTACTTTGCGGAAATCCATGACAACTACTACTACTGTGATTTTCAGTCGCGGAATTAGCAAGTGAACTTGGTTATACAGGGTGTCCCGGAACTCAACGGCAAACGAAAAATCTGAAAAACATCTATCCCATGCAGTTTGAAAATTATGGGCATTTAAGAAAAACCTAGAATTTTATTATTTTTGTTCATTTAAACTTTGGAACCTTAACCCTAAATAAAATTTCTAGAACTCAACTTTCAACTTTGAAAGGCCTTCCTTAAAAACAAAAATTTTCTAAAGTGCCTTGGCAAGTGCCATTAAAAGTTTGCGCGTTTAATTAGGATTATAAAATAGTACAATACTTAAATAAAACTACTTTTTAACCGGATTAATCGCGTATAATTTATATTTTACATTTTAACTTTTTTTTAACTCGACTTTAAAGTAAGGGATTAAATTACGCACCGACTCCATCAAAATTACCAACAGAGGAGATTATCTGTAAAGTGGAGGACTCGTCAAGATATTTCTGGCATTTTGAGGCGATGTAAATTACCGAACTCAAATCTTACTAGAGAAGAACGATTTGCATTAAAGAACTTACGCACAAATAAAGAGTTAACTGTCCTTCGTGCAGATAAAGGAAACGCCACTGTCGTGATGGACACATCTGAATACAACAACAAAATAACAAACCTCTTGTCAGATGAATCAACTTATAAAAAGGTAAACTATGACCCTACCTCTAGAATTATGAAGAAAACATCTGATTTAATACAAAAACACAAAGAATGGTTGAATTTGGATGTGACAAAACTTATCCCAGCTTATGCAAAACCTCCAAAACTATATGGGCTACCTAAAGTGCACAAGACTGATGTACCACTTAGACCTATTGTGAGCCAAATTGACACCCCAACTTACAGGCTTGCCCAACATATAGCAGGTGTACTCTCACAGCTGAGAGGTAAAACAAGTGCATATGTAAAGGATTCTTACCAATTTGTTAGTGATTTAAAACATCTCAAGATTGCTAACAATGAAACTATGGTTAGTTTTGATGTCAAGTCTTTGTTTACATCATTACCTGTCAAAGACTGCATTGAAATAGTAAAGAAAAAGCTAACTGATTCAGATTTGCCTGTTGAATATGCAGAATTATTAGAAGTTTGCCTGATATCTGGCTATTTTATGTGGAATAATGAATTCTACCGACAAATTGATGGTGTCGCCATGGGCTCCCCGGTGTCCCCTGTAGTTGCTGACATCTACATGGAAGATTTCGAGGAGCGTGCTCTCCACCTGGCACCAGTCGTGCCGAAGATCTACAAGAGGTACGTTGACGATACTTACACTATTTTACCTCAACACAAAGTAACTGCATTTCTTAACCACCTTAATTCCTTTAACAATAAAATACAATTTACTATGGAATTAGAACAGGATAATAAGTTAGCCTTCCTTGATGTTTTAATTACACGGAATCCAAATGGTACACTCGGTCATACTGTTTATAGGAAACCCACTCATACTGACCGATATTTAAATGGGAGTTCCCACCACCACCCGAGCCAATTACTCGCCGTAGTCTCCTCTTTGTTTCAGAGAGCACATGGAATCTGCGATCCCCAGCACATGATGATGAACTGAAACATGTTGTCAAAGTGCTTCGTTAAAACGGCCTCAAATCACCTCGTCGCCGCCGCAGTGACCACGTGAAGCCGCAGACAGTCGAACGAAGACCTGTATTTTTACCTTTTGTGAAGGGAGTTACCGATAAAATTTCAAAAATTCTTAGGCGCGCTTCCATCAAAACAATATTTAAACTCAAAAATTAGTCAACATCTTCGCCCAGTTAAATGCAACATCCCTTGACAAGACCCAGGTGTATACAAGATTGACTGCGGCTGTGGGCTTTCCTACATTGGTCAAACTAAAAGAAGTGTATCGACCCGCGTTAAAGAACACATAGCTGACATTAAAAACCGAAGAGTAACCAAGTCTGCAGTTTGTGAGCATTCCATAGACAAGCCCAACCACTACTTAAGGTTTGACTCTGTGAAAGTTCTATCTAAGGAGACACATTATATACCTAGAATGATCAGAGAAGCCATTGAAATTAAAAAGCACCCTAATTTCAACAGAGAAGATGGTTGGAAACTATCACCAGCATGGGACCCTATTCTCAAAGATATTAAGTCAAACATCCAGCAAGCAGCACGACCTGAAACTCGAGACACTGTCAGCTCATTTTGTGTTAACCCTGAACGCTACGCTCGAAGACTGAGAAATAGATGGAGATGATGTATAACTTTTTCCACTATCAATCTGACGCCTGACACCTCAGTCCACAGACTAATAAGGAGAACAAGTTCAGACGGACAACTCCCTTGTCATAGATGTCGGTCTATACGAGGCTCACATATTGATTTTGACAGCTTTTTTTTTTTAAATGTTATTCTACACAATGAGGTGTAGCAGTTTTTTTTCTACGGACATGGCAAAGAACTTTCTTAGTATGTTATACCTATAGGTAATTCCTTTGCCAAATAATAAAATTTACAAATAAATAAATATGGGTCTGGATGTTTTTCTATATAAAAAATAAAAAATATCTATGTGTTTATATATTTCTTAAGTTTATTTATCCGTTATCTAGTATCCATAGCACAAGTTCTTAATGAGACTTAATTTAGGCTAGACAATGTGGTGTGATTAAATAAATTTTTCTGACAATCCAATTACAAATCCAATATAGTTATATAATTTCAGTCCTCGCTGTCAGTATATTTCAGGTATTGTTGAGTTATAGTTAGGTACTTCCTTTGGTATATTTTCTTGGAAATTCACATAAGTGTAACACAATATTCACAACTTATACAATATTTTTATAATTTATTTATAATTAAATTCATTTACACATCAATTCACAAAGATTGTTATTGTGTCAATCTCTACAAAGATTGTTCAATTCGAATTGAAACTTTCAATTCAATCAAACTATTCAACCAATTCAAGCAGTCAAGTGTCAATATCATTATGTGAGCCCATGGACAATATTCATAGACTGATGCTAATATACACTATGGAGATTACCAGCCGTGCCTCAGTCGCTCGTGACCACGGGGTCTGCAAAGACACCGAAACGTCGAGTTAAAATGTAAAATATAAATTAGACGCGATTAATCCGGTTAAAAAGTAGTTTTATTTAAATTATGAATCGTGAAAACTTAAGACAATAGTACAATACTTGTTAGTTTTATACTAAAACCAACGAGTACCTAATCTTGTTCTATTGAAAATACACAACGCTTGTTTTGTGCTTTTAGTTGAAACTTTCTATATTCCACAGTCGGGTTTTTTAGTTAGTGTTATTTATTTTTTATTAATATATTTTAAACGAAAAAAAAAATTTTTTTGCTAACTGTACTATTTGTCAAAGTATGTACAGGCTGCCATTTAAGAATCCTTTCTTTAATGAACCAAGTTGAATTTTAGGGCAAAGTAATGAGAGAGATGGATAGTGGGCATGAGCGAGCGAGACAGATAGTGACGCCACCTTTACCAAAGTAAACAAAAGTTAGTAAAATTAATAAAATAATGAAAAATCTTGACCTAATTTAGTTCAGGTTTATTGTAATAAAGTAAGTACTCTTAGCGTTGTAAGAGTGAAAGTCGAAAATTGACGAGACGAGTCTGTCCGTGAGAGGTACATACAGGGTGTGGCGTAATGAGTGGATAATCCTTTACCGACGGTTGGAAGGCATTGCGGCTGTTCGGAAAATGACAATTTGTGTTTAGTAAAAGTGTCACGGTTTCCGAGTTTTTGGGCATTTTTTAAAATTTCAAAAAAGTTAGGCCTTCACCCACTCTTTTAAGTGCCAAATTTACAATACAAAGAATTTTCTCAATCTGTTTTCTCAACAGCATTCAGTGATAGTGGTGCTATCAAACGTAAACCACCAATTTTGTACGATAGCCAAAGTTTTTTTTATTTTTATTTTTAAACGTACAGTTTGTGCAAAGTTCAATTTTTTTCCCTAACTTTGGTACCTCGTGGTGTAAAAAAAATGTACGGTGACATGAGTACCCAATTGATTAAATAATAGCCTGTTTCATTACGATTCCAAAATGGTATAATTTAGGATATTTCTACCTCTCAATTTAAAAATATTGCATTTAAGGTGAGTCAAGGTCAATTTTCTTAGGAAGTTCTCTTACGCAAAATTATTACTATTTGTAATAGTTTTAGTTCATCTGCCTTTGTGTTCACAAAACCGACTCCTCCGTCAAGTTGAATAATAATTCTAGGAATCATAGCGCACCTGCGTTTCCTACTAAAGCTAATGTTTTGGTTTCTTCTTTCATTTAACGAGTAAGAAAGATAAAAAGATAGCGACTCTATTGTTTGTCCTGGGGTACCTACTCTACCTGATTTTAGGGTTCGTTCGGGTGTAAGTTCTCCTGTCCTAAAATCCTGTGCACTGTCCTCGTTGATATTCCTGTACGTCTGGAAATTGCTCGTACTTACGTGGTCGGGTCGGCTTCTATCTCTTGGAGTACACTTTCATCGTCACGTATAGTAGTTGGCCTCCCGAGCTAGTACCGCCGATGCCACTTCCCAGAATTCAACCTCCCATGCATGCATTATGCACTCTTATAAAAACTCTGTAATCGGGATGGCGTGCATGGGGAAACCTTTCCCGATACAGTGCTGCAGCTTGACTGGCATTACCGCAACATTCACCGTAAATAAAATGCTTTTTAGCATACTTGTACGGTATGTTGCGAGACATTGCAGTCGGTACCCAACACCAAATCACCAAGTCCAAATCACTAGGCAAATCAAGTCCAAGGTCACAGAAGTAAATCGATGAAGTTAATGTCCAAATCACAAAGAAAATCAAGTCCGAAGTCACAGGCCAAATCGTAAATTAAATCTAATCCAAAGCAGAGCAAATACGCGGGCGCACGAAAGTATTATGATAGCACAGTGGGGTGATGCAGGCAAGGAGTTAGCCAACGAACCGTAAAATCAGGTAGAGTATCCCAGGACAAACAATAGAGTCGCTATCTTTTTATCTTTTTTACTCGTTAAAAGAAGAAACCAAAACATTAGCTTTAGTAGGAAACGCAGGTGCGCTATGATTCCTAGAATTATTATTCAACTTGACGGAGGAGTCGGTTTTGTGAACACAAAGGCAGATGAACTAAAACTATTACAAATAGTAATAATTTTGCGAACGAGAACTTCCTAAGAAAATTGACCTTGACTCACCTTAAATGCAATATTTTTAAATTAAGAGCTAGAAATATCGTAAATTATACCATTTTGGAATCATAATGAAACAGGCTATTATTTAATCAATTGGGCACTCATGTCACCGTGCATTTTTTTTACACCACGAGGTACCAAAGTTGGGTAAAAAAAATTGAACTTTGCACAAACTGTACGTTTAAAAATAAAAATAAAAAAAACTTTGGCTATCGTACAAAATCGGTAGTTTACGTTTGATAGCACCACTATCACTGAATGCTGTTGAGAAAACAGATTGAGAAAATTCTTTGTATTGTAAATTTGGCACTTAAAAGAGTGGGTGAAGGCCTAACTTTTTTGAAATTTTAAAAAATGCCCAAAAACTCGGAAACCGTGACACTTTTACTAAACACAAATTGTCATTTTCCGAACAGCCGCAATGCCTTCCAACCGTCGGTAAAGGATTATCCACTCATTACGCCACACCCTGTATAAGCTGGAAGTGAAAGAAATGTTGGGACCGCTAGTGAATGAGAAAGACTGCGAGATAGAGAAATATTGGAGTAGATTTAAGAGTGGTGTGGTAGACACAAATATGTGGGGTTAGTCTGAAGAAGAATATGAGAAGGGATAGGTTTAGGCGAGTGTTGGGATGATGCAGTGAAAGGTATTGTAATAAAGAAGAAGAAAGCATGGCTGGATCTACTAGCAATGAGAAGTAAAAAAGGAATACGAAATGACTTAAGTGATGATGAAATAGTAGCAAAAGAAAAGTATGATAGATTAAGAAAAACTGTGAAAGAAATGGTGAGCGAAAAGAAAGAAGAATGTAAGGACAAGCTGGACAGAAAATTCTCAAAAAACTTCCGAGCCAATTCCAAACTGATCAAAAAATTCAAAATTCAAAATTCAAAAATGACAAAGTACCTGATCAGGTACTTTGTCAGAAGATGCCAAGGGCAGGTTGGAGACTCGAAAATAGGTGTGTTAAGGGATCAGGGTGGCAATATAGAATATATTATATGTATTCCCATCCTGTATGTACTATATGACCACGATGATATAATGAATCAGTGGAGGAAATATTTCGAGAATTCACTTGAGCGAAACGTGACTGATGTTCTGAAAGGTAGGTCCACACTTTTTAGTGGTGAAACCAATCGTGAAAGGGGATAAGTATGGAAGAAGTAATTTAGCAATTAAAGCAATGCACAGGTTTGAAAGTAGATAAAGTCAGGGTTTGATAAAATAGATTTTGAAATGCTCAAGAAAGGTGAAGGTGTCACTGCAAACCTGTTTTACCAGCTATTTTATAAGTTCTTAAGATCAGTAACTGAGAAGGTTCTGGCCAAACACCTAATGGTTTTTCTGCTGCTTCATCGACTTGGAAAAGGCTTGTGGTGAGAAATGAACTGTGGTCAAAACTGTCTGAATATGGGGTGGACAGTGACTTGATACAGGCTCTCAAATCCTTATATAAGGACTCGAGTGCCTGTTTCAGGTTGAATGATGACTACACGGAATGGTTTAGTATCGAAGTGAATGAGTTTGTGTACTTTGAGTCTTTGTTTATAAGAGATGGGAAGTATGATGTTGATATTGAAAGGAGGGTGAAAGCAGGAAATAGTGTCGCCTTGTACTCGGTTATGGCAAGCAAAATTATACCGAATAAGGCACGTCTTGCGTACTTGAGGGAGTTTTGGCTCCAAAACTTTGTATGGTAGTGAGTCAAGGGTGTGGCAGAAGAGACATGAAAGCAGGATTAATGAGATGAGAGCTTTGAGGAGCATGTGTGGAGTGAAATTGAGTGATAGGGTGCGCAACAGTGAAATAAGAAATAGATGCGCCACAAAGATCACCGCAAGATGCGGATTGAAAGAAGACGTAGTAAGTAAGATTGAAAAGGGTATGCTAAGGTGGTTTGGAAATTTAGAGAGGTTGAGTGAAAGTAAGCGGTATACAGAGCACCATTGGATGGTGATGTCGGAAGGGGCCACCCTAGGCGAACGTATGCCGACCAAATTGGTGACATTTAGAAAAAGGGCCTAGTCAACCGGCGATCATGTATGAAATGATTAGTGAACATGGAGGAAACGAAAGAGGTAAGTTAGGATAGGAACTTTTGGCTTTCCTTAGTCTCGGCCTGCCCCCAAAGGGAGACAGGCGTAATGTTATTTATGTATGTGTATACATATAGTATAACGATTAAAAAAACTTGTTAAAAAAAACGAATGACAATCGTTTCGTATGTTAACGTTTCGATCATCCAGTGGAGATAGAAATTCGACAGGGCCGGAGCACGCGGTTTTCGGCTCTACATTCCTAAAAAACTTATCAAGTATAGATATCGCCTATCAGTTATGTCTTAACCAGTTTTTAAATAATTGGATTGACGCACTTACCACACTGAGAAATAAAGTAATAAAATTATGATGTGAACCAGGGATGTTACGGAGTTTCGACTGCTATTTACTATATATTTATTTACTGATTATTGCACCTTCGGTTCCGGCTTCGCCTCCGAAACTTTTAAATCATAAGTTCACACAATATAATATGCTACTTTGGGATTCAATTCCTTCCATTTAATTTCTTGTTTATTTGGAAACATGCCAGTTGGTTTCATTGTTTGTTTTTTATTTTATAATTAAAATGAAAAAAAAAAAATACTGAATAATGTTTTATTTGTCCTTAAATAAAACATCTCTCTCCTGCCTTCACTTCTGACCCTACCTCCGCCTCCGGTTCCGACTCCGATAAATAAAATTTTGAAACTCCCACTCCGCCTTCGGTTCCGATATGGTTACCTCCGTTACATCCCTGTTGTGAGCACTTTGACAGCATTTCTATTTGTAAGGGAATTTTGTAAAAAACTATTAGATCTTAATCCTATTAGAACGCGAGGTTTGAGTCTAGCAACTTAAATAGGAATACGTTAGTAACGGCTTTTAGGATTCGTTCCGGACACATGCATCTTACAAATTTGCATTTCTCATAAAAAAAGTTGTTTGGAGTGTTTGGACTGTTTAGAGTGCGGTTCTGTTGAAGATGCACATATGCTGATGGACTGTGTCCGAAACGAAGCCTTACGTGTTCAAAATTTTACGAAATTTCTTAGGAACAAGACAGTTTTATAATTACCAAGATGGTAAATACGAAATTAAATATTATAGGTACTATACAAAATGGTAATATACTATACAAGAGCATTTATTAATAGTTAGATTTGTAACAAAATGTGAGAGTAATATCTGTAATATCATATAATGTTGTAATATCAGACAAATGTATCTCAAAAGCTTGCCTTAGTATATATAATAAGTTTGGTTTTTGAGAGATCAATAATTACCATGACAAATGAATGGTAGTCAAATACTAGACCAATGGTAAGGCATATCGGATCCTGCGGGAGATAATTCTCAAAAAGCAATACAGAAATGAGAACACCTAGACTCGTATCAGTAAATCGTTCTTAACTCCAAGAGCGGTCTTAAGTAGCTAACGCATGCATTTCGTCAGCTTAAGATCGCTCTCAGATTTTGGGACGTCTTATAAATACGCAACTAAAAGACGAATCAAGTCTGCGACTTGGACAGTAGGGTCGCCAAATTGACATGGTAATAAGGAAATTGCTCACAGAACTGCTGCAGAAGAGCTGCTGCTATTACAACAAAAAAATACTAGGTTCATAATAATTTCTTAACAAATACGGAGCAAAAAAATTGAGCTTATTAAAAATTAAAGTAGTGGGTTACGTGGTCGTTCGTTTCTCGACGATTTTTAGGAAACAAGCAAGTGAGGTCCGGTTCGTACCTTTCAACTATTTAAAAAAAAATGAACAATTATAACAAATCAAAAAATATAAATTTCTAATTGGACAAATCAATGGTATTAAAACTTAAATCAAATTTACAACTATATTATGCGCTATAGTTAAAATACCTTAACTTAAAAAACAAACGATTATTTGATTGTAAATAATTCAAGACAGTTGGTAACATTACTGGATAATTTTACTAGTTGTTTCGCGTGATTTCACCCGCGCAGTTTCACCCCGTGGGAATATCGGGGACACAATATACAGCCTATGTGTTATTCCAGGCTGTTCACTATCACTTTGCATAATTTCATCCGAATCCGTTGAGCCGTTCTGCCGTGATTGAGGAACAACATCCAGACATCCGTACATCCATCCAAACTTTCACATTTATAAATTAGTAAGATAACGGGATAAAAAGAATAAATATCCAGACAAAGGCTCTAAGTAAGTGGCTCTGTCTGCAACCGTACAGTTTTCAAACTTGGCAAGTATATCTAAAATAATATAATTTTAATATAAATTCTAATATAAATATAAAATAAGCGCGGTCGGTACTTGGATGGGTGACCGCCGACCATTCGTTTCTCACGGCGACTTCCGTACTTCGGAGGGCACGTTAAGCCTTCGGTCCCGGGTGCTGTATACTTGTATACAGTAGTCGTTAGGGTTTGTCAGAAGCCATATCGGCACCCTGAAAATTCTGACATCCACCACCCAGCACTGGGCCAGCTCG
Organism: Stenoptilia bipunctidactyla; assembly: GCA_944452665.1. NCBI lineage: Eukaryota > Metazoa > Arthropoda > Insecta > Lepidoptera > Pterophoridae > Stenoptilia > Stenoptilia bipunctidactyla. The sequence continues at coordinate 18,815,357 of OX101734.1, read as the reverse complement.
GTGGATTATGGCCTAAACCTCCTCGTCACCCAGAGGAGAGACTCATGCCCTGCAGTGGGCCCATTACACGGAGCTGTGATGATGATGATGATGAAATAGTCCATATGTAATTTATAAAAAAAATACATTTAAATGGTATTAAACACGATAGCCGTTTTAAAATATTTCTAACTCTATAGCTCCAGGTGCTATTGTAATATTTTTAAAAGGCTCGAAATTTAGACATCCGATAAAGCAAATTTAATAGGAGGAACGAACGATCAACATTCGGTAAAGTCATTTTTTATAATAGTTTTGAAAAAGGACGAAACGGGCCCAAGTCTATGTGTCACCGGGATATTATAAAAGCCGTGGTTATTATAAACTCATTATAAACTCACAAACTCATTACAATAACACGATTTTTGGCCTTGTTTTAGTGACATTACAATTTCACTACACCGCTACAGTTAAATTGATATTTTAAGAATAACACTAGTTATAGAAGGTCGTTAGATTACAACACAGATCACCGAATGGTCCGTTTTAAGTACTAACTGTGCCATAAAGTATCTCCATAGAGTTACGAAATAATAGACATGTCACTATTTTTTTTTATTAGGTACACACATTTTTTATAAGTTAAGTACTCTTTTCAACTAACATTAAATAATTAAAATGTATTGTGTTTCAATGCTATTTTTAATCTTTTAACATAATAGTCTACGAAAAAAGCACTAGCATAAAATAACTCGAAATAAAACTTTTCAAAATTAGTCTTATTTATCTTTATTATATCTTAATATTAAGTAGCGTTCCAGTTCTTGTACTATTAACCACGAAAATAAAGTGAATCTCTAATAAACTCGCAACAATAATGAGTATTTACACTCTTAAAAATAAATAAGGAACAATATGTAATAATTAAGTGATCTTACTTAGCAAAAGTAAAAGTCTCGAGGTTACATAATTAAGTAAGTAACTTACACGATAAAAAATACCTTATAAATTGGACAATATTGAATTGCTTCAATATTGCAAGCAATATTCAATATTGCTTGGTGGATTATGGCCTATATCTCCTCATCACCCAGGGGAGAGACTCATACCCTGCAGTGGGCTCTTTACAAAGAGTTGTGATGATGATGATGATGATGAATTGCTTCAAATTTTTTGCACATATTTAAATTATAATAAAATTTCAATAATGACGCATCGCCGGGTGCGTCGTTAAGTATGCGATGAATACAGCCTAACATTATCCGGCTTTTTTGTTTTATCAGATTGGTCACTATAGTATTTTCGTAGCTCTGTGTCGAAATCTTCCCGTACAATTGTGATTAATTTGCCTGACTGACCAATCCGGACGCACGGAACCCCCCCATAGGTAAAAATCATAATACGCCTAGGGTTATTATAATATCACTGTTGCGGCCCCGTGAAATTACAATATCACTGAAAAGAGACCGTGAAATTATAGTAACCGGTCGTTATTTACAATAGTCCGTGTAATTATAATCTCACTAGTGAAGTTTTAATATCACGTCTCTAACAAAGTCCTTACGAGTTATGTATATTTTTCACCTTTTTCGAAAAATTTATTCAATATCTTCCATAAGCTGAGTACCTAAGTTAAAAAAAAATTTTTATACTACTAAAATATTAATTACTTTTGGTTGCGTTTTCTTTGTTTTTGTTTGATTGCAGAAAAATAAACTTACTTACCCGTTTTTTATGCATTTTCTTTTGCTCGCCAGAAAGCCTACACGTATTGTAATTTAATTACAATATAACTGTTATAATTCTCGTATCGTATCAATATTTAAGTGTAAAGGCGGCAGCGGGCTCAGTTCGCGTGCACACGTTAAAAATTAACGATTCTGATGGTTAATTGGTGTTGATTATCGCAAGTAAGCGTAAATTTCCATCGTTTGTCGACGCGATTAAACATCAGTAACGTTATGTTTGATCGCGTCGATAGCACTCTTATTTTCAACCGACTTCCAAAAGGAGGAGGTTCTGAATTCGTAGGTATGTATGTTTTTTAAATGATTTGGTCACTTACAAATCGATTGACGATAAGTGTTCCATTAATAGAAGATACTTCAGGGGTGGTCCTCTATAAATTCCATCAAAATCAATAAAGTACTTTTAAAAAAAGTGTATTTTTCGAACGACGGAGGATTTATTGGCGATTTTGCGGGCGACAGGCTGACCCCCTGTCACTGCTTTAGTCTCTCTCCATCATAATAATACCTCCAAATTAGTCAAACGTGACATCAGATGGTTTTTATAGCCTCTGGTGTTCTGCCTACCCCATTAGGAATACAGGCGTGAAGTTATGAATGTATGTATTTTTCGAAAAAAAAATTGCATGAAAACGAAAATACGTAGATGGCCTTTCAATTCAGCCAAAGTATTGCCAAAAACTTGAAACTGTTAGTGAAGTCGGTTTTGACTGCTCTGCATTCGTTGATTATTTTAAACAGGGCGTTTAAAACAAGGGACGAGTTATACAGGGTGACAAATTTGCAATACTGAAGGAGATATAATGGAGGATATAATGCGAGCAACACGACGACGTGACGAAAGATTAGTTTATAGTTATATGCCTCGATCACAACTACAGGGTGACTGGTGACAAATAGATATTGAAGGAGAGCACTCTGTACTCGATTCTGATCATAATTATGCAATAAAAGTAGGTACTTAATTTTTCACCAGACATCCCTATGAATAAATACACTTTTCTTACTACACTTTTCCCGTCGCGCTGCCTCAGTCAACACGCACTCAGCAGTGTTCCCGCCACACGCACACCACTAACCGCTAGCTATGATGATAATGGTGATGCTTAGGTTTTAGCTTAGGTGTTAGCTTAGGTTTAGCTATGAATAAATAATGGTAAATAATGAAACATGACCTTTAGAGATATTCATCCGTTAAAAAAAATAAGCCGTTAAATTGCATGTACATCATAGTGTGCTGAGCTACTTTTTGTAAAACTACAAATTATTTTATATACTAAGTAAAACAATACCTAAATGATTTCAATTTGAATTTAAGATTTGCTGTTTTTGTTAAGGAATTGAGCAAATATTTGATTAATTTATTTTTATAACACTCTCAGTTTCTTTTATTATCTTGAGGACAATTAGTAAACACGGCACATATGTGAAATTTGACACAAAACCGGCCAAGAATGCAAGGTGTCAACGCACTGCACATCAGTTTGTTATTGACTGCCTTTGTTCCTTTTATGAAATAAGGGATGTGTTTATGAAATCGGTTTAAAAAAAGAATCACGATAAGGTCACCTTGAAAGTTTCTAATAGTTTTAGTATTTTACACTAAATATTTTTACTGGCAATAAAGTAGCACCTAGTTGTGAAAACACTTTTCTAGAATGTAGAAGGTTTCTTTCTTGCAATGTTTATTTATACGTATATATTAAACACCCTTTAAACTCTAAGAAAAGACATACAAATTGGAAGGTTTGTGCAAAGGTATTGCTTATCCCTAAAATAAATATCTTTCCAAAACTTCTATCTCTCACACTGATCATATATTATATAGAATAAGTGTTTATGTATAGTATATTTTTGTCTATCTATTTAAATTATAGTATTTATCCATACTTTAATGTATCCAAGTATATGTCTATATATATTTATCTATGTATTTATTATATTGCAAGTATATTATTTTAAATGTATATTATTCACCTATACCTATTTATATAATATATTAAAATTATTTATAACATAATGACGCCATGTAATGTTTCTTTTTAAATTCAAAGATTAATCTTAAGGTTGCCTGGAAGAGATCACTTTGAGGTGATAAGGCCGCCCATATTGCACCATTTCATGTTACTATATTACTGTATGTTTTTAAATATTTCATCATTCTATGCAAATGGCAATAAAAGTCTTTGAATTGTATTAAATTGTATTGAATTGAATTTCCAGCAGACCTGTGAACGAAAAATTATAAATAAGTTGATATGTTTGATATTTTTTTGGCAGAATGGGTTCAATTAAGGACGTTTAAGTCATTACAGGCTATAACAACAGTACTATATTAAAATCTCTACTATCACGTTAACACGGCGTAGATCGGGCAGAATATATATTTTTTAATATATCAAAACGGTCTAAAGAGAACAGGAAAGTTACAGACAGCCACTCTGTCTAAAGGCTCTGGAAATTTTTGTTCGCTTTTATTCCATAGATGTCGCTGTACGCCGAATAAATCGCGCAAGAAGAGTTATAAATGACTTGGCTATATTTACTTTGTAGACTAACATTATTTGTCCACACTTTCACCATTTTATTAGTAGGATTCAATAAAATCAGGTCGAACTTAGCGCTTTGACAGTTGCTTTTAGACACGGGTCGCCAATGTTTGGAATGAACTGCCTGCGTTTTTTCATGATTAGTATAGTCTTGGTTCTTTTATGCGTCGGGTAAATAGGTTTCTCCTGAATGGACGTGTACCACCTTAAACTTCATGGACACTCACTTGTTATGAACGACCCACTCACAATTCATAGAAAAAAGAAACTGAGTATTTCGGTAATTTATATTAAAACAACAATAAATAATAATAATAATAAAATCCCCAGACAATCACACCAACTACATGGCCCCAAAGTAAGCATAGCTTGTGTTATGGGATACCATATAGCGAACTAGGGGGGAACCTAGAATATAAATACATAAATAGATAAACACCCAGACACGGAACATTTTTTTTTTCTGGTTCCATGTGGGGATCGAACCCGCAACCACTGGCGTCTGAGGCAGATAGGTTTACCCCAACGCCATAGTGGTCGTCAAATGATTTCTTAGGATAGCTTCTCTTCTATGCAAAAGATATTTTTATATTACTAAGGTAACCGGTTATCTGTCTCACCAGATAATAAATGGTGACATCGATCAAGATAGAATTCGCTTTTCAAAAAACGTGACTAAAATACTAAAGTTCAGAAAGCTTACTCAGACTTGAGCGCAGATTATGTACAGGTTTCTTGACTGATCTCTATGAAGAATTAACAGCAATTCTGTGGTTAGGGCGAGGTATTTAGAAGCTAACCAGATAGCGCCACCAAGACGTTCACACGGGATGTCAAAAATTCTCGCACCACTAGTGATATTTTATAATATAAAATATTTCAGTAGGTTAAGTACGGTGAAGTTTAAATCCATTATCATCACAACTCTTTCCGATGGATGACGAGTAGGTATAGGCCATAATCCACCAAGCTAGCCCAGTGCTGGGTAGTGGACGTCAGAATTTTCAGGGCGCCAAAATAGCTTCTGATAAACCCGGGACCGACTGCTTAACGTGCCCTCCGAAGCACGTTTAAATCCATACGTAAAATAAAATTTGCTATATTCATTACTGCTTAAAAAAATATTGGCGGGAAATAATTTTTCAATTGTCTTTTACCGAACATCTACGTTCGTCACAAAAATGGAATTAAGTCGAAAAGATATTTTTTTTAAGATACGCTAAATTTTGAGTGTGACCGTACGTAAATTACTTCCCGCCATTTGTTTTTTATTTCTAAGAAAGTTGCGAGTCGTTTAAAATAATATGACATTCGAAATTCATAAGTCTGGCTACTCCAGCTGGCTGCGTTTCCACTGACACGGAGTGGAGCTTATCAGCGCCTGAATAGACCAATCACTATGCTCGTTCTGTTTCTATTGAAGCGCAACGGAGATTTCGAGCATATTTATTTATTTTTTATTTATTTACACTTCAGTATACAGTACAGATAGTAAATTAAAAAAAAAACAGTGTGTTGTGTAAGTACTACTAGGCGGTCTTATCGCTGACGAGCGATTTCTTACAGAGTACCATGCATATGCATATGCAGAGCATAGTGATTGGTCTATTCAGGCGCCACTAAGCTCCGCTTCGCTCAGCTCCGCGCCAGTGGAAACTCAGCCTAAGCCAAGAGTATCTGCTGTTGTCCGAAGATGACAGCATACGGAATTAACTGACTTTTCATAAAATATTTGCACAACACATCGCCGCTGGTGTGGTGATAATTGGCAGCCAGCTTTATATGAAGGTTGTCCGCTAGTCGTACCTATCACCATGCGGGGCTGGTCGAATCTATCCCCTTTAACTTCGTGGTTATCCAGGGGCGGTAAGGCTATTCTAGGCCGACCATACACGGATAAAAATATGGTTAATAATTTATTATTATTTATTTAATAAAAATATAATAAATGTTAATAATTACATACATACATAACTTCACGCCTGTATCCCTAATGGGGTAGGCAGAACACCAGAGGCTATAAAACCATCTGATGTCACGTTTGACAAATTTGGAGGTATTATTATGATGGAGAGAGACTATAGCAGTGACAGGGTCACTATACCTGTCGCCCGCAAAAACGCCAATAACACCTCCGTCCCTTAACTGACTTTTACAGTTTGCCCGGGAAGAGAAGCAGCTGGCACATTCTATGTTTTTCTTTCGCTCCCAGTCCAGCATGGAAGCTATAATGATGTTAATAATTATTTATTTATTTTTTAGAAAATCAACAGCGATATAATTTGCAATTACAAAACCTTTGTTATTCACTTGGTGCATGGCTAATAACAGCTTTTCCTTAGTACTTAGGGTTGTAGGAAGGTTTACATTAATCAAAATAGTATATTTAAATTATGGAACAGCAAATTCTATAATAACAAAAACAAAAATTAAACTGAAAATCAGTATTATGTCCATTTCATAACCGTTAAGCAAACTATAAATAAATATTGTATTTCAATCTAAAGCTTATTGTTAAAGAATCTTGTATAATATATTGAAGAACAAATTCCAGATACAGTAAACTTCGATTTATTAGTTTAATCTCGGTTGGTAAAGCGGCAAAGCATTATCAGAAGATGAAGCTACGTTAGCATATACCTATCGAAAAAATCCAATATACTTAATAATTTCATACTGTAAAAGTCAGTTAAGGGACGGAGGTTTTATTGACGTTTTTGTGGGCGATAGGCTGACCCCCTGTCACTGCAGGTCTCTCTCCATCATTATAACACCCCCCAAATTTGTCAAACGTGACATTAGATGGTTTTATAGCCTCTGTTGTTCTGCCTACCCCATTAGGGATACAGGCGTGACGTTATGTATGTATGTATTAATAATTTCGATGGCAACGGTCAAGATATGGTAGCTCAGTTGGTAGAGTGTCCGCCCGGCATGCAACAGATCTGGGTTCGAGTTCCGGCCGAGATCGATTTTTCTTAAGATTTTATTGCTATTTTATTAATAATAACTGTTATTACACACTGTCATGTTCATCGTATTTACATTGAATAGTTATCTCATTTATACTTTTTCTTACATTGACGTCATATGATTACGTGGCAACTAATTTGTTCACCGATCAACTTTAAGTACTTATTGTAGCTATTAAAGTTGGAATCTGAATTTCTATTGAAATTCTGAATGCTAATGCTGTTAATTGAAAAATAGATAGGTACAAAATTTATTATTTAACTATCAGAGAAACATTATGCAAAAAAGGCTAGTATAGACTCAAAGATTATTTACATGACAAAAGAGCGTGGGATTGATGTCTCCACAGGTTATGTCCAAATATTAAACATTGATCACTATGTAAGCAGCTTGGCTGTGACATAATATTGGCAAGCACGAATAGCTGTCTTCTGTTTGTTTGTTCATGTCATAGCAGAGCTGTATTTCTACCAAATTGTACCTTTAGTAAGCACTTTTTACAAAAGAGTGCCGAGAGTTTTTTCCGCCGGCTTTTTTCCTCTCGGTCTACCTAGGGTTCTACTTTCATTTAGTTTTTTTTTAAAGCCGAAGAAGTAGTAGTAGACAATACCAAGATATTGGTGGATAATGGGTGATCATTATCTTCATGAGCCGAGAGATGCACACTTCTCGACGGAGGCCTCCCCCAGGATTTTTCATGTCATCCGGACCCGCGCCATCATCATTCAGCGTTTGACGTTCGTAAAGTGTATAAAAATACCTACTACGAATGAAAAAGTTTACATTTTCATTTTAATGTTATTTTAAGAGTTTTAATTTTGTACATTTCTCCATACATAGAAGCGTCATAGCGTTATTATATTTCGTCGCTTCATTCTTCAGATATTATATAACAGGTAGTCCTTTTTAGGTACTAGGTAACTTCGCACAATTTAAAGTATCATAAAAAAAACACTGTGGCGGGGCGCCGCGTGGCATGATCCACCCGGTTCGCGCCAAGCCCTCATTCTTTTTTCGTGCGTGGTAACAAGCATACGTCATTTACTTTAATCATTTACTTAAGTTTTTACAAAATGTTAAACGTACAGCAGAAGAACAGCTTCAACATTATAATATAAAGATAAAAAAGTTGGAACAAAAAATAAATAAAAAACGGAAACAGCGCATTATTTCTACCGATGAAGAAGAAATCTTACAAGGCAAGAGCTACTTATTCAGTGTAAAAATGTTATTTAAAAAATCAGAGCAGAAAATGCGTGTAATCTATAATAGATATATCACGTTAACTGCTCAATATCGTTGTGATGTAAACTTTAATAAATTTTATCTGATCTTATCGATCACCTTTTGTTTTCAATACGACTACAGAAAATGCGGGTAATCTCAAGGAGATTTATCTCGTTGTCTGTAATACGTTATGGGCGTTATATTAATATGAATTAGACATAAACATGTCGCCTCCAAGGTTATTTAAAAAATCAGAGCAGAAAATGCGTGTAATCTATAATAGATATATCACGTTAACTGCTCAATATCGTTGTGATGTAAACTTTAATAAACTTTATCTGATCTTATCGATCACCTTTTGTTTTCAATACGACTACAGAAAATGCGGGTAATCTCAAGGAGATTTATCTCGTTGTCTGTAATACGTTATGAGCGTTATATTAATATGAATTATATGTTTGTTAAAACATAAACATGTCGCCTCCAAGGTATGAGTTACCGCTACCGCTGGATGATGTAAACCTGGATAACCAGAAGACTGCCGCGTCATTCACTGTGGATCAAAAGCTATCTGCAAAGACGCTCCCTAATCCGGAGCCGTCAATATCACAAGACGCACCAGGTATATCGGGAGAACCTAATCCCGATCTGGATCCAGAGCTGCTTACTGCACTTGGAGCTGCAAATTCCGATACACCCGAATTTGGCGCTAAAATACACGATACGCTCTCAAATTTATGGACACCTTTACTAAGAAAAGGACTGTCCAAAGAAGACAAAGATAAATTAACCATAGAAAATACGGTACCCGAAAACTGCAAAAACTTGCAAGCCCCAAAATTAAATGCGGAAATCTTGGCAGCCATAACTGACATAGCACGAGCACGTGACAAAAAAAAAAAAAAACCAAAACTTTCAGCAACAACTGGGGTACGGTATTACCGCCATAAATCGAGGGATTGACGTCCTCCTTGGGAAGGAAGAAAACAAATGAAGGCCCTCCGTCACGTAAGTGATGGATGCCGCCTATTATCAGACCTCCACTTTATGTTAACCAAAGATAGGGTAAAACTGATTTTACCGAATTTGGATAACAACTTTAAACATGTTATACAAGACTCCGAAAGAGACAAAACTTTATTCGGAAGTTCAGTGCCGGAAAAAATAAAGGCAAGTAAAGCCATTGAAAAGCAGGGAGCCCTAATTAAAAAAGGCCCAGCCAAAACAGCCGCCTCTCAAATATCAACGGTCAACCGGTCGTCTCAGCAGGGAAACTGGACAGGACCTCCTCGTTACCCGTCGTTCAGGGGGGGGCGGGGAGGTCAGAGGAAACCGATAGCAGCTCAAACACAGCAGCGCCCACAATCGAACTCTGCGTTCAACGCCAAGTTCCAGCCGCAGACTTCATCCAGGATGCGTGCTCCGACCCAACATTAATCAAGGTACATGCAGGTCGAATTAATTTATTTTATGATTGTTGGACAAAAATAACTAAAAATGAAGTTATATTGAAGTGGCTAAAGTATTTATTTAGAATACCATTCGATACTCAAATTTGTCAGTATTCTATTCCTAAAAATAATTTGTCATCATGTGAAAAACGAGACATGAAAATAGCTATAAATAAATTATTTGACTTAGGGGCTATAAAACCTTGTTCTCCTTCAAATGATCAATGTATTTCAAATATATTTTTAGCTCCGAAACCTAACGGAGAAAAAAGGTTTATACTAAATTTAAAATCTTTAAACAAGTTCGTAACAAAAGTACATTTTAAAATGGAATCTTATAAAACAGAAAGTACCTACGATTCGAATTCCAAGAAAATGATTCGTCTGAGCCGATCACTTACGAGTTCACAGCAATGCCGTATGGATTATCGATAGCTTTGTGGGTATTAACAAAAATTATGCGTGAAGTAATGAGTCATTTGAGAAAACAAGGTTTTAAGTCTACTACCTATTAAGACGATCTTCTTATTGGAGATACATATGAAGAATGCATGATTAATGTAAGAGAAACTTTGAAGTTATTACATTGTCTAGGTTTTATTGTAAATTTCGATAAAAGTCACATTGTACCAAAAAAGTCAATCAAATTCATAGGTTTTATGTTCAACACAGAACAGATGTCTATTACGTTACCTGGCGATGAGCGGAATAACATTGCACAGTTAATAAATAGGTACATTAATCTTAAAACTTGTTCAATACGAAATTTCGCTAAACTTATAGGTGTATTGATCGCAGCCTGTCCAGCCACAAAATATGGATTCTTATATACAAAAATATTAGAGAGACAAAATTTTTTAGCCTTAAATAAGTTCGGAGGAAACTATGAGGCAAAAATGAATCTCAATAAGATATTACTAAAAGATTTATGGTGGTGGAAAAATAATATTAATATTATTTCTTGTCCAATCATTACTCAAAATTATAAGTTAGAAATTTACACCGACGCATCTAGGACAGGCTGGGGAGCAGTATGCAAAAATAATAAATATAGTGGTTCATGGACGAACAGTGAAAAAGAAAATAATATTAACTTTTTAGAATTACTCGCGGTTTTGTTAGGTCTCAAAAGTATAGCTAGTGAAGAAAAAGAAAAGAAAGAAAGAAAGAGTCCAGAAAACTTAACCCTGATACTGAATGGGCCCTCTCGGATAGCGCTTTCCAACTTATTGTAAATAGTTTCGGGCCCATTAAGATCGACTTGTTCTCAAGTCGAGCCAAATGTAAATTATTTGTCACCTAGAAGCCTGAACCTGATGCAGTCGCAGTTGATGCATTTACAATAAGCTGGGCTGACTTGGATTTTTATGCATTTCCTCCCTTTTCTCTTGTATAAAAATGTTTACGAAAAATCATTGATGATAAAGCCGAAGGGGTACTTGTATTCCCCTTCTGGCCTTCTCAGCCATGGAGTCAGCACCCACTGCACTCCAGCCTTACCCTGGGTGCCGCGAGGCTCTCCGGGCGTCGTTCAACCGGCGCGGCTGCCCACCAGAGGCTCTCACGTTGATGCTCGCCTCGCTCGCAGACACTACTATTCGCTAGTACAACGTCTCATTGAAGTTATGGTTTCAAGAAGTGTGGTTATGAATTAATAGTTTCGAAAAATCCATTCCATTAGTTCTTTGATTCTTAAACGAGCAATTTAATAAGGGATGTTCTAACGGTTCATTAAATACGCATCGATCTGAATTATCTCTTTTATTAGGAGAAGAGATAAGTGATAATAGTTGTGTTAAACGCCTCTTAAAAGGAGCCTATAAAACTAAACCTATTAAGCCTAAATATTCATTTACTTGGGATCCAAATTTAGTACTAAATCAACTGTCTTCTTGGTATCCAAATATTAATTTATCATTAGAAAATATTACAAAAAAAAAAAAAAAACTCGTTACATTATTAGCTTTATGTACCGGTCAAAGAGTACAGACATTGTCTTTAATTAAATTAGAAAATATTGTTTTTCAATCTGATAAAGTAAATATTATTATAACAGATATAATCAATGATTTAATGTATTTACGGGATTCTTACCACGATTTTCAATTTTATTTTCGCACGTCCGATATTTCGATGCTGTTACAAGCACCATGATCGCGGACTGGCAGATGTAGGTAGGTGGCGATGACAGTTAGAGGCAGATATATCGATCTACCCCCTTTCTTATTCGTTTTGATCTGCTACTACTGGAACTCACATGAATGTCACTTTTGCAAAACACGCTCACAGTATCACTGGGTTTTTGACCGGACACACCACTTTCGCTGTTTTTTGGTTTAGTAAAAGTCCTAACCACTGGGTTCCACGTACTAGACAATTTAAAACCGTCTTCTCGATTAAAGTTATTTTCGCACTTTTTTATTTCTAACGCTTCTTTAACGATTCGCGGTATGTAGTGTCGTTCCGTAGATAAGATCCGAGTATTATGGAACTCAATCCAATGATTAGGGCCCGATTCTAACAGATGTTCGGCGATGGCTGACTTGTTTGTGTCTGAGTTTTTTATGGCTTTGATGTGTTCCTTAAGACGGCATGAAATAGTCCTCTTCGTTTGGCCAATGTAGGAGCTGCCACAACTGCAGTCAATTTTATAAACACCCGGTGTCTCAAGCGGTATGTGATCTTTTGGTGAGCGCAGACACTGATTGATTTTCTTGTAGGGAGTGAAAATCGTGTCGATAGAATACTTATTTAATATTCTTCCTATTTTATCTGTGACTCCTTTTAAGTATGGCATGAAGGAGGGCTGGCGCTTCACCTTGGGTGTATTTGGTTTGGTTCTCGTTCTTCTCTTTATATTTGACACCTTCACGGTGTAGCCATTGTTTATTAAGACTTTTTGCACATGCTGTAGTTCGCTTTGAATATGGTCCTTGTCGCAAAGATCATAAGCGCGATTAGTGAGTGACGAGACTACTGCATTGAGATGACGGGGGTGGTGGTGAGAGGATGCGTGAAGGTATCTGTCAGTGTGTGTTGGTTTCCTGTATACTGAGTAGTTTAAATAGCCATCACTCTTGATCGTTAGTTTTACATCCAAGAACGCCAAAGATCTTTTATTTTCAAGTTCTACAGTAAAGCGCATTTTAGGGTGTACACAATTTATATGGTTTAAGAACAAATCAACTTCCGGTGGCCCACCTTTCATAATGCAAAAAATGTCATCAACATATCTCTTCCACAAGGTAGCACAAACTGGAGATGTACTCAAGGCTAAGTTCTCGATATGTTCCATCCACAGATTCGCGATTACAGGGGCTACTGGACTTCCCATCGCTACACCATCAATCTGCAGAAAGAATTCGCCCTTGTAGATGAAATAACTTGAAGTTAAGCAGTGTTCTATTAGCTTTATGTATTGCAGCGAGATTTTACTATCTTGTAATTTGGTTTTTACAATGTCGAGACATTCTTGTAGGGGCACATTGGTAAACAATGATTCAACGTCATAGCTTACAATTATTTCATCGTTTTTAACCTTAGTGTTTTTTATAATCTCAATAAAATGGCGAGAATCTTTAATAAATGATGACGTGTGACCAGCTAGTGTTTGTAAAATACCTGAGACGTGCTTCGCGAGGTCGTAGGTGGGCGAATCTATTTGGCTGACAATAGGTCGCAGAGGAACGTTTTGTTTGTGGACCTTAGGGAGCCCATATATTTTTGGTGGTTGAAATATACGAGGTCTCAATAGGTGTTTATACACGTCATCGGGTAAAATAGTTTGGCATTCTTTAATTATTGAAGTGGTTTGGCGAGATATTCGAGCCGTGGGGTTGTAATTTACCTTTTTATAAGTATTTTTATCACTTATTAACGACCGTATCTTCGTTTCATATTCCTCTGCATCCATAATTACAGTAGAATTGCCTTTATCAGCTTTTAACACCATGACACTCTCGTCGGCACGAAGACTTTTTAAAGCAGCTCTTTCTTCTGGAGATATATTACTTTTAGGTAATTTGGCCTGCCGCAATGTGACGGCAATATCCTGTCTAAGTGCTTCTGCGTCAGGCGCTGGCAATTGGTTTTTATATATAACATCTTCTATACTTGCTATGATGCTATCTATTGGAATATGACTCGGAGTGGGGACAAAATTTAAACCCTTCTTTAAAACATTTAGTGCACTGTCACTTAATTCTTTATTCGATAAGTTTATTACCGTCGTTTTTATAGACTCATTTTCGACCGGTTTCAATTTCGACTTTTGATTCCGTAGTAGGGACTCGTATTTACGCTCTTGTTTTAAGTGGCTTTGTTCACCCGATTTTACGGCTTGTTCGAATGTGACCCTATCGCAGATATCAAAATGCTCCTTAGACAAATTCTTACTGCACCAAAGATGTAGATTTAACAATTCACACTGCACTTTGTCGAGTAACCATCGATTATTCTTTATGAGTTTCCGTAGCAATTTACCACTAGCTCTGCGTAGAACATTTGCAGAACCATGAATGTCAGGTCGCGGTCTTATGCGTACACATATTGGTATAAGATCGTTATCACGGCACTTGGTTAAAAACACTAACGATTCACTTATACATTCACGTTTTTTCCGCAAGCGTTCAAGTTGTTTTATTTTATTTACACATTCCGGCCCGTACCGGCTAAGTAATAATTGTTTTAAACTATCGCGGTTATTTTCACTATGATTTAATGTATTTACGGGATTCTTACCACGATTTTCAATTTTATTTTCGCACGTCCGATATTTCGATGCTGTTACAAGCACCATGATCGCGGACTGGCAGATGTAGGTAGGTGGCGATGACAGTTAGAGGCAGATATATCGATCTACCCCCTTTCTTATTCGTTTTGATCTGCTACTACTGGAACTCACATGAATGTCACTTTTGCAAAACACGCTCACAGTATCACTGGGTTTTTGACCGGACACACCACTTTCGCTGTTTTTTGGTTTAGTAAAAGTCCTAACCACTGGGTTCCACGTACTAGACAATTTAAAACCGTCTTCTCGATTAAAGTTATTTTCGCACTTTTTTATTTCTAACGCTTCTTTAACGATTCGCGGTATGTAGTGTCGTTCCGTAGATAAGATCCGAGTATTATGGAACTCAATCCAATGATTAGGGCCCGATTCTAACAGATGTTCGGCGATGGCTGACTTGTTTGTGTCTGAGTTTTTTATGGCTTTGATGTGTTCCTTAAGACGGCATGAAATAGTCCTCTTCGTTTGGCCAATGTAGGAGCTGCCACAACTGCAGTCAATTTTATAAACACCCGGTGTCTCAAGCGGTATGTGATCTTTTGGTGAGCGCAGACACTGATTGATTTTCTTGTAGGGAGTGAAAATCGTGTCGATAGAATACTTATTTAATATTCTTCCTATTTTATCTGTGACTCCTTTTAAGTATGGCATGAAGGAGGGCTGGCGCTTCACCTTGGGTGTATTTGGTTTGGTTCTCGTTCTTCTCTTTATATTTGACACCTTCACGGTGTAGCCATTGTTTATTAAGACTTTTTGCACATGCTGTAGTTCGCTTTGAATATGGTCCTTGTCGCAAAGATCATAAGCGCGATTAGTGAGTGACGAGACTACTGCATTGAGATGACGGGGGTGGTGGTGAGAGGATGCGTGAAGGTATCTGTCAGTGTGTGTTGGTTTCCTGTATACTGAGTAGTTTAAATAGCCATCACTCTTGATCGTTAGTTTTACATCCAAGAACGCCAAAGATCTTTTATTTTCAAGTTCTACAGTAAAGCGCATTTTAGGGTGTACACAATTTATATGGTTTAAGAACAAATCAACTTCCGGTGGCCCACCTTTCATAATGCAAAAAATGTCATCAACATATCTCTTCCACAAGGTAGCACAAACTGGAGATGTACTCAAGGCTAAGTTCTCGATATGTTCCATCCACAGATTCGCGATTACAGGGGCTACTGGACTTCCCATCGCTACACCATCAATCTGCAGAAAGAATTCGCCCTTGTAGATGAAATAACTTGAAGTTAAGCAGTGTTCTATTAGCTTTATGTATTGCAGCGAGATTTTACTATCTTGTAATTTGGTTTTTACAATGTCGAGACATTCTTGTAGGGGCACATTGGTAAACAATGATTCAACGTCATAGCTTACAATTATTTCATCGTTTTTAACCTTAGTGTTTTTTATAATCTCAATAAAATGGCGAGAATCTTTAATAAATGATGACGTGTGACCAGCTAGTGTTTGTAAAATACCTGAGACGTGCTTCGCGAGGTCGTAGGTGGGCGAATCTATTTGGCTGACAATAGGTCGCAGAGGAACGTTTTGTTTGTGGACCTTAGGGAGCCCATATATTTTTGGTGGTTGAAATATACGAGGTCTCAATAGGTGTTTATACACGTCATCGGGTAAAATAGTTTGGCATTCTTTAATTATTGAAGTGGTTTGGCGAGATATTCGAGCCGTGGGGTTGTAATTTACCTTTTTATAAGTATTTTTATCACTTATTAACGACCGTATCTTCGTTTCATATTCCTCTGCATCCATAATTACAGTAGAATTGCCTTTATCAGCTTTTAACACCATGACACTCTCGTCGGCACGAAGACTTTTTAAAGCAGCTCTTTCTTCTGGAGATATATTACTTTTAGGTAATTTGGCCTGCCGCAATGTGACGGCAATATCCTGTCTAAGTGCTTCTGCGTCAGGCGCTGGCAATTGGTTTTTATATATAACATCTTCTATACTTGCTATGATGCTATCTATTGGAATATGACTCGGAGTGGGGACAAAATTTAAACCCTTCTTTAAAACATTTAGTGCACTGTCACTTAATTCTTTATTCGATAAGTTTATTACCGTCGTTTTTATAGACTCATTTTCGACCGGTTTCAATTTCGACTTTTGATTCCGTAGTAGGGACTCGTATTTACGCTCTTGTTTTAAGTGGCTTTGTTCACCCGATTTTACGGCTTGTTCGAATGTGACCCTATCGCAGATATCAAAATGCTCCTTAGACAAATTCTTACTGCACCAAAGATGTAGATTTAACAATTCACACTGCACTTTGTCGAGTAACCATCGATTATTCTTTATGAGTTTCCGTAGCAATTTACCACTAGCTCTGCGTAGAACATTTGCAGAACCATGAATGTCAGGTCGCGGTCTTATGCGTACACATATTGGTATAAGATCGTTATCACGGCACTTGGTTAAAAACACTAACGATTCACTTATACATTCACGTTTTTTCCGCAAGCGTTCAAGTTGTTTTATTTTATTTACACATTCCGGCCCGTACCGGCTAAGTAATAATTGTTTTAAACTATCGCGGTTATTTTCACTATGATTTAATGTATTTACGGGATTCTTACCACGATTTTCAATTTTATTTTCGCACGTCCGATATTTCGATGCTGTTACAAGCACCATGATCGCGGACTGGCAGATGTAGGTAGGTGGCGATGACAGTTAGAGGCAGATATATCGATCTACCCCCTTTCTTATTCGTTTTGATCTGCTACTACTGGAACTCACATGAATGTCACTTTTGCAAAACACGCTCACAGTATCACTGGGTTTTTGACCGGACACACCACTTTCGCTGTTTTTTGGTTTAGTAAAAGTCCTAACCACTGGGTTCCACGTACTAGACAATTTAAAACCGTCTTCTCGATTAAAGTTATTTTCGCACTTTTTTATTTCTAACGCTTCTTTAACGATTCGCGGTATGTAGTGTCGTTCCGTAGATAAGATCCGAGTATTATGGAACTCAATCCAATGATTAGGGCCCGATTCTAACAGATGTTCGGCGATGGCTGACTTGTTTGTGTCTGAGTTTTTTATGGCTTTGATGTGTTCCTTAAGACGGCATGAAATAGTCCTCTTCGTTTGGCCAATGTAGGAGCTGCCACAACTGCAGTCAATTTTATAAACACCCGGTGTCTCAAGCGGTATGTGATCTTTTGGTGAGCGCAGACACTGATTGATTTTCTTGTAGGGAGTGAAAATCGTGTCGATAGAATACTTATTTAATATTCTTCCTATTTTATCTGTGACTCCTTTTAAGTATGGCATGAAGGAGGGCTGGCGCTTCACCTTGGGTGTATTTGGTTTGGTTCTCGTTCTTCTCTTTATATTTGACACCTTCACGGTGTAGCCATTGTTTATTAAGACTTTTTGCACATGCTGTAGTTCGCTTTGAATATGGTCCTTGTCGCAAAGATCATAAGCGCGATTAGTGAGTGACGAGACTACTGCATTGAGATGACGGGGGTGGTGGTGAGAGGATGCGTGAAGGTATCTGTCAGTGTGTGTTGGTTTCCTGTATACTGAGTAGTTTAAATAGCCATCACTCTTGATCGTTAGTTTTACATCCAAGAACGCCAAAGATCTTTTATTTTCAAGTTCTACAGTAAAGCGCATTTTAGGGTGTACACAATTTATATGGTTTAAGAACAAATCAACTTCCGGTGGCCCACCTTTCATAATGCAAAAAATGTCATCAACATATCTCTTCCACAAGGTAGCACAAACTGGAGATGTACTCAAGGCTAAGTTCTCGATATGTTCCATCCACAGATTCGCGATTACAGGGGCTACTGGACTTCCCATCGCTACACCATCAATCTGCAGAAAGAATTCGCCCTTGTAGATGAAATAACTTGAAGTTAAGCAGTGTT